>OX421962.1:9196261-10486261 GCA_949128115.1 Anaspis maculata
ACATCAAATGACACAAGTAAATTTAGGGTATTGTATTTAAAATAAAGAAGTTACATGTCACATCCTGTATACGGTACCAATACGAAATGTTTGGACGATCGATTCAAGATCCCTGGGAAAAATCGTCGGGAAAAAGTTTTTAGTTTTCCAAAATATGTCAAAGGGGAATCTCCTAGAGGGGGTGAATTTTATCGTGAACACCCTGTACCTATAAGGTACCGAGAGTTCATAAATTAAATGGGTCAAGGGTGCCTGTGAATTCAAAAACGTCTGTCTGAACTAGCGTAATCCTTTTGTAGTAAATTTGTCAAACTTTGACAAGTAACGTCCCATATTATTGACCTCTGATCTGCCATAAGTGCACGAGAATACTTCAAGTTCGAAAATACTCCTCGATCATGTAGCTTTTGTGCCCTGTCGTGAAAATCACATTTAAAATGTTCCTAAAACAAAAACTGCGGCTGGTTTGACAGATCACGATAACCAAAAAATTACAGACATCAAATGAACGATGCTAGTTCCGACAGATGTTTTCAAACCCACAGCCACCCTTGACCCATTTAATTTATGAACGCTCGGTATAAAGCTTTCTGCAGATACGCTTTATATTTGATGTTTTTATTGATATATCGCCATATTTTTCTGTTTATGCCTCTTTGCATTACTGTATTATTAAAACCCAAATCTTTTGTTCCAGGTAAGTCCGAGCCACTATGACGAGTCCCAGTTTTCGTAAGCATAAAAATCTTGAGTGTTATAAGCGTGATTCCGTTCCATCACTATTGTTATTATTATCATTGGAATGCCTATACCCTATACTCGACAACAGGTACACCTAAACTATAGTCACACGACGCAGAGACCTGTTGTACATTATTATATTAAAGTGCATAAAACGAAATACCTACGTGCCTGAAGTTTCAGAAATGCCAATATCGCTCGGATATTGAAAGTTTTATTGTTCTCGTACAGCAGCGGCGCCGTGCATAGTTGTCTTAAAACTTTATAGGTGACGCATACAACTCGTACAAAAGCAAAATGTGCCTTGCCGTGCAATTTTCACTGCGGTTTTATTTCCGCAATAAAGCTCTGTTTTTACAACAAAGAATGATTTAGCTATGAAACAATTAACACCTTGCCACCAGCTGTGGTCTGTAATCCCACAACAAAAAATTGGAAATAAATATATCTACATCCACAAAATCAATTTCACGGCTTTCTGCATCAGAGCAAGCTATGGAAAAATTGTGTTGTGTTGGTAAGAATGACACGATGACAAAGGGATGTCAGCCGGTTGTCTACACGTGCAATTTTTATGTGGCACCTTGTCACCGTGTCGATGTATCATGTACGCGGAAGTGAAAATTTTCGAGCATATGCCAGGAATCGTGAGTCTCCTTGGAGTGCTTTGCAGTGTGGACGATAAGGGACATTGTCTTCACTGGTTGGTGAGTCTCCGCCAAGATTGTTTGGTTTTTGGCGGCTACTGATGAATGATGTCGAAGATCGGCCGGTTACTATTCGGATGAAAAGGCCCACCGCCCAAAAGGCTACATCTTCTGATACATATCACTGTAGTAGTGAGTACTAGGTGCCTACTCTAGCTCTAGCTCTACCTGTTATACCTATTGCAACAGCAAGCAAGGTATGAAGGCACATGCTGGCAGACAACACAGTGTACCTACCTACTCACGCCCAAATTGTCTCGTCTCCGTACAGTTCAGTTCTATAGATTATTGTCCTACTATCCATATTGCCCATCTGAAGGATAAGTTTCCTCTTGGGCATTGGGTTTTTCCTTTTCACATTCCATTTCTTTGCGGCATCACGGCCTTTAGGCATAATTTTCTCAGTGGCCGGCAAAAACCCGATAGCCTTGGCGAAAGCTCACCAACCAGTGGAGACAGTGTCCCTTATCGTTCACACTGCAAATCACTCAAAGGGAACTAACAATTCGGTGACAATGTCACATTGAAAATTGCACATGAAGACAGCTAGCTGCCAACAAGTCGTCAACGTGTTATTCGTACCAACACAACCCATTTTTTCCATCGCTTGCTCTAATGCAGAAAGCCGTGAAATTGATTATAGTGTCAAGCTCATGAATTGTTTAATCATGCGGGACGAGGTGCGGGTAGCCTTTCGTTGTCAAAACCAAATTTTCCCTTATTCTGACCATATCCCATGAATTATCTATTCGTTATTATGCTACATGATATTCAATCTTCATTGCAGCTCAATTTGTGGGATTTTTTTAATTATTTGTACGAACAAAAAAGTTATTTTTTTGGGTTAGGTTTTTGCTGCCTATAGTCCAGGAATTTTAGCTGTTTAAATCGCAAATAGCGAACAAAAATGATAACCAGCCGGATTTTTGTATATAAGCTCAGTTAAGCATGTAGTTCAACATAGTAAAAGTCCTCAAGAATCCGGTGTGAGCTTCGGCCGTTGTGGCCTCGAGAAGAACTTGAGGGTAATTTTTTAGCGTATATCTCATGAACAATAGCACTTGGGAAAAAAGTTTTTGGGAAGAAATTGTTGGAAATTTTATTGTCTACAAGAAAGGTCCTCACACATTTCATCGTCAATCATCTCCTTCTGCGTCAAAACACAAGAAAATAAAAATAGTCCAGATGCTCGATGCTGAAGACTGGTATGGATCTTGAGTTTTATGATGGCGGAGTGCCACTTCGTAGAGGTGTTGTGTGATCCACTCTCTTTTGTTTGAAACTTGAAGCCATCAAGACGAACTATGCCGGCGGCATATACAGGGTGGAATAAAAATAAAAAGTTAAACATTTGTACCTCGAGAACCAAAATAGGTGAAGACACATGTGAATCGCCATAAATAATTCTGATTTCATGGTCATGAAGTCGTCGTAAACTTGAATTGAATATCTTTAGCTGTTCTTGAAATATCTTCAAAAGACTGAAGTTGTTACCAAAAAAAAAATTATTTTCGTCTACTCATCAGAAAAAAAGTTGACTGTGTTTTTTCTAAAATAAGTTGGCCTAGAAAGGGTTTTTCACTGTAATTTTATTTTCAATGTAATTTATCATTGTTTCGATTCAAAACACCAAGTTTCGATTCAATATTTGAAGATATACTGATATACGGAAAACTATTTTTTTTCGTAACGACTTCAGTCTTCTGAAGATATTTCAGAAACGGCTCAACATATTTGATCCAGGTTTACGACGACTTCATGGTCATGAAATTAGAAATATTTCTGGCGATTCACATGTCTTCGCCTATTTTGGTTCTTGAGGTACATTTGTTCAACTTTTTATTTTTATGTCACCCTGTATATGCCGCCGGCATAGTTGGTATTGATGGCATTGAGTTTCCATCAAAAGAGAATAGATCGAACAATAACACCTCTACAAAGTGGCACCCTGCCATCATAAAAATCAAGGTCCGTACAGTCTTCGGCATCGAACATCTGGACTATTTAGCTTTCCTTATGTTTTGACGAAGAAGGAGTGGACTGATGATGAAATATGTAAGGACTTTTCTTGTATACAATACAATTTCCAACAATTTTGCTTCAAAAGCTTTTCCTCCAAGTGCCATCGTTTACGAGATAAACACGAAAAACTGATCCTAATGTTCTTCTCGAGTCCACAACGGCCGAAGCTCACACCGGATTCTTGAGGACTTTTACTATGTTGAACTACATGCTCAACTGAGCTTATATACAAAAATCCGGCTAGTTTCCATTTTGGTTCGCTATTTTATCTATAATTCCTGGACTACTACTCAAAACCGAGCTTAAAACTATAGGCTGCGAAACCTTTGCGCTTTCTTTCAGTTTTCTAGCAGCAATTATCGACGGCGTTGAAGCTCGCGTGGAGCTTTAATTAAAAATTCTCGGCGATATTAGAATCTTTGTACCTATGTTCTCTCTCATGAGAGGACATTGTGCTTTAATCTCCGCAATATTAAGTCTATAATTCATATAAGTGAGCGCGAGCGCGGAAAAGCGTGCGCATTGTTAATTTAAATTCCGGCACTTCATCGGACCCGGCAAGCTTTTTTCTTTACGGTTATTAGCATAATAATAATGCGTCGGGTTATTTCGGGTGTTTTTATTGTTATCTGATGACAAATTGCGGGCAAATCTCTGAAAGTTTTTATTATGCTCTCGTAATACGTCTACAGAGAAGCACACAATTATTATTATTATATTCTGACGGGTTAGTACAGGGGGGGAAGTTATGAGCACGACATCACCGTTATTAGCTCTTGGAAATATGCAAGACAGGGTGTCTCAAAAGGATCGCATTCCGACAGTAGTACTATGGCATATGGAATCGTTTAGAGGCTTACCTATAAAACTATCAGGATTCATAAAAATACTAGCCTTCGCGGCCCCTAAGCGAAACCTGGTCCTCGTTCGCGCTTCTTCGCAGAGTGATATTTTCAAAGGTGACTTGCATTCGCAGTGTTTTGTTATGAGATTGTGTCGCAATTCCTTCGTTTCATTGTCCTTCTGTTTCTCTGCTTCTCACGGTGCTCATTCTGATTCCTTGGCAACGTAAACGTGCTTCGCGCTCTTCAATTTTTTCCTATTTTTTGCTGTTTTTCACTTTTTTTTGTTTTCGTCGTTTTGCTACAGAACTAACAAGATCTGCCCTTTACACAAGCCCAAGCTCCTTTTTATCAACAGCTTATAAGAAACATGCGTTCGAAACTACGACGGATCTTGCTTCATATACCCCTACCAATGGGTAGCCCTACCCATACCAAAAAGGTTTTGAATGGTCCACAATGTTCCAGAATATTTCACAACATTCGAGAGTGTTCTGGAATGTTCCACAATGACCTGGAATGTTCCTGGATGTTTCTGAACGTTCCAGACTATTCCTGAATATTCCAGAATATAGATAGATAGATAGATAGAATGATAGCTTTATTCTCCGCCACAATTACAATCATGAGGAACGTCGAAGATTTTGAAGATAATTGTACTTCAAGGTATGAAATCTTCAGAATAATAAAACAATTGGGGTGTAAAAGGCCCATTGACATCAACAATCTTGGTCAAAACATTCAAAACTTTTACAATGACACATTAAAATCATGATTGGCTTGTAAGTAGTGTTGCCGTCTAGAGTTAGACTTCCTAGACTCTTGTCTTGAGAAGGCATCAAGACTTAGACAAGACCTCTAGAAACTCTTGTCTTGAAATTTCTAGACAAGACAAGAGTAGGGCTGTCAAGATCAAGAGTCTTGATTAGACTCTTGAAAAGAAAATTGAAAAAAAACCAGATATATTCTTTTCTGTTGACGGTTCTCATTGTCTACTGAATGCGTGATTTGCTTGGGGATTTCTTACAGAATTTATTATAACATAAAATATCATTGATAAGTAGAATGAAAATCTTGAGGTTTTGGACGAAGCAATGGTCTCAAATTTCGTTTCTAGCAACGTTTCGACGTAATTTACGTCTTCAAAGAACCTAAACCTAAACCTCAAGATTTTCCTTCTACATCAATCCAAACAAGGACAGAAATAAAGCAACAAATTTAATCAATAATAAGGTAAGATATTGATTAGGTAAGGTAAAAGGTATGACAAAATACTATTCAAAACTATATATACTTCAAATGAAAATGATTGCAATGGGTTCTCATACTATTTCTCTTTTATTTCTTGAAACCAAAGTACCGAGATCACCACAGACGTTATTTTATAAAATATCTAGTCTTAAAAGTCCCTACTCTTTTCAGAAAAAAAATCTGGAATTTGAGAGTGTAAATTGGAAGAATAATGAAGTAATAAACTTGTTTTGCACTTGCGCACTGGGCAGGTCATCATGTCATTATGCATTGACCGTTGTTGTCAGGCTGTGTCTAATAGGCAGTCTACAGTCCATAAATATTCATACTAGTTTCGATTAAAAAACAGTAAAAACAAAACAACAGAATGAAGCACAATGTACAGAAAGAATATTGTGAATTGTATATATCAGTAGAAGACTATCTGATTTTCAGTTTGTGTTGGCAGTTCACTAAATTATCAATTTCGCATCAGAGAACAGGAAAACGTTGTCAGGGAGATGCCATGTCAAATTCTGTTCATGTCTTGTGATTATATATTCAAATGACATTTGCTTCAGACTGTATAAAAAACAACAATCCATTACAGATTCAGAAGTTGATTTTTTGTACTCATTGTTCTTCCATAAACAGTTAACCAAAATCTTTTGAAACAACAAGAATAAAAGCAATCGAAGGACCAACTTTTGTTCTCCATAACTTTAAAACCAGAAGACATTGAATTTTTTCAACATCTTTTCAGCACTCTACTACTCCTTCATATTACGCACCTTTAAGATGGTCAGACATTTTCGAATCACCCTGTATAAGACCCCATTGCGGAAATCCGTCTAACAGTACTAACTAACAGGTCAAGAGTGGTGGCTTTTCTTTCAGCACTCACACCAATGATTATTTTAGTGTCAATAAAAGTGGGTCTTTGTTTCCAAATTTGAACATAAGTATACCTAAGTAGAATATTCTAGTGGAGAGCAGTCTCTATGTGAAGGGTTCTCCTTGCTCCTCACAGTTTCTTTGTTTTTCTTGCTAAAAGATGTTTATACTTCCGTCACGTATTTTTTTGTTGGAAGAGGGGGTTTTATAGTAATTCAATTTCAAGAGTCTATCTAGACTCTTGAAAAAATTTCATCAAGAGTTAGAGTCTTGTCTTGAAATTTGGAAATTATCTTGATATTTCAAGACAAGACAAGAGTGGCGCAACTCTTGTCTTGTCTTGTCTAGACGGCAACACTACTTGTAAGAATGTAGCTTTGGGCCCCAGTACCTAAGCCCCTTGGTGTTGTTTGTCCACCAAGGGGCTTATACTGAAACATTCTGGGATGGTGCGGAATGATCTCGAATACTCACAAATATTCTGGACTCTACCTCTACCAATAGGTGGCCCCCACACCAAAAAGGCTTCGAATAGTTCACAATGTTCCAGAACCGTCCACAACTTTCAAGAGTGTTCTGGAATGTTCCACAATGATCTGGAATGTTCCGTGATGTTTTTGATCGTTTTAGACTATTTCCAAACATTCCAGAACATACTGGAACATACTGGAATGAGGTAGAATGATCTCGAGTCACCTGAACATTTCAGAATATATCGGAACATTCTGGAATGTTGTGGAATGATCTCGAATGTTCTAGAATGATCTGGAATGTTCCGGATCATTCCAGACTGTTCCCGAACATTTAAGAACATACTGGAACGTTTTGAAATGTTATAGAATGATCTCGAAGGTTTCATAATGATCTGGAATGTTCCGGGATCTTCCAAACATTACGGAACATACCGGAACATTCTAGAATGTTGTGGAATGATCTCGAATGTTTCACAATGATCTGGAATGTTTCGGGATGTTTTCGAACATCACGAGATGTTTCCGAACGTTTCAGACTATTCCCGAACGTTCTAGAACATACCGGAACATTCTGGAATGTTGTGGAACGATCTAGAATATTTTGCAATGAATTGGAATGTTCCGGAATGTTTCCGAACGTTCCAGATTCTCGAACATACCGGAACATTCTTGAATATTGTAGAATGATAACGAATGCGCCAAATGTTCTGGAATGTTTCGGGATGTTCCTGAACGTTCCAGATCATTAACGACTATTCCAGAACATACTGGATTATTCTGCAATGTTGTGGAATGATCTTGAATGTTTCATAATGGATTGTAATGTTACGGAATGTTGCCGAACCTTCCAGACTATTCCCGACAATACCTGAACATTCTGAGGAGTTGTGGAATGATCGCGAATGTTCCACAGTGATCTGGGATATTCTGAGATGTTTCCGAACGTTCCAGGCTATTCCCGAACATACCGGAACATTCTGGGATGTTGCAGAATGATCTCAAATGTTCCACGATATTCTGCGATTTTCCAAAATTTTCCAAACATTTCAGAACATGCCGAAACATTCTGGAATGTTGAGAAACGATCTCGAATGTTCCAAATTGAATTGGAATATTCCGGAATGTTTCCGAACGCTCCAGACTATTCCCGATTATAGCCGAACATTCTGGAATGTTGCGGAATCATCTCAAATGTTCTACAATGATCTGGAATGTTCCGGGATGTTTCCGAACGTTCCGGACTATCCCCGAACATTCTAGAACATACCGAAACATTCTGGAATGTTGTGGAGCGATTTAGAATGATCCAAAATGGATTGAAATCCACAGGAATGTTTCCAATCGTTCCAGACTATTCCCGAACATTCCGGAACATTCTGGAATGTTGTGGAATGATCTCGAATGTTTCACTATGGGTTGGAATGTTCCGTAATATTCCCAAACCTTCCAGAGTATTACCAACAATACCATTACATTCCATAATGTTGTGGGATTATCCAGAATGCTCCACAATGATCTGGAATATTCTGGGATTCTTCTAAACGTTCCAGACTATTTCCGACTATTGCAGAACATACCGGAACATTCTGGAATGTTTTGTGATCTCGAATAATCCACAATGATCTGGAATGTAACGGGATTTTCCGAACATCTAGGAACATACAGGAACATTCTGCAATGTTGTGGAACGATCTCGAACGTTCCACAATAAATTGGAATGTTCTGGAATGTTTTCGAACGTTCCAGACTATTCCCGAACATACCCGAGCATTCTGGAATTTTGTGGATTGATCACGAATGCTCCACAATAATCTGGAATGTTCCCGGATGTTTCTGAACGTTCCAGATTATTCCGACCATTCCAGAACATACCGGAAAATTTTGGAATGTTATGGAATGATCTTGAACGTTCCACAATGATCTTGAATGTTCAGCGATGTTTCAGAACGTTCCAGGTTATTCCCGAACATTCTAAAACATTTTTGAATGTTGTGGAATTATCTAAAATACTTTTGAATGTTGTGGACTGTTCTGGACATTCTAGAGGGCGGAAGTTCCAGTTCTTATATCTTTGGAAAATACGCCCTCCAGATAAATCAGAGTACCTTTTTCATGGATGGGGAATAGAGAGCTACCACACCATTAACTATCACACCATATCCATATAACCGGGACTCGTTTCTGAGTTTTGACACGCACAGTCTACACTTACTTTTATTATCCGAACGTTCCAGATTATTCTCGAACATTCCCATTCTGGAATGATCCCGAATACCCTCGAATGTCCTGGACTGTTCTAGATATTTCTAGAAGGCAAGAAACTTCCAGCCCTTATATCTTCAAAAGCACGCCCTTGAGGTAAGAACGGAAACCTTCTTCATCGATAGGGGATGAAGGGCTACCACACCATATAACTCCCTTGATCGTAGCCGGACTCGTTTCTGAGTTTTAGCGGCACAAAGATTTGCCACTTTCTTTCATTAAGTATATTGATATTGATTTCCGACTTCAATGCTCTCTGAGGAAGATACAAGCCCTCAAAGAAATCTATAGTTTCTGATTGTCTTCTCAACAATGAACAAAGATACAAATTTCCATCACGTTGGAAAGAAGTTTTTTACATTGGGTTTTCGTATGTCCATTTTTTGAAGAAAGTACCATTGGCATCTTCTCAAAGGAAAATGCAAGGACAATTCCATCTTTTGCAACTAGCATCCGAAATGAAACGGTTGAACTCATCTCATTTGTTTCTGCTCGACATTTATTGCACGTGAAGGCGATCGATGAACTATAAACAATTTTAAACAAATGAAATTAACATCTGCAAATGTTTGTCTTATTGGGAGAGCTCAAGAAATATCACTTTCGCTCAGGATACGAAAAGCTGTCAAACAGCTCCTCCGCCATTCATACGGGTTTGTGGCTTACTCACAAGTCGAAGTTTCCAGGTTTGTGTCTTATCCCCAAGTCGAAGTCTCCAGGTGATACCGTAAGAATCTGGAAGTTTTGGGGTGTTTAAAATAACAATTCAAATTTCTGCGACACATAGTATTTAGTTATCATTGCAGTTTGCAGTCCATGTTTTTCACGTTGATTACAAAAATGCATGACACTTTCGGGTTTTGCTGAGAATGTTCCTTTCTACGGTAAAAAAACACGGTAGGATGGCAGTAAGCGAAACACTATCTACTGTTTTGAATACAGTTTTTCAAGGGCCTTCAAATGAAATTCCAGGTTTTGATAGTGACATTTCTATTTTTTTGTCAAATGACAGCCAAAAAACTTATGAGCTCATTCCATGTCATACAATTCTTGAAGATCACTATGAAAAATATGTTGAACCAGGCCATACATACTATGCAATATTCGGACAACTCGAACAAAAAAAAAAAAAGATACATTTGGAATCACTTCACGAATTCACGACGAATAGTAGAATAATTCACATAAAGAAACGGTCAACTTCTAAGAGAACCATTATTTTCAGCGATATACAAGGATATGTTCATAGGAAATAACTATAGGTATAAGTATGCATGATAATTCCACACACAAAGGTAGACAAAGTACAACCAACTGTTGTTGTCAATTGTTATAAGAAAATAGGTGTCTATAAATGCAATCTTTCCACTCGATTTTCATGATCTTTCCCTTCTTCAGTTCTGAACCTTTCGAAACAATCTTCTCAACAACTTTCTCTTTCGGCCATTCACTTTCGTGCTTTTGTAAGAGGCTGGACCTTTTCACCATCATTTCATCATAGTTCAAGGTCTAATCTGCTTTCGTCTCGTACAGCGATATCTGCCGCATTCTTTCCTGTTGGCACCCAACGCAAACTTTTGGCTTCTGTGAGCACCTAAAGTCGCCGATTTTATTCGACACAAACTATTTAAACCTTCCCTCACCCGCCCTTGAGTACCGTTCTGCTGTATGTTCATGTGTATACGTTTTTGCTTGTATTTCCTTCTCATGCTCTTCTTTGATCGTTGTCGTCAGTCTGCTGCCCAACAATGCAGCTTGTATTCGTAGTTTCAGACGAAGTATGGTAGTTGATATCGTTGGCTTCAATGGATCAACTCTTGTTCTTGCTGCTACAAATGTCACAATAATTGCCTATCAATAGCCCCAAAAATATTTTACGTTTATATAATTATATAATAATAATAACAATAATAAATGTCTTTATTGAGAACTTTGAATGTATGGCGATCAGCTTATTGGAAATTAGAAGCTTTCCAGCTGCCCTTCGACCTAACCACCCATCCAACACCAAACTGAAAATTCATTCCATGTGGAACTATAATAAATAGATGATACAACAACCTATAATTATATCTCTTTAATGGTGTCAGACAATACGTGCAATTCTACCTTTTTGCTTTTTTAAAAGCTCCTGGCATAACACCTTGGAATTTCAGTTTGCTCTGCGATTTTGAGATTCTTCAGCCAGGTTTCCCATTCTCATTGCATTGTCGATGGTGGCGCACCATCCCAATCAATTCCAAATTTCACATCAGAGGTTATGCCTCAGTTCATTGCCGGAATTCCTGCAATGCCTTTGTGGCTGCGTCGAAAATTCAGGCGTAGTTCTGGTTTGTTCCGATTTATTTTTTCAAAGTGTGGAAGACAGAGTACCTTTTTCTTAATATTGCCTTGCAGTTCCTCCGGCCTTACTTGCTTCACGTATAATTTTTGACAATATGATCGTCGATTTTTTGCGTGGGATTGTTCTGCAAAATCGTTGTTTTTCTCTTTCTTCCTTTCTTGATGCATCAACCTTCCCGAGCCTTTTCTTTCATGTAAGTGAAGTGTCGAGTGTGATAACGATGGTGAAGAGCAGCAACCTTCTATGTCACCGTTTGCAGAAATTCAGCAAGCTCCTATGTCAAAAAGGAGTACTTTTCAGGAAGACCAAAATTGTACTTTGAACGTGATGTGCAATATTATTATTTCTCCCATTTTAGGTTGAGATAATATTCACTATAAATTAAGGTGACATAATGGGATATGAAATTTGATATTATTCACTAGATTGGCTATAAAACGTGACATAGACGGTTTTGTCAGCAATATATTGATAAGTTTTGCAGATAGGAGCTGCTGCTTTTTTGTCTGACATAAAAGGCTGTTTCCCATCTTGTCGTTAAAATTTTGTGTCACAACCTTCCGTTTTTGACATAAAAGGTTATTATCTTCGGCCTTGTCATCGTATCGCTGTACTCGAATGATAGTAAGACAACTTGAAAAACATAGTTTCGAGTAATCGCAATTTGAACATTTCAGACGAACAAAAAACACTCATCTTCTCAAACTTTCAAAGATTTTTTCAATTTCCAGTTGTATCATGTCGCCCCTGATAGACCTGTGAGGAATTCATTATGAAACAACGTTTGCTTATTGTGAAAAAAATCAAAAAGTAAACATATCTTTGTACAGGGTGTTTCAGTTTTAATCGAGCAGACTTTGGGATGAAATTCTCCTCATTCTCTTGATTCAGAAAAATATAACATAGATGCCTTTCACTCGTTTCCTAAGAAAGGTACAGGGTGTCAAAGTTTTTTTTTTTCGGTTTTCAAAATTTTGTAACTTGAGAACCGTTCAACCATAGTAGCTGAAATTTAGCATAGGCTGGTTTGTCGGAACCTTCCACCTACCTGCCAAATTTTGAGAAAATCCAACTAGTGGCGTAGAAGCTATGGGAGGTCATTATTTTGGAAGCATCTGTAGAACCTTGATAAATAATGACCCCCTATAACTCCTACGCCACTGATTGGATTCTTTCAAAATTTGGCAGGTAGGTAGACGGTTCCAACAAACCAGCCTATGCTAAATTTCAGCTACTATGGTTGAACGGTTCTCAAGTTCCAAAATTTTGAAAACCGAAAAAAAATAAATTTGGCACCCTGTATCTTTCTTAGGAAACGAGTGAAAGCCATGTATGTTATATTTTTCTGAATCAGGAGGATGAGAAGAATTTTATCCCAAAGTTTGCTCGATTAAAACTGAAACACCCTGTATATCGCTAGAAATAATAGTTCTGTTGGAAGTTGTCCGCTTTTATATGCAAGTTATCTTACTATTCGTCAGGAATTCGTAGAGTGATTTTAAATTTATCTCTCTTTTTTTTTCAAGTTGTCCGAGTATTGCGCTACGAAAGCGTAGAGCGGCCACTGCAGTAATTTTTTTCTGATTTACACTTTGAAACTGTGAATTTACACTTTGAAACTGTAAATTTACACTTTGAAACTGTGAATTTACACTTTGAAACTGTAAATTTACACTTTGAAACTGTGAATTTACACTTTGAAACTGTAAACAGTAAATTTACACTTTTAAACTGTAAATTTACAAATTGAAACTGTAAATTTACACTTTGAAACTGTAAATTTACCCTTTGAAACTGTAAACTGTAAATTCACACTTTGAAACTGTAAACTTTAAATTTACAGTTTGAAACTGTAAATTTACACTTTGGAACTGTAAATTTACACTTTGAAACTGTAAATTTACACTTATAACTGTAAATTAGGCGTTGTGATGCCGGATTGGTTCAAATTCAAGTGGTCAACGCACCCTCACCACATTCTCACCCTTATCACTTTATATCCATTGTTCCCACAAAATTATTGAAAATTAAAAATCGAAGGGGGTGGCTTTTTAGCGCATTTTCGACGCTTATATGGCCGGCTTGTCTGTCCGTGTGTCTGTCTGTCTGTCTGTCTGTCTGTCTGTCTGTCTGTCCGTGTAGAAATTGAGTATAGTTGTGCTCCTCATCGGGGAATGAAGTTAGAGCCTTGGAACTTTTTTTGAATCATAGCTCATGTCCCCAAGGGTAGCCAATGGCCATTATTTTCTTTATCCATACATAGTTATCATTATTATTATCAAAAACCAAAGATTTACTGTGCACTTCTAAGAAGTTGAACTCCTCCTCCGGGAATGAAGCTAGAGCCTTGGAACTTTGTCCGATGGATAGCTTATATCCCCACGGGTGGCCAATGGGCAAGATTTTCTTATACATACACAGTTGACACTATTATTATCAAAAAACAAAGATTTCCTGTGCACTTCTAAGAAATTGAACTCCTCCTCGGAGAATGAACCTAGAGCCCTGGAACTTTTTTCGATTGATAGCTTAGGTTCTCAAGGGTTGCCAGTGGACAGATTGGATTTCGTGGTTGCGCCGCCATCTTGGCCGCCATATTGAAATTTCTAATTAGTGGAACGATTTTCATGAAACTTGGAGCTCACCTGTCACATGTCACGTGTGATCATTCTTATTTTCCAGCTAAATTTCATGATTCCGCCGCCATCTTGGCCGCCATATTCAAATTCAAATGATTTATTGTTTTTTGAGAAAAATAAAACTCTCATAACAATTGTAGCCGCCATGGCGCAACATGGCCTCCATATTGAAATCTCTTATTAGTGGAACGATTGACATCAAACTTGGAACTAATTTTTGTCTTGTATGAACATTCTTATTTTCAAAATGAATTTTATGATTCCGCCGCCATCTTGACCGCCATATTCAAATCTGTTATTATTGGAACAATTGACATGAAACCATGGAGTTTTTCTTGTCTTGTATGATCATTATCATTTTCAAGTTGAATTCCATGATTCCACCACCATCTTGGCAGCCATTTTGAAATTTCTCATTAGTGAAACGATTTTCATGAAACTTGGAACTTATACCCTTGTCTCGTATGATCATTCTTATTTTCAAGTTGAATTTTATGATTTCACCGCCATCTTGGCCGTCATGTTGAAATTTCTTATCAGTGGAACGATTTTCATGGAACTTGGAAACCCTTGTCACGTATGAACATTCTTATTTTCGAACTAAATTTCATAATTCCACCTTGGCCACCATATTGAAATATCTTATCAGTGGAACGATTGACATCAAACTTGGAAATAATTTTTGTCTTGTATGAACATTCTTATTTTCAAGCTGAATTTCATGATTTCGCCGCCATATTGATATATGTTATTGGTGGAGTGATTGTCATGAAACTTATTGGAATTTACCCTTATCTCGTATAATCATTCTTATTTTCAAGTAGGATTTTATGATTCCGCCGCCATCTTGGCCGCCATATTGAAATTCTTCATTAGTGGAACGATTGTCATGAAAAGAGAAACTTACTCTTGTCTTGTATGAACATTCAATTTTCAAGCCGGATCGACTTCATTTCTATCAATGACAGATTGCGACTCACGCACGTGAAGGGATATTCACTTGTTGAAGATATAACACCGCCTACAGATTTTCACAGGACCTCTTTATCGGGCTGCCGCACCTTGCAGCATAGAAAGACTACCTGCCCACTCAGCAAGAAAACATCTCTGTGACATCACTTAGATGTTCAAGTTACAACTGCGATGTTGACAAAAAAGTCTATGCGATGTTGAGTGGACATCTCTGTTACCTCTAAAGGCCGCTCTATGAAATTACGCAACGCAGCCGCAGCCGCAACGCAGGTTTCTGATTGGCTCGCAAGCCTTTCGCGTCGTTGCGATGGCTTTGCGAATACCTTGCGAGCCAATCAGAAACCTGCGTTGCGGCTGCGCTGCGGCTGCGTTGCGGTTGCGTTGCGAATTTTCATAGAGCGGGCATTATGTCCGGATAATTAGAACATCAATGAGATATATCAAAGATGTCCAAATGTGAAATACTATCTACATCACTATTCCACATCTCGTAGATATCACTTTTTGACGTACATATAACGTCGCATTTAGGATGTGTATTTTTAAAGAAAAATTAACTTTTCACCACTTTTCAACATAGTTTTATATCATAGTAGTGGGGTCGGTACACATTAAAAAACGGTACTATGCGGCATTCAATGATACAGAAAACTCCTTTTGCATGAGTATTCTACAAGGTCTAACGAAGGATATTAGAAGGGGAAGCACAAAAGCTTCTCCTTAGGGGGGCCGCAGGGGGCCTTATCAAGTTGACGGTCCAGGAACTCCTTCCAAACCATCTTTCAATTTCGTTGTATCACTGAAATAGGGATGATGTGACTCCATTGTGAATCTCGATGGCATTGGTCACCATGTCTCTTTCATTCTTCATGCTTGAAAAAATAATTTCTTCGGGAGGTCAGAGAAATCACTTTTTATTTTTTTATACATACAAGAGGATGCGGAGTTGGCCTGTTTTGTGTCTTAACCTGTTATTTGGCATTCCCAAAATCCTATTATGAAGTCAGTTTGTCAAATTCTCGATTTTGGGTTGATTGGTAGGCTAAGAAGTAGGTATTTTTTAACATCCAGTTCAGACGTACTTTTTTCAGTGTCTAAGTGAAGATTATTGAAATCATCATCAGAGGTGGACACAATGAACTATTTTCGCAACATCATGTCGAGAAAATCAATTCCAAACCGCGCATAGAGAGAACACAAATTATCTTTCTTTCGGTCGGTCGAATTGCGATGCCTACTACGCCCGCCAGGGAGAACGCTGAGCATCGCCAGCCTAATTCAGTATGAAAACAGCCTAAACAAATTCAAAACTGACAAAAACTGTGAGTGCTGACTCAGAATTGAATGTCGAACCACATAATGAGTGTTTCATGCAGTTTTGAATTCGTTTAGGCTGTTTTAATACGAGTTTAGTCTGGCGATGCTCAGCGTTCTCCCTGACGGGCGTAGTAGGCATCGCAATTCGACCGACCGGAAGAAAAATTTCTGTACTCTCCATGTGCGGTTAAGGATTGATTTTCTCGACTAATGTTTAGAAAATAGTTCAGTCTATCCACCTTTGCGATTATTTTAGTTACATCCAGTTGGACATTGGAAAAGGTACGTCTGAACTGGATGTTGAAAAATTATAAATTCTTAGCCTACCAATCAGGCCAAAATTGGAAATTTGGAAAATCGACTTCATAATAGGATTTTGGAAATGCCATATAACAGGTTAAGACACAAAACATGCCACCTTTGCGTCCTCTTGTATATGTAAAAAAATAAAAAGTGATTTCTCTGACCTCCCGAAGAAATTACTTTTTCAAGCATGAAGGATGGGAGAGACATGGCGACCAATGCCATCGAGATTCACAATGGAGTCACATCATCCCCATTTGAGTGATACAACGGAATTGAAAGATGGTTTGGTAGGAGTTTTTGGACCGTCAACTTGACGGGGCCCCCTGCGGCCCCCCTAAGGGGAAGTTTTTGTGCTTCCCCTTCTAATATCGTTCGTTAGGGCTTGTAGAACACTCATGCAGAACGAATTTTCTGTATCAATAAATGCCGTATAGAAATGCCTACCAACCCCACTATAGGAGGCTCCGCACCTATTTATACTAATTTTTACAATCTATACAGCACGTTTTTTCCCTAAGAAAAGTTGTTGTACTATTGGCGTCCTCCGCAGGATTCGAACCTGGATCCCCACAGGTGATAGAGACACTGCTGCCGATTCGTCTAAGCTACCAAATTGTCTAATACAGTATATTCAAACAGCGCGCTTGATGTTCAGGGATATTTCTCGGGATATTTCATCAGGACTCCGAACGATACACCGAGCCCAAAGAGCCTCACTGGGGTTCGAAACGTTACAGCAAGACACAAGGGGCTCCGTTGGGGCTTCGGACGTTACAATAAGACATGAACGGGAGTCATCAAAGTATTCGAAAGCACAATAAGACAAAAAGGGGCCCATTTTGGGGTTCCGAATGACACAAGAGCAGACACAAGGGTTCATCAAAGGTGCGAAAGCCACGACAAAATGCAAGAAGGTCGAGAAGAAAGCCCAGTAGGCTTTCGAAGAACACAAGGAGACCCAAACGGAGCACACTAGTTTCGAAAGCCACAAGCACAAGAAGATACAAAAATGGTTCCAAACGACACATGAAGACAAGAGGGCCCGCAGGGCCTCAAACCAAACATGAAGACATAATGGCTGTTCTGGCATCACACACATCACACATGGAATAGGGGGCAAAACTATTTATTAAATATTTTCCGACACACAGCTTAACGATGACAGCCCGCGAAATTTAAAAAATCTCTCAGTGTATGGATAAAAAAATAATGGCCATTGGCCACCCTTGAGGACATCAGCTATCATTAAAAAAAAGTTCCAAGGCTCTACTAACTTCATTCCCCGAGGAGGAGTACAACTACTCAATTTCTACACGGACAGACATACAGACAGACGGACAGACAGACAAACCGGCCATATAAGCGTCATTTTATTACGAAAATGCGCAAAAAGCCACCCCCTTCGATGAAATTTTGATTTTCAATAATTTTTGTGGGAACAATGGATATACGTAAAGTGATAAGGGTGAGAATGTGGTGAGGGTGCGTTGACCACTTGAATTTGAACCAATCCGGCATAACAACGCTCAATTTACAGTTTAAAGTGTAAATTTACAGTTTCAAAGTGTAAATTTACAGTTTCAAAGTGTAAATTTACAGTTTCAAAGTGTAAATATACAGTTGACAGTTTCAAAGTGTAAATTTACAGTTTCAAAGTGTAAAGAGCACTATCCAGTTTGGGCATATTTTCGGCCCCATAGACCTCTGCATGGCCTATCCACGATTTTTTGAACATATAATCGTGAAGGCCTTACCATCACATGGACGAAGTAAGGAAAATGGGCCATGCAGAGAACTTCACTAAAAAAATTTTTTTTGTCCGGATCACTACAGCAAAATTATAGAAAAAAATGAGAGTGATAAATAGCATTGTATTTAGGAATCAGACCTCACACATCAATGGAAGCTCTACATTTTGCCTTTATGTCTCTAGGCTACCCTTTCCTAACAAATGGAACATGAGCTAACGAGTCAAACGTGCAGACTCATTTACAGGGTGAAACAAAAGTTATCGAAAAATTCTTAGTAATTAAACCGAAGCATTTGGCAGCAACCATCGATTCAGTTTTAATCAACTCGTGGAATTCCTCTCTCGAATAAAAGAAGCGATGCCAACAGACCAACTGACTGTGATCGAAAGACCGAAATCCAAGGTGGCGGCACATAAAGGAATATAATCTCAGCTAAGGCGATATGGGTCATTGTCCGTTCAACAACCAGCAAATTATTTCTTATTTCTGATGAACTGACCCTATCCTGGCTGAAGTGGATCACGGAGTGAGGGTTGCCGGTCGTAAATCTTGACCAAAAGTCCAGAGTACAAGATGGCGCCCAACATTGCGCAAAAATGTTTACAGAAGTCATCTATTAATTATTTACCCTGTATGATGAATAACAGCAATCGCAACTTGGAAATATTGAGTCGCGTAATTCATGATGTGATTAAGATGTAATGTGCAGACGTGCAATGCCGGGATCTCACTAAAACTTTGTTCAAAAGTCCGAATCGAATGTTTTTGCATCAAGGCCCCAAAGAAGTAATCATGGCCTATTCACAATTTTTTGAACATACACTCCCTGAGGCCCAACCATCACATGTGCAAAATTAGACGGATGTGAAATGCCGAGATCTCACTAAAACTTTTGTTCGAAAGTCCGAGTACCTATATATCGAATGATTTGCATCAAGGCCCCAAAGAAGTAATCATGGCCTATTCACAATTTTTTGAACATACACTCCCTGAGGCCCAACGATCACATGTGCAAAATTAGAAGGATGTAAAATGCCGAGATCTCATTAAAACTTTTGTTCGAAAGTCCGAGTACCTATATATCGAATGTTTTTGCATCAAGGCCCCAAAGAAGTAATCATGGCCTATTCACAATTTTTTGAACATACACTCCCTGAGGCCCAATCATCTCATGTGCAAAATTAAACGGATGTGAAATGCCGAGATCTCACTAAAACTTTTTTTCGAAAGTCCGAGAACCTATATATCGAATGTTTTTGCATCAAGGCCCCAAAGAAAAAATCATGGCCTATCCACAATTTTCTGAACATACACTCCCTGAGGCCCAACCATCACATGTGCAAAATTAGACGGATGTGAAATGCCGAGATCTCACTAAAACTTTTGTTCGAAAGTCCGAGTACCTATATATCGAATGTTTTTGCATCAAGGCCCCAAAGAAGTAATCATGGCCTATTCACAATTTTTTGAGCATACACTCCCTGAGGCCCAACCATCACATGTGCAAAATGAGACGGATGTGAAATGCCGAGATCTCACTAAAACTTTTGTTCGAAAGTCCGAGTACCTATATATCGAATGTTTTTGCATCAAGGCCCCAAAGAAGTAATCATGGCCTATTCACAATTTTTTGAACATACACTCCCTGAGGCCCAACGATCACATGTGCAAAATTAGAAGGATGTAAAATGCCGAGATCTCATTAAAACTTTTGTTCGAAAGTCCGAGTACCTATATTTCAAATGTTTTTGCATCAAGGCCCCAAAGAAAAAATCATGGCCTATTCACAATTTTTTGAACATACACTCCCTGAGGCCCAACCATCTCATGTGCAAAATGAGACGGATGTGAAATGCCGAGATCTCACTAAAACTTTTGTTCGAAAGTCCGAGTACCTATATATCGAATGTTTTTGCATCAAGGCCCCAAAGAAGTAATCATGGCCTATTCACAATTTTTTGAACATACACTCCCTGAGGCCCAACGATCACATGTGCAAAATTAGAAGGATGTAAAATGCCGAGATCTCATTAAAACTTTTGTTCGAAAGTCCGAGTACCTATATTTCAAATGTTTTTGCATCAAGGCCCCAAAGAAAAAATCATGGCCTATTCACAATTTTTTGAACATACACTCCCTGAGGCCCAACCATCTCATGTGCAAAATGAGACGGATGTGAAATGCCGAGATCTCACTAAAACTTTTGTTCGAAAGTCCGAGTACCTATATATCGAATGTTTTTGCATCAAGGCCCCAAAGAAGTAATCATGGCCTATTCACAATTTTTTGAACATACACTCCCTGAGGCCCAACGATCACATGTGCAAAATTAGAAGGATGTAAAATGCCGAGATCTCATTAAAACTTTTGTTCGAAAGTCCGAGTACCTATATTTCAAATGTTTTTGCATCAAGGCCCCAAAGAAAAAATCATGGCCTATTCACAATTTTTTGAACATACACTCCCTAAGGCCCAACCATCACATGTGCAAAATTAGACGGATGTGAAATGCCGAGATCTCACTAAAACTTTTGTTCGAAAGTCCGAGTACCTATATATCGGATGTTTTTGCATCAAGGCCCCAAAGAAGTAATCATGGCCTATTCACAATTTTTTGAACATACACTCCCTGAGGCCCAACGATCACATGTGCAAAATTAGACGGATGTGAAATGCCGAGATCTCACTAAAACTTTTGTTCGAAAGTCCGAGTACCTATATTTCAAATGTTTTTGCATCAAGGCCCCAAAGAAAAAATCATGGCCTATTCACAATTTTTTGAACATACACTCCCTAAGGCCCAACCATCACATGTGCAAAATTAGACGGATGTGAAATGCCGAGATCTCACTAAAACTTTTGTTCGAAAGTCCGAGTACCTATATATCGAATGTTTTTGCATCAAGGCCCCAAAGAAGTAATCATGGCCTATTCACAATTTTTTGAGCATACACTCCCTAAGGCCCAACCATCACATGTGCAAAATTAGACGGATGTGAAATGCCGAGATCTCACTAAAACTTTTGTTCGAAAGTCCGAGTACCTATATATCGAATGTTTTTGCATCAAGGCCCCAAAGAAGTAATCATGGCCTATTCACAATTTTTTGAACATACACTCCCTGAGGCCCAACGATCACATGTGCAAAATTAGACGGATGTGAAATGCCGAGATCTCACTAAAACTTTTGTTCGAAAGTCCGAGTACCTATATTTCAAATGTTTTTGCATCAAGGCCCCAAAGAAAAAATCATGGCCTATTCACAATTTTTTGAACATACACTCCCTAAGGCCCAACCATCACATGTGCAAAATTAGACGGATGTGAAATGCCGAGATCTCACTAAAACTTTTGTTCGAAAGTCCGAGTACCTATATATCGAATGTTTTTGCATCAAGGCCCCAAAGAAGTAATCATGGCCTATTCACAATTTTTTGAGCATACACTCCCTGAGGCCCAACGATCACATGTGCAAAATAAGACGGATGTGAAATGCCGAGATCTCACTAAAACTTTTGTTCGAAAGTCCGAGTACCTATATATCGAATGTTTTTGCATCAAGGCCCCAAAGAAGTAATCATGGCCTATTCACAATTTTTTGAACATACACTCCCTGAGGCCCAACGATCACATGTGCAAAATTAGAAGGATGTAAAATGCCGAGATCTCATTAAAACTTTTGTTCGAAAGTCCGAGTACCTATATTTCAAATGTTTTTGCATCAAGGCCCCAAAGAAAAAATCATGGCCTATTCACAATTTTTTGAACATACACTCCCTGAGGCCCAACCATCTCATGTGCAAAATGAGACGGATGTGAAATGCCGAGATCTCACTAAAACTTTTGTTCGAAAGTCCGAGTACCTATATATCGAATGTTTTTGCATCAAGGCCCCAAAGAAGTAATCATGGCCTATTCACAATTTTTTGAACATACACTCCCTGAGGCCCAACCATCTCATGTGCAAAATGAGACGGATGTGAAATGCCGAGATCTCACTAAAACTTTTGTTCGAAAGTCCGAGTACCTATATTTCAAATGTTTTTGCATCAAGGCCCCAAAGAAAAAATCATGGCCTATCCACAATTTTTTGAGCATACACTCCCTGAGGCCCAACCATCACATGTGCAAAATTAGACGGATGTGAAATGCCGAGATCTCACTAAAACTTTTGTTCGAAAGTCCGAGTAACTATATATCGAATGTTTCTGCATCAAGGCCCCAAAGAAGTAATCATGGCCTATCCACAATTTTTTGAACATACACTCCCTGAGGCCCAACCATCACATGTGCAAAATTAGACGGATGTGAAATGCCGAGATCTCACTAAAACTTTTGTTCGAAAGTCCGAGTACCTATATATCGAATGATTTGCATCAAGGCCCCAAAGAAGTAATCATGGCCTATTCACAATTTTTTGAACATACACCACCTGAGGCCCAACCATCACATGTGCAAAATTAGACGGATGTGAAATGCCGAGATCTCACTAAAACTTTTGTTCGAAAGTCCGAGTACCTATATATCGAATGATTTGCATCAAGGCCCCAAAGAAGTAATCATGGCCTATTCACAATTTTTTGAACATACACTACCTGAGGCCCAACCATCACATGTGCAAAATTAGACGGATGTGAAATGCCGAGATCTCACTAAAACTTTTGTTCGAAAGTCCGAGTATCTATATATCGAATGTTTTTGCATCAAGGCCCCAAAGAAGTAATCATGGCCTATCCACAATTTTTTAAACATACACTACCTGAGGCCCAACCATCACATGTGCAAAATTAGACGGATGTGAAATGCCGAGATCTCACTAAAACTTTTGTTCGAAAGTCCGAGTACCTATATATCGAATGTTTTTGCATCAAGGTCCCAAAGAAGTAATCATGGCCTATTCACAATTTTTTGAACATACACTCCCTGAGGCCCAACCATCACATGTGCAAAATTAGACGGATGTGATATGCCGAGATCTCACTAGAAGTTCAGTTCAGCTCAACATTGACTTTCTGTATCTGGTTCAGCACAGTCCAGTCGGTGAAGAAAAAATTATGAAAAACAGCCAGTTCATAAGCCTACAAATGAGCGAGATCGGTAATACTGTAGCAATATTGGCCGCAATTTTCATCTCTGGACTTCCCATGCAAATGTTCGGCCTCAACATCGACTTTTTGTCTCTGGTTCAGTGGATTTCAGCCGGTGAAGATCAAATAATAAAAAAAAAACAGCCAGTTCCTCGGCCAGTTCATTAGCCTACAAAAGAGCGAGATGCTTGAGAGGGTAGGGCAGGTTTGCAGGAGTTCGGACTGGGACGCGATTCTCCTAAGTCGTTTTTATCCGGATTATAAGTACGTGATTGGTGCCAACCCCTTCATCAGATTCAACTCTTACTTGAACTGGAACATTTCACTCAACATCAAAAGATGCATAGCCCAACTACGTATTTATAACACGCGAGTTTTGGTAATTTTTGTCAACGGGAGCTTCTATAAAATCGAGAGAGACGTCAAATGCACATTCTGCAACTTGCGAAAACAAGAAAATCTGGATCACATTTTGTTTATGTGTCCATTGTATAACGGTTCGAGACCACCACTGCTCACTGGCGCGCGGGGAGACTCTCACAAGCTCCTAACAGACCCATCGAGAGAGGACATAGTCACCTTGGTCGACTATTTGCAAATGAACATGAAACTTGGAGCCTTTGCCATGGGAGAGTGAAAGCATTTTCTTGTTTTCTGGATATTTTTCTTTACTTTCAACTTTCTTCTTTTTTTCTTCTTTTTGAAGGGGAATGATTTTGTGCACCGGAGGTCTTTTAAACAGCTTCATGTATGATTATGTGGTGTTCACTTTTTTGCGGGTTTTATTTCATTTTGCTGCTCGTGTTGCTACTTATGCTTTCTTTTAGTTGATTCATCTTTGTTCATAATTCTAAATTGAAAGAACATTGGGCTATTATCATTATTATTATTATTATTATTATTATTATAAAAGAGCGAAATCGGAAACGCTGTAGCAATATTGCATGCAATTTTTATTCCTGGACTTCCCATGCAAATGTTTGACATCAACATTGACTTTCTGTTTCTGGTTCAGTAGAGTCCAGTCGGTGAAGATCAAATGATAAAAAAACAGCCTGTTCTCAAGCCTACAAATGAGCAAGATCGGAAATGCTGTAGCAATATTGACCGCAGTTTTTATTTCTGGACTTCCCATGCAAATGTTTGGCCTCAACATCGACTTTCTGTCCCTGATTCAGCAGAGTCCAATCGGTGAAGATAAAAAGGTAGAAAACAGCCAGTTCATGAGCCTACATGCTGTAGCATTGGCCGCCATTTTGATATCTGAACTTCTCATGCAAAAGTTTGGCCTCAACATTGACTTTCTGTTTCTGGTTTAGTAGAGTTCGGCCATTGAAGATCAGATAATGGAAAAAAAGCAGCCAGTTCATAAGCCTACAAATTAGCTAGATCGGAAACGCTGTAGCAATATTGGCCGTAATTTTGATTCCTGGACTTCCCATGAGGATGTTTGGCCTCAATATTGACTTTCTGTTCCTGGTTCAGCAGAGTCCAGTCGGTGTAGATCAAATAATAAGATAACAGCTAGTCCATAAGCCTACAAAAGAGCGAGATCGGAAATGCTGTAGCAATATTAGCCGCCATTTTGATATCTGAACTTTCCATGCAAAGGTTTGGTTTCAACATTGACTTTCTGTTGCTGGCTTAGCAGAGTCCAGTCGGTGAAAAAAAAATTATGAAAAACAGCCAGTTCATAAGCCTACAAATGTGCAAGATCGGTGATACTGTAGCAATATTGGCCGCAATTTTCATTTCTGGACTTCTCATGCAAATGTTTGGCCTCAACATTGATTTTCTGTTTCTGGTTCAGCAGAGTCTAATTGGTGATGATAAAAAGGTAGAAAACAGCCAGTTTAACAGCCTAGATGCTGTAGCATTGGCCGCCATTTTGATATCTGGACTTCTCATGCAAAAGTTTGGCCTCAACATTGATTTTCTGTTCATGGTTTAGTGGAGTTCGGCCGGTGGAGATGAGATAATAAAAAAAACAGCCAGTTAGTTCATAAGCCTACAAATTAGTTAGATCGGAAATGCTGTAGCAATATTGGCCGCAATTTCGATTTCTGGACTTCCCATGAGAATGTTTGGCCTCAATATTGACTTTCTGTTTCTGGTTCAGCAGAGTCCAGTCGGTGAAGATAAAATCATAAAAAAAACAGCCAGTCCATAAGCCTACAAATGAGCAAGATCGCAAATGCTCTAGCAATATTCGCCGCAATTTTCATTTCTGGACTTCCCATGCAAATGTTTGGCCTCAACATTGACTTTCTGTTCCTGGTTCAGCCGACTCCAGTCGGTGAAGATGAAATGATGAATAACAACCAGTTCATAAGCCCACAAATGAGCGAGATCGGAAATGCAGTAGCAATTTTGGCCACCATTTTGAATTCTGGACTCCCCATGCAAATATTTGGTCTTAATATTGACTCTCTGTTCATGGTTCAGCAAAGTCCTGTCGGTGGAAATAGAAATGTAGAAAACAGCCAGGTCATAAGCCTACAAATGAGAGAGATAGAGAACGCTATATAGCAATTGCCGCCATTTTGATTTCTGGACTCTCAGATTTTTGACGTATTGACGTAAAAGAGGTAGATGTCACATAGTCTGTATTTGGGTGATCTATAGATTGCCCCAGGAAGCAAGAGTCCGCGAACCTTGGGAAATATGGCATCTTTTTTTTGTTTGGGGGCGGCGGCCGGGATCGGCGGCTGGAGGCTGGGCGGCAACAAATGATAAACAGCCTGTTTTCTTCTGTTTGGAATCAATTATACATCAGTGGAAGAATTGCAATGCTTTGTCTTTTGTCAGTTCATAAGCCTACATACAAATCAGCTAGATCGGAAATGCTGTAGCAATTTTGTCCGCAATTTTGATTTCTGGACTTCCCATGCAAATGTTTGGCCTCAACATTGACTCTCAGTTCCTGGCTTAGCAGTGTCCAGTCGGTGAAGATCAAACAGTGAAAAAACAGTCAGTTCATAAGCCTACAAATGAGCGAGTTCGGAAATGCTTTAGCAATATTGGCCGCAATTTTGATTTCTCGACTTCCCATGCAATGTTTGGTCTCAACATTGACTCTCTGTTCCTGGCTTAGCAGTGTTCAGTCAGTGAAGATCAAACAGTGAAAAAACAGTCAGTTCATAAGCCTACAAATGAGCGAGTTCGGAAATGCTGTAGCAATATTGTCCGCAATTTTGATTTCTGGACTTCCCATGCAAATGTTTGGTCTCAACAATGACTCTCTGTTCCTGGCTTAGCAGTGTTCAGTCAGTGAAGATCAAACAGTGAAAAAACAGTCAGTTCATAAGCCTACAAATGAGCGAGTTCGGAAATGCTTTAGCAATATTGGCCGCAATTTTGATTTCTGGACTTCCCATGCAATGTTTGGTCTCAACATTGACTCTCTGTTCCTGGCTTAGCAGTGTTCAGTCAGTGAAGATCAAACAGTGAAAAAACAGTCAGTTCATAAGCCTACAAATGAGCGAGTTCGGAAATGCTGTAGCAATATTGTCCGCAATTTTGATTTCTGGACTTCCCATGCAAATGTTTGGCCTCAACATCGACCTTCTGTTCCTGGCTTAGCAGTGTCCAGTCGGTGAAGATCAAACAGTGAAAAAACAGTCAGTTCATAAGCCTACAAATGAGCGAGTTCGGAAATGCTTTAGCAATATTGGCCGCAATTTTGATTTCTGGACTTCCCATGCAATGTTTGGTCTCAACATTGACTCTCTGTTCCTGGCTTAGCAGTGTCCAGTCGGTGAAGATCAAACAGTGAAAAAACAGTCAGTTTATAAGCCTACAAATGAGCGAGTTCCGAAATGCTGTAGCAATATTGGCCGCAATTTTGATTTCTGGACTTCCCATGCAATGTTTGGTCTCAACATTGACTCTCTGTTCCTGGCTTAGCAGTGTCCAGTCGGTGAAGATCAAACAGTGAAAAAACATAACATAAGCCTACAAATGAGCGAGTTCGGAAATGCTGTAGCAATATTGTCCGCAATTTTGATTTCTGGACTTCCCATGCAAATGTTTGGTCTCAACAATGACTCTCTGTTCCTGGCTTAGCAGTGTCCAGTCGGTGAAGATCAAACAGTGAAAAAACAGTCAGTTTATAAGCCTACAAATGAGCGAGTTCGGAAATGCTGTAGCAATATTGGCCGCAATTTTGATTTCTGGACTTCCCATGCAATGTTTGGTCTCAACATTGACTCTCTGTTCCTGGCTTAGCAGTGTCCAGTCGGTGAAGATCAAACAGTGAAAAAACAGTCAGTTTATAAGCCTACAAATGAGCGAGTTCGGAAATGCTTAAGCAATATTGGCCGCAATTTAGATTTCTGGACTTCCCATGCAATGTTTGGTCTCAACATTGACTCTCTGTTCCAAGCTTGGCAGTGTTCAGTCGGTGAAGATCAAACAGTGAAAAAACAGTCAGTTTATAAGCCTACAAATGAGCGAGTTCGGAAATGCTGTAGCAATATTGGCCGCAATTTTGATTTCTGGACTTCCCATGCAATGTTTGGTCTCAACATTGACTCTCTGTTCCTGGCTCAGCAGTGTCCAGTCGGTGAAGATCAAACAGTGAAAAAACAGTCAGTTCATAAGCCTACAAATGAGCGAGTTCGGAAATGCTGTAGCAATATTGGCCGCAATTTTGATTTCTGGACTTCCCATGCAATGTTTGGTCTCAACATTGACTCTCTGTTCCTGGCTTAGCAGTGTTCAGTCAGTGAAGATCAAACAGTGAAAAAACAGTCAGTTCATAAGCCTACAAATGAGCGAGTTCGGAAATGCTGTAGCAATATTGGCCGCAATTTTGATTTCTGGACTTCCCATGCAATGTTTGGTCTCAACATTAACTCTCTGTTCCTGGCTCAGCAGTGTCCAGTCGGTGAAGATCAAACAGTGAAAAAACAGTCAGTTTATAAGCCTACAAATGAGCGAGTTCGGAAATGCTGTAGCAATATTGGCCGCAATTTTGATTTCTGGACTTCCCATGCAATGTTTGGTCTCAACATTGACTCTCTGTTCCTGGCTCAGCAGTGTCCAGTCGGTGAAGATCAAACAGTGAAAAAACAGTCAGTTCATAAGCCTACAAATGAGCGAGTTCGGAAATGCTGTAGCAATATTGGCCGCAATTTTGATTTCTGGACTTCCCATGCAATGTTTGGTCTCAACATTGACTCTCTGTTCCTGGCTCAGCAGTGTCCAGTCGGTGAAGATCAAACAGTGAAAAAACAGTCAGTTCATAAGCCTACAAATGAGCGAGTTCGGAAATGCTGTAGCAATATTGGCCGCAATTTTGATTTCTGGACTTCCCATGCAATGTTTGGTCTCAACATTGACTCTCTGTTCCTGGCTTAGCAGTGTTCAGTCAGTGAAGATCAAACAGTGAAAAAACAGTCAGTTCATAAGCCTACAAATGAGCGAGTTCGGAAATGCTGTAGCAATATTGTCCGCAATTTTGATTTCTGGACTTCCCATGCAAATGTTTGGCCTCAACATCGACCTTCTGTTCCTGGCTTAGCAGTGTCCAGTCGGTGAAGATCAAACAGTGAAAAAACAGTCAGTTCATAAGCCTACAAATGAGCGAGTTCGGAAATGCTGTAGCAATATTGGCCGCAATTTTGATTTCTGGACTTCCCATGCAAATGTTTGGTCTCAACAATGACTCTCTGTTCCTGGCTTAGCAGTGTTCAGTCAGTGAAGATCAAACAGTGAAAAAACAGTCAGTTCATAAGCCTACAAATGAGCGAGATCGGAATTGCTGTAGCAATATTGACCGCAATTTTGATTTCTGGACTTCCCATGCAAATGTTTGGCCTCAACATTGACCTTCTGTTCCTGGCTCAGCACAGTCCAGTCGGTGAAGATGGAGAGATAAAAAACAGTCAGTTTATAAGCCTACAAATGAGCGAGATCGGAAGTGCTGTTGCAATATCGGCCGCCATTTTCAATTCTGGACTTCCTATGCAATTTTTTTCATCTCATCACTGACTTTCTGATTTTTATTCAGCATAGTCCGGTCGGTGAAATAGGAAGATAGAAAACAGCCAGTTCATAAGCCTACAAATATGAGCGACATTGGAAGTGCTGTCACAATATCGGCCGCCATTTTCAATTCTGGACTTTCCATGCGTATATTTCCACTTCAACATTGACATTCTCATTTTGGTTCAGCAAAGCCTAGTCGGTGAAGATGGAAAGATGGAAAAACACCCAGTTTATAAGCTTACAAATGAGCGAGATCGGAATTGCTGTAGCAATATCGGCCGCCATCTTGATTTCTGAACTTCCCATGCAAAGGTTTGGCCTCAATATTGACCTTCTGTTCCTGGCTCAGCACAGTCCAGTCGGTGAAGATAGGAAGATAGAAAACAGCCAGTTCATAAGCCTACAAATGAGCGAGATCGGAAAGGTGTTACAATATCGGCCTATATCTCGATTTCTGGACTTCCCATGCCAATATTCCCACTCCAACATTGACTTTCTGATTCCGGTTCAGCAAAGTCCAGTCGGTGAAGATGGAGAGATAAAAAACAGCCAGTTTATAAGCCTACAAATGAGCGAGATCGGAAGTGTTGTTGCAATATCGGCCGCCATTTTTAATTCTGGACTTCCTATGCAATTTTTTTCATCTTATCACTAACTTTCTGATTCTGATTCAGCAGAGTCCAGTCGGTGAAGATAGGAAGATAGCAAACAGCCAGTTCATTAGCCTACAAATATGAGCGGCATTGGAAGTGCTGTTACAATATCGGCCGCCATTTTCAATTCTGGACTTTTTATGCGAATATTTTCACTTCAACATTGACGTTCTCATTTTGGTTCAGCAAAGCCCAGTCGGTGAAGATGGAAAGATGGAAAAACACCCAGTTTATAAGCTTACAAATGAGCGAGATCGGAATTTCTGTAGCAATATCGGCCGTCATCTTGATTTCTGGACTTCCCATGCAAAGGTTTGGCCTCAACATTGACCTTCTGTTCCTGGCTCAGCACAGTCCAGTCGGTGAAGATAGGAAGATAGAAAACAGCCAGTTCAAAAGCCTACAAATATGAGCGACATTAGAAGTGCTGTTTTAAAATCGGCCGCCATTTTCAATTCTGGACTTTCTATGCCAATATTTTCACTTCAACATTGACGTTCTCATTTTGGTTCAGCAAAGCCCAGTCGGTGAAGATAGAAAGATGGAAAAACACCCATTTTTTAAGCTCACAAATGAGCGAGATCGGAATTGCTGTAGAAATATTGGCCGCCAATTTGATTTCTGGACTTCCCATGCAAATATTTTGCCTCAACATTGGCTCTTTTTCTTGGTCCAAAGAGTCCAGTTGGTGAAGATAGGAAGATAAATAACAGCCAGTTCATAGGCCTACAAATGAGCGAGATCCGAAGTGCTGTTACAATATCGGCCAACATTTCCAATTCTGGACTTCCTATGTGATTATTTTGATCCTAACATTAGACTTTCTGATTCTGGTTCAGCAAAGTCTAGTCGGTGGAGATGGAAAGATAGAAAAACACAAAGCTCATAAGCTTACAAATGAGCGAGATCGAAAGTGCTGTAGCAATATCGGCCGCCATCTTGATTTCTGGACTTTCCTTGCAAATATTTGGCCTCAACATTGACTTTTGTTTCTTGGTCCAAAGAGTCCACTCGGTGAAGATAGAAAGATAAATAACAGCCAGTTCATAGGTCTATAAATATGAGCGAGATCCGAAGTGCTGTTACAATATTGGCCAACATTTCCAATTCTGGACTTCCTATGCAAATATTTTGGTCTCAACATTGACTTCTTGATTCTGGTTCAGCAGCGTCCAGTCGGTGAAGATAAAAAGATGAAAAACAGCCAGTTCATAAGCCCACAAATAAGCGAGATCGGGAATCCTGTAGAAATATCGGCCGCCATCTTGATTTCTGGACTTCTCATGCAAATATTTTGATCTCAACATTGACTTTCTGATTCTGGTTCAGCGGTGTTCAGTCGGTGAAGGTAGAAAGATAGATAACAGCCAGTTCATAAGTCCACAAATGAGTGAAATTGGCAATATTGTACCAATATTGGCCGCCATCTTGATTCTTGAACTACTAAAAGTTCAGATTTTTGGCGTAAAAGAAATAAATGTCACATAGTCTGTATTTGGGTGACCTATAGACTGCTCCAGGAAGCAAGAGTCCGCGAACTTAGTATTTTTTGTTTGTTGGGGGGCGGCGGCCGGGATCGGCGGCTGGGGGCCGGGCGGCGACAAATGAAAAACAGCCTGTATTCTTCTCTTTGAAGTCAACTTAATATCAGTGGAACAATCAGAATTATATGTCTTTTGGTTCAGGAGAAGCAGTTGCAAAATTCAGTGAAATCAGGGAAATTAGGTGGGGCCGAATATTCGGTTAATATTGTCTTCAAATAAATCATTAAGAAAACAAGCAATCATTACAAATATTTGCTTGAATACGTGAAATTACATACTAATACACATCACATTGTCGATTCCGACCATTACGATAAAGCAAAAGGAAAATTCAGCAAAAAACTGTTCTCACGGGGCCGAAAATATGCCCAAACTCGATAGTGCCCTTTACAGTTTTAAAGTGTAAATTTACAGTTTCAAAGTGTAGATTCACAGTTTACAGTTTCAAAGTGTAAAGTTACAGTTTGAAAGTGTAAATTTACAGTTTGAAAGTGTAAATTTACAGTTTGAAGTGTAAATTTACAGTTTCAAAGTGTAAATTAAGAAAAAAACACTGCAGTGGCCGCTCTACGCCCTCGTATTGCACAGTAAGCATGGCCTCGTTTAACATATTTCACATAGTTATCTTCAAGTATTGTATTATATGGAATAAGCCTATTAGTTTCTGACTGTCATCTGACAAATAGGAGTGTCACTATCAGAAACCAAGAATTAATTCGAAAGTCCTTGAAAAACTTTATTTAGAACAGTAGATAGTGTTTCGCTAACTCTCATCTGTCAAATATTGAAAAATATCTAAGTTCATAACCATGTCATTCAATTATTCAAGAATTTTTTCCAAACTTCTCATCCTGTGAACCGATTTATACGATTTCTTTCGCTTCTAGCAGTCTTGGCCATAGCTATGACCAATACATATACGTCTGCCTCTGCATCTATCCATCGTCATTCAGTTTTACCCAACACAAACTGAGCTGTGGATAACAAAATCATAGCAATGCACATTGGAGATAAGTTGAAATTATAAGTCATTTCAAACAATTCACGGAACATTTCTGGTCAAATAGTGCGACAACTTAGAAAAAAGTAAAATATTTTACAAAGGCATGATGGTATGTTTTGTGCAATAGTGATTTAAAATAAAATATCTAAAGACTTTTATTGAATCAGTTGTTTTTTTTTTTGGTATAAGAGTGAGATATCTTTCACAGTCAAATACTGAGATAACATGAAAAACAAGGACATCTTGAAATTTTCAAATTTGATTTGTTGCAAAATTGGGACATGTTGAAATGTCTTCGTATTATACCAGAAAGCAAGATCAAATTCGATCTATTTCTCAGTAGAAGGAATAGAACATTTTGAGATGTTCGAGTATTAGACCAGAACTGTTTGAAAAACAGATGATTATAACAGTGAGAGATTCATTTTTTTTTGTACTTCCATGAGGACTCTGAGTAATTCGATTTTTTTACCAGGTGGAGAATGGCTTGAAGGTATAGATTTTAAATTGATCCGAAAATCAGAAGTTTGAAGTTATCTCACTATCATTCTAGCACAGCGGTATTTTCTGCAAAAACCTTCTTTGTCTGAAATAGAAGGTTGATATTTTACACTTGACATACGTAATAAGTCCTAATTGGAATAGGAGGTTTTGTCAGTCGATTGAAGGCTGGAGTGTCGATTGTTTGATTCATTATTTTCAACCCTGCTGAAATTGACATTAGAGGTTGTTAATTTACCGCGAATGGTGACATAGAAGGTTGCTGTTCTTCGCCATCGATATGTGGAATTATAATAATTAATAAATTTATTATTTTAGCTCAATGCTCGAATTCTCATTTACCTCCCCGATTTCAGCTGTGCTAAAACAACATCAAAAAGCAACCCCAGTCCACAAGTAGAAAAAGGGCTAGATCTTCCCCATTTGTGACAATATGCCAGTCGCTGTCAATGCAATTTATTGTAATCAGTATACCTAGATGCAACTAACGAGGAATCAAATACTCGATGGCTCAAGTTGGCGTACGATGCTTAGTTTTTTTCCCTCTGTATGATAGTTCTACTTGGGCATAGACACCTGAATACAACACTTGGAAAACTTTCGCTATAGTTTCGATAAATCAAAACTTGTTATCCGCTTCCCAACTCCCGAATCGAATATTAATGTTATTTTAATGCAAACAGGATCAACCGCAGCCAATTTAAAATTGAAAGCCGTACCTCTGGCCAAATCGTGCGCGGATAAGGAGATGAAATCGGCAAACAGTCCCGCATATTTGCTCTCTTCGACCGCGGGATTGCTGGATCGCCAAAAAAAAACATCAATGCCAATTAAAAGCCCCGGCCGTAAGAGCGGCACGTGCCGCCATAACTACGGTCAACAAAAATCATCCCCGGAATCGTCGTAGAGGTATCCGATCCCGACGCTTAAACTTTACAGGGTCGTAAATCAATTTGATTTATTGCCAGATCCTCGGGGCTTTAAATTCACAGAGTAGTGGTGTTTAGGTATAGTGTAGCACCTTAACGTGTGGTCAATGTAATCAAAGTTGATTCACGTAATGCTAGTAATAAGTAAACACAATGTCAAATTAGTGCCCTATACCACCTGTGTGGCGATGTTGACAGGCTACTCTGTACTATTTCGCGGTCCCGCAGGATGGCGATGGAAATTTATCGGAAGAGAATTTCTGCTCGCGCCAGGGAGGGGAGCGCACGTAAAGTTCCAATTTGAATTATTCAAGTGGCGGAGACTTTGTTTGCATTATAATGTAATTACAGGGCTGGGGATGAAGGATGGACCTTCGAAAATTCATGAAAGTGCAATTTGGCAGTTTTGGTGCTTACGGCGCTCATAGGTACGCCCACATAAAATGGTACATTCACTACCTCATATGCCTTGTATTGTATCAGGTGTAGGCAGTAGGTTTCGATACTTTTGTTTTTAATCGAAAAAGCTTCCACGAAGTTGATTTTTGTCAGCCCTTCCTCTTTTTTTTTTTGTTTGCCCTGATCACTCGAAAACAACCGTACCAGTTTCAAATTGCTGCTAATGTCTGATTTTCTTTCTTTGGTATTAATTTCAAGTTCAAGCAAAAAGATGCTACACATACCTCTTCTTTGAGAAAAACTCACGCTTTATTCAAAAGTCTTCCACGGTAGATCAACCAAAATATCCAGGATATGGTTTATCCATCACGTTATTTCAGAAAATTAGACCGTTACAAAAGAACAGGATGATTTAAAAGACGAAAGACGAAAACTTTCCGTTAGTACATCTCTTCACATTTATGGTCATCACTCGGTATTTTATTGGAACGGCCATAGAGCCTGAGCACCGCGGAATTCGAAAGCAGCGACGTCTATTCTTCTGGTCGACATCTCTTTATGGCGGGAACGGAACTACTTCTCTGGGGTCTGCAGTATAGCGGCTTATCATAACTTTTTGTGTGGCCGAAATCCAGTGGACATCCTTTAATTTGGCGGGATTGGGACTACAGGAAAGAAACATCTGCAGACTTGCTGATGGAAGCCGGAGCTCACAGCCAGTTCAGTATTGTCGTTGACTGCTCGGTTTCCTTGTGTTTAGTGTTAACACGTTGATTAAATCTTGAACACCATCAGTCTTGGAACGTGAGTATTATATTGAGCACATCAGGATTTACCCTGCGGTTGAGTGAAGGTACCTATGATCTCGTAGACCGATAGTGTCATAGGTAGTAAGCGGATTTATAGGGGCGGCAACGGTCGACGAGACAATGCATCGGGGACAACGTTTCCCTTTCCTTTTCGATTAACAAGATCAAATGAGATGGCTGTAAATGAACAGCTCAACGAGCGAGACTCATTAATCTTGCACAACCACAATCATGAATGGTGATCTGTGATTACCTGGAAATGCGTTCCCTCTACATAACACTCGAATTTTTCAATACTAAAAATCACACCTGAAAGTTCTCTCTCTGTAACCGTATAGTTTCGTTCGGCGCAAGACAACGATTTTGAACAGAACGCTTTCACGGTTTCTTCCCCGTTTTGTACTTGCATCAATACATCACCAAGCATCGCTAGCATCGGGCTGAATTGTGAAAGGAAGACTGGAATTCGGATTATGTTGGATAGGAGCAAAGACAAGTAATTGCTTGATCTGCAAATAGTCCGGATGTTAAGGGCCATAATACCACCACCACCTTGCATTTAATGATCAAGCAGTGCCGTTTGGTGCGAATGTTGTACATACCTATGTCTTAATTTTAGGAGATGGTGCCAAGATGTTGGTCCGTGCAGACGCCGTATACAGGGTGATCAAAAATGCAAAAATTCCAACTTATGAACCAAAAAGTTGGAGCCATAAATAAGCAAGTAGATTCACAATTCAATGCTTATTAGCATGAAACAAACCGCATCTGGATATTTTTTGCCGTTTCCGATATATTCTTAGTTCAGTGGTCAATTTCATGGGAAAGGACATTTTACAAAAAATCAGTGATTTTCCAAGATATTTCAATAAAACTTAGCATGTCGACAAAGAATGATCTCATGGATTGAATGTGATGAGTTGCCACCGTATCCACCTGCTATTTTCTAAAATATGACAGTCGACTAATTTTTCTGTTATCTTGAATTCGCCCATCATGGAATAAATGGAAAATCAATTGGTACTAGCAGTAATAGTCATACTCAATGATATAAATGCAAAAGTAACCGTTCTTGGTGAGTAACTTTTTGTAATTGGCCACCTGGAAATGTTGAACCCATTTTTACGAGTTTTATAGCACTTCGGCGCTTGACACTACCAAAATGACCATTGTAAAGATGGAAATGGGGTTTTGAAACAATCCATCATATTGTTTGGTCTGTTGGGCAATTGTACATATCCGAAAAAAAATTGGAATACAAAAAATTACCCACCGATAAAAAAAAACGGCGAGTCAAAAACGAGAAGTTTATTAAATAAAAGTATTTCCAAAACTTGTCCCATTTTTTCAGGATATTCTCAGTATATTTTGGGAATGACTAATGAAGAATCAAAATGGTTCTGTGATTCATATTGAACAAGATATTGGACTGTTTAATTACCCCATAGTCATCTTCACAGTGGTCATTAAGGTCGTGGTAAGCTTTGAAGTGCTGTAAAACTCGGAAAAATGGGTTAACATTTTCTTATGGTAAATTACAAAGAGTTACTCACTGAGGACGAGTATTTTTGCATTTAGATTATTGACTATGACCATTAGTACTAGTTTCAATTGATTTTTAACTTATTCCTTGATGGGCGAATTCAAAATGGCGGCCATAACAAAAAAAGCAGTCGACTGTCATATTTTCAAAAATAATAGGCGGAAACGGTGGCAACACATCACATTTCATTCATGAGGTCGTTCGTCGTGGAGATACAAAGATTCATCAAAATATCTTGGAAAATCACTGAATTCTTGGAAAATGTCCATTTCCATGAAACCGATCGCTAAACTCAGGATATTCCAGACACGGCTGAAAATATTCAAACACGACTTGTTTCAACTTGATGAGCATTGAATTATTATGAATCCACATGGTGATTTTCATAACTTCAACTTTTTTGGCTCATGAGTTAGAATTTTTGCATTTTTGACCACCCTGTATACGGCGTCTGCACGGACCGACATCTTGGCAACACCTCTGAAAATTAAGGCATGGGTATGTACAATATTCGTATCAAACGGCACTGCCTAATCATCAAATGCAAGGTGGTTGACGCCTAACATCTGGACTAAAAAACGCTGTTTCCATTTACTCTGTCCTCTGTCCAACAGTTTTCCGTGTTGGAGGTCGAAATTTCGAAATAAAAGTCGAGACTTTGTGCGTTTGAAGTCGACATTTCGTAGTCGAAGTGGAATATCGACATAAAAGCCGAAGTTTCTCTTGTTCCGATTTGAAGTTTTTGGTGTTATAAATCTGATTTTTACATTTCAAGTCACAATCTCAAGTTAAAAGCCTTGTTGAAAGTCACTAATTCAAAAATAAAAGTCTTGGTTAAACTCGGAATCTAGATGAAAGCTGAAGCTTTTTGCTTTTTGAGTTCAAATTTCAAACTGAAGGTCGAAGTTTTGGTGTTGAAGTCGGAATATCATGTTTCAAGTCAGAGTTTAGAGATAAAAGTCAAAGCTTTTCTTGTCCAATGTCGCAGTTTTTGTGTTTGAAGTCGAAATTTTGTGGCTGGAGTGAGAATTTCGAGACAAAACTCAAAGCTTTTCTTGTTTGAAGTCACAGTTTTTCATGTTTGAAGTTTGTATTTCGTTTTTTGAAAGTCCAAGTTGTTCGTGTTGAAAGTCGCAGTTTTTCGTGTTTGAAATCGACATGTCAGTATGAACGTCGAAATTTTCCATGTTTAGTGGAAATGTTGTTGTCGAATCCAAAACGTCGAGAATAAAAATAAAAGCTCTTCCTGTTTGAAGTCGGAATTTCACGATAAAAGTGGTTTGGTGTCGAAATTCGGAGAATTTCCGCGTTGAAGTCAGAATTTCATGGTTAAGTCAGAATATCATAATAAAAGTCTAAGCCTTTCTTATTCCAAGTCGCAGTATTCTGCTTGAAGTATGAATTTCGGGTTTGAAGCCAAAGTCTCTCATGTTCGAAGTCGACATGTCGATAGGAAATAGTCGAAGCTTTGTGCGTTTGAAGTAGACATTTTGAAATAAAGTCCAGGTTTTCGTGTTCAGTCTAAATTTGTCTCGAAATTTGTAGGTGAAGTCGGAATGCCAAGATAAGAGTTTTTCTTGTTCAAAGTCGCAGTTTTCCAAGTTTGAAGTCGAAATGTTGTGGTTGAAATGGAATATCGAGATCAAAGTCGAGGGTTTTCTTCGCTTCGAGTCTGAGCTACATTTCATTCCCCAATTTCAAGATAAAATCTTGTTGAAAGTCAAAATTTTGGGATTGAAGTCTTGATAAAAGTCAGAATTTCGAAATGAAATTCAAAATCTCGAGACAAAAGTCAGAATTATTGTATTCAAAGTCGAAATTTTGAAATAAAAGTTGTATCTTTTGCATTTGAAATTGGAATTTTTGAATAAAAGTCAAAAGTGTCGTGTTGAAGTTAAAATTTCCGTGTTGAAATAGAAATTTCGTGGTTGAAGTCCAAATGTCGAGATGAAAATGGAAACGTTTCTTGTTCAAAGTCGTAGCGTTCCATGTTTGAAGTCAGAATTTTCTTATGAAGGGAAAGTTTTTCGTCGTGTTAAGAGTCAAAATTTCAAGATAAAAGTCGAAGACTTTAGCGTTTAGAATCGAAATTTTGGAATAATATCAAAATTTCAGTGTTTTAGTCTGAATTTCTTGGCTTAAGTCAAAAGTCGAGATGAAAATCGAAGCTTTCCTCACTTAAAGTCGCCGTTTGAAGTCTGAATCTTGTGTTCGAGAGTCGAAACTTCGAGATAGTTTATGAACTTTTTTGTCTAGAATGGGAGTTCTTCGTGTTCGAAGTTAATATTTCGATATACCTAAAGGTCGTACTTTTCCCATTTGAAGTGGGAGTTTCTTGTGTTTGTAAATTCAGGGAGGCCTCAGGGCCCCCAAAAAAAGCCGGGACCTTGGGCATAGGCCCCCTTTATGCCTCAAGACGACACTGCGGTTGAAAGGGTCTGATCAGTGTGCATCTAATTTTAGTCCGGTGGACTAGCGCCAAATATTGCCCAAACTATGCATTTTATGACTACGAAACAATTTTTTGCAGGCATGTTCAAAAAGCCTTCCTCTATCATTTGAGAAGTGCTGCCAAGCAATTTTTCAATGTGGGGGGGGGCAGGGGGGCCCCTTTTCGACAACTTGAATCGTTTTTTGTCGATAAAATCCGTGATAAAAATGCTATAAAAAAAAACTTCATCGGATTATTGAAGAGCAACTCAAAATGTCACTTACGTGTGATAAAACTTATTACAGGGTGGACAGTTTCCGAGAAAAATGACTTTCCGTCAACATGCAATATGATGCAAAAAATTGCAATAACGATCTTTAGTTTCGTCATCAAAAGATCCCGATTGGCATATTTGTTGATCATACCCTCCTGAAGTGGTTGAGAACCGTACTCAGCTGCGTCATTTGTGCCGGAGCTATATACAGGGAAGAAGAGAAAAATATTTTTGTACTTATTTATTTCAGAAACCAAGATAGATAAAGTGGGCCAAATTCAGGAATTGATGGTTCATTCAATGCGTGTGGAAACACAACAAACCGTTTTGGAATATCTTGAAGCGTTCCTGAAATATTCTGAAAAAACTGAAGAATATCATCGAAATTTTACTTTCTACTTTGATTTCGTATTTTCCATTATACAGAGGTATATACTATAGTTCAACAACAAATTAGGATGAAAACTAAACAGCCACATCACTCACCGGCATCAATCATGTATGCGTCAATGCGTCATATACAGGGTGTAAGAAAAAATGGTTGTTTTCTTTGCTGTAATAGAAAAACCAAGACATAAAAAGTGGAAAATCAGGGAGATAAGAAGTTTCCGGGGAAACAAACCAAGCCAAGACACCTGATAAGGTAAATTACTGATGTAAATGTGTAATCCACGCGTTTTTTTGCTTGTTTTTTACATACAGCAAAAAAAAAACAACCATTTGTTCTTACACCCTGTATACAACGCATACATGATTGATGCCGGTGACGGTGCTGTTTATTTTTAACCATAATTTATTGTATATTTTTGTATATTGTGAAATTTGTTGCATAACTCAAGGCTATACCTCTGTATAATGGAAAATACGAAATCAAAGTAGAAAGTAAAATTTTTATGATATTCTTCAGTTCAAAAAAAAAAATCAGGAACGCTTCAAGATACTTCAAAACAGTTTGTTATGTCGTCACATGCATTGAATGAAACATCAATTCCTCAATTTTGTTTACTTTATCTATCTTGGTTTTTGAAATAAATGGAAACAAAAATATTTTTCTCTTCCACCCTGTATATAGCTCCGGCACTATTGACGCTATTGGGTGCCGTTCTCAACCAGTTCGGGTGGATATGATCAACAAATGTGCCAATCGGCATTTTCCAATGACGAAGCTGAAGGTCTTTGGCACAATATTTTTTTTATTATATTGCATGTTGACGGAAAGTCATTCTTTTTGGAACCTGTCCACCCTGTAATAATTTTTATCACACATAAGTGACATTTCGAGTTGCTTTTCAATAATCCGTTGGAGTTTTTTATTTGGCATTTTTATTACGGATTTTATCGACAAAAAATGATTCCAGTTGTCAGAAAAAGGCCCCCTTGACCCCCCACATTGGAAAATTGCTTGGCAGCACTTCTCGAATGATAGATGAAGGCTTTCTAAACATGCTTGCAAAAAATAGTTCCGTAGTCATAAAATGCATAGTCATAACCCTGGTCCACCGGACTATGCTTGTCCTTGACATATTTAGATCTATTATATATTGCGGTACCCAGGGTTGGGTCATTACACGTAGAAAATTATTCTTCTACATCACTGGAAATAACCACGTAGAATATGTAGAGTATGTAGAATATGTATATTATGTAGAAAACGAGGTAGAAAATTCTACTTCTCGTGATATTAGCTTTCAATCGAGTACATTCGGTTGAAGATTCAAAGTTTAAGATATAGTTAAATTCAAGGGGTTGACCACCTGAGAAAAATGTGTACACCAAAATCGCCAATTGCCCGGAAATTGCCCAAGTTGCCAGAAAATGGCTACAATTGCCAGAAAATTACCACACAATTGCTAGAAAATTGCCACAATTGGCAGAAATTTGCTCACGGCCGTACACCAAAATTGCCAAGTGGTTAACCCCTTGGTTAGATCGTAAAGATGTAAGAATGTTTTACATAGTGTACCACACTTTCAAGCTCAAGGATGTTCCATCCGATGAATATTGAGAATTTTTGCTTCCTTTGGTACCTTTTATTGTACCTCCAGCATCAACTGTTTCATTCAATTGAACTTCAATCTCACTAACACACCTTAATTCACCTATATTCTCGAGTTGATTCCAAATTGAATCAATGTTAGACAACATGAAAATAAAACAACGGTTCCCGACTACCGCAACACCAGACAATCATACCAGAACTGTACAAACACGTGTTCCGTCCCTGTTGGGGGGCTCATCAGTGCGGAGGCATCCAGTCCGACCCGAACTATTATAGGAGTCCCCCTATGTGTAGGTACATCACAAAGATTTTTCTGACTGCTACCACACTGGATGATACGACTGGATGCCTACTCACTGATGAGCCCCGAACAGGGGCAAAACAAGTTAGTGTCTGTGCAGTTTTGGTGTAATTGTCTGGGGTTGTGGTACTCGGAAAGCTATGTTTTATCAAATTAAATGTGTTTACCTCCAAAATAATTTCCTACATGTAGAATATGTAACATAAACTGGAAATCTGGTGACATATTCTGCAGTGGAATATACACGTAGATTACGCATTTTCGACGGTGTATACTCTACTGACTCAACCCTGACCAATAGTTCTGTTCTACCTTTCGACCGGGTTGGCCTATGAGTGGTATCTTGCGGTGTACCATATTCCAACCAAGATTCCAACTCTGAATTTTTCATACTATCCGCTCAAGGCTAAGGCTTCAGCTTAAAAATGAGCCGCAAATTTTGAGAATCGTCAACAACCAAAAAAGTTACTAATAGGTATAAACCCTGAAATATGTCTTTTTGAGATCACCCTGTAACTAGGCGAGATGCGTGAAAATTTGGAAAACTGTTGAATCGATACAGCTCATCTCTCCTGGACCCTCGCCTGGACCATTAGAAAAATGTGACATATGAACTCACTTTGGCTTAGAGAACGCTTGATTTCTAGCGCAAAAAACGTCAAATTTCAAAGCCGCCCGAGATGTCATTTCATTTGAATTGTTCTGTAGAAGTTCGACGTTTGAAATCAATCAATTCTAATAATAATGTTGCTCGATTATTGCAGTCCGCATGCCGAGTTGGAACAGGTTCAATTCGTCGGCATAGCTCCGACGATTTTTCCGCGATATGGTTTATTGTTGGAGTGCTCGGAAGTACTCTTACACAGCAATGCGTTTGCCAAGCAAAAATTTTTATTCCGGGCACTAATTAGCCCGCAAGCGCAATTTACTATTTCGATTCGTTGCTTTGTTACTTTTAATTATAAACATTGTAACGAATCCAGGTTATGGCTACTGGGCTGCTTGCTACTGTTTACATTTAATCCGCCGGGAGGAAGACCGTTTTTGTCCATATCCGTGCGCTTTCCGAGCAGTATTTAATTGTGTCTGATGTCTAGGAAATTGCACGTTCTCTGCAGCAGCTCTTGAATAAATATATAAAGTGCTTCGAGGAGTCTAGCCGCCGTAATCTTATTTTTACGACGACAATAATAAAATTATTTTGTTGCGACATTGCAGATAATCATTATTGTTGCTTTCTGAGGCCTCATTCGCTTACAATTCTAGCATATAAGGTGTACTTATTGGGAAAATCTTTGCTCTTGAAAAAAAAAACGGAAAAAATTGCCGTTAACGCTTTCGGAAAGCGTGATAGGCACTTGCAACTTCCTGGTGTGTTGTGCTCGACGGCTAAAACTTAGAGCTTTGCATGTTTTTGCGCGGTAGTAAAATCCAGGAAATAAGTTTACAACAAGAAAATTGCCACAATGTAAGCCGATCCAGTGAAGAGTAGGTTGGTATAGGTATATATCGGTACAGAGCAGTCGGATTTTATGCCGTGGAAAACACGTATTTGTCAATTTCCACTTGAGAGGATCGTGTTTTGCTATGTTACCGACCATGCCAGCCAAATTGCCCGGGATTGAGCGTTTTAGATCTAGCGAATTCTCGTGCATTCAATGATTCCCACTTTTAGGGATCTTTTATTGCTCCAAAATTGCCCATACCACAAACGACTTTGTTGCCCGCTCCAGTTTTTTATACAATCTGCACTGTAAGCAACTGAGCTTCCTTATCAGCTGAACGGAAATTGTCGATAATGAAAATATAAGCCGACTTCAAAGGCCAATATCTACGGAATGTCACAACAAAACCTGAACATGACTCAAATCATAATATCATAATGCCATAAAATCATCAGTACCTACTTGTTGACCTCTTGATTGCAACGCGCCTTGACATGGACGTGACAAATCTCCTGATGAATTCTTGAGGAACAGCTTCTCATTCAATTCAAAAACATTCGTCAAGCCATCCAGATTCTCTATTCGTCCTTCTCTTTCTTTTAATTCCAGTTCCATCTTTATCCGGCTACATACATTCTCAATCACATTCATGTCTGGAGACAAAGGTGGCCAATCCATTCGCTCAGTATCCTCATCTCTCGAGAAGTCGTTCATACGATTCATCCTTGATGTGGTCATGTATTGTCAATCAACATAAGGATATTATTGCCGACGTTTTGGGTATGAAAGACTACGATATCTCTAACAAACTATCGAAAAGCCAGTTGTTTTTGGCGTTTAGGTCTCGACATTTCCTTATTTTCGCAGGTTGACTGATTTTTTAGTCCTTTTCAGTATCAAGAGACTGTCTCCAATTTCAGACTTGCTATAATTATTATGGATCAGCTAGATAACGGACGGTGCGATTCTCTGGAAAATAACATTCCACTAACGTCCCGTTAGGTTGTCATTGCCTTAGCAACAGCCAATGACCGAGAAGGTTGTGTTGAGAGTCAAATTACAGAACAGTTGTGGGAGCAATTTTCGGCAGCTCAATGTCAACTCATTTATCAGAAGTGATCCACTCTTGTCTACCAATACGGCAATTTTGTGACATTCAGCATAAAAACTCATATCTTTAGGTTTGACTCCCAATCTTGGTAATTCCATATAGTCCAGTCACTATGTTCAAAAAGCCCTAGTAATTTCGAAAAAAATAGTAGAGTGTTGAAATTTTGTACACATGTTCTGCAAGTGGTAAAAAATTGACTAAAGAAAGTCCCCCAAAATCCGAGCTTAGAAACCCATGATAAAGGTCATCAAGTGTAAAGATTCAGTTTTTTTGAGCAAAGAAGTCATTGTCTCAGCTCAAGATTTTTCTTTTTGCAATTGGACGATTGCATGGTACCAGTTGAAGCATTTCCATACAACATTTTGACAGTTGCCTAGAAGGCGGATCCAAGATGGCGAACAAGAAGGAAAAACAGTTGAGTACATTATTTTTGAGAATAGCAATTGTAACGATTTTTTTTGGCTGGAAATAAAACTCCTCATTTGGGGTCGGTCCTGGATTTCGAGGACAAGAAGGCCAGCCAGCTCGGGGTGTGGTTCGAGATACTTACCCTGTAAGGTCTCAATGCAGGGCACACAAAAAAGAAGGTCAAGTGGGCGCCAGGGTCTGAAGGCCACAAATTGTCAATTGCCAAACAGCCCAATTCGGCAATGCTCACGACCCTACCCAAACTTGACTTGTGGGGGAGAGGAAACAAGAAAACAACAGCAAGAGATAATTTAGAGAGAAGGGCGGCTGGAATTTATTACAAGAGCAAAAGAGGCAAAACTGGTATCTTATTGAAATGCTGAGGGTCGGCAACAAATGGGGCAAAAAAAAAGACGTAAACGCTAAAATTGCTTACCGCTGAGGCTGCCGAATAAAATTAAGACGACCACGCAAAAGGCAGGATTACGGCAACAAACCTTTTACCCGACTGTCTGTGCACAGAAAATTGAGTGACGCTACGACTGGGCCACTTGCCCTGGAGCCGTTCCCGTCATGTTTTGCCCCAACCTATCCACAAAACAACCCTGCGTGAATTTTCATGAACTCTCGCCCTATTCTTTAACCTGCGAGCTAAACACGTTCAATAATTAAAACACTTAGAAGATTTCAAGTTAACACAGCCAAATAGGTATGTTCTATAAGGTAGGTTGCTGAAGGCTATCTTGATACGGCACTCCTTGGGAATCTTGGGAGACCAGAACAAATAATGCGGGTAGTAACCCGGTTGGTTTGGAGTTGAGGATAGGTGATGACTGATGATACTTGTATTATGCTCGGGTGCCCTTCGGGACTATTCCTGGGACCTGGAGTGGATCCAGCAGTCCTTCCAGCCAAACAATCTCGGGAGGACGAGGAGCACGCTTCACCGGTCAGCAGAAGATCCACAAACGAGATCGATGCCCTCAAATGTGCCGAGTCGTCCGCCGAATCATTCACGGAGACGGCCGTGTCAGCCAAAACAACAGACGAAATGTTTGGGGAACAAGGAAGCCCCCGAAGAGTATGTACCAAGAGGATGAAGGAGGAAGCGGAGGAGGCCCTAAAGGAAACAAACATTGACAACAGATTGACTTCGAAAAATGACGAGACTTGATGATGGTGTGTGACCTCAAAGGTAGGGGTGGTGATGTAGTTATTTTTCCAGCCTCGCTGATTTAACTCATGTGATTTGAGGTGTCGACTTCTCCGACATTAGAGCAATTCCTCAGCCACTAAAAGCACCTCAAACTCCTACTACACCACACTAAACCCAAAATTTGCGATTCTATTACACGTACGCTTGTTATTCTCAGTCAACCTGACAGATCTCCCAAAAATCCTACACAAGCCGGCGAGCTGTGGTGAGCGGATTTAGTTACGGGAGAATTTCACCCGTAACACAATTGTGGACATTGGTTGATGGTCACATTTCATTTCGTTGATAATTTTCAATAGAAGAACCAAGTTACACTGCAGTACCTGAGAAAACCACTGATTTATATAGAAAGAAAGGAAATTTGTTGATTTTTTGTTTTTTCGCATATTTTTCAAAACGGTTCAAGATTTTTTTGGAAGGCTTGAAGCACCATCAAAAGCATACAATTGTGAGTCTATATGTCAATTTTCATATATCCAGTTCTTGCAGGCTATGCAGGCAGAAGCCATTATGGATCAAAAGTGAAAGTTGGAAATCTTGCGTCAAATATGCCCAATTTCCAAAAAAATTACTCAATTCCTTAGTAACGGTACCCGAACCCGAATTACCATTATGCGTTCACTAATCCTTCAAAAAGAAAGTGCGCTACTGAGCCTCTTGCCCATGAGGCATATTCTCTTGTTTTGTCTTGGTGGTTGAATGTATATCTCAGCAGATTGAGTTTAGACATCCCAAAACTTTTCTACTCTGTTCTGGACCCTTTTTGATCTCATGTGTCCCAGATTTATCTTCGTTGATCTCGACTTTTTAAAAAAATTAAATTAATGTTTTCCTCCTTCTCGGCTTATCACCGCCATAGGAGTTTTTGCGCCTTTTATTGATAACAGTAAATTATTACATATGCAATGCAATATACGCAAATTTTTGAACAAATACAAAACATCAATGACTGACCGGGATTCGAACCCGCGCCATCCGCACCACAGACGGAAGACGACCGACTGTGCTACGGGGCCGTCAAATATTTGAATAATGATAATATAATAATAATATAATAATAATATATTTGTTGATCCCATTTTGGACATATATGCATGTATGGGGACAAGTCAGGTCAGGCAGGTAGCCAGTTTATCTTGTGGAGATAAATCAATAATTTTAAATAATGTATAATAACAATAACAAACACAGAATATAGATAAAATGAGCAGCAGCGATAACAACAACAAAATAGGAATTTTATGTACAATCATGCATCATTTCGGTGTAACTGTAGTAGGCCGCGCCCAACAGTCTTCCCCTTAGTTCTGTTTTGAACTCATTGAAGCTTAAGCGTCTTAACCACTCTGGGAGTTTATTATAAAGTCTAATACCCAAGTACAACGGACTCTTCTCGTAGTGAGTTAACCTATGAGTGGAGAACTCCAACGTTGAAACACTTCGCGTTTCATATGAGTGATATTTATTTGAAGGATTGAAGTCCCCACAATGCTTCTTTATGTGACAAAGTATATGAAACGCAAACATACAGGGCACTGTCATGATCCTCATGTCCTTAAACACCCCTCTACAACTCTGACGAGGTCTCAGTCCCAACATGGTTCTCAAAGCCCTTTTTTGTAATTTAAAAATTCTCGGGACTTCAGCAGACGCCCCCCATATCACAATGCCGTAGGACGCAAGTGAGTGGAAATATGCGAAATAGTGGCATTTTAGTACATCCACGTCTACAACTAATCTGAGTTTCCTTAGCGCATAACAGACAGGAGCAACTCTTTTACATAAGGTATCAATGTGACTGTGCCACCCACATTCATCGTCTACGGTAATACCCAAAAATTTAGTCTCCCTAACCTGTTTCATGCTTTTACCTCCCACTCTAACCAGTGCACTGCTGGGAGCCGCCCTTTGAGAACATTTGAAATTTACAATCTCACACTTACTGTAATTTAACTTAAGTCCATTATTAGCGAACCATGCATCGAAATCAGCAACCCTGCCATTCGCCCTCTCCACAGCCAACTGCAGAGTGCTCGAAGACACCAGGAGATTCGTGTCATCAGCAAACATTACCGTATTCTCATCTCCGAAGTCATTTACATATATTATGTATAGCAATGGGCCCAGTACAGAGCCCTGTGGCACTCCCCTGTTCAATGTCAACATCTCCGACTCACATCCCTCAACCACCACATAATGTCGCCTATCCTGTAGATATGTCCTGAACCATTCCTGAGCAACACCACGCACTCCGTATCTGTATAGCTTTTTCAAAAGTAACTCGTGATCCACGAGATCAAAAGCCTTGTTTAGGTCCAAGAAGATTCCAATACACTGTTCACCTCGGTCGATCATTTCATGAATGTTACTTACAAAACGCAATAATGCATCAGCCGTTGACCTGCCTTTCCGGAAACCATATTGCCCGTCAGAAAGAAGATTGAATCTAATAAGATAACTCGTCATCCGGTCTGCAACAAGTCTTTCATTTATTTTTGAAATTGGGCCCAAAATCGGATTGGTCTATAATTATCAGGACTAGATTTATCACCTTTTTTGTGAACTGGTGTTATTCTGGCTATTTTCAGGTTTTTAGGGAAACAACCTGATGTTAATGAACTGTTTATCATGTCAGTCAGTGGTATCAGCAATTCATGGATGCATGTTTTTACTAGACTTGATGTTATTCCATCTTTACCTGCCGATTTGGAACATCTCATGCCACGCACAACACTCAAAATATCTTCCCCATCTACGGGGTGAAAGAAAAACGAGCCCTCAGTTTGCGCAATACGTCCAAGATCCATTTTAACCCTATCAGCTGTAGGATAACCATTCGCGACTGAATTGAAATACCCATTGAAAGCATCCGCTACGCGCTTTGGTTCCCTAATGACACAATCATCATTCTTCAACTCAATTCTCTTTCTACTTTTTGTGCTACCCTACCCTATGATTTTCCATACTGTTTTAGACTTATTTGTTGAGTTCATAATCAAAGCATTATGGTACATTTTCTTTGCCCTCACAAGAACTTCTCTATGGACTCGTTTATATTTTTTATAGAAACTTATATATACTTTTATAGAAACTTACTTATATTTTCAGTACACCCATTCAGAGTCTGTAAGTATAAAAACTTGAGTGTCCTAGATGAAATCTTAATACCCGCTGTGATCCATTGCTTAGTTGTGTTTCCACCCTTTATTCCTACACCTCCCATCCTAAAAGTATTTTCGGGAAACGATGCATTGAACAGGTTGCCGACAATTTTCATAAATACCTCACACTTCTCGTCAGCACTGGCACAACCCAGCACAGCACTCCAGTCCTGATGCACCAGAAGCTCCCTAAACCTATTAATGTTGACAACGGATCTTGTGTTTCTAAAAGTTACAGTTTTGTTTTCTACTGGGCCCACATCATATAAATTCAGAACAATCGACGCATGGTCGGACAAACCATTCCCATCAACTTCACATCTCACGAGTCTATCTCTTGACAAAAAAGCATTGTCTAGACAGGCTCCCATCCTTGTGGGTTCTTCAACAGCTGAAACAAGATTGAAAGAATTCAAAATATCTTTGAGGTCACTCAGCCTCCTCGAGGGCAACAAAAAATTAACGTTGAAGTCCTCAACAACAGTGAAACAATCTCCGCGTTCCGTGAGAAACCCCAAAGCCATGTCAAGACGCTCAAGAAAAACATCATAATCCCCCCCTGGTCTTCTGTACACGACCATCACAGTTTCACCCCGATTCGTTTTCCCACATACAGTTCTAATGGCTGCACATTCAAAAGATTTTTCAACCGATAGATCACTTACTTTAGCAATACGAACACAATCAATACCATTCTTAACATAAATACCCACACCACCATTCTTACATCCGGACCTGCAGTAACAGTCTGCCAAATAAAAGTTATCTAGCTTATAGATATCTTTCTTTTCATTGTTAAACCAATGCTCAGCCACACAGAAGATATCAGCTTGAATCTGCTCCAAATAAACTTCAAAATCTACAGTCTTATTAGTTAAACACTGCACATTTTGAATTACAATCCTTGTCATTCGCCTGTTTTCAAACTCATATCGACTGGAAAATTTACAGATGGATTACAATAACTGTTGTCATCAGCAACAGTCGCCGCCCCCACGGTCTCAAATGCACCCCCAGTAGTAGGCACAGCTACAGGCAATGCCAACTTCAAGCTGGTGTAAGCTTTAAACAGTGAATAGACCGATCTTTTATAGCCCACCCCACTTCCCCTGCAACCACTCAACTCAAAGTAACCCATCCCTATGAACAACCCATTGAAGTGTTCAACTTGCTTATTTTGGTATTGTTATCGTCAATCCATAACGAAGCATAGGTTATCAACAAACCACCAATGATTGGACACAAGTACACCAAGAAGAGATCAGTGGTCGGGTAACAGAATATCCCAGCCAAAAATATCCCGCCACAAATATCTCGGCAATAATATCCTAACAAAAAATATCTCCGCGACAAAATATCTCATGCCAAAAATATCTCTGCCAATAATAACCCGGCCAAAAATATTCTTGCGACAAAATATCCCATGCCAAAAATATCCCTGCCAATAATATCCCCGCCAAAAATATCCTTAAGACAAAATATCCCAGGCCAAAAATATCCCCGCCAATAATATCCCAGCCAAAAAGACCCTACCCAAAAATATCCTCGCGACCAAATTTCTCTATCTGGAGATATCGCAAGGAGGTAACAGCTCTTCAGCCACTGGATCTAGGAAAAAACGTCCCCGGAAAAAATGTCCCCCCCAATACGTCCCGTAAGCATTACGTCCCCGGGAAAAAACGTCCCAAGGAAAAGTCGTCCCTGGGAAAATACATCCCCCGGGAGAGACGTCCTTGGAAAAATACGTCTCCCTTCTGGATTACTCTGGATACTCACTCTGATAAGCTTCTCTGTGTCGTCATATCACTTTCGAAACTCCAGTGGAGACTGTCTCTTGTGTCCTTTATGCGTGTGCTTAGCAGGGCTTTAAACGATATCGAAGACACAAGGGGGTCCAGTGAAGCTTCGTAGCTTGACATAACATGAAGGCAAAAAAGGGGCTTACTGGTACTCTGAAAGCCAATAAAAGGCTGAGTCTGGTCTGTCTTGACCATTCTCCTTGCGTTCAGCAAGTGCACCAATAGCCGGATCTTCTCGTTGCTCTTTCCTGAGTTCAGCTATAGTCCAATTTCTCGGGGTCGCAACAACGATTGCTTTGACGCCAACGTTTCCATTCTGCTGGTCCACTCTTTTGCAATGCTTGCAATCCTCTGCACGGTCTTCTAGAAAGAGCATCTGCATTTCCGTGACTTTTCCCAGGACGGTGTTGGATTTTGAAGTCGTACTGCTGCAATTTCTCGATCCACCGTGCCAGCTGTCCTTAGGGTGTCTTGAGCTGCAGCAACCACTTCAGCGCAGCGTGGTCAGTCCTCACCAGAAATTTTCGGCCGTAGAGGTATTGGTGGGAGTGATGGACAGCTTTCACTATGGCCAGCAGTTCCTTGCGTGTGACGCAGTAGTTTCTTTCCGGTTTGGACAACACCTTGCTGTAGTACTCCACAACCCGCTCTTGGCCCTGATGATATTGCGACAGCACTGCTCCAATTCCGGTGTTGCTGGCATCAGTGTCCAAGATGTATTGTCCATGCAGTTGAGGATACGCCAGGATGGGACTCGAACACAACGCGATCTTCAAAGTCTTGAAAGAATCCTCACATTCTTTGGTCCACAAGGATGGAGTACGGTCCTCAGTCAGTTTATGTGAGGGCTTAGCAATGTCTGCGAACTTCTCCACAAATCTCCTGTAGTATGTGCATAAGCCCAAGAAACTCCTGACTTCATGTTGATTCTTCGGTCGTGGCCATTCTCGAACAGCTTCCAACTTCGATGGGTCGGTTTCAGTTCCCTTGGCTGATACGACGTGTCCTAGAAATTTGACCTGCTTCTGGAAAAGCACGCACTTTCTCGGATTCAGCTTTAGGTGAGCACCTTGAAGTCGTCAAAACACCTCGCGGAGGTTCTTCAAACGTCCGACCGATGACCATCACGTCGTCAAGGTAGACCACAGTGTGCTCAAGGTGTCATCGATCCGAGGCAGTGGATAGCCGTCTTTTTTGTCACATCATTGAGTTTGCGATAGTCGACGCAAAACCTTGTACTTCCGTCTTTCTTTTTAACCAAAACAACCGGAAAAGACCATGGGCTTGTTGACTCCTCAATCACGCCTTCATCCATCATGTTCTTCAGAAGCTTGGACACCTCCTCTTGCTTTGCCAGTGGTAGGCGCCTGGGAGCTTGCCGAATCGGAGCAGCGTTCTCCGTGTTGATGCGATGTTGAATCACACTGGTCCTCCCAGTTGGACTGCCTTCCATCGCAAAGGCTGTACCTTCTTTCTGAATGAATTTCGTCGCCAGTTCCCTTTCTTTGTCATTCAGGTGCTCCCACTGGGACGAGGACATCTCCTCGATCTTCTTCTCCAGAATTTTTGGAGCTGGAGCTTTTGGCGATCCATCTTCGCAGCGTGAGATCCATTCTACGGGCTCACACTTGCCCATAGTTTCTCCTTCCGATCATTTTGCATGTCTTGTCCAGGTTAATGACTCTAATCGGAATTCTTGTCTTATCCATGTTGATTAATGTCTTGGCCAGGAGACAGCTGGCAGCTGCGTCGGGTTCAGCAATGCCGGCGACATGTCCTCCAGGTTGTCCACTCAGTGTTGCCCACACGATCTTCTCGGAGTTGACGACCACACGTACGGTTTCAGCAGAAAGTAGACGGATTTCTTCAGCAGTCTTCATGGATGTTTTCAGAGCAATTTCCTCGTTTCCAATTCTTAGTGTCCGCTGACCAACATCCAGGACAAATCCGTACTTATTCATCAGGTCCAGGCCAAGTATGAAGTCGTCAACAATGTCAGCCACCAAAACCCTCTCTCGCAGCAGGAACCGCCCGAAGCAAATGCTTACTTCAGCTTCTCCGTACAACGTAACCGACTCTCCAGTGGCCGTAGTCAAGCGAGTGCCGTTCTTCAACGCCACGATCCGTTGTTTTCGAAGTATTCCACGTCGAACGATCGACTTTGTGGCTCCGGTGTCAATAACCAAAACGCAATCGTCTTCATCAAGCTTCTCACTCAGGAGAAGGCCGTTAGATGACTTCCTCAGCAACGAGACGAAGTGGCTCCTGGGGCATTGGGGACTGCCAGCCAGCGTGCGCCCCTCAGTGCTAGCTGGAATTAGTTTTCCTGGTTGCGCCTAACTGGGCTGGGAGTTCTTCGCCCCGGCGCGGAACGGTCACTTGAACTCGACCCTTGCCTGCAATTGCGGCGCAGATGTCCCGGTTTCCCACAGCCGAAGCAACGCGGCCTGGCCCCTGTTCTAGCTTCCTTATTTTCCAAAGCGCTAAGAATCTTCTGGAGCATCTCCTGGACTGACGAGGACTGTGAATCGCTGGCTCTCCTGACTGTTGGAGTCTCAGGTGCTTCCATGTCGCTTCTCCGACTTTGAAGTGACGTGGAGAATCCTCGGCTGCTTCGATGCGAATCGCGTGGATTAAGGCATCGGTGAGCGTCGCTGGGTTGCTGATTGTGACCATCTGGCGCAACTCGTTGTCCCTCAGTCCATTGATAAAGGTTTCTTTCGCAATATTAACCAGCAGACTTGATGGATAGGCTGGATAAGCAAGGTTAACCAGCCTCTAGACGTCAGCCTCGAACTCCTGCAGGCTTTCTCCGCTCTTCTGTACCCTGGTTCTCAGACGGGTCTGGTGTATCTGCTGCACATGGTTGTCACCGTAGCGAAGTCCCAGCACCTTCACCAGTGTTTCGAAACACTTCTGTTCGTTCTCAGGTATTGTCTGAAGCAGCTCCAATGCCGGACCCCTGAGAGCAAGAACCAGTGCAGTAGCCTTTTCCTTGTCCGTCCATCCGTTGGCTTCGGCCGCTGCGTCGAATTGCCTTTTGTAAGTGGACCATGGGCTTTGACCATCAAAATTCGGCAGCTTCACGCGATGGATCCCGCCCGTGTTCGTCGCTGAACTGGAAATGGCAGTTCTTCTAACACGTTGTTCCAGTTGCAAGATGTTCGCTTCCATCGCTGCCACCTTCTCATGGACAAATACCTGGACCGTTTGTATTTGTTCGTGAACATTATCTAGAATGTCAGCTTTCAACTTCTCTTGTTTCTCCTCTAGATAATGCATTTGACCCTCCAGTACTTTTCTGAGCTCTGTTTTCTGCTCTTCGAGAACTTTCTTGAATTCTTCCTTCTCCTCAAGCCGTCTCTGCTCTTGGGCTTCCAGAACTTCCTTCCATTCTTCTTTCTCTTCGAGACGTTCCTTTTTTTGTTCTTGCATCATCGCCATGATGCTTGCTAAAGCCTTTTCTGTTTCTTTTTGTGTCATGTTCTGGTCGTCATCAAACGATTTCTCGAATGTTCCGACAATCGGCGCAGTCACTGATCGATTACCTCGAAATCAGCAGTTGGAATTTCCAAATCCCGAAATATCCACTTCTGCCACCAGATGTTACGGTATTCGGGTTCGCCTATCTCAAAATTAAACGCGCTAATTCACTTGTAAACAGACTGCACTTTATTAGTTACTACCGAACAACTAAATAACGCACAGAATTATCAATCGCTCGATTCCAACTCTCCCGATGCCAGGTCGAGTTCCTCTCTTATAGTGGCATCGAAGGTTCTGGATGCTCCCTGATGGTGGTTACAGCACACGAGGATTTCTCTGGTATCTGCGTCGAGAATATACGCGTACTTTCTACGGCACCTCCACCAGAAGTCTCGACGTGTCGTGACCTACCGCTGAAGTCTCTCGATGCTTCCCGAATGCAACGCGGAGATCTAGATTTCTCTAGAAAGAGCCGGGATGGTCGCGAGCTTCGTAACAATATTTTGTGAAAACAACGTCTGATAGCTCAAGAACTGCGCTATCTACCAGTTTCAAAAAATCCAAGATACCCCAAGACGTAAAAAGAGTACGTTGTTGGAAGATGTATAGAAAATTGAGTACATGGCCGTTTTTTGACAAAAGTTGACAAAAGTTTGTTGACAAAAGTTTTTTGACAAAAAACGCATAATTGAAAAACCCTCTGTATCACATTTTTTTCAGTGGACTCAGTACACCGTATAAAAGAATTAGTTTTTTCTTCATTTTTTAAGGAGACATCCTTAAAATAATTTTGGCCTGCTGAGAATACAGCCTTAATGCAGTGTCATGCATACACCTGATGCTGAAATTTGACTTGGCATCAGATTAATTACAAATAAGCCTTCCCTATTCGGACGCGTCACACACCGCGAATAATAATGGCATTGATTTTTTGTCGGATACCTGATACAAAAATACCAATTCAAACCGAACAATAGGGTCTCTGTCTGCAGTGTATCGAGGGGTGTTCACTGTTCATGATAAAAAGAGAGGCTTTGCGTGTGCATAGTAGTACGAGGCACTGGGTCAAACATCATAACTTTGGCGGTAGGTTTTATAAGATCACGCATCGCCGAAATAACGCACGAAGGATGCATCATCACTCATTCCGATTGTTGTGTACCTATTATTGTGATTTCCACGAACAGGCTGCCGCCGACCGGCCCCGGGCTCGCGCCCTTAATGATGATTGTGGTTTGTTTTGTTCGAGGTTTTGTTCTTTGGCCATCGCATTCTTGCACAGTATCGTAGATGAAAGTGGAAAAAACAGTTGGAAAAATGTTTCATTTGGGAAAGATAAAGATAAGACTTGGCTTTTGGAACAATCGATAAGCTATAAGACGGAGGATGATTTATCGAAAGAATAAGACTCATTAAACTGTCGTTAGTTCATGGATAATAATAATACTTATGCGAAATCGATTGATTGATGTTTCTTTCTTTGTATTATTCATAATTGCACGGAGTCAACGTAAGCGCAGTAAATTTCGCTGGGGGTTGAGAAAACACCGAAAAAAATGCTCGAGCCAAGTTTCAGATGGCGCGGAAGTAATTTTCTTAATCTGGACGCACACTCTGGATGGCACCCTGGCGGCAGTTATCCAGTCGATAAATTACGAAAATAGTTGCGAGATTAAGTGCAGCTTTGCATGTTGTACCGACACTAGTTACCCATGCTTTTATCGCCGTCGCGTCATCAGCTTCGCATCCCGAGAACTGGATGCGCCGTGCCTGTATCGCGAGCAAAAAGACGGATGAAGGTCCCCGACACGATAAATGAAGACCTGGCTTCAGTTGATTATGGTTGTCTTTGAAGAAGACGTTTACGAGTTGCGAGCGCCATTATATCAGACGAGAAATTCATCTTTCGCGATAGACAGAGGGAGAGAGGGGAAGATACAAGGTACAGTCGGAATTTTATTATAACAGAATGCCTCACAAGACTCAAAAGCCCGGGGCTGAAATGTTTTCGAATTACATTCGGAGAGAGGGTAGGTATATACACACACCACCTATCATTCCCAAATATTATTAGGCTCAAGAAGCAATACCCAGAGGGCGTGGTTGAATGCTTATTTTGGAATTCTTGGAAATTCATCGGCGTATTTGTTTTTTTGAAAGTGGAGTAGCTACTCACTGTAATTTCCCAAGTTGAACTCAATTTATGTGGCAGGTATGAAGTTTGAAGTTACAAACAAGCAAGTACTGAGAATAAGAACAAATTTACTGAAAAGTGAGGACGCAGGATCATTTATGTCCTAATAAAGAGTGACCTTGAACCTTTGTCATTGTATCTGAACGATATGATTCCTTGACTTTTCCTATGACCAACTGTGAAAGCCACTTTGTTCCAGAGCTCTTAGTTCCCGAAATATGTTGATGATGAAAATAGTTTTTCTTACACTGAAGTCAGACAATAACCAATATTCTCACAATTTACGTGGGGTACTTCAATAGTTGGAAAATGTACGTTTAAATGCAAACTAAATATTTACTACTGCGTATCATCAAATCCACGTCGATAACTTGTCGGCAAAGTTCCAATGAATTTGTTTCTTTTCTCAAAACACCTGACATAAAAAGACTGACAGAATGATCATATCATTTCATCATTACAAGCAAAACAAGAAAAATCAAAAAATCAATGCAAGAATAATACAACAGAACACGACAGTCAATGAATGATATACAACAAAAATAATGAGACATGTCAAACTGTCAGTAAGAAAAAACGGAAAAGAGTGACGGATTCAAAAACAGACACCCAGGGGAAGAACTCGTCAAAGAAACCCCATATGTTCTGCTTCCTTCGCTCCGTTTCGCAATGCAATAATGATTCACGCTTCGCAATTTAATTCACGCCACTCCATCACAAACATACATCAAGAAAACTGGAGAACATTAGTAGACAATATATACAAAAATACCACAATCAACCAGATTGTTCACTACCATCAACTGAAGTATTTTGCGCTCTCAAGTTACACGCGATGCTGAAACAAAATTCCTGAACCCAAGAGATAACTTTGTCTCGCTAAAGTTGCAACCTACTCTACAATCATCGGTATTTAGTATTAATACCGATGATTTTGATTCAGTATTCAAAAATACCCAAAATACCAAACAGGACTTGAAGTCATGGCAGATAATTTGAGAGTTTCTGATCTGATCAGGAAGACTGGAACTAATGGCGGTCGGTTTGAGAGTTTCTGAGCAAATGAGCAAGATATGAAATGATAGCAGATGATTTGAGAGCTTCTGAGCAAATAAGAAAGATTTGGAATGATGGCAGGTGGTTAGAGAGTTTCTGAACAATGAGGAAGACTTGAAATGATAGCAGATGATTTGAGAGTCTCGGAGCAAATGAGGAAGATTGGGAATAGTGGTTTGAGAGTTTCTGAACGAGTTCAGGAGACACCAAAGTGACAAGGTAGGATTTGAAGTTGATTTGGTCCTGCGGTATTTTGTAACACTGAATTTCAAGCAACAGCAACGGCCTGTCACCTCATTTGATTGATCGAATCACCGTCCTCGCCATTCCTGACTCCTGGTCTCACCCCTCTCTAGCAATTTCCCAGGACCCCGCAAAATAAATGAATACACCCACCTTGTACGAGAGGGATGATATCCCTTGGGTCCGACTTCCACATAGGTACATATACAAAAATATAAAAATTACGAAAATGTTATTTAGTTTCGCGAAATTCACCAAGGCTCTTTCATTCTCGCTAGCGCAATACCTTACAATGAGCACTAACAAAATGGAATTCGGTTTGATGTTTCGATTTTAAATAATGAGGCATGACTGGCACAAATTGACACGGATATAAAGAAATGAATCAAGCGGATCAAAATATGATATAAAATCTCAAGTAAAACAGGAAATTCCACGTAACATAACAAACAAAACAGTAACGGTACAAGAAAGTACCCCAAATTGCAAATTATTATCAACACAGTACAAACAATTCCAAAAACACGAGAGCATCTCCGTCTTGTAAAACACCGCAAATTTGAACAAAATGGTTACCAGAAAAACAACGTACAAAGCTTAGAATATTTGAGAAGTAATCAAATGAACATAACAATGAATAAAACAAACTTGCCTTATTGTAGGTATGTTCACAAATTGCACAAATTCTTCATTAGAACTCCCAAATAAACTAATATCTAAGAGAAAGTTTTCTATGGGACCTTTTGCAAGCATATGTTTATTTCCGCTTACCGCTACTGGCCTATATTGAAAAAGAATGATCCAGATAAAAAAGTTATCGACATTCTGAAGCCTGTCCACTTTTCTATCTGAAAATCCTACAATAACAGTTCTGAAGGACCAAGTGACATAAAAATAGGCAGGCAATCAATTATTGAGAGCAAGTGACAACAACTAGCCGCAAAAAAATTACAGATGCGTGGACACCGAAGGCCGAAGATTACAATGTATTTTTTATTTTTGTTATACAGGGTGTCTCATAATAATTTGGAATAGATACTTAGCCAGGCAATTCCGCATTACCAGAAATTGGAGGAATTCCCACGAACCTATGGTAGTTTTCTTCAAAAATTGAAGCTATAGACTAAGGCCCGTATTCATAGTCAGATCTTATGTCTTAAGACGACCTTATTCAATTTTGATACGCTGATTTCATTTCTCCCGAACACAACCTTGAGAAGATGTAGGGGTATTTTATTATGTTATATAATGTTCACAAGATAATAACTGTATTTATGAAACCATCTTGGTTCAAGCCTGTGTCTAAATAAACATGGTCTTAAGACCACCTTATATACAGGGTGATTCACAACTTATGACTTTCCTTTCAAGGGGTTATGGGGCCCCAAAAACTTGACTTCATGTGCTTGAAAATAATTCAAAAAACTATATGGTTTACGAGGAAAAAAATAATGAAAATTTGCCAAACATATGTGGGACTAATGGGTTTATTTTTCTATCTGTTGATGAGACATACGATTCAACAATAGTTTAACAATAAGCGAAAATGTTTCTATGTAAACACTCCCCTTTAGCAATAATCGGAGGTAAAAATAAATATTTTGTCAGTGTCAACCTCAACTGATGATGCCTCGACTTACTCCCTTTCCTCGTCTCTTTGTCCATTACATGAGGTAAGGACCCTTATGTTTGGTTGATAGTCGCAATTATCCACTCGGGTTACCTATCTAACTGTATTTGTACCCGCTACTTGTAAATTTTAGTTGAATAGGTAATAATAATGGTCAACTAAAGTCATTCTTGACAATAATACCTTATTATCGATCAACCATTATTGAGTATGTTTGTTTCCATAGTACCAGATTAGAATTATCCACGTGAGGCATTGCATCGGCGATCTCCAAAATTTTCTCCGATGTTGAGTTCAAATAAGTCAATATTTCAGGATTTTTTTTTCAACTTTTTTCTCTCAGGAATAGTTTTTCTGGCACATCCTGAGCTCACCCGTGAAAAGAAAGTGACAAGTTGTGACTCACCCTGTATAAGATCCGACTATGAATACGGGCCATAGTGTTCCGCTGTATTATTTTAGCTCTCGGAAAACTCAGAGAATTTCAAGAGAAATTGTCACGAAATGTTCAAGTAGACCAGTTACGTCTTCCTGACTGGAAGCAAACCTACGTCACAAATTGGTGAATATCTGATCAAGGGACAAAAAAACTAGGAGTTTCCAGTTTTTCCGGGAAGGCAAACCCGAGATCCGTTGGGCCGATTTCGAAAATTTCCTTTTCAGAAATTAATTCAATCGTTTCCCCAACTATGACTTGAAGGAAGTGTGCACCTAACATGAGTATCTCGTGGGGCTCAACGCAGGTCGAAATTCGCACTGCATTTTTCTTTAATTGACGAAGTTTCATTTTGGACGAATCACCGCCGGGAAACCAAGGCTGTGTTGAGCTTGAAAACAGGCCCACACGACGCTCAAGCCAATCTACTTTTGACATCAGTTGGAATTTTCCGAAAAAAGTTGATCTACGAGCAGGAAAGAGCATCCGAGTAGGGTCCTGCACCAAAGGCGGGTAGTCCTAGTCAAAACCAGGGTGAGCGGCCGTCTAGGGTTCCAACGGCCAGGAAAAAGGCGTTTTTGTGTAGAGGCATGCGGGCCGCGTTTGAGGAATATAATCTTTGACATGTATTGGAACCAATTTCTCATGTTATCTCTTCAATATTAAAAAATATTTATCCAAATATGTTGGAAAATAAAAAAGTTATCGACATTTCAAAACCTACCAACTCTTCTATCTGGAAATACTACAGTAACAGTTCTGAAGGACCAAGTGACATAAAGATGGGCAGGCTGTGGTTAGTTATTGAAAGCAAGTGTGACAACCAGTGGAGAAAAATTCACAGATGCTTGGGCACCGAAAGTTACGATGTATTTTTGTTATACAGGGTGTCTCATAATCAGGCATTCATACTACCCAGCCAGCCGAGTCTACTACCCAAAATAATCAAGTTCTTATGAACTAGCGGCAAAAAAATCACAGATGCTGGACACTAGAGGCAACAAATCGAAACAATGGTCGGCTCTGGAGTTTTTATTCAACCCGGAAGGACTTTTTTCAGCCCTCTTATCCAACAGAGACAAGCCAATGTCCGGTTTGAAATAGAAACTCACCCACAAATTTTATTTCTAATTTTATTGCCGAAACGGTTCAGGTGTTGCATTTAAATTGAAGAGTGATTCTTGAAGCATTTTTCCTTCGCTTTTCGAATCCGATAGCAGTTTTTGAGAAAAGCGGTCAAAAAATGTACTTTTTGATAAATATCAAAGGAGCACATTTTTCCTATTCCGATTCTTGATTTGGACTCACCCGGTACTTATGGCTTCTGTAAGTAGATGAAATTATGATTATATATTACGATGAGTTCCAACAAAGCAATATTTTTGGTAAATTTCAACAAAATATCTCTAGCCGTTTCAGAAATATCGTGTAGGTATCAAAGTTTCATACGAAACAATATGCACAAGACACCCTGATGCATCTTCGTAACCGATGGAAGAAACAAAATTTTTTGCTGTGGATCCTGACTCGCCTCGAAGTCTGCTATCTCTTATCAGCCTATGTAAGGTCACTCATTAATCACCTTGTATGGGTTCATACTGGTGCTGGCAAAAACCAGCAAAAATGAATACCGGTATACCGGTTTTGTCGAATACCGGTTTCGGTAAAACCGGTATTGAAAGTCTAATCCAAAAGCCGGTATATTCAAAGCCGGCTCCGAAAATCAGCATTGAACACCGGCTTTGAAAACCGTTATTGAAAGCCGGCTTCGGAAACCGATACTTGAAACCAACTGCTCCGAAAACCAATTTTGGAAGCCGGCTCCGAATACCAACTCCAAATGCCGGCTCGAAAAACCGGTCTCGAAAGCCAGATCTGAAAGCCGGTTTTCAGCTATCATCAGAACCGCGGTTTTTGGAGCCGGCTTTCAAAACCGGTTTCGTTGCCAACACTAATTCAAATGGTGGAATTTCGACCTTATACATGAAACTCCGACTTCAAACAGGAACTAATTTGACTTTATTCGTGACATTCTGACTCCAAGCAAGAAATTTCTACCCCATACGCAAAAACCTTGGACTTTCTATGGTGAGATTTTGATTTCTATTATGTAAAACTTCCGACTTGAAACAAGAAAACTTTGACTTTCAACTCGAATATTCGATTCCAAAACTAACAAACTTTGGCTTTTATTGCAAAATTTTGACATTGAACACGAAAAGACGAAACACTTTTGACATGAAGATTGGGTCTTTCAACGCGGAAAATCTAACTTCTAGAAGTCTATTGCGAAATTTCAATTTTGAAGGCGAAAAACTTGATTTAAAACTCTCGAAGTAGTGACTCCAAAAACTTCGAGTTTTATCTTAGAGTTTAGACTTAAAAACCGACAAACTTTGACTTTTAATGCCAAGCTTGGATTTTAGACACGGAAAACTTGAATTAAATCCCAAATTTTTGACTTCAAACACGAAATTTCGACTTTCAACATGAAACCTTCGACTTCGAATACGAAAGGTCTAACACGAGAAGTTTCAACTTTTATTTTGGCATTTCAACTTAAAAACCGACAATTTTCAACTGTCAATTCTCAAAATTCCGACTTCAACCACGAAATTTCGCCGTAATTGAATACAAAAAACTACGACTTTCAACACGGAAACTTCGACTTCAAAATCGGAAATTTTTGACTTTTACCGCAAAAAACTTGAATTTTTATTTCGCAATAGTGACTTTGAACATAACAATCTTCAGTTTTAATATCGAAATTTCTATTTCAAGCACCTTTCGATTCCAAATACGAATGACTTCGATTTTGATCTTGACATTCCGACTTCAACCACGGAATTTCGACTCTACACCAAAGACCTTGTACTCTACATCTTGGAATTTCAATTTTGATCACGTACAACTTCCAACTCCAAACAAAAATTTTGACTTGGAACACGAAGAGCTTGACTTTCAAAAATTTGGCTTAGACAAGAAATTTTGACTTCGAACATGAAAACTTTGACTTTATCTCGGCCTCCGATGTAAAAACCGTTTAGGTGCATCATAAAATTTCGATTTCAATATATGATGGTGGAGTACGAATACAAAATTTTGACTTCAAACACGGAAGATTTTGGCTTGGATCTCGACTTCGGAAACGAAAATCTCTTGATTTGATCTGGAAACTTCGACTTCAAACACAAAAAGTTTCGACTTGGAACACGAAAATCTCTACTTTGAACCCTAAAAATTTAAACCCGAGAAACTTAACCTTGATCTCGACATCAACACTCCAAACACAAAGCTTTGAGTTTGAAAATGAAAAACTTCGACTTCAATCTGGAAACTTTGACTTTATACACGAAATTTTGATTTGAACATGGGCATTTCCCCTTCAAACAAGAGATGTTGACTTGTCCGACTCCGCGACTCAACTTTGACTCTCGAGTCCGTAAACCTCCATCAAAACCACGAAATTTCGTCTCAAAACACAACAGATATTCAACTTTCAACACAAAAAGCTTGGTCTTTTACTTCAAATTTTTCACATGAAAACTTCTATTGTGATTCTAAAATGTCGACTTTGAACAGGAAATTTCGATCTCAAACACGGAAGATTTCAACTTTGATTTCGAAATTTCTACTTGAAATAAGAAAACATGGACTTGAGACATTATTTCAACTGCAACTTGAAATTTTAACTTGGAAAAAATCAAACAACTTAGACTTTTATCACGAAAAGTTGACCATAAATACGAAATACATCGACTTCAGATGAAAAAATTCTACTTAAAAACAAAACACTATGACTTCAGACGCAGAAACCTCCGATTTTATCTTAGAATTCTGACCTTGAGCACAGAAAACTCTCGATTCTGAATTCAATGGTAATTTCGACTTGAAGAAAAGACATACAACTTTGTCTTTTGTTGCAAAAATTTGACTCTTGAAACGGAAGACTCCGCCTCCAAACATGAAAATTCTCCTTGGACAAAAGAAAACTTCAGTTTCATTTGAAATTTTGACTCCAGGCTTAACAGCTTTCGACTTTGATTTCGAAATTCTGACTCGAAAAACTTGACCTTGATATGGAAATTTTGACTTCAAACACGAAAACTTCGATTAAAGATATTTTGTGAATTTTTTAGACATTTTTCAGAACCATTTCAACATTTCTTCAAATCATTTTGACATCCAAATCCTCAATATATAAATAATTTGACGTTTCCGAATTTTTTGACATGTTTGAAATCATCCTGATAGTTTTGGCGTTATTTTAACATTTTTAATACTATGTATTTTGAATTTTTCTAGCACTTCTTCAGCTCAGAATCATTTAACATTTTTTGGAATAATTTCGGCATTTTTTGGGATTATTGTGACAATTTTTGGAATCATTGTTGCATTTTTTTTAATAATTTTGACATTTTTATATAGTTTATCCAGAATATTTACATTGTAAAATTAACTATAAAAAGAAAATTTCTTCGAGCTCTCTACCCGCAGGAAGTGTACCCATAACCGAGGTTGCATTTCCCCTTTGCAAAGTTAAACTGATATTTTTGTATTAAATAACTTGTCGCTCTTCTTTCACCAGTTTGGTCTGTTATCCTCTTCCCTATTTCCTTTATCAATGAAAGGCCCTCACATCGCCATACTCTGCTTGTTTCCAAAGCAATTGGAACAAAAATAAAACGTTCTTGTAAAAAAATTGTAAAAGTTTTTCTTCCTTTCTTCGGCACATCTTGCTGCGTGACCTGGGCGAATCGCAGATGATTTGATATATGATGGTGCTATTTATAGTCTTTTAAACAGTTTTTATTGAATTTTTTCAACATTTTTTGAATTATTATGGAATTATCTTGACCTATTTCAATCATTGTAAAACTGGAATTCGAGAGCAATAATCAGTTATTTGGCAGTTATTTTGGCATATAATTGAGGTTGATAATGCTACTAACACATCACATTTTTTCATATTTTGCTCAAATGAAAAAAGCTGTGAAATTGGTTATGGGTATTGCCCAGTTGCTTGAGCGGAAGATTTTGTTGTTTTTCGTTGTGTTTCGAGGTATATAGCCAGGATAGGGCGATTAACGAGTTGCAAAGCATAACATTGTAAATGGCTACAATCGAGGTGCGAAGCACCGAGGTATGCAATATTATGAGGCATTTTTTGGAAATATGAGATTACATTATGAGATCATCTTAACTTTTTGATATTTGGACATATTTCGATCATTGACATTTTTTTAATGATTTCGACAGCTTTTTATAATCATCTTGACATTTGTTCCAAATCATTCCGATACTCGAATTATGAAAGATTGAAGAATAGGTTATTTTCCTTCACATTTTTGGAATTATTTTGACACGTTTATAATCATTTCAATTTTCAACTATTTTGACATCGAACACGAAAAACCTCGACCTAATCTCAAACTTCAAATCCACAAAGCTTCACTTTGATCAATTTTTTTTTCTGAAAATTTTGACTAGGGATGTTGGCTTTGAGGACGAAATTTCGAGTTCAAACATAAATTCTACCTTGAGCAATAAAACTTCGACTTTTACCTCGAAATTTCGACTTCATCAACACGAAAAACTGCGACTTTAAACAAGTGAAACTCCGACTTTCAGCTGGAAGACTGAATTTATACCACGAAATTACGACTTACACGCTTGAAACTACGACTTTCAACAAAAAAATCCGACTTCAAGCATAAAAAATTCCGACTTTTACCCCAAAGAGCTCTTTTTACTCTATCAAAATAGTGACTTCACACCTGACAGTCTTCAATTTAATTAGTGCTGGCAAAAACCGGGAAAAATAAAAATCGGTATTCTGTTTGTTAAAACAGATATTGAAAGCTGACTCCGAAAACCGGTATTGAAAACTGCTGCGAAGACCAGTATTGAAAGCCGGCTTCGGAGACCGACACTGGAGAACGCTTCGAAATTTTGGAAGCCGGCTCCGAATACCGACTCCGAAAGCCGGCTGTGTGAGCCGGTTTTCAGCTTTCATCGAAATTCGGTTTTCGAAGCCGGTTTTCAAAGCCGGCTTTCAGAACCGATTCGGTTGCCAGCACTAGTTCATACGAGGGTTGATAACTTTAGTTAGAAAATTCGAAACACAATAACTGAAACTGTTGCTATTGCAGAATAGTACTCATAAACTTCTGCCGGTGGTAGATCAACTATTCATTTCAACCGAAAACCTATTCACTCTTTGATGGATTCCCATCCCGTTTCTCTTCACCCCAGCTCCTATTGTGTATCCTCTCTAAACCCGTATTTTACTTCGGCAACAAGAAAAGCGAGCAGGGTAAATATAAAAGACGGGATACCCACGCATAATTACGCAAGTTTATCTTCGTGCGAAACTTGGGTGAAAGCTGAAGGAACGTTTTCGTCCCAGCGATTACCTCCCTACCTATTCGCCTATCGCCGGGTAAAGCATCAGAAAACGACAAGAAATCGTGCCGAGCCATCCCCCCCCCTCCCTCAAGACCTCGCCCAAGACTCTAATCCCAAAATTACGTGATGACATCTCCCGGCTTAACACTAGTTTTTCTCTTGCTCGCCTTCTGTCCCGCCGCAATTTATTCCCGGTTAAATCCCGATGGCGAATTGTTCTGAAAATATTCCAGAGACGTCGTGGGTAGGCGAATCCTCTTGGGTGTCCTCTGTGCGCGGCGATCCCCCGAATTAAATTATGCCCTGCCATTCGGAGCTTTATCTTGAAACGACCCCAGCTATCGTCTTGTACCCCTGAATGGGTAGGCAACCCATTATACTGGCATTTAATTCAACTTATTTGAATTAAATCACTTTTCCCGCTTTTGGAACCGCTTGGCCGATGATCATCTAGTATCAGGACGACATCCCGTTGTGCCTCTCTTCTTGTTGTTCGATTATAGAGTTCTCGAGATTGTTGAGACAGGTCTGACTACAAGTTTGAACGCAATAAGACACAATATAAAATTTTAACGTAACATCAATCTATTGACCTCTATGTACAATTCAAAATGTTTAAATAATGGCTCGCTCCTATACCTAGTCCTACCTTCACATCGCAGGCTAAATTATCGAAGTGATCTACCCTATTCCCGAAGAGATAACTTTCCCCTAATTATTTCAGACGTCCCAACACCCCAACCCTCCGACGAACACCTGACTCTACACCTTGACCGACATTTAATTCTGACTGGCTTTCGCGGTTCAAAGTTCCTTTTGTGGTTACATCAGATCCAACATTTATGTTAGTGTTAGAGGTTATGTTAGGGTTAGGCCCGGCTTCTAGACACTGCAAAGAGAAGAGTGACTTCGACCACGAATGCAATCTAAGATTTGTGGGCCGGTGTGTGCGGTGGCCCCCTTTTTGTGGAGCCTCTTTTCAAAGGCTAACGCTCTTTTTGGGCTATGGTTCTCTTTTGCCCGTTTGGAAAGGATTGGATATGGCTGGCCTTTGTGGGGGCTTTAAACCTGTTTTCGCCGTGAATTGCCCCCAATGCTCAGAAAGATTCCCGTGATCGAAAGTGCCTATAACCGGAAATGTTGAACCAAATTTCGCCCTTCCAAAACTTTCGAACCGATGGTGTACGCGAAACAAATTACTCAAATCAAGGTACTAATTTAATGTGGAAAACGTTTTGAGCACGCCCCGTATACGCGCTAGTTCGTTGTTGTTTAACAATTTGTGAGAGAAGGCCGCAGCCAGGAAAAACAAAACGCAGAGAGTTTACTATACAGGGTGTTCGTCGAAAGCCGATGCGGAGAGGCGTCGAAATAATCTTTGCCCTAACACGAAGTAATCGCCGTCTACACTATTCCTGATCGAGCCCTAATAACAGTTCATTTTTACAAAGTCCCTATCTGAACGATGGCGTCGTTGGGTACCGGATTGAATTCATCAGTTTCGAATAAGACCGTCTTCATTCCCGGGACAACTCTACATGGAAATATCCGGAACTGTCGTGGCGCTAAAACAAAATTATTAGTTTCAAGGAGGGGGGGGGGTGTCCATCAATCCGATTAACAATTGCGACTCTACGGCAGGGTCCGAACCCCGATCTCAACGCGATTCTATTTTACCAATTACTTGATTTTTCACGTACTTCTCAAAATTTACTTTTTCCGAATAACTAGGAGCTTCAGAAACGCAGAGGAAGCTCACCCGCGAGTCTCCAGATCTAACCCACTAGGTCCGGTGCTCTGAGTACCGCAGTCACAAAGCCAAGTCCAGAGGGCCCAAGAGCGCGAATACCTTTCTATGAAGGTGTCCAACAAAGGACGAGGCTTGCCAGTGGCTGTACCTGATGGCAGACAGTAGCGCAGATACCAGCACGTGCAGGCAGATTCAGAAAGCACGCGTGAGCCCCATCATACATTTTTCCGACAAAGCCTAACCGTAAGCAACTATCCCAACTCACCAAGACTAACCTCCCGCTCGTCGAGGTCATCACTCCGCCACACGAGATACCGAAACGAGAGACCTCATTTCTATCGGGCCTGGATCATTTAGGGGTTTTAACTCGACATCCTCGAGGTGGGCTAGAACTCATCGTGGGGGGAACGCGACTCAGCATCCTGGAGGGGGTTCGAAACACTTCGTCAACGGGTCCCAACTCTGCGACTTGGAGAAGGGTCGAAACTCAACACCGGAAGGGTCTTGGCACATCGACCTGGAGAAGGGCTGGAACTCGTCGCCGGAGGGCTCTGACTCGACACCTGGAGGCGGATCAAGACTCAACGTCCAAGGGCTCTGACTCGACATCCTAGAGACGGGTTGCAACTCAACGGGGGAAGCAACTCATCAGTCTCTCGGAGGGTCAAAACTCAACCTGGAGGGTTCTCGACTCAGCGTGCCTCCAAGGGGACCAAAACACGACTCCGAAGGGTTCCAACTCGGCTTTCTCCAGGGGGCCTTTGAGACACATCAGCCGGGGGAAATCGACTCGTCATTTTCCAAGTGGGCTGGGACTCATCATTGGGGCTTCGACGCTTCGGCCTCTAGGAGGGTCGCGACGCAACATAAACGGGTTCTAACTCAGCTTCCTCGAAGGGGACTAAAACTCTTCGCTAACAGGCCCGCAGAAGCACTCGGCGACGGACGTGACAAGTCGGGAGCGGACGGCAGCCCAGGAGGATTGGCCCAGGTACCACGGTCAATCTCCGGCGATATCCTCCATTCCCAGCAATTCGGAATATTTTATTGCATCCAAAACGATCGCGAACGGTGTATAGACGGCTCAGGTAATCTGAGAAGCCGCTGAAGAATGCGACCGGCGGTGTTAACACGTGTTAATCGGATGGTGGCGGGCAGCGGGCAGCGGGCGGTGGCCGATGGCGTGTCAACACAGCAGGAGTACGGCAGCAACTAACTGGGTCGAAGTGCGGGTGCCTCACTTCATATGCACCAATTCCCCATTTCGTCGGACGTCAAGCAGGGACGGTTGTTGAATGTCGATGATGGGCCAGTAAATTATGTTATAGAGCTTTGCGGGATTTACACGAATGAATTAAATAGCTAGCGACATCTTTTAATGATGCCTTGACTATAAATATTCACATTCTCATACCTCGATTTCACGGCTTTGAATTATTTTCCTCCGGAATATTTTCGGCCCGCCAAATGCGGGTCGCTTCAATCTCAGATATGTTATCCATATGTTCTGCAAATCTTGAGAAACGTTTCTATACCTAAAATGGCGTGACGAAAACTCTTCGCTGTTCAAACAAAGTAGTGCTATTACTGAATAGCCCAGCGGAGGTTGTGCTGCTACGAATGCCTGCCATTTGGGCCGTGCAACGTGCGTAATTCTCAAATTTTTAGCGCATTTTTGCACACTGTCGCGACCCTGCGCTTATTCAAACAAAAGAGACGTTTCCATTACCACATAAACGAGACGTGCCAGATCCTGGAAGAAACGTTTCCTCGAACGCTTCCGAGACATTGAATTTGTAGGCAACCACGACAAGGCGCCGAGGATAAAGATGATACATTGTCGCAAGCTTACGTACGCGAATTCCACCTTTCACTTTGGCCTGCATCCAGCAGAAAATAAAATTAGGAAAGTGCAAAAAACTCTTTCTCCAAAACACAACTAACAGCACTGATGCTTGTGCTCTCTCCACCCTTATTTATTTCCAGTTGCGCAGTTTAAATTCCAATTCTCACGAGTCCCTGCTGATGCAAGCCACTCTCAAGTCTAATTTATATATTATCGTCTGGAAAAATCCTTTCTGTTCCACCTCGTCTCAAGTCTAGCCATTATTCCTGCCCCTGCCCACTCCCAGACGGCACATCTACTTTTCCAGATTTGTCAGAAGCAGGAAATTGTGCAATATGCTTGGTGTGTGGAACAAAACTCTGAGCAAAAGCTTTCGCTGTGTCTCAATTTCAAAAGCTCATTCTCAAAGTGTCGTATTGAAATGTACATTAGCAGCGCCGGCCTGATTGTGTATCGATCCGTGATATACGCGCGTGGCCAATTATTAAATAATATGTTTGTTGTGTATACCTGCGGGCTGCAGCGATACCTTTTCAAATAATAATTATGGAAACGGCAGCCAAAGTTTGTTGAAATATATTGCGCTCTTTGAAATTCACGATTAAAATGGAAGCTCATTGTCGATTGATAATAATCGGTGCATTTCCGGCATTCAATAACGCGCGTGGAATTTTATGGAATTTGGCATCGACATGCAGATCGATGGGATATGGCCGAGCCGTAGCCATAACTTCTGGGAGCTACCCTTTTGGTGTCGGAGGGATTCAATAGTTTTAGGTCTATTATGCATGGCTATTTGGGCGCGTGCCAGCATCCGGACCGGTCCTGGATGAAGAACTTTTTGTCGTGCAGTCAAAATCACTGCAGCACAGGCGAACTTTTAATTTTCGCTATCATCAGCTGCACCCTGGAATCCGGAAAACTGGGCACGTCGGGTGGCCACAGTAACGATCATCAGATGAAGCAGTTTGTTTTTCTGTGCTCAATAAGATACTGCCATAAACTTTTGATCTGCTTGCGTTAACAAGTGGCAAGCTTTGCCAGAGTGATGCTGAGCTTTTGACATCTTTAGATATTCGCTTTGCTTACTGGCAAATTCCCTTAGAGGAAGCCTCAAGGAAATATACTGCTTTTACCGTTCCTTGCAGAGGTCTCTTCCACTTTCGGTCTACATAACTCGCCCCACGCAGTTCAACCTTTTATCGGTCAAGTTATTCTACCTGCATTACAGCCTTGCGGTTTTTTGTATCTTGACGACGTGATTATTGCTACAGATCTCTTTGAAAAGCATGTTGAAATTGTTCAAGACGTCCCAAAGCGTATTTTTGATGCGAGGTTGACATTGAATCGGGAAAAATGTGAGTTTTGCCGGTCTAGTTTGAAATATCTGGGCTATGTGGTGGATGGGAATGGTCTTTCCTGACAAGGTTGGAGCTATTTTGAGAACTACGATCCCCTACTACGGTCATGCAAATTCGCGAACTGATGCGTACCGCGTATTGGTACGAAAGATTTATTCCGTCATTCTTTAGTCTTACTGCGCCATTGTCCAAGTTGTTGAAAAAGTCTGTGAGGTTTGAATGGGGACTCAAGCAAGAAATGCATTCCGGGGAATCAAGAAAAAACTTGTCTGGGCTCCGGTTTTGTCGTGCCTAGGTTCGAAATTCTTTTTACTACCCAAACTAATGCGAGTTGCTGAGGTATTGCTGGAGTTCTCACTCAACAACATGAAGACGAAGAAAAAGTGGTTGCCTACCCTAGTAGATCTCTCAATAAAGCCGAACGGAACTAGTCAACGGTTAAACTCGCGATCATTTTTAGTATTGAACGGTTTTATCCATATTTCAAGGGTGCACGTTAACTAGTGATTACCGATCAGTTCTCGGTCATTTGGTTGAACAGCCTGGAAGAGTCCAAAGGAAGACTAGCCAGGCAAGGTTTACGATTGTTTTGTTTATCGGCCTGGTGAATTGCATGTCGTTTTTGACATGATTGCCCGAGCAGTACCCACGGCCGCCAGTGAGATTGTGGTTGATAAGATATGTATTTCTCCAATCATGGCTCGAGATGTTCCGGTTAGTGATGTGTGGCATAATGTAATTGGCTTCGAAAAACCGGTGATAGAATCAGATAATCCATTCCTCTTCTTTAACTATTGCAAAGGGGGACAGGAATTATTGTTCAAATTTGTGCGAAATCGTCTTACGGGTTCACCTGACGAAGGCAATGACTGGAAATAAGTGGTTCCACGTGAAAAACGACTGACACCGATATCGAAACACCATGATCCGCAGGTCATCCGGATGTATTGTTCACTTACGTTATTTTGTCATCATGACGTCATAACGTCACTATTGGCCCAAAACGAGATCATTTGCTGCCAAGTATGTGAAAAATTGTACAGTTTGTCGAGTGTGTGAACCCGAACAGAGAAAACGTTGTGGTCTTATGGTTCCGTACAAAGTCCCCGATCGCCCATGGCGGCAAATTTCCGCAGATTTGATGGGTCATTTTGTAAGATCGTCTCGCAGTCATAAGTGTCTCTCGGTTATCGTCGGCTCTTTTGAACTAATCCCCACTTTTGGACCCCTGGCTGTGATTGTCGCCCCCCCCCTTCTACCGTGGATCTCTTACTTACGTTTTGCTCACGTTGTTCGGTTCACGCAGGATCTATACTCGCGACGAGAACGGAACTTTGAGGATGAGGATTGTATTGAAAGTTGAACAAAAACACGAATCAACAGCAAACAAAATGAATTTTTAATAAAATCATCAGCAAAATTTGAATGAATCAGATTCATATCATAGAACGCCTAACACAGGCTTGCAAAAATGACACACAATAGACAAAATGAACACAAACAATCAGAAACACAACAACAAAATATGTCATACTGTCAGTCAAAGAAAAAGATGAGAGTGACGGATTCGGAAAAGGGCACTCAGTGGAAGAACCCAGTCGAAGAAACCCCTGAGTTGAGCCCTGAGAAAAAGACTCTCACATACATGACAAATGAATGACAAAAACTCACTGATAAACTCCGGTATTTAGTGTAAGTGAGATTAGTGAAACAAAATCGCAGAAACATCAGTAAACAAACGCAAAAGACATCAGTAAACAATGCATAGTAAATCAACAAATCAACAATGCAGGTAAAATCATCAACAATGCATAAAAACCCAAAACAAGAAAAAATAGGTATGGTTAGTAGGCTCCTGTGGGAAACTAACATTGAATATCTGACAAACATAGCAGCGAGCATAAAAACAAAAACGTTACATAAAAATATGAGAGTCATAAAAGATGGCAGACAGTGATATTTAAATGGAATCAAATCATGACACAAACAAAAATAGGACAGACAAAAATTACAGTCAAGTAAGTATTACACACAAAATTCTTGAAATGGCCACAAAAATATTGACATGAAATTCATAAGTTCACAAAATTCGTGAGACAACAAAAGTGACATCAAAAATGAGAACGTAAAACAGACTCATTCAGGAAATCAGTCTAAGCCCTGACCTGAACATGAAAACAATTCCCGTATACGCACTAAGCTCGAGCGCGAAACAAAGAGATCCCAACGCGTTATTTTCAGAATCTAAAATTCTTCGCGCGCGGCGTCGATGTGTTGTGGTTCCTCGGAGAAAGAAATGCAATCCAAACACGAGTGTGACATCATCCATGGAAAAAATGCGTAGGTTGCGTCTACAGGGCTGTTGGCATCCCCAAAAATTATTGAAATACACGAGACACGTATGGAGCCTCCATCCTTTCTTCAAACTGGGCTGCATAGCCGCGGAAACCCTTCTCGGTCCTCGAATTCCCGGAAACAAATAAATTGACGCCCGAAACAGGACGACGCGATTTCAAAGTCTCAAGTCGGCTCTTCATGCGTAAAAACAAAAAAAGAATCACCCAAAAAAACTAATGCAGTCACACCAAAAGCGATTTCGAGTATGATTCTAGACAATAATTTGAAAATGACCCACCTGTAGTAAATTACGGCACATGTCGTCTTCAAACGTCTGGTCAGTAAGAACACACTAACTCAAGTCCCCTCTGCTCGCGAGAACCTGAATTCTTGCCGCGTCTAAATTTAGTTCCTAATATAGAAATGATTTGACTCTCGTCGAATTCTTAGAGGAAGTTTATAAAAAGTCGCTGAAAATGCGTTCCATCACAGTACCCTCCTTGAAGAATCGACGGATGAGAAGAAGACGAAGAGGGAGGTTCTTCATAGAACCCCAACCCTTTCGAGAAGGTTCCAAGCTACGTCATGTGACAAGAAAGATGAATTTCAGATGGAGACAAAGCTTCAGTCAGGGTGTTGAACAAAACCCTTCGCAACCCTCCTTCAAACTCGGTCTATTCAAAACATGGACATTCAGTTTCAACCTAGAACAAACAATTAGTCTTATCTGACGCCAAACCTTAACTCTTTTTCCATGAAAAGGTCTCTTCTGAACTTCCTTCCATTTGCTTGGCTGAAACAGTTAGTGGCATCTCAGAACACTCACAACAAACCTCGACTCCTTTTTCGCTTCAAATCCGTGTTGGGTCATTCTCCTAGTCGATTGGCTGGAACAAACATTAGTTGTATCTCACAACAAACCTCGATTTTTTTTCTCGTGAGCAAGTTTTTTTTTCAAGCTGCATTCCTCCACATCACATCAGACACTTGTCGGCAAGGCTTTTCATTGGTAACAAAAATTTGTTCTTCTTGTGTGGAACAGGTAGCGGTTAGTCTCCGTCTCCTGGGAACTGACATGATCTAACTTGGGTCATCTGTCCTTTGTCATCTTGAGTTGGCTCCCATGAAAATAAAACATTCATCAGCAGTAAAATGTGACAACCAACAAACAGGGGCTCAATATTTTATCAACACATTCTCATCCTTCAAGTCTCATTCTACATCCTAACCTCATCCCACAACGTTCTCGTGTTTGAGTATCCTGGTCACGGCACCACTTGAACTGATCCTCTTTTGGAACCCTGACTGTGATTGTCGTCACCCCTTCCCTTTCACCTTGGACCTCTTACTTACGTTTTGCTTACGTTGTTCGGTTCTCGGATCGGATCCCGTGAGAATCACTAGCGTCAACAGTGAAATACACGAGACACGTAGGGAGCCTCCATCGTTGCTTCAAACTGGTCTGCAAAACCGCGGAAACCCCTCTCGGTCCTCGAATTTCCGGAAACAAATAAATTGACGCCCAAAACAGGAAGATGCGATTTTAAAGTCACAAGTCGGCTCTTTATGCGTGAAAACAAAAATTGAATCACCAAAGAAAACTAATGCAGTCACACCAAAAGCGATTCCGAGTATGATCTTAGGAAATAATGTAAAAATGACCCACCTGTAGTAAATTACAGCACAAATCGTCTTCAAACATCTGGTCAGTAAGAACACACTAACTTAAGACCCCTTTGGTTGCTCGCGAGAGCCCGAATTCTTGTCGCGTCTAAATTTAGTTCCTGATGTGGAAATGATTTGACTCTCGTCGAATTCTCAGAGGAAGTTTATAAAAAATCGCTGAAAATGCGTTCCATCACAGTTTGAGTAAGTTTCCGGTCATTTTCCTGCTTCACGAATTTGTCGCAAGTCAAGTTTGTCGTGCAATCGAAGGAAATGTTTTTTTCAATATTTAGGGTACCAGCTATTGTAGACAACGGAATACAGATCGTTTTCTCATAAGTTTTTGGATCAAATGTCATCCTGCGGTGTTACGGTTTCTTTCACTGCACTTTAGCACCCGCAAGAGAATCCTACCGAACGTACGAATCGTAATATCGCCACCATGTTGCGTTGTTACGTACAAAAAGAACACCAAATTTGGGACAACAATTCGCCTCAAATCACCTGTGCGTTGCACACGTAGATTTGTGTAACTACAGGTCATGCTCCTTTTGAGGTTGTCGTTCGTCAGGTCTGGTCTAGTTCAAGAATACTAGTTGTACTCTTTGAATTCGAAAGTTGCGGGTAATTATCGTAAATCATTTAAATTTTCACTTATTTTGTGATCCGATTCTTTTGCACCATCATCAGAGCAAATGGTATTTCTTTCTCGAGTCGAGGTGGTGTGTGAGGGGGTGTTCAAAAATTAAAAAAGAATCAGGTAGTGATATCGCCCTGTAAATGTGAGAAATGTAAGTTGGAGTAGTTTTTCTCATCAAGCAGTTTCTTTGCTGGAGAAGAACTTCGGTGATACGAGTTTTTTCGGGCAGTTCATTATTCTTGGGCCCGGAAAAAACAACTGGAATGGCCGCGTGCTATGAGAGGTGGTGTCCAGTGTCAGCAGGATTTTGGTTAAATTTTTGTCTCTGGTATCGTTGACGCCTGAAGGGCATACCTATCTTCACAATTTCGAGGACAGGAACCGCCTCAACGGTGAACTCTCTCAAATTTTCTGGCCCTCCGAATTTCGTGAGGTAACGTAAAACATAGTATTCTCAAGGACTTTCAATATGTTGTTAAGCTGACCGGGATGACCATTTTTGAAAATTTTTAGCTGTATGAAAACTTGGCCGCGTGTTTAATTGGATAGTTTTCAAAACAATGCCACTTATATCTTTTTGCCGCTGAAAAAAAAGTATGAAGCGGACATAGGATTTCTTAGGACTTTCAACATGTTGTTCAACTGGCCAAGGAGATCATGTTCAGCAATTTTCAGCTGTAGTGAGACTCAATCGCGTGATGCAATTATTAGTTTGCAAAGCAATGTCACTCATACCTTTTCTCCGCTAAAAAACAATGAAGCGGGTATAAGATCTTTTAGGACTTTCAATATGTTGTTCAACTGGCCGAGGAGACCATTTGCAGCAATTTTCAGCTGTATCGAAGCTTCATCGCGTATTCTGATAAATAGTTTCTAAATTATTGTGACTCACACCTTTTTGCCGCCAAAAACCGATGAAGCGGACATTTTTCAAGATTTTAAGTATGTGGTTAAGAGTCCTCTGTACGCTTTAAGCAGCTTCGACTAAAAGGCCTCTAAATCGATGGCGGTTATTCTCTTCCAACTGGTATTTGGTGATTATACTTCATATCTCCATAAAAACATGTGAATGGAAAAAAATCCGAGAAAAGCCGATCATAGCCGAAGATAGTGAGATTTTACGGGCGCCATCCTAGGGCCTTTATTTGACTTGGAAGAAATTTTTTTTTCCCAAGGTGAACTCTCTGCAGTATTTTGCACCAACGTACCGGGTAATTTTTCAATAAAATATCTGGAGCCGAAGTTATTTGGCTGTGAAAGTTGTTGAAAAAATGCTCAAAAATTTGGAGCTTCATATCTTCAGCTGAAATTTTTTTACTGAAAAACCACCCGGTTCGATTGTGCAGAATACTGTTGAGAGTCCACCCTGAAAAAATGAGTATTGTTTCAAGTCAAATAAAGGCTCTAGGGTGGCGCGCGTAAGATTTGACTATCTTCGGCTGTGATCGGTTTTTCTTGGATTTTTTCCGTTAACATGTTTATGTAGAGATATGAAGTGGAATCTCCAAATGCCAGTTCAAAGAAAATCACCGGCCTCGATTTAGAAGCATTTTAGTTGGAGCCACTCTGAGCGTACAGAGGACTCTTAAGGGCTTGAAGTGAAAGCGTTCTACCAATTTTCAGACTTACGTAATTTTTTGCCAGGTTTTGGTCAATTTTGATCTAAAATGCCTGGGCTATTTGACCCATCAAACTTTTGGATAAGATTCTGCTTTAAACGGAGAAACAAAGACCATAGGGAGTTCCGGAGGCCATCCATAACTTAAGACGCACGGGTGCTTATCGAGACTCCTAGTGCCATATAGGATCACAAGGGTGCCGAAAATCTGCTAGAGCTTTGAATACCACACAAAGACACGGTTGACACGGAGTTTCAGAAACCATAGTTGAAGACACAAGGGGCTCAGCAGGTTTCCAATTGACACATCAAATCACAAGGAGGTTAGATCCTTCAACAGTACACAGAGATCTACAGGGGACCTGCTAGAGTTTCTGAAGTCAAAAGAAGGCACAGGGGGCAAAGAGTCGCGAAAGTCACCAAAAGACATTTATCAGGAGTTGGGGCAAATGACATAATTATGGATGGAGGAAGCCCTTTAAAGCGTCGAACGACACCTAGTAGCCGAGGCACACATGTTAAATGGAAACAAAACGGCATTTGATGTTACAAGCAAGCCACTTTGCACAGTTGTTACTAAGACACTAACAAACATTTTTTCCCGCAGCACATGAAAATCGGTCCCTTAGGAAAGCGGAGGGGGGGAACCCCTTGAAAAGAGTAACTTTTTCAAATATTGACCGATTTTCACAATTTTGGTGTCGATTTCACACAATTTGATATCACCAAGAAAAATAGAGACAATGCTGATGCTGTAAGTTACAAGGTATGGTAATTTTTAGGCGCCATTTTCAAAATATGGCCGCCAATTTCGCAAAATTTTATCTGATTTGAAAATAACCTTGTCACATGTCCAAACCGACTAATTCAAGGATGCTCTTTACGTTTCCTTTATCTAAAATGATATTCGGTGCATTATTATAACTATTATTATCCGGTAAACGTGGAATGGGGGTGCAGGGGGCACCCCTCAGCAGCGGGTGTGATTGTGCACTTATCTGAACTTTGCCCTAAGTTTGATTTTTCAGTGTTTATTTTATTTTCATTTTTATTTCTTATACTTTATTCTGGAAAATCAATAAAGACAGTTTATTATTATTATTATTATTATTATTATAAATGAGTTCCATAAATCTTACGTCTTATTTCAAATTCAACGCCACAACCCGAATGTGGATTTGAATATGCGAAATGTTTTGGCGGCAGTTATTCATGACTGCAGCTTGCAGCGCTGTTGTTCCAAATGTAGTGACATATTGAGGTGAGGAAACAGATGTATAAAGCCAACACTGCCTTCAATTACCCTTAGTTGATCTGTAAGTGGGTTTTCCCCACAGTGAATCTCAAGAATGATAATTGAATTATTTAGATTTCTTTCAGAAACGTCTCTTTCTGGTTTACCTCAAATCATAGGCTCAGTGACAACCGTAAATGAATTCGTCAGATCTTTTCGAATTATCTCAAAACACCAACCTCAATGATGTCACTTGCGATCAGATGGGAGAAGCTGATGGCAGGATATTTCTTCATGTCATGGACATGGTAATTCTCGATACTGAAAACGTCCCCATTCCAAGTTCCGATACAGATGTCGTAGTCCTAGCGATCTCCTACAACTTCGACATAAAAAGCGTCGACCTCAGGCAATTGCGGATTCTCTATGGTACCTCAAAGCATTACAGACACCTAGCAATCCATTCAATTGCAGAAGCTCTTGGAGAGTCCAGATCCGTAGCTCAGCGTGGTTTCCACGCCTACATAGATTGTGATAGCGTTTCGTTTTTTAGTTGATAGAAAGACAAAAAGACAGGTGGAGTGCTTGGAAAGATATTTACACCGATGCATTCACACCTTAAGCTCGTCCTCCTGCACATCCTCTCACTGAGGATACACTGAAGACCTCGGAAGAGAACACAGTCCGCATGTATGGAGTGTGTGACCCTGAGTGTATCACTGTAGATCAGGTTCGCAAAAACCTATTTGCCACAGAGAATCGACCTTTGGCCCTGTGGTCCTCCGACATCTGGTGCCCTAGTACAGCATGCTCGACGAGCCGCTTACCAGGCTGGTCAGTTGTGGGGACAAGCTACATCCACTAGCCAGTGTGACACAACTCCAGAAGGATTGGGTTGGGCACTCCAAAATGATAAGTGGGAACCAGTATGGTCTCAGTTATAGGAAGTGTGGAGTGCTTGTCATGCCTTGGACCGATGTGGCCGCAAGACTGGTTGCCAAACTATGCAATGTAAATGCAAAAGAAATCGGCTACCCTGCCCTCTTAGTTGCAAGAGCTGTAAAGGAGGCTGCACCAACAAAAACTATGCCTTCAGTTTTTTTTATATAAATTTGGAGGAAAGTATAGATACTAGAAGCCCCAATAATCACTTTTCAGTTCAGGACTTGATCCTACAATTGGTTCAGCTGATCCAAGGAACAGTGAGCAACAAATTATTGCGAATGATATGTAACTGAATATTTCTTCATTAGTATAAATATTGAAAAAAATGCCTTCTATGCTTTCTTCATTCAATAACTCCCTTCAGATATCTCGAATGTTATTTTAGATGAAGAAAACGTGAAGAGCGCCCCAAAATTAGTCGGTTTAGACACGCGACAAGCTTATTTTCAAATCAGATGAAATTTTGCTAAATAGGCGGCCATATTTTAAAAATGGCGCCCGAAAATGAAAAAATAACGGTATCTTGTGACGTACTTTATCTCTATCTTTCTTAGCGATATAAAATTGTGTGGAATCGACACCAGAATTGTGAAAATCGGTCAATATTTAAAAGAGTTACTTTTTTCAAGGGGGGCTCCCCCCCGCTCTCCTAAGGGACCGATTTCCATGTGCTGCGGAAAAAAATGTTTGATAGGGTCTAAGTAACAACTGTGCAAAGTGGCTTGCTTGTAACATCAAATGCCGTTTTTTTATGTGTACCTCGGCTACTAACCATTAAACGGGAGGTACAAGGTTTGAAATCCGTAATAAAAAACACAGAGGAACTCATCAGGGCTCCAAGTGACACATGAAATCACAAGGGGACTTGAGCTTCCAACGGCACATGGAGACGATAGGGGGCCCGCCAGGGTTTCCTACAGAAAAGAAGGTAGAGAGGGACAGAGTTGCAAAGGCCACAAGAAGACACAAAGGAACACAAGGAAGGCTGTAGAATTCTAAACGACATATGAAGTCATGAAGGAGCCTGCAAAAACACAGTTTTCAATTGATACATCAAATCACAAGGAGGTTAAATCCTTCAACAGTACACAGAGATCTACAGGGGGCCTGCTAGGGTTTCTGAAGTCAAAAGAAGGCACAGGGGGCAAAGAGTCGCGAAAGTCACCAAAAGAGATTTATCAGGAGTTAGGGCAAATGACATAATTATGGATGGAGGAGGCCCTTTAAAGCGTCGAACGACACACCATTAAACGGGAGGTACAAGGTTTAAAATCCGTAATAAAAGACACAAAGGAACTCATCAGGGCTCCAAGTGACACATGAAATCACAAGGGGACTTGAGCTTCCAACGGCACATGGAGACGATAGGGGGCCCACTAGGGTTTCCTACAAAAAAAAAGGTAGAGAGGGACAGAGTTGCAAAGGCCCCAAGAAGACACAAAGGAACACAAGGAAGGCTGTAGAATTCTAAACGACATATGAAGTCATGAAGGAGGCTGCAAAAACACAGTTTTCAATTGATACATCAAATCACAAGGAGGTTAAATCCTTCAACAGTGCACAGAGATCTACAGGGGGCCTGCTAAGGTTTCTGAAGTCAAAAGAAGGCACAGGGGGCAAAGAGTCGCGAAAGTCACCAAAAGAGATTTATCAGGAGTTGAGGCAAATGACATAATTATGGATGGAGGAGGCCCTTTAAAGCGTCGAACGACACACCATTAAACGGGAGGCACAAGGTTTAAAATCCGTAATAAAAGACACAAAGGAACTCATCAGGGCTTCAAATGACACATGAAATCACAAGGGGACTCAAGCTTCCAACGGCACATGGAGACGATGGGGGCCCGCTAGGGTTCCCTACAAAAAAAGAAGGTAGAGAGGGACAAAGTTGCAAAGGCCACAAGAAGACACAAAGGAACACAAGGAAGGCTGTAGAATTCTAAACGACACATGAAGTCATGAAAGAGCCTGAAAAAACACAGTTTTCAATTGATACATCAAATCACAAGGAGGTTAAATCCTTCAACAGTACACAGAGATCTACAGGGGGCCTGTTAGAGTTTCTGAAGTCAAAAAAAAGGCACAGGGGGGCAAAGAGTCGCGAAAGTCACCAAAAGACATTTATCAGGAATTGGGGCTTCAAATGACATAATTATGGATAGAGGAGGAACTTATCAGGGCTCCAAGTGACACATGAAATCACAAGGGTACTTGAGCTTCCAACGGCACATGGAGACGATAAAGGGCCCGCTAGGGTTTCCTACAAAAAAGAAGGTGAAGAGGGACAGAGTTGCAAAGGCCACAAGAAGACACAAAGGAACACAAGGAGCACAAGGAAGGCTGTAGGATTCTAAACTGAACATGAAGTCATGAAGGAGCCTGCAAAAACACAGTCATCCTGGCGGTAGTTTGGTAGGCTTCGTATTTGGCTTCAAACCCAGAGCCCCAGAGGTCCAAAATTGAAGTCTCGTCGGAAGCTGGCTTTTCTCTATGCGCTCTCTAGCACTTTGGCGTGTACTAACCGACCGGTCACGTCAAGGAAGAAGGGTGGAATGAAGGAAGTCAACAAGAAAGGACGCTGATAAACTAGTGATTGATGCGCCCCTAAACACCTAATTGAAAAAAAAACAGCTTTTCAGCCAGAAGCAGGTAAAGAGTAAAGAGTAATCAGTGAAGACTCTAGATGTATACCTATACCACCTCAATGTGAAGCACTAGGATTTTTGAAAACAAAGAAAGAGGTCTTGATGAATCGTACGCTTAACTTTGACATAACGGCATTCTGGCAGAGACGCGTGTAACTCGAGGGCAAACCGAAATCCCTCCTCCGTTTGACAAGAACAAGACCGGAGAACATTAAAATTGTACCGGAGCATTTATAGTCGGGCGGAATACCTTTGTCCCGTGGGACAGGCGTCGTTGTTTTGTTTCGGATCGTCATTATCGTGTGCTTTGTGTTTCCCCGTTCCGATTCTTGGCTCGCATCAAATGCAAAACAAAAATGTTTATTTTTACAAGGCACACTCGCCGCAAATTCAGTCATTTCCCTTCTCATCCATAACGACCGAAAAAATCACACGGGGCCCCATTATTAAACATGAAAATTAACAGCCATTTACAAAACCTCGCTCGCCGCCCGGGAGCCGACGAAATTTCCACCTGGCACGCAAAGTGCTTCGCGAGAAACTATTATTCCACCCCGTTCCCTGTTTTCTTTCCTCTTCCTCGTCCCTCGTCCCTCGCTCCACAATCCGGTTGTGTTATTATTTACCTATACCCATATACACCGCGACCTGATGGCGTTTCATATTTACGCTTTTCCAGTGGAGTAGCTTATTCTCGGTTCTCGGTGGCTTTGGTGTAGACGACAGTGATCGATAAAAATTGAAAGCCCGTGTGCGGATTCTTATTTCTACTACTTCGACTACTTAGCTTCCTGTTCCATTAGACATTTCCCGTGAGCTGCTGTGCTTTTTCCTTATCCCCATCAATCCGCTTTCCATGTCGAATACCATTATAAAACCACCATCGAATGAACCCTCGCGGCCGGGCTGGGAAAATTGGAATACACCCAACTCCCGAATTCAAATCCCCACAGCTATATCTACTTGAAAAACAATCAATTATACGAGTGTGGTGTGCGCTAACAGGTTTCGCGTTGGATTAATGGGTTTTTCGCATAAATTGACTGGCTCTGACTCATTTCTCATCCTATTTTTCTTCACTCCGCGCCGCCAGCTTCCAGTAAATGGTAAAGTTGTGGCGGGTAGGTGCTCGTATAATATCGTTGTCTGCTGACTTTCGGTGGATACAACTTTAATAACTGCCAACGCCGTGCGTGACGGGTGGCTTTAAAATTTAACGGAGAGCAGCAGCAGCACAAGTTTCCGTTTTGTAGTAACACGGAACGTGATTGTCAAGGGAGTTAATTAGTAACTGAACTGAAGAAATTAAACTTGATTTGTATACAAGACATTAATGTCGTGTGTCGCCTTCGGCCAGTGCCTCTGGATAACTTGCATAAGTAATGATGTGTGTTTAGTTCATTAATTATTTATTTGTATTCACGAACAACAATGCATTATTTCTTACTGCTTTGACTTCTCCTTCAACCTCTTTTTGCGTGTTCGGCACCTCATTCGTCACTAAACCGCCTACGCAAACCCGTTCCTTTTATACCCGCGAACGGCTAACAGAATTTTCTCGTACATTCATTCAAAAAGTCATCGAAAGTTGTCGCGGCTACTCAATCACGGTACCTGTTGCTAGACTAATCGCGAGATCTCGTAAAAACGTTGTGGCTTCTTCATGAATCCGACAGAGAATCGATCGGTTCCTCCGCCATTTGTACGGGTTTGTGTCTTATGCTCCAGTTGGAGTCTCCAAGGGATATCGCAATGGTATGATGAAACTTTTTCCGCACTATATACAGGTGTCCCAGCTAAAATAACTGTAGTATATCAAGTTGGTAGAAACAATGAAAGTGTCAAAAAGATAATCAATAAAGACATTCCGAATTTCGTATATATCTGAATACATAACACTGGCGACGAGGAAATATAAAGGATCTGCAAAGAAAACAACGAGCAAAAAACGGCTAGAAGTACGTGGAGAAGACGCAGATACGGAAGTTCAAGCCATGGCGGCGGTATACGGCACGATGCCGGAGTTTAGACAGTGTGATTTCAACTTGTACAAAGATCGGCTAGAACAATTCTTCGTGGTAAATGACATCAAGGAGTAGAAACAGGTTGCGATACTAATCACTGCACTTCAAGGCGAAGTATATGCTCTGTTAAGCAACCTGTTCTTTCCGGATGCACCACATACGAAGAGCTTCAAACAGATATGCTCAGTTTTGAATCAGCACTACAGCAAAAAGAAATTGATATTCTACGAACGACTACAATTTTACGAAGCACGACAAGAACAGGATGAAACTCTCATTGAATTGTTTGCGAAAATCAAGAAGATTGCAGTAAATTGCCAATTTATTACTCACTTCACACAGAGCATCAATTGAAAAATAAACTGGTTATTGGACTCGGACGGAACAACGTTTTCAACAAGCTCATACAATAAGATCTCGGGAAGAAATCCCCACAAGAATTATTGGATTTGGCTGTTGCAAAGGAAGCTTGTATCGGCTGTGACGAGGCGTCAATCATAGAATGTTTCAAAATTGACAGCAAGGCGGCGGAACGTAATCAGCATGAAAGGTATAGTACCAGCAGCGAAACCGGCAAGTACATTGCAGCAGCAACAGCAACAATGGCAGCCAGAAGAGAAGAATGAGTTGAATTCTGCCATTTGTTTTGCGTGTGGTAAAAGAAATCATGATTTCAGAAATTGTAAATATGAAACTCATACTTGTAAGCTGTGTAAAATCAAAGGGCATTCAGCTTGTTTGTGAACAACAAGAGAACCATTGTAACCATTTTTTAGATACTAAAGAATTTACAATGTACACTATCATTTTTAATTGTGCCATTTCCAATACTCTCAAAATTCTAGCTTCAATTGGTAGAAACAAATTTGAAATGGAAATTGACACGGGTTCCTCGATTTCAGCAATTTCTTCTGATTGTTATCAAAAGTATTTAGCTCAGTTTCTTTTACTTACATGCTCTGTCACTTTGAATACATATTCTGGATCTAAGATTACACCAATTGGACAGATCAACGTGCCCATTACAGTTAACAATGAAACTGAAATAGTCGATTCAATTTTAATGAAAAGTAAAAATGTACCTACCGTCATTATTTGGGCGAGATTTGATGAGAAAGTTCAATTTACGTTTAGAGTTGAACAGGTTGGAACCTAAAATTGCAGTAGCTTCGGATTTTGATAGCTTGTTGGACAAGTTTCAAGACCTTTTTAAGTATGAACTAGGTTCATTTAGACACGAAAAAGTAAAGCTGTCGGTCGTTAGCGAGTCAAAACCAATATTTTTGAAACCTCGAATGTTATATTTGGCTTTCAAAGATAAGGTTGAAACGGAGTTGGCTAGATTGGAAGACGAGGGTGTTATTACTCCTATTTCTGGTTCTCAGTGGGGCACTCCATTAGTACCTGTAGCTAAATCTGATGGTTCATTGACTATGTGCAGACTATAAGACTACAGTGAATCCAATTCTTGGAGATGATAGATACACTTTGCCAAATACTGATCAGCTCTTTGCAGCTTTACAAGGTGATAAAAAGTTCACAAAACTTGATTTAAAAAACGCCTACAATCAAATTGAACTGGAGGAGAAATCAAAGACAATTCTGGCATGGAGTACTCATAAAGGTATTTTTAGAGTAGAGAGACTGCCTTTTGGAACCAAACCTGCTTGTGCTATTTTCCAAAGAATTATGGATAGAACACTACAAGGATGTGAAGGTACGGTGGTTTTTCTTGACGACATAGTAGTTACTGGTGGTGAGAACGTGGAACATTTGAAAAATTGAAAAGTGGTGTTCTCAAGATTGCTGGATGCAGGATTTCGTTTGAAGAAAAATAACTGTTGTTTTTTCCAAGAAGAGATCACTTATTTGGGACATGTGATAAATAAGGGAGGTCTGACAAAGGGGACGTCGAAGGTAGACGCAATACTGAATTGCAAAACACTAGAAAATATTACAGAGTTGAAGTCTTTTCTAGGAATTGTTAACTATTATTCAAAATTTATTGAGAATGTCACAGATATTGTGCACCCACTGTATGAATTGTTGGAGAAGAATGCACGTTTTGAATCGAGTAAAAGTTGCGAAGGAGCTTTTATCAAGGCGAAAGAAGCAATCACTTCAGATGTTGTATCAATTCATCATAATCCAGATCTACCTTTAAAAGTAAGTTGCAACGCAAGTTTGTATGGAGTAGCGGGAGTATTATCGCACATTTCACCTAATGGACATGAAAGACCAATTTGTTTTGCTTCAAGAAAACTTAGTAAATGTGAAATGGCTTATTCCACTTTTGACAAAGAGGCATTATCAATTTATTTTTCCGTACAAAAATTCTATTACTATATTTTGGGACGCAAATTTATTTTGACAACAGATCATGAAACTTTAATTTATTCATTTGGAGATGAGAAAGGTATTTCTGTGATGGCGGCTGGCTGGCTGGGCTGTTTTCTTATCTCAGTTTGATTTTACCATTAAATATCTGAAAGGTACGTTGAATGGAAATGCAGATTGTTTGTCACGCTTACCTCCATCTAAGTCTGGCAAAGTGGGAGAATTGAATTATACTCATGTGCATTTCATTTATGATAATCATGACTTAACACTAACGGCAGCAGATATCCAGGATGAAACAAAAAAGGATTGAGTTTTATCTAAAGTTTTATCTGAAATTGAGGAGGGATGGCATAACAAATTGGAGGGAGATTCGTTCAAAAACGCAAGTAAGAGCTCATCCGAAAGTACCATTGATATTTTGACGAAAATTTTCTCTTGTTTTGATTTACCTAAGCAAATTGTGACAGATAATGGTTCTCAATTTACTTTGGATGAATCTTTAATTTTTTGTAGAAGAAACGGGATGAAACACAGTTCAACACCTTCATATCATCCGCCGGCTAGTAATGGAGCTGCAGAGAATGCAGTAAAAAGTGTTAAAATAGCTTGAAAGAAATCTTTTGAAGATCCACAAAACGGTTCCAGCTCGATTTCTTGTATTCTGTCAAGATATCTTTCAAATTACAGGACAATGTCTCACTGCACGACTGGTGTTAGGCCTGGTTTTGCGATGTTTAACAGAAATATTGAAGTAGGGCTAGATCTGCTTAAGCCAGAGAATTGAAAGTATGGAAGTTGAAAGGATGGTTGAAAGGAGAAATTACCAAGAAATTAGGACCCCGTGTTTATTTGATAAAAAATATATACAATAACATTTGGAGAAGGCATTGTAATGATATAACTAGTGGTGGAGGTGTGTGATGTATCGAGTTGGTAGAAACAATGAAAATGTCAAAAAGATAATAAATAGAGACATTTCGAATTTCGTATACATCTGAATACATAAAACTAACCCAGCACGATTTTCTCATGAAATATCGAGGCAACAAAAATAATTTCAATTGGGGGAAGCCTGACTTTTCAGCTTTCTTTTGAGGGGGCGCCGATGGTTGTAGGTGCTCTAGTGTCCAAGAAAATGCAAGTTTATTCAGGCGAGTCACAAGAACATGAAAATGCATGACCGATTGACCGACAAAACAAAATACTCCAGATGGAAACAGAAATCCTCTTTTTCTGGACATTCTATTGATGTGTCGCTGATATCTGAGGTCAGGCATCCTCCCAATTGGATCTTTTTTTATTGCCTTGATATTTTCTGAGAAAATCGCGGTGGGTTGTTTCAGCTGGGACACCCTGTATACGAGGAACATCCGCTACTGAAGTCTGCGCTGGCTGCTCATATTTTCATGTCGAAATAATCGTCGGATATTATATGAAGAGGAATGGAAGTACTAATTGCATTCGCAATGGCAATGTATAGAAGTTCATCATCATGAGGTTATTAATCGCCATTATATTGTACCCTCGACTGTTATTGTATTTTATAAATAGGAACCTACCAAGAAAACACGCTATCGAGATTCACGCTTCTGAGTTCTGAGGGTAAATTCACTTGTTCTTTCATCGAATTTTATATAATTCATAGAATCCAATAATATTTGGCATGCCCGTTACAAAATTTTCGTCTTATTTGAAAGAAGTTTTTTGGGGTTTGCGGCTGAAAAATGAAATAGAAGGAGGTGCAGAAAAAAGAAAAGGTGACCTTGACAAGTTGAATGGGAAAAACAATGGTTGGAAGGCTAAGAAGATGGCATGGAGAGAACTTGAGGCAGTAACATTTGTCTGACAAATTAATTGTAATATTTTGAACAGTGTCGAGATATAAACTACATCAGACGGGGTCTCTCGATGACACTATAAATAAATAAATAAATAAATAAATAGTTGGATTTGTTCCTCACCGGAGCTCACCGAGGAGCTCAATAATGCTTTATCTAAACATTTACTGAGATCAGCAAGAGCCGAGGCAAAAGCCATGTCATCATTGAAAATTCTGGATCAATTTTTTTTATCGGGCAGACATGCAAGAGGAGCCCTAAGCAAATTATGCTTGAAAAATTCTTCAAAGAAATTTACAAAAGCACAGTGTTGGACTGTTGGTAGAGGAAAAAGGATAATTTTCCATTTTCTCGTGGTGCACTCCATCATAATTCCCGTTTTTAATGCAAAATGTACGTACTGGAATTCTTAGCATGCTAGTGTTAAGTGTAAAAAACGTTCCAGATTTCACTTGAAAATTGTCCTGAAAGCTTCCGTCCACACTAGGTGGGTAATTTAAAGAACCGTCCTATTTCCAGAGAGTCACAAATACAATTTTTGCATAATTGACATACCTACCTTAGCACAGGAGCACTCTATATCAGAAAGCAAAATAAAGAAAATTAAATAGTACGTTGGCAACTCGGATAACAACAGATATATTCCGTCTCAAATGAAACGTATCCGCTCGAATAAACTTTTCCACAAAAAAGGCTAAGAGAAAGTACCCGAATAGATCTATTGCAAATTACTTGTGTTGACATGAGACGTGCGCTTGACAAATTCTGACATGAAAAATAGGTGACGAATAGCTTCTCATTTCATTGAAAAATCTGAATTTCACGAAAGTCTTTCATATCGAGAATTTCCCAAAAAGTTTCAGAAAGGTTTGGCAATCATCACATCACAGATTGATCTCTGGAGATCATTAGGTAATCCTATTCCTAGTCTGAGCAGTTCTACAATTTTTCTTCAGTTTCTTTGAGATTGAAACAGATTTTAGGTTTTAGTTTTTTGAAATATATAATAGTCAACGTTTCTACCTCGTTGATTGCGAGGTCTTCCTCAAGGCTCTGGTCAATTGAAAATAACGCAATAAATAAGTTAGTAATAATATATTATGAAATCAGTGAACTTCCAGAAATTGTAAAAAATACATGACAGTGTATAAAGAATAAATATGTCAAAAATATGGAGTTGAAAATAAAAAAAAAACAGAAAAATCAACAACTATAGATCACCACTCCCCGAACAATCATCTCACACCACCTCCTAGTTTTATAATGTATCATTTCTTATTTATTGTATTATTTTTAGTACACCAGAGCCTTGAGAAAGACCTCGCAGCACGGTGGAATTGTTGGATATTATGTCTTTTCGAAAGAACCAAAACCTGTCTGTTATTCCGAAGAAACTGAAATATATATGTGTATATATATATATATATATATGTGTGTATATGTATATATGAAACAAAATATGTCAAACTGTCAACTCAAAGGAAAGAAAGAATGACGGATTCGGAAAAAAGCACTCAGTAGAAGAACCCGGCAAAGAACCCTTTGAGTACTGCCTGAAAAATAGGACTCTCATATATACTGTGACTCGTGACATAAACTCACTGATATCTCCAGTATTAATCGCAAGCAAAATCAAGCAAAATTAGTAAACTCATACAGACACTCAAAATATGAAAACCGATCGATAGACACATTAGTAGACAGGGCATGCTGAACAAAACACAACAATACAACTACAAAATAATACAAAATGGTGGTCTCTGGTATTTGCGTATCTCGTGTCCGAGGACCCTGTAAGAGAACCTAACCCACAAAAGCTGACATGTGCCTCGTTACGCGAGTCGCAAGCGACCAAGTTGCAACCAATCAAACATATCTGCTATGGCAGTCTCGGCCCCTTCCCTGCTAGGTATCAACAAATCATCTCATAACAAACAAAGCAAAATCAGTGAACATGAAACTCCAACAAAAGTAGGTGCCGTACAACCTGATTGGACGATAAAACCCATGACAAATGAAATCATTGTAACTACAAAGCACTGAGACAATTATTTATGACATTACATCAGAAAAAAGACTCATAAAAATGAAACAGTAAAATAGCGCAGGTAATGACATACCTACAGGAAAAAATTTGGACGCACAAAAACTTCAGTCAAGTGAGCACATGGAAATCAAATTATATACCGGATGAGCCATGAAAAACCGTGCTCGGATTTTTTTTTCTAAAATTTTCATTTCGTCACCGATTTTATCGAACTTTCTAGCATTGGCCAGCCAGTTGAATAGGCTATCATTTCCGTATTTCGAAATGGCCGACATAGATAGATAGATAGATAGATAGGCTTTATTCCCTATAATGACAATTACAGAGAAACGTCGAACATTTCGAAGACAGTAATATGGTGTATAAATAAACTATGTATAAATAAAATACTAATGTAAATGACAAAACACAACATATTAAAATTTTACGTCAAACTCAAGATGACTGAAAAATTCCTCGACAGAGTATAAGCTTTTTTTTAGGAGGTGTAGTTTAATTTTTTTGATGAAGACGTTCTCAGGCAGCAAGCGAAACTCCTCGGGCAGCTCGTTGTACATCCTGGGACCCCAGTAGCGCAGTCCTCTAGTATTATTTGTGCGGCAGAATGGTGTAGTGAAGTTTTCTCTTCCCCTGGTCTCGTATCCATGCCGGTCGCCATTTTTTGCAAAAAGAAGTCGGTTTTGGTGGACGTATCTGAGAGTATTGAGAATGAAGAGACTACTCAGGGTGAGTATTCTGTGCTCTTTGAAGAGTTCCCATATCAAAATCGAGGATGGCAGAAACAATTGAAAATAGGCCTTCTTTTTTGTTCTTGTTGCTTTTTATTAAAAGTTACCAGAAAGTCAAAACCAATAATGTATTATGAAGAAATAGACCTTTCTTGTCAATTCAAGACCAAACCAGTGAAATCGGGTCATCTGCTGACAAGCTATTGCGAGTTGAAGCAAAACCTACTTTCCGTTTTTTTCATTTCCACATAATTGATCCTTTAGATATCCTGTCCGCCAATCCGCCATTTGGTCATTTCTCAACCAATTTTCTCAAATTTGGTATCAATGGCTAGCCAATTGGACAGGCTATCTTTTTGATATAGGAAAATGACGTGCATGCCAAAATCCAAGATGGCGGGAGCAATTGAAAATAGAATGTCTTTGGTCCTCATTGCTTTTTGATAAAAATTAGCAAAAAGTCCAAACCAATAGTTATTATGAAGGGATAGACCTTCCTTGACAGTTCAAGACCGCAACCAATCAAATCGGGTCATCTGCTGAGGAGCTACGGCGAGTTGAAGCGAAGCCCACCTACCGGTTCGTTATTCCCGCATAAATGACCTAAATTTAGGAATCCTGCCCGCCATATCCTTATTTCCTAACCGATTTTTTCAAAGGACCCCGCATGTTTTCTATGAAAAAGTGGTTTTGGTGAATTTGACTAAATTTTTTATATGTTGTAAATCTTGATTCAAGAAATATATTTCTGAAAAATTGGACCCCTCCTATGAACAGTTTTTCCCCTACACCCCTAATAAGGCCAAAATTAGGAATAGCCTCAAATTTTTTGAAATTCATGAAACGGGTTCAAATTTGACTCATGATCATGGAAAAAATATTAAAAAAAATCCAAGTTGTGAATTGGGGTAGTTATCAAGGGGGTTGGGGGTCGAAATTGAGAAAATAAATTAAAATTCTGATTTTTTCATTCTTATAAAATCTGAACAGAATAATAATCGAGAAATAATTTTGAAAAATATAAATCAATTAATTAAGGGTTATTCTAAAGGGGGCTGGGGGTCAAAATCAAGGGAACGGAGTAACATTCCGAAACTTGCGTTCCCATTATTGGGAAAATGATACAAAAAAATCTAAACCAATGAGTTCTGGTGTTATTGAGGAAGTAGAGGGTCGAAATCAAAACAACAATGAAATTTTGGACCTTACAGTTCATCTAGAAATTGATCTGGGTGAATGACAAAATGATAATAAAACCAATATGCATAAGGATTGAGTTCTCCATTTCTCGACCATCCCTTTTTCCACCCACCATAATTTCTGCCTACAGCCAAGTCCTAGTCCTAGTCCAGGTCCTTTCTCAAATAAGAATTTGTCTTAAGCATTTTAAAATTCATGAAACTGGCTCAAATTAAGTTGAAGAATAAAAAAATATAAGTTGTGAATTGGAGTAATTATCGAGGGGGCGGGGGTCGAAATCCAGTGGAGGAATTAGCATTCCAGGAAAAAGGTAATGGAGAAGCTCGTGAAAAAGTGATTAAGAAAAATCTGAATTAATAAATTGAGATGGTTACCTACTGAGGGGACAGTGGTCAAAATCTAGAAAAAGGAAGAAATTCCGAAACTTTAAATTCATATATAGGGTCTTTCAATAAGAGTCATAGAACTTTAAATTGGTATTAAACAAATTATGTCGGGGCTAACGATATCTAATTGACTCTATGTGAAAGAAAAGTTTTCAACATTATGTGTGGAAAATAACATCTAGTAAATGGCCTCCTCGACTTTGTCTAACGGCGTGCAGACGGGAAGTTCAATTTGCAATAACTTTCCGGCAGATATCGGGCTATATTTCAGTAATAACACGCACAATATTGTCCCCCAGGGCTTCAATGGTTCTAGGCTTGTTCTTGTATGGTTGTGGCTTGGTCTACCAGGGACTTCACATACCCCCACAGAAAAAACTCCAGGGACGTAATATCGCAAGATCTCGCTGGCCAATTGAAATCGCCGTTCCGCGAAATTGTTCTTCCTTGGAAGTTCTCGGCCAACAAGTCCCAAGGTTTCTCCTGCTGTGTGGCACGTAGCCCCGTCTTGTTGGAAGAAGATGATTTTGTAAGATATAACGGGTGTTTTTTTAAATCTGGCGTCGAAGTGTGCTCTGCTCTAGCCGAATGCAGACGAATTTGGCTAGAGCACAGCACACTTCGACGCCAGATTAAAAAAAACACCCCTTACTGAGTATTCATGTCAAAAAATGACAGTAAAATCTTATCAAAGTTCTTTCACTCTTATTGAAAGACCCTTTAGAACTGAAAATTTAGATTCGAAAAATTGAGCTTAACTTCCAATATGAAATCTATTTTTGGAATCCCATTGAATCAATCAGGATTTATGTTTATTTAAAAAAAGATAGTCCGGTCAATTTTTTATTTCACACAAGCTATATGATGGACAGCACACAGAACCGTGGAGAGCTTCTCGAGAACTGTAAATCTCTGTAAATAATAATGCTGTTGCAAGTCTCAATTTCACTCCTCCCCCTCCCCAGCCCTCATCGTGGTTGTGGGTAGGTATCATAATGGTTGTACGCAGGTACCTGGGTAAGGGGTGAGGATGATCGAGAAACGATGAACTCAGTCCTTATTCACATTGGTTGTATTATCATTTTGTCATTCGCCCAGATCTTCCTAGATAAACTGGAACTCCCAGAACTCCACTGTTTTCTCAATTCAGACCCTCTACCCCCTCAATAACACCCGATATCATTGGTTTAGATTTTTTTAAACAATTTCCCCATGGCTAGTAAAATCATATCTTATGGAAACCGCAAATTCCGGAATTTCACTGCGTTTTCTTGATTTTGACCCCCAGCCCCCTTCAGAATAACCCCCCCCCCCCCAATTAATTAATTCAGATTTTCCAAAATTATTTCTTGATTATTATTTTGTTCAGATTTTATAAGATGAAAAAATTCGGAATTTTTATTTATTTTCTCAATTTCAACCCCCAACCCCCTTGATAACTACCTCAATTCACAACTTGGATTTTTTTAATTATTTTTGCCATGATCATGAGTTTGATTTGAACCAGTTTCATGAATTTCAAAAAATTTGAGACTATTCCCAATTTTGGCCTTATTAGGGGTGTAGGGGAAAAACTGTTCATAGGAGGGGTCCAATTTTTCAGAAATATATTTCTTGAATCAAGATCTACAACATATGAAAAATTTAGTCAAATTCACCGAAACCACTTTTTCATAGAAAACGTGCGGGGTCCTTTGACATCAATGGCTAGCCAAATGGACAGGCGCCATTCTTATGTAAAAAAAATGGCCAACATGTCAAAATTGAAGAAGGCGGAAACTATTGAAAATGGGCCTTATTCGTCCTTGTTGGAATAGATAAACGGAAAGTAGGCTTCGCTTCAACTGGCCGTAACTCCTCATCAGATGAACCGATTTGATTGGTTGCTGTCTTGAATTGACGAGGAAAGTCTATTCCTTCATAATAATTATTGGTTTTGACTTTGCGTTCATTTTTATTGAAAAACAATGACGACAAAAGAAATTCTACTCTCAATTGCTTCCGCCATCTTGATGGATTTTGAAAGGTCTGTCATTTTGTAATATGGAAAATGTAGCCTGTCCAATTGGCTAGCCATTGATACCAAATTTTAGGAAATCGGTTGAGAAATGAGCATTAGGGCGGATTGGCGGGCAGGATACCCAAGTTTAGATGTTTATAATACATTATTGGTTTTGACTTTCCGGTAACTTTCAATAAAAAGCAACGAGAACAAAAGAAGGTCTATTTTCAATTGTTTCTGCCATCTTGAATTTTGATGTGTCGGCAATTTTGAAATACAGAAATGATAGCCTATTCAATTGGCTATTCAATGCTGAACAGTTCGATAAAATCGGTGGAGGAATAAAAATTTGAGAAGGAAAAATTCAGAGCTCGGTTTTTTATAGCCCACCCGGTACATGCACTTATGAGTATTTACCTACTTTTGGTGATTGAGTTTTGAAAGTTTGAAGAATTGAACGGGCGGTCACGCGAGGAACCCGCACTCGAACCGACATAAACTGTGGAAGTGCTACCATGTCGACGCGACGTGTAGAATTGGTGGCGGCGCCAAATGCTTGGAAATCGTCAATGTCCACAGTGGGCCTAAAACTGTTACTATGCATAAAATTTATAGAAATTCAAGTACGTATAAATTCCGGCAAATTATTGATCAGTCTTCACCTAAAGCTGAACCTTTACGACAACCTTTCCGTACAAGATTAGGTACGCACACGTACCCATAAATTTCACTAGGTGGTAGTTACCGCAATTACCGCTTCCTTATCACGCCCTGGAAACGGCTTGAAATTTCCACCGGGGTGGCGTCATGATCGCGCCATTGTCGCAACTCCTTCATCCTTTATTCCTCCAGGTCCCCTTTTATTAAGATTGACAGATTATTATACCCCCTCGTTCGCCGTACACGAGTAAAACGTCCGACATTTTGTATAACAACTTTGTTACTTTCCGGCGCCCTCTATCTCGCAAAATCTTGCCCGGAGCACGAGCATCGCAATATTTCTTTACGATTTTCCTTGCAACTGCATTTCCATGACAATAAACATAATGATGGTCGTGCATGCGATGTGGAAATGTATAAAGTATACCAATACCGCACCGTTCTAACCTCCGGCGCGTATACCTCCTTGTACCGTTCAACCGTTTTGTTGTTGCTTTCGGCTTTGGCACAGACTACATTTATAGTAAATGGGGCTTCTTGAATGGGCCCGGAATGATATCTCCGAGTTGCAGGATATCTCGTCCTTTAGCTCTCTGGTGTCGGTGAAAGATATAGCTGAATCAAGAATGTAGTGGCGGGGTTCGGCCTTGCTTATTCGTCCTCCTGGCTGCCGCTCCAGCTCCTCTCAAAGAAAACTTCCCTTGAGTATAAACCCATCTCGGAGCAATCTATACGCGCGATATATTCCAGTCTGGGATGAGGCAGGGGGGGCACACAGAGCCGCCGGGAGAGAGTAAAGAGGGCAAAGCACCTCATTCCCGGCAGTGTTGGCGCGCTCCCTCCAGACGACTTGTTAATCCTTTCCTGCGAGCAGGATGAGCGCGCCGTATTACAACTTCTAATTTCATTATAACAACAGAAGTTGTTCCGTTGTGCGAGTTGCAGAGGGGAAGGATTTTATTGGGAGTATGGTTTTGTCGGAGCAAATTGTTCGAAATTAAAACTCACCAAACGACTGCTGAATCCTTTACTAGATTTGTTCGCTGCCTTCGCTGACATCTGATAAGATTTTCTGCTGCTGGTTATCTAAGTTTACAAGCGAAGGATTCTTTGGGGAGAAGGGAAAGGGAGCACAATAATAATACAACAATAACAGAGCTGCGTTTGCTCAAATTCTCGCATCAGGCTTTGTAAACGGTGAGTCAGTTTGAATGTCTGGATACTTTGATGAGGGAATTCTCTCTTTGCTGTCAAAAAATATAACAAAAGTAAATGCATGAAGCCTCTCACTCGCATCCTACATCAAGGTTTAATCACGTCAAAAACTTGTTCCTTTTGACGAAAGGACTGAACTCATCTTCAATCGTGAATTGCTCTTGAATCTCAAAGGGGAATAGCGAATGCGACTGAATATGGCTGGTGATGTTGAATCCAGTTTCACCAAATGCCCCAGAGCGCTTTGTTACGGGAATATTACATGGAATGCTTAATAACATTGGATTATTATCCACTCATTAGGCAATGGGTTCCAGTTTATCACTCATTTTGCATTCACTTATATGAATTTTGCGATTTCCTTGATTTTCGCGCTTTCCTCTCGTCACTACTATCATGTTTGGTCCAGTTTTTCACATGATTGTATTTCAAGGAAACCTTCTCGCTTCTCGATGTCTTTCAAAGAGGCTTGGAAGAAACCATAATACGTTGCTTATCCCGAATTTGATTATATTATCGAAGATTGATGGTAAAAGGGTGTAGTATCTTGGTTGACGGCACCACTCTGTAATGTATCCTGGTTGATGGCACCGTTTCTGTAGTGTATCCTGGTCACGGGGCACCACTCTGTAGTATCCATTTCACGACATCATTTCTGTAATATATCCTGGTCACGGCACCACTTCTGTAGTGTATCCTCGTTTTCGATGTTTGGCTGTGATCGTCGTTATCCCTTCCCTTCTTTACGTTGTTTACCTTTTTACCTACGTTGTGTGGTTGAGTTCTTACTCGAGATGAGAATGTGTCGTTGGGGATGAGGTTTGATTCTTGAATGAAACGCGGATGGAATGCAAGCAAAATGAATGTTTATTGAAAATCATGAGCGAAGTTTTTTTTTATGAATTTGTTTCTTTTCTCAAAACACCTACTGACAGTGATAAAATGACACAACAAGAACAAAGAACAACAAAATACAAACAAATGAAACAAGAAAAAATCATTACAATTCAGTTAGACAATGTAGGAATTCACAACAATGAAATGAACACAAAATCAGATTAGCAAAACAAAACAAGAAATCTGTTGTGGGGCGACACAAAACTTTCCCGGCGGTATCCAGGGACGTCAGTAAGGATTTTGATTCAGGCGTCGCGTCCCTTCGGGAAAGTGAGATTTAATTGAGAAGTTGATTGAAAAAGTTCTAGTGAGTTGAGCGTTTAGCGAGCATCCTGCATCCATTGTCGGGCCGACAGAACAAGTGACAGGTTCTTAGGTTTCCAAGGTGATGTAATATTTCGTAATGTATGAAGAAGTAGGAAGCTAACTGTTGTGATTTCTCGAGAATGCAATGCTAGTTCCTCATAAAAATTTTTATTCCTACTTTAGACATGATGATGAAATTACACAAACTTGACTGAGAACTTTCTGCATCTGTGTGTCTAATTTCAACTCTATATCTTCAATTTAGAGCTTAGGCAGACAAGCCCAGACCCAATGTGCCATCTGAGGGCTTCCAAACTAAATCATCTACCCAACATCTAATCAGGTCATTCCAGGCTGAACTTATGCTTTCGTACCTGATTTCGATTTAATCCGACCAACAGTTTGATGGTTATTGTGGCAGAACCGTTTAATTTGCGCGATCGCATTATGAAGTAGGTACAAGGTGATGATATAATTCAAAAGGTAGAGCTAGAGGTAGTTAACTGTTGTGATATCTCAAGAATGCAATGCTAGATCCACACAAGGGGGTTTACGCAGCCCCAACAACACTTGAAGACACAATTAATCGAGGCGCACTGTTGCCTTTAATGACGCAACCTGAATTATTGTTTGCAAAATAACTGGTGAAAATCAGTTCGCGGATTGAAAACCTGGGGCAGAGTTCTAATTAATTGCAATTCAGGGCCCCCAAGTAGTGACCTGTGAAATGAGACTTCGAGCCCATCAAGAAGTCAAGTCCGAACCACACTTGACGGCACGATAGTTCTGAAAACTGAAGAAAAAAAAGAGGAGGGCTCAGTGGGGCTTCAAGAGACATCCGTAGACACCAGGAGCCTAAAGGGCTCCAACGAACCCAAGAAGACACAAGGCCGCAGTTCTGGCCTGAAACGGCAAAATCTGATCGGCAGACACCATGGGGATGGGGCCCTGGTACCGAATCAAATAAGGGAGCTGCACACATTTACAGTTTGTACATATACGTCAATGGAATAGGCACACTGAAGTTGCTGAAGCGACAGAAAACACAAGGAGATTTACGGAGCCCCAAACAACACAAAGGATCGGTTCGCACTGTTGCCTCAAATGATGCAAGAAGATACAAAAGAAAACACCGAGAACCTGCCGAGAACAGCGTTCATGTTGTCACTTTGACATTGATACAATTCGTAACAAAAACGTAGTTACCTACCGGTTTGAATGCTATGTTGCTAAAAAAATTGAATAGGCCAAAAATCGAGGAACAGGCAAGCGAGGCTGGAATCGGCTAGGAAAATTTTTAACAATCCATAGCGCTTGTCCGGAAAACGGTGGGAATTTCCCACTTCAGCATTAGTTTTATTCTTTGGTAATGTTGCTTCCTGCCGAGTTTGGTTTACATCTGTCGTATAGATTTTAAATAATTAAATGGCAAAGTTCCAGACTTTGATATCTTTTATAATTTGACAGATAACAGGTAGGAAAATACTTTCAACTGTTCTGGATACAGTTTTTTCAAGGGATTTCAAATGACATATCGCAAGTCAAGTTCCGTGAGATGTAGCTTTTGTCATTTTCTGATAGTGACACTTCTGTTTGACAGATGACAGCCAAAAACTAATCCGGTCATTCCAGGGTGAAACCACGTCTGCATACCAAATTTCAAGTTGATCGGATCAACGTTTCGGCAGTTATCGTGGAAGATTACAGACATACACACATACGGACAGACATCATTCTGGAAATCGTCTCAATCGTCTTGAAAAACCTCAAAATAGATATATCCGGCGTAATCCCAAAACTTTTTTTCTGCACGATTACAATACTTTCCCTCCAAGTTCGTGAGGGGGCGGGAAAGTAAAATCATGAACATGCTCACTGTCAATTTGATCGCAAAGGGAAAGTGACGTGTTCGCTGACAGGCACACATGGAAAGAACACGTCAAAGAAACCCCTGCGTATAGCCTGGTTGATTGCTGAAAAATTCCTTCCCAAATGATCTGAATAAAAGTCAAGTGTGAATGAGTCTTGATGAAATGACAGAAAAGTCACTCCAGTAATGCATTGACCAAGTCAGCGTGAATCGGTGCTTGAACTTCTTTGAAACGTTTGCTTCGTTTACAAGTTATTTACGTAACAACAAAAGAAAACTCGCTCGCTTACGCTTAGGAGAAAACTTCACGCTCAGCAAATAATTTTACACTCTACAAACAAACAGAAGAAGTCAAATTGATAGATAAGTAAACGATGAATAAATGATCGGTAAACAAGTACATGAATCAGCCAAAAACAAATGATTAGTAATGGTGTAGGTAAATAAACACTAAACAAATGATAAGTAATTGTGTGGGTAAATGAACAAGAAACAAATAGGAGATAAACAGGTAGATAAATAAATAAGTAGAGAAGTTGGAGTTGGTCATACCTTTGCAAGCAATTGGAAGAAAGAAGTATCTATAACGCTTCGCTCGAAATTCTCCAGAAGTTACCCATCACAAACCCCACAGATACATACTTACATACAAAACAGAACAATGGTTAGTAAACAGTAATCACATACAAGAAATAACAGTAAATACAAGAAAATCGACTCGAGCCAACCTGTGGCCCTCTCTTCGTCGTTATACATAATTCCCCTCCAAATAAGAAAAGGTTAGTAGACTCAACAGGGCAGATCCATACGAGCAGGTGGAATCCCCCCCCCCCAGGACACGGAGAAGCGTGCAAGTCTTCTTTCCTTCATTTACTTTCAGGTATAACCCGACAATGAACAATGAAATGAAAATGAATCATAAAAAGTACTGTTCTCTACTTAGCGGCTGATTTTTGGGCGTAGCAGAGTTTCTTTTTGTCATTTTACTGTTTGTGACGTAACTTGTGGAAAGAAACAATTAATGAAACCTCGAAGTACGCGCGATAGCGCGGCCTTGTGGTCACGTCATGAGTGCGCAAAAAGCACGCCCACTAGATTTACGGCTTTTGCCGTCAATATTGAGATCATTTGGGGAGCAGATATATTACACAAAATTCAAAGCTGTGCGAAGCACCTTGATTTCAAAGGGGAAAAACTGCGGGTTATGCAAGCCCGTTGAGAACAAAGAGAATAAAGAAATTCGGGTTATGTACAATATTTTCGCGGACAAAATAGCTATCGAAATGCATGGTTTGGTGAGTGGGTGGAAGCCAGAATCACGATACAATAATTAAAGAAAGACCGACCTTAAATTGGGAGAAACCGACGCACAGTTACACTGAAAAATCACGTGTTCTCCACCACAGCTGATTGTATTCTCTTCTACCTGCCCGCGGCTGCTGCTTGCCCGGCTTGCCTAGCGCAGCGCCATCTTCCTCTCCTATCGGCAAACGCTACGAACGTCAACGACCGTACCTACTTCAGGTACCAACGTACAAACGAAACAAAGGGGAAATACCACAAGGGATGCATCAACTATTCGGCCTGATTCTATAACGGAATGGTTATGATAATCAACTAATCACCGTGGTTATGATGGAATTGCTAGGGCAACGGGCCTCCATATTGGCTGTCGCCATAGCAATTTGATAGTAAGCACGGTGATTACCATAACCATTCCGATTCCCTTGTGGCATCTGGCCGATTGTATCTGGATACCTACTGAAATACCCATACTATAGTTTTTTCATTTGTTTCAGGTAAGTTACCACTGCCGAGACGCTCCGGTGTTATTCGTAAGTGTAGGTACCTAATAATATTATGATTGCTAGGTATTCAGGGGTAAGTAGATATTGTATGAAATAGTACATTACGTAACAAGTACGGAAAGTGATGCATCACACATGCACACAAAAAAATGTGTATGTATTTCAAATTTTCTAAAATTCAAATTTTCAAAAATTCATCAATTTTTTTACAATTTCTAATTTTTTTTCTCGAGAAACACCGCTACTTTTTGACCAAGCCTGCCTGTGGCTGTTGTTATGCTTGAGCAGTACACCGAATTATCGCAAAAAAATCAAGAATCCCATCAAAAACCATTATTTCAAATTTGGATTGCTTTGAAAATATGAAAAATTATCTTTTTCATCATAAAAATTCAGGGAATCGCAGGTTTTAAACTCGTTTCCTCTCTTTGGACACACGCCTTGCGTCTGTTGCGGCAGGTAGGGTTGGAGGTGGCGTCTTTCACCATCAAGCTATCATGGTATCATAGACAAGGAATGTCAAAAGTTCAAGTTCAGTTCAATGTCAAGAGCCGAGATGTGAACATTTTGCTCTTGCTCCGTTCGTGCAAGGAGTTGCTTGGGGAGTTTCCTTAGCAACTCCTCACACAAGAAGTGGAGCAAAAATGCTTCTACAACACTTTTTTCCCGTTTAGTGGACGGTCGAGAAGACCAGATATTAGTAAAAATCGAACATTTATCAAGAAAATGTATAAGTACAAACAAAATCATCCTGTAACGGACGCAACAATGAGGTTCACTGAATTGTCCAGGCGGAGACAAACACTTTCGAGATGAACTCCAATTTTCACAAGCAGGGACGATGATGCGCAGGTAGTGGGAACTGAAAGCAGCAAAATCACCTTCTGAAGTTCTGAAAGTTCCCACTGCTGAGTTTGAAACCGGCTCCGGATGTCTTAGCTTAACTTGAGGGCTTGATGGCGGATATGCGCACCTGGGCGAGGGGTCCCCAGGGAATCCAGAACTTGTTGGATAAAACGTTGCACAAAAACTACCTTGAATACTGCCACACCATCCAATATCCAACACTAATCCACAGAATAATTTGCATGGACACTAGACTTGCTATAATAACTAATATTTTTGTTCAAAAGGAGAACGCTGGAAAATGAGGCAAACGAAAAATTTGTTTATAACTCGTTGCTTTGGCAATCTCACAGCCACTGCGAAACCCTGCCCTACTGCGCTGCAAATTCCAATTTTGGAGGGCCGGATCGGGGGGTCTCGGGACTTGAGGTATGAATCGGTCGAACCGAGAAGGATCACCAATCAGGGGCGAAAAAAGTGACGCTGGCGCCACCTGGGAGGCAGGCAGGGAGGCTCAACCTTAGACGCTAACCTCTCGAAACCGTTGCCGCGGCAGTTTTACGGAGAGTGCGTAGACTCTGCGGGGTATTTTAGACAGCCGGCCAAAACCGTCGTTAATAAAGGATACGAACAATTTCTTTCATCCTTTGAAGAGCGATAGCAGACAAAGGCCCCGGCTAGGTAGGTTTTGGTCATCAGCAGGTGTATGGGACTTCATTTATTAACAACGTCTCCTTGTGAGAAAATTGAAAATCCAGTAATGAAATCAGTGACATTTCAACTGTCATTTCGACATTTTAGTATGAACTTGATTCAAAGTATTTGAGTGTATTGAGTGGGGCTGGTGCAGCTCAAGATTTCTAAATGGACCCCATTAAATCTTTTGCGGTCACATTTGCATTGCTACCAGAGAATTATTCTGCTTTATAAGTGTGGGTAAAAATTTCATTCATAACTTTACAATTATTACTGTTGTTGAAAGGAAATTATGAAGGTTTTTTTTTTATACGTCTCACCGCTTGGGTTAGGACTTAGATAAGGTTATATAAGCATGTCAAACCCATACTATCAGTTGAGAGGACATGACTGAGGCCAGTCCTGTAGGTGCGAATTATTGTAAATTTTCTTGTGAAATAGAGTTGGGGTGGGATGGATTGAAAGCCGGTGTTCGAAACTGTGATTGAATCGCCGTTTAAACTCGTATTGTTTCGTGGTCCGAAGGAACTGTGCATTATAATAACGCACGGCTCATAACAGTCATAACGCACAGGTTGGGTAGGTTGACGTAATTGACAACTTTTGAGCCTACTATAGCATGTGAAAGGGGTCACTTTTGTAGGTAGTCGTAGGAAAAAACTTTTCTCACAATATTATTGGTTCTTCCCAATCATGTTGAGAGTACTGCAATCAACTTCAAAGTGACATCTCATTTTGATTATTTCCTTGACATTTTGCCAGTTTGTATACTGACACTGACATTTACTAATTTATCAAGTCATCATGGCCAATCTTTGATAAGTTCAATTGAGAAAAAAGTTTTTGTTCACACGTTAAGCCAATGCCACTTATCGGTGCAATGTGCACTGTTACTAATATCAAAGTTATTGTACCCTAGTTGCGTTTTGATCATGAATAAAATGTAAAATATCAGTAGGTATTGGTCAAACAGTAGGATCGTCAGCTGTCAGACAGCACTCTCACCAACTGCAAAAAAATTTCGCTACCCTATGGATAGGTGAATAAACTGGAACTTTTTGAATACCTATGTGAGCCATCTTCAACCAAATTGATGCTACATAAGAGAACAGAGCACAATTCAATTATTTGAGAAACAATTTGAATATAAAGATAAAATTGTATTTATCTACTGTGACGGGAAGCTTTTTGCTCCGTTGGTCGTGTGTCTGTGTTTGGTTTGTGTTGTTTTTTTTTATGTCGTTACCTTCGGCCAGACCTGTCTGCCATTTGTTTTTGATTGGGGCGAATTAAAATGTCTTCAGAAACATAATGTATATTTTTAAATTTCAATTTCCAAAATAATAGCTATTTACGATACGAGTGTTGAAAGTGACAGGTATTATTTTGTGAGCGGGGACGCTTGCGAAACGAGCATTAGCGAGTAGAGCAACCCCGCGAACAAAATAAGACACTTTTAACGCGTGTATCGTACAGGATTTTTATCTACAATGGTCTTTGAAATGTTTGGAAAATGTCAGAATTTATTGAAAATATGACAGGAATGCGCAGAATCATCATTTTTTCACGTCGCCCATGACGACGTGCTAAAAGTGACGGGTATTATTCAACGCTTGTAGATAAAATCCATTTTACTGAAAAAAAAATTTCTAATTACATATTCGAAAAAATACTCCTATTTTCTTCCAATTTCCAAATAAATGCCTTCATTTTTTTTGTTTTTTTCGGCATACAGGATCAGCTGAAAGTCACGACACAAAAACCGATCTGTGTCTCTTTCGCACTGCCGATACTCCGCAGTCGGTCCTTTGTGATAGAAATGACAGCCTCAACACCATTCACTTTAAACTTTTATGAAGAGTCGAGTTTTTAAGGTTTTAAGAGGCCGCAAAATTGAGTTTCGAACTTGCTTCCAGACCGAGTGATAGAAAAACCCAGTCACAAAATGTCAAAGAACAAGAAGACGAGAAGACAAAATATGAAAAACACAAAAGGTCTGAGCAGTCAAAACTACAAAAGATTGAAAATACAAATGTTTCAAGCGTTCTTTCCAGACCCAGCAGATGAAAGAAGTCGCTTATTAACTCAAGATACCTACTCTAAAAAAAAATCCAACATATCAGATGGAGTGAGGAGATGATTTTTGACCCAGAGGTTCCTTTCTTTCAGACTCACTGAATCAGGTGGTTTGGTTTTTCAATCAGGTTTCCTCGCTCCTTGCAGACACTGGTGTCTCAGATGTATTATTTTGAGTATTAGGTAAACTTGAGTCAGAAGTGACTCTTCATCTAGTGGATTTGAGATAAGAAAGAACTTTGAGGCCTCTTGTATTCTTGACTATTTGTATCTTGACTATTTGTATTCTGAACCTATCCTGCTCAAGATTTTTTTACACCTCGCTCACTTTCTCAAACCCTCGCTCAAACCTTTTGTATTTTTCAACATTTTTGTAAGTTTGTCCTTCGACCTTTTGGATCTTTTTTGTACTTTCGAATTTTTGTATTTCAGATCTTTCGTACTATTACTATTGATCTTCATTACTTCAAGTTTTTTGTATTTTTGACAACTTATAATTATCTGATCTTTTGTTTTTCAACCTTTTGTGATTAGATCTTTTCCGTCACCATTTTAACCATACCTGACGTTTGGGAGTTTATTTTTTAAAATTTCATGCTTTCCACAATAGTTCAACTTTGCAGATCTTCATCAAATCACTTTTTCGGAGTACTCGACCTTTATTTTCCAACTTTGTGAGAAGCTTATTCACGAATTCGACCAATTCTGAATTCTGGATCAAGTGGGGGAAGTGATGGAACATAGTTCCATCCGGCACGCAGGTCTCACTTTTGGGCCCATTGTACCGTCTCCCCAATGTTGTACTCGCCCCTCCCGATCAGTCGTCCAGCCAGCCGAGCCGTTCGACAAACTCTAAGACACGGCCAGGTAGGATGCCAAGGCTGGCCATACTAGGCCAGAGATCCCCTAGTATGGATACTCTCAGTGATGAAAGAGCTGGGCAGTGGCAGAGCACACGCTCAGCTGACTCATCCTCCTCTCCACAGCCTCGACATGTCGTCTCTTGCCAGGCAAAGCAACGTAAGCGACATTTTAGCAACTTTGTAGGAGAGACAAAAAATCGTGTTGTTTGCAAAACGCTCACGAAAGAATATCAGTTTTGCATGTGTCATGTTATGCAAGGATTATTTAAGTATATTTTAGTCTTTGTGATGGTTCATTGCTTCGACGCGGCTCAGTGAGACCTTTCCAACAAGATCAAAAACTCATTTTTGTCAGAATGGCGCTTACGTTGCTTTGCCTGGCAAGGGACGATGTGGAGTCATTTATGATCCCTATCTTGTGCATGTGGTAGTTTAGCCTACAATGCCCAGTCAAGATCTTCAGAAGCTCCCTGAGTTTCACCCTGGACAAATGCAAACAGTGATTGGCTACATTTTTGGAGGGTTGGGCCATCGCGGCTCTCCCCTGCCTGCAGTCTTTTGCGTTCCTCCATCTGTCTGTATGACATCTGAGGGCGAGTCTGAGGGTATCTGCTTTTATCAGGTTTTTGACGGCCGTCATGATTAGCGGTAAGATCGGTTCAGGCCCGCATGGTATAATTCTTGCAGCCTGCCGCCTCAGCCCATCAGCCTCTTCATTTCCCTGATCTCCGCTGTGTCCTTCAACCCATATAAGTTTGACGACATTTTTCCGCGCTATTCGTTCCAGGGTCTGGTGACACTCCCAGACTATCCCGTAGGTTACTCTGCAACCTGCCAGTGCAAGAACCGTCGCCCTGCTATCTGTCAGAACATGCACCGTTTGGTTCCTGATCCTTTTTTCAGAAACTACCCAGGTTTGCTCCATGAATCACGCCCATCAATTCCACCTGGAATACTGAAGTGTGGCTTCACAGAGGTGGACTTCCTCGGATTCCCAGCTGTCCAGAAAATATTCCTGCGCCAGATCCCCGGTTGGTTTTGGAGCCGTCCGTGTGAATGAAGTTATCTGGCTCTTTCCCATCTTCATTGTTGAATATAATGTGATTGGGCTTTCCAAAATTGTATTTTGTGGGGATTCTTTGCCCGCCCGGCGCCCGCAACACAGGCGTTTTTTCAAACGCATTCCCTACAATTGAGCGTGACAGCTTACCCTTTCCTTTGCATTCCATTGTCTCACAGAGCGTGGCCTTAAAGCAGCGCTCAGCGCCACTTACCTTACAAACAAGTCGAGAGGGGGCAGACAGAGCGTCACTTCCATTGCTGCTGTAGGAGTAGTCTTCATCGCTCCCGTCACTCCCAAGCATACGAGCCTTTGAATGTGGTCAAGGTAAGCAATTTATTTTCTTTGCTTGGTTCTGAGCCACCACACGATTGCTCCATAACACAGAATTGGTCTCATTACAGCCATGTATAGCCAGAGGAAGACTTTAGGGGATAAACCCCATGTTCGCCCCATCGCCCGTCGACACTGCCAGTATGCCATACATGCTTTGTTGGTTTTCTGTTCTAGGTGTTTTCTCCAATTCAGTTTGTTGTCAAGTATTATTCTCAGATACTTGAGCCTCAGTTTTTGCCGGGCTCACCGACAACGAGTGCACCATCTTCCTACTATGTTTAGTGCACTCTGCATCAAGTTGCAGAACACTCCCTCATATTTTCCTGTTAGCAAGATTGTTGAATCATCTGCGTAGCCTATAGTGTAGTACCCTGAATTGTTGAGTCTGCGCAGCAGGCCATCGACCACTACGTCCCATAGTAGCGGGGATGATACACTTCCTTGTGGACAGCCCTTGCCAACAATGTCTCCAGTTACATGGTTTCCTACAGTGATTCGAATTGCTCTGAATCGAAGCATATTTTTGATCCAACCACTTACGGTGAGAGCAACTCCGTGCCGATCGAATGCAGAGCCTATGCTTTCAATGGTTGTCTTGTCGAAGGCTCCCTTCATGTCAATGAACACTCCCAGTGTGGATGTCTTGTCCTCCAAAGATTTCTCAATGCGGTCAACCACTACATGCAGAGCCGATTCTGTGGATCTGCCTGGGATGTATGCATGTTGGTTGGGATGAATCGGGTGTTGAAGCATCGCTACATCTCTGATCTCTCTGTCACACAATCTCTCCAACGTTTTCGGGAGGGAAGATCCTGATCCCATCCTAACTGATGTGTCTATATGATTTGGCTGGGAAATAATCGACCCTGCCTGGTTTTGGAATGAATACTACCTTCACCTGTCTCCATCTCACCGGGACGTGCGCAAAAGCTATGCAAGCCCGGTAAAGCCTCACCAGGTGAACAAGTATGACATCCAGGCTCCACTAAAGAAGCGCCGCACACACACTGTCCAACCCTGGCGACTTGAATGGCGAGAAGATATTCACTGCCCAGGATGTTCTCGTCTCATCAATCAGGTGGTTGTCCTGAGACGGCTCGGGTGTCTTTCTCTACCCAACCTGTGTTTATTGAGACGGTACTGCCCAGAAAGTGTGTTGTCATCAGAACTCCGGTGTTTTCAAGAAGAGTGGTAAACCATCCTCTCTTTTCAAGCAGCCCAGTTGTCGACTTGAATCCTGTGAGATGACTTTCTTCAGTCGGGCTGCTGAAACAGTGGACTCGATGCCACTGCAGTATGTTCTCCATGCTTCCCGTTACTTTTTGTGGATTTTTTTTTTTGTAGAGCTTCAGGTAGTTCCTGAAGACTCCCCAGTGTTCCGCAGATTCAGATTTCCTGGCCCTGTTATAAAGTCTCCTGCATCCGGCCCTCAGCCTCCCGAGTCTGTCACTCCACCATGGTTTTGTGCGGCCCCCGCCGGAGGCTGCAGCCCGCAATGGACAGGATTCTTCGTACGAGGTTATCGGTGTCAAAGTTTGCATTTCTACGCCACCTTCTACGTCCTTGATTGATTCTATGTGGTGCAAGGTGCCCAAGTTTTCCAGTTTTTCATCAAGGTGTTTTTCGAATAACTCCCTATCAGTCTTTCTGGGATTTCTGTAGGACTTCTTTTCGACCTTGCAGCACTTCAAATTATATATTTGACCAGTTATAAACTACTCAAAAAAATTGGGATACTCCAATCTTTTCTCCAAATTTGAATCAAGATATCTCGAAAACGAAAAGGTCAATTTCAGAACGGTCGAAGGCATGTCGTGGTGATGATGAGACACCATCATTTTTGTATTAGGCTTCTTCATACAAGGTGAGAATGGAGAGTGTGCCGAAGAGGTTTTAATGTTGGTTTTATTCTTCAGTTCCCAATCGAAGTTCTGTTCTTGATTCCGAATAGTCTGCTTCAATTAGCTCTAACATTCCGTGGCAGCATGAACTTTTTTTTCACCGTTTTTTTTTCGAGTTTCCACTTCCAATTGTTCCTCAAGTGATCCCTCGAGTGATCCTGATGTCGTTGTAGAGTTGACTTGGATTTCTTCAGTCTTTACAAGGGCTACCCCGGTTCTTTCTTAATTGAATGGTGAAGGAATTACGTATTCATGCCCATTTTCTGGACTTCTTTCTCTGGGTACTTCACGGTGACTGCTCGAATTAGCTTGTCTTTTTCTGGATGATTCTCTGCAACTTTCGCTATCGGCCATTCACTTATTGGGTGAAGTTTTTCTTTGATGACAGCAATCGCATATGTTGATGATTTGGATTCTTTCTGCCTTGTCATCTATCACGTTTCCGGACAAAATTCATCCCAGCTGGATATTTTTGCCGAATAATCCGCGTTTACATTTTCGCAGCAGTGCGTCTTTTTGCAATTCCTGCAAATTCTCTCGATCCTAGGATTGCATCAACGGGCCCAGCGTTCGGTATGAGTTTTTGTTTTTGCAAGTCTCAGTCTTTGTGCCACGTCTTCAGTTATTATGAACGCTGCCTGTGATCCTTGGAAAACCGGCATAGGCATGTAATAAATCTTGCGTCCCCGACCTTGCTCTTATTTGTATTGAAACTGTCGCAAGCAAAATGTTGTTTTGTTTATCCACATGGTCTGACGTCACAGGCTTTGATGGGTTCATCGGTCTCTTGTTTTGATATTGCACTCAGCTTATTTGACGGAATCGGCGGTTTGATGTCCTCTCGGGACTTCGATCCCTCCTTTTCCATTCGTTGTTTTTTGTTACTTCCACATATATCCCATAAACCTTCTATTTTCAGTGAATTGACTTTCTGCAAATCCTGCAGTATAGGCTCTGGTAAAAAATCTGAATGATTCGTTTCTTCTTGATCGGCTTCCGATGTTTCTACCAGAGGTTTTTGCTATCATCTTCAACGATTGGAACCTCATTTTTAGAAATGCCATCAATTCGCTGTATTTTTGCACTTCGTTTGAGTTTTCCAGCGATGACTCGTAAATTCGTTGTATGGATACCTAAGTTTCCAATGGCTTTTTGGCACAACCAACCTGAGAGTGCCACAAAGATGACGAACGCTCGATTCTACGCGAACATCTTTTCTCTCCCCCCTGGAGCCCTCCTTTAGCAGGCGACGACTTCCATTCGCAAAATCTTCCTTCTGACGGCCGTCATTTGATACGGGGGCACGAAGATCGGTGCATGTTTCCCAGTGTCAAAGATATGTTCCGCATAGGGGGCAGCACCTCCCCTTGCGACTTGCTTGGTCTCGATCGAGTCTCTCAGACGCTGCCACTGTTTGGTTGTCCGCAATGATCTTTAGTCCTTGCGGAGGATGCTAACCACTATCCTGAATGGAATTTGAAGCTAATTTTGGAATTTCCCTTTTTTTTTGTTGTTGAGCAGTTGAGTACAATATTACAAGTAGGATACGAAGCAAGAATAAGGGGTGAAGTTTTGAATCAATGGTGCAATTGGTGCATTCTATTAATGAAATTGAATTTGTCGACTTATACTTATTTATAGGAAGGTCGCGCAGATGGTGCGTGATTCCAAATTAGCAATGCGACGAAATGTATCCCACCTTATTATAAATCAGCCTTAATTAACCCGCACGTTTCACCTTTGATGTCGCTCTTATTATTATACATATTTCCTCGTACATTTCGGAAAACATCCACCTCCATCCACCTCCGCATGAAATTATTTCCAAGTACTGAAAACATCGAAGAGACCATTCCGAGCCACGACCCTTTCAGAGCTCAACCTCAATTTTGTATATCGTAATTAATTTTATCGGCGACGTGATGCCCTCAAATTATGCATAGAATTAATTTGGCCACAAATAGACCACGCTTGCTCTGTCTGAACTCTGTGTGTGTGTTTCACCCGAGGTATGTATCACCACCACCCGGGTTCACGCCGCGCGATAAACAAAAGCCTAATTTTCTGCGAGAGAGCACGCCTTAAGCTGGGTTCCCAGATGCGAATATTCGGACAGAAAATGCGATTTTATATGTCAAATTTTGAATTCGAGGGCTCTGATTGGCCAATATGACATGACTTTGACATTAAATTTCGCGTTTTCTGTCCGAATATTCGCAACTGAGAACTAAGCTTTAAACTCGGCTTTAAACGTGATGTTTATTCGCAGAGAGCGTTTTATTCCGTCGAAATCGAAATTTCTATTTTCGCAAGCGTCCAAAATATCCGCGCCTTGTTATCAAAATCTGCCTGCCTAATTGGGATATGAAAAATTGTTTGCTTTGTATCATATTCTTTGGCAACGTTGTAATTAAAAAATAACAATGTGGTGAGATTCAAGAGTGCTTTTCACGTGCGAATGACTTTTTCCCTAGTAGAGATATCAATTTTTTGAAGAATCCACTTGGAATATTGAAAAGTAATTCATTTTAGCGGAGAGAGGACGTGTCAAAGTTTGAAAAAAATATCTATCCAAACTCTCTTTCTCTTCTTTTGCTCTCTGCCTGTCTTTCTCTCGGTGCCGTCGTGGCAATAAGAAAAGCGCTCGGATTCCAAACACAATAAGCTTCGCTCGGCTTTTATTGCTTGCGGATATAACTATAGGTACGTGGAAAACAATTACAATTTTGAGTACAGATCATGATGGCATGTATACATAAAAAAGATTGAAATCGGTATTAAATCGATTAAATCAACAATCATTTGGTGTCAGAATAACAAATAAAACTTCTGCAGGCGGAAATGAAATGTGTTGTGATAACGGCGCGCATTTCATTTTGCATTTTTATGCACAATTTTGAATGTTTCCATTAGATAAAATTGCACAAACTGAATAGAAGTTATAGGTATTTGTGTTTTATGGGTCCGGTGTCGTATAGGTACGGTTGAATTTAAAAATTCCAAATCGATAAATGAACTCATGATAGTGTCAGAAATGAGGACCAGAAAAAAATATGCGAAATATTCAGTAGTTTTCAGGATTTTTTTCAGGTTCGGAACTAAGGAACGAAACGGGATGCTAGAGAAGTGAGGAAATAAAAGAACAGAATAACTATAGGAAGTGTTGAATAACCAAGGGAAGTGTTGAAAAGCAATGGAATGAATGAAGTTACGGGACCACAGACCGGAAGCAGATTGGAGACTATGATTCTGAGCGGGGTAGAAATTGAAGAATAAGAGGCGAAAATCAGTAGGGACTAAGAAGTTGACAATAAGTTGTAACAGTTCACAGTGCGCCTGAACCTTGAATAAGTTTCATGAAAATGACACCAAAAACTGGCTTTGGATCTTTGTAGCCGAACATTAGGGGAACTGAAATCAAGTTAAAACAAAATCGTACCAGATCCTTGACTCGAATAATATCAAATCTTTGATTTAATTCACGTCAGAAGTGGAATACTTCAACTTTTTTTATTATTGGATCACAGTTTATGAGTTTTAGTGAGCAACATCGACTTCTATTAGTACAGTAAAACTGTAAAAAAAGTATATAACAATCAAATAATAAACCGAAAAACATACTACGTAGATTGAAAAATAATTACTCCACTTCGAAAAGATCATAGTGTCACCCTAGAAAATTTTGCGCCTTTTTAAATTCAGGAAATCCTGGTTTGCTACATAGGTACCTTTTGAATTCTCTCCGAACTGTTCGTTACAAGTCTCTATTGTTGCAAAATACAAGGTGTTCCACCTCAGTGTTCGCATAATATTTCTACAGGGTGTTGAATTCAACGTAAAAATTTTCCAATAATTCAACATAATTATGTTCCTATTTGAGTAAATGCAGTATTTTTATATTTCAACACTAATGTCATGAAGATAGATCTCCTCTCTACGCAGTTTTTGAGTATTCTTCTTTTATTTACAGGGTGATCGAAAAATGAAAATCAACAATAACAAGTTTTTCAATGATAACTCTTTTCCAGGTCAACCGATTCCCACAATATCAGACTCATGTTGTAGTTAAAACTTCAAATATAAAAACCTAAAGAGTCGGAATCGACTTCAGGCAAACATTCAAAATACAGAGTTGCATCAAAAATGACCCAAATTTGAATGGTACCCAAAATTCCGTTTGAACAAAGATGTTTGAAAATCAACTTGCTTTCTAACAGATCATTCATTCCGAACACTTCAAGATTTTTCTTGCTTGTATGAATGTCAAGAATTAAATTTTCTTCATCGTCCAAGGATCCTGATTACAACAGAAGGTTTTCATGGCTGAATCAGTCCATTTAAGTTGAAAATGAATAAAATGATCGCAACCTAAGCTACAAAAACCAGAACAATCACGGTTTTTCTGTTATAGTCCTAGCGGTATAAGTAAAATTTCATAAAAATGGCTCTAATTGTGACAAAAGTGTGAAATTTGGTGTGTGGACTCCTTAAAGCATTTAAAAGGTTTTTAGAAGGGGAGCCAAGAAAAAATTTGATTTTGATTTTTTAATTTTTTTGTGACGTCATTTTTTTTATTTATTTTTTTCATTTTTGCAACTATCCAAGATTTTTCACTTTTGCTTTTGTATTATGGTGAGTAACTGCTTAATCCAAGAAACGGAAGAGAAAATTTGCGAAAAAAATCAACTGAACTGAAATGATAGCGTTTTTTGTAAAAATCAATTTCTTCCATTTTTTTCAAAAAATACTGTGATTATGTGAAAAGTTAAAGAAGGAAATTATCCCTCAAAACAAGCCCTATCAGAAGTTATGGAAGTGTTTCTCAAAATTCCCAGCCGTTTTCGAGATATTTGGAAATATGTTATTTCTTGCGACTGTTTCTTCGTATTAGCTCCTATTTCATCAAACATATAACAGGGTTCTTTTTTCTTGGAAATATACTTCAGAATGATCAGACCGAAGATTTCTCAGAAGTTCATTGTAAATTGTAATTTTTCCAGTGGCGTAGACCATAAAAATTCAAATCGTTTCTACCCTCTCACCATACTTTCTACACCACTCGATTATTTGAAAAATACATGACATTTTGGCATTATGATGATCATCCAAGATCACTTAGCATGACACTTCATTTCAAAAACACACAATTTTTCCGCTGATCAGATCGGCTGCGAAACAATGTACAAAAACCCGGGTAGTTTACATCACTGAATTATAGTCCTAGCGGTATAAGTAAAATTTCATAAAAATGGCTCTAATTGTGACAAAAGTGTGAAATTTGGTGTGTGGACTCCTAAAAGCATTTAAAAGGTTTTCAGAAGGAGAGCCAAAAAAAATTTGGATTTCAAGTTTTCAATTTTTTGTGACGTCATTTTTTTTCTTTTTTTTTTCTTTTTTTTTTCTTTTTGGAACTATCTGAGATTTTTGACTTTTGTCTTTGTACTATGGTGAGTAATTGCTTATTCCAAGAAACGGAAGAAAAAATTTGTGAAAAAAATCAATTGAACTGAAATGATGACGTTTTTGTAAAAATCAAACTTTTCAATTTTGTGTGAAATGTGAATATGTGGGAAATAAAAAAATGCAACTATTCCTCAAAAAAAGCCCTATCAGAAGTTCTTGAAGTGTGTCTCCAAATTCCAAGCCGTTCTCAAGATATTTGGAAAAATGTTATTTCTTGCAATTGCTCCTTCGTATTAGCTCCTATTACATCAAACACATCACAGGGTTCTTTTTTCTTAGAAATATACTTAGGAATGATCAGATAGGAGATTTCTTAGAAGTTTATTGTGAATTGTAATTTTTCCAGTGGCGTAGATCGTGGAAATTCGAACCATTCCTACCCTCCCACCGTACTTTCTACACCACTCGATTATTTAGAAAATATATGACATTTTGGCATCATGATCATCTAAGTTCACCTAGTGTGAAACACTTCTTTTGAAAACAAGATGAGATCGACGATCTTGAGCACACAATTCTTCCACTGATCAGATCAACTGCTAAATATTACTTTTTTTAAGTATATTAAGTAACATTTATTAATAGGTAAATTTTGCAAAGATAATATAGTAATAAAAACGGACATTACATTTTGTATCACCTCCTCGATCATCTCCATCATGACTGTTTTAGATACATAATAGTTTATTGTTCCCCCAAACTGAAAATTCTGCACTTTATCAACAGTAAAGTTGGTTGAGTGGCTATCACTGGCGTCGAAGGCATACATGTCATCGCATCTATTTTGTAATTATTGCTGTTTGGAACATAGGAACATACCTACCTATTTGTTTGTGAATATTTGTATTTTATTTGACAAGATGATCATCAAAAGCCACCTGTTATGACATCCTATTCAAAAACTCTGGGAGGGGACAATCAACTATAATTTATCTAAAACAGTCATGATGGAGATGATCGAGGAGATGATACAAGATGCATTGTTTTGCAGTCGATCTGATCAGCGGAAAAATTGTGTGCTTTTTAAATGAAGTGTCATGCTAAGTGATCTTGGATGATCATCATAATGCCAAAATGTCATGTATTTTTCAAATAATCGAGTGGTGTAGAAAGTATGGTGAGAGGGTAGAAACGATTTGAATTTTTATGATCTACGCCACTGGAAAAATTACAATTTACAATGAACTTCTAAGAAATCTTCGGTCTGATCATTCTGAAGTATATTTTCAAGAAAAAAGAACCCTGTTGTATGTTTGATGAAATAGGAGCTAATACGAAGAAACAGTCGCAAGAAAAAACATATTTCCAAATATCTCGAAAACGGCTTGGAATTTTGAGAAACACTTCCATAACTTCTGATAGGGCTTGTTTTTAGGGATAATTGCCTTCTTTAAATTTTCACATATTCACAGTATTTTTTGAAAAAAATGGAAAAAATTGATTTTTACAAAAAACGCTATCATTTCAGTTCAGTTAATTTTTTTCGCAAATTTTCTCTTCCGTTTCTTGGATTAAGCAGTTACTCACCATAATACAAAAGCAAAAGTGAAAAATCTTGAATAGCTGCAAAAATGAAAAAAAAATAAAAAAAAATGACGTAACAAAAAATTAAAAAATCAAAATCAAAATTTTTCTTGGCTCCCCTTCTAAAAACCTTTTAAATGCTTTAAGGAGTCCACACACCAAATTTCACACTTTTGTCACAATTAGAGCCATTTTTTCGTGTACCGCTAGGACTATTACCCTTTTTAACCGATTGTTGTGATTTCCGTAGCGTAGCGTAGGTTGCGACTATTTTCAGCTGCCCAAGGGACTGAATCAGTCATGAGAACATACAATTATAATTAGAAAATATCCTTGGCCAATAATTTTTGACTGATACAAGCAAGAGAAATCTTGGTTTTTCATTTGCATATTTTACAATAGAGACTTGTATCTATAATTTTTTCATATTAGGTGTTGAGGGACGCATCAAGTACTAGCTTATTAGCGCCCTTTCTTCGGTGACTTCCTTCGTTATACCTTTTTTTCCTTAACGTGACCGCTCGGTTAGTACACGCCAAAGTATTAGAGGGCGCATAGAGAAAAGCCACCGGCTCCGGCGGGATTTGAACTCCGGACCTCTTGGTTTGAAGCCAGAGACGAAGCCCACCGATCTATCGCCAGGATAGCTAAAGAATTGAGCTATTGAATAGTTTGTACAGAATTCAGAAGGTATGTAGCAAACCACAGTTACCCAAGTTTAAAAAGGCGCAAAATTTTGTGGGGTGTGGCATCATCATTTTTGCGAAATTATATTTTTCAATCTACGTAGTATGTTTTTTGGCTTAATTTAGAAGTTTTTGGATGGCTTGATACTTTTTACAGTTTTTCTGTACTAACAGAAGTTGATGTTAGGTACTTACTAAAACTCATAAACTGTGATCCAATAATAAAAAAAGTTGAATTATTTTACTTCTGACGTAAACTAAATCTAAAATTTGATATAATTTAAGTTGAGGATCTGGTACGATTTTGTTTCAACTTGATTTCAGTTCTCCTAATGTTCGGCTACAAAGATCCGAAGCCCGTTTTTGGTGTCATTCTCATGAAACTTATTCATGGTTCAGGCGCACTGTGAGCTGCGGCCGCTTCAAGTTTGATGAGACCCAGTTAGGCTTTTGTACTTACTTGGACAGGCCTTGGTTGAAGCGGTAAGTAGAAGTCAGGGCGCCCTCTCTCGACGTGGCTCTGACCTACTGCAGATTATCTCCTATTTTAGGGCACGCGCACGCGTATATCCACAGATCAATCCTCGACAATATTATAACACTTTACTTTGTACGTCTTAAGAGCGTTTCCATCAGAGCTGAAATGAAACCTCCATTCTCTAATGAGATTTATTCCTTGAATTGTGACTTATGCTGATTAAACGTTTTTCAATCTCATTTCATCCAACAATAATTTATTGACAACAGTAATACAGGGTGGTGAAAATTTCGATGCTCACCATTGGTATCTTGGAAACGGTAAGAGATCGGTTAAATTAGAAAAAAGTTGCGCATTTTTGTGGCGATTGACAATCTGAAAATAAACTTCGAATATTTTGATTGGTTCACGATTTAACACGGAAAAACTGAAAATTTTGATTCCAGAAATTATTTTTTATCTTTCCAACCATTCAAGCTATTTTAATCAAACTTGGTAGTTTTATGTTTTTGATCACTCCGAGTCGATCAACGTTGGCAGAAATTTTCCAGGCCTTCTAGATGTCAAATAATGATAGTCAACTTTTGTTTTTCTCATGGCCGTTATATTGTATTTTTGCACTACTAGATAGAAAAAAAAATTAGCTTTCCGAATTAGTAACCAACATATTTTTTCCATGACATTTTTAGCGTCAAATTTTGAAATTTTTATAAATTATTGACAAAATCGGGAATGCTTTGAAAAACAATTGAAATATTATTAATTTTCCAGGCCTTCTAGATGTCAAATTATGATAGTCAACTTTTGTTTTTCTTATGGCCGCCATATTGGATTTTTGCACTAATAGATAAAGAAAAAAAATTAGCTTTCTGAATTAGTAACCAACATGTTTTTTTGGTGACATTTTCAGCGTCAAATTTTGAAATTTTCGTAAATAATTGACAAAATCGAGAATGCTTTGAGAAACAATTGAAATATTATCAATAGCAACAACAACAAAAAGACAGATTGTGTTCAATTGACGTACCTATCGAAGGGTTCGATACCAATAAGTTGCAGGCACAAAGTTTGGGACGGCGTAACTCGCCAAATACAGCGCGGTCTGATTGGTTGGTATCCGCCGTTGCTATGGTAACGGCACTTACGGCGGTCTCAGCCCCAACTTGGTATCGAGCCGTAACTTCTTAATCGTGTTTTGTGCTTGCTTGTACCGAGAGCTCATAAATTAAATGAGTTAAGGGTGCCTGTGAATTCAAAAACGTCTGTCGATACTAGGGTAATCCTTACCCTTTTTCTAATAAATTTGTCAAACTTTAACAAGAACGATGCTAGTTCCGACAGACGTTTTTGAACTCACAGACACCCTTGACCCTCGCCTTGACCCATTCAATTCATGAACTACCGGTACAAACAAGCACAAAACACGATTAAGAAGTTAGATACGTCAATTGCACACCATCTGTCACTTTTTTGTTGTTGCTATTGATAATATTTCAATTGTTATTCAAAGCATTCCCGATGTTGTCAATAATTCACGAAAATTTCAAAATTTGACGCTTAAAATGTCATAAAAAAAACATGTTGCTTACTAATTCGGAAAGCTAATTTTTTTTCTCTATCTATTAGTGCAAGAATCCAATATGGCGGCCATAAGAAAAACAAAAGTTGACTATCATAATTTGACATCTAGAGGGCCTGGAAAATTTCTACCAACGTTGATCGACTCGAAATGATCAAAAACATAAAACTACTAAGTTTGATTGAAATAACTTGAATGGTTGAAAAGATAAAAAATAATTTCTCTAATCAAAATTTTCAGTTTTTTCGTGATAAATCGTGAACCAATCAAAATATCTTAAGTTTCTTTCCAGATTGTCAATCGCCACAAAAATGCGCAGCTTTTTTCTAATTTAACCGACCTCGTATCTCTTACCGTTACCAAGATACCAATGGTGAGCATCGAAATTTCCACCACCCTGTATACCTATCGCTGTACTATATATTTATGCACGTCTTGAGAAAATTTTCATCTGAATTAAAAAGAATATTGTTGCGAACGGCGATTCTTGATAACACGCGATCTTTCATCTTTCTAGACTCTTCCCGTTAGATCGCAGTGTACAAGTGCGGAGCGTTCTGGTGTGTTCCAGAGCACGCGTGTAGGTTTTTTCCCGTACAACTGTATGGAGACTTCAGCAGTGGGTCAAGCTACATCTGTCCATTTTGACGGCGGTGCCACATACCAGCACATACGGGAAGCACGCGAAAGGTGTGTGATTATTCGGGAGTCGTCTAGAAACCATATGCCGGGTCACTATGGAGATTGCTGGAGGATGATGGAAAGTTCGGGAATACTAATCGGAGGCATATATAAGCACCGTCCTCAGCGCGACAGTCAGTTATGAATTGGAATGTGAAATGGTAGTGGGCGGATTGAAAGCGAGTAGTAATCACAGCGATATTTCTGAGTGAATAATTGTTGGCGTGTATCAATTGTAGTACGCAGTGATAAACAGTGTGTGTTTTACAACGATCGTCTCAATTATAACTAAACCCGTACGCAAAATACGTAACAATATGTCAGTTTTCCACCAGAGATTTTTTTTAATCAGCAATATTGCTATTTAATGCATTTCAGTATCTGTTTGTAGAATTCAAAAATTGGAACCATTCCAAAAAATAACTAGGGGGTGAACAGTTATTATAAAAATATAATAAAGGAGGGAGGTACCTTTTATCATCCTCGCCCCTTAGAATGTTTTATGAAATGCGTTGATTCTGTTCAATAGAGTTCGCACTACACGTCCAACTTTAGTTTGAATTGGGTGTTACATTGGAAAAGATTTAGGAATTTTTATTGAGTATTCAGATTGTTTCTGATCTGTCTCATGTGATACGCACGTTGATTCCTCCTCTGATTTTGTAAAAAAAAATTCTTTTAAATTCATGACGTCATTCGGTCAACCTCACGCGTAAACCAATCGTGACCTACTTTGCCGACATTTTAGCGTTTTCAAGTTTGACTCACACGTTCTGTCAATTTTGACGTGCCATTCAAAACTTCAGATCACATGACATTTTTTGTCGTCTGAATTGAAAACGACTGCACTGGCTAAAACATTTTTGAAAAAATGTCTTTCGGGTGGCTTTGAGGAAGAGCAACCATTAACGGACTACTCAGGCTAGGTTAGCGCCGCAGACCAATGAGAGCTTCTAGCGGAATTCCTAATTTTTTTCTGTGGGCATCCCAGCAGGGTTTGAGTCATGATAAATATCGGTTCTCTTGGATCAGATCACGTTGATATTGGCCTTAAAGCTGTACTACACTACACAATAATTTCTTGTACAATTTCTTGAACAATCTGTTTAGTTAAACAATCAAATTCATTGTTTGTTGACACTATTTTGGCAGATTGTTCAAGAAATTGTACAAGAAATTGTGGCCTTGTTTACGCGAGGTTTAAAACTGGTATTAAAGTCCGTAACATCAATGTTATCGTCCGCATAAACACCTCTAAACGCAAGTTTCGCAACAGCTGTTAAGCTTAGCTAAATGTGATTTTAAATTACATTTAGTAAGCAAATAAGTGTTGGCAATCCCACGTAAACGCCCATGCACATTACGACGCATGTGCAAACCAGAAATCGGTTGGATTTATAACAGATTTATGGGTTGGGTTGGATGTTGGATGGCCTGTGAGCATCAGTTTATTAAAATTGATAATTGATGATTAATCATCTTTTGTTATGATCTCTAGAAAATGTGTTTATGGCTAAATTTCGTTTTGACACTTCTTTGAAAGATGTGTCCCTCCCAGAGCCGCTATTCTTGAATCGTGTGAGAAAAGTCCCTGGGAGTAAAATTCATTCCGCAGTACACTTCTGTAGCGAAAGTTGCCTAAAAACCACGATTTTAGGCAACATTCGCTACAGAAGTGTACTGCGGAATGAATTTTACTCCCAGGGATTTTTCTCACACGGTTCAAGAATAGCGGCCCAGGTTGAGGGGCTGTCAGCTGTCATTTTGGTCGCCGCGCGTAAACACTCCTAACTAACCACTGTTGAAATCTCTGCCAAGCCTCGCGTAAACAAGCTCTGTGTAGTGTAATAGAGCTATAAGGGAACTTTATCCGGTGTAAATAAATAAGTAGGTAGTAGGCATACCTACCTTTCAATGCATTACTCACTCATTTTCAGAACAGCGAAGTCAGCCAGGCCGCTGCAAAACGGCCATCAGCGGCAAACTGGGTGAAATGAGTTTGTTTTTGATTTATGCAAACATTTTAGTCCTTCCAACTCCACCTCTGGCTCCACTAGTGGTAGAGTAGTGGTACGTGATAGGGAGAGGTATTGGAAATATTCGAATGCTTTCAAAGTAATTTTAACGTGATTGTAATCAGAAAACTGCAATCACATTTCAACACAAAACACTTCAAAATTGACACAGAGCTTCCCTAATTTCCGCAAATTTTATTTTCACTATCACCCATCCGCGATGGTCTAACTTAACCCTAACCCCAGCGTGGCTGGTGTTGCTGAATGCTTCTGATGCTTGCTTGCGTTAACACTTCATGTTTTCTTGGGATCAGCTGTTTGTCAGATTGATAGGCTGACAAGCTGGGATGTTCCCGGAGTTCACCGCGTTTCCGAGTCCGTACGATGTCTAGTTACAAATTCTACCGCTTCACCTGGTGCCATCTGTTACGCACTCTAGTACCAGTACGCGTGACGTCACGCGACATTTTCTTTATTTTTTTTTCGGGACCTAAATGAGCGCAAAAGTCAAATAAAAAAACAATTGGGCTCTATGGAGGCTCTAGTATTTGAAATCATTTTTTCCCAAAATCCGTGGAACCCTCATTTGAATGAAATCACTTCAACGGTAAAAAAAAATGTTTTTAGAAAAACAAATTTTAAGGCTCATATCTACGTTATTTTACGTTTGCGAGGATATGTTTATTAAAAAAAGTCCTATCGTTTTCCAATTCCCCCATCTCCCTGTCAAGTTTGTAATCTTTATTCCGGGACACCGTGCATTGAGTGTCATCTGATTCTGAGCTGGCTGATAACTTCTCTTCGAAGGTGGCCTTGAAAAACCCTCGAGTATTCCCCCTATAAACGGCAGTACGGCAATATGTACAGGGAAATAACCGACACCGTGGTCAGAAAGACGGACGAAGTCAGGAACGTACCGGGCGTAGGTTGTGTTTATTGAGAATCGCACCTGCGTTGGAGGTCAAGGCGGAGTCCCAGTCAATCGTGCTGTTGTCGGCCCCAGTGTCGAGGAGTCCGGCTGGTTTGGGAGGAGTAGGGGTACAATGAGTCCAATAGTGAGGTCCACGTGCCAGGTGGAACTACGTTTCATTAGCTCCCCCAAAAACTCCAAGGACATATTGTCATATATATTTACAGAACGATTAGGAGAATATCTTGTCAGAAATTCAATGGTCAATCTGAACCACCCTGTATACCGTTGCGGACTTTTTAAAGTGGACGACAGTTGACAGATTTCTCAGGATTCTGGCCTGAACGTCGCATGACAGCAAGCCTACTCGTTGACACTGTCGTCCACTTTTTTTTGGCCGCAATCGTACAATCTTGGAAAAAAAAGTCGAAAAAGTCCTTTTTTCGAGGCTAAGCATGGGTATCTCGCTTATCTTTTGAGATACAGAGACCTCGGGTTCCACCAAAATTTCAAGAGCAGATTAAATCTCACACGCTGATAGTTGCTATGCACCAGCCAATAGGATGGCCAGTTGCTTAGTTACTATCAGAGTGATAAAGTTATCACGCTGATAAAAGTTCGGTGGAACCCGAGGAGAGTCGGTTAAATTAGAAAAAAGTTGCGAATTTTCATAACGATCAATGATCCAAAAAGATATTTGATTTGTCAGTTCGAGTTTTCGAGATATTGAGGAAAGACAAAAATTTGTAATGTTTGTTCTTATTTTTCATTTGAAAAACGCTTGAAGGTAGCCTTTTCTAATCCACGTTTACCATCACGTACATCACTTCAGCGCATACATGAGAACGCATACCTGCAGAGCGCGGTAATTTCAATTTTGACGCACGAAGTGTCACTGTCAATGGCAACTGTCAATCAATAATCGAAATGTAAACAAACAACAAACATAACCTCCTAACCATTTAACATTTAATATTGTTCAGAATGAAATGTTACATGCCGTATGGCAGAAAGACGCAGAAAGGATTCAGGTGATACGAAACACAACGAGCTGCAAGGCGATCGACGAAACAAGAGCGTTATTTGGTTAGGTCTGTCGAAACGTCAAATCGATGTCAAGCGCTGTCAGCTGAAATTTGCGTGACATTGGGTGCTTTCCACCTAGACGGTACAAATACCACCAGACGGCACATGTTCCATGGTGTGGCACAAAATTTTAGGTGATCCAATGAACGGCGCAGAACCGAGTAGGAACACGTAGATGGAAAGCACCGTTTGGAACCCGCACATGCGTAAATGGCAGGTGTACCGAACTTGGGGCTAGGTGGAAAGCACGCATTACACACGCACACCGTATTACAGTGTTGTCAACTTGTTGTCGTGATATAGATATGGCAACGTCCTACTTTCACAGGTATGCGCAGAAGCCTTTCGGGAAACGTGGATTAAGACATTGTGGAGGCACTTTTCTAAGGGGACTTCAATGTTGGCCAAATCTTCATTTCTAGCTTTCAAAACAACCGAGATGTGACATTCACCTTTTTTTCTTCTCTCATGGGCGCCATATTGGATTTTGACATTTTTTAATACAATATTTTTTCTGGTTACAACGATCTGTCACATGCTTCTGAGCAAAAAAAAAATTTATTTTTTTGTGAGTGCTTTGGAAACAAAATCAGCACCGACAATAACAAAAACGTAAATGTTGAACATTTATTCAACAGTGACATGTGGCACATTGTTGTAACCAGAAAAGAATACCAAATTATATTATTATTGTAGAGTATAAATAAACTAAACTAAACTAAACTGAATAAAAATAAAAATAAGAATAAAAATATCAAAGTCCATATGCCCATTGGAGGAAAAAGTTGAATGCCGTATCTCGGTTGCTTTGAAAGCTAGAATAAAGATTTTGGCAGCTTTGAATTCCCCTTGAAAAAGTGCCCTGACAATGTCTAGATTAGAAAAAGCCACCTTCAACCGTCTTTAGAATAAAAAATAAAAACAAAATTCAAATTCCTGTTTTGGTAATTGTTGACAACCACTACTTCTCGACTTCAGCCACCAACTTTTCACGGTAGGTAGACACCACCACAACATCACGTTCGTCGACCGTAGTTTCCTGGGGAAACCACTATTTCCAACGTAAAATGCCCCTTCTTTCCATTACTTGTCCTACGACATAAGTACATGCAAGAAGGAGACGTCCTATATAGCTGTTCAAGTGGTTGCCTAACTCTTAGAAAATGCTAGTCGAGAAGTAGTCGTCGTCAACAATTACCCCTGTTTTTTATGATATCTCACAAAATAAAATCGATACGTCAAATTTCTTTTTAGATCATTGATTGTCATGGAAATGCGCAACTTTTTCCTTCCTTAACCGACATTGTATCTCTCAAGATAAGCAAGATACCCATGCTTAGCCTCAAAAAACAGACACCCTGTATATCTCCCTTCTTCAAACATGCTTGCTGTTTTGGTAGGTATGAGTTCAAGAGGGAAGTGCTCACTTCTCAGTGACTTTCATTCCATTTTCTTCAGTACAGCCGCGCTTGGCCGCTTGGCTAGCGCCTCTGGGACATATATCAATGCGTCAACCTCAAGTCAGCATCGTACAATTCAACTCAAAACATTTTTTTGAAACTTGCTCAAATGAAAAGAGTCGTGAATTTGATAAATAAATATTATTGAATTAATTGGACGGCTTTTTTCACGGTGCTACAATAGATTTTTTCATGGAGTGAACCATTTTCGAGAGAATGACATTCTGTCATCGCATGTACTCTGCATCTTCCAGGAACTCTTTCCCTCAGACCAAAAAGCAAACTTTTTGAACCTTTGAATGTGTTTTGTAATTTTATATTTAGTGTACAGGGTGAGTTTGAGCTGTAAATCCTAAAAATCTATCTAGAGGTTATAAAACTTATGTAGAGCAACAAATAACACGAACAGTATTCTCATATCAAGTTGTTTGCATGCATTTTTGAAGAAATCTGGATAGGATTTACGACTCACCGAGCGACTCACCCTGTATAATAAATGAAATTACAAAACACATTCAAAAGTTCAAAAACATTGCTTTTTGGTCTGTTCAAGAGTTCACTGAAAATCTTTCAAAATAACGAAAATAGAGGGGTCGAAGGACCACCATTTGACCCTCCATATTTCCAAAAATAAAGACTCTTAATTTTTTCCAACGTTTTTCTGTTAGTTTGGAAGGATTTCCGCAACTGAAGTTCAATTTTCTACCCCAAGTTTTCACACACCCTGTATAGATAGATAGATAGATCTATTTATTTACTCGAATAAATTTTACATTGTAAAAAAAATTACCTAAAGAGGTGTAGAGCCGTCAATTTAAAATGAGGTACATACTTAATATATAAAGATGGACAGCGCAAAAAAAATGCATGCAGTGGTATACATACAAAAAAAAAAAAGGCACAAATCACAATATCAGGTAAGTACAATGGATCACAAGATCTGACTAGAATACGTAATATATTAAAAAATTATCACAAAAAGGCTGTATCACTGAGATATTCATCTATCGAGTAGTATGCTTTCCTGATGAGAATTTTCTTTAAAACAATCTTCAGTTTTTGTACCGGAAGACTTCTGATCGATTGCGGTATTTTGTTATACATCTTTGCAGCGGTGAAGTGAACACTTCTTTGAACATAAGCAAACTTCGGTATTGCAGTTTTCATATCGCTCCTATTTCTAGTGGAATATCTGTGTTCTCGCGTGCATTCCTCAAAAAGGCCAGGATTTCTTGCAACGAACATTACGGATTCGTAGATGTACAAACATGTGAGAGTGAGTATATTATACTTTTCAAAAACCTTTCTACAACTTTCCGTTTGTCTCATATTCAGAACCGACCTCAAGCACTTCTTCTGCAGAATGAAAGCTCTCCCAGCGTGTGAAGAGCTTCCCCAGAAGATTACACCGTATCGAATCCTGGACTGAATATAAGCGTGATAAGCCATCAAGGCCGCATTAACACTTACAAACCTTCTCACCATGCGCAAAGCGTAGCAATACCTTGACATGCCGATACTCAAGAGGCTTATGTGCTCCTCCCAGTTAAGCCGCGAGTCAACCCTCACTCCGAGGAAAGACACGCTACCGACAGTGGTAAGAGTTCTTCCGCCCCACTGCAAGGCAAGTCTACCGTTCCCCCTCGACGAAAAGGCGAGCGCTTTAGTTTTGCCGACATTCAATTTAAGATTGTTGTCAGCAAACCATTCTTCCAAGGCATTCAGTGTCTCAAACACTCCCCGGGCAAGTGACTTAGGATCATTCTCGCTGAATATGAGCGAGGCATCATCCGCATACTGGATCACATCCCGCTCAACCACGGACGGAAGATCGTTGGTGTAGATAAGATAGAGGAGGGGTCCGAGAATCGATCCCTGAGGAACCCCTCTTTTGATTTTAAGAAAATTGGATCTTTTGGTTTTATGCGTTTTTTTGTTGTAGCACACTACACACTGCGACCTCCCGTCCAGGTAAGATGACACCAGCCGCAGCGACGCCCCGCCCAATCCGTACGAACGAAGCTTCGAAATCAGAATCTCATGATCAACACTATCGAATGCTTTGGTCAAGTCCAAGCACACAGCCAGCGTCGCCCTTCCCTCGTTCATCGATTTTGTGATTCTATAAAGAGCCTGATAGACTGCCCTCGTGGTCGACCTGCCTTTTCTGAATCCGTTTTGGAAATCAGAAAGCAAATTGTTGTCATCAAGATGTTTTTGGAGACGCGAGTGAATTGCCTTTTCAAAGATTTTGCTTACATTGGATAGCAAAGCAATGGGCCGATAATTGCTCAGTTCTGATTTGTCACCTTTTTTATGTATTGGTTTCACGAGGGCAGTCTTCAGAGCATCTGGAAATAATCCCGTCTGCAATGTTCTGTTTAGCACGAAACACAATGGTTTGCAAATGTCCTTATTGACAAACTTTAAGAGCTTGACCGGGATCTCATCCTCCCCTACAGAACCGGTGCTATTGAGGTTTTTCGTGATTTTGAATATCTCTGCAGGAGTTGTCTTTCTAAATGTTAAAATAGCTTTGTCAATTTTATTGATACCATGTTTTGTATTTTTTGACGGTAGTTTTGGGCATTGATCAATAAAGAAGCTGTTCGCAAAGTTAAGCACATCCGCATGTTTGACATTATCCGTGAGTGAACATGCCGACGGTTGACTGGCATTAGAATATTTTTTTACAATATTCCAGACTGACTTACATTTATTTTTTGAATCCGATATAAATTGAGTATTTGACTTCTTTTTTGCTTCAGTTATTACCCTTTTGAGGATCCTCGAGTACACATGATACCGTTCGCTTGTAATTACACCAGCGCGTCTTTCGAGGTACATTCTACGCTTGGTGGAGGAAGAAATTCTGATGCCTTTGGTGATCCAAGGTTTAGGAGGGCTATTGATATTGACTTTTTTTTTAGGAAATACAATATTTATCATTTGCTTTAAAATTTGCAGAAATGTGTTATAGGCAGCGTTAGAGTCTAAACAATTGTAAACAGGGCTCCAATCTACTCTTTGGATTTCATTCTTGAACGCTAACAATTTTTTTTGACTATAAATTCTTTTTGTTTGTGTCTGCGGCTGTAAGACAATTTTATCAGTATAGTGATTCTAATTAGTTGCGCCTCATGATCTGAGAGGCTAGTAGTGACGACCTCACTGCGATATGTGATTGCATTAGTAAAAATGTTGTCCAGAAGCGACGCCGTTGTAGGTGTGATCCTGGTCGGCTCAAAAATAGTCTGGCTCAGATTATATGTATTTAGTGCAGTTAAAAATGACTGTTTTTCTCGAGTGTTATTCAACAAGTTGATATTGAAGTCACCGCAGAGGACAGTTGTGTAGTTTGGAAAATTTTCATGACTTATTGTCAAAATTTCATTCAGACTATTTACAAATAAGTTACGATCTACATGCGGAGGACTATAAATACACAATACAATTATAGCGAAAGACCTACACACAAGGGACGAGCACTCTATCACACCCTCAATCGATTTGTCTTTCAACTTTTCGATTTCTTCAGCTTCAATGTCTTTTCTCGCAAAAATACATGACCCACCATGTAATCTTTTTTCTCTGCAATAAGATGATATGTTGTGGTACTGCTCGAGGTGAAGTGCACTTTTCTCCGCTGTCGTGCACCAGTGCTCGGTGATACAGACGAAAGTTGGTAATGTGGGTAGCTCGTTCAAAAAGACTTCGACTTCCAACGTTTTGTTCTTAATACTCTGGACGTTATGATGAAAAACAGATAGCGTTTCTGTAGTGTCACTATTAGGGGCAACTTCAGCCCTAAACAAGGAGCTGTTGGTATTAGCGAGTTTATCTATGAGGCCACCGTGGTTGGAGCGACGGTTCTGTCTTTTAGATCTTCTAAAAAATGATGGTTTTCTTCACTTTCATTTTTGCGTTTTTCCGAGTATACAATTCTGTATCTTCGATATGCGACTCCCATAGGCCAAAATGTAGAATCGTAGACTTGGTCTTTGTAGTCAAAGTTGATTCCCACTTTGAAGCATTTACTGTCTTTGGCCTTGTAGTTGACTTGGATAGGCACAACGACAAGGTCTTCGTCACCAAGCTTGGTCAGTTTACCGCGTATGTGTTTCTTGACAATTTCATCAGTAACATCATCCTGTACTCGTGATATGAACAACCATGCTTTTTTCTTTTCTTGCTTTCTTCCTTTAAGGCCGGATTGACTGACATCAGCCTGTCCCACTTCGGCTTTTTCTTTCTTCTTGGTCCTTTTTATCTGTTCCCATTCATCACGTTTGGGTTCTTCGTTCCTTTTATTTACAACCACAGCTGCTTTCTGTTTACTTGCAGTTTTCTTGTCACCCGGCTCGTCAGATAAGTTTTTGCGCACGACTCTCGCTAAATAATCCATATCAGCTGGTCCCTTCAGAGTGTTGTCTTTTTCTATTTTCTTCAAGGCCTCGTTAAAATTGTTGGAGGTATTTTTTTCAATACCTTCTATTCGCTTTTGCACAAGCTCGTCATGACCCTTAATTTGGGATAAAAGGTCGTCTTTAATTGTTAAGAGGTCCTGGCGTATTTTTGCTTCTATGTTAGTGATTTCTTGTCGAATTTTATCGGTTTCGGTTTTAACCAATTTCATTATGATTTCTTTGAAATCTCCCCCTTTGAGAAACTTGATCACAGGGTCGTCAATTTTAGAAGTCGATTTCGGTTCTGATTTTGATCCCATCGTCACGTACGAAGATCTCCCAAATCAGACACACACATACAACAACAATAACTTTTACTTTTCACTAACAGAACAAAACAACCAGCACGGCTCCGTTCGGCGGCCTGGCCTATAAATACCTACATATTCACACAATGACAAATTACCTGACGTATTCGAGGCAATCTATATCTAGTGTCATTGCGGAGCCTTCAGCTCCCCAATGGTTACCGTTAACCACGGCTGACTTCGGTCCCACAGTCTTAATAATAGAAGGCGACAGGATGTCAAGCGCGTCAGTCAGGGGTGACGTGTGTTCCTTCTGAGCTGCACCAATTTTGCGAATCAATCTTCATTCTCCCTCCGTTCACGAGCTGATCCGTTCTCGATGTTACCGGCAGTGCGTCGGCACGACCCTCACCGACCCTGAGCTAGCCGAGCGGTCCGCGTCCCCGAGTACCGGGGCGTTGACACTAGGTACTCGTCTAGGTATATTGATGTATCAAACAACCTGTATCTTTTTTGGTACGCGGTTGCGGGGCATATTTTCATATATTTTCTGAATCAGTAGGATGAGGAGAGTATCTAGTGAAAATATCCGATATTAAATCTGAACCACTCTGTATACAGGGTGGTGAAAATTTCGATGCTCATCATTGGTATCTTGGAAACGGTAAGAGATACGAGATCGGTTAATTGCATTTTTGTGGCGATTGACAATCTGAAAAGAGACTTTGAATATTTTAATTGGTTTACGATTGATCACAAAAAAACTGAAAATTTTGATTTCAGAAATTATTTTTTATCTTTCCAACCATTCAAGCTATTTCATTCAAACTTGGTAGTTTTATGTTTTTGATCACTCCGAGTCGATCAACGTTGGCAGAAATTTTCCAGGCCTTCTAGATGTCAAATTATGATAGTCAACTTTTGTTTTTCTTATGGCCGCCATATTGGATTCTTGCACTAATAGATAGAGAAAAAAATTAGCTTTTCGAATTAGTAACCAACTTGTTCTTTTTATGACATTTTGAGCGTCAAATTTTGAAATTTTCGTAAATTATTGACAAAATCGGGAATGCTTAGAAAAACAATTGAAATATTATCAATAGCAACAACAAAAAAGTGACAGATGGTGTGCAATTGACGTATCTAACTTCGTAATCGTGTTATGTGCTTGTTTGTACCGGTAGTTCATGAATTGAATGGGTTAAGGGTGTCTGTGAGCTCAAAGACGTCTGTCGGAACCAGCATCGTTCTTGTTAAAGTTTGACAAAGGACCCCGCACGTTCTCCATGAAAAAATGGTTTCGGTGAATTTGGCTAAATTTTTTATATGTTGTAGATCTTGATCCAAGAAATATATTCCTTAAGAATTAGAACCCTCCTATGAACAGTTTTTCCCCTACACCCCTAATAAGGCCAAAATTAGGAATAGCCTTCAATTTTTTGAAATTCATGAAACGGGTTCAAATCAAACTCATGATCATGGGAAAAATATTCAAAATAATCCAAGTTGTGAATTAGGGTAGTTATCAAGGGGGTTGGGGGTCAAAATTGAGAAAATAAATTAAAAATCCGATTTTTTTTATTCTTATAAAATCTGAACAGAATAATAACCAAGAAATAATTTTGGAAAATATAAATCAATTAATTGGGGGTTATTCTAAAGGGGGCTGGGGGTCAAAATCAAGGGAACGGAGTAACATTCCGAAACTTGCGCTCCCATTATTCGGAAAATAATTCAAAAAAATCTAAACCAATGAGTTCTGGTGTTATTGAGGAAGTAGAGGGTCGAAATCAAAACAACAATGAAATTCTGGACCTCACAGTTCATCTAGAAATTGATCTGGGTGAATTTCTCGACCATCCCTTTTCCCACCCACCATAATTTCTGCCTACAGCCATGTCCTAGTCCAAATAAGAATTTGTCTTGAGCATTTTAAAATTCATGAAACTTGCTCATATTAAGTTGAAGAATAAAAAAATATAGGTAAGCTGTGAGTTGGAATAATTATCAAGGGGGCGGGAGTCGAAATCCAGTGAAGGAATTAGCATTCCAGGAAAAGGGTAATGGAGAAGCTCGTGGAGAAGTATTTAAAAGAATCTGAATCAATAAATTGAGATGGTTACCTACTGAGGGGACAGTAGTCAAAATCTAGAAAAAGGAAGAAATTCCGAAACTTCAAATTCATATACAGGGTGGTGAAAATTTCGATGCTCACCATTGGTATCTTGGAAACGGTAAGAGATACGAGGTCGGTTAAATTAGAAAAAAGTTGCGCATTTTTGTGGCGATTGAGAATCTGGAAAGAAACTTTGAATGTTTTGATTGGTTCACGATTTATCACGAAAAAACTAAAAATTTTGATTTCAGAAATTGTTTTTTATTTCTCCAACCATTGGAGCTATTTCAATCAAACTTGGTAGTTTTATGTTTTTGATCACTCCGAGTCGATCTACGTTGACAGAAATTTTCCAGGCCTTCTAGATGTCAAATTATGACAGTCAACTTTTGTTTTTCTTATGGCCGCCATATTGGATTTTTGCACAAATAGATAGAGAAAAAAATTAGCTTTCCGAATTAGTAACCAACATGTTCTTTTTATGACATTTTAAGCGTCAAATTTTAAAATTTTTGTAAATTATTGACAAAATCGGGAATGCTTTGAAAAACAGTCGGGAATGCAGTATGCAGTTGAAATATTATCAATAGCAACAACAAAAAAGTGACAGATGGTGTTCAATTGACGTATCTAACTTCTTAATGGTGTTCTGTGCTTGTTTGTACCGGTAGTTCATAAATTGCATGGGTCAAGGGTGTCGGTGAGTTCAAAAACGTCTGTCGGAACTAGCATATTGTTCTTGTTAAAGTTTGACAAATTTATTAGAAACGGAGTAAGGATTACCCTAGTTTCGACAGACGTTTTTGAATTCACAGACACCCTTGACCCATTTAATTTATGAGCTCTCGATACAAACAAGCACAAAACACGATTGAGAAGTTACGGCTCGATACCAAGTTGGGGCTGAGACCGCCGTAAGTGCCGTTTCCATAGCAACGGCGGATACCAACCAATCAGACCGCGCTGTATTTGGCGAGTTACGCCGTCCCAAACTTCGCGCCTGCAACTTGGTATCGAGCCCTTAGATACGTCAATTGAACACAATCTGTCTTTTTTCTGTTGTTGCTATTGATAATATTTCAATTATTTTTCAAAGCATTCCCGATTTTGTCAATATTCACGAAAATTTCAAAATTTGACGCTAAAAATGTCATAAAAAGAACATGTTGGTTACTAATTCGGAAAGCTAATTTTTTTCTCCATTCATTAGTGCAAAAATCCAATATGGCGGCCATAAGAAAAACAAAAGTTGACTATCATAATTTGACATCTAGAAGTCCTGGAAAATTTCTGCCAGCGTTGATCGACTCGGAGTGATCAAAAACATAAAACTACCAAGTTTGATTGGAATAGCTTGAATGGTTGGAAAGATAAAAAATAATTTCTGAAATCAAAATTTCTAGTTTTTTCGTGATAAATCGTGAACCAATCAAAATATTTGAAGTTTCTTTTTAGATTCTTAATCGCCACAAAAATGCGCAACTTTTTTTTAATTTAACCGACCTCGTATCTCTTACCGTTTCCAAGATACCAATGGTGAGCATCGAAATTTTCACCACCCTGTATAGGGTCTTTCAATAAGAGTCATAGAACTTCAAGTTGGAATTAAACAAATTATGTCGGGGTTAACGATATCTAATCGACTCTATGTGAAAGAACAGTTTTTAACATTATGTGTGGAAAATAACATCTAGTAAATGGCCTCCTCGACTTTGTCTAACGGCGTGCAGACGGGAAGTTTAATTTGTAATAACTTTCCGGCAGATATCGGGCTATATTTCAGTAAGAGTGAGGCAGATGGACTGGCTGATCGGAAGAAGATCCAAGTTATCCATGGAAAACAAACTGATCTTGTACAAGGTGTCGCTAAAACCCATCTGGACTTACGGGATCCAGTTGTGGGGGTCTACATGTAACTCCAACATCGAGATACTGCAGAGATTTCAGTCAAAAACCCTAAGATCAATTTTGAATCCACCTTGGTATACAACAAACAAAGAAATCCACCAATATTTGGACATTGAAGAAGTCAACGCAGTGATAACAAGATTGAGCCAATCGTACATCAGTCGCCTGGACGGCCACCCGAATTCTCTAGCGAGGAATCTCTTGAGGGTCTCAGGGAACAGAAGACTTAAGAAGTGTAGACCGATGGACTTGCCTGCGCGATTTTTGTGATCCGCCGTTTCACGTTGAAGGGCTGTGTTGTCATCAAATCAACATAAATTCGCGTTTGTGTTGTGTCTGGGTTTTTGTTGGGTGCGTCAGTGGACGGACTCCATATCAAGTCATGTAAACTGTTTTATTTTATTTTGTTGTATTGTTTATTTTATATATACATAAGTTTTACTAAATATCTTTACCGATAGATTGTAAAATATTCCACAGCTGTCAAATAAAAAAAAAAAAAAATATTTCAGTAATAACACGCACAATATTGTCCCCCAGGGCTCCAATGGTTCTAGGCTTGTTCTTGTATGGTTGTGGCTTGTTCTACCAGGGACTTCACACACCCCCACAGAAAAAAGTCCAGGGACGTAATATCGCAAGATCTCGCTGGCCAATTGTAATCGCCGTTTCGCGAAATTGTTCTTCCTTGGAAGTTTTCGGCCAACAAGTCCCAAGGTTTCTCCTGCTGTGTGGCACGTAGCCCCGCCTTGTTGGAAGAAGATGATTTTGTAAGATATAACGGGTGTTTTTTTAAATCTGGCGTCGAAGTGTGCTCTGCTCTGGCCAAATGCAGACGAATTTGGCTAGAGCACAGCACACTTCGACGCCAGATTCAAAAAAACACCCCTTACTGAGTATTTGTCAAAAAATGACAGTATAATCTTATCAATGTTCTTTCACTCTTATTGAAAGACCCTTTAGAACTGAGAATTCAGATTTGAAAAATTGAGCCTAACTTCCAATATCAATCTATTTTTGGAATCCCACTGAATTAATCAGGATTTATGTTTATTTAAAAAAAGATAGTCCAGTCAATTTTTCTTTGACACAAGCTATCAGAACCGTGGTAAGCTTCTCGACGAGAACTGTAAATAATAATGCTATTGCAAGTCTCGATTCCACCCCCCCCCCCTCCCCTCATTGTGGTTGTGGGTAGGTATCATGATGGTTGTACCCCATCAGGTACAACTAAGGAGGTAAGGAGTGAGAATGATCGAGAAACGATGAACTCAGTCCTTATTTACATTGGTTGTATTGTCATTTTGTCATTCGTCCAGATCTTCCTAGATAAACTGGAAGTTCCAGAGCTCCACTGTTTTCTCAATGTAGACCCTCTACCCCCTCAATAACACCCGATATCATTGGTTTAGATTTTTTTGAGTAATTTCCCCATTGCTCGTAAAATCATATCTTATGGGAACCGCAAATTCCGGAATTTCACTGCGTTTTCTTGATTTCGACCCCCAGCTCCCTTTGGAATAACCCCCAATTATTTAATTTAGATTTTCCAGAATTATTTCTCGATTGATATTTTGTTCAGATTTTATAAGATGAAAAAATTCGGAATTTTTATTAATTTTCTCAATTTCGACCCCCAACCCCCTTGATAACTACCCTAATTCACAACTTGGATTTTTTCAATTATTTTTCCCATGATCACGAGTTTGATTTGAACCAGTTTCATGAATGGCCACTTAGGATAAAAACAATAAATTATAACAATAAAAATTAATAATAATGACGGTCGGCGGTCCCCAAAATGCTGGTGGCATTTCCCCGTTGAATGCAAAGGCTAATCTTTTGCAAGAGCCATGATTTGGCCCTTTTTTCGCCCGTGTTTGCGATAATTTTCCGCCCTATTTTGTCAGTTAGGGACTTAGCTTGATCCCCGAAGGAACCAAGGGTTTCAACGCCGAAGGGGATGAAGACGTAGTTCTCCAGGTCTGCGTATTTTCTCGTTTTGAGAACTTCAGCGTAGTTGGCGGCAGCAGCAGGTTCCTTCGTTGTCCGCGGAATATGGGTGGTGGCGAAGGTGTCAACCACTGGCGGCTCCACGGGGGGTACGACGGTACGACCGTACCCCCTGTCGCAAATCAGGGGCGCCAGACATTAGGCTTATAATTTTGAAAAAGAAATCCACAAGAAGTACCGATGGATTACTCTTTGTAAAAAATAATTAACGTGATAAAAACTCGCCAATGAAATTGATAATGTTACCTGTGGAAATTCGCTTCGGGCGTCGCGCGATAAAATCTTGGAACTATTCTCGTAACATCTGTGGAGGTGGGAAGAACTTCTACTCACAACCACCATAATAATTGTTCATTACTGACTTTTGAAAAAAATGGAAAATAAACCATTACGAACTATCGGCCCGCGGCGCGCTCTGCAGCTACCTACCTTGGCTCTTGTCTGTAATGAACCTCTTTCCGTCTCGGTATGTAATGTACTATTACTCACAACCATTATGGTAATTGATTCATCACATACTATGTTAGAGGGTGGGAAGTGACTCATTACCTACTCCGCGGGAAAAAGAAGAAATGGTAGCTTCAGAAGATACATTCCAGAATAATGGATCCAACCAAACAATGAGTGGGTGAATCCGTATTCCTGATATGAGCCAAGTTTCAAAAAAATTGATTCCCCGATCTGGAAGAGTTATGCCAAAAAAATATTTTCCAAGGCTCCAAGGCGGCTCTATATTATCGTTTGATTGATTGCTTGATACTTACTTGATAGGTATCATTCTGTTTCAAAAACCGAATTTAGGTTATGTTTTTCGAATAGTTTTGCACTTTTGAGTTTTAACTGAACCTTGAAAGGAAGAGAACAAAATGAATCAGAGAGGCTTCCCTTTTTTCTGCTTATTATTGTCAATATTATTATTATTATGCCTGGAAATTTTCGCCTGCGGCGCTACTTTTTAGTGGCTACGGCCGCCCAGTACAAAGTCGATTATTTAAATATACACAAAACCTCGAGCAAAACCTCCTCGATCCCCCCCCCCCGGTTCATAAGTCTGGGTACGCCACTGGAGAGAATCATGGGGCTTATTTTGATCGTAGCCCTCACCTTAAGGGCGCCTGGTCGGTGAACCGTACCCCCTGTTCGAAAATGCTGGAGCCGCCAGTGGTGTCAACACATGTTGCGTCCCAGATAAGTGCTTTTCCGCGGTGCCAGGGTGTCAAAGTTACTCCATCTGGTCGTCTACCATCGGAGGTGGAGATACCGGGCGGTTCGAGTATTGATGGTATTCCTGCTGATGTCAGAGCGCGATGGAGAATGTCGTTGATAGAGGCGTGGCGAGGTGTTCTGCCTGACTGTTTGATGCAGCTGAGGCCGTGGCGGCCTAAGGTATCAACTGGGGCGCCACAATGGCAACTGTGATGTTCGTAGATGGGACAGCCGAGGCGTAATGAGGCGGCGATACGTACAGATTCGTCATCAAGAAAAGTGCCGAGAGCGGTGGAAGGGATAGGGAGAAGCCAAGCGCCGGATTCCTTGGTGTTGACAGCTAGAAGGCGAGCGTGTTCGGTGGGATCAACTAATGTTTGTGAGAATAAAAATGACAGGTGTTTATTGGCAATTGGTAAGTCCCAGGACTTTTGGAAGCTGGGGAGATCCGGGGTAGTTGACCCGCTTAAAGTTTGCCAGTGAATGTAAGCGTCTGATGTCATGTTTTCGATCGTTACGTCTTTAAAAAAAGACGGGATTAGGGAATGAACCAGACTGAAAACTTTATGACAAGACGATATGTAAGAAGGTAATGCGAGGTCGGAGATTTTGCGAATGCCAAGTCCTCCTAATTTAATCGGTAGTGAAGCTTGAAGAAATTGATTGTCGTCTAAATGGATATTTAAAAGCGTTTCTAGTGTTAATTTTAGAGTGGTGTCGAATTTGTTCATAATAGTATGGAATTGCCAGATAGGGGAGCAACGTAAGAAGTATTGGAGTCGAGGTATAAAGAGACAATTTTTGAGGAGAAATAGGCTTGTATGTGCTGGTAATTCTGAAAGTTTAGAAAATAACATTTCGGATTGGGAGAGTTTCATGAATTTCAAAAAATTTGAGACTATTCCTAATTTTGGCCTTATTAGGGGTGTAGGGGAAAAACTGTTCATAGGAGGGGTCCAATTTTCCAGGAATATAATTCTTGAATCAAGATCTACAACATATAAAAAATTTAGTCAAATTCACCGAAACCACTTTTCCATAGAAAACGTGCGGGGTCCTTTATTAGAAAAGGAGTAAGGATTACCCTAGTTTTGACAGACGTTTTTGAATTCACAGGCACCCTTGACTCATTCAATTTATAAGCTCTCGGTACAAACAAGCACAAAACACGATTAAGAAGTTACGGCTCGATATCAAGTTGGGGCTGAGACCGCCGTAAGTGCCGTTACCACAGCAACGGCGGATCCTAACCAATCAGACCGCGCTGTATTTGGCGAGTTACGCCATCCCAAACTTCGCGCCTGCAACCTGGTATCGAGCCCCTAGATACGTCAATTGAATACAATCTGTCTTTTTTTTGTTGTTGCTATTGATAATATTTCAATTGTTTTTCAAAGCATTCCCAATTTTGTCAATAATTTATGAAAATTTCAAAATTTGACGCTACCCAGACAGCGCGAAATGTTTTGACAATATTTGGTAGTAGTTGATGAATATTTACAACATTCTATAAATGTTTACAAAATATTCGTCACAAATATTATCAAAATATTAAGGTGAAATATTGTACCAACATTCAGCAAATATTTTGAACATTTATTGAATATTTAGCAATAAATATTATCAAAATATTTAGTGAACTGATTTCTCTAATATTTACAGTATTCTAGGCAATGTGGTTTCCGGTTTTTGTTTTGGTCATTTGCACGGAGCTTTGAAATATATAGTTGTGTTGTGTGTTGTGTTGAAAAGATAGCGTTTCACATCCCTTTGACTTCAAGTGTAGTTTGCCTTAAATTAGCAAAACTCGGTTTGCGGTCCTGAAATTGCCTTTTTAACGGCCTACAATAGGTTTTTTCTATGTTACGGTTGAAATGATTCAGAATGTCGTGAGATACATCCGTTGTTTTATTTGTTTCGTGCAAATGTGTCACTTTAATTTATTTCGACACCAATTGGTAATTTATGTAGCAAGTACGCGGATCAATCCGCGTGTATAAGTACGAGGCGGTAGCCGAGTATCCCTGAAAGTGGATGAGCCGCTGAATCTTTCAGATATACCGTCCGTTTTTTATTTTAGGCCCCAGCCCGTAGCACCTTTATTATGGGCTTTACACCCAATATATTATATATTTTTGGAATCAGAAAAACAAGATCTTTCGAGTGATGATTTATCAAATTATTTTTGACAGATGTTATTTTTTGACAAATGACAGAATAACACTTGTGATGCATCATTTTAAAGCCCATAAGATTCTGAGGAGAACTGTGTTTTTATTTTTGGAATAGGGTGTCTTTTACAGCTTCTAGGGGTCTCTCAATATGAAAAAATGTCAATTCCAGAGATAGCCCCTCAATAAGTGATAGGTATTTTTGATATTAACTAATGGTGATGATCTGATTTTTAAATCGTCCAAATTATTGGGAAACTCTATCAACACCTTATCTTTCAGATAATCTCATGAAAAAACTCGAGGGGGTCACATCTGGCAGGCTCGAATGTCATCGCGTTGTGCCGGTAGTTCCAATTCACTGATCGTCGAATCTTTCATTCAAGAAACAAGGAGGCGGTCATTTCGAGCAACTTCTTTGGGACATTTTTTGTTTCATTGTGATTAATTTATAATAATTATCATTAGTTAACATTAAAAATAGGTGTCTGCTTTGTCTACTTACTTATTGTGTATTTCTGAAATTCAACTTTTTTTTTCTATTAAAAGACTTCTAGAAGTTGTAAAAGACACCCGATTTTGGAAATGAAAACACAGTTCTCCTCAGAATTTTATGGGCTTCAAAATGATGTATTACAAGTACTATTCTGTCAATTGTAAAAAAATGACATCTGTCAAAAATAATTTGACATATCCTCAGTCGAAAGATCTTGTTTTTGTGATTTCAAAAATATATAATATATTGGGTGTGAAACCCATAATAAAGGTGCTACGGGCTGGGGCCTAAAATAAAAAACGGACGGTATAGTTAGCAAAATTCATATAGCGGACATCTGCGTGTTCACATAGTAGTTTACCCAGAACCACTGAATCTTCTCAACGGCCCCGTAGCACAGGTGGTCAGTATCTGCCTGTGGTGCGGAGATTGTGGGTTCGATTCCTGCTGTAGCCTGGGCGTTGTGTCGTCTTTAAAAGGCAATTTTTCAGCTAAATCAATTGTATATGAAATAAAGGCGAGCTCCTATGGCCAAAAAAGGCCGATAAGAAGAAAAACAATTTTTTTTTTATTTCTAAAAATACCCGGTTCTAAATGTTTTCAAAATATTTTTGGCAAATATTGTACAAATATTAAAAAGGGGGACATCAAAACATTCAATAAATATTTATACAATATTCACTGAATGAGTTCCAATATTTTATAAATATTATAATATTTGGCTTTCAATATTTCACAAACATTTTGAAAATGTTTATGTGCTGTCTGGGTAATAATGTCATAAAAAAAAACATGTTGGTTACTAATTCAAAAAGCTAATTTTTTTCTCTATCTATTAGTGCAAAAATCCAATATGGCGGCCATAAGAAGAACAAATGTTGACTATCATAATTTGACATCTGGAAGGCCTGGAAAATTGACAATATTTCAATTGTTTTTCAAAGCATTCCCGATTTTGTCAATAATTAATGAAAATTCCTAAATTTGACGCTAAAAATGCCATAAAAAAAACATGTTGGTTACCAATTCAGAAAGCTAATTTTTTTCTCTACCTATTAGTGCGAAAATCCAATATGGCGGCCATAAGAAAAACAAAAGTTGACTATCATAATTTGACATCTAGAAGGCTTAGAAAATTTCTGCCAACGTTGATCGACTCGGAGTGATCAAAAACATTAAACTACCAAGTTTGATTGAAACAGCTTGAATGGTTGGAAAGATAAAAAATAATTTCTGAAATCAAAATTTTCAGTTTTTTCGGGATAAATCGTAAACCAATCAAAATATTCAAAGTCTCTTTTCAGATTGTCAATCGCCACAATAATGTGCAACTTTTTTCTAATTTAACCGACCTTGTATCTCTTACCGTTTCCAAGATACCAATGGTGAGCATCGAAATTTTTACCACCCTGTATACCATGAACCTGGTCTAATACCTATTTTCACTCTTGCTTGTTATTATTACAAAGAACCATTTTCTTGGTAATAAAGGAAGAAGCAAGATCGAAAAAAAAATCTATAGAAATTCAGCATTTTACGTATAACAAAAAATGAAACAAAGTGTGGCTTGATTTGAATTATATTTTAGAGATTGTAAGTACACGAGGGTAACAACAGGGGGTGGTGAGACCGAATCTTGCATCGTCTATAATTTTCAATCACAACAAATGGAAGAACAAAAATCCACCACGCTGTGCGTCTTACCACTACTACACAATCCTTATACAATGCTTCATCACATTTTTTTTGTTTTTTTTTTATCTTGATACATGTAATCATGTCCGTAAGCATACCGATAAAATTTTTAAATATTAATATAGATATCCACAATTTCACTTATATCGAATAATACACAACATTAGATTCTTAAACCGTAAAAATAAAGCTTGGATTTTCTCAAAATATCACAGCTCATCATAAATAATCATCATCATTATATTAAAAAACCGAAAAGAAAACTACATTCAACCTTCAATTTCACAATTTATATCCGCAAACTCTGTCCCTATCCATCCCACACAGATGCAGTAGTGCTGAAACAGCTGTATGAGCAGCTCCTGCTCGTCGAGGAACTCGATCTTTTCGATCCGCTGCCTTTCGGACGCCGGCAGGGCGTAGTAGATTTGCACCATGTCCCAGGCCTTGGCCCCCTGCCAGCCGTTGTTCAGGAAGCGGCCCTTTTGCGTCTCCAGGTTCTTGCAGAAGGAGATGCCGGCCAGATTGCAGCCGCGCACCCGGAGGTTGCCCATCATGACGTCGCCGAACGTGTCGTTCATGTTGCACATTTCGTAATTGACGAAGAGGCTCGACTTGAATTTCGATGCGATCCACGACAGCAGCCTGTTGACGCAGTCGTCTTCGATGTAGACCAGGACGCACTCGGCGATGAACAGCGTCGGATTGGTGAAGCTGATCTCCGCTTGCTGCAGCTTCAGTTCCAGCTGTGATATGTTCCGGAGGTCGGCGCCGATGCAGTGGTAGTTGCCGGCGTGCAGGTCGGTGGCGCTCAGTTTCACTTCGCCGTCTTTCTCGTGGATGCGCTCCAGGAGCTGCTTGCTGCGCTTGATGGCGTAGCACTTTCTCGCCGTGACTGTCGGGAAATCTATTTCGATGTAGCTGCTCACGTAGACGGCCTGGTCTTTCAGACGCCAGTACAGCGTGTCGAAGCCGGCGCCGATGTTGACGATTTGCGCGGACGGCCCGGCTCGCTTCAGGAACGTGCGGATGAAGCTCTCCACCCCCTTGACCCGGGCGTAATAGCCCCTGTTGATTTCGGGGGCCCGTTTTTCGATCTGCCGGACGAAAAACGGAATGTAGCTGTCCTGCCAGTAGCCCAGCTGGACTGCGCCCCTCTTGCATTCGCTGGCGTCGTCGTTGGTGGCCATGACCGGTTCGTCGCTCATCTTAAGTGAGGTTATGTCACTTATGTCACACTTTGACGTTTCGCTTTTTCACCTGCAAAAACGCGGATAAAACGCCGATTTACTGGTAATTTCGGCCGGCTTACCTCGGGGACGGGGTTTTTGCGGGTTTTAGACCGGCACGGGCGTAGAAAGTCGGGCTGGTTTGGTGAAAACTGTGCGCTCGTTCCGGTATGGGGGCTGCGCCATCGGTTTATTTTTAGGCGAGCGCGCGACGGCGCAAACCGCGGACGATGTTCGATCGGTCGCGCGGGCGGCTTTTTGATATTTTCCCGGGGATTTCGTCTCAGGAGCTTCGCGGAGCGAAAAATTTAAATTTCGCCGACGAATTTCAAGCAAAATGAAATTCTACAAAACAAGAACAGTTGGGTTTCGAAGCGTCACTTGGATGGCGGGTGGACGGAAACGTCACTTTGACGTTTCGCTGCGGAAATTTGAACGTTTATGAATTTTCGCATCGTTAAACGGGCGGGAAATGCGCGCGGAAGCGCGGAAATTGACGGGGAACGGAACAGAGGCGTCGGCGTCGCAGTGCGAAGATTTTGGTTTCACAAAAAAATTCATGAATTCATCCGTTTGACTCAAAATAAAATAAGGTGATGAACAAAAACAAGTTGGCTTTTCTCCGAGAAAATGTCATTTAAATGACAGACACTCTGTGACTAGACTGACAAGATTGTGTGACGGGTGTCACTAAAATGCAGGTCAGCCGATTTTGCAGGTCAGCAGAAATTGTACCTATACCCCATTCACTTGCCTTGTGGAACACGGGTGACGGAAAAAAGATCGAAATACAAAAGGTCGAAAACAAAACATCGAATGCATAAAGTCGAGAAACAAAATAACGAAACCACAAAACATCGAAAGCACTATTGTCGAAAGTACAAAAGGTCGAAAATCAAAAGATCGAAAAGTGAAATATCGAAAAGCAAAAGGTCGAAAAGTGAAATATCGAAAAGCAAAAGGTCGAAAACCAAAAGGTCGAAAAACAAAAGATCGAATAATAAAATGTCGAATAGCACAATGTCGAACTAGAAATACCTGTTTTAAATGTGATTACAATTCGGATCGATTGAAGAGCTGTGACTCCCTCAGAGAGCACTTGAGGAAAAATTTTACTCTCACTTTTCGACTTATTCTTCAGAGATAAATCACCTCCCAAAGTATTATGCAAGGCCACCGAAACACCTGTATATTCTTTCAAATCTGATCAGCGTCAGCGTAAATCAACTTAAGACTTATGAACCTGTGCACGCATGGACCTTGTTAGGTTGAGTGATTTTTTTGCAGACCTGATTAGGTTTTTTGACGCAAAATCTACTCTGAAACGTAAAGCTGTGCACATGGACCTCGTCAGGCCTAGTAGTTTTTTTTTTTTGAAGACCTGATTTGGTTTTTTGACGCAAAATTCACTCTGAAACGTAAAGCTGTGCACATGGACCTCGTCAGGTCTAGTAGTTTTTTTTTTGAAGACCTGATTTGGTTTTTCGACGCAAAATTAATTTGGACTTATAAACCTGTGTACATGGACCTCGTCAGGTTCAGTAATTTTTTGGCAGACCTGGTTTGGTTTATTGACGCAAAATCAACTCTGAAACGTCAAGTTGTGCACATGGACCTCGTCAGGTTTAGTTTTTTTTTTTTTGAAGACCTAATTTGGTTTTTCGACGCAAAATCAAGTTGGACACATAAAACTGTGCACATGGACCTCGTCAGGTCTTGAAGTTTTTTTTTTAGAGACCTGATTTGGTTTTTTGACGCAAAATAAACTTGGACTTATAAACCTGTGTGCATGAACCTCGTCAGGTTCGGTAATTTTTTTACAGACCTGATTCGGTTTTTTGACGCAAAATCATTTCTGAAACGTCAAGTTGTGCACATGGACCTCGTCAGGTTTTTTTTTTTTTGAAACCCTGATTTGATTTTTCGACGCAAAATCAACTTGGACACATGCATGGACCTCGTCAGGCTCAGTAATTTTTTTGCAGACCTGTTTTGTTTTTTCTTTTGACGCAAAATCCACTCTGAAACGTGAAGCTGTGTACATGGACCTCGTCAGGTTCAGTGATTTTTTTGCTGACCTGATTCGGTTTTTTGACGCAAAATTGACCTATACTCATAAATCGGTGTACACACTACACAGACCTTGTCAGGTTCAGTATTTTTTTTTTCAAGGCCTGATTAGGTTTTTTCACAGAAATAAGTTTGGGCTAGTTGATTTTTGACTCGGTGCTTCTCTTCTCTCGTCCCAAACTCTCAAATCATTTGTCTTTACAACAATTGTACATACACCTATTGCTCATTTTCGATTTTCACGGTTTTTCTTTCTAGACCTTTTCTTTTCGATTTTTTGTTTCTCGATGATTCTTTTCGAAGTTTTGTTTTTCGACCAATTGTTTTTCGACCAATTGTTTTTCGACCAATTGTTTTTCGACCAATTGTTTTTCGACCAATTGTTTTTCGACCAATTGTTTTTCGACCTTTTGTTGTTCGACCTTTTGTTTTTCGACATTCTGTTATTCGATATTATGTATTTTCGACCATATGTATTTCGATCATCATCACTTTCGATATATTGTAAATTCGACCTTTTCTTTTTCGACCTTATGCATTCGATGTCTTGTTTTCGACCTTTTGTTTTTCGTTCTTTTTTCCGTCACTCGTGGAACACATAACTACCCACTCATATGCCTTCTACGTCGGCAAAAAATTCTTGCAGGTCGGCATACAGGCCGTTGCTGTCACCTTCTCCGAGCACTTCCAGACAATTTTCGTGGTCCTCCAGGTCCTTGGACTTTTGCTGCTGGCAATCCAAGTGGGAAAATTTTGCAGGTCGGCAAAAATTCTTGCAGGCCGGCATACAGGCCGTTGCTGTTACCTTCTCCGAGCACTTCCAGACAATTTTCGTGGTCCTCCAGGTCCTTGAACGTTTGCTGATGCTGGCAATCAAAGTGAGAAAATTTTGCAGGTCGGCAAAAATTCTTGCAGGTCGGCATACAGGCCGTTTCTGTCACCTTCCCCGACCACTTCCAGACAATTTTCGTGGTCCTCCAGGTCCTTGGACTTTTGCTGCTGGCAATCCAAGTGGTGAAATTTTGCAGGTCGGCAAAAATTCTTGCAGGTCGGCATATAGGCCGTTGCTGTCACCTTTCCCGACCACTCCCAGACATTTTTCGTGGTCCTCCAGGTCCTTGGACTTTTGCTGCTGGCGATCAAAGTGAGAAAATTTTGCAGGTCGGCAAAAATTCTTGCAGGTCGGCATACAGGCCGTTGCTGTCACCTTCTCCGAGCACTTCCAGACAATTTTCGTGGACCTCCAGGTCTTTGGACTTTTGCTGCTGGCAATCCAGGTGGGAAAATTTTGCAGGTCGACAAAAATTCTTGCAGGTCGGCATACAGGCCGTTTCTGTCACCTTCCCCGACCACTTCCAGACAATTTTCGTGGTCCTCCAGGTCCTTGGACTTTTGCTGCTGGCAATCCAAGTGGTGAAATTTTGCAGGTCGGCAAAAATTCTTGCAGGTCGGCATATAGGCCGTTGCTGTCACCTTTCCCGACCACTCCCAGACATTTTTCGTGGTCCTCCAGGTCCTTGGACTTTTGCTGCTGGCGATCAAAGTGAGAAAATTTTGCAGGTCGGCAAAAATTCTTGCAGGTCGGCATACAGGCCGTTGCTGTCACCTTCTCCGAGCACTTCCAGACAATTTCCGTGGACCTCCAGGTCCTTGGACTTTTGCTGCTGGCGATCAAAGTGAGAAAATTTTGCAGGTCGGCAAAATATCTTGCAGGTCAGCATATAGGCCGTTGCTGTCACCTTCTCCGAGCACTTCCAGACAATTTTCGTGGACCTCCAGGTCTTTGGACTTTTGCTGCTGGCAATCCAGGTGGGAAAAGTTTGCAGCTCGTTTTGCAGGTTGGAGAAAATTCTTGCAAGTCGGCACACAGGCCGTTGCTGTTACCTTCTCCGAGCACTTCCAGACAATTTTCGTGGTCCTCCAGGTCCTTGAACGTTTGCTGCTGGCGATCAAAGTGAGAAAATCTTGCAGGTCGGCAAAAATTCTTGCAGGTCGGCATACAGGCCATTGCTGTCACCTTCCCCGACCACTCCTAGACAATTTTCGTGGTCCTCCAGGTCCTTGGACGTTTGCTGCTGGCGATCAAAGTTGGAAAATTTTGCAGGTCGGCAAAAATTCTTGCGGGTCGGCACACAGGCCGTTGCTGTTACCTTCTCCGAGCACTTCCAGACAATTTTCGTGGTCCTCCAGGTCCTTGGACTTTTGCTGCTGGCGATCAAAGTGAGAAAATTTTGCAGGTCGGCATATAGGCCGTTGCTGTCACCTTCCCCGAGCACTTCCAGTCAATTTTCGTGGTCCTCCAGGTCCTTGGACTTTTGCTGCTGGCAATCCAAGTGGGGAAATTTTGCAGGTCGGCATATAGGCCGTTGCAGTCACCTTCTCCGAGCACTTTTAGACAATTTTCGTGGTCCTCCAGGTCCCTGGACTTGAGCTGCTGGCGATCAAAATGAGTAAATTTTGCAGGTCGGCGAAATATCTTGCAGGTCGGCATATAGGCCGTTGCTGTCACCTTCTCCGAGCACTTTTAGGCAATTTTCGTGGACCTCCAGGTCCTTGGAATTTTGCTGCTGGCAATCCAAGTGGGAAAATTTTGCAGGTTGGCAAAAAGTCTTGCAAGTCGGCATACAGGCCGTTGATGTTACCTTCTCCGAGCACTTCCAGACTTCCGAGCAAAATTTTCTCACTTTGATCGCCAGCAGCAAAAGTCCAAGGACCTGGAGGACCACAAAAATGGTCTGGAAGTGCTCGGAGAAGGTGACAGCAACGGCCTGTGTGCCGACCCGCAAGAATTTCAGCCCGACCTGCAAAATTTTCCCACTTTGATTGCCAGCAGCAAAAGTCCAAGGACCTGGAGGACCACGAAAATTGTCTGGAAGTGCTCGGGAAAGGTGACAGCAACGACCTGTAGGCCTACCTGCAAGAATTTGTGCCGACCTGCAAAATTTTCTCACTTGGATTGCCAGCAGCAAAAGTCCAAGGACCTGGAGGACCACAAAAATGGTCTGGAAGTGCTCGGTGAAGGTAACAGCAACGGCCTGTGTGCCGACCTGCAAGAATTTTAGCCGACCTGCAAAATTTTCTTACTATGATCGCCAGCAGCAAAAGTCCAAGGACTTGGAGGACCACAAAAATTGTCTGGAAGTGCCCGGAGAAGGTAACAGCAATGGCCCGTAGGCCGACTTGCAAGAACTTAGGCCGACCTGCGAAATTTTCCCACTTTGATTGCCAGCAGCAAAAGTCCAAGGACCTGGAGGACCACGAAAATTGTCTGGGAGTGGTCGGGGAAGGTGACAGAAATGGCCTGTTTGCCGACCTGCAAGAATTTTTGCCGACCTGCAAAATTTTCTCACTTTGATTGCCAGCAGCAAACGTTCAAGGACCTGGAGGACTACGAAAATGGTCTGGAAGTGCTCGGAGAAGGTGACAGCAACGGTCTGTATGCCGACCTGCAAGAATTTTTGCCGGCCTGCAAAATTTTCCCACTTTGATCGCCAGCAGCAAAAGTCCAAGGACCTGGAGGACCACGAAAATTGTCTGGAAGTGCTCGGGAAAGGTGACAGCAATGGCCTGTAGGCCAACCTGCAAGAATTTTTGCCGACCTGCAAAATTTTTTCACTTTGATCGCCAGCAGCAAAAGTCCAAGGACCTGGAGGACCACAAAAATTGTCTGGAAGTGCTCAAAGAAGGTGACAGCAACGGCCTGTACGCCGACCTGCAAGAATTTTTGCCGACCTGCAAAATTTTCTCACTTTGATGGCCAGCAGCAAACGTTCAAGGACCTGGAGGACCACGAAAATGGTCTGGAAGTGCTCGGAGAAGGTGACAGCAACGGCCTGTATGCCGACCTGCAAGAATTTTTGCCGGCCTGCAAAATTTTCTTACTATGATCGCCAGCAGCAAAAGTCCAAGGACTTGGAGGACCACAAAAATTGTCTGGAAGTGCCCGGAGAAGGTAACAGCAATGGCCCGTAGGCCGACCTGCAAGAGCTTAGGCCGACCTGCAAAATTTTCCCACTTTGATTGCCAGCAGCAAAAGTCCAAGGACCTGGAGGACCACGAAAATTGTCTGGGAGTGGTCGGGGAAGGTGACAGAAATGGCCTGTTTGCCGACCAGCACGAATTTTTGCCGACCTGCAAAATTTTCTCACTTTGATTGCCAGCAGCAAACGTTCAAGGACCTGGAGGACCACGAAAATTGTCTGGAAGTGCTCGAAGAAGGTGACAGCAACGGCCTGTAGGCCGACCTGCAAGAATTTTCGCCGACCCGCAAAATTTTCTCACTTTGATCGCCAGCAGCAAAAGTCCAAGGACCTGGAGGACCACGAAAATTGTCTGGAAGTGCTCGAAGAAGGTGACAGCAACGGCCTCTACGCCGACCTGCAAGAATTTTTGCCGACTTGCAAAATTTTCCCACTTTGATCGCCAGCAGCAAAAGTCCAAGGACCTGGAGGACCACGAAAATTGTCTGGAAGTGCTCGAAGAAGGTGACAGCAACGGCCTGTACGCCGACCTGCAAGAATTTTTGCCGACCTGCAAAATTTTCCCACTTTGATCGCCAGCAGCAAAAGTCCAAGGACCTGGAGGACCACGAAAATTGTCTGGGAGTGCTCGTGAAAGGTGACAGCAACTGCCCGAAAGGTGACAGCAACGGCCTGTAGGCCAACCTGCAAGAATTTTTGCCGACCTGCAAAATTTTCTCACTTTGATCGCCAGCAGCAAAAGTCCAAGGACCTGGAGGACCACCAAAATGGTCTGGAAGTGCTCGGAGAAGGTGACAGCAACGGCCTGTATGCCAACCTGCAAGAATTTCAGCCGACCTGCAAAATTTTCTCACTTTGATCGCCAGCAGCAAAAGTCCAAGGACCTGGAAGACCACGAAAATTGTCTGGGAGGGCTCGGGAAAGGTGACAGCAACGGCCTGTAGGCCGACCTGCAAGAATTTTCGCCGACCTGCAAAATTTTCTCACTTTGATCGCCAGCAGCAAAAGTCCAAGGACCTGGAGGATTACGAAAATTGTCTGGAAGTGCTCGGAGAAGGTGACAGCAACGGCCCGAAAGGTGACAGCAACGGCCTGTAGGCCAACCTGCAAGAATTTTTGCTGACCTGCAAAATTTTCCCACTTTGGTCGCCAGCAGCAAAAGTCCAAGGACCTGGAGGACCACGAAAATTGTCTGGAAGTGCTCGGAGAAGGTAACAGCAACGGCCTGTATACCGACCTGCAAGAATATTTCGCCGACGTAGAAGGCATATGAGTGGGTAGGTATGTGTTCCACAAGGCAAGTGAATGGGGTATAGGTACGATTTCTGCTGACCTGCAGGCTGGCTGACCTGCATTTTAGAATTCCCCTTGTGTGACTGACGTTCCACCATAGATTCCACCAAGCGTTCCACCTTGGTTCCACCGCGAGTGGGAGCGAGAGTGGGTGCTTATTATAAATATGTTCTATTGCTCAATATTCTCATTTATATGAATAAACATTTATTTATTTATTTATGTATTTATTGAGTGTGGGTGCCACATACAGGTGTCCCACGAAGTAATAAACCGACATGGCTTGAGGGTAGATGTACTTTTTCAAGGTAAATCAGAATCTGCATTCGAAATTTTTCTGGCGTCTTCCCTTTCAGACATACAGGGTGGTCCATCCTAGCGTAATTATCCCATAGCGGTAAGGTGACCAGACGTTCCGATTTGATCGGAACTGTACCGTTTTCGGGAGACACTTTCCGATTCGATTTTCTGTTCCGTTAATGTTCCGATTTGAGTAACTATTCCGTAAATGCTCCGACTTCCGATCTGAGCAACGAACGACATTTTATTTTTTTCCACATCTTCTATATTTTTGTTAAATTTGGTTGAAATTTATCTAGATTGTACTGATTGTAGTTTGTTTACAAGATTGGATTTATTTCGAATTTCGATTGGCACAAATATCCCCAAATATTGGTGTATTTTGCATGGTCTATCCAACAATGAACAGACGCGGATAAAAGAGGAATAGAATCAGAATCAGATTTATTTTTCAACTAAATAAATAGTTCTACAATCGTACCCACGTACAAACAGATGGTAGGTAGGTGCCTGGAAAATCTAGATCAGCAAATAGCGTGTGATCAAAAACTTTCCTCCTCTAGGCAGGCTGTGGCCTGGCCAAAATCAGCCTCGTTTGCCTGTCAATGACCAGACCACAGCCTGCCTGGAGAAGGAAAGTTTTTGATCATCGGTATAAGTTGTCCACGTCCCTTTCTTGGGAAAAAATTCGCCTGCGGCGCATTTTGAGGGGGGAGGCGCTCCAGGACCCCCTATGTTCCGATTTCTTCACTGACAAATCTGGTCACCTTACATAGCGGTCTTACCGTTCAAGATAATATAGGTAAAGAAATAAGAGGAAAGCTATATGGTTTGATGAGACCTATAACCTAAAATTATTTTCAGCTATACAGGTGTCCCATTCTGACGAGATTTCAGAGGCGTATCTACGGGGGGGCAAATGGGGCACATGCCATGGGCGCACTTTGATCTTCAGGGTGCAAATGAGAGGAAATAAAAGATAAAAATGTAAAAAATGAGAAATGAAAAAATGAAATAATGTAGATATTTGAACTGTTGGGCATAATTCGTGTGAGCAATAATTGACAAGCGAAATGGAAAAGAGAAAGAGGGAAATTACCGAAACCAATACATTCAAACAGACGATCAACTTTCGACTTTTTCATCTGATCCAGATAAAGCCTAATAGGAGGGCCCGATTTGTCGTTGGCCCGCCTGAATTCTGAAAAAAACTAATTCAGGGGCGCAATTTTCATGTTTTGCCCTGGGCGCAATTTACCCTAGATACGCCACTGCGAGATTTACGAAACGTCATTTTTTTTTATGGAACACCCTATATTTGTTTGCATTATTATGTTCAGCTTTCTCAACTCTCTCATGCCCGTATTTTTGTTTTTCGATTGTCTGGCAGAGCTACCGACTAAAAATTGAAAACTAAAAAAAAATCGCATTTCAACAGTTTTCTTAAAAAAATCGTAGCGTTCTTGCTTAACAGAACTAAGAGATGAAACTTGACATGGTGATAGTCAAGTCAAAGACCAATATCTCAAACAAATTGCGATACAGGGCGTTCACAAAAAAAAAAAAAAAAAAAAAAAAAATCAAACCATAATTATATATTTTCAAAGTATCATAACTCATTTTTTTAAAATAGCATGCCCCCAATTTTATAACGTTATCTGATAGCTTTTTGATCCCCTTTCATTTTTAGTGGGGGTATCTTATCTTCATTGTTTTGGAGATAATCGGAAATTTTCACAGTTTTTTTCAAAAATTGAGTTGGCCGTGATGCATGACATACAGGCAAGCCAAATAGTACGCAGCTGTCAGTTAATCAGTCTGAATATTGTCGAATTTTATGAAAATTTCCGATTATCTCAAAAAAAATGAAGTTTAAGGGTAGGGTAACCCTAGTAAAATTAAAGAGGATGAAAAAAGCTATCAGATAACGTTATAAAATTAGGGGCATGCTATTTGAAAAAAATGAGTTATGAGACTTTGAAAATTATGAAGTTTGATTTTTTTTTTGTGAACGCCCTGTATTAAGAAATTGCAATTTTTTGACATTGGGATATTGGTCTTTGACTTGACTATCACCATGTTAAGTTCTATCTCTTAATTGTGAAAATCAAGGCCGCTACGATTTTTTTAAGAAAACTGTGAAAATGCGATTTTTTTAGTTTTCAATTTTTAGTTGGTAGCATTGCCACACAATCGAAAAACAAAAATTCAGGCATAAGAGAGATGAAAAAGTTGAACAAGAAAATGCAAAAAAATATAGGGTGTTCTATTAAAAAAAATTGACGTTTCGTTAATCCCGTCAGAATGGGATACCCTGTATAGCTGAAAATAATTTTAGGTTATAGGTCTCATCAAACCATATAACTTCTTTTGCACATATTTTTCTCTATCTTGAACGGTAACACCGCTATGGGATAATTACGCTAGGATGGACCACCCTGTACAGGGTGATTTATGTGTTCAACCGAAAAGTTTGATTGGCCATTTAAACAGGATTGTTCTCGAAATTGTCTCTCGGATTTTCTTGATTTCTTTTATGACAATAATGCACGCACACAACGTTTAGCGAAGGGAGGTCCACACACAACTTTATTGTTTTCCCAATTAGGTCCTATAAGTATCGGTTTTGTGAATGTTTGCGGCTCTCAAAATTGAATAATCAAAAAAATCCAAGCTTTTTAAAAATATACAGGATGATGGCGAAATAATGTCTCGCCATAGGTATAACTGGTATGAGGCCATCAACGTGATTCTCGTGCGCTTGCGATGAGCTGACGAGTGACGCGACGAAACTGCAGCGCCCTCTGCTGCTCTCTGATTGGTCAAAATATACCTACAGGGTGTCCGTTTCTCGAGGCTAAGCATGGGTATCTCGCTTATCTTTAGAGATACAGAGTCGGTTAAATCAGAAAAAAGTTGCGAATTTTCATGCCGATCAATGATCCAAGAAGATATTTGACTTGTTTTAGTTTTCGAGATATCGAGAAAAAACAGAAATTTGTAATTTTTGTTTTAATTTTTTATTTGAAAAACGGTTGAAGGTAGCTTTTTCTAATTAGGACATTGTGGAGGCACTTTTTCAAGGGGAATTCAATGTTGCCAAAATCTTCATTCTAGCTTTCAAAACAACCGAGATATGACATTCAACTTTTTTTTCTCTTATGGGCGCCATATTGGATTTTGACATTTTTCAATACAATTTTATTTTCTGGTTACAACGATGTGTAACATGCTACTGTTGAATTCATGCTTTAGAGCAAAAAAAAAATTTAAATTTTTCAAAGAGTGCTTTGGAAACAAAATCAGCATCGACAATAAAAAAAAAACGTAAATGTCAAACATTTATTCAACAATGACATGTGGTACATCGTTCTAACCAGATAAGAATACCGTATTCAAAAATATCAAAATCCAATATGGCGCCCATTAGAGAAAAAAGTTGAATGTCGTATCTCGGTTGCTTTGGAAGCTAAAATAAAGATTTTGGCAGATTTGGATTCCCCTTGAAAAAGTGCCCTGACAATGTCTATATTAGAAAAGGCCACCTTCAACCGTTTTTCAAATAAAAAATAAAAACAAAAATCAAAATCCTGTTTTTTCACGATATCTCAAAAACGAAAATCGAAACGTCAAATTTCTTTTTGGATCATTGATCGTCATGGAAATGCGCAACTTTTTCCTAATTTAACCGACTCTGTATCTCTTAAGATAAGCGAGATACCCATGCTTAGCCTCGAAAAACGGACACCCTGTATACTTACTAGCTGTTATGAGTGTTAAGAGTGACAGTGCAAATCCACAAAAACTTCACATCGGAAATTATAACCAACATAAACGCAAACTAGATTCCCTACTGAAAAAAAAAGCCAAAACCTACAGGTGTCCCCTCGGGTGTCCCAGAACTCGCGGTCCATATAGGTAGTCAACGGCAGTTTTGAAAAATGAAAACATGAAGTTTCCATTTTTGGAGATACACGGATGGTCGAAGGGTGCGTACGGGGCTTTGACTCCTTTTATTTTTCACCAAGTGCCTATTATACATATACCTATTTCATGAGATTTCAGTGAATGTTTAGAACAGACTAGGAAAAACAAATGAAGTTTTTTTTCAGTGTGCGCAACATATTCATCTATTATTCCTACAAGGTGACTCAAAAATTCTGTAAATACAGTTTTCATGAAAACCTTCCGCAAAATAATTCTATGGAAGAAACGAATCATTCCACTATCGGCCTTATCTACATCGCATTAGGTACGTCAAGGGCCTTTTGCAATTGTTGAAAAAATGAATTTTGAAGTTTTTAAGATTATGACTCACTCCCTGTGTACAAACAGAGTGATAGGTAGGTACTGGTTGTTATAAACTTTCAGGGATGATTCCCTACTGAAAAAGAAGTCAAAAAATTGAAAAACCTATGATTCCATAATCCTTTTTTTGAAAAAATATTGAAATTGAAGTTTACTTTCAAAATTATTTTTTCACCGTAACATTCTGAAACGTTCTCTAACTGATTTTGATCAAATTTGAACCAAAGCTTACTTAAATACCTACACATATTATTACCTCTATTAAACTAAATCAACACGCTTTATCAAATTTTTTTAGAAGCAGGGCGTAGAGAATAGGGGACAAAGGGGACCTACCGAGGGACCTCCTCTTTCTTTGCCCTATTTCAACTTCGATATTCATTCAGCTCCAACTATTATTTGCGAATTGTTTGTACATATTTTTAAATTTTAGGTTCAAAATGTACATACCTACTTGCTCTCGCAAAATTTGAATTAGAGGTTTGTTTTCGAGATATTATGGATCCGACTGTTTATTTGAAAAACTACTCCAAGACACCACTTTCCAGGGCCTAGAAATCAAAATCTAACAAAAGTCATGAATTCTTAGCTCAAATAGGTTTTCTAGGTGTTTTGAGTAACATAAACCACCATTTTTGCTGCAAAACGTTCTACGCCTTCACCATTTTCAAGAAAGTTCTTCTACGGAACAAAGGAAAGAAATATTGATTAATTGATTGACTGATTGACTGGAACTACAAGTTTTCAGAAATCAATTTTTTTAGGCCAGTGGTGTTTTCGATTTGTTTTTCAAACATTTTAATCCAAATATCTTGAAACCGAAGCTTTTAACCTCGCTTTTAACCAAAATTGTGCAAAAGCTGATTCATTTTCAAATTGATTATGGAAGTTGAAGATTTGAGAAAAGCTATTAAAATAAATAAAAATAAATGTTTTCCTCCTTCTCGGCTTATCAGCGCCATAGGAGTTTTTGCGACTTTTATTGATAACTTCAAATTATTGCATATGAATTACAATACACGCAAATTTTTTAACAAACACAAAACATCCATGACTGACCGGGATTCGAACCCGCGCCATCCGCACCACAGACGGCAGACGACCGACTGTGCTACGGGGCCGTCTGAGAAAAGCTATTAGGAAGATGGAATTCCTCATTCCTATACTATTCTCGCCCCTACAAGTTTTTGAATGAACTTTTTATTATTGTTCGGCAGAGACTCATTTCAGTCAACTTTGGTTCGAATTTGAATAATTAGAACTATCTTCGCAGTTGAACGGTTCAAAAATCAAGGTAAAAAAAACTGAAAAGTCAACTTCAAGTATCTTTCACTAAGGAAGCATTTCGGAACCATTAGATTTCAAATTTTTCGACGTCTTTTTGGATGGCAAATCCGAGAGGGCGAATCAATATCTGATAAGTATGGCCAAAAAGATTGTTACCTCGATTGTAACAATCTGTACCTATAACAGCCTTGTAAGTAATAGATATATGATCATTCAAGACACACTGAAAAGTCAAATAGCCTATATTATAATACAAGTTTTATAAGACATCGTATTGTCACACGCGAGGTCATTTTGAAGCACGAGGAGCGAAGCGACGAGTGATTCAATTGACGAGTGTGACAATGGGTCTTATAAAATGTGTGTTATATAAAAAAAAATCTATTTTGCAACTGTTCCATGCTTTTCTTCAATAAAAAAAAATGTAAAATATGTGCTTCTGCTAACAAACTTGTTGGAAATTGGTCTTGATGGCACAGTTTATCATCAGAAATGAGCCGTATTTTTCTGAAAGAAACCTCTTCTGCGAAGTGATGTCACCTAAGCTGTCTCTTCTGTCAGTGAGTGCTGTCATATCGTTGTCATGCCCGCTGATATTGCCAACAAATTATCTCTTGCTTGAAGAGAGTAGTTCTCGAATGTTTTTTTGCTATATGGTTTGCTCATCCCCACTTGTTCAACATGTTGGAAGCGTACATCCCTGTGACGCGTAATACTTAGTACACAGGGTGAAAATTCAAAAATAAATCTTTGAAATTTTTTATTTCGATGAAACAATCCTCGAGAAAAACAGTATTACTATTCAGCGACCTTATAGTCTCCTATTGAACATTTGAAAGATGTACCCCTTCATAGTCGCTGGTATCCTACGTACAGGGTGAATTAATTTTAATAATAATAATAATAATAAATGGACTTTATTCAGTAAATGAATAACAAATGAAGAGGGGCGAAGTCTAGCACAATTGCTATTCTACTTAACCCTCTCAACATGTTACAAAATAAAATATGACAAGAAAAAATGCATAGCAGACAAAACAAAAAAAAAACAAGCAATAAATTCTTAACACATGAATTATATGGAATGAGGGAGGAAAACAAAATCAATTGCTAATTTTCATCACAAGAAAATAATGTAAAAATTAAAGTGAGAAATCAAATGTAAGAAATCAAATGTAAGAAATTAACACAAAATTGAACAAAAATTAACACAAAATTAAATAGAAATCTGTATCCTCAGTGCAAGAGGATAGAGCAAGAAGGAAAGATAACAGCAATTAAGCTAAAGTAAGAAAGAAAAAAAAACAACTGTAGGGACAGACTTAATCAATGGTCAAAAAGGCGCAGGGAAGAGAAGCATAAAGAAATGAGTTGAAAATCAAATTCCACCCGATAAAATCAATCTGATGAGCTGGCTTTTAAAAGACGAAAGCGATGGCGACTGCATCAACCCACGAGGAAAAGAGTTGAAAAGTTCCACAGAGTTATAAGTGAAAGATCTTCGAAATAAAGTCGTATGGTGGTGAGGCATTGTCAATCTATCATTAGACCATCTTAAATTTAAGCCCATGGAACAAGCGCCCGATCGTAATACAAGTTTACTTCTCAAAGCTACACTGCATAAATCAAACTTGAAAAGCTTGTAAAGAAAGTTCCCCAACTGGGAGATGCGACGCTGTTCCATGTTGAGCCAACCAATCTCGGACAACTTTAAGGACACGTGATCATACTTTCTAAGACCGTATATACATCTTATACAGGCATTCTGGACTCTCTGTATTCTACTTTTTGTGACAGAATCAAGACAAGGCCCATAAATGAAACTACAGTAATTGTAGAAAGAGAGTACAAGAGTATCGCAGAGGTGTTTCTTCAACGGGAAGCTCAGTATGTGTCGGTTAGTGTATATTAGTTTTAAAGCTGAATAAGATTTTTTCAAAAGTGACGTAACGTGATCCTTGAATCTTGAATTTGTATCAAGGATAACGCCAAGATTGCGAGATGAATCGACGTATGGGATTTGAACGTCATCAATCTTGAGAGAAAAACCATTATTCAATAAAAATTCTTTTTGTTTTTTAGTTGCGAATAACAAGGCACAGGATTTTAAAGGATTAAGGAGTAACGCGTGTTCTTTGGAAAGGGAGCTTAACTTATCCAAGTCCTTCTGAATATGCTCACGAGCCGCAAGAAAATCCGAATAATGAAAGCTGAAGTGCAACTGCGTGTCATCGGCGTAGGCTTGGACCTTGCATTTATCCGTGCATGTTAAAACGTCAGAAGTATACACAATAAATAACAATGGACCGAGTATTGAACCCTGCGGTACGCCGGATTTAACACTTAATCTTTCTTTTTCAATGTTTTTTATCTTCATCAAATCAATCCAGACAAAAGCCAATTCCAGCGTTGTTACAAGTCTATTATCTCTCATTCAATATATAAAAATGTCACATTTCTCAAACTCCCTAAACACAACCTACAAGGTGAAACATACTTTATTTTTTTTATTTTTTTTTTTCTGAATAAAATCAATCAGGATAATAATCTTATCTAGTTTTACTCGGAGGCTCAGAGTTTTCCGCAAGCTAAATAAAAAATTTGCATTTCTAATATCACTCTGGCTTGATATACAGGATGAATTATATGTTGTTTCAACTTTTGTTGTGTAAGGAGTTGCTGAGGAAATTGTCCTTAGCAACTCCTCGCACAACCAAAATCGCAAAAATGCTTGATGCTACAGTAGCCAGTAGTTGCAGTGATTGCAGAAATGGGAATTTTTGAGATGTTTTGCCGAATACTCTAGGCTCTCCTTTGAAGTGGGTAAGATTATCATCCGAATCAATGTGAACCAGGAAAAAAATAAAAGAAAAAAGGGTGTTCCACTCTGTATGTCATGTTTTAGCAGTTTAAGGAATGTGACATTTTTATATCTTGAACAAGAGATTATAGACTTTCAACAGAGCGGGAATTGGTCTTTGTCCGGATTGATTTGATCAAAATAAAATTTATTGAAAAAAAATTGATTTCACCCTGTACGTAGAATACCAGCAGCTATCGAGAACTGAGTTTTTCACACGTTCTGTAGGAGACCATAAGGTTGCTGAATAATGAGAGAGGCTGTTTTTCTCGAGAATTCTTTCACCGGAATAAAAAAGTTCGAAGATTTATTTTTTAATTTTTACCCTGTATACTAAGTATTACGCGTCACAGGGATGTATGCTTTTAACATGTTGAACAGGTGTGTAAGAGCTAACCATATAGCAAAAAACCGTTTGAGAACTACTTTTTTCAAGCAAAAATTCTAATTCAAATATACTATTCTTATGAACGCAAAATAGAAAAAAATGGTTTTCTGTTTAGTCTGTCCGATAAAATCAACAAAGTGCCACCCAAATGCACCCCTCTGCTCCCTCCATCTCACTTTAACAATCTAAAATCAAAATAGTGATAGATACATCAAAGGACCCCGCACGATTCCTATAGAAAATGGGTCTCGGTCAAATATCCTATTTTTTTTATATGTTGTAGCCCAATTTGACACGAGCCAAAAACCATCGTCCGTTACCCAAAATAATGGACAGTTTTTTTTCTATAAGGGGTTGAAGATGGGTTATTTCAAGGTAAAGAAGGTAAAAATAGGGGGTGGGGTTGAAAAAAAAACCATCGGTCAATTCGGCTGAATTTCTAATATTGTGCTTCATCAGTTACGCTGAACAAGATGACCAAGGGAAAACTCAATCGTATGACCAGTTTTCACCCCACAGAGGGTTGAAGTTGACTATAATGAAGCATAAAACATTCTTCCATCTCATAAACCAAATGAATGAAAATAGTGGACTTTCATATCATCTTGTTTTGTAAAAATGTCTATTCTTCAAAAATAATTTCAACCCCGTCTCTCATCCCCTATCCTTGTTTCTGAAAATCATATTTGAAATAAATCTTGGAAATGTAGGAAAAGGTCTACGGTCGGATTCTCTGTATCTGATTGTGAATTCCCTTTCAAAATTCACTTTTACCATTATGCTTATGTTGGCACCTTTACAGCAGGGTGGGACATACATTTGATTTGATGATTTTTTTGCCTGGATTATTGTTAAAAATATTGGTGTTCCTATATTATCCTATTTTTCTTTTGTACGGATACACCTCTATTTATAGTTTAGATTGAGGAATTTAATGTCATTTGAAGCGAAAGCTGCTTAATCAAGGCAAAATATTATGTCACACTCTTATTCTAGCTACTGCGACTATTTGAAGGATGAAATAAAAATTAATATGATTTTCAAGATTTATTTCGAATATGATGTTCAGAAACAAGGATAGGGGATGAAGGACGGGGTTGAAAGTATTTTTGAAGAATAGACATTTTTACGAAACAAGATGATAATGAAAGTCCACTATTTCCATTCATTTGGTTTATGACATGGAAGAATGTTTTATGCGTCATTATAGTCAACTTCAACCCTCTGTGGGGTGGAAACTGGTCATACGAATGAGTTTTCCCTTGGTAATCCTGTTTAGCGTAACTGGTAAGGCACAATATCAGAAATTCAGCCGAATTGACCGATGGTTTTTTTTTCAACCCCACCCCCTATTTGGGGGTTGGAGAAACAATTTGTGCCAAAATTCATAATTCGACAAAATAGCATCATCTGCATGACTTTCAAACGTAATTTCGAATTTGATACCCACAAGTAGGAGTTTGGGGTGAGGGAGGGGGTTGATTTTTTCATAAAAGAAAATGGGAATTGTCATGAGCCATATGTGTTAGAAAGAACGTTGAAATGTTCTCACTTACGTTGGAACATATTTTTTCACCTAGAAAGAACTCATCTTCAACCCCTTATAGAAAAAAAAACTGTCCATTATTTTGGGTAACGGATGATGGTTTTTGGCTCGTGTCAAATTGAGTTACAACATATAAAAAAATTAGGGAATTTGACCAAGACCCATTTTCCATATGAATTGTGCGGGGTCCTTAAGGGGAAATTGAATTATCTCGATACTTAAAGGAGACCACAACACAAAATACAAGTTGGTCTCAGATGAAAGAGTTGAAAAAACTAGAACGATTGCATAAGGTCTTGTAATATTACTTAGCTCGTGGCGGGCGCTGCGGTTATAACTAAGAACGACAATGACGTCAGAAGGGCAAATTTTCACGGGCTGCCTATAGCTACGCACGGGCATACCTGTACCTGATTCCGTTGCCGATGAGACGACGACGGTTTTAAGCCTGCCATAATTATTACTGTTTGTTTGAAGACAATGACGTCTGTCAGAACGACTATAGCAATATCAAGACCAGGGGAACGTGATAGGTGAAAATCGGAGGTGAAAATCTAGGTGAAAACATCTTCCCAAGTGACGTTACGATAATATTTTCAATATGTTTTATTGCGGCTGATCGGACTCGTCTAGAAAACTTAGATTTGTTCCGTATAATCTTGAACTACCTTCCCCATGTGTTAGTCAAATAAAATATAGACTAGATTTTTGTGTTGTGGTCTCCTTCAAATAGTCCAAATATCCAATTTAATGAAGGAGAGGTTGAAAATTTCGAAAAAATGGTTTTCAGGAACAGACTCAAATTCCCTTTAATTTGATGTATCACAAAGTTTGTCTTGGCAAACATCTCCAAGTTTGGAACAACCATTACTCAGCGCCCTAGTAAGGTCTTTTCAATCTGTAATCATCAATCAATGCAAATGTAGCCCTTCAAAAAGAAAAGTTTGTGATACCTATAACAGAATGCCCTAAAAAGAACTCACCGCGCATTTATTGTAAAGAAAATAACTGATATCTATGAGAGACCTTTATGGGTATAAGTACCCACCTTCACCTATGTGGTACGTGAATCAGCCAATAGATAGAGTATAAGTAAGGCACATCAAAAATGTACATTTTCAAGTACTTATACCTACCTATCGATTCCTCTGGGACATGAAATCACATTATTTTGAAATTATTATTGATGCTTTTAATTCTCGCTCCGTTCCGTAAACAGGAAGTCGAAAGATTGCTTCGTGCGGCAGTTTTATGCCAACTTTTTATGTTCCGATGGCGCTTCAATATATTTCCATGACTTTATGACATGCATCAGGAATAATCTGATGGAAACCTAAAACCCGTGTTATGTTTTATGTAGGACAGGCGGCGAGACAAGCGGAGCCAAAAGACTCCATGCATTTTAATTTGAAATTGCCGTATATGCATTCTGCTGTTTGTATGGAATAATAAATTGAAATAATGCACGTAAAATAATTATACGGTGAAGAGGTATCGTTCACCTATTTAATCTATCGATTTTATAAACATAGGTGAATGTGCTTACGATCGATCCGACTAAAATTGCGATTTAAATTAAAATCGAGCTATAAGTCGCACTTATGACGACAGAAAAGTTAGAAGAGAGACAAGAACTAACAACGCCCTCTGTTAGACATAGAAATCGAGCTATAAACCGCACTTATGACGACAGAAAAGTCAGAAGAGAGAGAGGAACTAACAACGCCCTCTGTTGGACATAGTGTAACGTTGAAATCGAACCATCTGAGATGCCCGCTTACAAGGGTATACAGGGTGATCACCGAATAATTGTCTCCCATTAGTCGAAACCTTCTCGGTGCCTTTTAAGGAAGAGGTTTTGAAGAAATCCAATCCGATGAAAAACTAATTTGATGAATAAATAATGACATTGTTATTGTCACAAATTTGCGTTAGGTACTGTGAGGAAACCTCCCTTCTCCTAATTGATTAATTAGCTGTGATACCATTATTGCCCTTACGTTGTGTATTTTTTTTGTACCGTAGATTTTTAATCACTTTTACCTAAGTCATTTGAATGAATTTCCACCTACTTCAACTTTCCATCGTGTTACTACCCCAGTCATGCTCTAGTAACCTCAGTTCTTTGAAAGAGGATGATTTAAATAAATGTTGAAAAATAAACAAAGTCATTTAATCACACCTAATCTTTATTACAAGTTAATCAGTCATCGCCACTTTAATTAGGTTTATCTTGATTATTCGTCACACAGTTTCCAGGCGGGCTGAAAACCAGCAAACGATAGAAATTAGTTAATTCAAATTTACATTCGGTTTCTGGAAAAAAATACACCCTAATTACGTGCGAAACCTCACGACTTATTAACTCAACATTTTCAATTTAATTCCGTTTCGCATTATTCCTAATTTGCAGAACTATCAGTGAACCAGTTCCCTAACGCACTTGAGCTTTGATTCCCTGCATGATTAATCAATACCTCGTCGATTTTAAATTTCAACTCTTTCTTCTTTCTAGCCTACTTTTATTTGTACGAGAAAAAAATCTCGATTATTTGGTTGTACTCAGAGAAAGATTATTGTTCACTTAGTATTGTCTTGGTATTTCGAAATTATAGCCATGCTTTTAATTATCGATCAAATAATTCACATAAAAGTTGAGTGTTCACGTTTAATGAATTTATATCCGGCTGGTGCTGTAGTTTTGAACCTACAGACTTATCCATCAGCTCTATTCCACGTTGAGTTATATAACTCCACTGAAATCTGCAATCAGGTGTACAATTTATCGCGGTGAGCTTCTGATTGATTAACCTGCAAAATAATATTAATACCGTCTAATCTGGGTGACCAGTTCAAGCCGCTCATGGCTTCGGGGCAAGGAGAATCGCTCCTCGGGTATATACCCCTTGATGGTCTTGGCCACGACTAGCTCATAGTCTGGGGTGAGTGTGGGTTCGGGTTATGGGATTTCGTGCATTCAGCATAGGGTCAAGGATAGGAAAAGCAAAAAGAAAACAGGTCAACAGTTATATTCATGACGCAAGGTTACATATCAAAAGGAATGCAAAACAAACTGTAACCGTTTCTGGTGTTACGAAGAAAGCAAAATAAAATAGAAAAGATACTTAGTAGGTCCCAGAGTGAAGCTCATAACCATCCTCGACCTTTCTCTGTCCATCGGTGAAACCATCGTTCTTACTGGAAAACTGCCACGGCTACAGGACTCGCCTCGTGGTGTTAGGTCTCCGTCAGCACTTGAGAAGGTAAATCGGGCGCCACCAGTGTAGCAGCGGAGTAGACGGAACCCTACGAGGGTCCTAACGGCACACTGGAGCCAGCCGGGCAATCCTCCAGTAAGACAGCTTCACCTAGAACATCGAAAGGGATCAGAGACACATACACTACTTTGGTATCTTTCCCCAATATTTATATCCCTACCCCAATTTTGATGATATTGCCGAAAAAGGTAATAATAGGTGGGTAATAGTCAAATGATATAGACGATAGACGTCGACAGATAATTTAGAGTTGGTGGCGGCTCAACCTTCCGTGAGCAAAGGCCAGGTCAACAGACATGTACGCTGGCATGCCATTATAACAAAGCACCACTTAACTGGACTGTGCTGTGGCGGATAGACGCCGACTGAGAGATGGATCGCCTGGTGATGTCTACGATGGTACCACGACGGGGCGTATTCTGTAGACGCCGGCGCTGTCGTATGGTGGCCCACGGTTGACTGACGAAGCGAAAGCAGACAGTTGGAAGTCGCTATGGTCATCTGGCAGCATCAATATGTCGGAAACTCTGATATTCAGGAACAGCACAATATCAGTGACAGGCCATGTCAACTGGCAACAGGAAAATTTGGATGATCAAAACTGGCAAAACAGGAAACAGGACTGGGGAGACTGGAGCGGATGACGATGAGGATGATGATCAGTCAACGCCGGAGGAACAGCAGCAATCTCGACGGCGGAGACGAGGTGGTGGATTGGAATATAGCTCGACACCGGAATGGATGAAAGCTTCATCGGTGGAGGGACAATGGAGATGTGGGCGGCCGGGGCGGCCTAACTAACGTCTTCTTCTACTCGCTCATCTTGTTCTTTCGAACCAAACTCGAAACCAATCTTACGAGCCGCGCTCTTCTCAAAACCCAAAAACTCTCTCCCCTGTTGTTATCGCTACCAATCACACCTTCACTTTTTTTTTCTTCCGCCTACTGCTCAAATTTCACACCGTTTCAATATTATGTTTCTTTCTGTCTTGGAGCGTTTTCGAAACGACACGGAATTTTCTTGGCATTGTTCAAAGAGGTTCTCTTCTGGAACTAAACCTTTTAATGCCTGTGAACTTCTTGTCGATGCGAAAAAAAGGGTTAAATCTTTTCTTATTCTGAGAGAAGAGATAATACGTGAGATTTTCGCCCAGATTTGATCCAAATATATGTCTAGAGCAGTGATGTCAGTCGAGTATTTACCGGGTAGGTGGGTAAATATAAATCGGGTATTTACCCGGTATTTTCCCGAGCGATAATTACCCACCATATCTAGTTTGACAGAAAAGTTGACACTGTTGACAGCTCAGTAGACAGTGTTGACGGTTAATGGTTGAATGATTTTTTTTCCAAGTTCCAAGGCTCTACAAACATAAGTAACATAACCTTCAAAGCACTCATCATCATTTAGCTGCTGTGAGCAAAAATCAATATTGTTTGTTGTTGTTTCTCCAATTGTTCGTCACAACTAATGAAAGTAGATACCCTATTAGAGACCCGATTTTGGGTAAATACCAGGTATTTACTCTTAAATATGAAAACACGGGTATATTACATCACTGGTCTAGAGCGCTGGATTTTTAGCAGAACTGACCTAAGGAAATCAACCTAAGTAAGTAAGTATCTTTTATTCTGTGTAAAAATATGTATACATCAGAAACGTCAAACCAAAATATATACATAAATAAATAAATAAATAAATAAGGAAATAAGATATCTTTAAAAACATTATACACATTAAAACGTTTGCGAGAAGAAGTCCTCCAGGCTATATAGAGATTCTTCAAGTAGAAGGTCTTAAATTTTTTTTTTAACTGTTTTTTTGAAGTGAACTTAGTGAAGGAGGCTGGATCTGGAGGAGGCTGGATCTCTTCAAAAGATTACTGAAGCTTTCACCATATTTCTGGTGTCTGAAGGTGGCTAAAAACTAAGCATTTAAAAGCTCACAGCAATTGCAGGGTATTGAATCGGTTTGACGCTTTCTATGGCTGTTCGAAATACCAAGAACCAAACCCAGTAGAGTGACGTTTATAAACAAAACAATTACTCCAACCCCATTGAACAATTATCATCCGATTACAATGGAAAGTAGACTTGCCTCGATATTTTTTCACTCGTAACTGATGCACTACAATTATGAACAGTGTTTTAGCACTCTTAATTATTTATTCTTGACGAGTAATGTTTTTCTTCCAGCCAAACACATCCGTTCGTCTCAACGTCACTCACACCAGTATTCTTCCCTAACCTAGCACCCATGTGTCCTCGTCTTGGGCCTTTCCTTCCTTCCCCCTCTCTATGCTAAAGTCTCCCCCTGACCGGCAAGCTCATGTGCCGGTGTACTGTGTCACCCCCAAGACCAGGCGGCATATCGCTATTCTCGCATTTTGGAACCAAGACTAATCCATCCCAAATTATAATTGCCATTCTGGATTTTGAGCTGGACGCTACAGTACTTTTATAATAGTCAAGGGACGAGCGTTTCAACACACACTGTTTATTATTGATGCGTTCTACTAAATACACGTCATTTTGATTTACCTCACCAAGATAATGCTTTGCTTTGCGTATATTCCGGCAAGCTCTGGACGCCGCACCTCCGCCATTTGTGCAGATGTGTTTCACTCGTGCATCTTGATCTCCAGCTTTCTCAAACCTTCTGGAACTGCAATCTCGAATATAGCAATATACGCCTCCGTGTTTATTCTCGAATGTGATAGAATCGCCCGAGAGCTTCGCAACTCGTATCAATATTGCTCTCAGAATCTGAATACATAGGACTTACCGGTATACATATTCAGTTGAACACTTACATTACACAGCTTCAGACCTACTAATTATATATAATTCAAGGTTGTTGTTTGTTTCAGGTGAGTTTCAGCTGCTGAGAACCCTGTACTCATTCGTAAGTGTGAAATCATAATTGTTAAGTGTCCAGGTAGGTAAGTTATTGCCTATTTATTGTTGCACCTTGATCCTTGATGGAAACTTTGAGAACGGAAATTATCGATACCTTGATGTGTTTTGGTGAATACGTGGGGGGATCTGCCTAAAATGACATACCCTAGGCATTTTTGTTCACAAAAAAATCTGAAAATCCAAGTACAGTCAAGTTTTTGGTCACATCTGTCAGTTAAAAGTTCATCGAATACTGTTTCAATCACGAAAACGCCAATTCTGAAAAATAGCCTTACTGTGTCGTTTTAGGCTCACTTGTGGGTAAAATGACATAGGCATGAAAAATATACAAAAACATAACCGAAGTTGAGAGGACTCATTCAAAACCAACCAAACTAATAAAACCAAGACATAAACTTATAGAAGCAATAATAGCGAACTCGAAAAATACTCAATTAACATAAGAGCAAATAAAAACATGAGCACATAAAAGTAAAACAATAATTCAGCAAAGACAGAACAAGACAAAACAACAATGCTGTTGAATGAACAAACTCAAACCGCACAAACGTATTCTTCAGTTTTTCACACCACATCTGCGAACTCGCAATGTGTCAAAATTTTACATGTCAATTTCTATGTCATTTTGCCCTAATGAGTAGTATGTCATTTGGCCCCAAACTAACAAAACTCCAATAACATAACCCTGTGTTGCTTGCAAATGAGATAGCCTCGTGAATTTATAGAGAAACTGATTACCAAGTGACACACTACCATCGGCACTAATCGCGGCTTAATGAGCTTTCCACATTTACAGAACTTGGGCTCACTCAGAATGGAAATATTACATCGGGTACCTACTTGAAATTCTGGAGTTATGTTACTGCGTCAAAACCGTTCAAACCAGAAAGATGTGGTTTGGTAGAAATGTAGCTTTCTTAATTTGACTATCGGCAAACAGCACCCGAGTACCATTCTTGACGCCCAAATTAAAATAAGCTCAGTATGTCATTTTACCCAAGTATGCCATTTCAGGCAGATCTCCCCTAAGTAGGTTCAAGCAGTAGGTTTGTCGACTGTCGACTTCGCTGTCGACCCTCAGAAAGCATTCCTAACTGAAAAAAATCTTCACAACTACCGAAGTGAATAAATACTGCCATACTCTTTCAGAGCGTCGAAAATTTCTTGATGGTAATATTTGTCTGTAGGTACACAATCAATGGTAAGGGAACCAGCACAGTTCAAGTTTTTGAAAGGCAGTATGAATATGCTGTAAGTAGTGGTACGGTACAGTAGTCCGGTGGACTAGGGTTATAACTATGCATTTTATGACTACGGAACAATTTTTGCAGGCATGTTCAGAAAGCCTTCATCTGTCATTTGAGAAGTGCTGCCAAGCAATTTTTCAATGTGGGGGGTCAGGGCAGCCCTTTTTGACAATTTGAATCGTTTTTTGTCGATAAAATCCGTAATAAATTTGCTAAATAGAAAATTCCAACGGATTATTGAAAAGCAACTCGAAAAGTCACTTATGTGTGATAAAAACTATCACAGGGTAAACAGGTTCCGAAAAAAATGACTTTCCGTCAACATGCAATATAACAAAGAAAATACTGTGCCAAAGACCTTCAGCTTTGTCATTGAAAAATGCCGATTGGCATATTTGTTGATCATACCCACCTGAACTGGTTGAGAACGGCATCCAACAGCGTCAACAGTGCCGGAGCTATACAGGGTGGTCCAGGTTTTAGTCGACAAACTTTGCAGGCTGATAGAGGATAAAAAAAGAAGTCGACTCACCCCAAAAAGTTTATATCTAAAATGCATATTAAAAAAGTTACAGGCCTTCAAAGTTGCAGAATAAAATTGTTTTTTTCTTGATAACTTTTGAACAGCTTGACCGATTTTGCTCAAATTTTGCACATATGGTTAACAAACACGTCCTCAGTGATCTCTTGAAAAAAAATCTGTCAGAATGACGCAGTGCCGTAGATATGGGAGGGTACTAATCCTCTTACCCCCCTACTTTCTACTTCACTGAATATTTTGAAAAACCGTTAAAAGTATTGAATTCGGCGTTCAATTCTGAAGAGAAACTTGGCGTGTCATTGCTACATTTGGAGCAGCGGTTTCGGAGATATTTGTATTTGAAGGTTCAAAAACACCGAATTACGCAAATGTTTCAAAATTCGAGCAAGCTTTGATTCATCCACTTTCATTTTTTTTTTCAATTTTATGTTTATTGATCCATAATTTAGCTCATGAGAAATTAAAAATTGGTTGTGAAAATTCATAATTTCAGTAACATGACCAATAAGAAACAATGGGCCCTTGGTTCTTGTTCTTACTAAACTTCCCAACCATCAGTAAGTGAATAGCTACCTATTGAACATTTAATTGTTACTGAAATTATCAATTTTCATACCAGTTTTCAATTTCTCATGAGCTAAATTATGGATCAATAAACTTCAAATTGAAAAAAAAGTTGAAAGTGAATGGGTCAAAGCTTGCTCGAATTTTGAAACATTTGCGTAATTCAGTGTTTTTGAACCTTTAAACACAAATATCTCAGAAACCGCTGCTCCAAATGTAGCAATGACACGCCAATTTTCTCTTGAGAATTGAACGCCGAATCCAATATTTTCAACGGTTTTCCAAAATATCCAATGGCGTAGAAAGAAGGGGGATAAGAGGGTTAGTACCCCCCCCATATCTACGGCACTGCGTCATTCTGACAGATTTTTTCTTAAGAAATCACTGGGGTGTTTGTTAACCATATGTGCAAAGTTTGAGCGAAATCAGTTAAGCTGTTCAAAAGTTATCAAGAAAAAAACAATTTTTTTCTGCAACTTTGAAGGCCTGTAACTCTTTTAATATGCATTTTAGATATGTACTTTTTGGGGTGAGTCAACTTCTTTTTTTATCCTCTATCAGCCTGCAAAGTTTGTCGACTAAAACCTGGACCAGCCTGTATACAGGGTGAAAGGGGAAAATATTTTTGTTTTCATTTATTCCAATAACCAAGATAGATAAAGTGAACAAAATTAAGAAATTGATGTTCCATTCAATGCATGTGAAGACACAACAAACCGTTTTGAAATATCTTGAAGCGTTCCTGAAATATTTTTAAAAAACTCAAGAATATCATCAAAATTCCACTTTCTACTTTTATTTCGTATTTTCCATTATACAGATGTATATCTTAAAGTTATGCAACAAATTTCACAATATACACAGATATACAATAAATTATGGTTAAAACTAAACAGAACCATCACCGCCATCAATCATGTATGCGTTGTATACAGGGTGTAAGAAAAAATTGTTGTTTTTTTTGCTGTATATGAAGAAAACAAGCAAAAAAACGCGTGGACTACACAATACACATTCACGTCAGTAATTTACCTTATCAGGTGTCTTGGCTTGGTTTGTTTCCCCGGAAACTTCTTACCTCCCTAATTTTTTCACTTTCCATGTCTTGATTTTTCTATAACAGCAAAGAGAACGACCATTTCTTCTTACACCCTGTATATGACGCATTGACGCATACATGATTGATGCCGGTGAGTGATGTGGCTGTTCAGTTTTCACCCTAATTTGTTGTTAAATTATAGTATATACCTCTATATAATGGAAAATACGAAATCAAAATAGAGAGTGAAATTTTTATGATATTCTTCAGTTTTTTCAAAATATTCCAGGAACACTTCAAGATATTTAAAAACTGTTTGTTGTGTCTTCACACGCATTGAATAAAGCATCAATTCCTAAATTTTGATTACTTAATCTATCTTGGTTTTTGAAATAAATAATGACAAAAATATTTTTCTCTTCCACCCTGTATATAGCTCCGGCACCAATGACGCAGTTGGATACGGTTCTCAACCAGTTCAGGTGCGTACGATTAACAAATATGCCAATCGGCATCTTTCAATGACGAAACTTGAGGTCTTTGGCGCAATTTTTTCTTCATCATATTGCATGTTGACGGAAAGTCATCTTTCTCGGAATCTGTTCACCCCAGTAATAAGTCTCATCACACATGAGTGACATTTTGGGTTGCTCTTCAATAATCCGTTGAAGTTTTTGTATAGCATTTTTATCACGGATTTTATCGACAAAAAACGATTCAAGTTGTCAAAAAAGGGGCCCCCCTGGCCCCCCCACCTTGAAAAATTGCTTGGCAGCACTTCTCAAATGATAGAGGGAGGGTTCCTGAACATGCCTGCAAAAAATTGTTCCGTAGTCATGAAATGCATAGTTTGGGCAATACTTGGCGCTAGTCCACCGGACTACAGGTGACCCACTTTGAGTGAATAAATGCTTTGTGATTGGAAAGAGTGCTCCGACAACTGCCCTTTCTTTCCTTTTTCTGACTCCAAATTTGATTACCTACACTCATGATAACATTCCATAGTAGGTGTAGGGGATGCCATCTAAGCTTGACCACGATCACCCATTACCAGTTATCTCCATAGTGTATTTTTTCAACCTGAATTTCCTCAATGAATAATTACATTGCAAAAAAACAAAATTAATAAGGCAGTCCGCCCTTGAAACAACGAACTTCCTATGGCCTTACCTGGCTATTTTTTAGGAACAACCTCGGGACGTACGACGCACCCTCGAGTTTGTAGTACACTTAGAAGATACTTCCAAGAAATCTTCAACGACAAACTCGTGGGCAAGTTTCCTTTGTAATAAGAGTCCGTTTGTAGAGATTTTTTGTGTTCTTGGAAAGTTTCAGAAAGAAACAAAAAAAAACAGTTTTCCCTAGGTACTAGTAGTTCGAAACACAATATTATTATACAGGTGTTTCAGCGATGATAGCAAGAAAATCAACTGTGGGTAGATCTCGTCAAAATATGACGAGACCCTCTGTACCATTTTGCAAAGTTAGGCCCAATGACAAAGATACAGCCCTTCAAAGTTCACGTTTTTTAAATTTCAAAAATTTGGAACTCAGGAACGTTATGACGAAATCAACTCAATAATTCACCATAGACTATACCTATAATTAGTTGGTTGAAACTATCTACCAACCTGCAAAAGCGCTTTTGCAGGGTACTGTGCCTTCAACTTCGTAGGTAATGAGCTTATCCATGCGGATTAGATCCAATACTGAAAAAAGTTAGGTACGTTTCCCATCATTCTACTGATCTACTCTGAATGATTCCTACGGCAGCAAACCGGAAAGTGTAGATAATTTCAGCTTTCAAAAGTTACAAGTTGTTCGGAAGCTGGAAAATCGAATATGAACGAGATTTTTTTTATGGCATTGGACTTTTCCAGTTCTATAACAACGCACCTAAGTGAATGCGGACAAAAAAAATTAACCCTACCCACATCACTGCCATAATATACCCTCTAAAAGCGCCGCGAATTTCTCGATGTTGTGCACTCTACAAACCAAATCCTCGCGATACAATCTGCTCGCTGATACAATCAAATTACTTAATCAACAACGCCGTTGGGCCGGAGCTCCCACAAAGCCTTTTTCGCCACATCGCAGGACGGTAATTGCAGACTTTCGTCGGGTCGGGAACGTCCGGTCCGATTCATCGACTTCCGACGGAGTGAAAAGAACTAAGTACGGAAAAAAAACACACACACACATCAGACATTAAATCCCGGTACAATCGCATCGGTATAAATTCATTTTGTTCGTTTTGGCGCTCCCGCGTGCGCCCCCAGTGCTGCTAACCTGACAAATCCAATAAATCCAGAGACTGAAAAAGAGTAGAGAGCGCGAGCTTTAACGGAAAATATGGTCGTCGCGTGTGTGTGTTTGCCCACATTCATCATTTTTTTCGCACCCGCACCAATTTACATGTGACGGTGGTGCACTTTCAATTTATCACAGTCCAAAAAATTTAATTATTGGAAATGAGTAATTATATACAACATCTGCGCGACGATATCGCTTTTTTAATTAGGCTTGCGGAGAGAGCCCTGGATGGGCATGCACAGGCCGGCACACCACTTTGGAAAAAACTGGAAAAGTATCGTTATTGCGTTATGTGCAGGCATTTTCTCTCGAGGGTTTCATTTTCACACCCTCTACAGTACCTACGCTTTATTGAAAAAAAAAGCTCAGGGTATTCTCGAGGCCATTCTAGAGAAAAAGATGGAAACAAAAATCGGAAGTGCACTGATGAGGGAGAAGTACCTACCTTGCCTCTGTCCCAAAACTAATCGATTGAGGCTCCGCTCCCTTTCCGTGTGTTTTTTGCGGCACAGTTAATTTCCTCGTCTCCAGATAAGTTTGAAATTCAAATTGGCAAAGCGCGCTTCTCGTTTTTTAATGGGGAAGTAAATATAGGTACGCGTCAAGGGGTGGTGTTGAATGAGCTAAATTTTTTATATTCTGTCCCCGCCAGAATTCCACAAACTGCCATTCGAATCCGACTCCATAAGCTTCAAGTGGATTTTATCGAAAGCTTCAATCAATTCTTAGTTCAAAAGTCGTCGGTTGAATTTCAACACAGTTTCATGCTATATGAATTTGCGCTGGGTACCTACTTTATTTAATGAGAAGCAAATGTTCAAACACACGCTATTTATTACGGCGTACCACTAAATACACATCAAATTATACATTACTTTCGGATATCGCTCCACTTAACTTCGCTGATGTTTCCAATTTTGCTGTGAATTCAAATCTGACATGCCTGCTGGCCATGCCGCTTCTACATACTTGCGTCGTCTATTCGAGAATATTCAAGCTCCTTCCAGAACAGTCTTAAGGGTGAGTAATGGCTTCAATTGTCGTTAAATGTGTCTTATTCACGCGTCGGGATCTTCAGCGAGTTTTGTAGACTGTCTCCCCCTCGGTCGCCCCTCTTAAGCCAGTTCGTCCCAAGCAAGCCCTTTGTTTTTCCACTTTTTTCCTTAGTACCGTGAAAGTCTGTCAAAGTGAACAACCTCCATTTTGGCTCTGGAGTCTCTTTGGATTCGATTAAACACGTCGTCTGACACATTGATGTAAATTAAAGCTCGCGCATATTTATCTTCATCCACTCCATTCCTCCTCCATCTTCACTCAAAATTTCCCCTACACTTTTGGACAGGGAGCTGGTGCCCCAAAATTTACGTCATAAGGTACATGATTTCAACCCTGTAGGTCTGATGTGCGTTGATGAGGTTGTTAAAAATTGCTTTGTCTTACATGTCGGATCGGGGACTTTAGACTGGTATGAGCATGTCAATTTTCGAAAAAATGGTCAAAAAATTTCATCATGAGGTACATAAATGAAACTAACTGGATTTTGTGTGGGAACATCCCCTCAATTGAAAATCTGATCGCAAGACAAAATTTTTGGGGGCTTTCGGTCCATAAGACAAGTTTGCAATTTTCTTCAAAAAAGACCAAAATTTATCAGTTTTTCACAGGCGTTTTGTTGACCAACCCACTGAGTGTGATATTTATCCGTAATCAGGATGAAGGACGGGATCGATTTCCATGTTAAAATACAGGGCTCACGATTTTTTGAGAAAATTTTTTACGATGATGCACCGTGTAAGCGATGTACCATTGAAAATTTTCGTGGACAGATTCGAAACCTGCGTAAAAAATCATGTAAGAATTGTTTTCTATTCCTTAAATTATGTCAAAGGAGGAGTCTTCAGGAGGAGGTAAATTTTGGCCCTTATTGAAAATTTAAAACTTGTCTTATGGACCGAGAGCCCCCAAAAATTTTGTTTCATGACTCGATTTTTGATCAAGGGGATGTTCCCATACAAAAACCCATTCCTGTACCTTATGACGTAAGTTTTTGATATTTTTTGAAAATTGACAAGCCTATACTAGCCGAAAGCCCCCGGTCTGACATGTAAGACAAATCACTTTTTATCAACCTTATCAACGCACATTAGACCTACAGAGTTAAAATCATGTACCTTATGACGTAAGTTTTGAGACACCAGATCCCTGTTCATTCCCTCTCTACCTCCCACTTCAATAGATGTTCTCATCATATCTCCCATCCTCTCCCGCCCCTCTCGACACATTCTGCATCGTCTCTCGTTCTCCTTCAACCAAATCTTATTGCCTTTCCCTTCGTTTCTACATCTGAATCTTGCTATGGCATCGCTCCACTCTCTTTTGCTCCTTCCTTATGTTGGTATTTTGGTATTTGTTTGGTCACCAGCTTTTTCCAAACTCTGGTAGCATCTTGATTCTTTTATTAGTTCCATTCTTTCCTGCATCTCAACGTCCCTGTATCTCATCTTCAGCTCCTCCGCCAATACATATCCATCCTTCCGCATTCTTTCAACCTCTTCACTCGCGGATCCCTTGTAGTATTTCTCCTCGGGCAGAGATATCAGGATTAGGACTGGAGCTTCAGGCTCCCTAGGCCCAATGTAACTCACCGAAGATGTAGAACGGGTTGATGAGAAGAGTATGGGAAAGCCCAGATGAAAAACAGGAAGTTTTGCAAATGATGCTTCCCAAAAAACTAATGGAAGGGGTTTTAAGAGAGGTGCACGATGGCGCTACCGGAGAACATTTTGGAGTCAGCAAGACGTTGTCGAAGGTTCGTGAGAGGCTCAGTAAGAGCCAAAGTCCATTATTTGCAAGTTATTAATACATAAAGACAGCTTGGTCCTCATATTTTCTTCATTCACTACGCGTACACCTGTGAGGTCTCTTCATGGAACAAAAACTACAGAGTTGCAAATGGATTTCGGTCCTCAGTGAACCAAATCAAAGATTTATTATGATGAATATAAGAGAAAAACGGAAGAGCTGATATAAAAACATGTAGAGTCAGTGAGAAATACGAGTCTCTGCCCATGCCGATCTGTCCTCTCCGATCTCCTTCCTTCTCGCCAGCAAGGAAATAGGAGAATCTTCCCGTTGCTCCTTTTTCACCGTAGCTGTGGTCCATCTCTGTGGAAAATGGAAACTGGACGGGGATCGTCCTGACCTGTGCTGCATTCCGCTGGTGCATTTTCTTGCAGTGCTTGCAATCATCTTTGCATGGCCATCGAGAAAGAGCTTCTGCATTTGCATGACTTTCACCTAGTCTGTGTCCAATCCGCCTGTTGGCCCTCTGCATTCTTCGTTTACAGCATTCACATCAGTTTAACATGGTCCGCCGTCACCAAAAATTTTCGCTCATAGAGGTATTGGTGGACATTTATCGACGGCTTTCACTATCATCAAATGCACCCCACGAGTGTCTCAGTAGCTCATTTCATTTATTTATTTTTTCATTTATTATACTCTCTACGATGACCTATACATTACAGGTATTTTATGATCTGGAGTGTTGATTCCACAAAAATTTTGACAGCTGCTGCTAATTCCAAACTCTTTCTGGCCGTTGGAAGCCCCGGCTCGCCATGCTCCGGCCCGTTTCTTCTTCAACTCCAACTTAGTCACACAGATAGAAGATGGATAAACTGTCATTAAATTCCTAAAGAAATAGGTGTTTTTTGCACTACTTTTCGTTCCTTTCCAGTTTGGACAAAACCTTTCTGTACTACTCAACTACTTGTTTTTGTCCATCCTGAAGTTCCAATTCTGGAATTTCCCAAACTCCCTGTATTATAGTACAAGAAAGGTAGCGAAGAAATCGCCAAAACCAGGTGGTTTTAAGTTCTAACGCGGATATTTTCCGTGGGCAATTCGTGAAAAGTTTGTTTTGCTACGACCACCCACGAAAACGTCACTTTCTGGACGGTATAGTAGGCGCGAAACTTGCCAATTGCAAACACTGTGCGCGAAAGTAGAAATATCGTCACTAGTGCCTTTCGCTTTCGCTTTTCAATGTCAAACATGGTTCCATGGCAAACGATGAAGGGCATACCACTGATGCTTCTTCGCCGACGTCGGACAGGGAAAATAGGTCGATCGAAGGAAAAATAGTGTACACAACTCGCAAGAAAGCATCTTTCTTACATTCGTGAGATCACCGCACTCGCTGGCGCTCGTGCGCAATTTTTCACACTCATACGGGAAGTATCACTTTCGTTGCTTGTTATGTGGTATACTATCTCTACATCTTCTTTTGGCGTGGCTTTCATTCGTTTAAACAAATAAGGATATTGTTGATTATGAAAAATATATGTTAGAGCTTTTTCTTTCCATAACGATTGTTAACGTGCCCAGTTTCTCATTTGAGGTAGTAATGCCCGTATTCATAGTCGTGACTTGAGGTCCACCTTGATACTTGAGTATAACTTCGACTAGAAACGCGTTTCATAGACGTAAAAGTTCTACTCAAGTATAACTTGACGATACGGTAGAACCTTCTCTGCCTCGAGTATCACTTGAGAAATATTTGTTTTCTTTTTTTTGCAATAATTTGAAAGGGTAAAAACTTCCTTGGATGATTTTTTTTTGTAGCTTTCGCAATTGAAGAGTATAATTTTTCATCACCGGTCATATACAGGGTGTGACAAAAAAATTGTTAATGCGACGCCTGTATTATCCGTTTAATCTGATGTGGTTTTTCATCCTGAACACAAATACAAATACAGGGTGTTTCATTTTTCTCGTCAATATTTCGAGATGGTAGAGCATCGAGAAATAAATACTTTCGTTAAAAAAAAAATAGAAAAATTGGAAAAAATTAAAATCACTACTTTTACAAATTTGACAAAAGTTAATATGACCGCGCGTAGATATGCATCGAATCACTCACAATCACAAATGTGTACCAAATTTGATCAAAATAGATTATATTTGTAATTATAACAAAAAAGCCATTTTCAAAACTCAATTTTGAAAGCCTCCATCTCCATTATAATACGTTTTTAATTAATTTCTTCGAGAAAATCTAATTATTTTTATATGTTTTACCATCTCCTGAAATATTCACAAAAAAAGTGAAACACCGAAACACCCTGTATATGACTTGAGTAGGGCAGGCTTTTTCCAAAGAGAACATGTTCACAAATTCAAAAAGTTGCATTATTTTGACTTTAATTCAATTTTACGTCAATGTGTTGAACATATTTTCAAATTCCACAGAAAAAATTCAAACGAATTTATTTTCAACCAAAATTGACCTATTTACATCCATAACTTCAATCTATTTTCAAGTTCAGGTCGGATAAAGTGAAGCAGCCTAATGTATTTTGTGGTAATTTTTGAAAAAAAAATTGAAAAATACAACCATCATATTTGTGTCCAGGATGAAAAACTACATCAGTTGAAATCAAAAAATACAGGATGTCGTAAAAACAAAAAGTTGTTTTCGGCGACACCCTGTATAGGTACAACAAGGGATGAAAAAAATCAATTTTGGAGTCTACAAAAAAAATCGTTTGAGTAAAGTTTTGTTTTTCTGCAAATTAGAAAGGGAAAGTCTCCATTAGGGGGTGGGGCTGTAGGTGATCAGTTGATCACCCTGTACATACTCTTGTTTTAAATTTTTAAATTATTCCGCCGTCAAATCTCAAAGTAAATCTAGTGATTTCTTTCCACCGAGGAAAGCCGAACATTTGTCTGTGAAACAGAAGTGGTACTTGAGGTCCACCTTGTTTTCAAGTGGTACTTCGTCAAGGTGGACCTCAAGTCACGACCATGAATACGGGCATTAGACTCTCGACAGAGTTCGACTTTCCATCTTTTTGGCTTTCTTTTTCTTGTTTATTTGTCTTTAGTCGGTCGGTTTATCAAGAATCTGGAAGTCGAATTCAGCTTTTCGTTCGTTTGACGCAGATAGTGTGTGGTCCTCGGTAGGTGTTGGAAGGAAAAGTTTTTTTTTTATTTGGATGAATTTCCTTTTTGGTTTCATTGCTCGTTGCTTTCTTTGCTGTTTTCGCTCTGCTTTTTCGGATTCGTTGATGTTTTGTCCTTGAAACTTGTTATTCCACACGTTTTTGAATGACTCTCTTCGTGGTGTTCTACAACAGATGTTCTTAGGTGAGATGTATTAGATTTGATGATGTATTCTCTAGGCTTGATGTTTGAATGTCAGTGTTTATGCTACAGTTTGGTGGATCCGGGCAGGCTTTTGCGACATGTCCTGGAGTTCTGCATAAAAAAACACTCAAGTTCGTCAAAGCTAACAAAAATCCTGAGAGCCGTGTTCGCGAAAGTGCTACCGTCCGCCAAGTTGAACTGGTAGGTGAATGCAGATCGTCATGTTAGCAATTCTTGATACAACTTTTCACGTGTTGAAACGGTAGTTTTCCCATCTAGTGTGTTGTTTCTGTCGCATGCTCTTACCACGAAGGTGGCGTAGGTACCTATACCTTACGCGAAATGATTGAATCATTCGATATATTCCATTTTCACGTCAGCGTGTAGACTCATGCTTCAGCAATGCATATTATTTTGAATTTTGGCTTTCCGTCATTGTTTTCGACAGAGAGGTATAATTTTCTTAATGATCGACACGAATATTCGAAACTCCCAAAAAGACTCTACTTTTGTTCTCAAGAGAATAAGAACCACGTAATATCAACATTTCAAAAAAACTATCATTTATTCATGATGTCAGTTGGAATGGCAATTTACGATTCATGCTTGTCCCAACTTCTTAACTTTATGTGGGTGAACTGAGCGATCCAACATTTTCCTATCTGCATCAGATCAGGGCAGCCAAACGTGCTCAATGGGATTGAAATCTGTAGAGTTGACCGGACAATTCATTCGTCCAATGTTTTCTGTTTGGAAAATTGATCTATGATATTCACCCAATAATAATGATGATACTTTATTCGTGTTAAAATGTGCCAAACAGACACTTACACCCGTCAAAAGAAAAGAAAATAAATAAATAACAAAATATCAAGTGGTGAATTCAAAAGAAAGAAATTCTTCTATAGAATAAAACGCATTTTGTAACATAATATCTTTCTTGGAAGTTGAATAGATGCTCAACCTCCATTCATAATAGACCCAGAATAGAATTGCCCAGCAAGCTGTTGTAACAAACAAGATGAAAAATTGGGAGGATGAAAACTACAAGGGGATGATTGGTTATAATGGTAATATTAAACTGATTTATGTGTTTGACGAAAAGATCCTACCATTTGCCACAATCGTAACAAACAGGATGAAAATATCAAAGATAACTTTGATTCAAGAAGTTGAGGGTTACCTTCCTATTATAATATAACACGATTTTAGTATTAGGGGGTTAATTTGAGTATGAAATTGCGGTTTACGATCGACGCAATTGAAATATGTCCAAGACATTTCCAAAGTATTGATTAATATTAAAATACCACCAACTGCAAAACTGGGGGTGGTTGGTGTTCAAATAAACTGAACAATGTAAACACAATAAAGTAGGTATGTATGATAATAAGTAATACGAGTTCCTGTACCTTATGTACGGTTTGGGGGAACTATAGTATGTCGATGACCCTATATGGTCGTTAGAATAGGGGCTGCTTATATCTAAGGTAGTAACGTGCTGCCACCACTGTTCTCAGTTGTTTTATATGGAGAGACAGATCCATAGGGGGAGAGGAACAGACCATCTGGGTGCATCTTACGGTTTTAATCTAGGTTGGAGTAGCGTGCATCTATTTCTGGCTTTAACTCTTCGGTAAGGCGTTTATGTTGAGTCTGGAAGACGAGGCATTTGAATCGAGTAGGAACTTCCAGCTTATGATTATCTGTCTACGTAGAGGGTGGTCAGATAAACAAAAGATTTCGCAGACAACATTATATATTAAAAGCATAAGCAAAATTGAAAATACAAATACTGCAAGATTGTTATCAAAAACTAGTATCAAAAATAGAAGGTATATATTGAAATAATCTTAAAACTACACCACTATTTTTCTATTTTTCTTTTACCAACCGGTTTCGCCTTTCGGCATCGTCAGGGTTTGTATAATATTTAAAATATTTTCTTTTTTGAAGAAATTTGTAAAAGTTTCGACATCCGTCAAAACTTTTACGTAAAAGAAAAATAGAAAAATAGTGGTGTGGTTTCAAGATTATTCCAATATATACCTTCTACTTTATACAACACCACTACAAGACCAATGGATTTTTACTTATTTATAGTATCAGAAATATCCACAAATACAGCCATCCACGTGACTTGAAACATTAGTGGTAAACAAACAAACTCAGTTGACACTGTGACGTTTGAATGACGTAATTGTAAAGTAGGTATGTATGATAATAAGTATTACGAGTTCCTGTACCTTATGTACGGTTTGGGGGAACTATAGTATGTCGATGACCCTTTATGGTCGTTAGAATAGGGGTTGCTTATATCTAAGGTAGTAACGTGCTGCCACCACTGTTCTCAGTTGTTTTATATTAAGAGACAGATCCATAGGGGGAGGGGAACAGACCATCTGGGTGCATCTTACGGTTTAAATCTAGGTTGGGGTAGCGTGCATCTATTTCTGGCTTTAACTCTTCGGGTAGGCGTTTAGGTTGAGTCCGGCAGACGAGGCATTTGAATCGAGTAGGAACTTTCAGCTTATAATTATCTGTCTACGTGAAGGGTGATCAGATAAACAAAATATTTCTCAAAACAACATTATATATTGAAACCATAAGCAAAATTAAAAATACGGATACTGCAAGATTGCTATCAAAAACTAGTATCAAAAATTTTCACAAATACAGCCATCCACGTGACTTGAAACATTAGTGGTAAACAAACAAACTCCGTTGACACTGTGACGTTTGAATGACATAATTGACATTTCAGTGACAGCGCCGATGAAACAGAGTACTGCGCTCTGACTCGCGCTCAAGCGGCCAGAGGGCGTTACCCACTGCTTCACTCGTGACGCTACAAGTTCGGTCAACTAATACATTTAGATCAAGGACGGAGTCATATTGGTGAAATAAGCGTTGCAAAATCAATCCGTGTGGGTTTATTCCTTGACGGATTCCGACCATTTTGGTCTCTTTCGAAAGCTACAAGGATGTACTTTGGTTTTAGTCCGTTGGCATTCCCAAAATCCAGAAATAATTTTTCAAATGTCAAAATTTAAAAAAAAAAAAATTTCGAAAATGTTAATAGGCTCAAACCAAAGTACATCTTTGTAGCTTCCGAAAGAGACCAAAATGGTAACAATCCGTCAAGGAATAAACCCACAGGGATTGATTTTGCAACGCTTGTTTTACCAATTGAACACCGTCCTTAAGAGAGGATGATGCAACAACTGTCGCGACGCTATATTGGCGTTTATTCGTTTTAACTCGTGCACATGACGTAAGTGGGGATGGGATACAAGAGAGAGAGAGAGAGATTTCACTAGCATGAGAGACATAGAGCTTGTTTACGCGAGGCTTAGCAGAGATTTTAACAGTGGTTAGTTAGGAGTGTTTACGCGCGCCGACCAAAATGACAGCCGACAGCCCCTTAACCTAGGCCGCTATTCTTGAATCGTGTGAGAAAAGTCCCTGGCAATAAAATACATTCCGCAGTACACTTCTGTAGTGAAAGTTGCCTAAAAACCACGATTTTAGGCAACATTCGCTACATCAGTGTACTGCGGATGGGCATGGGCGTTTACGTGCGATTGCCAACACTTGTTTGCTTACTTAATGCAATTCAAAATCATATTTAGCTAAGCTTAACAGCTGTTGCGAAACTTGCGTTTAGAGGTGTTTATGCGGACGATAACATTGATGTTACGGACCTTAACACCAGTTTTAAACCTCGCGTAAACAAGGCCACAGTTATAGCAGATGATCATTATTACGGGTGACTCAATCTTCATCCGTCATCCGATCAAATTATTAGATTTTACCTTATATGCGGTGACGTCACACTGATAAGGACTCTAATTTTTGCATTCCACTCTGGGTTCCAACAGAGTTCACTCGCGAAGAACACAGGGATCATATCTTTAGGGCGAATAGGTTGCGCGTTACGAAGGAACGCGTCTTCGCGTAACTCAGAAAATTCAAATATTATAACGCGTCGATTTCCTGTGTAGTACAAGGAAAGAAATTTAATTGATTTCCCGCGCGTGATTTTACTGTAGAATTTTGCCACTTTGACCACTTGAAATTCGGGAATTTTACTGGGAGGAACCGCCAAACTTGGACGGTCCCGCCGACACATCCGAGGCTTAGCAACTTAGTGACTTTAGTTAATTAATCATGAATAAATTAATAATTGAATTTGACCGCCGCGCGACCTGCAACGAGATGCAGCTCGGTTCAAAGTTGGGTCGGAAGTCTTATTGCCAGTCGCGAGTCCCGTTAGTCCTATTTATCAACTTTGGTTATCTTTTCACCCCGCTATTATTCACCTCACGTACCAATGAAAGCGGACCTTCTTGGGGGGTCCAGTTCTTTGCAACGCTGGAATCTGCCCATGGACGTTGAAATCTGCACATAGCCTTTTGTTTAGTCTGGAAATATATGATAGCTCGAGTTTTCGAAGGAAATAATTCAGCCGTCTGGTTGACTCATTCATTACATTGAAGCATCAGAATGTTTAGCAGGGGATAAGGCGGTCGTAATTTAGTTCCGAATCTCTCTCATAATTCGAATTAACTATAGAAAAATAGCAGTTGGGTTACAACAAGAAAAATTAAGCTTCAGCAACTATTCAAAAAAAATCCCGAGTAGGGGAAACCAAGCAAATAAGGCCCGGTTTGCTACACTGTTCGTGAGAGCTCTAGAAGAGTCCATCAGCTCCGCGAATATTCTGGCTCTCGATACACGGCTCCGCCGCTAATCGTGCAGCTGTGTCTTACTTACGCTTCGTAATCTCTAGCGATTTGTCTTATCATAAACTCATAACTGTGACTGTGACTGTCGTTTCTCCTTCATGCCATTTTATACTGAATGATACATCAGGGGAATCGCGAAATGTGGTTTTCTCCGGAATCACTGCGGAATATCTACTCGAAAGCCAAGGGCAAACGAAAGAGCTTGAACAGCTTAGTGTAGACAACATTTAGAGAACAAGGATCGCACATGGCTGTATTGGGTTGCGAAGAAAAGCGTTTTTCTTGCCCGCCGACGAAAGGTAAAACCCACACTGAAATATCGAAGCCGCGAAACCCCACACGGCGTGCCCTGTTTAATAAAACCCATTTTAATGAAACCCCCCTTCCCCCAGCTTATAGCGCCAGGAGATAACCCGAATCCTCGCCGGGGCCGGTACAGCGGCTCACTTATGAAGTTTTAATTAACCACCCCCGTCCCGATTTTTCAATTCAGCAAAATACACCTGATGGCCTCTGCTGGGCTGCCTTGCTTCGCCTCAGTTTTTTTTTTTTAATAAGATTTTTATTAATCTCATCCAACTTTGAGGGGTTTCATCCGAGCACCCACCATTTTATTAATTGCCGCAGTGTCCCCAAAATCCTCCGCATATTCGGAAAGCCAAGAGAAATCCACACTTTGTTAATAAAAGGTATAGAAAGGTCCGGCATGCCATCAGTGGGCGCTACAGCGGAGAATTTGTTAATTAATCATCACTTAAGATAAGGGTTGCACGATACATTAGCCAAGACGCGCGCACAGGCTAGAGCCCTAATAAATATTTACTATGTGCGTGGTAAACTTGTCTTGATAGTTTCCCGATACCTTCAAGTCAGCGTTTTCCAGTTTAAATGAGTTAATGATGTTCGGAAAGGGGTTTAGTGTGCGAAAACGATCAAGTGGATATTAGCCACCAGGCTTGAACAATGAGAAGAAGTGACAACGTAGAGGTTATAAAACTCTGCAGATTTGAGGTCTAGCTAGGTATATAGCTAATAAAGCAATGGAGAGATTGAGAAATGCGCGGCGAAGGGCTATCGATTTTAACAGCCAATTCTTTTAATGACCCGTAAAGAAATTACGATTTTATCAGAATGATGATGGTGGATGCTAGGTAGGTATAGGGGTGGTTCCTATGAAACATCAATTTTTCACTACATATTATATTTATGTGGGGTAGGTACGTACTTGAGTCGTTTCTTTTTGCGTTCAAATTTATTCCATAAGTTTTACTATCTCTCCTCACTAGTCGACTAAAAGCATCTTTTCAGTTATTTATTCATGAGCTATGTTAATGGTTTTTGGTCGGCTACAATAAGAATTTGATGTTCTAAGTAAATAATGACGAAATTGTTTGACAGAATCGACCATTAAACAAGAAGCTCGAACTTTTTCTGCAGTACTGTAATTTAGCTCGCCCCTGTTCAGTGTTCGAGAATATCATAAAATAAGAAGATCGGAACCGAGATTGCCACGTGGTTGCATATAAAAGACAATTATTGGCGTTGTAGAGTCCATTCAAATTCTGTATTTTTTTCCAGTGAGCTCGTGATAGTTTTATTATATACCTGTGATCTAACGTGAGTCAGGTGAAGTGGGGTGAATGTAAAAATGGGGCAAATGTGATATAGGCGAGTGAAATTTGGAGAAAAAAAAACATCAAAATTGCTTTCCTTAGCACTGAACTGACAAAACTTATATCCCTGATCTACTTGGGCCAGTTCGAGTTCCACTTTACCAACCGATCACAAAATTATCTGTCAACTCGTGTGAATTGTCATTTGAGGTTGGAAGTCAAGTGCAACAAGTAAGTCTTGAACTCACTCATGTAGTCGAACTTTTGGAGGTAGTTTTTCAACAATCTGGCCACAGATGTAAAACAAGTGGTAGATTCCATTATTCTTGATAGTCATGAAAAGATAATTGCGTTTTTTTTTATAATTGTGTTTGTCACATTTGCCCCTTGAAAAATGTATAGTCGGGGTCAATGTAACATATGATATATCACATTTGCCCCTTTTTTATGTCACATCAACAAATTCATCATCAATAATAATATTATTAAGACTCTCACTTAATCAATATTCATTAAAATAATTATTTAATTGGTTAATTATCAAATTAATGAATAGTTTCTCAATTTAAATTTTTTTATTTTCTTCATTTTGCTGTGTTGATGGGAGAAACTGCCATTTTTCATGCTTTTGTTTGGAATCACATATTTTATCCATTTTTCATGGTGATGAAATGATTAAAAAAACACAATGCACAGAGAAATTATAATTTTCACATTTGCCCCATAAGATACTTCCATTGAAAACCTATAGCGAGATAGGGCCCGTTATCACATTTGCCCCAAAACCTGGGGCAAATGTGATATATTGTATCGTTTAAAAAAAAAAAATCCGTAGTCCCAGAACAACGTAATATTTTGGTTACAGATATCGTTTAATAAAGAGTCGAAATATACAGGCTGTCCGTTTTTCGAGGCTGAGCATGGGTATCTCGCTTATCTTCAGAGATACAGAGTCGGTTGAATTGGAAAAAAGTTGCGAATTTTTATGACGATCAATGGTCCAAAAAGATATTTGACTTGCCAGTTCTAGTTGCCGAGATATTGAGAAAAAAACAGAAAACTTTTATCTCGGTATTTTTCGTTCACGTCCCATTCCTTGTCTCACTATGCCTTCAGCTTTTTTCTTCTTCGTTTTTATCTTGTTTCTCACCCGCCCAGCACACCAATTTGTTCCAATGCTTCACAGTTTTGTTCCATTTTTTTCATTTTCCACACTTCCCTATTTCTTCCCTCCCCTTCTTTTCATGCTTTCGACCTTTTATCTCGTTTTTTTCCTAGTTTCCTACCCGCCCAGCACCCCAATTCGCCTCCTTGCCCAGTATTATTGTTCAATTTCTTCTTTTTCAATACTTTTTTCTTCTTATTTATTTTCTCCCCTCACCCACCAAGCACTTCAATTCGCTCTGTGCTCTTGTTACTTAGATGGAGGAAAACTAATAAGTGAGTGAACCGTCCGCAATTTTTATTTCAGATATTTCTTCTAGACAGTGTTCTAAGTGGTTTGCGATTTTGTTCGAAAAAATTTGCGACATGGAGTTTTCTCAACGGGACCCGGAAATTGTTCCTTCTATCCTTCTGATCACCCACATTCCCCGTCTAGGGTGTCGGTCATTATCCCGACAGTCTGAATCCCCACTTCCCAAGATTTAGACAGTCCAAAGCCCGACCATTACATGCGTGAGGCCAAGAATACAATGAAAGCAAGTTGCCGGTTTCCGGTTTCGGCGCCGACAATCTGCTTTCATTGTCTGCTTTTTCAGCCATAGCTCATGGACATTACCCGACTTGGGGTGGAGAAGAAAAGACGGTAGAAAGTTTATTGTGACAATGTTGCGGAGGGCAAAGTTTTTTTCTTTCGTCGATTTGAGAAGCGCGTTCTGGCAGATTCCACTGGATCCCAATTCGAAAGAAAACACGGCTTTCGTTCTGCCAGGAAAAAATTTGTTTCATTCCCGTGTTCTTCCATTCAAGCTGTAAAATGCCGCGCAGGCGCGATTATTGGATGGTGGATGCCGTCTTTGGTCCCGATCTCAAGCTAAACATATTCGTTTATCTTAATGACATCATCATCACCTCTTCGTCCTTTGAGGAACACGTAAGTCTTCGGAAGGTTGATGACCGTCTCCAAAAAGTGAATCTTACCGTGAACTTGAAGTAGTGCCTGTTCTTCCAACAGAGCTTGAGCTACTTATGGGCTTCGTCTCGATTCTCAGAGACTCCAAAGTCCAAACCGACCCAGAAAAGATCCAGGCCGTGGTTGACTATCTGAGACCCAGAAATGTGACGAAGGTCAAGCGCTTTCAGTGAATACGCTCTTGGTATCGTCGCTTCATCTGACCTAACGAGGGGGAGGGAGGAAGCATATGGCGTCACATGAAGTGACGATGGGTAAAGGCCATTCGTGAACATCAAGGAAGCCTTGGTATCTGCGCCGATCTGATTGAGTCCGGAATTTGCCCTGCTGTTTGTAGTGCAGTGCGATGCCTCCAATACTGGATTTTGTGCCGTACTCACTTAGGCGGTAGATGCCAATGAACGGGTCATAGGGTACGCCAGACGAACGCTGTCGAAAACAGATCGAAACTACTGCGTAACGGAACGAGAGTGCCTTGCCGTTGTTTACGCTGTGGACAAGTTCAGACCGCACGTCGAGGGAACCTCATTCAAAGTTATCACGGATCACGCATCTCTTCTCTGACTCTCCCAGATGGAGGATCCAACAGAAAGACTCGAAAGATGAAGCGTTCGCCTTACACAGTTCGACCTTACCTTGGAACATAGGAGGGGCCAATTGAACGTTGTTCCGGTTGCGTTATCCCGTTATCTTCCGCCATTATTGGCCGAAAATGAGAACCGACGTCAAACACTTTCAATTTCGACAGTCCAAAGCCCGACCATTCCATGCGTGAGGCCAAGAGCACAATGGAAGCAGGTTGCCGGTTTCCTGTTTCGGCACCGAAAATCTGCTTTCATTGTCTGCTTTTGTCAGCCATAACTCATGGACATCACCCGACTTGAGGTGAAGAAGAAAATACAGTAGAAAGTTTATTGTGATCATGCTGCGGAAAGAAAAGTTCTCATCTTCCGTCGACTTGAGAAGCGCGTTCTGGCAAATTCCGCTGGATCCCAATTTAAAAGGAAACACGACTTTTGTTCTGCCAGGAGAAGGTTTGTTTCATTTTCGTGTTCTTCCATTCGGGTTGTTAAATGCCGCACAGGCGCGATTATTGAATGCCGTCTCCAGTCCCGATCTCAATCTCAACATATTCGTTTATCTTGATGACATGATCATTACCTCCTCGTCCTTTGAGGAGCACGTAAGCCTTTTCGGAAGGTTGCTGACCGTCTCCAAAAAGCGAATCTTACCGTGAACTTCAAGTAGTGCCAGTTCTTCCAACAGAGCTTGAACTACTTATGAGCTTCGTCTAGATTCCCAGAGACTCCGGACCGACCCAGAGAAGATCCAGGCCGTGGTTGACTATCTGAGACCCAGAAATGTGACGAAGGCAGAGCGCTTTCAGGGGATGCGCTCTTGGTATCGTCGCTTCATCTTCGATGTTTCCTCGTTGATTTCACCGATCAACGACCTAACAAGGGGAAGGGAGGAAGCATAAGGCGTCGCATGAAATGACGATGGGTAAAGGGCATTCGTGGACATCAAGGAGGCCTTGGTATCTGCGCCGATCTGATTAGGTCCAGAATTTGCCCTGCCGTTTGTAGTGCAGTGCTATGCCTCCAATACTGGATTTTGTGCCGTACTCACTTAGGCGGTAGATCCCAATGAACGGGTTACAGGGTACGCCAGACGAACGCTGTCGAAAACAGATTAGACCTATAGCGTAGCGGAACGAGAGTGCCTCGACGTTCTTCACGCTGTGGACAAGTTCACACCGTACGTCGAGGAAACCTCATTCAAGGTTATCACGGATCACGCATCTCTTCTCTGACTCTCCCAGATGGAGGATCCAACAGAAAGACTCGAAAGATGAAGCGTTCGCCTTACACAGTTCGACCTTACCTTGGAACATAGGAGGGGCCAATTGAACGTTGTTCCGGTTGCGTTATCCCGTTATCTTCCGCCATTATTGGCCGAAAATGAGAACCGACGTCAAACACTTTCAATTTCGACAGTCCAAAGCCCGACCATTCCATGCGTGAGGCCAAGAGCACAATGGAAGCAGGTTGCCGGTTTCCGGTTTCGGCACCGAAAATCTGCTTTCATTGTCTGCTTTTGTCAGCCATAACTCATGGACATCACCCGACTTGAGGTGAAGAAGAAAATACAGTAGAAAGTTTATTGTGATCATGCTGCGGAAAGAAAAGTTCTCATCTTCCGTCGACTTGAGAAGCGCGTTCTGGCAAATTCCGCTGGATCCCAATTTAAAAGGAAACACGACTTTTGTTCTGCCAGGAGAAGGTTTGTTTCATTTTCGTGTTCTTCCATTCGGGTTGTTAAATGCCGCACAGGCGCGATTATTGAATGCCGTCTCCAGTCCCGATCTCAATCTCAACATATTCGTTTATCTTGATGACATGATCATTACCTCCTCGTCCTTTGAGGAGCACGTAAGCCTTTTCGGAAGGTTGCTGACCGTCTCCAAAAAGCGAATCTTACCGTGAACTTCAAGTAGTGCCAGTTCTTCCAACAGAGCTTGAACTACTTATGAGCTTCGTCTAGATTCCCAGAGACTCCGGACCGACCCAGAGAAGATCCAGGCCGTGGTTGACTATCTGAGACCCAGAAATGTGACGAAGGCAGAGCGCTTTCAGGGGATGCGCTCTTGGTATCGTCGCTTCATCTTCGATGTTTCCTCGTTGATTTCACCGATCAACGACCTAACAAGGGGAAGGGAGGAAGCATAAGGCGTCGCATGAAATGACGATGGGTAAAGGGCATTCGTGGACATCAAGGAGGCCTTGGTATCTGCGCCGATCTGATTAGGTCCAGAATTTGCCCTGCCGTTTGTAGTGCAGTGCTATGCCTCCAATACTGGATTTTGTGCCGTACTCACTTAGGCGGTAGATCCCAATGAACGGGTTACAGGGTACGCCAGACGAACGCTGTCGAAAACAGATTAGACCTATAGCGTAGCGGAACGAGAGTGCCTCGACGTTCTTCACGCTGTGGACAAGTTCACACCGCACGTCGAGGGAACCTCATTCAAAGTTATCACGGATCACGCATCTCTTCTCTGACTCTCCCAGATGGAGGATCCAACAGAAAGACACGCAAGATGAAGCGTTCGCCTTACACAGTTCGACCTTACCTTGGAACATAGGAGGGGCCAATTGAACGTTGTTCCGGTTGCGTTATCCCGTTATCTTCCGCCATTATTGACCGAAAATGAGAACCGACGTCAAACACTTTCAATTTCGACAGTCCAAAGCCCGACCATTCCATGCGTGAGGCCAAGAGCACAATGGAAGCAGGTTGCCGGTTTCCTGTTTCGGCACCGAAAATCTGCTTTCATTGTCTGCTTTTGTCAGCCATAACTCATGGACATCACCCGACTTGAGGTGAAGAAGAAAATACAGTAGAAAGTTTATTGTGATCATGCTGCGGAAAGAAAAGTTCTCATCTTCCGTCGACTTGAGAAGCGCGTTCTGGCAAATTCCGCTGGATCCCAATTTAAAAGGAAACACGACTTTTGTTCTGCCAGGAGAAGGTTTGTTTCATTTTCGTGTTCTTCCATTCGGGTTGTTAATTGCCGCACAGGCGCGATTATTGAATGCCGTCTTCAGTCCCGATCTCAATCTAAACATATTCGTTTATCTTGATGACATGATCATTACCTCCTCGTCCTTTGAGGAGCACGTAAGCCTTTCCGGAAGGTTGCTGACCGTCTCCAAAAAGCGAATCTTACCGTGAACTTCAAATAGTGCCAGCTCTTCCAACAGAGCTTGAACTACTTATGAGCTTCGTCCAGATTCCCAGAGACTCCGGACCGACCCAGAGAAGATCCAGGCCGTGGTTGACTATCTGAGACCCAGAAACGTGACGAAAACCAAGCGCTTTCAGGGGATGCGCTCTTGGTATCGTCGCTTCATCTCCGATGTTTCCTCGTTGATTTCACCGATCAACGACCTAACAAGGGGAAGGGAGGAAGCATAAGACGTCACATGAAATGACGATGAGTAAATGGCATTCGTGACATCAAGGAGGCCTTGGTATCTGCGCTGATATGATTGGGTTCAGAATTTGCCCTGCCGTTTGCAGTGCAGTACAGTGCTATGCCTCCAATACTGGATTTTGTGCCGTACTCACTTAGGCGGTAGATGCCAATGAACGGGTAACAGGGTACGTCAGACGAACGCTGTCGAAAACAGATTGGACCTATAGCGTAACGGAACGAGAGTGCCTCGACGTTCTTCACGCTGTGGACAAGTTCACACCGTACGTCGAGGAAACCTCATTCAAGGTTATCACGGATCACGCATCTCTTCTCTAACTCTTCCAAATGGAGGATCCAACAGAAAGACACGCAAGATGAAGCGTTCGCCGTACATAGTCCGACCTTACCTTGGAACATAGGAGGGGCCAATTAACCGTTGTTCCGGATGCGTTATCCCGTTGTCCTCCACCATCATTGGTCGAAAATGAGAACCGACGTCAAACACTTTGTTTGAAAGTGCAAGGTTTGTGTGGCTAAAAGGCAATTAATCAGAGCGCGGCAGACCTGATGGGATGCGGTAGGAAGGTGACGTGGCATTGGAAAGTGGTACTCTGGTGACGAAAATAGTGAAAAACGAGGTTTTCCTGTTCCACGGTGCCCCTCGATATGTCATCTGCGACAACGGCGTACAGTTTATAGGGTAAGAGTTCAAGATGATGTGTGACGACTTTCACGTCCAGAAGTTTTGGTTCGCCGCAAAGTATCACCCGCAGAACAATCCCATCGAGCGATACAACAGAACAATCGGTACTGCCATAGGCTCGTTTATCAAGGACGACCACAAATAGTAGAGCGAACATCTCTCCAAGATTCTTTACGACATGCGAAATGCCAAGACAAGACCAACGGGTATACCCCAGCGTACCTCAACTTCGGCCGGGAAATTCCCTGTAGATGAGATTCCTACGGTGAAAATAGAAATTGTTTTTTGACTCAATTTTTCTTAAATTTTTGTAGACTGATAAGATGGGGAGCTTCAGGGTTTTAAAGTCAGTCAACAAGGAAAACGTTAGAACCAAAGGACCAAAAAGTTGTTGGTTTTGTTTTTCTCACCCAAGTTCTTCTAGGGGTAAATCTTTAGCCAGTGGGAAAGTTTTGTATTCACACACACACATAGCTTTTAGCTGGTTCTCTTTCTGAATCGAACAATTGGAACAACCAGATTCAGATGATCAGAACACCGCACCTTCATCAACTCTGGAAAGTTGCAAACTTGCGTCTCATGTGCAACAAGTTGAACAGGACGATGAAGAAATGAAAAAGTTTGACGCACCGCGAATTACTCAGCTGGTGGAGAGTTAGTAGATGTCCGTAATTTCCTTTGGGGCATTTCGATCGAAAAGTATTTGTCCGCAATCATTTCTTTTTCTCTCTCAAATGGAGTGTGCTGTAGCCAGGGAACCCAACTCATGCCACGGGAACGACAACTTTTCGTGTCCTCGTTCTGCTGAATCGTATAATCTTTATAGCATACCTACCTGCTGCACCGATTTGGGTCAGTCGCTGCTTTTATTTCCGCGGTCTTAACATGATTGTATGCACTTGCACAATTTAGCTTTTATTCTTATTCATTCGTGCGCCTGGGACTAGGTACTTACCTTTAATCCGCTTTATTAGAGGTAGGTGCTGAGGTAGGTAGGTACATAAACTTCTTGCTATAGGGAAGTCGACCCAGTACGAGACCCTAGTAGGTAGAAGGGCAGATATGTCAATGTTCATTATTGTTTTCAGAGAACAGGCAAAGAAGTCACCTCTTGAGTGTTGAAGCGGGAATTAGGTCAATGTATCCATTATTTATAGGTATCATACGCTCTGTAGATATGTAGAACATTGGTATAGGTAGAAAGGTTAACCTGAAAATTCAGGTTTATTTCACCGATTTCTCAAGTACCTGCCTAATGCAGATGACACGTCTGGGGTGACCAACTTTCAGAGAGACAATCAAATTTTCCGGCGCATCATCGATTCTCCTGTCACGCCGCCACATTAGGTGCCTACAACTTTATTTGCTGTTGTGTACCTACGAAAACAAAATAAATAATATGTCTGTTGAATTATTAAATAGGTACCTAAACATCGAAAGTTGAAGGCACTAGCACTAACAATATAAATTCATGAGTAGGTCTCTATAGGTAGGAGGAGTCCGTGAAATTTGGATTTGATGTGTAACTTGGACCTAGTCGCTAAATTAAATTTGATAGACCCTAGCGACATCGATTTTTTTTTTCACCGAACTATAGCTCCATCGCGAAGTTTCAAATGTATTTGTTGCCTGAATTGCACAGCATTATTTATATGGCGTCTGGCTTATTCGAAAGCCCTGCTGCTGTTATAAGGAATTTAAAATGATGAAACACTTACAGATTGATGACTTCATCCCTTTTTTTCCCAAATTGACCTCAATCATACATTTCTGTTGGAAAATAGCGCTGTTTAGAACGAAGGTGTGAGCGCATTCTATAGCAGTCGATGGACGCCCTCAAGTGGTCCAAATTTCATGGACTTCCCCTAACTATAGGTACCTATGATTGTGTGCTTATTATGCGTTTGATGTTTGCTCTCGCTTGAATTCGTACCTATTATTCAGCCTAACAATACAGTTTGGTAAGTAGTTACTTTTCACTGCTTTTTCCAGATGATTTATTTTAGCTTATGATTATGATCTTTGGGCTGTCCATGTCCAGTGGCCACGAAGCCCGTGTGTTAAGGATCAAACAGATGATATCAAACGAGTATTTCATTATACTTTTGTGTAGACGGTGAAGGGGAAACCATATAATACTCAACTTTTTATTGACATTGACATTGTTGGCAACGCAGATTTCTGAATAATAATTATAATGAACAATCTAATGAACGAAAATATGAAATAATTATGCTTCACATACATGATAGCCCAGGTATTTCATGTGTTATTATACAAAAGCATGAAGAAATTGATGATGAAAGGCTAAAGGCGAGGCTGAAGGTAGGTACAACTTCAGGAACTCTTCCTCAACTTGAATATTTCTGATGAATGAAATGACTGATGAATTCAGATTTGACGACGGAATTTACATTCCTATCGTACTCAGAACTTGAGACCCCATACCGCTGTTCAGACAAACTCAGAAATTTCTCTTTATCAAACTCAAAACTTCTGACTTCATCTTGCGAGTTCCCGCATTATCTCACAATTTCCGGCTTGAAACTTGTCATAGTCCGGCTGTTAAGAGAAACCACCTTGCATTTCAGAGACAAGCGACGAAATTCGGCACACTTGTTCACTAGACCCTACTCTTCGATTTAAGGAATGTTGCCACCGTCTGCGGTCGTGCAGACACTTTATACAGGGTTCGGTAGAAAAAAATTGTTGGAAAATCGTAAATCGTGAACCATAACCGATCGACGTATGTAAATCAGGATATTGATGACTGATTCCATGCCCATGAAGATGCTGCAAACAGTTTCGAAATATCTTGAGGCGTTTCCGAAATACTTTGGAAGGAGTGAAATTCCTTCAACTTTTTCTTTTTCCAATAAATCAGTTGTTTTTGGAGATATTGAGCTGCAACTTGAAATTCCGGCAAACAAATATGTTTTTGATGAAACGCGATGTGGAGCCATCGACAAAGCCTGCTAGATTCGAAACCAAAGTCTTCAACTTTTTTCCCATCGTGAGCGCCATCTTTAAATTGCCCTTCGTGGAATTGTTGAAAAAACAACAGGTAACGACTTTATTGGACACACACGATGTTTCATCATGAAAAATCAGGTACTCAATTGTGGCAATGACCTCTTCGCCCAAGAAACGTTATCAAGTTCGTTTTTCCTGTTTTTCCTCAACTTACGTGACAATCATGACCAAATGCAACTTTGGATCAATTGAATGTTCGCGATATTTCAATCTACATTGTTTTGCAACGTCATTAACCAAATTTCATCATCATCAGTCAAGTGGTGTTCTTTTGGCAAACAGTTGAACAAAAAATCTGCTTAAATATTTGTGAAAAGAGCAAAAAATGCAGGGTCACCTTCTGCCCTCAAACCCGATTAACGAACATATGTACCCAAAAGTGCGACCAACTAATACTGAAATGATTCAGAGGATTGTGCTCCGTGGTTTAAAGCCAAGTTCAAACTGATTGTTACATTTTAGTTCGCAGGAGGGACGTGAAAAGTGTTGCTACAGCTTATATTTGAAGCGTTTCTGGCAATAATCAACAACAAACGTTTCAGATATTAAGCTGTAGCAACACTTTCGACGTCCCTCCTGCCGAAGCAGGATGGGGAAATCCATTTCAGTTCAACTTGAAACTACAGCAGACATTCCTCCGAACTCTTTCAGTATCAATTGGTAGCATTTTTGGTAACAGATTTTCTCCAATCTGGTTTGAAGGGACGACGTCACCCTGCCGCTTTTGCTTTTTTTACAAAAATCGAAGCAAACTTTTTGTTCAATCAATTATTTGCCAAAAGAACACCACTTGGCTGATGAGGATAAAATTCAGTGACTGGCTGCACAAAATAATGTGGATTATAATGTCGTCAACATCTTATCAATCCAAAGGTCCATTTGGTGATGGTTATCACCTAAGTTGAGGGAAATCAAGAAAAACTAACTTGATAACGTTTCTTAGCAGAAGAGGTCATTGCTGCAATGCAGGACCTGGTTTTTCATAATAAAATAAACGCGTGTGTCCAATCAAGTCGTTATTTGTTGGTTTTTCAACAATTTCACGAAGGGCAATTTGAAGATGGCGCTTACGATGGAAAAAAAGTTGAAGATCTTAGTTTCGAATCTAGCAGGCTTTGTCGATGGCTCCACATTGCGTTCTATTGAAAACATATTTGTTTGCCGGAATATCAAGTTGCAGCTCAATATCTCCAGAAACAACTGATTTATTGAAAAAAAAAAAGTTGAAGAAATTTAACTTCTTCCAACGTATTTCAGAAACGCCTCAAGATATTTCAAAACTGTTTGCAACATCTTCATGGGCATGGAATCAGTCATCAATATCCTGATTTACATACGTCCACCAGTTATGGTTCACGATTTACGATTTTTCAACAAATTTTTTCTACTGAACCCTGTTTAAAGTATCTGCACGATTTCCGAAGATGGTGGCAACATTTCTTGAATCGAAGAGTAGGGTCTAGTAAACAAGTGTGCCAAATTTCGTCGCTTGTCTCTAAAATGCAAGGTGAGTCCCAGTGTCCCATACATGTAGCTTACATTCCGGACTATCAGTTCTGAGTGTATCTGGAACACTTCGACTTGATCTAATTCAGAGTTGCACTGGGAAAAATTGGGTTTTTTTCTAGAGATTTCTAGAGACATAAAGTCGGAAATAAATAGGGGCGAACTATTTATTTCCGACTTTATGTCGGAAATGCAAACTTCATCTCTTTGATTTTAAGTCTTTATGAAGAACTACAATTTATCTCGTGATTCCTGTTGCTCCGAAAGCTTGTGCTTTAACTCGGAATTTTTAGACTTATCAACCCAGAATTCTCGATTTTATCTTGGAAATTTCGGATTTGAGCTCGGGTACTTTGACTCACTTGATGACTCTCCGCTACTTTTTCCATTTGAATACAGAAATAGATGTTTTGATGATCGCTCATGTTTTCTTCCTCACTCACTCTCCATTCTTTAACTTTCTGATTCATCTCCTCTGAGTACATCGTAATGTCAATATATGATTTCTTTGCTCCCCTAAGGAATGTCGGTATCTCTCCCGTATTTGCGGTATCCATTCCGTTTTCCTCCATCCATTCTTCCATCATGTTTCCTCTGCGATCATTTTGGACTGCTCCCCATCTTCTTGCTTTCGCGTTGAAGTCTCCGCAGATTATGATTTTCCTTGTCTCAGCATTTACAATTGTATCTCGCAAGGAATGGAGGTACTCATCAAATTCATGTATCTCCACGTTTGGGGATATATAGCATCCGACTATCATGATTCCATCTACATTGATCCACACTATCCCATTTCCACTTCCGGTGCTTCTTACTCTGACTTTTTTATTGAAAATTCTGATTGCAACGTCTTTTCTATAGTCGACGAGCCATGCTTCTTTCTCAACGTGTTTCTTGTTGGGCTCCATTATCAGTGCTATATCAACCCTGTTTTCTGCTGTTGTTCTGTATAGCAAACTTTGTGCTGCGTTGCTTCTATTGAGGTTTACCTGTATGCATGTTATTTGATTATCCATCGATAGTGATGAAATCGGCTAACGATGCGCAGTTTAGACAATTATCACATTCTATATACATTGACATACACAGAATAAAAACTCTTGTAATTATAAACTCTGTAGATTTAAAATTCTTGTAGAGATAAAATTTGTAAATAACGGCTTCTCTTTGATGCTTGTACATCTCTATCACAGCTATCACAGATCTTCGTATCGTCGTTTCCTTGCGTCGGCCAAAGCTTTTCTAAAAGTACCGCATGCTCCATTTCCCGCTATATGCCCTCCCTCGTCGCAGAGAGGACAATGCGGCTCGTATTCACATTCAGCTCTCTTGTGTCCGCTCTTGGTGCATTTTTGGCACTGTTCTTTTCTATTTGATCCCCTGCAATTTCGAGGTTCATGATCATAGCTCCAGCATCGATAGCACCGTTTGATATCCAGCCTCTCTTGTATTCTGCAGTTTGTTAGACCAATGCGAATTTTTGACAACTTGATTAATCTGTCCGCATCATCCCTGTCTAGCTCTATCATTGCCAGTTGATTTCTTTCCGGCCATCTGTGCGTGCGTGCATGGTCCTGTTTCTTTTTTTGATAACCGTGGGAGCTGCAACCTCTACATTGCATTCCGTAGACAGGCGGCGTGCGGTTTTGAAAAAACCAATATTTCGAGCCCATCAAAAATCTTTAATAAAGTACAAAGTGCCCTAGCTCCCGAAGTCATAGGGCTGGTTAGAAAATTGGGATGGAAACTCTTTTTTTCCTACCCTTCTACCGGTAACGAAACACATCACATTCACTTCTACAGATAGTTTCAAGTCCATGAGGGTGAGGATGGCAGCTGGGTTTGCTCTCAGTTTCAAGAAATCGATTCATTTAGGTATGTGGTATAGTAGGTTCACTTGTACCGTGATTCTAGTTGGCTGTGAGATTTTGTTTCTAAGTTTTCAAATCTGATATTTGAAAACTCCTTAGAACTTGGCAGTTGGTTGCATTGATTTTTGAAAGTTTAAGCTTGACGACAAGATCAACAACTTTACCGTTTGTCAAATCGAGTGTCAAATAGACTGAAAATCACGAGTTTCATGAAAATTGTGGTGAAATTATGCCCATTACTGTGAAAACTGTGTTTGCGCCTCAGCTTGTGTCTTGAACAATAACGTCCAGTGCCCATTTTAAAGTCCTCGAGAGTGCCATCAAGAACTCGCTTCTGGGAGAAAAAATGGGCGGAATAAGTGCTGGGCATGTACCCCATAACGTTCAGCTTTGCGGAGAAGACGTGAATCTATTTTCAAAAACCACATAATATGGAAGCATTGTGAACTATTCCTGGTTTTTAAAAGAAGTACCCACACTCTGGAAGGCTGGAAACGATGGGAAGCTGAACCCTCCTAATTTTTGTGGGGATGGGATTCATCGGCGTTGATACTTGATTTCACTGCTCAGGACATCGTACTGGAACAAGAAATTTGCGGAACTTGTGAAAGGTGAACTACATCCACTCCATATTTGCAATTTGCAAAGTTGATTTCGGTAAATTTTCCATTTTTGACAGCAACAGTCAACACACCATCACACCAACATAACCTATCTTTCGAAGCCAGACGCTCAGGCGCACACTAGGCAGTTGGACGTGAAGTCTACAATGCCAAACTGTGAAATTTGCCCAGCCTACTAGAATCACGGTACAAGTGAACCTACTATACTACTTTTTCCTACGCAGGGATGACTTCCATTCGTTCCCGGATGTTTTCGGCTCGTTTCTACCACTATTGCAATATTCGGGTTTCTTTCGGAAGTATTCGCTGGAGTACCGTGACAAATGTCGAAATTCCTAACCTCTGGAGTTATGTGTTTGTGTGCTGGAGTGAAGTGCGATAGAGAACAAGAATGAACATATCCAACTTCGACGAAATGTTACGGGTGATAAACTCCAGCGACGACGAATTGTACCAGATTATGATCGATAGCTTCCGGTGTTCGGTTTTTGGGAGTCACAGGACCCTTCATTAAGGTGGGACTAACACATCGATGCTCATTCATGTAAGCTGAGTAGCAGTATTTACTTACTGCGACTGCTGAGCCTGGAAGTGTCCCTGCCTGTCTCATGCCTTGCTTGCCTGGGGAGGGGCTTCGTCTTGGAGTAGGATTTTTCGGCTTCAGAGAAGGGCTGTTTGAGTCTTGGACGGTAAGGGTTATCGGGAGGACTGCAGGGATTCGTTCGCTATTCACGGAATCTTGACTTTTCCCTGTATGTTCATCTATGAGTGCTTAATTAACGTCAGGCTCAACATTTCAAAGTTGAAACGCCACAGTGACCTGCATGAGTATGAGACTAAAAATCGTCAGAACTTCCGTCAACATTTTTTAAGATTAAGTAGAACTCAGAAATCTACAAATTATTTGGCTCTAAAATTTTATAATGCATTGCCAGATGCATTCAAATCTCTATCATCAGAATCCTTCAAAGTCCAGATAAAGGACATTTTAATATCAAAGTCCTTCTATTCATACGAAGAGTTTTTGAGTTATAAATTTCAAATGTATAATTAATTGTATATTATTGAATTGTTGTTTGTTGTAGTTTATAACGTTTCAAAAATTGCGAAAATAAATATTGATACGCCTATGCCTTCAAGCGGCCGTTTTTCTGGCTTATCGTATTTTTATTTCGGCTCGGGGCAAAAAAAAAGACAGTCAGATTCGAGGTTAGACGTGGAACAAATTACACACGGGCTGCGAGCCCCAGGATTTTCATATTAAAGTAACAGTTTCAACACAATTTCCCCTTCATACCGTTCCGATACCGTGCCGTGAAGGCCTAGTTATTTGGGAAATCCCAAGTAGAATTTTAGGGTACATTTTCGGAAACGTTCCCATTTATCTGTTTCTGTTTCTATCTTCAAAATGGGAACAGTGCGCAATAGGGATGAGCGATATGCTGATCCGGGTATCAAAGTTTGATAAGAAAAAAATATCGATAATTATTGATATATCAAATATCGATAATTATCAAAGTATCAAAAATTGATAATCATCAAAATATCAATATGAAAATAAGGATATCAAGTAATAATAGGAAAAATATATCATCTATGTTCAATCTAGACTTACGTGATAAGTGAGACTTACTTCTTTGGCGGTCTTTGGTCTTTATCTTTGATTTAATGATATTTTAATGTTATGATGACCATTGTCTATACTTTGATATATGTTAACATTTATCAATATTTGATATTTTGATAATTATCGACATTCGATATTTTGATAATTATTGATATTTGTTATATCGATATGTTTCAAAAATGATATCGATATATTGATAAAGGACCCCGTACATTTCTTATGGGATTTGGCTCCCCAGGGGATTTGGCTCAAACTTTGATATATTGAAGCCCTCGTTGAGGTGATCAAACCTTATCATTGCGCAAGTCTTCTAAACTTAACAGTTTACCCCCTAGAGGGGGTGGAATGCCGCTAGTCACAGAACTAATTGATTGCAATTATGGGCTTTGATGAGCAAAAGGTGGATCTATTTTGACGCCACGAGGTGGTTCTAGGGTTATACTTGCCATAACTTTGAGCTGGTCAAAATATCTCATAGACTCCTATTTTTAGAACCACCCCTAGCATTTCGAAAAACGACTGAAAATTCAAAGTTGTATAACGACCAAAATGAACAGGGAATTTTTTTGAACTTTTGACACGATATGTTCAAAGTGATGTTGATCCATTATTTCTTGCACACCAACCCCTAAAGTCTGACGTTCACCCTCCACCGAATTATCAACTTCTGCTCTGCCCTATCAAAAATAAATTGTTTCTTGATAAGTTAAAATAAGTTTCTACGACTGTAACATGTTATGTGTTGAAAAAAGTTGGTCCATATTGATCTCTTATGTCTACCCCTTACCCCTAAAGCCCCTTTACCCTAATAGTTTCTGCCAAATTGGCAGTGGAAGCACTCGTTGCACATTTTCTAGTTGAATGAGTTGAACTAATCATTTCTGGAGAAACTACCAGGGTATAGGTGTTATAAGGGTAAGGGTGGGTAGACATAAGAGATAAATATGTATCATGTATCACCCTTTTCTAGATATGGTGCTCAAATAGTAGAAATTCATTTTAACTCAACAAGAAACAATTTATTTCCAGTAGCGCAGAGCAGAAGTTCATGATTTATTGGAGGGTGAACGCCAGATTTTAGGAGTTGATACGCAAGAAATACTTGATCAGAAACACTTTGAACATACCGTGTCAAAAATTTAAGAAAATTCCCCGTTTATTTTGGTCGTTATTCAACTTTGAATATTCAGTCATTTTTCGAAATGCTAGGCCACCCACTTTACCTTACCTAGATTTCATCATGAATCTACCAGCATTGACCAGGAGGAAATTCGTTTAATTTCGGTTTCGCTTGAACCGCCCTTAAGTTTTTTGGTGGAACCCGTGATTGGTCGAAGATTTCCAAATATTGTCAAAAAATCCAAGTCTGATTATACGGAGTTTGAGTCCGAATTTCAAGACAAAGTCAGAACGCCCGGGATAATCTCGTTATTTTCAAATTCAAACCTAAATTTGAACTAATTTCAATTTTAAATTTCTGAATGAAGTCAGAATTCTTGAGTTTTATAAAAGTGAATTTTGTGCTGAAGTATTTTTTTCAAAGTTGAGGTCAGAATTCTCCAGATAAACAAGAATTGACGAGTTTAGGTCTAATTCACCTGAAAATGTCGTAATTTTCAAGTTTGATAGTTGAAAACTTCGTGATAGAATTTGAACCTGAATTTCGAGAAAAGATCCGGATTCTAATTAATATAAATTCGAAAATTCTGAGATAACTTCGGCAATTCTCGGGTTTGGTCTTGCATGGATAAGAGAGAGTAAAGCTTTCAAATCGTCCTGCTTACTTCAAGTCTGAACTCAAGAAATATTGAAGAAATACTGCTCACTGGAATACATTCGGTAACTCTAAATTTAGTCAAGGAGAATTCAAATCATGAATTTGAGATAAAGTCAAAGCTCATTAGAAAACTTGCACTGTCAAAGTTCCAAGTTTGAATTTCCGAAACAGAGTCACGAATTTCGGGATCAACTCTGAATTACCAAGATCAAGTCCGAAAGGACCCCGCACGATTCTTATGGAAAATGGCTCCCGGTTAAATTCTCTGAATTTTTGATATGTTGTAGCTCATGAGATACTAATCAAATACCGTGAACCCCAAACTCAAATAATGGACAGTTTCTTACCCACAGGGGGTTGAAGTTGGAGGTTTTGACGGCTTAAAAATGATATTCTGACGTAAATAAAAGCTTTCTATTTGGTTTCTCTTCAAGTTGTGTTTCATTCTAAATGTATTTATTTGACAGAAAAATATCAACCCCCTCCTCCACCCCCATCCCCTATCTACCATCACAAAATTCGAGATTGCTCTCAAAAGCCATGCAGATGGCTTCTGTGATTTAAATTATGAATTTTGACATAAAAGCTATTTTCCACCCCTAATGTTGGGGTGCCGATTTTCCAATTTTCCTCGGTTAATTTGGCTGAATTTTTGGTATTGTGTACTTCTAATTCTGCTGAGCAAAAAGTTTCCATGCCAAAACTTATTCCTATGGACAGTTTTTGTTCTACAGGGAACTGAAGTTGAAGATTTGAGAGCATAAATATTGAACTTCAGTCCCCTGCAGAACAAAAACTGTTCATAGGAATAAGTTTTGGTATGAGCTTTTTGTTCAGCAGAATTAGAAGTACACAATACCAAAAATTCAGCCAAATTAACCGAGGAAAATTGGAAAATCGGCACCCCAACATTAGGGGTGGAAAATAGCTTTTATGTCAAAATTCATAATTTAAATCACAGAAGCCATCTGCATGGCTTTTGAGAGCAATCTCGAATTTTGTGATGGTAGATAGGGGATGGGGGTGGAGGAGGGGGTTGATATTTTTCTGTCAAATAAATACATTTAGAATGAAACACAACTTGAAGAGAAACCAAATAGAAAGCTTTTATTTACGTCAGAATATCATTTTTAAGCCGTCAAAACCTCCAACTTCAACCCCCTGTGGGTAAGAAACTGTCCATTATTTGAGTTTGGGGTTCACGGTATTTGATTAGTATCTCATGAGCTACAACATATCAAAAATTCAGAGAATTTAACCGGGAGCCATTTTCCATAAGAATCGTGCGGGGTCCTTTCAAGTTTAATCATGGCGAAAATTCTAAATTCATCAGGCACTAAGTTCCCGTGCTAAAGTTGAAAATCACCAGATAAATTCGGAATTTCTGAACCAAGGTCTTGAGACTAAAAAAAATGTAAGAAATTCCGAGGTAAAGTCTGAAATTTTGAGTTTTTTTAGAGGCCGAAACTCCAAGATGAATTCAGTATTTACGCATCCAAGTCCGATTCTAGCTGAACAGCCGGAGTTTCTCAGATCACTCCAGAGTTTCTGAGTTTGGGAGGTTTGAATTATTTCCGAGATAATGTCGGAATTCTCGAAACAACCTCAGAGAGGTTGGAAACTCCGCGATAATGTCGGAGTTTCATAGGTTATCTCAAAGGAAGGCAATGTGGATGGAAATTGGAGGCGGAAAGAATGGAGATATTCAAGCAAAGGTTGAATAAAAAAATGGAAGGCATGAACATGAACAGCGAATCATTGACTGCCAAAAAATGCCATGATATACTGACGGAAGTTTGTAACCGTACTTTCAAGAAACGCTATGTCGATGGACAAACCCGAAAACCAGTCTACTGATGGACAAGCGAAATAGCCCTAGTACGGAAGGAGTGCCTTAGTAGGAAAAGAATAATGACAAGGATAAACAAAACAAAAGCAGATCAACAAGTGAAACTCAGGGTGTATGAAGAGTATAAAATGAAGAAAAAAGAATTGAACCTTCTTATACACAAAGAAAAAAAGAAATCGTGGGAAAAACTGTGCGAAGAGATCAACGATGATATATGGGGACAAGGGTATAAAATAGTCTGTAAAAAAACAAGAAATACTCCAAACATAAACATGACAGATGAAGAAATGATTAAAGTAGCACAGGAACTCTTTCCAAAAGGCAGATTGATAAAATGGAAAACAAGTGAAATACATGAACATATAATTCCGTTCTCGGTAGAAGAGTTTGACAGGGCTCTGGCCAGGCTCAAGACAAAGAAAGCCCCAGGACCTGATGGTATTCCTGCAGAAATAATCAGAACAATGGGTAAAGAACAACACAGTCTCTGCCTGAAAATGATGAATGATTACTTGATGAAAGGGGAATCCCCAGCAGAATGGAAAGATGCAAGGTTGGTGTTGTTGGAGAAACCAAAGAAAGTAGCGGAGGCGAGAGGCGCATTTAGACCACTCTGTATTATCAATGCAATGGGAAAGCTGATGGAGTCATTAATAAACGAAAGAATCAAGGAAGAGTTGGAAGAAAAGGGTCAGTTGTCAGAGAATCAATATGGTTTCAGGACGGGAAGGTCAACGATAGATGCCATGGAGAAAATTAAACAGATAGCCAGAAAAGCAAACGAAGGGAAATACAGGAAACGGAAACTGTGTCTATTGCTGACGTTCGATGTACAAAACGCATTCAACACAGCGTCATGGGAGATAATAGTCCAAAGACTAAAGAGCAGGGGAGTGTCGCAATACTTGGTGAGTCTGATGTGCAGATACTTCGAAAACAGAAAATTGTACGTGGGAGAACATGCTTGTATGGAATTGAGCAGGGGGGTAGGGCAGGGCACCATACTGGGTCCCTCTATATGGAATATTTTCTATGACGAGGTATCAAGAATAGCGATGCCAGATGGAGTGGAAACAGTAGGATACGCAGACGATCTGGCGATAGTGGTGACAGGAAAAGAACCAAAAGAAGTAGAAAGAAAAGCCAGCGAGGCGGCCAGACGCATCGGTGCATGGATGCTGGCGAACGAGCTGAAACTGGCACCACAGAAAAGCGAAGCGGTGATACTGATTGGAAGGCGCAAGATGAAGAGTGCAACAATAAACGTAGAAGAAAAACAAATAAAAACCAAAGAAGCTATAAAGTACCTAGGAGTGACGTTTGATCGGAATATGAGAATGACACAACACATGAACTCAACCACGTTGAAGGCAGAGAAAACAGCGGCGGCACTAAGAGGGTTGATGCCAAATATAGGGGGACCGAAGGCTAGCAAAAGAAAAGCATCAGCAACGGTTGTATATTCCGTGATATTATACGCAGCGCGCAGCGCCAATTTGGGATGAGGCAATGAACAGGAAGAAGTACAGAGATACGCTCAGAAGAGCACAAAGGAAGATAGAAATAGGAGTTTGTCACGCATATAGAACGGTTTCTACAGAAGCGCTACTGGTGATATCTGGTACTCTGCCTATCGAAATGATGGTGAAAGAGAGTGCGAAATTGCATCGCGAAAAGGAAAAAACAAGGGCAGAAGTAAGAGAGGACATGGAGAACTGCTGGCAAGATCAATGGGACGACAATAGGAGTGAGGCGCAATGGACCAAGAGACTGATACCAAATATCAAGGAATGGAAGGGAAGAAAAGTCGGAGAGGTGAACTACTATATCACGCAGGTGTTGACAGGCCACGGATGTTTCCAGGAGTATCTGTGCAGAATAAAAAAGATAGACAGCGATATGTGCCGTTATTGTGAAGAAGTGGATACGGCGGAGCACACGATTTTTAGGTGTGTGAAATGGAGGAAGCAATGGGAAACAATGGAGAAGAAGCTGGGAATGAGAATAACGGTAGAAAATCTGGTACCCACAATGATAAATGATGAAAAGAGCTGGAATGAGATTGCCGGAGTGATGACGAAGGTGATGAGAGAGAAGGAGACAAATGAGCGCGAAAGACAGAAGAATCGAGCCAGAGAAGAGAACTAGACCAGCCGCCCCCCGAAGCAATGCTAACGCGGTCCCAGGGGGCGGGTAAACCACTAGCCTCGGGTTCCACCAAAATTTTCAGAGCAGATTAAATCTATCACGCTGATAGTTGCTATGCACCAGCCAATAGGATGGCCAGTTGCTTAGTTACTATCAGAGTGATAAAGTTATCACGCTGATAAAAGTTTGGTGGAACCCGAGGTGAGTCTTCGGAGGGTTTTTAGCCGGATCAGCGCCCGGCACTACCCGGCAAATAGATCCATCGCCGGGCGTCAAGCGATTTTCCCTCCGCCCCTGCCAGAAAGGCAGGGAAGCGAAGAAAAAAAAAAAAGATGGCGCTGTGCGATTAAACTCTGTAGCCAGTGGAAATGTCAAACAACTTTGCCCTCTTGTAAACATCCGCTTTGCTGTGCTTTCGTTCGTTATTCCGTACTGAAAGAAAGCCATCCCTCACTGACTCAATTTTCGTAATTCACGTTTCCCGTGTCGTGCAAGTGAGATGGCGCTATGCAGGTATCTAATGGAGTAGTAAAAGAGGGATACAGCATACTTCCAGCGCATAGATTGACGCATACGTTGCCAAATCAATCCTCGATTTGAATAAAATAGGCTTTGAAAATATTATTTACAGTCACAAATTCCAAAAAGTTTTTGACATAATAGTTTAACAAACAATAAACGGTATTTTTATTTTCTAAATTATTTATATTTCCCATTAAAATTGAACTATTGAGAAAAGGAATTCTGACAACACTGTACTGAAGTGGACGTCAAGTGCAGTCTGTCAAATTTTAAAAGTCAGCCGTTCACTGTCGACGTTGACGTTAACCTATCTTTCTCGCGGTATTCTCTGAGCCTTGCTTCTATCTTGTTTGCTTTGTTTTTTTGATTAATATTGTTGGTTTTGTTATTATTATTGTTGTTGTTGATTTTGTTATTGTTAATATTGTTATTGTTATTGTTAATTCAAATATATTGTCACTGTCAAACAGCCGTAACCTTAGCCAGCCGATACCATACCAACATGCGTACTTTTATGCGTACTCGTATATCCACATACGGGAAACGTGAATTGACAAACGACAGTAATTCCATACATCACAAAAAGCCCCGCCGCATCTCCGGCAATACACACACACACACACACATAGCAAAGCACACTCAGGAATCTCCATAATCCGCATTCCCCACCTGATGCTCGTTTCTCCGTGCCCTAATTCAGATAGACGAAATATTTACGACACAATACGTTCCGATGGCAATCAACATGTTAATCAAGCATAGTTCTGTAATTAGAAGAGTAAATCCTCGCGGATGACTGATGCACCCCTTCTCCAAAGCAGCCATCTCTTTGTTCCGAGTGGATACCTGCTCTGAGCCTGAGCTCCATCATCACTCATTTCGAAAGCCATATCAGTATGTAGGTACCTAAGAGAAAAAAGGACGTTATATCTCCCAACGCGCTCGTTACCAGCTTTTCTTTATCTATGTCGGCACCCTTCCGCTTTAAATCAGCCGGCCCCTTAAGCCCTCGGTGAAATTTAGAGGCCAACAGATTTTCTCGTGGCGTGCGCGGTTTAAAGAAAGCTCGCTGGATGTCTGCGGAGCCCCTCTGCATGCGGGTCTGGTGATTTTCACTTTGGGCTTTGGGGGGCCGAAGCTCAAAAGTCCTGTACAAACATTCTGATTGGGGTGTCTTACCCGTATCAAGGTGGAGGTTGAATATTGATTCCTTTTCGGAATTTATTTATACTTACCTGTTGTATGCCCACCTATACATAAAGTTGAGGCAAAAAACAAAGCTTCGCAAAAATTGCCGCGTCATGGAATTGATAATTTTAGAGCTTCTGCGGAGGTCGCAAGTAATCGATAGGTATAGGCAATGCCGAAATGCCGTTGATGGCAATAATCAGTTTATTGAAATTCGAACCCAGGGAGACGTAAAATTTACATTAGGCTCTAAAGTGGGAATAGTTGTTGGAGGGGTCGCTATACTGCTCTCAATTGGTAAATACCTAGTATCGGAGTTACTTCGGGGTCTTGGGAGAGGTTGGCCGGTTCAAGTCCCTATTGGTGGAGTTGAATATCTGGGACTACTTTAGTGCTACTGCAGGCGAGAACCGCAAAACTTCCACTAGCGGTCAATCAATTATTTTATGCAAGTCTGAAACCTGGTTCCATTTCTGCTTGAACTTCAATGTAAAAAGATTATTATCATCATTATTCTCACAAATTTGCGTTGGGTGAGTTAAGTACTGCAGCGGTACAGACCCTTACTCTTAAAAATGACTCGTGATGGTTAACAAAAGAGTCTATTCCGAGGTTTATTCTCACATTCTTTTATTCTTGGGCTTATACTTGATGATTTCCACTCTCTCAAACCAACGATGTACCTACTCTTCTACAGAGAAACGTTGAACGTCGTTGTTCTCATAAACTTCCGGACAAATTAACGTATGGTCCGAAAGTTTTGGGAAATAGTTCTAACCTAATAACTTTCTCTGGATAGTCTTCATTTTCGTACTTGATATTGCAAAAATCACCATCATATATAACAATAACAAATTCATATTTAACATATTGAAAATGGACCATTATCTTCGCTGGCTCTCAATTATCTTCTGCCATGTTCCATGATTTTCTGTATCAATTTCTCAAATGCGAAATTCTCCAATGGTATTGAAAAATGTGACTCCGTAATTGGTCTTCATTCGCAGCTTCCCATGTCTTGTCGTATACTATCCTGCTCAATACTTACCAAAAATCTTATATTGGTCGAGCTTGCGGTACATTGGGAGGCAGGAGCTCAGAGAAATCAATCCTGTTGATGTCCAGAGAATGATCAAACATGGCAGAAGAAAACCGCGAGCCATCAAAGATAATGGCCCATCTTCAATATGTTGAATACGAATTTGAAATTGTAGAAGATGATGCTAGTTCTTGCGATATTAAGTTACAAAATGAAACTATCTAAAAAAGGCTATTAGCTTTAAAAAAAATTCCCAAAACTTTCCCAAAATTCCCAGGACCATACGTTAGTCGTCTGTTTCAAAAAAATCGTCCGAATTTGAAGTTCAAAAACTCTCGTAAAGCGACTTTCAATCATGTTTCTTGATCTTGAATCCGAAAATAATGCAACAAAATTCACATAGAGATAAAACAGTGGAAAATAGGAGGACTTCCTTGAGGACCATTACCCATGCGAACGTATTATAACAATAACGGAGATACAGGCCTTCAAAGTTGTTTCTTGAAAACTTTTTTTCCATAAGTTTTAAACAGTGCAACCGATTTTATTCAAATTGAAATCAAAGTTCATCAAAACAGGTCTCTATTGAACAATAATAACGCATTTCAGCAAACATTTTCAGGGAAAAAGATCATATGGAGACTCTTCCTCTTTTCTTCCGATTTTTTACCCTCTAAATATTTTTGAAGATAGTTTCAATTTTTGAATATTTCGTTCAATCTCGAGCAAAAAGTTACAACCGTAAAATTTTGAATAGATGCTTCGTTTCCGCAAGATATTTGGGTTTGAAACTTTGGGAAACATCTCAAAACCCCCACTCTCCAAGGCCCAAACTTTTTTCTGAAAAAAGTTCTGTCTCTCAGCGAAAATTTGAACTCCATCATTCAAGTCCGGTCTCAAAAACCTAGGCCGGCAGTGTTGCCGTCTAGAGTTAGACTTTCTAGACTCTTGTCTTGAAATTTCTAGACAAGACAAGAGTAGGGCTGTCAAGATCAAGAGTCTTGATTAGACTCTTGAAAAGGAAAAATAAAAATGAAAATCAGATATATTCCTCTCCGTTGATGGTTTTTATTTTCTACTGAATGTGTGATTAGCTTGGAGATTTCTTACAGAGTTTATTGACAACATAAAATAGCATAAATAAGGGTAAACGGTATGACAAAATGCTATTCAAAACTATATCTACTTGAAATGAAAATGATTGCAAAGGGTTCTTATACTATTTCTCTCTCATTTGTTAAAATCAAAGTACCGAGATCACTACAGACGATATAAAATATCTCGTCTCAAAAGTCCCTACTTTTTTCAGAAAAAAATCTGGGAATTTGGGAGTTTGAATTGGGAGAATAATGAAGCAATAAACCTGTTCTGCACTTGCGCACTAAGGAGGCCATCATGTCGTTATGCATTGACCGTTGTTGTCAGACTGTGTCTGATGGGCAGTCTACAGTCCATGAATATTTTGAAAATTAGGCAAAACAAAACAACACATCGAAGCATCTTTCTGTATATTGTGAATTTTATATATCAAAAGACAATTTGATTTTCGGTTTGTGGTGGCAGTTCACCATGAATTTATCAAATTTTGCATCAGAGAACGGGATAGCGTTGCCAGAGAAATGCCATGTCGAATTATGTCAACGTCTTGTGATCATATATTCACATGACATCTCCTTCAGGCTCTGTATGTCTCTACTGTTTTTTCCGGTTCTCATGCGAAAGTTTCGTCCAAGTGATTTTTTTTCAAGGGCTGCTCCAACATCTCCATTTCTACTTTCCCAAAAAATAGCTGCGCCCTCTCAAATCGCAACTCCTTAGAAATTAGGCAGCTCGATGAGGCTTTTGGTCAATAGCTGCGAAAGAAAGTGTTTCTTGCCAATAAAAAGGGAATGACTCAGATAACATGCTGCAGCCAGATATCCTTCCAATGTACCAAGGCAAAACGCCGATTAGGCTGGTGTTCTTTTTACAACTTGAGTGAAGTTGGTCTTTCTGCCCGCGTCAGGTTGACACGAGCGGGAACCTGACACAGGTCTGCAAATAATCGGTATATTTTCGACAAAATTATTGGACCACGTCTGCACCACGACATCTGGGAACTCTGGGTCCTGCTTAAACCCAATTATTCACATTTCTCCGTCCAGCAGCAATGTTTCGAACACCGAACAGCAAAATAATATTGAAGTTTTTGTTCAACTTTTTCTTGACTTTGACTTTTTTGTTGACTGTTTCTTGACGTTCATGGCAACCTTGTATTGTTTTTGACTTGCTTATTCATTTGATTCGAGCCGATGAACTGCGGTGAGTTGAATTTCTATATCCTTTTCCGGTGCCAGATTTTTTGAGTACTTTTTTAATGGAGAGTAGTTATTTATTCATTCAGGCATCAACCTACGGCTATAAAATCATATCTTGTCATTTTATATAAGACCCCATTGCAGAAATACGTTCACTAACAGGTTGAGGGTGGCGGTGACAACCTTTTCTTCCAGCATTCACACCAATGATAAATTCCAGTGTCAATAAAAGTAGGTTTTTGTTTTGAAATTTGAACTGAATTATACTCAAGTAAAATATTTTATTGAAGCGCAGTCCCTATTCGAAGGGTGCTCCTTGCTCCTCACAGTTTCTGTTTTTCTTGGCCAAAAGATGTTTATATTTCTTTCACGTATTTTTCTTGAAAGAAGGGGTTGTTTAGTAATTTAATTTTAAGAGTCTATCTAGACTCTTGAAAAATTTCCATCAAGAGTTAGAGTCTTGTCTTGAAATTTTGAATTTACCTTGATATTTCAAGACAAGACAAGAGTGGGGCAACTCTTGTCTTGTCTTGTCTAGACGGCAACACTGGCGAAAATGGTGGTTCATCAACTCAAAACACCTAGAAAACTTATTTCAGTCACGGAAGCGTGAGTTTTCTTGAATTTTAATTTTTAAGGCCTTTGAAAGTGCGGTGTTTTCTAGATATTTCCCCAAGAAATCAATCAATGATGAATCAATTTTTGTTTAAGAAGAACCTGTCTCGTTTGCGCTTCCAGCGAGTTTAACAAGCAGACAACATCCTTTTGATCTCCCGGAGCTTTTCTCACCAGCAATCTTCAATCATTTGTTGAGTTATTGGATGGATCCCACAATAAAATTATTCAGTCGCTCCGGTTATTCGAATAGTCCACTGCAGCGGAATCCATCTCTATTAGCATAGAAGAAACAAGATGAACTATTCGCGGTTTCTCTTCACCTCTTTGGAAAGGTCATTTGGTGTAAGGTCGGCTGAAACCATGCTCGATCACAAGCAAGCATCATGAATAGCCTGTGATTGTTGACTTGAAGGGTTGTGGCAATTTGGTCATTTCCACAACATGGTCTTTTATAACGACAATTATGTTTAACATCAGAAATCATGAAATCACTGTGGTACTTCACCCATGAGCCTTTTAGGAAGCTTCAATTTTAACTTCAGTTATTGAGCTCGCAACATAATCATACACACAGGTAAAGTTGGGTAGTATATTTGTGGAAACCGGCTTTCTTACAAAAACATGTTAAAAACGCAAAATCCGTGAAAACCGTGAAAACTGTCAGCTAGTCAGCTATATACAAAATCAACTGTCAAATTAGACAAAAGACGTCTCAAATACCAATATCAACCAAGTGTCAAACGTCTGAACAACGTCGTCACCCTAAACTATAACCCTAAACTAACCCGTGAGAGAACTTAACGACGTCTGGTTGGAATTTGTGAAAACCAGACATCGGATTTTGACGGGGTATTTTTTCAAAAATTTTCGCAAACGAACCGCAATACAAGTTGACGATGGGAAATTTCCAAAATTTCTGCCAAATTTGAGGGGATTCTTCGAAAATTCATAATTCATTCCAATTTTTTCCAGAGAATCGTCATTTCAAATAATTCGTCCGAGATTTCTTGACACATTTTGGCGGCAAAAACTCGGATTTTCGGGCAGAATTTCGAGAAATTTGGTGTGAAATGCCGACCGGGAGGTTTCGAGGACTCACTATCGTCTGGTGCGAGCCATTCGGCGTGGCTTTTCTTGGAATTTTGCCGAAAAATGTTGAAAACGGTACACGGCCCGGCCAAATCTGACAGAAACGTCATCATTGACGCTGTCGGTTTTGGGAAAAACTCGACAACACCTCGGGGCATTTGAACAATGTTTTTGGAAAAAATGTACCGTGTCAGCGTGCGACATTGAACCGTGGTCTATAGGGGGCTTTTCAGCGTCTATCGGACACCAAAAACCAAAGAATTCTTCAAATTCGACGGCACTTTGATAAAATTTCCCAGACCGGGACAGACGTTGACGGCGTAATATTTCACAAAATTAGGCGATTGATGGAGCGAAACACGTCTGGTAGGTACTCACAGTATATTTGCACTAGAGCCCGATTTTTACCGGCTTCACATTTCGAGAAAAGCCCCTTTTTTCCATTTCCAGACACATCTCGTGGCGGCATCAATGTCTTGTTGTCACGTCTTGTTCTCTACATAAATCCCAGATAATTCCATCGGACCTTCTGGTCAGATCTTTAGAAAGGGTCCATGCTTCGATCCATATGCGTTCTATTACGTCTTTGTAGTCCATTTTATCGAAATCTGTGGGCAACTTTTCGCATCGATACGGTCGACCTAGCGTCGGACTGCCACTGTCACTTTTGCCAACAGCACCGCGCGCATCCGTTCACTAGATGTTAACGCGAATCTGTCAAACTCGCGCCACCGTTCGCCGAATTCTCAAGTCGCATTCATCGTCGTGTTTGCGGTGTTTTTTTTTGCGTGATCTGAACCAAAAATATAGACGACCGTCGACCAGATCCAATTTGTTGCTTTTTTATTCGATCTTTCATGGTATTTCCCCTTTTGTGAGCGTTCGCTATTTAATTGTTTCAATAGGTTTGTTCCATCAGCAGTCCCTGACTGTCCGTGGACGTCAGCAGCCAGCGCATTACGATTTATGAAGTAACAGGCTGCTGACGTCCACGAACAGTCAGGGACTGCTGGTGAAACTAGCCTAATTCCAAACACAACGAATTTTCCTTTGTCAGATTTCGATTTTTGACGTCTCCAGAGGCCAACATATTGAACTTTTCCATTACTCAACCGATCGGACTGGATTTTTCAACCTGTACTTGCATTGGGTGGGCATTCGAGATGCCTCTGTCAAATTTTGATTTTTGACATTTCAAAAGGCCGCCATATTGAACTTTTGCATTTTCAAACCGATACGATTGAGATTTTCAACTCATACTACTTGTTTAAGGTAGGCAATCAAGATGCAGCATCTGTCAACCTTCGATTTTTGACGTTTTAAAAGATCGCCACATTGAACTTTTGCGATTTTCAACCGATCCGATTTGAATTTCCAACTTGAACCTGTTTTGGGTAGGCAATCGAGATGCATCTAGCAAATTTCGATTTATGACGTTTCAAAAGGCCGCCATATTGATCCGATTGGGATTTTCAACCTGTACCTTTTTTAGGTAGGCAATCGAGATGCATTTGTCAACCTTCGATTTTTGACGTTTCAAAAGGCCGCCATATTGAACTTTTGCATTTTCGACCTATCCGATTGGGATTTAGAAATTAGAACCTATACCCACTTGAGGTGAACAATCTAGGTGTATCTATCAAATTGGACGTTTTGACAGTTCCGAGACCGCCATATCGAACTTTTGCATCTTTCAACCGATCCGATTGGGATTCAAAACCTATAACCACTTGAGGCGAACAACCAAAATACATCTGTCAAATTCTGATGATTGACGTTTCAAGAGGCCGCCATCTTGAACTTTTGCATTTTCCAACCTGTCCGATTGAGATTTTGAATCTATGACAACTTGAAATGGACAATCTGAATACATTCGTCAAATTTGTCATTTTGATAGTTCCAATTCCACCGCCATATTGAACTCTCGCATCTTTCAACCTATCCGATTGGGATTTGGAACCTCTACTTGCTTTGGTTAGGCAGTCCGGCAGTCGAGATGCATCTGTCAAATTCCGATTTTTGACTTTTCTAGTGGTCGCCATATTGAACTTGAGCATTTTTCAACCGATCTGATTGGAATTTTGTACCTATACCTACTTGAGATTGGCGAGCAAAATGCATCTGTGAATATTTGATTTTCACGTTTCAAGAGGCCACCATATTGAACTTTTGCATTTTTCAAGCAATCGGATTGAGATTTTAAACCTATACCCACTTGAGGTTGACAATCGAAATGCATTCGTCAAATTCGCCATTTTTACATTTCCAAGGCTGCCATTTTGAACTTTTGCTCATTTTAACAGATTAGATTGAGATTTTGAACATAAACTTGTCAAGATGGACTATTAAAGTGCATTTTCGAGCTCGACATTCTGGCAATTCGAGGCGCCGTACTGAATTCTTGCTTTTTTCAACCGATTACATCGGGTTTTCCAACCTATACTTGGTTCAGATGAACAACTGGAACGTAACTTATAACATATTTTATTTTGTTATGCTGCTCCCGTTTTTCAAACGAGGTTGGTTTGCTGCGGCTAGCTAGTGGCAAGGGTGTGGGTTACGGCAATAGATGGTAAATTACAATATTTATTTATAAGGCGCCAGTTGGAAATTTAAATGTGGACAATCCGACCTTTTCCAACCAAGGATTTCGGATGATGCCGTTTGAATTTCCCGCCGTTGGTGCGACGCGTGAATGACAGTTGTCAAGGTCAAGTACTATGACAGTTTGAAACAGCTGATGTTTACATCGGCAAGTGGCTGAAATGGATTGTTTACAAAAGTACTGAAAACGAAATGATTTTGGCATAATTGTGGACACAGTTTATTCATAAATTGGATGTTATATGAATGTGAGTAACAAGCTACAATTTGATATATTATTTTGACTCGAGCACAACTTGATGATAAAAACTTTAATTTTGTAGGTCAAATCTCTCCAGAACGAACATAAATGATGAAGAGAGGAAGACATTTACTGAAACGCGGCTGTTGGCTATTGTGAATAACTCCTGGCTCACTGTCTATTACCCAAACCTTACCTCTTTTGTTGGCCGATGCCATATGATTACGAATTACACAAACCTATCAGGGTATGGATCTGTGTGCACACATATTATTTCCCAAAGGTATTCGACATTTGAATTATGACACAAAATAGAAATGTAAGGTTATTGGTTTTTTACAGAAGATAGAGGAGACCATAAAAAGACTTAGCCCTTGATGATAAATCGCTGCTCGTTCCAAGAGATACCCATCATGGATCGAGTCAAGTGGTGGAATTCATTCATAGCCGGTGACGAGATGGTGGACACCTGGCAAGCTGGTCATCATAATAGACGGGTCCAATTCGAGGTCCTGAAGGGAACGGTGAAGATAGAGGTACATCGGTGACATCATGTGGAGTGACATTTGTTTGGATCATATGTTTGGATCGGAGCCGGGACTTATTCGCTTAAGCCATCATCCTGGGAGACGACGACATGCCAGGACGGGCGGCGACCGTTGAAAGTCCCGGATGATTGATTGGAACCATAATTAAACAACGTTCTCTGATATGGACTTGAAACCTATAGAGATTGATGCAAGGTAAAAACCATGTGACTTAAAATTGTGAAAATTTGAAAAACATACCTCGACAGAATGTTATATTTTATACAACTGTATGTTTTCGTTGTATTTTGTAGGGGTTAACTACCTGGATGGTCGAGGTTTCGTTCGAAATTCCTGGAACACGAGATAACGTTGTTGTTCCCACGGAATCAGAGGAGGAAGCAAAAAAATGACACCGCTCTGTCACCTATCATAATTGTCTTTCATGTCAATCAATAAATCAATAATGGTGCCCTCTTACACAGACTTTAATAAACCATAAGATAAACATAAACAAAGATGACCTTCACTTGCTTGTAGCGGACAAACTTGAATGATTTTCAATGAAGCGGCCACCGATTCAGGAATTATTATGCATTTCGGTAAGGACGTTCCTATACTTTTAAACAATGATTTCCCAACGTTTCTTGAGTCTAAAAAAACGTTACAAACTGTCAAATCCTATAGGTACATATTTGAAAAGACTCCTAAATAATACAAATACACGGTTCTTTTTTGCATCCCACCACACAATGTCCTCCACGGCATCTTTTTCACGGTTCAGGTTTTCATAACACACATCGTTGCTTTCATTCTCAAAATTGTGTACTCCATCATATGTTACCAGTATTTTTGGTAGTTACCTTCAACAAAAGTAGAAATACATAATAATAAACATAATAATGGTGTATCGATTTTTCCCGACAACTCTTCACTGACCAGACACTACCCTCTGACATGCGTTCCGTTCACAATAGAACCCTACAAGTCGAGGCAGAAATTTCAAAGCTCGCGAAAAACAAACATATTTTCGATTTCATGTTACTAATACACAGTCAGTTGCTTACGCCTCTTGGAAAACTTCATCTGACCAAAACACTATCGACGGACATGCAAAAAATTACTAAACCCGTTGAGGGAACACCTGATATCTGCCTAAAACAACCGAAAATCAACATCATGTATACAATCTCCTTTCCACTTGTCCGGTGTCAATGGAACAAATTCCCTGGCTACTTTTCAACCATAGCTGTCACCCAGGCGACGGCTTGCCGGCGCCGGTGACAGCTAGTTCCTTTATTCTAACCTCTGTGCGTCGTTTTCATTCTGCTTTGCTCATGATCTGTTTTATTTTATTTTTGAATGGTTTTTCTTACAACTAAATGAATGATCATGATAAAATTCAAAGAAATCAAAGATTTTTTGGTTTTCCGGTTTCTACTGTCATTTTCACAATATTTTTTTACGCGTAAAAAAACCACGTAATTTACTTTGACGCAAAAAACTTCAAATAAAACCAATTATTTGCATTTAAACTGGATCAATGTGAATGAAGTCCTATACATACTACGAAATAAAGCATCATTACAGCCTACGAGATTCTATCTCACCTCGGCACGCCTTGGTAGTCGGTAATATATTGAATTCCTTGGCTGTAATGAAACGCTTCTCACCTCGGTTTGTAATATACAATTATTTTACACACCAAGTAATTTACCCACCCAACCTTGCATTGATACCTTGCATAAATTATCGGACTTAGTTAGCGCTCTACTTGACTTTGCTGTTCGCACTGTCGCTCCGAATTCAACTTTAACCTCCGATGACGAGCTAGGAAGGCCTTGGAGGCTCTCGTCGTTTCCAATCGTTATTCCGGTATATTCCACCTGTATTTGCGAGAGCCCTAGAAAAGTCAATTGGCTTCGCGAATATTCTGGCAGGCTGTCGATGCCTGGCACCTCCACCAATTGTGTGGGTGTGTGTCTTACTCGCTCGTCGTAGTCTCCAGCCAGTTTCCGTAACATTATGTAGACATGATGGCTACTTTCTCTGCTATATAGCACATGAAGGACTTATCTCAATACAACAGAATTAAGAGCACAATTTGGTTTGGAAAATGGCTTCACCCTTAAACTCAAGTAACTTTTAGGCTTCGGCTTTGTTTTTGAGGTATAAATATTGAAGATACTTTCACCTTGTTACGAATACAGCCTTAACAAGAGAACTATCCTTTACCACGAATCGAAGACATATTGACCAACTTGTTCAAACCGAGCTCTCGACGCTCAACTTGAAGAGTGGCTATTGGCAAGTTTGTCTTGATTCCGAACCACTGTACTGTTGCAGATGCTTGTCATCTTGTCAAGTTTTTGGGATACGTGATATCGTCGCTGGAAGGAATACTAAGATTCCGAACATAACTTTTTGTCGAGTCAAATAACGTATTCTGGTGATGCTATTTCTCCCCAGCATTACCCAGTAATGCCACTTAACAAGACCAAAAAAGCACGAAAAAATTGGAAGTTTAATTTCCAGTTTAATTTCGTCTTGATTGTTTCTCTACCTTTTTCACCGTGACGCATCGCCTCCCCCCCACCCCTCTTACTTGGAAATCTGTTGCTTCTGATGAATCTTAAATCGAGTTCCGATCCATCTGCGTGTGAAAAAATGACGGCGTGCACGCGAATGAAAGAACAAGAAAAGCGAAATGTGAAGTTTACGAAGTTGAACGGCACCTTGTTCCTCTCCCGTTCCCCGGTCTTCTTGTTCCATCAGGCCGGTGTGTCGGTGCGCTGAATCAATATCATGAAGCGGGTGAGATGACAAAGTTCCAACAAAGTTCACACACCAAATTTATCACGCATTGCACGCACCCTTCCTCTTGTAGGAAGGTGCCATATGCTACCCTCTGGAGGTATACCTATACATGTATATTCGCATATACCCTGTGCCTGAGCGTCCCGTAGCTCCCAACTAAAGCACTTTGCCTTAGCGAAGAGAATTTCGTGCAGATTTTACCCGCAAATTGCCGCCCATTCGGCGCTCTCGTATAATACGTATTAAATGGGGTGCTTGCACTAATTAAGCCGAGAGGCGCCTTCGCCAAAAGTTCATTTCTGCTCAAGCTTATTATACGAGCCAAATCCGGGGTTTTTTCCTTCTGGTTCAGTTAATCCAGCAGGGGGCTTTATTGTAAATATAATCCATTCAAGTAATAATATGTGTTTAAAACTACCTACACTTAACTCTCGTGAAGTTATCAATCGGTTGATTATTATCACTCTGATCAATTGAACGCTTGACGCTATCAGAAAGCGTAGCGTATGGAGTTATGTGCGATGTCTTGGATTGGTGCAAATACACATCAGCTTGGTATATCTGCTTGGTGTTGAAGTGATGTATTGTATAACATAGACAAAAATGACAGATCTTTGATGACAGGTGACACTGGTAACATAAATTACAACATACTATGCAATTAAAAACAATTGGAGTTGGCATTGGTGTCCGGAAATTTGGTCATTTACTCAAAGAGTTGGTGAACAACTCTGGATAGTTTGTTTGTTGATTGCACTGTTGTTCCAACGTGTCTGATATTAACGCTACTAGCTGTCACCGGCGCCGGCAAGCCGTCGCCTGGGTGACAGCTATGGTTGAAAAGTAGCCAGGGAATTTGTTCCACTGACACCGGACAAGTGGAAAGGGGATTGTATACATGATGTTGATTTTCGGTTGTTTTAGGCAGATGTCAAGTGTTCCCTTAACAAATTTAGTAATTTTTTGGATGTCCGTCGATAGTGTTTTGGTCAGATGAAGTTTTCCAAGAGGCGTAAGCAACTGACTCTGTATTAGTAACATGAAATCGAAAAGATGTTTGTTTTTCGCGTGCTTTGAAATTTCTGCCTCGACTTGTAGGGTTCTATTGTGAAGGGAACGCATGTCAGTGGGTAGTGTCTGGTCAGTGAAGAGTTGTCGGGAAAAATCGATACACCATTATTATGTTTATTAATATGTATTTCTACTTTTGTTGAAGGTAACTACCAAAAATACAGGAAACATATGATGGAGTACACAATTTTGAGAATGGAAGCAACGATGTGTGTTATGAAAACCTGAACCGTGTAAAAGGTTATGCCGTGGAGGACACTGTGTAGTGGAAAGCAAAAAAGAACCGTGTATTTGTATCATTTAGGAGTCTGTTCAAATATGTACCTATAGGAGAAATTGAGATGAAATGGAAGTATGTGCAAAATTCAAAATTTGACAGTTACGTTCCAGTTGTTCATCTGAACCAAGTATAGGTTGGAAAACCCGATGTAATCGGTTGAAAAAAGCATGAATTCAGTACGGCGCTTTGAACTACCAGAATGTCGAGTTCGAAAATGCACTTTGATTGTCCATCTTGACTAAGTATATGTTCAAAATCTCAATCTAATCTGTTAAAATGAACAAAAGTTCAAAATGGCAGCCTTGGAAATGTCAAAATGGCGAGTTTGACAAATGCATTTCGATTATCAACCTCAAGTGGATATAGGTTTAAAATCTCAATCCGATTGCTTGAAAAATGCAAAAGTTCAATATGGTGGCCTCTTGAAACGTGAAAATGAAATATTCACAGATGCATTTTGATCGCCAATCTCAAGTAGGTATAGGTACAAAATTCCAATCAGATCGGTTGAAAAATGCTAAAGTTCAATATGGCGACCTCTAGAAAAGTCAAAAATCGGAATTTGACAGATGCATCTCGACTGCCGGACTGCCTAACCAAAGCAAGTAGAGGTTCCAAATCCCAATCGGATAGATTGAAAAATGCGAGAGTTCAATATGGCGGCGGAATTGGAACTGTCAAAATGATAAATTTGACGAATGTATTCAGATTGCCCATTTTAAGTTGTCATAGATTCAAAATCTCGATCGGATAGGTTGGAAAATGCAAAAGTTCAAGATGGCGGCCTCTTGAAACGTCAATCATCAGAATTTGACAGATATATTTTGGTTGTCCGCCTCAAGTGGTTATAGATTTTGAATCCCAATCGGATCGGCTGAAAATCGCAAAAGTTCAATATGGCGATCTTTTAAAACGTCAAAAATCGAAGGTTGACAGATGCTGCATCTTGATTGCCTACCTTGAACAAGTAGTATGAGTTGAAAATCTCAATCGTATCGGTTGAAAAATGCAAAAGTTCAATATGACGGCCTTTTGAAATGTCAAGAATCAAAATGTGACAGGGGCATCTCGAATGCCCACCCAATGCAAGTACAGGTTGAAAAATCCAATCCGATCGGTTGAGAAATGGAAAAGTTCAATATGGTGGCCTCTGGAGACGTCAAAAATCGAAATCTGACAAAGCAAAATTCGTGGTGTTTGAAATTAGGTTTGTTTCATCAGCAGTCCCTGACTGTTCGTGGACGTCAGCAGCCTGTTACTTCATAAATCGTGATGCGCAGGCTGCTGACGTCCACGGACAGTCAGGGACTGCCGATGGAACAAACCTATGAAACAATTGAATAGCGAACGCTCACAAAAGGGGAAATACCATGAAAATTTCGAATAAAAAAGCAACAAATTGGATCTGGTCGACGGTCGTCTATGTTTTTGGTTCAGATCACGCAAAAAAAAAAAACCACCGCAAACACGACGATGAATGTGACTTGAGAATTCGGCGAACGGTGGCGCGAGTTTGACAGATTCGCGTTAACATCTAGTGAACGGAGGCGCGGGGTGCTGTTGGCAAAAGTGACAGTGGCAGCCTCTGAGTGGCAGTCCGACGCTAGGTCGACCGTATCGATGCGAAAAGTTGCACACAGATTTCGATAAAATGGACTACAAAGACGTAATAGAACGCATATGGATCAAAGCATGGACCCTTTCTAAAGATCTGACCAGAAGGTCCGATGGAATTATCTGGGATTTTCGTAGAGAACAAGACGTGAGTGACAACAAGACATTGACGCCGCCACGAGATGTGTCTGGAAATGGAAAAAGGGGCTTTTCTCGAAATGTAAAGCCGGTAAAAATCGGGCTCTAGTGCAAATATACTGTGAGTACCTACCAGACGTGTTTTGCCCCATCAATCGCCTGTTTTTGTGAAATATTACGCCGTCAACGTCTGGCCCGGTCTGGGAAATTTCATCAAAGTGCCGTCGAATTTTAAGAATTCTTTGGTTTTTGGTGTCCGATAGACGCTGAAAAGCCCCCTCTAGACCACGGCTCAATGTCGCACGCTGACACGGTACGTTTTTTCCATCCAAAAACACTGTTCAAATGCCCCGAGGTGTTGTCGAGTTTTTCCCAAAACCGACAGCGTCAATAATGACGTTTCTGTCAGATTTGGCCGGGCCGTGTACCGTTTTCAACATTTTTCGACAAAATTCCAAGAAAAGCCACGCCGAATGGCTCGCACCAGACGATAGTGAGTTCTCGAAGCCCGCCGGTCGGCATTTCACACCAAATTTCTCGAAATTCTGCCCGAAAATCCGAGTTTTCGCCGCCAAAATGTGTCAAGAAATCTCGGACGAATTATTTGAAATGACGATTCCCTGGTAAAAATTGGAATGAATCATGAATTTTCAAAAAATCCCCTCAATTTTGGCAGAAATTTTGGAAATTTCCCATCGTCAACTTGTAATGCGGTTCGTTTGCGAAAATTTTGAAAAAAATACCCCGTCAAAATCTGTGGTCTGGTTTTCACAAATTCCAACCAGACGTCGTTAAGTTCTCTCACGGGTTAGTTTAGGGTGATAGTTTAGGGTGATGCTATTGACAGTTCAAACATAACTCCGACGTAATCATCGTCCGCCATGTGAATTCAATCGGCCGATTCCGGAATCTTTTCACAAATATAATCCGAACTGAGCTTGGCTCCACTACTACTCGTATTCCAGGATTCTGTCATAAATGTGTAGCCATAAGTTCAGTTTTAAAACAGTGTGATACACTGCCTCACCTATACCCACCTACGATACGTGCGAGTAGTTACATCAAAACTTGCAGATTGCCGATCACTTTCAGCAGTTGGGATACCTGTTTGAAACTGCTCTTATAGTCAAAGTCTTCTCTTATAGTCTTTGGAAACTAATTTTCATATACCCACCTAGTTTGCTCGACAGTTTCAGATACAATCAATGGGTACCCAACAGCCACAGTTGCTTTAAAACCTCACGTCTTCATTGCTATACGAAGCTGTGTTCGCTTGAAAATGTTTAATGCTCCGTTAAACTTTTACTTGGGTCTCCATTATCCACTATAATAACAGGCAGGAATATTACATGAGCACCTACCTACCAATACATGGCACGAACGTGAAATTGATTTTATCACATAGGCAGGTACCTAAGCACGTGAATTACAAGGATATAAATGTGAGCATTATGATAGCTGGCAATTACTGGCGACTCTGGTAATAATTTAAAATTTAAATTCACATTTTTATTTTGAATTCAAATTTAATATTTAAATAGCGATTAAATTGAGTCATTTGAATAATGAAAGTAGAAAAATCCGTTTTGAAGTAAGAAAGAAAATACAACGGCGCCAGAGTGTAAAGGAACCTCTCATGCAGAAACATGCCTATTGACCATTGCGGCAGCAACCTCATTCGCTTTTTTTTTGTCCTACGCACTCGCTGAATCTGCAGCTCACTTGAGATCATATCGTGAACGACTACACGTGTTCAAATTTGAGTCAGCAGAGTTACTCATTTGTCAGCTGTCTGTCAATTGCATCTTCCTGTTCGGGCATCAATTTATTTGTTTCCGGAAATTCAGAACAAAGAAGAGGACCGAAAAGGGGTTTTCGCGGTTTTTACAGCCTAGTTTGAAGCCAAGATGGAGACACCCTACGCGTCTCATGTATTTTACTGATTTTCAGGGATGCCTAACGGCCCTGTTGATGCTGGACGCGGTGTTAGGTACTGGGTATCCACGCGTTTTTCCCATGGATGATGTCATACTCGTGTTCGCACTGCTCTCTCAAGGAATGCACATCGGTGCCTCGCGAGAAGAATCGTAGATTCTAAAAATAACGCGTATGGGATTTTCTTTGTTTCACGTTCGAGCTTGGTGCGTATACTGGAATTGCAGGTCCGGACTAACTTACTATTTTCTATTTGGACTTTTTTGCCAATCAAAAAGTGTGATCATGAATTAATCACTTGAAACTTTTGTTATAGGCCAAACTAGAGAAGTTGAAGAAAATTCTAGGCCACAGTAATGGTATAATAACATTTTTCAACTTGTGTTGAAGTAGTGAAAGGTTTTATTTTAGATCTTGTCAATTGCTGTCCCCGACTATGTTTGAGGATTCACAAAAGTAAAATAAACTAGCTCAAGCTAAAGCTAAATTGATTCAGATTAATCCAAGCTCAGTCGAACCCAACCAAACTACAGCCACACTGAACTGACTTGAGACTAAGCTTGACTGTGCCAAAGCTGATCTCAAGCTTTATCTCAGTTAAGTTTTAATCTGAACTCCCGTAAGCTGAGCTAGTGAACAAAGCTCAGCTGATTCAAGCGAACTGCGTGAGGTAAAATGTTGCTGAATTGCAGATCAAGCTAAATCGAAGTTACCAGATCTGGATCGAGCTGATATGAGCTGAAATTCAACCAAATTGAGCTGGCTTGATTCCATCTAGGACCCATATGATCTTGAGGTGGTAGTGTCTCCGTGTCTTTTCATGTCTTTCGAGGTTCTAGCGGCCCTTCTTGTGATCACATTTGTCGTTTGAAGAGAAAGCTAATGTTTTTTTCCCTCGAGGACGATCTGTCCCAAGATATTCTGTCTGAGGAGGTTTTTTTCCGGGGACGTTTTGTCAACGGGTCGTTTTATCTGGAAGGTTTTGTCTGGGGATGTTTTGTCCGGGGACTTTTTATCCAAACATGCTTTTTTTTGCCGTTATTCACAGATCAATTCTAGAATTTCAAACTCCCTGTAGTTGCATAGAGAATTTCAATCCCACTTCTGACACCAATGACACAAATATTCCAATGAATGGTAGAACAAGAGTTCAAACAACTTTTCATTACCGCGTGATACTGAATCGCACGTCAAATAAATCATTGCCTTTTCTAGATGTCTGATCAATACGTTATTCAATCAATTATTCAAATCACTCAAAAAAATCTGAAGCTCTCCAGCTTTAAAAAGCAATCAATATTTTGGACATAGATACTTGTTTCCTGTTTACTTAGCATTTTTTTTTTGACATAATCGAGCAAATCTGGCAACTTTTACGCCTGAAAACCGATTCCTTAACCCTGATTGAGACGAGCCTTGATTTCAAACGAAAAGTTCAACCGCACAATAGTTCGCGAATTCAAATAATCAACCCTTCGTTATATCAACCAATGAGACATTTTGGGCCTCGCAATCCGATAATTAAAAGCTTCTGTCATTTCCTATAGATACACTATTCAGTTCGAACAGCTAAAAAAAAAGCAATGTCTAACAAAGTGCGTGTAGTATACCTAATAATGCAGTTATCGATTCGAAATTAACAACTGCGAACATTGTATAAACCGCCCACTAATCGATAAAAAAGGACACAATGGCCGTTTCATATCCTTTTTATTATATTTCGTGTGCCATATTGCAACGCTCGCGAGCGGTCGAAAAGCCATCACCTGTTCCATTATCAGGGAACAATGGAAACAATCACCTCTTAACTCAAAATTCGCCGTGTGTGTGTGCCGTGAAAAGTTTCACATTTGACATAAAAAAGAAAAAAACACCTGTGCTAATTTCACGAGAGGTCTAATAATCCGATAGATTTAGCTGATATAGTAATAGCATGGAGCTCCAACTCTTTATTGAAGTAATTTCATCGATGAAAATGAAATTTTCACTATAGAGCTTTCCACAAAGGTCAAAATTTGGTTGGTTATACTTTTGTTTTTTAAATGACACTTAACTGACACTTCTACAAACAATCTTTGCAATCGTTTGTTTGGTTTTGCTCTCTCTTGCAGTTAAGGGTTTTGTACCCGCTCAAATTGTTCGCCATCGAGGATTGTCTCTTAAAACCCGTCCAACATCTAAGGTGAAAGACAACTTGAAATTCAAGTGTTGAGTTTTCTGTTGTGAATAAAATTTTGAATCCACTTTTGTTTATTTTTGAATTTGTCTGCAATTTGGGTTTGGTACCCCGTTACCCTGATATTTTGAAAAGTGATTTACAAATTCGTATTAACCAACGTAAAACCCAGCTTCCTTCACTGATCAGATGGCGGGCCAATTCCCAAAAAGCACTTCGAATCAAGTCAGCCGAACGTTTTCTGGGTGTTTGGCTGGACTCGTCCTTGACATGGAAATATCACGTGAACATGACAACTCAAAGATTGAGCAGCACAATTTTTTTGCTGAGAAATTTGAGGGACGAGGTTCCGTTGAGCACCCTGAGGACTGCCTTTTCTTCTCTATTCCAAAGTGTAATGGTTTTTGTAATTACATTATGGGGACATGCCGCAGACTGTCGCAGAGTTTTCCGATTACCTACAGAGAAAAGCTGTACGAATTCTGTCGATTTGGGTTACAGGGAAGATTGCAAGACTGCTTTTATTCAGCACGGGATCATGACCTTCCCATGCTGTATATTTTTGACGGATTGAAATATATATCAAAATGAATGAAGACAAATCTCAAACAAACAATGATATTCATTCAAAGAATACTCGATTTAGGTATAGTATACCAATCCCTTACTGCAGACTGAAAAAATCTCAAAATGGACCAAACGTCTTGTTTCCGAAAGCCTTCAACTCTCTCCCACTGGAAGTACGCAATTTGTCGACTAAGGCTTTTGTTGCTGCAGTGAGAGACATTTCCTTATCAGGAGCGTTTTACAGCTACCAGGAGTTTTTGCAGCACACATTTTAAAAAAGTTATGTTGAAATTTGTGAGCTCTTTTTAATTGATTATATGCACATATTGTTGCAAAATATGATCATGTTGCTTGTACATATAGAGGGTTCTCAAACATTGACAGTTACCTTTTGTATATCGTGTCAAATCAAAATGGTAAGATATACAGTTCAACAGCTTTCCGAAATCATCGGCATACAATCAAAATGCGTGTTCGTGTCAACAACGATTTCCCGGACGCGTTATTTCGAAGAATTCTGACATCAACTGGCCTCCACGATCATGCGACCTCACACCTTTAGACTTCTTTCTTTGGGGGTATGTTGAATCTCAGGTTTACGAAAATAATCCCTAAACAGTTCCAGAGCTGAAACGCAACATTCGATGGTCCATTGAGGATACCACACGCGATATGTGCGGAAGAGTTGTTCAAAATTGGGTCGCTAGAATGCATTCTACCAAGCAAAGAAGAGAAGGACATTTGAATGACATAATTTTCAAAACATAATGAAATTGATTCGTCTACAAAATAGAATTAAAATTTTCGGACTATCATTTTGTCCTTTTCATTTTATTTCATTTGAAAGTTGGGACATACTTATTGGAAAACCCTTCATATTTATTGTCTATTTATTTATCAATTAGTTTATTGTTTATATTGTTCATTATTTATTTTGAGTCGGCGGTAAGGCATGGGTGGATATGCATACAGGCTACTATAACGAAAGTCAAGCATCGCCCGCAGAAGCCAGAACCTGGATGGGTGACTGGTGGATAGCTGGGCGCGAAGAGAGCGGACGCAGCGTAGTGTACTTGCCCAAGGGGGCTCCATTACCTGTACACGCACATGAACGAGATGATTGTAGGTAGTAGCATAAATCCATAGTGCGGCTCGGTGCGTCCGACACCTCGACACCCAGATGGGTAAAAGAGGTTACGATTATATATATATATATATTATTTATTTTGACGTATGTAAGCACTTGTATGCAGAAACATTAACAAATTATCTATCTATCTTCCCCCTATGCCTCTTTGGCATACCTTGACAATATCTTGGTCAGTTATATCACAGATCGTTCAAATTCATTCTTCATGCTAATGGTAATGTTCATGAAGTTGCTCGATCATTCTATCTGGACAACAGCAGGATCAATTTCTCCAATGCGAAATGCTCTAATGTTTTTGAAAAATGCTACGCCATGATTGGTCTTCATTCGCAGATTCCCATCCCTTGTCGTATACTATTCTGCTCAATACTCACCATAATAAATCTAATATTGGTCGTTCTTGCAGTACATTGGCAGGCAGGAGCTCAGAGAAATTGATCCTGCTGTTGTCCAGAGAATGATTGAACATGGCAGAAGAAAACTGAGAGTCATCAAAGATAATTGCCAATCTTCAATATGTTAAATATGAATTTGGTATCGTTATAGATGATGTTAGTCTTTGCAATAGTAAGTCATAATTAGAACTATCCCGGAAAAGTTATTAGCTTTTGCTAAATTCCCCAAAACTTTCGGACCATACGTTATTTGCTGTCCAAGGGTGAGTTTGCGGACCCAGATAAAATATCAAAAAGAAGGTCCCCAAAGAGGAATCCAAAATTGTATGTTCGAGGACTCCAAGGGTGGATTCGAGGACGTAGATGGGGCGCCAGCGGCAAAGACCAGAACTACATTTTTTCTGAGCTATTCCCTGTTTTACCTTCACCGACATTGTAGAGTTAGTTTGCCCACAGTCCAGTGCCTAGTTTGCAAAAGTTAGTTTCAACATTGACACTGGAGATGGAGTGAAGAACTTTATGAGTCTTCGTGAGTAGAGAGGACACGGAAGCAAAATCCTTCTCCATTTCTTCATTCTCATTCACAAAGGTGGACTAGCCGACAGAGGCTGGTGCCCCGGTGTCGAGTTTTTCATTTCGTTTTCTCAAAAATATCGTCGTGTAGACTTGGGGAAGCATCCAATGTACGCTATTTCTGAAATTGAGTGCGATTTGTTCTAAAATTGATAGCATTTTTCGACAAATTCGGTATGAGTTCTGTTGGCAGTTTACCTATACTAGATCTTTGACGATTTCGAGTCCCTACGATTCCCGTAGCATGAAAAAAATTGCAGCATCATTAGCTGATGACGATATTTTGTCGGTGTAATTTTTACACTAAAAAAACCGGAGAACGAAAAACTATGGAAATTATCTGTGTCCCTGAGCTGTAAAGTTCATATAAATTTGTCAGTGTGAGAACGCGACAGCACCGAAAATATAATTAAATTTCGACAGAAGACAGTGTAGACTTGAAGTAGCTCAAGAAATACTATATTCCGGAGATTGATTGCGATTCTTTCCCAAAATGATTGGATTTGTAGAAACATTCGATCAGCTCTGGAGGACTTTTAGATCAGATTCTTGACGATTTTGAATATTTTGATTCCTATAGCATGAAAAAATACCAGCAAAATCAGTTTGTGATGATATTTTGTAAGTTTTCATACGGAAAAATACAGATATCAGCAAAAAATTTGGATTTCTTCCAAGTCAAAATTTAATTTCCTTTTAGGTTGCTGAGAAATTCATATGAACCAGGCAGTTCAGGGACACAACAGCACCAAAAAGGAAATTGAATTTCGACTTTTCCAGAGGGATTTCTCAAAAACTTGGACCGAAAGACTTGGAAGAGCCCAAGAATTGTGATATTCCAGAAATTGATTTCGATTTTTTTCCAAATTGAACGGATTTGTAGAAACATTCGATATCAGTTCTGTAGGAATTTTGCAACAGTTTCTTGACAAATTTCAGTCTTTCAACTTCCGTAGCTTGAGACAAATTCCAGCAACATCAGTTTGCGACGATATTTTGTCGTTATTTTGCAAGTTTTCATATGGAAAATAACAGAAATAGGCGAAAAATTGAAAATTCCTGTGTCCCCTCGGTTTACACAGTGTTGATATACATATGAATTTGTCAATTCGAGGACAGGACAGCGCCGGGAAGAGAATCAGATTTCGACTTTCCCAGACGATTTTCCTAAAAAACCTAGATCGAATAGACTTGAACACTCCAAGAGCTGTGATATTCCAAAAATTGATTGCGACTTTTTTCAGAATTTATCGGATTTGTAGAAAATTTCGATCTTAGTTCTGTAGAAATTTCACATCAGATCAACTTCACGATTTCGATTCCTCCAATTCCCCTTTAGCGTCAAAAAATATGAGCATCAACAGTTTTCAATGATATTTTGTATTTGATGGCTTAGGGCTCAATACCAAGTTGCAGGAGCAATGTTTGGGACGGCGTAACTTGCCAAATACAGCGGTCTGATTGGTTGGTATCCGCCGTTGCTATGGTAACCGCATTTACGGCGATCTCAGCCCAAACCTGGTATCAAGCCGTTAGTTCACAAGTAGGTGCAATTACTCAGTGGATCACGGTAGAAGTTCAATTGAATGTGTTGTGTTAATTTTATTGATCGCTTGGATAAATTATAGAACATAACTTCATCCACATAGGATTAGTGCAGTGGCAACGGTATGATAAAAAAGTTAAAGTATAGGTTTTTGCATTGAGCGTTCACATAGACTTACGGTAAGAAACGAGTGGCAGTGGGAGTGCAGTTGGGATGGCAGAAGTTTGAAGTTTTCTGGCATTCTGCACTGCCCTTGCCAATTCTCTTGCCATCGCCAATCACAATCCACGATTCCGTTGCTAAGCTATTATTGCGGCGTGATGACTTGACTGATAATGCGAATCTGCTACTGTAAGAAGCGAATGCCAAATTTTAAACGTTACAAGATAGAACCGTTTGACGGTTGTTGCGTCAGGTCGGCAGCTGACGTGTCAAGTTGCCAGTTTCGCAATAATTCTGGACGCTCGTGGTAAGATTGGTTTATTACCTACGCAGTCCCCCTGTAGTCCAACTGCACTAATCCTATGTGGATGCGGCTTCACTTTTGTGTATAAGTAGTCGTGAATATTTTCTGAACATTGCTTTTATCGATGAATTCGCCACATAATCGCATAATTATTATCGTCAAATTTGAAATTTCTGCCAACAAACGTGGTAATCGATTCTCAGAAAATCACTTTTTTCTCATTTTTTCATGCAATGGTTCGTTTTGCAGTCGTTTAGGCAATTCTGAAGATTTGCGCCTGGTCTGGAACACCCACCCAGCGCGTCTAGGATAAGATATTTTCCCCTGTTTCTAAGTCCTGTTTCAACGTTTGCTTATCATTGTTCAGCGGATGTGTTTGAATTTGCTCGCATGTGTTTAGTTGGTAGTGAATCGTGGGCAGAAGAAGGTTATTTCAGCTTGAGCTCATCGTCGTTTTCCATACCCAGATCCACGTGTAGCTGGGTGAGTGCTTGACGATGGGGAGGGAACAGTAGGAGCTGGTTGTGTTGGAGCTGGTGGTAGCATTTGAGAGATCTGACGTCGTGGATGATACGTGATAGGAAGTCAATGCCTTCCCGAAAATTGATCCGTTTATATCAATTGAGTATGCAATCAGTCATCAGCAGCGAGGCTGATAATGATAGTATGCAATGCACTCCTTTCGCAGCGGTGCAATTTAGCGAGAAAAAGTTATTCCGGAGAAGTGGCTCCAGTGTCAATGTGCACACGTCGGGCAGTGAGAAGAGACTAGCGAGAAACAAAATAGTGTACATAGCTCGCAAGAAAGTGTATTTTTGCATTCGTGTAAAAATGAAGTAATTCTGATGTTAATGCGGAAATGTCACTTTCGTTGCTTGTTATGTAACGTTCCATTTGCGGTATCTGGTTTCCCTTAGCCGCCACAAAAGCTAGTTCCAAAAATCGAACATCTAAGGTTATGATTGGCAATTGAGCAGCGCATCTTAGCCAACTTGATCGTAGTTCTACACGCAAGCACATGCAACCGGCCTTGGTTATTGTCACTCCAAGTTATATTTTTTCAACTCCATGTTTTCTTACCTGTACCTTTAACCCTCGTTAATGTGCCCAACCGTGAAAATGTGCTCACCCTTGTTGCATATAAACCCGCGACCCTCAACATAATCTGGAATCCATGAATACCAAAATAAACTGCTTGAGTGGAACGTAGCATGACACCGTTCAATTTAATGCGGAGATATAATACGTTTTCCCAATAAATGTTACCCAAATATATTTCTGTGTGTGTGTTTGTGCGTTACGCGATTGCCATTTTCTATGTGTGTTGTTGTTGTTGTTATGTCGTGTTTTCTGGAAAAAGACCTAAAAAAAGTAACATTCGAATGTATATTTTAGGTGCGGTTGCAAGAGACTTGTCGTTCCATATTGGAATGGATACTTTTAATTATGGAAAGACAATTCTACGTGACATGATGACCCGCGTTATGCCCCGTGTGTTCGGGGTACGTACACTAACCATACCTATACTTACTACTCTTTTCTTTATTATTTATTAAATATTTGTACATAATACAGCTGATTTTTTTATGATTTATACTATACTCAGAAACACTACTTCCATGGTGCGTTTTCGACTTGTTGCACATTTCTGGCTTGTGGCACGAGATTCAACTGAAGCACGGAGAAAGCTTAGCCTTCTTGCCTAGTTCTTATTGGCTGTGTTCAAGCCGCCCAGTCGCACTGAATTCAAATTTCGACCAATGATGTGACGTGCTCATCTATCGCTAAATAACGCTACAATTGCAAGCAGCATCACTGCCAGTGAGAACACCACTAAGGAAGATTACAGCACGCTAAATTTGAACCGTGCCAATATATTAGAAATGTGGCGAAAAGTAAAAAACGCACCGCATCATTTCCTCTAAGCTTCAACAGCCTCATATATGGAATGTTTCAAGTTCTCTTTGCTCCTGCATTTTTATTACGCTTTAGGTGTGTGTGTAGCACTCAGCTTGATTAGACACCAGCATGTTGTAGTTTAGTTAGTATATTTAAGAATTTAGATTGGATGGATTTTTCTCGGAACTTGCGAGAAATCCTTGTGCCCACAAAAACTTTCGCTGATTAGCCAATACAAACAGACAGATCCGGATGAGAAGACGACAAAGTGTTGATGTTTCTGCATATTCAGATCATCAGTACCTACGTTAGTTCTGTTAGAACTGTTAGCTCTGTGCTGTTAGTGAGTACAGTTTAATAAAAGGTGAGTTCACGGCTGTGCAAATTCTAGAGGCGCAAAATATTTTGTGAAAGTTCAGACACCATCGAAAGAAGCCAAGAGCGGTGTTTCACTGCTAGTCCACTGCTAATTAATTGGACACTCTCATTTATAAGATTCAATCAAAACTTCAAAAGTCTCCGTGGAAGTTTTCTCTGTAGGTAGCGCAATCTTCACGTATCGATCGGTAATGATAAAGGTAGGTAGTGAATTGTTTCTAATAAAATTCCGAGAAGCAACAGATACAACTTTATCGACAAAGAAGCAAACCAACGGCGGTTAGTGAATATTCTAGTTTCAAGCAGTTCCCATTGAGTAGGTATGGGGTGTCCGGTGTCATGTTGATAATACAAAACTTGCTGGAAATTCATCAACTCTCGTTGAATGGTGTCTCTGAATTTGGCCTGTAGAGTTTACTTTGCAAAAGCAGCACAGTTCAGGCTCGCGAATTTTGGAAATGGCCCAGACAAACGGGTGTGTTGTTTGACTGATATGGAAACTGGCTGGGAACGCCGTAAAAACCACTGCTCAAAACCGTCAGTGTGAACGCTTCTGATAATTCTTCGTAAAAAATGTGGATCTTTCATGCCCAGTGCGCATGTTAAACGTATACACGCATACCAAAACATTTGATTTGTGATAATAGCAGCTCCATCATATCATTGGTATTTTTGCTGCAGCATTATCAGTGCGGCATTTTGTGTGCACCTGTATATGCAAAAATAAGTTTTAGTGATGTTGTTACTGTTATATTTGGTAACACTCACAAAATTACAGGACAATTAACTTTTGATTACTTCATGACATTGATCATGTCATTCAGTGGTGTCTCTGAATTTTGTCAGGAGAGTTTACGTCTCAAACGGTCGTCATCAAAATGTCTCATGCTCATGTCAAAAACTTATACACGGCTACCGAAACATTTGATTGGCGATAATGGCAACTTAATCCGAATATTGACGCAAAAGAACGCACCATGTTACGAGCACTTTGTGTAATCAAAATAACTCTTGGTTATGTACTACTGCCATATGAACACTACAATGCCTACTGAAACTTCAGCTTCCGGCCACTTGAAGCTGGTGGTATGTTGCCGAATGCTATATCTAAATATCTTCCATGACAATAGTTTATAATCAAAATTGGGATTGTGCCAAAAATAGCACACTTTTGTTTCGATTAATGGGATAAAGTTGTCATTATCGCAAATCAGATGTTTTGGTGTGCGTGTATATGCACGTCCAACATGGACATGAAGGATCCACATTTTTTGAAACGATCCATTGAGAAGTGAACTCTATAGGACAATTAAGATCAAGTTGGATCATTTCCGCGATTATTATTCATCAGACATCAGATTTCTTATTAATCATTGGTTCGAAATGAAAATGCTAGTGAAATATTGTCACTTTCTGTACTGATACACTGCCTAATTTTTCATTCGTTGATGGGCTACAAAAATAAACCGTTTTTGTTCACACTTAACGTTATGAAAAGTATGGTACTTTCAGTGCCGTCTTTAGGGATGGGCCTGAAGGGCCTATGCTCAGGGCCCCGGCTTTCTTTGGGAGGCCCCGAAGTTTTATCAATTTCCAAAACAAAAGATTATTTTTGTGGAAATATATTGTTCTCATATACCGTTACGGTCTTTCAATTATGTCACTTCTTGAGTTGATCTTGCCCCCTTTATAGCCCAGGCGCCAGGGAGCAAAAATCAGCTCGATAAGGAAATAATTGTTTCCTGGCTGGAAACTAGCTTAAAACGATCTGTGTAGCTTGGGTTTTGACATACTAGTTTCCCCCCTTTCGGAAATGTCGGCGTCATGTCGCCATCATCAACAAGAAGTGCACCAGCGTGGTTTTTGCCGATATCTTGTTTTTGGGCCATCTGACAGCAAAAGATGTGAGGAGTCATTTTGAAACCAATGAAATTCCCTACGGAACAGTTTCTAAATGACCTTTCTGCGACCTATGGTTTTTGAGATAAAGTTTCTGGAAGTGAGAGGCATTGTCGTAAAAGCTCCATGGCCACTTGACTCGAAAAACTGAAATGTCGATGTGACAAAAAAATTTCACAATGAGATTTCTCGAGAATCCTTCATGCTATAGTTGCGGTGATGGTCTTAAACTTTTTCTCTTGAACCTTTGATTACGAATATAAAAATGTCAGAAACGCCACTTTGTACATATACAGGGTGAACTGAGGGACTCAAATCAGATCAGAGAAATTTTACATATTTCTTCGATTTAGCCTATATGCGACACTCTAAGCACCTAACACGAGTCCAATATCAATATGAATTTGCTCTGTAAGCTTCACTTAATACACTAAAGAAGTGGTCAGCTCACAGCTTCACTGTAAAATGTTTTGAAGGCCCTCTGAAATCATCAAAATATTAAAAATTACAGTACCAAGGAATGTATATAACAGTATATTATATACCAAGGGACCAAAGTGGATTTTAAATTTGGGGATTTGGACCTAAAGGGCCCTCGAGCAACAAACTTCACCCAAGGGATCAAAAATTCACTTTGGTTCCTTGGTATATAATCTACTGTTACATACATTTCGTGCTACTGTAAATTTTGATGATTTCAGAGGGCCTTCAAAACATTTCACAGGAAGGCTGTGAGCTGACCACCTCTTGAGTGTATCAAGTGAAGCTTACAGAGCAATGCATATTGATATTGGACTCGTGATAAGTGCTTAGAGTTTCGCATGGGCTACATCGAAGAAATATGTCAAATTTCTCTGTTCTGGTTTGATTCCCGTAGTACACCCTGTATATGTACAATGTGACGTTCTTGACTTTTCAATATTCGTAATCTACGGTTTAAGAGGAAGAGTTTAAGACCATCACCGCAACTATAGCATGAAGGATTCTCGAGTAATCTCATTTTGAAATTCTTTTTGTTACATCAACATTTTAGTTTTTCGAGTCAAGTGGCCATGAAGCTTTCACGACAATGACTCTCGTTTCCAGAAGCTCTATCTCAAAGACCATAGGTCGCAAAAAATTGATTGAAAAACCAAACTGTAGGGAATTTCATAAGCTTCAAAATGACTTCTTACATCTTTTGCTGTCAGATGACCCAAAATTAGGATATTCTGCAAAAACCACGCTGGTGCACTTCTTGTTGATGATGGCGACATGACGCCGACATTTCCGAAAGGGGGGAAACTAGTATGTCAAAACCCAAGCTACACAGATCGTTTTAAGCTAGTTTCCAGCCAGGAAACAATTATTTTCTTATTGTTTTCCCTGGCGCCTGGGCTATTACTTCTCAAGTGCACGCGGCGCTCCATCTCACAGAACTTATCCAAAAAAGCCGGTTTTCTAGCGAAAATTTCCAATATTGATTGTAATTGTGCTGAAAAAGTCAAAAAGTGAGATCGCAAAACGCTTGAAAAATGCCGATTACTATCAGCATTATTATTATTATGTTAAAAAAAAAACGACTGCGGTGCTACCATTCACGTTTTTTTTTCGCATATCTTTATGAGAGAGCCCCCTCATTGCCTTGTGCGCGGGGCCCCATTTTTTCAAAATACGGCACTGGGTACTTCAACGTAGTGATCGGAATTAGCACTAGTGAACTCTCGCTTCATCTTTCAGTGCGGAAACAAACATCATTTCCTAATAGTTGAGTTAAACTTACCCAAGAGAAGTGTGAAATTGAATCACGTATGATTATTTCATTTTTCGGGGTAACTGATATCTTTCGATTTATCAGATAGCTAATAAAGTGGCCACTTGCCCTGAATCACTAGCACAACACAAAAATACCAACAATCAATTGCCATGAAATTCGACCGTCTGTTTTTATACTAAATACAGGGTGTTACACGAAGTAACCGACAGAGCTCAAGGGTAGATGGACCGAGGCCTATCGGAATCTGCAATTGAATTTTCTTACGGCCCACCATTTCTGATATAAAGGGTAGTTCATGCGTTAAGTCGAAAACCTTGGTCTTATTTCGCTATTAAATCAGTAGAACATAATGAAATTTTGCAGATTTATCCTATCACAAAAGATTTTTGTAGCACCCCGATTAGTTCATGAGAACAGTAGAGCCGCACTTGTAATTTTGTTCTTCGAGTTTTTGTTGAAAAAGTCATCTTGTACAGGGTGTTCCAAAAATACACGGACAACGTTCTAGGGCAGCTTGTCCTCATCGAAACAACAAAAAAAGTTCCCATGAACATGGGTCCGAGAATGCTTCCTAAGGGAGCTACAGGCCCCCAAAGGTGGGATCCTGAAGATAGTTCTCATTCAATATCTCCAAAACCGTCCAAGACAAATCAATCAAACTCGACACATCCACTTACCTTCTTGCGCTCAACAAAATGAGGTTAGATTATTCCCAAAATAATTCACCAAGAGTGAGTCACGCTGAGGTTTGGGGGTAAAAATAACCCCTAACTTTTTTTAATGTGAATCGTCTATAAATTCAACAAGAAATTATAAAATATAGGAGTTTTCTACCAAAAAAAGGTTCCCTTGTTCAACCTCGGTAGACGTTCACGAAATATTTGAGTTTAAATGTATGAAAACGTGGTCAGTAACGCTAATTTTTCAATTACGATATTCAAGGCGAAAGGAAAACCATTTCGAAGCAACTTAATTTTTGTTAGGCATCCAAATTTTGTTGGGCATATAAAAGTTATTGAATGTGTCAAGTTTGATTGATTTCCCTTCAACGGTTTCGGTAATATTAAATAAACACCATCTTCAGGGTTCCACCTTTAGGGGCCTGTAGCTCCCTCAGAAAGCGTTTCCGGACCCATGTTCATGGGAACTTTTTTTCTTGTTTTGATAAAAGGAAGCTGCCCCAGAATGTTGTCGGTGTATTTCTGGGACACGCTGTATATACACTAATTCCCAAAATCGGACGACACGTTCGAAAACCACATGAAAAAGCTACAAGAGCTTAAATTGGTGGGCATTCCTGAAAACTTCAATGTTCCATGGAAAATAATCAAGAAAATGTTCCAGCTTGATTTTGATTAGTCCTTGAAGTTTATTCCTGATGGATCGTTGCAACAAATGTGGATCCTTCATGCCCATGTCGAACGGGCATATACGTGCATATCAAAACATCTGATTCGCGACAATGTCAACTTGATTAAGTAGACAACTTTATGGATATAGATGTGTGCTATTTTTCGGATAAACTTGATTTTTGATCATATACTACTTACTATCATATAGTAACACAATAACACATGCTCCATGTCATCGAGTGGTCGAAAGTTGAAGTTTCAGTTGGCTTTGTAGTGTTTCCATGGCAGTCGTACATAATCAGAAATTATTTTGATTATACAAGGTACCAGCGACATTGCACATTCTTGTGCTTCAGAAATCAGACAAAGTTGCCTTTATAGTCAATCAAATGTTTCGTTATGCGTGTACAAGTTTGACATGGGCGTGACGAGACATTTTGATGCCGGCTCTTTGAGAAGTAAACTTTTTCGGCCAAATTCAATGACGTTATCGAGTAATCGAAAGTTGGAGCTCCAGTAATTTTTCAACTGTACCTCAACGATAATATGATGAAGCTGCCATTATTGCGGATCAAATGTTTTGGTATGCGTGTATACATTTGACATGGGCATGAAGGATTCACATTTCGCTTGAAGACCTATCAGAAGAGTTTGCACTGATGATTTTAGACCGCGGTTCTTACGGCGTTCCCAGCCAGTTTTCATAGCATCAGTTAAACATCACACCCATCTGTCCAGGTCCTTTCCCACACTCGGGGGCCAAAACCGTCCGTGTAAACGCTGCTATCAGAATATAGTTTATATGTACTTACCTCTTGTATCACTTGCTTACGTCTAGGGCGGTACAAAAGTGGTACGATGTGTTTTTTTCATCACGCTCGTATAAATAAAAGTCGCGGGTTTATCGCATCACAGTGCATTCTCAAAGAACATTATCATTATTGTCATCAGGGCCTGTGGATACTTGGAGCACTTCCTTTGCCTAAAAAAAGGTAGGCAAAGGTTTGGCGACCTTCAACATGTCGCGTATAGCGCGGCGCCTCCACCATATCACGTCCTTATGGACGTTGCCCGTTATCTATAGAGGAGCTCCTGTTGATTCTTCTTCTCAAGACAGCTTTTGCAGCGTTTGTACATGTGAACTGCAGGGGCAAGGCATGCAATAATAATGACAACGATTTCTGCTACTTCGTTGGCTCGAGGGCTGCCGTCGCCCCTTCTGCTGCCGTTTCGCTGTTTACGGCCTGTGCGATCACTATTTCCTTCTTATTCGAGCTCTTAGTCCCCATAGCGTATTCCGACCGGTTCAATCGATCAAATCTGGTTAATAACTTGAACGTCCGCCAACAAATTTTGTAGTGGTAGCCATAAGCACACCGCAGTGGCCAGGCTCGCGATTCCGCGAACAAAAATCATATTCGAAATTGCTAATGAATGTGACAATTGCATAATTTCGTCAAACAAAATTTCACACACTTTTTTGCAGATCTATAATATGGCGGATTTGCGACCCTCCCTGATCTTCTACTTCATTCCTTTATTGCTTGACATACAGATAGTCCAGGAATTATAGAATAAATAGTGAACAAAAATTATAACTAGCCGGATTCTTGTATGTAAGCTCAGTTAAGCATGTAGTTCAACATAGTGAAAGTCTTCAAGAATCCGGTGTGAGCTTCGGCCGTTGTGGCCTCGAGAAGAACTTGAGGATCTGTTTTCGTGTTTATCTCGTGAACGATGGCACTTGGAGGAAAAATATTTGTAGCAAAATTGTAGGAAATTGTCTTGTCTACAAGAAAGGTCCTTATATATTCCATCATCAGTCCACTCGTTCTTTGTCAAAACACAAGAAAAGCTAAATAGTCCAGATGCTCGATGCCGAAGACTGTACGGACCTTGAGTTTTATGATAGCAGGGTGCCACTTGGTAGAGGTGTTGTTCGATCCATTCTCTTTTGATTGAAACTTAATGCCATCAATACCAACTATGCCGGCGGCATATACAGGGTGACATAAAAATAAAAAGTTAAACAAATGTACCTCAAGAACCAGAATAGGTGAAGACATGTAAATCACCAAAAATATTTCTAATTTCATGACCATGAAGTCGTCGTGAACTTGAATAAAATATATTGAGCAGTTTCTGAAATATCTCCAGAAGACTGAGGTCGCAAAAAAAATAGTTTTCCGTATATCAGTAATTCTTCAGATCTTGAATCGAAATTTGGTGTTTTGAATCGAAACAATGATAAATTACATTTGAAATGAAAATACAGTGAAAAGCCCTCTCTAGGCCAACTAATTTTAGAAAAAACACAGTCAACTTTTTTCTGATAAGTAGACAAAAATATTTTTTTTTTGTAACAACTTCAGTCTTTTGGAGATACTCTAAAAACGGCTCAAGATATTCAATTCAAGTTTACGACGACTTCATGACCATGAAATCGGAATTATTCATGGCGATTTACATGTCTTCACCTATTTTGGTTCTCGAGGTACAAATGTTTAACTTTTAATTTTTATTTCACCCTGTATATGCCGCCCGCATAGTTCGTCTTGATGGCTTCAAGTTTCAACCAAAAGAGAGTGGATCAAACAACACCTCTACAAAGTGGCACTCCGCCATCATAAAACTCAAGGTCCATACCACTCTTCAGCATTGAGCATCTGGACTATTTTTATTTTCTTGTTTTTTGACGTAGAAGGAGATGACTGACGATGAAACGTCTAGGAATCTTTCTTGTAGACAATAAAATTTTCAACAATTTCTTCCCAGGAACTTTTTCCCCAAGTGCTATTGTTCATGAGATATACGCGAAAAACTGACTCTCAAGTTCTTCTCGAGGCCACAACGGCCAAAGCTCACACCGGATTCTTGAGGACTTTTACTATGTTGAACTACATGCTTGACTGAGCTTATATACAAAAATCCGGCTAGTTATCATTTTTGTTCGCTATTTGCGATTTAACCTGCTGAAATTCCTGGACTAAGAGGTGGTATCTCATTTTGATTGAAATTATCAAAATTTTGGCGCCTTCACCATGTGACGTCTTTATGGGCTTTGCTATTCTTTATTGGGCTTTGCCCTGATAGGAGTTCAGTGATCAGGGAAATCATAGTTTGGGTAGAGAAACCAGAGTGTCACAAATATATCTTATACTTCCTGCAAAGTAAGTGAATGTGTGCAGGGTGATCCATTTTCCGCCGATTCCACGTTTCATTCGAAAGTCTTCTACGGTAGATCAACCAAATTCCCAGGATATGTTCTCATAATCACTTTTTTTTTTAGATATCAAGGTCATTGAAAACACAGGGTGATTCGAAAAGACAAGCAATGACACTAGATCAGGATTCAGAATCAAAACAGAATCAAATCAGAAATCCATCCAACGGTCCAAGACTTGCCTATATGTGCACTCCGGAAGGGTAGTCATAGGTGAGACACCCGTGCGGCGCCATCTAGTAGCGGCTTTCCGCAATGGATTTCGATTGTGGTTGCTCGGTCGCTCTGATGATCTGAGACTCCTATTCACAAAAAAAAACACTTGAACCGACATATGGCGCCGTATGAATAAAAACACCTTTTGTTTCCTCTTGCCGAGATGGCTGCCGGATGCGGATTGAAATATGAATATATAGTGACAACCGAACTGCCAATGACATATCAAAGTGACATAGCAACGGCAACCAATCACGGTTAACGCATGCCGCTTTCGGCAACCATATTGTGGAGGGAAAAAGTAATTCGAATCGCGAATGAGTAATTATAAATCAACTGTGGTGCGCGAATCGACTGACGAGCTTAGTCGTGAATTATGAATTCCGATTGATGCTTCGCCCATTTTATAAATTAACCAAACTCCGAATACACATTATTCAATTAATTAATGATAAATGAGATAAACCCGGCGCGCCGTTAACATTATCCGACATTTTCCACTGTTGTATTGGACCTGCCCGAAGGATAACACAATATTATTGACTGATGTCCCACGGCGTTTTCGATATTCAATCAAACGCGGGCGTTCGTTCAACATTGTTTCATTAAATTAAATTTAATTCACTAAACTGTCATCAGGGCGCATATTGTAGAGATATAGGTATAAACAGAATATTAATTAAAATTGGCGTGGCATAATAGGCACGTAGCCAAAATCGAATTTAATTAACCAAATTATTTTGAAATCAAATCATCCTTTGATCATTATTTAGGAAAAACATACAATTTGCTATGAGATTACATCTCGCAACTCCAGAATTGCAAGCACTTGTTTCCGTAACTGTTTTAAAGTAACTATACTGATTTTTGGCGATTTTCTCCGAACGGGAAGGCGTTTTTTCCGTTTGTCCCTCTGTCTGTCTATTACAGCATCTAAATAGTTTATCATAAAATTGTGGCTTCCACTACCGAGAGGATCCCTTATGTCTTATTTGCTGACGAAGAAGTTGCCATGGCAAAAGATAGAATTATGACTGCTTCGTAATGATTGCCCTCGTCGAGGACCCCGTGACTTTTGCTTTATTGGTCGTCTTTGGCAAGTAGTCACTAATTTGCTTCCGGTTTGAATCCATTGTCACGAGTTGCATAATCAATGAGAGACAAAATTACACGTCAAGTACAAAACCGCACCTCAACAAATTATCATCATACATTAAACATTAAAGCACGATAAGTAAGGAAGTACACACAGCGCCCCCATATACAATAACTCATAGACAATGGACTTCCTAAAAGCAAACAACCACCATGCGGGTGGTAGTTGGGGGCTAGCCATATCCAGCAAGCTAGCTTTGGTAATTTGCCAGCCGACTTAAAATTACTGTCCCGTGGACATTATCCTGCACCTACCACAATAAAATTTAAATGTATACATCGCTGGCATTAGAGATGTAATATAAACAGTCAAGAACTTTTTTTTTGTCCCTACTATATCTCCAGGGTTTATCCCAGAGTTTGTTTCTGAAAAGATAAATCTTTGAAAACTGTGCACCCTCTGCCTTCGAACGGAAAATTCTGATTAACGTACGCTTGAATGGGCATAAAAGTTCGGACATGCACGCACATCGGATTGATTTGTAAATCGCGTCCTTTTTCTATGGGCTCCTCCACCTTCTGCTGGCGAAATCCTCCACTTTCTTGCGTTCATAAATCTGTCTGGGAATTCAATTTTCGTTCGGAGCTTGCGGGAGGATCGCGCGGGAAAAATTCCCGTCAGGTAGCCAATAAGGAGACGTGCTGATGTTGGGAAATACACCGGCAGTTTTTCATTCTTATTCCAACTTTTTGGTGTGAGATAACGTTTCAATATGAGGATAGCGGTGATTTAGGGGTCTTTTTTTGTTGTGTCATATCATATGTGACGGTTTTGCCAGTCTTGGAATGTAAAACATTTTCATCAATTGAATCGTGCTATATAACGGAAGCTTTTCAAATCAGTTGACAGAGTTGAAAAAAACATCTGTTATCAAGCATTGATCAAGCTGACCGTCACCGTCAGGTCCACAAAAAAGATGATCAGCGATCAAGGCTGATTGCAGAATTACTGAACTTTTTTCTGCTGAATGCTAGGTGATTACTGACAAAAAATGCATGAAATCTGTACTAGACCCATCATCTATTCATTATTGACAGATAAACCAGCATTTCCGTTGATCGGTAAGTTACAAATTGACAAACACATATCGCGAATCAACTGATCTCGTATTATCTTTTTTGTGGAACCCACGGTGAATCATCTTGTGTTTGCTCTTTTTGGAAGTTGATTTTTCTTACATGATTATACAAGGTGATTTTTTGAAATGGACCCACCTCCAATTTCTTGCTGCACAATGTTTTTCTGGAAAAAAGCTGAAACAGGTCGATTTCCTTTCCAAAGGGAACATTTAGGACACGTATTGCCAAATTTGTATCTTCAACCCCTTTGCTCCCACCCTAACCTACTGAATCTCAAATTGCATCACCTATCTTGTGAAACATCAAATTGAAGGCAATAAAATTCCCTTTCTGCCAAACATATTTTGAAATCTTTTGAGCTACCCCAAACCTTTCTCCAAATTCTCTCATTGTTAAATTGAACGAAAATTTTCCCTCTATTAACAGTAGTCCGGTGGACTAGCGCCAAATATTGCCCAAACTATGCATTTTATGACTACGGAACAATTTTTTACAGGCATGTTCAGGAACTCTTCCTCATCATTTGAGAAGTGCTGCCAAGCAATTTTTCAATGTGGGGGGCCAGGGGGGCCCCTTTTTTGACAACTTGAATCGTTTTTTGTCGATAAAATCCGTGATAAAAAGACTATAAAAAAAACTTCAACGGATTATTGAAGAGCAACTCAAAATGTCACTCATGTGTGATGGGACTTATTACAGGGTGAACAGGTTCCGAGAAAGATGACTTTCCGTCAACATACAATATGATGAAGAAAAAATTGCGCCAAAGACCTTCAGTTTCGTCATTGAAAGATGCCGATTGGCATATTTGTTGATCATACGCACCTGAACTGGTTGAGAACCGTACCTAACTGCGTCATTGGTGCCGGAGCTATTTACAGGGTGAAAGAGAAAAATATTGTTGCTATTATATATTTCAAAAACCAAGATAGATGAAGTGATCGAAATTTAGGAATTGATGCTTCATTCAATGCGTGTGAAGACACAACAAACCGTTTTGAAATATCTTGAAGCGCTCCTAAAATATTTTGAAAAAACTGAAGAATATCATAAAAATTTTACTTTCTACTTTGATTTCGTATTTTCCATCATATAGAAGTGTATACTTTAATTTAACAACAAATTAGGGTGAAAACTAAACAGCCACATCACTCACCGGCATCAATCATGTATGCGTCAATGCGTCATATACAGGGTGTAAGAAAAAATGGTTGTTTTCTTTGCTGTAATAGGAAAATCAAGACATAGAAAGTGAAAAATCAAGGAGGTAAGAAGTTTCCGGGGAAACAAACCAAGCCAAGACACCTGATAAGGTAAATTACTGACGTGAATGTGTAATCCACGCGTTTTTTTGCTTGTTTTTTTATATACAGCAAAAAAAAAACTACCATTTTTTCTTACACCCTGTATACAACGCATACATGATTGATGCCGGTGATGGTGCTGTTTAGTTTCAACCATAATTTATTGTATATTTGTGTATATTTTGAAATTTGTTGCATAACTTGAGGATATACATCTGTATTATACAAAATACGTAATAAAAGTAGAAAGTAAAATTTTGATGATATTCTTCAGGGTTTTAAAAATATTTCAGGAACGCTTCAAGATATTTCAAAACGGTTGGTTGTGTCTTCACATGCATTAAATGAAACATCAATTCCTCAATTTTGTTCACTTTATCCATCTTGGTTTTTGAAATAAATGAAAACAAAAATATTTTCCTCTTCCACCCTGTATATAGCCCCGGCACTGTTGACGCTGTTGGGTGCCGTTCTCAACCAGTTCAGGTGGATATGATCAACAAATACGCCAATCGGCATTTTCCAATGACGAAGATGAAAGTCTTTGGCACAATATTTTCTTTATCATATTGCATGTTGACAGAAAGTCATTTTTTTCGGAACCTGTTCACCCTGTAATAGTTTTTATCACACATAAGTGACCTTTCAAGTTGCCTTTTAATAATCCGTTGGAATTTTCTATTTAGCATTTTTATTACGGATTTTATCGACAAAAAACGATTTAAGTTGTCAAAAAAGGGCCCCCTTGACCTCCCACATTGAAAAATTGCTTGGCAGCACTTCTCAAATGATAGATGATGGCTTTCTGAACATGCCTGCAAAAAATTGTTCCGTAGTCATAAAATGCATAGTTATAACCCTAGTCCACCGGACTACAGCCGATCCTCGAGAAATAGAATTTCCAGCGAACACAGATCGATTTTCATTTCGAAGGAGACATCTGAGTGTCACATATCGTCAAATTTTCACCTTCAACTCCTTCGTCACCCAATTAGGAGAATTTTTGGAAAGGGTTAGGGGTGGTTTAGAATCTTTGAAATCTTTTTTTTTTCAGAAAGGAAATTTTATCACCTACAATTTGATGTATCACAAGATAGGTAGTGCTATTTGGAATTGTTAAGTAGGTAGGGTAGGGGGGGGGGCGAAGGGGTTGAAGATAAAAATTTGGCGATACGTGTCTCAGATGCCCCCCCTTGAAATAAGAATCGACCGAGGAATCGACTTTTTTCCATTAAGAAATTGATTTTCCAAGAATCGGTAGTTGATTTTTTTTTTTTAAGTTCCAGAATTGACCGTTCATTGTAAATATAAATAGCATTGATAATATAAACTCAATATAATATACAATTTAGAAATAAAATATTTCCTCGAGGGCTAATTCTTCAGGAACAGCTGCTAAAATGCTCGATGCGTTGCCTTTTTGGATTGCTTGACTTGAGCGTTGAGTTAGATAAAATTTGCATCAGGGGTCGCCTGATTCTTTTGTAAGTAGTGAACCAACAGAATTCACAAAATTTTTGGTCTCACTGCTGAAGACGCCCATTGTTTCAACTGCGATAGGTATAAATTTGTATGATCATTCCATAATCGGAGTGTATTTTGAAAATTTCCGTTTACTGGCTAATTCTGCTGCTGCTTCTGCTTCCCTTGAGGTTCTTGAAAGGTATGGGGTTGCAAATATGTGTCTACACACGTGACATCCCATACTAGCGGTAATCCTTTTGACCAAGGAATAATGGTAACTCCGTCCGGGCGCTTCCCATCGGTTCGTGATGAACCTGGAGGCTCTAAAATTGAAGGGAAATTTGCCGTTGTCAAGGCCCTTTTTATTATGTCATTCAGTTCTGTGTGTCTTGGAATCCTTTCGGAACTCCTCGAACAGCTCAATGGGTGTAAGCCTCTCTCATCTACCTTCGTACCACATTTACAGGTGAACTCATGACACACACGTGCTCCGAGGCGGAGGGCAATACTAATCCGTGAGCATTTGTCTTCCATTAAAGTGTCGATATTTTTAGAGGGAATGGCCTGAAGCCAGGCACCAGATTCTTTCTGTTTTATGGCCAAGAAACGTGCTTGATCGATTTCGTCCGGGAAGATTAAATCTTTCTCAACTATTGATTGTACGATAACTTGATCAAAAACTTTTTGGATTTCTGAGTGAGGGGGAGCGGTTCCGTCAAATCTTCTCTTCCACGTTTCAATTGCCTCTGCCATGTGAAGGATTGTGCCATCGTCAACTGAACAGGATAGAATTTTGGAGACGAGGGCGTTCGATCCATAGCAAGAACTAATGAAAGCGGGAAGACTAAGGTGGGATAGTATTCGTATTCCAAGACCACCTGAACTATTTGGAAGGCTACTTGAATCCATTGTTTCTCGTTCAATGTTATGTTCAAAATTGATTCAAGTGTTGATTTGAGCAGTGGGTCTGCAGTATTTAAAATTTCATGATGCCTCCAAGAAGGAATTGTGCGGGGTGAGTATAGTATTTTTGGAACTCCGAGGCAGTTTTTCATCAGAAAAAAAAAAGTGACTGGGTAGTGAATTTAGACGATCAAAAGTGATTTTCAAATTGTCGATACCATCAGACAGAAACTTGGCGTAGCCATTCTCGAGGAGAGGAGCACCGAGGAGAGTAAGGTTTTCTTTTGTAGTTGTTCGAATTCCTGGAAGAATATCTGAATAACTATATAAGAATAACTTTAGATCTGTAAGTACGAACTTTGAAGAGCCTCCAAGAATACCATCATCTAAATAGAAAAGATTCAGTTCTGATGTAAGTCGACGCACTATTGGATGAATAATTGCCATGCTGAAGATTAATGGGCCTACTAGATCGCCTTGTTGACATCCGACTTGTGAAAGGATGGTCTTGTCTCCGAAAAAAAGGAGCGATGGAGAGGAGTAACTCTGCCAAAAATATGGGAATAAAGACGGTGAATTTTCTTCAATTTCTTGAAGCATAGAATCTCTTTCCACTGAGTTGAATGCATTTTTGTAGTCTATTTTAATTATAACGGAGTTGCTTCCTTCATGTTGATTCAAGGAAGAACGAGTTGCATGGATGGCTATTTCATAACCTTTTTTTGTGGCTACTCCTAGCTGGTGAGGTTGGAAATAGGTGGAGCTTTCTTCTTGGACGAGCTTGCAAGCTATCTTTGAAACCAAACGGCGGAACGTGCATCCAATTGCGATAGGTCTTAATCATCCGTCTTTTTTACTGAACGCGCAGATTGAAGCTCCGAAGAAAAGTTTGCAAATTATAGGATTTAGGTATAATAAATACAGAGGGGTGCATAAAAAACGGCCACCGCTGTAGCATCGTTATTCCTTATTCGATCTTCAAAATTCAAAGACCAGTTTGAATGATTTTATGTCTTCTATGATTCGACAGTTTTTTTTTTTTTGTTATGATGCTCCTGAGCACTGATAGTCAACTTTTGTTTTTCAAATGGCAACAATATTTTTTCAATTTCTTTTTCGATCTCTTATGCTTATTTGAATATAATGATGCATCAGTATCACACATTTTATCATTAGACACGAAGAAAAAAAATTGAAACTGCGAAATTTTTCACATCACAGTAGCATCACAACACCCACGATATGCACGCAATCTGGTAGTCTGGGTGCAAAATGATGTTCAAAAGCACATAGTAGGTCAGGCGTTTGATTTTCCAAAATGTAAATGTCAAAATGTTTTCAAAATCCAAAAGAAGCTGTCCGTCTCTGAGACGTCTTCATTCTCTATTTTCAGCTTATTATTTTACACATTTTTAAGTAGGTATTGTGACCTGTCAGGACAAAAACGTCTTACTAATTTTTTATTTCCACAATACACACTTGAAAAGATATAAAATAGTAAGCTAAAAATAGAGAATAAACAAGTCTAAGAGACGGACAGCTTCTTTCGGATTTTGAAAACATTTTGACATTTAAATTTTGAAAAACCAAACGCCTGACCTACTATGTGCTTTTCAACATCATTTTGCATCCAGCCTACCGGATTGCGTGCATATCGTGGGTGTTCTGACGCTACTGTTGTGTGTGAAAATTTCGCAGTTTAATTTTTTTTCTTCGTGTTCAATAACAAAAAGTGTGATATTGATGCATCATTATATTCAGATAATTGTAAGAAATCCTAAAAAAAAATTAAAAAATATAGTTGCCATTTGAAAAACGAAAATTGACTGTCAGTGCTCAGAAGCATCATGATAAAAAATATTTTCTACTGTCGAATCATAGAAGGCATTATACCATTCAAACTGATTTCTGAATTTTGGAGATCGGATAAGGAATAACGATGCTACAGTGGTGGCCGTTTTTTATGCACTCCTCTGTATAAAATAAATATACCGGGTGATCATTTGAAAACTATCCACCTGCAATAACTCCCGATTCCTAGTGAATATTTTCTCGAGCAAAAACAGGTCGATTTTTATATCAAGGGGGACAACCAAAACATATATTGGCAAATTTCTATATTCACCCCCCTCGCCCCCACTTACCCCAACTTTGAAATTTCAAATGACACTACCTACCTTGCGATCGTGACCGGACAATTCGTCCCGCGGACAATTCGTAGCGGACAATTCGTCGCGGACAATTCGTCCCGCGGACAATTCGTCCCGCGGACAATTCGTCTCACGGACAATTCGTCGCAAAATAATGTTTTGCCCTTTTGTCTCAACTTTAACAAGTCCCTTTGTCTTTTCTCGTTGCTTTTCGAACTTTAGTGAGCCCCATTATTCCTTTTTGTAGTATTTGGAGCCCTACTGCGCAACCTGGTTTCTTCATGTCTTTGGAGCTCTGCTTAGTCCCCTTGCATCATTCCGAGAATTTTTGCTGGTACACCAAGCTTTGGGAGCACCAGTAAGCCCCCTTATACTTTCATGAGATATTTGGCCCCTATCGAGCCCCTCATCTTCTCTAGTGTAATTTTTGAGCTCTAATGAGTCCTCTTATGTTTTTCATTGCTTTCAGATCTCCATAAGGCCCCTTTTTGCAGTCTTGTGTTATCAAGAGCTTCACTGGGCCCCCTTATTCTATATTCAACGTAACCTAAAGCCCTGCTGAGCCCCCTTGAATTTTCCATGAATTCCGGAGCAGCAAGCAGCGTTATGCCGTCATGGCATGTTGAAGCCCTATCGGGCCCTATTGTGCCTTCAGGTGTAGTTGGAGGCCCGTTGAGCCTCCTTATGTTTTTTCATGACTTTCGGAGTAGGTACCAGTGAGCCCCATTTCGCGTTATTTTGTTATACAGAGCTCCATGGGGCCCCCTTGTCTCTTCAATACCGTTTGAAGTTCTGTTGGGCCCCCTCGCACTTTTCCTATAGGCTTTTGGAGCAGTAGTAAGTCCCTTGTGCCTTTATGTTATATTCGACCCCTAATCTCTTGTTTCTTCAAATATAATTTGGAGCCCTAATGAACCCCCTTGAGCCCCTTTGTGTCACCAATATCATTCGAAGCCCTACTAAGCCCCCTTGCATTTTTCCGTAACTTTCTGATTTTTATTGAGCCCTGCGTCACTTGGAGCCCTAAGAAGCCCCCTTGTGTGTTTTTGTGGCTTGTGCGTTCTTGCATTGCTGGAAGCCCCAGTGTAAGTCCCTTGTGCCTTCATGTGATATACGGAGCCCTATCGGACTCCCTTGCGTCCGCAAGTGTATAGTTTGTCGCCTAGTGAGCCCTTTTGTTTTTTGTCTGGCTATCAGAATTCCAGTAAGCCCCTTGTTGCCTTCTTGTGTTATTCGAAGTCCCATTGGGCCCCCTTGTTTCCTCAACGTCTTTTGAAGCCCTGCTGAGCCTCCTTACATCTTTCCGCGACTTTAGGAGCAGTAGCAAGCACCTTCTGCCTTCAGGAGATATTCGGAGCCCTATCGGGCCCCATTGTGCAAGCAGATAAGCTTGATTATAAAGAGCTTCATTGGGCCCCCTTGTCGTATTTTCGTGGCTTTCGGAGCTCTATCGGGTCCCCTTGTACCCTTATGTGTAGTTTGGAGCCCTAATCAGTCTATTTTTGTTTTTATTGGCTTTCAGTACTATGCAGTGAGTCCCCTTTTGTCTTTTCTCGTTATAAAGAGCCTCTTGTGTCACCAATATCAGATGAAGTTTTACGGAGCTTCCTTGCACTTTCCCGTGATTTCTGGATTTTTCATAGACCCCTTCTGCCCTATGTGTCCATTGGAGCGCTAACGAGCCCCCTCATGTGTTTTCGTGGCTTTCAGAATTCCGGTAAGCCATCTTGTGCGCTTTTGCATTTCTACAAGCCCTAGTGTAAGTCCCTTGTGCCTCCATGTAATATACGGAGCAATATCGGGCCCTCTTGTGTCCGCAAGTGTAGTTTGGAGCCCTAGTGAGCCCCCTTGGGTCCATAAGTATAGCTTGGAGGCCTAGTGAGCCTTCTTGTGTCCATAAGCATAGCTTGGAGCCATAGTGAGCCCCCTTGTGTTTTTCCATGACTATCAGAATTTCAGTGAGCCCCCTGTTGCCGTCTTATGTCATCCAGAGCGTCAGTGGGCCCCCTTGTTTCTTCAATACGTCTTTTGAAGCCGTGCTGAGCCCCCTTACATCTTTCCGTGGCTTCCGGAGCAGCAGTAAGCACCTTGTGTCTTCATGTGATATTCAGAGCCCTATAGAGCCCCCTTGTGTCTTCAAGTGTAGTATGGAGCCCTAATGAGCCGCCTTGTGTTTTTTCGTAGCTTCCGGAATTCCAGTGACCCTTTTTTGCCTTCTGTTGTTATATAAAGCTCCTTGGGCTCCCTTGTGCCTTTCTGTGATATGCGGAGCCCTATCGGACCCCCTTGTGCCGGTTAGTGTAGCTTAGAGTCCTAGTGAGCCCTTTTTGTTTTTTTTATGGCTTCCAGAAACCCAGTCACCCCCCTTTTGCCTTTTTTGATTATACAGAGCTCCATTGGGCCCCCTTGTTGTATTTCCATGGCTTTTGGAGCTCTATCGGGTCCCCTTTGTACCCTTATGTGTAGTTTGGAGCCCCAACCAGTCCACTTGTGTTGGCTTTTAGAGTATCATACAGTAAGCCCCCTTTTGCCTTTTCTTGTTGTGAAGAGCCCTCTGGGCCCCCTTGTATAACCAATATTATATGAATATCTACGGAGCCTCTTTGCATTTTCCCGTGATTTCCGGAATTTGTTAGGCCCCTTGTGCCCTATGTGTCGTTAAGAGGCCTAATGAGCCCCATTATGTGTTTTCGTGGCTTTCAGAATTCCAGTAAGCCATCTTGTGCGCTTTTACATTGCTGGAAGCCCTAGTGTAAGTCCCTTGTGCCTTCATGTGATATACGGAGCTCTATCGGGCCCCCTTGTGCCCGCAAGAGTAGTTTGGAGCCCTAGTAAGCCCCCTTGTGTCCATACGTATAGCTTGGAACCCTAGTGAGTCCCCTTGTTTCCATGAGTGTAGCTTGGAGCCCTAGTGAGCCCCCTCATGTTCTTCAATGCGACTATCAGAATTCCAGTGGGCCTCCTGTTGTCTTCTTGTGTTATCCGTAGCTGCCGTGAGCCCCCTTGTTTCTTCAACGTTTTCTGAAGCCCTGCCTGCTGAGCCCCCTTACATGTTTCCGTGGCTTTCGAAGCAGTAGTAAGCACCTTATGCCTCTATGTGATATTCGGAGCCCTCTCGAAGCTCCATAAGGCCCCCTTGTGTTTTCAATATCGTTTGAAGCCTTGCTAAGCCCCGTTGCATTTTTTCGTGGCGTTCAGATCTCTGTCGGAACCCCTTGCATTTGCTTATGATTTTCAGATTCTTTTATTGAGCCCCCTTGTGTCTTCATGTGTAATATAACCCCCTTACCTTCCGAAGCCTTCACTTGCGACGAACTGTCCGCGGGACGAACTGTCCGCGGGACGAATTGTCCGTGAGACGAATTGTCCGCGGGACGAACTGTCCGCGGGACGAATTGTCCGCGACGAATTGTCCGCTACGAATTGTCCGCGGGACGAATTGTCCTAGCACCCTTGCGATACATCAAATTAAGGGAAATTAAATTTTCTTTCTGAAAAAAATATTTAAATTTTTTTCAACCCCATCCCCTTTTCCCTGAAAATTCTCTGACTGTCCTATTTTATATTCTGGACTCCTCATTTTTTTCTCAATTTAGTCGGCGTCATCCTAGATAGCATCGAAGAAGAAAATTTTTGGTGGAAAAAATGCTACTCAAATTCCCCCCTTTGCTCTCCCCCACCTCAACTCCCAAATTTAACAAAACACCACCTACTTTGTGATACATCAAATTAAAGGGAATTGAATTCTCTTTCCGAAAATAATTTTTTCAAAATTTTCTACCCCTCCCTCAATAAATTGGTCATTTGGAGTATTCTAGGGGGGAGATGGAGGGCTTTAAAAATTGTGAAAAAATCTTTTTCAGGAAGAGAATTCAATTTCCTTTAATTTGATGTATTACGAAGTGGGTATTGACATTTTAAATTTTTGAGGTCAGGTGGGGGGAGCGAAGGGGTGAATTTGGGTGGCACTTTTTTTATAAAAAATTTTCTCTTCCGATGCTGTGCAGGATGACGTTTACTGTATTGGAGGGAAATTGAGGTCAAGGATATTAACTTGGACACTCAGAGAATTTTAGGGAGAACAGGGGGTGGGGTTGAAAAATTTTAAAATATTTTTTTTAGAAAAAGAATTTCATTCTCTTCAATTTGACGTATCGCAAGGTAGGTGGTGTCATTTGAAATTTCAAAGTTGGGGTGAGTGGGGACGAGGGGGTTCAAGATATAAATTCTCCAATGTATGTTTTAGATGTCCCCCTCGATATAAAAATCGACCTGTTTTTGCTCAAAGACATTTGCACTAGGAATCGGGAGATATTGCAGGTGGATAGTTTTCAAATGATCACCCGGGATAATATAATTTTATTTAAATTATAGGTAGTTAATGGGAGAAAAGCTTTCCTCTCATAACCAATTAGAGAATTTTGACAAGAGTTGGGAGGTGACTTGAAAAAAAATATGTCTGACAGAAAAAGAATTTTATTACCTTTGATTCAATGTTCACAAGATAGATAATGATATTTGAAATTCCAAAGTAAGGTAGGATGAGGGCGAAGGGGTCGACGATAAAACTTTTTGGCTATGCATGTCCTAGATGTTTCCCTCAAAATAAAAAATCGACCTGTTCCGGCGTTTTCCTGGAAAAAAAAATTGGCGGCGAGAAATCTGGGGTGCGTTCTCTGAAAAGGTTGCCTATGCCTACCTGATAAAAACGTTTGACGCGAAAAACTTCAAATAAAGTCAATTATTTGCATTTGAACTGGATCATTGTAAATGAAGTCCTATACATACTGTTACGAAGCTCGCGACCGTCCTGCTCTGTCTAGAGAAATCTAGATTTCCGCGTTGTATTTGGGAGCATCGAGAGACTTCAGCGGTAGGTCACGACACGTCGAGACTTCTGGTGGAGGTGCCGTAGAAGGTACGCGTATATTCTCGACGCAGATACCAGAAAAATCCTCGTGTGCTGGAAACACCAACAGGAAGCATCCAGAACCTTCGATGCCAGTATAAGAGAGGAACTCGACCTGGCATCGGGAGAGTTTGAATCGAGCGATCGTGGCGTTAACATCTCAAGCGAATTGTGAATTTTTGATCAATTAATAATTCTGTGCGTTATCTAGTTGTATTGGTAGTAGCTAATAAAGTGCAGTTAGTTTACAAGTAAATCAGCGCCTCTGATTTCGAGATAGGCGAACCTGAATACTGTAACAATACCATGGAGTAAAACGTCATTACAGCCTACGGGATTCTATCTCACCTCGTAAGGCCTCGGTAATAACATATTGAATCCCTTGGCTGTCATGAGACGCTTTCCACCTTGGTATGTAATATGTAATATACTATTCCCATTCCCTTCGTGTTCGAGGGGGGCCGGGAAAGTAAAATTGTTATATTTCTGTACTGATTCTTGTTCAGATATTGTATAATTATTTATACAGCAAAAGTATCAAGATAAAGAGGAACGGTTGGTTTTCCTCTCGTTTGTTTACGTGAATTGTTTGAAAACAAACGCGCATATCAAAGTTGAAGTTGATTCGGCAACAACAATATGTATCAGGATAGAACTGTTCGTTGTTACTGAAATTCGATTTTTACGCTTAAACTGTAGAGAAAAGCTTGTAGAGAATTGTTGAGAAGTAAACAAAAGTATCACATTTCACATCAACTGCGCCATTGAATAGCAATTCCACTCACAAACACACAAATACGATTTGAAGACAGTTTTTCAATTGTTTTATGTGAAATGTTCAAAGAAAACAAGAGTAGGCACAAGCAAAAAAGTTACATGAATAGACCATTTCCACATGACGTCACACGCACGTGTCGAACGGCTGATTCGGGGCAACGTCAACATGATGTCAACTATAGGTACATGTCAGTTTGTCAAAACATTCTGACACCAGTGACTTTCACACCGACACCGACTGACAGAATGACATACTACCAAACTGACTGACGCACATGACTGACGTAGCCCACGTGCTCCGTCACAGATAACGCACATCTGACTGACGTTGCCCCGAATCAGCTGTCCAAGACAGAGCTGCGTGACGTCAGTGGAAATGGTCTATTGCGTCAGAAAATGTTGTAGGATAGAGACAAACTAACGCCTTCCAGAAACGTTTGTTTACGCACAATTTGCAAAAGTAAAGAAAAGTATCAAGGTGTGTTGACAAGTAGAAGACAAAAAAATATATAAAAGTGAACAAAAATATCAAATTTCTTATCAAGTACGCGCAATCGTCTGTGACCCTTGATTGTTAACCTTCTGCTTGTTCACTCAGCACTTTTGACATTGTTTACTGGAAATCTGGGTTATAGAAGTGAACAAAAAAATATCAAGCTTTTGTCTCCTGACATTGTTTACTGAAAATCTGAGTTACATCAGGTAGACAAAAATATCAATTCTTTTTATTCAAGTGGAGGCGTTGAACGCCCGGGACAGTTGATAAATTTGGATGCAGGCGACTCCTACATTGACACTAAACAAACTCCAGTTCTTGGGAGTTATTACCAGGGCATATCTGGACCATATCAGTCCGGTGGCTGCCAGCGCTGCAGTTTGCGGTTTGCTAATAGCATCTGGCGGTCGATTTATGTCTCCTAGTCCTGCGATCACCAGTCCCTGCGACATATACCGATGAAATAATAAAACAATCATTGACTGAAGTATTGTTAATGATAATACTGTATATAAATATTCCAAAATATTCACCCATTTGAGTAAAGGAGCCCAGAAGAAGATGGTTTTCGGACCTGTTGGAAAAAGGGGGGAAATCTGTATAGTTGGTCTCGTTTTGTTCTAATTCTAGCTAGCACTAATGTTATATGGTGATAACGTGATGTTCTTTGTGTGAAGAAAAAGCCTGGCGAGGCTATACAAATAAGAAAAGCAAACTCAAGCGAATGATTCTTACAGGAAGAATCAATCCCAGGACTGCCGACTTCTTTTGCTGATGCATCACGCTACGCATTCTGCCACAGGGCCTTGATGAGCTACGGTACTATGATACTATGAATATGCCTATTCCTCGGCCTATTCTGTACTGGCGGCTTTACAGAACTTCGTATGTCGCCGGCGACAGTCCTCCACTCCTTCGTTCAAATCTGGCGACACCAAATGTAGTTGAATAATTTGAACGACACGACGACAGAAACTCGTGTCGCGAGAATGATATGGGAAAGGTAGAGGAATACAGCCAGGTTGAATCCTATTGGCCAGTGACACTGTCGTCGGCGACATACAAAGTTCTGTGAAGCCGCCATGCCTCGTAAGGCGCATGTCAGGTGCTCGCTATCTTTGTTTATATCCATGGATCCCCCATATTCTCTCTCTGTCTATGTCCATCTGCGTTGGCACGCACGTTATGATGAAATACATAATAGCCTTGTCATATTCCTATTCTGTATCTTGTGAAGCCCTTATTATGTGTGCAAGCTGGCTTTGTCTGTATTTATGAATTCCCTGTACCTCCCTCTCTATCTGCCTTGACATGCAAGCTAACGAGATACAGAACAGCCCTGTAGATAAGGGCTCATGACATGCAAACGGGCAAACTTCATTGGCGCTTTACGAAAATGCAGCTACCTGTCGTCCCTTTGGCAGCCGGTACCGGTCGGAAAAACACTTCCATTCACTGTTAGGTGTTGAAAAAAGAAAACAAAAAGCTTACCAGCTGGATGCATCCAAAGCGGTTGTAATTTGGCGGGAACAAACTTGCCCACAGCAGACATGGCTGATTGGTAGAATTGGGACATGGTTGGTAAAATTCAAAGGACTAATTATTCAAAAACTAGTCAAAAAGCGTTACATTTTGATGTAATAAGTATGAAAGTGTCAGTTTGACATAAAGATTTGAACACTGCGCACAGGTGCGGATCATGACGCTGGATCAATGATTTTGGTTCCACAAATAATATTATTTGTAAAAAGTTCCCTTTTAAATTTTGAACACGATTTCTGAATTTGGAATTAAACAATAAAGTCACAGCTTCGGAAATTGAAGAAAATGAGAGAATAGAGATGGAAGAATTCTCGTAAATATGATCATTGCTTGAATATGACTTCGGAGACAGAGTTTTTCCTCAAATGTGGACTTTGGCTCAATTACCTACCTATGCCTTATCGACGAAGAAAACCATTTCCTACCTCAAATACAGAGTGTTCTGAAAATGTGTAGGTATACCGGGTGATCATTTGAGAACCATCCACCTGCAATATAATTCCCGATTCCTAGTGAAAATGTCTTTGAACAAAAACAAGTCGATTTTTATATCGGGGGGGGGGGGGGGCATCTTGAACATACATTGGCAAATTTCTATCCTAGGCACCCTCGCCCCCACCCACCTCAACTTTGAAATTTCAAACGACATCACTTATTTTGCGATACATGAAATTGAACATATATCAATTCTCTTTCTTGAAAGATGAAATTCTCTGAGTGTTCAATTTGATATTCTTGACCTCCTAATTCTCTTCAATGCTGTCAACGGCATCCTGCACAGCATCAAAAGAGAAAATTTTCCATGGAAAAAGTGCCACCCAAATCCACCCTTTGCTCCCACCCCACCTCACCTCAAAAATCTGAAATGACAACAATACCTACTTTGTGATAGATGAAATTGAAGGAAATTGGATTCTCTTTCTGAACAAAATTTTTTCGAAATTTTCAGAACCACCCATTTCCCTCTTCAAATACTCCAAATGCCAAATTCAATGAGAGAGGAGTTGAAAATTCAAAAAAAGTGTTTTCAGAAGAGAAATCAATTCCCTACTTTTTGCCCTGCATCAACCACTTGGTTATTAGCAGGTTTTTTCTGTGAGGGTTTTTCTTTAGCGATAACAATGATGACGATAACAACGAAGAAGTACTGTAAGATTAACATCTTTGGATCAGTGTCGGATTTATCAGTGAGGTTTTGTTTCGATGGCTTTCTCATTCCATCCCTTCGATTCGGAGTGTAGAACCGTGGTCTGGCGCCGTGCTTGCGATTGAACTGGTGTTCTTGGCGCACGATGTACTCCGTTTTTCCTTCGTTGGCGATGTCAGTGGGAAGTAGCAAATCAAGCTCAGTTCTGAGTCTTCTGTTGAAGAGTGCTTCGGCTGGTGATTTTCCGTCAGGTGTGTTTGTACTTGGCGTCACCCTGTACGTTCAAGATATGGTCATTGCTTCCTTTACAGATCGTCCTCTCCCAAATTTCTTCAGCGCTACTTTGAAGGTACTCACGAACCGTTCTGCAAGGCCGTTTGACTGGGGATGAAATGGAGCGGTGCGGAAGTGTTCAATGCCGTTGTCTTCACAGAATCTTTTGAACAAGTCGCTAGTGAACTGCGTTCCATTGTCCGATACGAGCGCAGTTGGGAGTCCAAATCGGCTGAATAATTCGGTAAGCGTGTCAATCACGTAGCGTGATAGATTTGGTTCGAAGAAATATGTAGCGTCGATTGGACCTGTGAAGTCTACGTGTAGCCGTTGCCAAGGACCTTGAGGTACAGGCCATGGTTCTAACGGAATCTTGAGAGGTGCTTTGGCTGCCTCAGAACAACTTGCGCTTTGACGAACAAAGTCTTCGATCTGCTGATCCATTCTGGGCCGATACACGTATCTTCTGGCCAGTGACTCCATTTTCTTCTCGCCGGAATGACTCTTGTGTAGCTGTTGGAGAATTCTTCTCTGCAAAATCTTCGGTACCACGAGTCGATCCTCATACATCAGGCAATTCTTGACGATTGAGAGTGGATCCTTCCTTGCAAAGAATTGTTCGAGATCGTCACTCAAATCCTTGCTCGTGTAAAGCCATTGTGTTTGAATGTAACTCGTGACTACTTGAAGAACCGGATCCTTGCGCGTGCTGCTTGCGGCCATATTGGATGTTGAAGGTAAATTAGTGATGGTATCGTCCAGGATTTGGTTGACATCATTGTAAACTGCGGCGATTACTGTTTCTTCCTCGGGTTTGTGTCTGACGTCGATTAATCTTGATAGAATCGGCGTTTCCGAAGGCAGAAGTCGATACAAACTTGGTTTCGAAGTCGTACGATTTTAGTAATAGCGCCCACCTCTGCGGGCGATTGGCTGAATAAGCTGGAATGCCTTTTTTGGTTCCGAATATGGTCAGCAATGGCTTGTGGTCCGTCTGTAGCAAAAAAACGTCATCCATAGAGCATTTTGTGAAATTTGGTCACCGCAAAGGTGAGAGCTGAGCCTTCCTTTTCGATTTGACTGTAGTTCCTTTCGGCTGGAGTCAGAGATCTGGATGCATGCATGACAGCCTTGACCGAACCGTCGTCAAACTCATGGAGGACGCACGCTCCTATGCCGTGGTTGGAAGCGTCGCCTGCTACGATGATTTCCTTTGACGGATCAAAGTGTGTGAGTGCAAGGTCCGAACGTAAAATTCTCTTGAATGTTTTCAAATGAATTCTGACATTCTGTAGGCCAGCTCCATTTGACATTCTTCTTCAAAAGTCCATCCAATGGTTTTCGTAGTTCGTGCATGTTGCCAACGAACTTGCCGCAATATGTGATGGCTCCGAGATACGAACGTAGCGTCGAAATGTCGTCTGATGGTGGAGGCATGTTGATGATTGCCTCGACTTTTGCCGGATCGGCTTGGATACCATTCTTGTCAATCACGCGTCCAAGGTACCGAAGTTTTCCTGAAAAAAATATGCATTTTTCTTTCTTGACATGGAATCCAAAATCCCGGATGCGTTGCAAAACCTTGATCAGTTTTTGTTTGTGCTCTTCCACGTCCTTTCCCGATACTAAAATGTCGTCGATGTATGCTGCAGTACCTTCGATTTCCGCGAGCAGTTGGTCCATGATCTGTTGGAAAGCGCCTGGTGCAACTTGGATACCAAATGGGAGTCGATTGTACTGGAAAAGTCCCCTGTAGGTGTTGATCGCCAACAATTTTCTCGATGTTTCATCAACTTCGACTTGGAGGAATGTGTCCGCAAGATCAATGACGCTGAACAATCTGGAGTTTGCCAGCCTGCTGAAAATGTCCTCTGGTAGTGGCAATGGATACTGGTGCAGCTCAAGAGCATCGTTCAGTCCCGTCGAGTAGTCTGCGCATATTCGAACGTTTCCATTTGATTTCTTGACAACCACGATTGGTGCTGTCACCGAAGATAGAAACTCGCCAATGTATGTTCCAGATGTCCCCCTCGGTATAAAAATCCTTCTTCTTGAGTTCACGTCACTTTAAAAATCCAATATTCAATAGGTGGCAGCTCCCTTGTAGTACAAGAAAGATAGATTTCAACCTCGGAAAAAATATGGACGTCATGAAAATTTGATATTTTGTTCAGAATTGAGTGCTCTACAACATATCCAAAATCGCCAAAAATCGCACCCGGGGGTTTTGAGTTATTGGAGGGGGGGTAAAAAATTGCAGTTAAAAATGGAGGGGATGGAACCCGTCAATCCATTGGATGCAAATACATTATAGTTCGTCTTATCGTATCCCGTTGATACCATTTTGGCACAAAAAGTGTCCATCATTGTTGAAGGGGAGTAGTGGGGGGGCGAAGCTCTGCTAGGTGGTCCATTTTGTTTTTCTGGCCATGTAGAACCGATCACAACAAGTTTGGTATCTTTTCCGACTAAATTCAATCTCCTGAACTCGTATCCGATGTGTAAATTTGGATGAAAACAAGTTTGAACAAGTTAACTTGAGAAAACTTGTTTTTTCTTTGACAATTTTGACGAATTTTTTTTTTACTGTTGGAGGTGTTCATTTTCAAAATTTTTCCAGGGACCATTGAATTGAAGTGTATTCTCCATAAAAATCATCCACTCGATGTATAATTTTGATTATCGAGTTTAAAAAATCAATTTGAACTTGAGCCAGCGCGACGCGTCGTCTACTACTGACCAGAACACTACAGCATGCACGTTTAAATGAAAACACCTCAAACTATTGAAGAAATAACAGCTTATCTTTGAAAATTGGAGGATCTGTGGAGAATTGAATTCCCTATAACATAAACAAAATCGCCATGAATCGCACTGCAGGGTTTTGAGTTATTCAAGGGGAGAGGTAACAGTTCATAGAGTATGAATCCTGTCAAAGTGTTATCCTCCTCATCGAATAACTCAAAACCCTGCAGTGCGATTCATGGCGATTTTGTTTATGTTATAGGGAATTCAATTCTCCACAGATCCTCCAATTTTCAAAGATGAGCTGTTATTCCTTCAATAGTTTGAGGTGTGTTCATATAAAGGTGCATGCTGAAGTGTTTTAGTCAGTAGTAGACGACGCGCCGCGCCGGCTCAAGTTCAAATCGATTTTTTAAACTCGAGAAACAAAATTATACATAGAGTGGATGATTTTTGTGGAGAATACACTTCATTTTAATGGTCCCTGAAAATTTTCTGAAAATGAACACCTCCAACAGTAAAAAAAAAATTCGTCAAAATTGTCAAAGAAAAAACAAGTTTTCTCAAGTTAACTTGTTCAAACTTGTTTTCATCCGAATTTACACATCGGATACGAGTTCAAGGGATTGAATTTAGTCGGAAAAGATACCAAACTTGTCGTGATCGGTTCTACATGACCAGAAAAACAAAATGGACCACCTAGCAGAGCTTCGCCCCCCCACTACTCCCCTTCAACAATGATGGACACTTTTTGTGCCAAAATGGTATCAATGGGATATGATACGTCGAACTATAATGTATCCGCATCCAATGGATTGACGGGTTCCATCCCCTCCATGTTTACCTGCAATTTTTTACCCACCCTCCAATAACTCAAAACCCCCGGGTGCGATTTTTGGCGATTTTGGATATGTTGTAGAGCACTCAAATCTGAACAGGATATCAAATTTTCATGACGTCCATATTTATTCCGAGGTTTCGCCGATTTTTTCACTATTTTTCCTGTACTATTGAGGCTACCCAACAACTGGTCGGATTTTTTAAGGAACTCGGGAAATAAACAGGAACTCTTCCATATGCTGAGTACCTACGTTCTCACAGAATTCCATGATATACATATCGTGACTAATTTGGATCAGGTATTCCCTTTTCCATTATACAATTATTTGCGACGCTTCTTTGTAACTTCAAAATCAATCGAACTGCAGAACTTCAACACCTTTTCTTTTCAGACCATCAGATCAGCTGGGAACTTTCGAACATCTCTTACGGGGTTGTCTTGTGCTGCGACAGTGGAGGCTGATGGGTAGGATCATGGCTCACGCAAAGGATATGACTATCCATGGCGCTCAGTCGATTCTCATTTGTACTGTTGACTCCGATGTTGTGGTCCTTTCAGTTTCCTACTTTTTTGAACTTAAAATTTTTGGACTGCGTGAGCTTTGGATTTGGATTCTATTTGGCACAGGCCGTACAAAGCGGTATATACCAGTACACCTGATTGCCTGCCATGACACTTTCGGTGAAGAAATGGCCACTGCATTACGAGGATTTCATGCATTTACCGGTTGTGACACCGTGTCATCCTTCATGGGAAATGGAAAGAAGTCGGCAGTGAAAGTGTGGAAGAGCTTTCCAGATAGTACTGCCGCCTTTTTAGCCATTCCTAGACCTACCTCTTCTATTAACCATGCTACATTCAGTGTCCTAAAAAAGTTTGTGGCCATCCTATACGGGGCGAATGAAAGCAGAGACTTGAACGAGGCACGAAAGAATTTGTTTACGACCAAAACAAAAACCCTTGACAAATTACCACCGACTCAGTCGGCATTGCGATAGCACATTTTGCGGGCAGCGTTTCAGGCTGGTCAAATCTGGGGGCAAGCCGGTGACGTGAACCCCGATATCCCATCTCCCTCCAAGTGGGGTTGGGAGCAGACGACAGCAGTGTGGACACCGACATGGACAGATTTACCACCCATATGGGAGTCTATCAAAGAACTTGTCAAGTGCTCATGTACATCAGGCTGCAAAGCAAGTAGCAGGTGCTCTTGTAGAGGAGCAAATATACCTTGCACACAATGTTGTGCTGGGTGCAAAGGAAACTGCTGCAATTCAAGCCAACCACGGTCAGTTTAATATTATTTCGGCAATTTTTAACTCGTCTGGTTACTTCTGATTTTTACTAACGAAGTTTTACTTAATTCGAAGACAAAGAAATGCGCGAAATATGATATTATCGAGGACTAATAGATAATGATGACTAGATATAGTAGGTTCACTTGTACCGTGACTCTAGTTGGCTGTGAGATTTTGTTTCTAAGTTTTCAAATCTGATATTTGAGAACTCCCTAGAACTTGGCAGTTGGTTGCATTGAAATTTGAAAGTTTAAGCTTGACGACAAGATCAACAACTTTACCGTTTGTCAAATCAAGTGTCAAATAGACTGGAAATCACGAGTTTCGCGAAAATTGTGGTGAAATTATGCCCAATACTGTGAAAACTGTGTTTGCGCCTCAGCTTGTGTCTTGAACAATAACGTCCAGTGCCCATTTTAAAGTCCTCGAGAGTGCCATCAAGAACTCGCTTCTGGGAGAAAAAATGGGCGGAATAGGTGCTGGGCATGTACCCCATAACGTTCAGCTTTGCGGAGAAGCCGTGAATCTATTTTCAAAAACCACATAATATGGAAGCATTGTGAACTATTCCTGGTTTTTAAAAGAAGTACCCACACTCTGGAAGGCGGGAAACGATGGGAAGCTGAACCCTCCTAATTTTTGTGGGGATGGGATTCATCGGCGTTAATACTTGATTTCACTGCTCAGGACATCGTACTGGAACAAGAAATTTGCGGAACTTGTGAAAGGTGAACTACATCCACTCTATATTTGCAATTTGCAAAGTTGATGTCGGTAGATTTTTCATTTTTGACAGCAACAGTCAACACATCATCACACCAACATAACCTATCTTTCGAAGCCAGACGCTCAGGCGCACACTAGGCAGTTGGACGTGAAGTCTACAATGCCAAACTGTGAAATTTGCCCAGCCTACTAGAATCACGGTACAAGTGAACCTACTATACTTCTAGTCCAATATAATGAAAATTCTGTAGATGGTTATTAGTTATAACCTCCATCTTTTTTTTATAAAGTCTCGAGTTCACATTATTTACATAAACTTACACTGTGTACCTATGCTCGTGCTACGAAAAAAGATATACATCTATCACCACTACTAAACTTCAAGAAGAGCGCTAGTTTCTACTTCCGGTCGGTTGAAAAATACTCTTGTACCAATCAATATAGCTACCAAGCAACAAGGTACCCTCAAAATGCTTGGAAAAAATAGTACATTCGATTTCGGTCAAGATTTGACCGAAACTCTTCTTTTACACCACTTAAACAAAAGAGAACGGTGCGTTAAGGCTTTTTGGTGATCCAATTGAGTTGAAATTACTGCCAGTTGATCTTATACCTATCCTTGAAAATAAGTAAATTCTACTTCTTTCCACCATACACCATGAGAGCTAATTTCAATAAAAAAAAAACAATTCGATATTTTTTTGCCGTTTTTGAGGTAGGATGTGGGGCTCCAGGGACAATGTGGTGGCTCTGGTGAGGCTCTTGGAAGAACAATTCCACAAATTCATATTCGGTGATGACTCTTTTGTCACCCTCATCGATTTCGGAGCACTACCAAACAATAAGACGCCCCCGAAATGCCCGGAAAATAAATTGGTTTTGCTTGAGATTTAATCGAAACCTTTTTTACCATTTTAGTCAAAAATGACCGTTCTACGACCTCCACGTTGGTCTGGTTAAGTCAATGTTGCTGTCAATCGATTCAGCATCCTTGAAATACATTGAAATGATGTTTTCCGGGCAACTGTGCGACTGATTTGGTGATTTTTTCAAAATTCGGGCGCCATTTTGAAAAAAGGGGGCTGTACAGCGCCCCCATCGTTTTTTTTTCTGGCTCATCGGATGAAATTACTTGAAATGGTCTCAAGGAACTGTGTGCCAAGTTTCATTGCATGAACCAAAAGTGCAGCATAATATGTCCCATTTTTGTGTTCTACCGACCGCACTACATAGAAAACATCGAAGAAAAGAATTTTCGGTGGAAAAAGTGCTACCCAAATCATCCCTTTTGCTCTCCACCACCTCAGCTTCAAAATTTAACGAAACACCACCTACTTTGTGATACATCAAATTGAAGGGAATACACCCATTCAGTTTTACCTGGTCTGCGCGCGCATCTGCACGACTCGGTGCCATGATAACGGTCAGGTGAAATGGTGAAAAATGACATCCTTGGAAAAATCAAAGTCAAAGTGTCAAACAGTTGAAGTGATAAGTGTACGGTACATTCGCGTGATCCCTGGTACGTAGGTACCATGTATGCTCCCTGCAGCAAACATCACCTTGAAAGAAGAGTGGTTAAAAGCAACAAGATGTGGTTAGATTAGAAGTCCCCGATCGCGAAAAACACGGACAGTACCTAGTAGCTCCCAGACTCCCCAGTTTCTTTGAGTGTTTCTGTCCGCGATAGTGTGACAAATTCTTACAGGTCGGCCTGTCTTCGGCTACTGTCACCTTCTGGGAGCACTTATAGATCATAGTCGTAGTTCTCTAGGCCCTCGAAGAGTTGCTGTCGGTGACAAAGGATGCAAAGCTTCTTCCATGAGGTTGACCCATGAGGTTGGACCGAGGATACATGTTCTGTAATAGGTGGGAATGCTGCTGACCTGTATGTTTTGCGGTTACACGGTCTCTGCCTCTCCTTCCTTCAGAGGGGTAGCCCTGGCTCACATCTTGTTCCATTTTGAGTGGAGGTCACCTCATCATTCAGCAGTGAATTCTTACTAGCGTAAACGTCAAAATGACGGCAGTTGAAGTCTTCATCCACATGCTCCGTCAAAAATGAAACATACAGGGAATATCAGGAGCGCAAACCTCATGCTGAATTTCCCTAGATGGTCGTTCAGATGCGCGCGCAACTCACTTTGTGTCTCTTTTCTCACACAGATTTCTGTATAAGTCTATCTCTCTCGTTTTCACCGAATAGGTCTATTGAATTCTCTTCCTGAAAACAATTTTTTTGGAATTTTCAACCCCTCTCCAAATAAATTAGACATTTGGGGTGTTTTGTGGGAGAATGGGGGTTTTAAAAAATTTGAAAAAAAAATTTTCATAGAGAAAATTTAATTTCCATCAATTTGATGTATCACAAAGTAGGTGGTGTTTCGTTAAATTTTGAAGCTGAGGTGGTGGAGAGCAATTTCAGGAAGAAGGAGGGTGGGGTTTAAAATTCTATAAATATTTTTTCGGAAAGAGATAGACAGATAAACAAACAGATAGACAGATCTTACTGACAGAATCCCATTTAGGGGACCAACATTTCAAGAAATGATGCCAAACATGCCTATGTTCTGAAATTTAAGGTGAAGGCAAAAAATTCCAAAATGGCGGAAATGTGGTTAATCCAATTCTGATGACGTAGTCCCATGTTGACTAAAGAGAGTAAAAATTAACTTTTTTCCAATGCTGAAAACCCGAATTTTAGGAGTAGTAGGTACCAAAAAGTACGCTGCCAATTGGGCTTTTATTCACCCCTACACTGGACAATAGTAACGTGTTGCAATTCAAATTGCTCAAAATTGTTCAGTGAACAAGCCTACCAAGTGGCGTCATCTTGATATGAAAAGTTCTAATGTTTTTGCGTTGCTACAGGAATAATATACAGTATTCACAATAAAAAATAACATTTTGGCTGTTTCTACTGGAATTCCGAAAATTCAAAAACCGTTTCGAGGGAACACATCATTCTTCATAAATTTGGTATTGATACACCCGAAAAAAAAAAATTACGAAAACGGGGGTATGTTGAACTTTCATCAATTTTGCACTGCTCTGTTCATCACCCTGTAAAAGTTTTATGAGGGGCTCTATGGATTCCACATTGACAAGAAAGATGGTCAAAAGATTGGGCTCTTCAGTATTTGAAACAGAATCAGAATCGTTCGTGCCAATCAAAAGTTACAGCGGTTCAAAATTGGGTGAATTTTTGCTCTGTAACACTTTCATTGTTGAGCAGTTTATATTCATTGAACATCTCAACACATCTGGTTCTATTGTATTTGACTCTAAGCCGCTCCTTCTTCCCAATATCTCGTATAATTTGTCCAGTGAACCAGGGGGGATATGTGCGAGAAGTTTTCCTTTTACAGGGCACACACAAGTCGAACACCCGAGCGAGGAATTCATAAAATCTATCCACGACATCCTCTGTGAAAGAACTATCTTGTGAAAGAAGATATCTTTCCTTACTTTGTTATCTTATGAAATAATATACGTCTTCAACTGTTAAGGCCTGGTTTTTGATATTGTTGATTTACCTCGAGCCATGTTGTGGTATTTATTGTGATAAATAATTGATGATGATTTTATTGACCATGTGTATCATGTTTATTCTTGATCTTTTATTATCATGTTTTATTATGGTACCATTAAAAGACATCCGCATATGCAACACTGTTCTCTTTTCTTCTTTCGGCAGCAGGGGCCTGTTCAAGAGAACCTGTGCTTAGCCAAACTCGTCTCTATTCCCTCTTTAGATCCCTCGTCAATTTAGGTCACCGCAGAACTTACTAATAAACGTTTGTCTCCCTCTTCTTTCCCTTCGCGCCAAGTGATGTATAGGCGATGCTCACACTTTGGTTCTGCCGTTTAGTTTCCGCTATACAGGTTCCTTATATGATCTGTTCTAGCGAGAGCGATACTCTCTCTCTCGTCTTTCTCTCGTTCTCTCTGCATCAGTGGCTTACACACTGCATTTCAAATAGTGGGAGGGTGGGGTAACTGGATTGATATTGCATTTTTGAACATGAGTCGATATATTTGTCTTTGGAATAAAATTGTTCTTTGTGGATTTGAAATCTCTGTGTTTCATTTCCAAGCCTTCACTTACCTGTACTACCTTGGGTAACTACAACATAACGAAAGTCCTAACAAACACTACTAGATAAACACAATTGATCAAACTAAGTCTTCAACTTGGAGGGAATTGTTCTTCTTCTTCTTCTTCTTCTTCTTCTTCTTTGGGAAATGTTTATTTTTATAAGACGGGTGGGTTGGGAGATTACAGTATGTATCATGTGTACCTATTATTTTGATATCGATCAGTTCGAAAGCTCAAATCGAAATGGGGACATTACTGAGAAAACCACTTTGTGTATATCAATCCGGAACGATAGCCAGTGGCTAAGTACAATTTTTATATAAATCAGCTTTAGTCGAGCAAAGCTGACATTAATATTGGTTCATGCGGTAGGGTGTGCTCATTTATCTTCTCAGAGGGAGGATCCGGTGTGGTGTGTCTACAGGCAGTAAGTCTTTTAATTATATAGTGCGCTGGATTTTTGCCGCTAGTTTGCACGGTTCATATCTATAATCGAGTCTATAATCAATACCTACAGTTTCAATGCTTTCTACAATCGATTGGCTAATCTGCCTGTCATTACAATAATCCTTTAGCAGCTATCTTGTAGCAGTTGTGGCGGTGAAACTAATTTGAATCGTGAATACAACATGATAAAACTTATTGCATTGGAAACTCTACAACTCAACTTTTGTCTGAAAGATTAAACGCCAAACTTGGAGCTTTTGCAGAAAGTTAGGTATTATTGGAGAGCTCAGCAAGCTCATACAATCACCGCGTTCGAATCCTTCGTTAGCAAACCAAAACCGTGTTGATGTGATCAAAGTAAACAAGAGCATGAGCTTAATGCAGTTACGAGGAACTTTGCGCATTGAACGTTTAGTTAATCGGATATATGGGTAGGTAGGTACTGAAGGTACAGGTGTATGCACCTACTCTAGTAACTAGACTCTCTTGACGAGACGCTTCGAACTAATACCTACCCAGCTCGACGAAACCGATGTCATTAAAACTTTCTTTCTGAATCTTTGAAACAACTTTTCCGCGAAATGCAAATATATATTCTCGATACACAGTTTGGAAGCTCGGCCGCCGCATGCCCGGTGTATTGCGAAAAATTGCGGAGATGCGTGCTTTGAAAAAATTCCAGGAATCTCTTTCTCGAAAATTCTCTTTTGCGTCTCTGCCCGCTGTACAGCTATATATATACGGCCGCTTTAATTTATGGGCTATCCGTCAGGTACAACTGTATAATTGAAAAAGTAATCAACTTTCCTGCCAGCAAGCTGCCAGAAAGCTTTGGCTGCCGTTCCGTTCGAAAGGAAACTTGACAGATTTAAATATTAATGGACGGCGGAATTTTATTGCCGAAGCCTGGGAAGGGCCTTCCTGAATCCTGCCAGAGAGCGGTGTGCCGAGAGGAGTGGACGCGGGTGAGAAATTATAGTGGTGCAGTGGTGGTGGTGGTGCTTGGTTCGATTTTCGTTGAAAGTTTGAGCAACGTGTGCGCAAACTTTTAGGTGCTGACAGTTTCGGGCCCAGAAAATCTACATTGTATCAGGGCGTTATAACTTATAATTTGAAAAGGAACCGCTACAGGAATTTTCAAATATCCAACTGGCGTCACTCGCATCGTATTATCCTGTCAACCTCATCGGTGTCAAAATTGAGGAATATGGTAAAAGTTGAAAAGATCCCAGCTATATTCTTGTACCTACCCCTGAAGGGGTAGACAACCCATTATACTTCAATTTAACTCAACTTATTTGAATTAAGTCACGTTTCTCGCTTTTGTAACCCCTTGGCCGACGATCATCTAGCATCAGGACGACATCTCGTTGTGCCTCTCTTCTTGTTGTTCGAGGATAGAGCTCTCGAGATTGTCGAGACAGGTCTGACTACGTGTTTGAACACAATAAGACACAGTATAAATTTTCAACATAACATCAATCTATTGACCTTTATGTACAAGTCAAAATACAAATAATGGCTTGGTCCTATACCTAGTCCTACCTTCACATTGCAGGCTGAAATATCTAAAATGTCCAAGCTGTTCCCGGCCGACGAACACCTGATTTTACACCTTGACCAACATTCAATGCTGACTGGTTTTCGCGGTTCAAAGTTCTTTTAGAGGTTCAATTAGATCCAACATTCAGTGTTAGAGGTTATTTTAGGGTTAGGCCCGACTCCCACTGAAAAAGGGGAGCGTGACTCCGACCACGAATGCAATCTGAGATTTGTGGCCGGTATGCGCGGTGGCTAGGGTGTCCCTTATATTGTCAAAATTTCAACTTCACCAGTTGATTTTTCACCCTGCCACAAAAGATTTCAAATTTTGTTTAAAATCAGGTAATGCGATCAACAATTTTTTGCATAACAAGGTCATTATACTGAATAATTGTTATAATTGTTAGATAATCAAGGTATATGCCGATCACGTTTTAAATTCAGCAGAAAATAAAACGCGGTTGGTCATGTTGCCTAGAGTGTAACGGACGCTCATAGACCAAGTTGCGCGAAAACGGGCTGAGCTCAAAGAGGTTAGAAAATTTTGACAAGAAATGCCAGTTCTGGCGTCTCCTTGCATCATATCCGCTGCCCTGTTGCCTTGGCCGTTGTTTGTCATGATGTCAGGTGAGTGTCATAGTTGTTTACATTCCTGGGAAAATTTCATTAAGTGTTCTGCCCTCGGTTCTGCTATTGCTATATTCATGGTTCTGCCTGTATATTTATAAGGTAAGTACGAGTAACACTCTTGTCTGAGTACTTAAGTTCATGTAAATTTTTTCTTTCATTCAAAGTTGACTTCAGATGCAAATGATCATGGGGTGAATCCTCGGGTGAATTACTGGGACATCAGAACGTTCAACGGATTGTGATGGATTGCCACGGGATTACCACGGGATTTCCACCGGATACGATTTCTTCAAATTAAATGGATAGCCACGGGATTCCAGGGAATTTCCACAAATTGCCAACGGCTTGAGGCCACGCATGAATCACCACCAGAGAAAGGCGCTCTTGCTTTGCGGCGCTTATCATCACCTGAGGTCTCCACGCTATAAGGTTATTCATTAACGTTACATAGACCAATGGCAGATAGGGGATTTCAATTTTGTTTAGATTCACCAGCAATATTCCTCTGTTAAAACTTGTCAAGAATTACTGGGTAAATCAAAGTCTAGGGCCGCAGATTCGGAAAAATGTATCCCTGTGTTATTTGGTCAAATTTACATTTTTGGAAATACTGTTATCGGGTTCGAGCCATATTGAGGCAAATTTAATGGTTGACCTGCGATGTGACTCGATTGAAAAAAGTTGGCTTCTGTAATTTTAGCTTTTTAGGCCAGCCCTTCTGTCAACAGAGACAAGCCATGAAATGAATTTGAACCAATTCAGTCGAACAGTGAGTAGATTATGACCAGCCAAAAATGAAAACTTGATCCAAAGTTTTATCTTGTATTTTTTGTCAAAACTGAAAACGAACTTTTTGGACAAATAACACAGATGTGCAAAATAAAAACCCGCCGATTCTGTGATTTTTCACTATGATATTTCTGCACATAATAAATATGTATTACGATTTTCCAACAGAATTTTGTCATCTTTCAGAAATGAGGATTGAATCCAAACTCTCTGGAGATAGAGACTAGAGCCATTCATCTGAACGACACAAGCAGTTCGTCACCTCAATGTCAGCTTTGATGGCCGGACTTCATTTGCAGCACAGTCCCACTCCAAGTACCTCGGTGGGACCTTCGACCAAACATTATCGACCAAACATTATCCTTCAAGATCAACTTGGAGAGACTCACTGCCAAGACGAAGACACGAATGAACCTGGTTCAGAGACTTGCGAGAACTACATGGAGTGTCGACGCCACTACTCTTTGGATATCCACCATTGTCTTGGTCTAGTCGACAGCGGAATACTACGCTCCTGTTTGGATGAATAGCACACACACACAACATCATTGACGTCATTCTTAACCAAGCATTGAGAATCATTGCTGGAGTTGTCAAATCTACCCAGACTTTCTGGCTGCCAATTTTGAACATCGCAGCCAAAAATCCATGCTGCAGATTTCGAGATGAAAAGACACTGGAAGGAAATATGGGATACTGAAGCCGCCGTCAAGAACAGAGCGATTGTAGAGGATCCGAAGAGCTTCTCCCTTCCAAGGAAAGTATGGATTCAATAGGATACGAACAGGGCAGGGAAAATGCAGATTTCAGTTCTATCAGTGAGGATATGTAGAAGATCCGAGTTCTGAGTGTGGAACTGAGAACCAGACCATGAACCACATCGTCGCGGAGTAGGTGTCCGCGGACAATGGCTATCAAAAACTGCATCTGAGCTAGACCTGTAGTTCCTCAACATCTCCATCGTCAACTTCGCACTCGCCAACTTGCTGCATCTACTCTACCCTCTGTTCCCTAAGATGGCCACTGATATCAGCCCCGCTGACATCTTTTCCTTTTTTTTTGCATTAAAGCTACGTCGAGCAGTTTTTCTGTGGTTTGCCTATAGATCTTCGAGCGAATGCTGTAGCTGAAGTTAATTCATCTCACAGGTTTTCAAGAATTGTTGTATTTATTTAGTTATAGTATCAATGTACCTTAAGTACCTACATATAGTGATACTAGGTACTATTGCACTATATAAGTTGATTTACGTTGTCACTAATATTGTATCCTTAGTACAGGCATAGCAATTAATTCAGAAAAATTGTGAAATTTTCGATTAATACCTTCGAGAGCTTGTAAAATCTATCACCTAGTGTTAAATTTAGAAGGCACAGATTAATTTTAGATATCAGCTATTGACCTTTATTTTTGACCAAAAATTAGAACAGTTCCCTCAACGTAATTTATTATTTAATTTGAAAAAACCTTGGAAAAAACATTCCACCAGTCGCCCATTTAAACTGGCGAAAATCTACCAAAATCAAGACGCCTTGAACGTTTATACAATCTTGCAACAGCGCTGTACTCGATTGACAATAAAAATTCAAGGTCATCTAGGGAAAAAGTGATCCAACATTACAAATTTGAGCATCCCCAATTATCGCAGAATTGCCAACTTGGCGTAAGAAAATTACCGTTCTAGTGCTGAATTTAAAAGCTGATCGGCATATAGATAGGGTGTATACCGATATAAAAGAATGAGATAATGAAAAAAAAATTAACGTTAAACTTAAAAAAATATTACAAGGACTTATAAAGCATTAAACTTACAATGTGCTTTTTCATAGAGCTTCTTTAGTACAGTGAATTTTTTGACGAGTAACCTGAGATACTATAGTCCGGATGCTAGTTGCATAAAATGGAATGAACCTTGCATTTTTTTATGAGAAGATGCTACTTGGTAGAAATGTTCTTTGCATCATACTCTTCCGATCCAGAAAGGTAGCCATCAGCGCCATCCATGCCAGCAGCGTATACAGGGTGAAACAGAAATAAAAAGTTGGAAAATTATATTTAAATAACCGAAGCATGTGGAGACGTGTAATTTATCACATACATTAACTGTTTTATGTCCATGAAGTCACAGCGAACCGTTCTTGATTACCTTGAACCATCTTTGAAATGTAGGGAGGAAACAGAAAAAAAACAAAAACACTCTTTTTCCATAAATGAGCGATTCTTAGAGATATCGACACAATACTTGGTATTTCTACAAAAAGTGATGTTAGAAATGATATAAGCTGGGTAGCCAATTCCTAAGCCAACTATTTCCAGGAATACGATTGTCAACTTTTTTTCCTCTTGAGCACCATCTTGAATCTGCCCTGTGAGACATCGTTAAAAAAGTGATTGGTTATCATAATAATGGTGATATGTAATCATTGCATCGTAAAAACAACCTCCTCATCATAATTTAGTGACCTCTTCGGCGGGAAAGAATTGCCATTCACGTATTTTCTGGCTCTTCAAAGCTTCGGTGCTCAAGTAATAGGGATCAAGTAAGGGTGAGAGACCCAATATTTTGTATTTTTCATAAAAAAAACGAAACAAATTTTGTTCAAACAGCTTTTAAAAACTAACCTCTCAATTGATGATGGTGAAACTTGATAGGCTACCTCAAAGTACATCAAGGTTCATAATGCGTAACATATTTTACCATTCCAGATGTTGCAAATGCCATCATGGGCACTAAAGCTTTGAAGAGCCGAAAAATACGCGAATGACAATTCTTTCCCGCCGAAGAGGTCACTAGATTATGATGAGAAGGTTGTTTTTGCGATGCAATGATTTCATGTTACCATTTTTATAATAACCAATCACTTTTTCAACGATGCCTCACAGGGCAAATTCAAGATAGTGCTCAAGAAGAAAAAAAGAAGTTGACAATCGTATTCCTGGAAATAGTTGGCTTAGAAATTGACTACCCAGCTCATATAATTTCTAACATTACTTTTCGTAGAAATACCAAGTATTGTGTCAATATCCCGAGGAATTACTTATTTATGGAAAAAAGAGTGTTCTTGTCTTTTTTTCTGGTTTTTCCCTACATTTCAAAGACGGTTCAAGGTAATCAAGAACAGTTTGCTGTGACTCCATGAGCATAAAATAGTTAATGTATGTGGTGAGTTACAGGTCTCCACATGCTTCGGTTGATTGAATATAATTTGTTAACTTTTTTTTTCTGTATCACCCTGTATACGCCGCCGGCATGGATGGCGCTGATGGCTATCTTTCCAGATCGGAAGAGTACGATGCAAAGAACATTTCCACCAAGTGGCATCTTCTCATCAAAAAATGCAAGGTACTTTCAACTAGCATCCGGACTACTAATAGGTTTTGAAAGTTCAAGGATATGTGCAGAATTGAATTCCTTATAACACAAACAGATCGCCATGAATTGCACTGCAGAGGTTTGAGTTATTTGAGGAGGAAAATAACATTTCGGCAGGATTCATACTCTATATTTTGAACGAGAACTGTTACCCCCTCCCCTCAAATAACTCAAAACTTTGCAATGTAATTCATGGCGATTTTGTTTATGTTATGAGGAATTCAATTCTGCCCAGATCCTCGAGCTTTTGAAGATGAGTTACAGTTTGTTTCGATAGTTTGAGCTATTTTCATTCAAAGGTGCATGCAGTGTTCTGGTCATTGGTGGACGCCGCGCCAGGCCAGCTCAGGTTCAAATTAATTTTTAATCTCGAAGAACAAAATTATTATACATTGAGCGGATGATTTTCTTGTAACAGTAGCTTCTAACAGTGAAAAAAACAATGCGTCAAAATTGTCAAAAGAAAGCAAGTTTTTTCAAGTCAACCAGTTGAAACTTGTTTTCATCTAAATTTACACATCTTATTCGAGTTCAGGAGATTGAGTTTAGTCGGAAAAGATATCAAACTTGTCGTGATCGGTTCTATATGACTAGGAAAACAAAGAGAACTACCTAGCCGAGCTTAGCCCTTCCCCCACGACACCTCTTCAACAATGATCGACATTTTTTTGTGCCGAAAAGGTATCAACGGAATATGATGGATCTAGTTACGACGTAATTGCATCCAATAAATTGACGGGTTACATCCCTTCCATTTTATGTTGCAATTTTCTAAACCTTGTGGTCTTGCTTGAAGCCCACAAAGATATAGGTACGCAGGCCAGAACTAATAGTAATTGTCTTTGACTTGTGAAAGTGACGTTAGAATACACAGCCCACTTTGTCTGTGACTTGTTAAAGTGACGTTTGAATGCATAGCCCACTAACAGAAAACAAAAAAGTATGAAATGAAGACCAATACTAATTTTTGAATACTCATGCTATCAATCAACTTTTCAACGACATTCGAGACCTTGTGGCAGGGTGAAAACTCAACGTATCGAGTTCAAATTTTGCAGTGATGCTTTAAAATTCAGCAGAATCAAAATAAAAGAAGTTCACGTGGTCTATGAAAATGTTTACTTTTAAGGGACACCCTAGCGGTGGCCTCCTTTTTGTGGAGCTTCTTTTCAAAGGCTAACGCTCTTTTTTGGCTATGGTTTTCTTTTGCCCGTTTGGAAGGGATTGGATATGGCTGGCCTTTGTGGAAGCTTCGAACCTGTTTTCGCCGTGAATTGCCCCCAACCCTCAGAGACATTCTCGTGATCGAGAGTGCCTGTAACCGGAAATATTAAACCGAATCTGGGAGCGGTGGTAGCCGAGTGGTACAGGTGATTGCAAGCCAAACCATTCGCGCTGCCCTGTGTGGGTTCGAATCCTACTTCATCCATGGATATTTTGTGCTGTCCCCGAGGTTGCATGGTAGAGCAGCTTATAGCTGAATGCCGCCTCGTAAAATAAGACAATTAAATAAATAAATAAAAAAAATAAAAAAAAAAAAAAAAAAATCTTATCCTTCCAAAAACATTCGAACCGATGGTGTACGCGAAACAATCACTCAAGCCAAGAGACAAACTTTATGTGGAGAACGTTTTGAGCACGCCCCGTATACGCGCTAGTTCGTTGTTGTTTACCAGTTTGTGAGAGAATGCCGCCGTCAGAAGAAACAAAGCGCAGATAATTGACTTCACAGGGTGTTCGCCGAAAAGCCGATGCGAAGAGATAATAGATAATAGAGATAGAGATAATCGAAATGATCTTCGCCCTTACAATAAATACTCGCCATCTACACTATACCTGGTTGAGCCCCAATAACAATTCATTCTTACAAAGTCTCTGAACTTTGTAGTATCTGAACGGTGGTGTCGTTGGGTGCCGAGTTGAACTCATCAGTTTCGAACAAGAACGTCTTCATCATCTATAATTTCAGACGATTGCTGCAACAGAAACTATTATTTTCGCGACGTCAAACCGTGTATCCCTCTAAGGAACATTCTTCTTCAGGTCATAATTATTCTCTTGTATTTAAAAGTAAGAAATATCAGGAACTGTGGTGGCGCTGAAACAAAGTTATTAGTTTCAAGGGGGGGGGGATTTCATCATCAACTAATTTCGATCAACAATCACGACTCTATGGCAATGCTCAATTCTACGGCTATTTTATTTCAATTACATACTTGCTTTTCCACGTAGTTCTCAAAATTTACATTTAATTAGATACATTTATTTACATTCCGAATAACTAGGAGCTTCAGAAACGCAGGGGAGGCTCACTCGCGAGTCTCCAGATCTAACCCACTGGATCCGGTGCTCTGAGTACGCAGTCAAAGTCCAGAGGGCCACGATGAAGCTCAATCGTGAGTACCAATCCCAATTCACCAAGACACACCTCCGCTCGCCGAGGTAATCACTCCGCTACAAGAGATACCGAAACGAGAGAACTCGTTCCTATCGGGTCTGGATCATTAAGGGGTTTCAACTCTACATCCTCGAGGTGGGTCAAAACTCTTCGTCGAAGGATCATCGCGACTCAGCATCCTGTAGGGGGATCGAAACACACTATCAACGGATCTCAACTCTACGACTTGGAGATGGATCGAAACTCAGCACTAGAGGGGCCTCAGCACAACTATCTGATGATGGATTGCGACTCGTCATCGAAGGGTTTCTACTCGACTCCCGGAGCAAAGGCAAAGGCAAAGGCTTGACCGAGGAGTTGATTTTCCCGGAATTCAGTTTACTTTTCATTTCGGCATTCCCGGAATTTTTTCGGAAGTCACCGGACATCCTGGAACTTTTTCGGAAATCACCTCAAGTCCCTCGGAAATCACCGAAATTCCCGAAATTCTTTCGAAAATCACAGTACCGGAATTCCCGAAAGTTTTTCGGAAATCTTTCGAAAGTCATCGTAATTCCCGGAATTTTTTCGGAAATCACTGGAATTCCCAGAAGTCTCTCGAAAATCACCGGAAACCACCGGAATTCCCGGAATTCTTCAGGAAATCACATCACTGGATTCCCAAAAAAAAAATCGGAAATCACCGGAATTCTAGGAAGTCTCTCGGAAATCACCAGAATTCCTAGAAATCTTCTAGAAGTCACCGAAATCCTTCTGGAAATCACCGAAATCCCTGAAATTCTTTCGAAAATCACCGGAATTCCCGGAATTCCCGGAAGTCACCGGAAATCCTCGAAATTCCGGAAGTCAGAATTCTTGTGTACACTTTTTTCTCGGGAAATCAACCCCTCGGCTTTGACACTACATCTCAAAGGTGGGGTGCAACTCAAAGAGTAACAACTCTTCAGTCTCTGGGCGCTTCAAAACTCTTCCTAGAAGGATCCCAACTCAACTTCCCCAAGGGGATCTGAACGCATCTCCGGAGGATTTCAACTGAAAATTCTCCAGGTGGGCTGAGACGTATCAGCCGGGGTTTCGACTCGGCATCGCCCAAGTGGTTTGAGACTCATTATCGAAGGGCTTCGACTCTACGGCCTCTAGGTGGGTCGCGACGCAGCATTAACGGGTTTTAGCTCAGCTTCCTTGAAGTGGATCAAAACTCTTCGCTAACAGACCCGCAGAAACACTCGGCAATGAACGTGACAAGTCGGGAGCGGACAGCAGCCAAGGCGGATTGGTCCAGGTACAACAGTCAATCTCCATCGATACTCCTCTATTCCAAGTTTTTTGGAACCAATTTATTTTATGCTAAACGATCGCGAACGGCGTATTGTCTTAAAAATTCCAATGACTAATTTGATATAGCACGCCGGGTGCTATCACTGGGATATCGGGTGACACACCACGGCGATGGAGCAAGCTGGCGGACGGACCCTGTCTGTCTGTTGGCGGGTGCGCTAAGATACTACCGCACATCGTTTTCAGCATACTATCAGACGTCGTGTAGGGAACGGTTTTTAAAAATCGAGGTGTAGCAAGTGAATCATGTTGTAGAACTTCGCTTGGTTCACACGGATGAATTAAATAACTAGCGACATCTTTTAATGATGCCTTGACTCTGAATATTCACATATAACTTGGTTTCACGGCTTCGATCTATTTTCCTCCAGATTTTTTTCCGTCCGCCAAATGCGGGTGGCTTCAAAGTGGTGCTTCAGTATGCCAAGTAACAACTGCTAATGATATTTCCACACAGAATGATATTATACCTTCTTTAAAATACTACCCGTTTAGCGTTCACTGCCACCCTTGCTTTTGCCGCAAGTACCTCCTATCCAAAATCACTTACCACGCTTTTTTTGGAAATTGCCAACATACCTAACTGTTAAAAATTTGCATGGGATAGTTAATGCTTCAATAATTGAGAGACAAACCTTCAATCACACACTATTTTCTCATTTTTATCACTGTGTAAGTACCACTGAATTATACAGTAAGCAGATTGTCGCACTTAAATATCGCTCTGCTCAACTCCGCTGATGTTTCCACTATCGCTGCGAATTCCAATCTGGCTTGCTCTCTGGTGATGCCGTTTTATACAACTTGTGTCTTGTATTCAAGAACTCTTCTAGAAAGGTCCTGAAAGTTCTCGTCGCTTCCATGATGGTACCGGTATCATCCAGCATCCGTTGCTTGTCTATTCTAGGAAGTTTCAGAAAAGTCTAATGGCTTCGCGAATTTTTTGGCAAGCACAAGCTCTCGATGCACGGCTCCTTCGCCAATTGTGCAGGTTTCTGTTTTATTCGTGCGTCTGGATCTCCAGCGAGTTTCGTGAAACTGCCCCCATCAGTTTTCTCGTTTTGAAAAAAATGGGTGAAATTTGGAGTACGACAATAATTTCGTTGCGTAGTTTGTACGTTATCATCTTGACAACTTTCGAACTATGGTCAAAATTGCTGAAAACCTTGGAAACTCTCGTTTGATCGCCAAAACATTGTCATTTTTTCAAAAACTCTTTGTTGGCCCTGACAACTCACGAAATATCTTGGAGACTTTCGGATCATCTCGAAAACATTTTTCGAACTTTCCTCGAAACTCTTGGTTTTCTAGAAGACTTTTTCACTGTAAACTCTCACAATGTCTTGAATATCCCCGAGAATATCCCTCAAGTATACCTTCAAAACATTCGATTTATTATCAAAGCTCCACAGTTTTCTTGACACTCCCGGATTATGTCTCATCAGTGCTGACAGTATGACGTCAATGGAAATACCTGATTGACAGCATCCTGATCCATGCAAAAGCGCCCCCTACATGTAACCGCCCTGTTGTCGATCCCACTGTATAATAATAATAGAAGAAAACCGGCTGCCAACATCCAATAATAAAGACGACTATATTACCCCCGCGCGTTCCGGCGCGACATCTTCTGGAGTGTTGTTCAAAATTGCCCATAAAGAGCTACGACTTCATTTTCTTTTATTTTCTCGGTTCAGCGGGTTTGTGTGCGACAATCTCTTATAATCGTAAGAGAATGCTTTACGACACGCGAAATTATTACGCTCTTCCATCTTTCATTCGCCTCTGCTTTTCCTCCTTCGATAGAACACATAAGGGTTAATGTGTCAAGACAAGAGTTCTCTACTATAAACTTTTGTACTTGAGTACCGGATTAAAATATTATTATACTTAATAAAATTGTGTTATTGTTCCAGGCGCAGCCGCTACAAGCCATGCCGATCTCAGATTTTCGCAAGAAAAAGCTCCTCTACGTATTCAACGTTTTCTTCGGTACGTAAATTGCATATTTTTATACACAAGTTTCTTTTTTTCCCATACATTTTATGTTCCAACCCGTATGGAACTACCAGGACGGTTTTTAATGAGGCATTATTTTTACAATGCACATGCTTTTGCCAGAGAGATAAGATAAAAACGGGCTTTATGTTGAGCGACGTAAAATCGTTACATGCAGAGGTAGTTAAGAATACAGGGTGGCATATGGCTCTAATGAGATCTGAAAAGCATTCAAGCAAATTAATGTGGAATCAAAATGTGCGATTTGATTAGAAATCATACCAAACATGTCAAAAAAGGTGTTAGTCACAGTTTACCATGGGAATTTATGAGAAATCGAACCTCGACCCCTTCGCAGCCGTCTGGTACCTACGCCACTGATGCATTATACTAACCACTTCCTGGGAACTATTGCATCAAGTTCCTCGACCTTGAAAATGTGGAAGTCCAATGGAAGAATCATCAAAAAAGCACCAACTTTGAAAATGGTATAACTTCTTATACTTCGACCTCCCCACAAAAAAAATGTCAAGCCTCGGACAGATGGGGACTTTTAGTATGTTGTTCTCCATCAAATTCTGAAGGCTGGAGGAATCCTCAAATTTTCAGATTCTCGTTATAATTTATTCCGGGTTTCATCAAAATTTTGCATTTCTTTCCTGGGCTATTACCACTTCTCCTCAATTCTCAGATTTTTTTGTTCAAATCCACGATCGATCATTTCAGGAATCAATATGTATACATATACAGGGTGTTTCAGGGATGATAGCAAAAAATTCAACTGTGGGTAGATCTTGTCAAAATATGACGAAAACCTCTATACCATTTTGCAAAGCTCGGCCTAATAACGAAGATACAGCCCCCCAAAGTTCACTAATTTTTGGATTTCAAAAATTTGTAACTCAAGAACGTTTCGACAAATTTTGCTTCAATTCAGCATAAACTGGTTTGTCATAATTGTTCATCAACCTGCCAAATTTGGAGAGAATCCAATCAGCGGCGTAAAAGTTATGAGGGGTCACCTCAAGTCAACTTTTCTTCGGATGCTTCTGAATTATTGACCCTCATAACTCCTACACCACTGGTTGGATTCTTTCCAAATTTGACAGGTTGACAGATAATTATGACAAACTAGTTTTTGCTGAATGAAGCTTAATTTGTCGGAACGTTCCTGAGTAACAAATTTTTGAAATCCGAAAAAAGTGAACTTTGGAGGGCTGTATCTTCGTCATTAGGCCGAACTCTGCAAAATGGTACATAGGTTTTCGTTATATTTTGACGAGATCTACCCACAGTTAAATTTTTTGCTATCATCCCTGTAACACCCTGTATAATAAAAGAAAATGCCAAATCTTTGTGCCGCTAAAACTCAAAAACGAGTCCCGCTACGATCAAGGGAGTTATATGGTGTGGTAGCCCTTTATCCCCCATCGATGAAGAAAGTTTCCGTTTTTACCTCAAGGGCGTACTTTTGAAGGTGTAAGGGCTGGAAGTTTCTCGCCTTCTAGAAATGTCTAGAACAGTCCAGAACATTCGAGGGTATTCGGGATCATTCCGCAACATTCCAGAATGTTCCGTATGTTCTGGAATGTTCGGGAATAGTATGGAACGTAAGGATAATGAAAGTAAGTGTACACTGTTCGTGCCAAAACTCAGAAACGAGTCCCGGTACGACCAAATGAGTTATATGGTGTGGTAACCCTCTATCCCCCATCCATGAAAAAAGTACTCGGATTTATCTTAAGGGTGTATTTTTCAAAAATATAAGGGCTGGAACTTTCGCCCTCTAGAACGTCTAGAACAGTCCAGAACTTACAAAAGTATTCTAGATAATTCCACAACACTCCAGAATGTTCTGGTATGTTTAACAATGTCCGGAAATAGCCTGGAACGTTCGGAAACATCGCTGAACCTTCCAGATTATTGTGAAACATTCAAGATCATTCCATAACATTCCAAGATCTTCCGGTATGTTCTGGAATGGTCGAAATAATCTGGAACGTTCAGAAACATTCCAGAACATTCCAATCCATTGTGGAACGTTCGAGATTGTTCCACAACATTGCAAAACGTTCCTGTATGTTCCTAGATGTTCGGAAAATCCCGTATCATTCCAGATCATGGTGGATTATTCGAGATCATAATAAAACAATCCAGAATGTTCCGGTATGTTCTGGAATGGTCGAAAATAGTCTGGAACGTTCGGAAACATCCCAGAATATTCCAGATCAATGTGGAGCATTCGTGATCATTCCACAACATTATAGAAGGCAACGGTATTATCAGGATACTCTGGAAGGCTTGGAAATATTCCGGAACATTCCGACCCATTGTGGAACATCCGAGATCATTCCACAACATTCCAGAATCTTCCGGTATATTCTGAAACGATCGAGAATGATCTGGAACGTTTAGAAACATCCCGGAACATTCCAGATAATTGTGGAGGATTTTTTATCATTCCACAACATTTTAGAATGTTTCGGTATGTTCAAGAATAGTCTGGAACGTTCGGGAACATTCCTGTACATTCCAATCCATTGTGGATCTGGAACGTCGGAAACATTCCAGAACATTCCAATCCATTGTGGAACGTTCGAGATTGTTCCACAACATTGCAAAACGTTCCTGTATGTTCCTAGATGTTCGGAAAATCCCGTATCATTCCAGGTCATGGTGGATTATTCGAGATCATAATGAAACATTCCAAAATGTTCCGGTATGTTCTGGAATGGTCGGAAATAGTCTGGAACGTTCGGAAACATCTTAGAATATTCCAGATCAATGTGGAGCATTCGTGATCATTCCACAACATTATAGAAGGCAACGGTATTATCAGGATACTCTGGAAGGCTTGGAAATATTCCGGAACATTCCGACCCATTGTGGAACATCCGAGATCATTCCACAACATTCCAGAATCTTCCGGTATATTTTGAAATGATCGAGAATGATCTGGAACGTTTGGAAACATCCCGGAACATTCCAGATAATTGTGGAGGATTTTTTATCATTCCACAACATTTTAGAATGTTTCGGTATGTTCAAGAATAGTCTGGAACGTTCGGGAACATTCCTGTACATTCCAATCCGTTGTGGATCTGGAACGTCGGAAACATTCCAGAACATTCCAATCCATTGTGGAACGTTCGAGATCGTTCCACAACATTTCAAAACGTTCCTGTATGTTCCTAGATGTTCGGAGAATCCCGTATCATTCCAGGTCATGGTGGATTATTCGAGATCATAATGAAACATTCCAAAATGTTCCGGTATGTTCTGGAATGGTCGGGAATAGTCTGGAACGTTCGGAAACATCTTAGAATATTCCAGATCAATGTGGAGCATTCGTGATCATTCCACAACATTATAGAATGCAACGGTATTGTCAGGATACTCTGGAAGGCTTGGAAATATTCCGGAACATTACAACCCATAGTGGAACATTCAAGATCATTCGATATGTTCTAAAATGGTCGGAAATGATGTGGAACGTTTAGAAACATCCCGGAACATTCCAGATCATTGTGGAGAATTTGTTATCACTCCACAACATTTTAGAATTTTTCGGTTTGTTCAGGAATAGTCTGGAACGTTCGAAAACATTCCTGTACATTCCAATCCATTGTGGATCATTCTAGATCGCTCCACAACATTCCAGAATGTTTCGGTATGTTCTAGAATGTTCGGTAATAGTCCGGAACGTTCGGAAACATTCCGGAACATTCCAATTCAATGTGGAACATTCGAGATCGTTCCTCAACATTCCAGAATGTTCCGGTATGTTCTGAAATGTTCGGAAGATCCCGGAAAATCGAAAATCATTGTGGAACATCCGAAATCATTCTACAACATCCCAGAATGTTCCGGTATGTTCGAGAATAGCCTGGAACGTTCGGAAACACCCCAGAATATCCCAGATCACTGTAGAACATGATCTGACTGAACATGACTGTTGATCATTTCACAACACTTCAGAATGTTCCGGTATTGTCGGAAATAGTCTGGAAGGTTCGGCAACATTCTGTAACATAACAACCCATTGTGGAACATTCGAGATCATTCCACAACATTGCAGAATGTTCCGGTATGTTCTGGAATAGTCGTGAATGATCTGGAACGTTCCGGAACATCCCGGAACATTCTAGATCATTTGGCGCATTCGTTATCATTCCACAACATTGAAGAATGTTCCGGTATGTTCGAGAATCTGGAACGTTCGAACACATATCAGAACATTTCAATTTATTGTGAAATATTCTTGATCGTTCCATATCATTCCAGAATGTTTCGGTATGTTCGAGGATGTTCGGGAATAGTCTGGAACGATCCGGAAACATCCCGCAACGTTAAAAAACATCCAGGAACATTCGAGATCATTATGAAACATTTGAGATCATTGTGAAACATTCGAGATCATTCCACAACATTCTAGAATGTTCCGGTATGTTCCGTAATGTTTGCAAGATCCCGGAACATTCCAGATCATTATGAAACCTTCGAGATCATTCTATAACATTCCAAAATGTTCCAGTATGTTTTGAAATGTTCGGGAGAATCGAGAGTATCCGCGGTCACTCTGCAACATTCCAGAATGTTCCGGTATGTTCTGGAATGTTCGAGAATAGTCTGGAACGATCCGGAACATTCCAGATCATTGTAGAACATTCGAGATCATTCCACAACATTCCAGAATGTTTCGATATATTCTGAAATGTTCGGGTAGCTCTAGATCATTCTAGATCATTCCACCACATTCCAGTATGTTCCGGTATGTTTTGGAATGGTGGGAAATAGTCTGGAACGTTTGAAAACATCTCAGAATATTCCAGATCAGTGTGGAGCATTCGTGATCATTCCACAACATTATAGAATGCAACGGTATTGTCAGGATACTCTGGAAAGCTTGGAAATATTCCGGAACATTCCGACCCATTGTGGAACATTCGAGATCATTCCACAACATTCCAGAATGTTCTAGTATGTTCTGAAATGGTCGGGAATGATCTGGAACGTTTAGAAACATCCCGGATCACTCCAAATAATTGTGGGGGATTTGTTATCATTCCACAACATCTTAGAATGTTTCGGTATGTTCAGGAATAGTCTGGAACGTTCGGAAACATTCCGGAACATCCCAATTCAATGTGGAACATTCGAGATCGTTCCTTAACATTCCAGAATGTTTCGGTGTGTTCTGAAATGTTCAAAAAATCGCAGATCATTGTGGATCATTCGAAATCATTCTACAACATCCCAAAATGTTCCGGTATATTCGAGAATAGCCTGGAACGTTCGGAAACATCTCAGAATATCCCAGATCACGGTGGAACATTTGTGATCATTCTACAACTCTCCAGAATGTTCCGGTATTGTCGGGAATAGTCGGGAAGGTTCGGCAACATTCCGTAACTTAACAACCCATTGTGGAACATTCGAGATCATTCCACAGCATTGCAGAATGTTCCGGTATGTTCGAGAATCTGGAACGTTCGAACACATTACAGAACATTCCAATTGATTGTGAAATATCCTAGATCATTCCACATCATTTCAGAATGTTCCGGTATCTTCTAGAATGTTCGGGAATAGTCTGGAATGATCCGCAAACATCCCGCAACGTTCAAAAATATCCAGAAACATTCCAGATCATTGTAAAACATTCGAGGTCATTCCACAACATTCTAGAATGTTCCGGTGTGTTCCGTAATGTTTGGAAGATCCCGGAACATTCCAGATCATTATGAAACCTTCGAGATCATTCTATAACATTCCAAAATGTTCCAGTATGTTTTGAAATGTTCGGGAGAATCGAGAGTATCCGTGGTCACTCTGCAACATTCCAGAATGTTCCGGTATGTTCTGGAATGTTCGAGAATAGTCTGGAACGATCCGGAACATTCCAGATCATTGTAGAACATTCGAGATCATTCCACAACATTCCAGAATGTTTCGATATATTCTGAAATGTTCGGGTAACTCTAGATCATTCTAGATCATTCCACCACATTCCAGTATGTTCCGGTATGTTCTGGAATGGTGGGAAATAGTCTGGAACGTTCGAAAACATCTCAGAATATTCCAGATCAATGTGGAGCATTCTTGATCATTCCACAACATTATAGAATGCAACGGTATTGTCAGGATACTCTGGAAAGCTTGGAAATATTCCGGAACATTCCGACCCATTGTGGAACATTCGAGATTATTCCACAACATTCTAGAATGTTCTAGTATGTTCTGAAATGGTCGTGAATGATCTGGAACGTTTAGAAACATCCCGGAACACTCCAGATCATTGTGGAGGATTTGTTATCATTCCACAACATCTTAGAATGTTTCGGTATGTTTAGAAATAGTCTGGAACGTTCGGAAACATTCCGGAACATTCCAATTCACTGTGGAACATTCGAGATCGTTCCTCAACATTCCAGAATGTTCCGGTGTGTTCTGGAATGTTCAAAAAATCGCAGATCATTGTGGATCATTCGAAATCATTCTACAACATCCCAGAATGTTCCGGTATGTTCGAGAATAGCCTGGAACGTTCGGAAACATCTCAGAATATATCAGATCACTGTGGAACATTTGTGATCATTCCACAACTCTCCAGAATGTTCCGGTATTGTCGGGAATAGTCGGGAAGGTTCGGCAACATTCCGTAACTTAACAACCCATTGTGGAACATTTGAGAGCATTCCACAGCATTGCAGAATGTTCCGGTATGTTCGAGAATCTGGAACGTTCGAACGCATTACAGAACATTCCAATTCATTGTGAAATATCCTAGATCATTCCACATCATTTCAGAATGTTCCGGTATCTTCTAGAATGTTCGGGAATAGTCTGGAATGATCCGGAAACATCCCGCAACGTTCAAAAATATCCAGAAACATTCCAGATCATTGTAAAACATTCGAGGTCATTCCACAACATTCTAGAATGTTCCGGTGTGTTCCGTAATGTTTGGAAGATCCCGGAACATTCCAGATCATTATGAAACCTTCGAGATCATTCTATAACATTCCAAAATGTTCCAGTATGTTTCGAAATGTTCGGGAGAATCGAGAGTATCCGCGATCACTCTACAACATTCTAGAATGTTCCGGTATGTTTTGGAATGTTCGAGAATAGTCTGGAACGATCCGGAACATTGCAGATCATTGTAGAACATTCGAGATCATTCCACAACATTCCAGAATGTTTCGATATATTCTGAAATGTTCGGGTAACTCCAGATCAGTCGAGATCATTCCAGTATGTTCCGGTATGTTCTGGAATGTTTGGAATATAGTCTGAAACGATCAAAAACATCCCGGAACATTCCAGATCATCGTGAAACTATAAACTATTGTGGACTATTCGAAGCCTTTTTAGTGTAGGGCCACCTATTGGTAGAGGTACAATACAGAATATTTGAGAGTATTCGAGATCATTTCGCATCATTCCAGAATGCTCCGGTATATTCTGGAATATTCAGAGATAGTCTGGAACGTTCGGAAACATCCAGGAATATCCGAGATCATTGTGGAACATTCCAAAACACTCTCGAATGTTGTGGAATATTCTGGAACATTGTGGACCATTCAAAACCTTTTTGGTATGAGTGGGGCTACCTATTGGTAGGGGTATATGAAGCAAGATCCGTCGTGGTTTCGAACGCATGTTTCTTATCAGCTGTTGATAAAAAGGAGCTTGGGCTCGGGTAAAGGAGCAGAAGATCTGGCCAGTTCTGTAGCAAAACGGCGAAAACAAGAAAAGTAAAAGAACAGCAAAAAAATGAAAATGTCTGAGAGCGCGAGGCACGCTTACGTTCCCAACGAATCAGAATGAGCCCCGTGAAAAGCAGAGAAACTGAAGAACAACGAAATGAACGAATTGCGATACAATCTCATAACAAAACACTGCGAATGCAAGTCACCTTTGAGAATATCACCCTACGAGAAGCGCGGACGAGGACTAGGTTTCGCTTAGGGGCCGCGAAGCGGCCCTGGCGAAAGCTAATTATTACTGAAAGCGCGTCATAAACCTCCTGTACTTTTGCTTGCATCAGGTCAACATCTCTAAAGTCATCAATTCCTTTCAAAACCTTCAGCCCGTGGAATTGTATCCGTCTTTCTTGGCAATTACCTTAATTCCAGTCAAGTTCACGGGCTTCAGTCTTTCACCGATCAAAGTCTTATGCCTGACATAAAACCGCTTCGCTCCTCCGTCTGTGCAACAGATCATTATTCATCATCAACTCCTGCGTTTTACTACACTGGGGCAGAGTGAATTACGATTACGAAAATTAGATATAAAAGCACACGCCCGGACGCGTCTTCCCCCTTTTCCATCACCGCGTTCCTCGAGGCTTGTTTGAACCCGTTCGCCTTGTAAAAACATCACTTTCCCACTTTCGCACCGAGAAAGAGGTCGGTTTCATCAAATTGAATGGCATTCCCGCGCGCCATGGCTTTGCTCACCGACTTTGCAGGCTGCAGGGCATAGCCCAAGATCTGAGTAGTCAGGAACTTATTGCTCAAGCAAACAACAGTTGCTGTGTTTGGTGGACTAATTCGGACGAAACTCCGTTCGAGCGACGCTGAGCTCAGCTCAAATTTGAAGTGGGAGCACGCGTCGAGCCGAACGGCATCCCGATGAAGCGGAACAGCCCCCGCGCTAGCGGCCCTTCGCCTCGACATTCGGGGTCGTAGGCGCATGCAAAGAGAGGCACCGAAAGCATCGGCGGAGTAAAAGAGGTTTCAAATTAATTTTCGGGATTACCGACTCTTGACGCGCCGAAAGCCGATGCCTGAGGTAATTTATTTGTATAGTCTTGAAGTTTTCGGCTTTGTTTGGAGCGCCGACCCTCCCACCCGACGTCGTCAGAGCTTATTGTTGCCTTTCGGCCTTTTCTTTCGGATAAATAGGTGGGTACTTTGTTGTACTCCTTCGGAGTCTTTTAGAGCTCACTGCCGTAACAATGTGCCTCTGCTATACACAGTTATATGGTGTAGTAAGTATGTACGATAAAAAGTAACATTATGTAGCATAATTGAAATAGAATGCATGGCCTGATGCGGGGTGATTAAAAAGGGCAAATTACATTTTCAGCATGCACGCTAAACTTTTTAACGCACACATAACAAATTCACTGGGATACAGGGTGTCCGTTCATGATTTGGCCAGCTGTGGTGAAGACGATGACCAAATCAATTCCCACTCCAAACGGGCTCACGTTTTCCCACTTTCGCTGCGCCGCACACAGGCGGAATTTCAAAAAATCGTGGACAAAATTAAATTTTGATTTTTTTTTTGACTTTTTTTGCAGGAATTCGCTTGAAAATAGCTAGATTGAATGTAATTCTTCAAAAATCACCAAAAAAAAACTTTTTTTTTGAACAGAAACAAAATAAATGTTTTAGAACGTCGCGTAGACCTCATGGAAAAATTATTTCGTATAAAATGTTTTTTTGACACGTAGATTGGTTGAAAATCCAGTATATTGTAGATATTCAATAAAGTATCAGATGATCCTATAGCTAAATTCCATTCAATTGATTCCGAGTTTAGCGAGTAGGGCGGAATGAAGGTGTATTTCCAGTTATTCGGCGAAAATTTTGTAATTTACGTAACTGGTCCAATACCAAGCTCCAGATTACAGGAAAAATAGTGGAAAAAAGTCTCCTTGGGTTGATGAGGGTAGTTAGTGAGGTTTCAAAGTTTATTTACTTTACATTCTCCAAAACAGCTCTGTCAAAATTATTAAAAGATTTTCTCACTATCTTTCCTATACCTCCTTTACAGCTTGTATTGGACAAGTTTCACTACTTTTGAGAATCATTCATTTTTTTGGTTTTCGATGACAAGTCCTGGTCGTCACATCCGGTAACTTGTTTGATTTGGCTTAGCAAATGGCTTGCACTTATCCATGAAGTTAGGAGCTTGACAAAATTGTAAGATACGAACTAGCTTATTTTTTTGCTACGCCTACGGTGATAAACTCCGATCGGGAATCTAAAATTAAAGTATTGGTTGAAAAAAACTAAATTTTTGTCTTGATAATTAAGAATTAAGGTACACATACAGGGTGTTACACTTTTTTTGTCAATATTTCAGGAGATAGTAGAGTATCAAAAAATATGTGGACTTTCTCGAAAAAAAAAACATCGGAAACGCATTGTAACGGAGATAGAGATTTCCAAAGTTGGGTTTTGCAAATGATTTTTTTTTATTACTTCGAGTTCAATCAATGAATTTTTGATAAAATTTGGTACACATCATAAGTTGATGTATGCATACAAGATGGTCATATTGGTTTTTGTCACATCTCGAAAATTGAAACTTTTTATTTTTTATTATTTTTCTTTTATTTGCGAAACTACTTATTTTTCGATGCTCTACCATATTTTTAAATATTGAAAAAAAGTGGAACACTCTGTATAGGAGAAGCGGTTCAATAGAACCAAGTTTTCAAATTTGGTTAAAATTCGAGTGGTGCGTTATTTTGCGAATTTATGTACTCCAAAGTCAACACAAAAATCAGTTTCTCGTATTATAGCAAGTTATAGCAAAAGATGTTGCCTGGAACATGTACAGTATACCTTTTGGCTTATAAAAATATGAAAATCGCTGCTCGATCGTGCTCGATAGGATACTTTTTGTCTACAGGTAAACACAAAAATTCACTTTTTTCGAAGATTGAAAACTCTACTTCAAATATTATTTTTTGGGGATGACCAGTGGATATTTTCCAATGAAATATCTATATGTAAATGTAATACAGACCTCCTGCTATAGACTCCATATATTTGGATTGAATAAATTCACATGGCAATGTGTCAAGGGCCATTCGAAACGAGTAAGAAAAAGTCCAAAACTGATAACTGGTGACGGCTTTTTTTCAGCATGAACTTCATATCGCTGTATCTTTTTTATCCTTGCACTTGTTAAGCTGAGGGTACCTGATAATTATAGCTAGATTATCCAAGAATATTTTAAAGTGGATAGTTCCTGATCAACTCAATATTTTTATTTTTGGTTTTTGTCCACGATTTTTTGAAATTCCGCCTGTGTGCGCCGTCTCGAAAATTTTCACTTGCGGGTCACATCCACATTCACACTGTTACATTATCAGGGCTGGGGAAAATTCTTCGATGAATGTTTTCAAATACGAAATACAAAATACTTGATCCAAAATACGTATCATGGAAAATTAAGAAATTCCAAATTACAAAATACAAAATCTCTAGAAGTCCCTGAAAATCTTGTCGAAGAATATTTAGAAATCTCTTGATATCCCATGCAAATTTTTGGATATCCTGTAGAAATCTATACAACTCACTCGAAGTTCTCAGAAATCCTTAGAAATCTTCAGAAATCTCTACTAATTTTGTACAAATCTTGAAAAGTCTTGAAATTCCCTGTAAACCTTCAGAAATCTCTCGAAATCCCATACAAATCTTCAAGAATCCTCAGAAATTCCATTCGAAGATTTTTGGAAATCACTCAAATTCTTGTAAAAATCATGAAAATCGTAAAAAAAATCATGAAGTTCTTAAAGTGCCTTCTGACCCAATAAACACAAAAAATTTCGAAGATTTCGGGAAATTTCAACGTGATTTCTATAGATTTCTGGATATCTGTATGGAATTTCTAGAATATCCTGAAATTTTCTTGAGACTTTCAAAAATTTCTACGAGATTTCTTAGGAATCTGTCTTAGGAATCTCAAAAGATTTCTAGGAGATTTGTAGAGATTCCCAAAGACTTTAACGGAATAATTTCACTAGATTTCTGCAAATTTTTGAGGATTTCTAAAGATTTCAGTAATTTTCTAAGGAATTTTCAGGAATTTCTACGACAATTCTAGGGATTTCTGAAGATTTCTGATGAATACCAATATTTTGTGAGGATCCATCAATATCCTTACAGTTCCTATAGATTACAAAAAGGCTTCCATGAAATTCTCAATAATTTCTGAAAATTTATAAGCAGTTTTAAAAATTTTATGGAATTTCTCGAGGAATTTCTAGAGATTTTTATGAAATTCTAGATATTTCACGACATCACCAGGAGTTTTCAATGATTTTCAAGAATTTCTACTAGGATATCTAGAGATTTATAACGATTCGTGAGAAATTTCAAAAATTCCCGACGATTTCCAAGTGATTTTGTAGGAGTTTTTTGAGAATTCTCAAAAGTTTGTATGGATTCTTCAATTATTTCTGCAGGATTTCAAAGAATCATAAAGATTTGTATCACATTCTAGGGATTCCTAAAGATTCTCATGAGATTTTTGAAGAATTTCTATAGATTTGGGAAGATTTTCACAGGATAACTAAAGATATTCACGAAATTTTAGAATCATTGACATTGTCCTTTATATTGTCGGAAAAGGTTAGGTTGACCCTTCCTGACTTTCTTGGGGCTGGTGTTTGCAAGCAGGGTGGAAGGTTTGAAAGAGCACACAGTAAAGTTTTATATAATTTTATTAACACACATTTCAATTTCACAACGACACCCGAGACGACATAAAGATGAGCCCAAACACAATCCGCCGTATAACAATAAAGTGATAATAAAATGAACAATTAATTATTAATTTAGACGGCGACGGGCATAGCGGCCCGCCGCAATTACAAAAATGAATTCGATGAAGAGCTATGGATACTCCTAGATTTATAGGCAACAGGAAACATCGTAGACCAATCAGATTGATGCCCGTTTCCTGGTGCTGGTGAACTTAGTACCACACGAGACATAAACTGCAAAGAGCATCGTTTGCAGTATCAGCATTCCTGTGGCACCTCGTTCTTTTTGCTGGAGACGATTAATGATTTATTATAATTTATACCTAATAAAACAATTCGTACTTAAGGGATGAGCCTTTCCCCTATGGCACTTCTGTCATGTTCATGACATTATGACTTGGTTGTTGGACAATAAAGCTCATTATTATTATTTTCACATATTTCGCGTACGGGTTCGAATATAATTGAAACGATCGTTTCAAAACACATACACTGTTTATCACTGCGTACTACGATAAATACACGCCGACAATTATTTACGCTTGAAAATATCGCTGAGACTATCGCTTCTTATCCGCTCGCTGTCTCTTCCAATTCAATACTGCTCGTGAGACGACGACTGATGCCTTATATAGGTCCGACTAGTTCATCTCGAATGTTCCATGCATTCTCCAGTAGTTTACACAGTGACCCGACATACGGTTTCCATACGACTTTCGAAAAATCTTGCACGTTACCCGTATAATTATGCCGTGCTCTAGAACCGGCGCCTCCGCCAAAATGAGCGGATGTGTCTTGATCGAGCGCTGAAGGTTCCCAATGCCAAACCATCGCGTATACTCCTGGAAATGTCCAAAAGCACTTGTATCTACACCGCGACATAATGAACGGAAGAATCTAGAAAGATCGCGTGTTAACCAGAATGCACGGGATCGCCGCTCATAACATAAATATTCTGCTGAATTACCATCGGAACTTCGAAGTCATTTAAATCTTAATTATTTCTTGTACAGAAAAATGCCGCTAGTATTATGCTATTTTTTGCCAACAATCGTATCCTTATTCTGGCCTCGAAAGCCCATAGCGTCGGATATATGGATCACTCGAAATCAGAAATTCTCACAAGAATCTTCAGAAATCCCGTAAATATTCCGAGAAATCTCACAGACTCTTCAAAAATCCCAGAGTTCAAAAGTTCTTAGAAATCTTATGCAATAATCTTCGAAAATTCTCAGGTATTCCGCAGAAACAAACAGAAATGCTTGGAAATTATATTAGGAATCCTTAAAAAAACTTCAGAAATACCTACAAAATCTTTTTAAAACTCTGGGAGGTCCCGTAGGAATCTTCAAAAATCCATAGAAGGTGTCGAAGTATTTTTAGAAATCCCATACGAATTTTCAGGATCTCGTGAAAAATTTTCCAAAATCCCTAGAAATTCACATGGAAGTCCTCGGAAATTCTGTAGAGATTCATTGAAATTCTCAAAAATCCTGTACAAATCTCTTGAACCCCCCAGGAACCTTCCAGAAATCTTAAAAGTATTCCCGTAGAGACCTTGAGAGATCCCTCAAATTTCCGTAGAAATCCTTGAGAAATCCCTTGAATTCTCGTAGAATTTAGGACTCCCCAGATCACCAGTTTTCCAAAATCTTGTAGAATTATTTGGAATTTCCTAAAAATCCCGACAGCTGATTAGAATTTTTTCTCTATAAAATTTCATTATTTATTGAAAGTCTTTTAGAAATCTTCAGAAATCTTCAAAACTCCTCGAATTTTTGTAGAAATCTTGAGGAATCTCTGAGAATTTTGGAAAATCAGTACAAATTGCTAAGAAATCCCTAGAAATCCGATGCAAATTTTCAGAAATTTTGTAGAAATCCACAGACTCCCTAGAAGTTCTCAGACATCCTTAGAAACCTTCAGAAATCTCTACTTACCTTGTAGAAATCTTCAAAAGCTCAGAAAACGTTCAGAAATTCCTACAAATCCCATGCAAATCTTCAATAATCCTCATAAATTCCATAGAATTCTGAAGAAATCCATGAAAGTTCCTCGAAGATTTTTAGAAATCGCTCAAATTCTTGTATACATTGTGAAAATCGTAAAAAAAAATCAAGAAGATCTTGAAGTGTCCTCTGACCCAACAAACACAAAAAAAATTGAAAATTTCTAGGAATTTCGACCAGATTTCTGTAGATTTCTGGGTATCTGTATAGGATTTCTAGAATATTCTGAAAATTTCTAGGGACTGTCACAAATTTCTACGAGATTTCTCAGTCTTAGGAATCTCGAAAGATTTCTATAAGATTTGTAGAGATTCCCGAAGACTTCAACGGAACTAATTCACGAGATTTCTGCGGGTTTTTGAGGATTTCTAAATATTTCAGTAATTTTCTAAGGAATTTTCAGGGATTTCTACGACAATTCTAGGGATTTCTGAAAGCTTATCTGAAATTCTCAATAATTTCTGAAAATTTATGAGCAGTTCTGAAGATTCTATGGAATTTCTAAAGATTTTTATGGGATTTCTAGATATTCCCACGAGTTCACCAGGAGTTTTCAGTGATTTTCAAGGATTTCTACTGGGATATCTTATCTTATCTTATCTTATATCTAGAGATTTATAACGATTCGTGAGAAATTCCAAAAAATTTCGACGATGTCCAAGAATTACCATAAGTGTTTGGAAACTGCTAGGAGATTTCCAAAGATCACCAAAAATTTCTATAAGATTTTGTAGAAGTTTTTTGAGAATTCTCAAAAATTTCTATGGATTTTTCAATTATTTCTGCAGGATTTCAAGGAATCATGAAGATATGTATCACATTTCTAGGGATTCCTGAAGATTCTCATGAGATTTTTGAGAATTTTTCTAGATATTTGTGAAGATTTTGACAGGATAACTAAAGATATTTACGAATCTTTAGAATCATTGTTCTCTAGGTATGTCACTTTTGGTTGTTGGACAATGAAGCTTACTATGATTATTCTTACGTATTTCGCGTACGTGTTCGAATATAATTGAGACGATCGTTTCAAAACACACACTGTTCATTACTGCGTACTACAATAAATACACGCCAACAATCATTTACGTTTGGAAATATTGCTGAGACTATCGTTTCTCATCCGTCCGCTGTCTCTTCCAATTCAATACTGCTCGTGAGACGACGACTGATGCCTCACATAGGTCCGACTAGTTCATCTCGAATGTTCCATGCATTCTCTAGTAGTTTCCACAGTGACCCGACATACAGTTTCCATACGACTCCCGAAATATTTTGCAAATTACCCGTATAATTCTGCCGTGCTCTAGAACCGGCGCCTCCGCCAAAATCAGCGGATGTGTCTTGATCGAGCGTTGAAGGTTCCCAATGCCAAGCCATCGCGTATACTTCTGGAAATGTCAAGAGCTCCGCACTTGTATCCACACAGCGACATGATGGATGAAAGAATCTAGAAAGATCGCGTGTTTACCAGAATGCACGGGATCGCCGCTCGTAACATTATTATTCTGCTAAATTACCAGCGGAACATCGGAGTCATTCGAATCTGAATTATTTCTTGTACAAAAAAAATGCCGCTAGTATTATGCTATTTTTTGCCAACAATCGTATACTTATTCTGGCCTTGAAAGCCCATAGCGTCGGATATATGGATCACTCGAAAACAGAAATGCTCACAAGAATCTTCAGAAATCTTGTAAATATTTCGAGAAATCTCACAGACGTCTTTAAAAGTCCATGGAGATTTCTCAAAATTCTCGTAATCTCCCAAAATTCAAATTTTTCAAAATCCCTAGAAATTCTCACGAAAGTTCTTGGAAATTCTGTAGAAATTCATTTAAATTCTCAAACATCCCGTACAAATCTCTTGAACTCCCCAGGAATCTTCTAGAAATCTCAAAAGTAATCCCGTAGAGACCTTGAGAGATCCCTCGAATTTCCGTAGAAATCTTGATAAATCCCTTGAATTCTCGCAGAATTTAGGAATCCCCAGATCTCTAACTTTCCAAAATTTTGTGGAAATACTTGGAATTTCCCAGACACTGATTAGAATTTCTCCTCTATAAAATTTCAATGATCACTGGAAGTCTTGTAGAAAACTTCAAGAATCTTTAGAAATTTCTCGAATTTTTGTAGAAATCTTGAGAAATCTCTAGGAATTTTTGAGAATCAATACAATTTTTCCAGAAATAACTAGAAACTCTTTGAAAATCTTGTAGCAGTCTAAAAAATTCCACAGGAACCCTCAAAAATTCCGTGAGTACCTACCTTTAGGAGTTACGAATAAATCTCTAGAAATGCTCAAAAAGTCCCCAAAAATCTCCTAGAATTCTTCAAGAATTACTAGAAATCTCGTACAAATCTTTATAAATTCGTGGAAATCCCGTGGAAATCTTGAGAAATCCATAGAAATTTTTGTGAGTCCTGAAAAAATCTCAAGGAATCTCTTCAAAATCTTTCAGGAATATTTTTGAAATTCCTGGAAATCCCGTAGAAATCTACAAAAATCAATAGAGATTTCCAAAAATACTGAGCAACCTTCAGGATTCCCATACTAATGAACAGGAGCCGCAAAAGATGGCGATCAGCGAGGGAGTTTGCCAATGGAGCTGGGATGCCAGTTTTTCCATATTATTATTTTATTATTTTACAATTTTGATTTCTCCATTTACAATGAAAAGTTCTAAATTTTCAACCATCCCCATTCACTGTATATTGATGTTCAAATACAGAAATCCGTGAGAATCCAGCAGAAATCTTGAAAAATACCTAGAAATTATCCAGGAATTTTTAAACGTCCAATACAAATCTTTAGAAATCCCTGAATTCTTGCAAATAAATTAAGTCGAAAAAAGGAATTGAGTGGAAAAGTGGGAGGAGAATCCTCAGAAATCTTGTAGAAATTTTCAGAAGCGCTCAAAAATTTTGTAGAATTATTCAGAAATCTCTAGAAATCCCTTGAAATCCCATGCAGTTTCTCAGAAATCCTGTGCAGAAGTCTATAGTACTTCAGATAGATTTCTCCTAGAATCTCTTAGAATCTGAGAGATTCATAATCATAATCATAATCATAATCATAATTTGGATAGATTGGATAGATAAATCGAAAAATTGTTTATTCAAAGAAAAAACTCCATAGAAGTTCTCAGATATCCTTAGAAATCTTCAGAAATATTTACCAATCTTGTAGAAATCTGCAAATAGTCTTGAAATTCCCTGAAAATCTTCAAAAATTCCTAGAAATCTCATACAAATCTTCAAGAATCCTCAGAAATTCCATAGAAATCTCAAGGAGTCTTCATATACCTATTCTGGCTTCGACAGCTCATAGCGTCAGATATATGGATCACTAGAAATCAGAAATTCTCACAAGAATCTTCAGAAATTTTGTAAATATTTCGAAAAAATTCACTGACGTCTTTAAAAATCCCTGGAGATTTCTCAAAATTCTCGTAATCTCTCAAAGGTTTCTAGATATCTCATGCAATAATCTTCAAAAATTCACAGGTATTAATTCACAGAAATGCTTAGGAATGCTTAAAAATTTCGAGAAATACCTCAATACCTACAAGATCTTTCCAAAACTCTGGGAAGTCCCGTAGAAATCTTCAAAAATCCAGGATTCTCCCCAGTAATCTTCTAGAAATCTCAAAAGTAATCCAGTAGAGACTATGAGAGATCCCTTGAATTTCCGTAGTAATCTTAAGAAATCCCTTGAATTCTCGTAGAATTTAGGAATCTCCTGATCTCCAGTTCTCCAAAATCTTGTAGAAAAATTTGGAATTCCCTAGAAATCCCGTACAGTTGATTAGAATTTCTTGTCTATAAAATTTTAATAATCATTAGAGATCTTCTAGAAATCATCAAAAATCTTTAGAAATTCCTTGAATTTTTGTAGAAATCTTGAGAAATCTCTGAGAATTCTTGAAAATCAATACCAATTTCTTGGAAATCTCTAGAAACAACGTGAAAATTTTTTGAAAACCTTGAAAATCTTGTAGCAATCTGAAAATTTCCACAGGAACCCTCAAAAATTTCGTGAATACCTTAAGAAATTACGTAAAAATCTCTAGAAATGCTTGAAAAGTCCTTAAAAATCTCGTAGAATTCTTAAGGAATCCCTAGAAATTTCATACAAATCCGAGTAGAAATCCTAATAAATTCCTAGAAATTCCGTAGAAATCTTGAATAGAATAGAATAGAATAGAAATTTATTCATACTTAAAACAATGAAATCATTGCATGTAAACGTCACAAAATAATGGTCATCACAATACATACAAATGCACAAATATGACAGACATAACTCGTAAAAATGTCAACAAAACAAACAGTAACAACAACAATATCACAGCCTATCGCATATCCATGGACATTTTTAGGAGTCCTGGAAACATCTCTCCAAAATCTCTTCAAAATCTTTCAGAAATATTCTTGAAATCCCTAGAAATCCCGTAGAAATCTGCAAAAAGCAATAGAGATTTCCAAAAATACTGAGCAACCTTCAGGAAACCCATACTAACCAACAGAAATCCGTGAGGATCTAGCAGAAATATTGAAAAATACCTAGAAATTATCCAGGAATTTTTTAAACGTCCGATTCAAATCATTAGAAATCCCTGAATTTTTGAAAATGAATTCAGTCGAAAGAAAGAATTGAGTTGAAAAGTGGAAGGAGAATCCTGAGAAATCTTGTAGAAATTTTCAGAAGCTCTCAAAAATCTAGTAGAAATATTCAGAAATCCCTAGAAATCTCTCGGAATCCCAAGCAGTTTCTCAGAAATCCTGCAGAAATCTATAGTTTTTCAGATAGATTCTTCCTAGAATCTCTTAGAATCTAAAAGATTGGATAGATAAATCGAAAAATTACTTATTCAAAGAAAAACTCCATAGAAGTTCTTAGAAATCCTTAGAAATCTACAGGAATATTCACCAATCTTGTAGAAATCTGCAAATAGTCTTGAAATTTCCTGAAAACCTTAAAAAATTCCTAGAAATCCCATACAAATCTTCAAGAATCCTTAGAAATTCCATAGAAATCTCAAGGAGTCTTCATATACCTATTCTGGCCTCGACAGCTCATAGCGTCGGATATATGGATTACTTGAAATCAGAAATTCTCACAAGAATCTTCAGAAATCTCGTAAATATTTCGAGAAATCTCACAGACGTCTTCCAAAATCCTAGAGTTTGAAAGTTCCTATAGAAATCTCATACAATAATCTCCAAAAATTCCCAGGTATTCCGCAGAAATATAAACAGAAATGCTTAGAACTTATTAGAAATTCTTAAAAAATTTCAGAAATACTTGAATATGTACCTACAAAATATTTTTAAAACTCTGGGAAGTCCCGTAGAAATCTTCAAAAATCCATAGAAGGTGTCGAAGCATTTTTATAAATCCCACACGAATTTTCAAGATCTCGTGAAAATTTTTCACAATCCCTAGAAATTCTCACGAAAGTTATCGGAAATTCTGTAGAAATTCATTTAAATTCTCAAACATCCCGGAGAAATCTTTTGAACTCCCCAGGAATCTTCTAGAAATCTTAAAAAAAAAACCGTAGAGACCTAGGAAGATCCCTCGAATTTCTGTAGAAATCTTGAGAAATCTCTTGAATTTTCGTAGAATTTAGGAATCCCCAGATCTCTAGTTTTCCAAAATTTTGTGGAAATACTTGGAATTTCCCAGAGGCTGATTAGAATTTCTTCTCTATAAAATTTCAATAATCACTGGAAGTCTTGTAGAAATCTTCAAGAATCTTTAGAAATTTCTCCAATTTTTGTAGAAATCTTGAGAAATCTCTAGGAATTTTTGAGAATCAATACAATTTTCCCAGAAATCACTAGAAACTCCTTGAAAATCTTTCGAAAACTTTGAAAATCTTGTAGAAGTCTAAAAAATTCCACAGGAACCCTCAAAAATTCCGTGAGTACCTACCTTTGGGAGTTACGAATAAATCTCTAGAAATGCTCAAAATGTCCTCAAAGATCTCCTTGAATTCTTCAAGATATACTAGAAATCTCATACAAATCTTTATAAATTCGTGGAAATCCCGTGGAAATCTTGAGAAATCCATTGTCCTGGAAAAATCTCAAGGAATCTCTTCAAAATCTTCCAGGAATATTTTTGAAATCCCTGGAATTCCCGTAGAAATCTGCAAAAATCAATAGAGATTTCCAAAAATACTGAGCAACCTTCAGGATTCCCATACTAATCAACAGGAGCAGCAAAAGATGGCGATCAGCGAGGGAGTTTGCCGATGGAGCTGGGATACCAGTTTTTTCATATTAATATTTTAATATTTTACAATTTTTATTTCTCCATTTACATTGAAAAGTTCTAAATTTTCAACCATCCCCATTCACTGTATATTGATGTTCAAATACAGAAATCCGTAAGGATCCAGCAGAAATCTCGAAAAATACCTAGAAATTATCCAGGAATTTTTTAAACGTCCAATACAAATCTTTAGAAATCCCTGAATTCTTGCAAATGAATTAAGTCGAAAGAGGGAATTGAGTGGAAAAGTGGAAGGAGAGTCCTAAGAAATCTTGTAGAAATTTTCAGAAGCTCTCAAAAATTTTGTAGAATTATTCAGAAATCTCTAGAAATCCCTTGAAATCCCATGCAGTTTCTCAAAAATCCTGTGCAGAAATCTATAGTACTTTATATAGATTTCTCCTAGAATCTCTTAGAATCTGAAAGATTCATAATCATGATCATAATTTGGATAGATTGGATAGATAAATCGATAAATTGTTTATTCAAAGAAAAAACTCCATAGAAGTTCTCAGAAATCCTTAGAAATCTTCAAAAATATTTACCAATCTTGTAGAAATCTGCAAATAGTCTTGAAATTCCCTGGAAATCTTCAAAAATCCCTAGAAATCTCATACAAATCTTCAAGAATCCTCAGAAATTCCATAGAAATCTAAAGGAGTCTTCATATACCTATTCTGGCTTCGACAGCTCATAGCGTCAGATATATGGATCACTAGAAATCAGAAATTCTCACAAGAATCTTCAGAAATTTTGTAAATATTTCGAAAAAATTCACTGACGTCTTTAAAAATCCCTGGAGATTTCTCAAAATTCTCGTAATCTCTCAAAGGTTTCTAGATATCTCGTACAATAATCTTCAAAAATTCACAGGTATGAATTCACAGAAATGCTTAGGAATGCTTAAAAATTTCGAGAAATACCTCAATACCTACAAGATCTTTCCAAAACTCTGGGAAGTCCCGTAGAAATCTTCAAAAATCCAGGATTCTCCCCAGTAATCTTCTAGAAATCTCAAAAGTAATCCAGTAGAGACTATGAGAGATCCCTTGAATTTCCGTAGTAATCTTAAGAAATCCCTTGAATTCTCGTAGAATTTAGGAATCTCCTGATCTCCAGTTCTCCAAAATCTTGTAGAAAAATTTGGAATTCCCTAGAAATCCCGTACAGTTGATTAGAATTTCTTGTCTATAAAATTTTAATAATCATTAGAGATCTTCTAGAAATCATCAAAAATCTTTAGAAATTCCTTGAATTTTTGTAGAAATCTTGAGAAATCTCTGAGAATTCTTGAAAATCAATACCAATTTCTTGGAAATCTCTAGAAACAACGTGAAAATTTTTTGAAAACCTTGAAAATCTTGTAGCAATCTGAAAATTTCCACAGGAACCCTCAAAAATTTCGTGAATACCTTAAGAAATTACGTAAAAATCTCTAGAAATGCTTGAAAAGTCCTTAAAAATCTCGTAGAATTCTTAAGGAATCCCTAGAAATTTCATACAAATCCGAGTAGAAATCCTAATAAATTCCTAGAAATTCCGTAGAAATCTTGAAAAATCCATGGACATTTTTAGGAGTCCTGGAAACATCTCTCCAAAATCTCTTCAAAATCTTTCAGAAATATTCTTGAAATCCCTAGAAATCCCGTAGAAATCTGCAAAAAGCAATAGAGATTTCCAAAAATACTGAGCAACCTTCAGGAAACCCATACTAACCAACAGAAATCCGTGAGGATCTAGCAGAAATATTGAAAAATACCTAGAAATTATCCAGGAATTTTTTAAACGTCCGATTCAAATCATTAGAAATCCCTGAATTTTTGAAAATGAATTCAGTCGAAAGAAAGAATTGAGTTGAAAAGTGGAAGGAGAATCCTGAGAAATCTTGTAGAAATTTTCAGAAGCTCTCAAAAATCTAGTAGAAATATTCAGAAATCTCTAGAAATCTCTCGGAATCCCAAGCAGTTTCTCAGAAATCCTGCAGAAATCTATAGTTTTTCAGATAGATTCTTCCTAGAATCTCTTAGAATCTAAAAGATTGGATAGATAAATCGAAAAATTACTTATTCAAAGAAAAACTCCATAGAAGTTCTTAGAAATCCTTAGAAATCTACAGGAATATTCACCAATCTTGTAGAAATCTGCAAATAGTCTTGAAATTTCCTGAAAACCTTCAAAAATTCCTAGAAATCCCATACAAATCTTCAAGAATCCTTAGAAATTCCATAGAAATCTCAAGGAGTCTTCATATACCTATTCTGGCCTCGACAGCTCATAGCGTCGGATATATGGATTACTTGAAATCAGAAATTCTCACAAGAATCTTCAGAAATCTCGTAAATATTTCGAGAAATCTCACAGACGTCTTCCAAAATCCTAGAGTTTGAAAGTTCCTATAGAAATCTCATACAATAATCTCCAAAAATTCCCAGGTATTCCGCAGAAATATAAACAGAAATGCTTAGAACTTATTAGAAATTCTTAAAAAATTTCAGAAATACTTGAATATGTACCTACAAAATATTTTTAAAACTCTGGGAAGTCCCGTAGAAATCTTCAAAAATCAATAGAAGGTGTCGAAGCATTTTTATAAATCCCACACGAATTTTCAAGATCTCGTGAAAATTTTTCACAATCCCTAGAAATTCTCACGAAAGTTATCGGAAATTCTGTAGAAATTCATTTAAATTCTCAAACATCCCGTACAAATCTTTTGAACTCCCCAGGAATCTTCTAGAAATCTTAAAAAAAAACCCGTAGAGACCTAGGAAGATCCCTCGAATTTCTGTAGAAATCTTGAGAAATCTCTTGAATTTTCGTAGAATTTAGGAATCCCCAGATCTCTAGTTTTCCAAAATTTTGTGGAAATACTTGGAATTTCCCAGAGGCTGATTAGAATTTCTTCTCTATAAAATTTCAATAATCACTGGAAGTCTTGTAGAAATCTTGAGAAATCTCTAGGAATTTTTGAGAATCAATACAATTTTTCCAGAAATCACTAGAAACTCCTTGAAAATCTTTCGAAAACTTTGAAAATCTTGTAGAAGTCTAAAAAATTCCACAGGAACCCTCAAAAATTCCGTGAGTACCTACCTTTGGGAGTTACGAATAAATCTCTAGAAATGCTCAAAATGTCCTCAAAGATCTCCTTGAATTCTTCAAGATATACTAGAAATCTCATACAAATCTTTATAAATTCGTGGAAATCCCGTGGAAATCTTGAGAAATCCATTGTCCTGAAAAAATCTCAAGGAATCTCTTCAAAATCTTCCAGGAATATTTTTGAAATCCCTGGAATTCCCGTAGAAATCTGCAAAAATCAATAGAGATTTCCAAAAATACTGAGCAACCTTCAGGATTCCCATACTAATCAACAGGAGCAGCAAAAGATGGCGATCAGCGAGGGAGTTTGCCGATGGAGCTGGGATACCAGTTTTTTCATATTAATATTTTAATATTTTACAATTTTTATTTCTCCATTTACATTGAAAAGTTCTAAATTTTCAACCATCCCCATTCACTGTATATTGATGTTCAAATACAGAAATCCGTAAGGATCCAGCAGAAATCTCGAAAAATACCTAGAAATTATCCAGGAATTTTTTAAACGTCCAATACAAATCTTTAGAAATCCCTGAATTCTTGCAAATGAATTAAGTCGAAAGAGGGAATTGAGTGGAAAAGTGGAAGGAGAGTCCTAAGAAATCTTGTAGAAATTTTCAGAAGCTCTCAAAAATTTTGTAGAATTATTCAGAAATCTCTAGAAATCCCTTGAAATCCCATGCAGTTTCTCAAAAATCCTGTGCAGAAATCTATAGTACTTTATATAGATTTCTCCTAGAATCTCTTAGAATCTGAAAGATTCATAATCATGATCATAATTTGGATAGATTGGATAGATAAATCGAAAAATTGTTTATTCAAAGAAAAAACTCCATGGAAGTTCTCAGAAATCCTTAGAAATCTTCAAAAATATTTACCAATCTTGTAGAAATCTGCAAATAGTCTTGAAATTCCCTGGAAATCTTCAAAAATTCCTAGAAATCCCATACAAATTTTCAAGAATCCTCAGAAATTCCATAGAAATCTCAAGGAGTCTTCATATACCTATTCTGGCTTCGACAGCTCATAGCGTCAGATAGATGGATCACTAAAAATCAGAAATTCTCACAAGAATCTTCAGAAATTTTGTGAATATTTCGAAAAAACTCACTGACGTCTTTAAAAGTCCCTGGAGATTTCTCAAAATTCTCGTAATCTCTCAAAGGTTTCTAGATATCTCATACAATAATCTTCGAAAATTCACAGGTATTAATTCACAGAAATGCTTAGAAATTATTAGGAATGCTTAAAAATTTTGAGAAATACCTCAATACCTACAAGATATTTCCAAAACTCTGGGAAGTCCCGTAGAAATCTTCAAAAATCCAGGACTCTCCCCAGTAATCTTCTAGAAATCTCAAAAGTAATCCCGTAGAGACTGTGAGAGATCCCTTGAATTTCCGTAGTAATCTTAAGAAATTCCTTGAATTCTCGTAGAATTTAGGAATCCCCTGATCTCCAGTTCTCCAAAATCTTGTAGAAAAATTTGGAATTCCCTAGGAATCCCGTACAGTTGATTAGAATTTCTTGTCTATAAAATTTTATTGATCATTGGAGATCTTCTAGAAATCTTCAAAAATCTTTAGAAATTCCTTGAATTTTTGTAGAAATCTTGGGAAATCTTTGAGAATTCTTGAAAATCAATACCAATTTCCTGGAAATCTCTAGAAACAACGTGAAAATCTTTTGAAAACCTTGAAAATCTTGTAGCAATCAAAAAATTTCCACAGGAACCCTCAAAAATTTCGTGAATACCTTGAGGAATTACGTAAAACTCTCTAGAAATGCTTGAAACGTCCTCAAAAATCTCGTAGAATTCTTTAGGAATCCCTAGAAATTTCATACAAATCCGAGTAGAAATCCTAATAAATTCCTAGAAATTCCGTAGAAATCTTGAAAAATCCATGGACATTTTTGGGAGTCCTGAAAACATATCCCCAAAATCTCTTCAAAATCTTTCAGAAATATTCCTGAAATCCCTAGAAATCCCGTAGAAATCAGCAAAAATCAATGGAGATTTCCAAAAATACTGAGCAACCTCCAGGAAACCCATACTAACCAACAGAATTCCATAAGGATTTAGCAGAAATCTTGAAAAATACCTAGAAATTATCTAGGAATTTTTGAAACGTCCGATTCAAATCATTCGAAATCTCTGAATTTTTGAAAATGAATTCAGTCGAAAGAAAGAATTGAGTTGAAAAGTGGAAGAAGAATCCTAAGAAATCTTGTAGAAATTTTCAGAAGCTCTCAAAAATCTTGTAGAAATATTCAGAAATCTCTAGAAATCCCTTGGAATCCCATGCAGTTTCTCAGAAATCCTGCAGAAATCTATAGTACTTCAGAAAGATTCTTTCTAGAATCTCTTAGAATCTAAAAGATTGAATAGATGAATCGAAAAATTATTTATTCAAAAAAAAAACTCCATAGAAGTTCTCAGAAATCCTTAGAAATCTTCAGAAATATTCACCAATCTTGTAGAAATCTGCAAATAGTCTTGAAATTCCCTGGAAATCTTCAAAAATTCCTAGAAATATTATACAAATCTTCAAGAATCCTCAGAAATTCCATAGAAATCTCAAGGAGTCTTCATATACCTATTCTGGCCTCGACAGCTCATAACGTCTGATGGATCACTCGAAATCAGAAATTCTCACAAGAATCTTCAGAAATCTCGTGAATATTCCGAGAAAATTCTTGTAATCTGCCAAAAGATCCTAGAAATCTTATACAATAATCCTCGAAAATTCCCAGGTATTCCGCAGAAATTTACAGAACGGCTCAGAGATTATTAGAAATTCTTAAAAATTTTCAGAAATACCTAAATACCTACAAGATCTTTTAAAAACTGTACGAAGTCCCGTAGAAATGTTCAAAAATCCATAGGAGGTGTCGGAGCATTTTTAGAAATTCCACACGAATTTTCAGGATCTCATTAAAAAATTTCAAAAACCCTAGAAATTCTCATAAAAGTTCTCAGAAATTCTGTGGAAATTCATTGAAATTCTCAAAAATCCCATACAAATCTCTTGAACTCCCCAGGAATTTTTAAGAAATCTCAAAAGTAATCCCGTGGAGATCTTGAGAGATCCCTCGAGTTTCTGTGGAAATCTTGAGAAATCCCTTGAATTTTCGTAGAATTTAGGAATCTCCAGATCTCTAGTTTTCAAAAATCTTGTAGAAATATTTAGAAATTCCTAGGAATCCTGTACAGATGATTAGAATTTCTTCTCTATAAAATTTCATCGATCACTAGAAGTCTAGTGGAAATCTTTAAAACTCTCTAGACTTTCCTCGAATTTTTGTAGAAATCTTGAGAAATCTCTAGGAATTTTTAAAAATCAGTATAAATTTCTTAGAAATCCTAAGAAACTCCGTGAAATTTTTTTGAAACCCTTGAAAATCTTGTAGCAGTCTAGAAATTTCCACAGGAATCCTCAAAAATTTCGTGATTACCTTTGGAAATTACGTAGAAATTTCTAGAAATGCTCAAAAAGTTCTCAAAAACCTCGTAGATTTTTTTAGGAATCCCTAGAATCTCATACAAATCTTTATAAATTCCTGGAAATCCCGTAGAAATTTGAGAAATCCATGGACGTTTCTGGGAGTCCTAGAAAAATCTCAAGAAATCTATTCAAAATCTTTCAGAATTTTTTAAAATCTTGGAAATCCCGTAGAAATTTGCAGAAGTCAATAGACATCTCCAAAATTACTTAGCAACTTTTAGGATTCCCATACTAGTCAACAGGAATCCGTAGAGATCCAGCAGTAATCTTCAAAAATTCCTAGAAATATTTCAGGAATTTTTTAAACGTCCAATACAAATCTTTTGATATCCCTGAATTCTTGGAAATGAATTCATTCGAAAGGGAGAATGAAGTTTAAAAGTGAGAGAAAATCCTCAGAAATCTTGTGGAAATCCTAAGAAGCTCTCAAAAAACTTGTAGAAATATTCAGAGATCTGTAATAAATTGTGAATTTTTAGATCTCTCTGAAACTCCCTGCAATTCTTAGAAATCTCGTAGGAATTTCTGGAGATCATAGAAGTCCCTCAAAATTCCATGGAAATTTCGGAAACCTTAGAAACATCATGCAAATATCTTGTCTGTCTATAGAAATCTTGAACACAATAGAACTTACATAGACGTCTATAATTTCAGAACTCTATACACATTTTTAGAAAACCTCAAAAATGCCTAGTGGAACCCGTAAAAATCTTTGGAAAATCCCTAGAAATTTTGTAGGAATCTTCAGAAATCTCCACAAATTCCGTATAAAAACTGAACAACCTCGAGAAATCCAAAACCAGGCTTCAGAAATCCTCGGAGATCCCTCAGAAATGTACAGAGAGCCCTAGAAATCATCACAGGAATTCTCAGAAATTTCGTAAATATCTCTGGTTATCCAGGAAAAATCTTCACAAATCTCTAGAAATTTCTCAAAAATCTCATGAGAATCTTCAGGAATCCTTAGAAATGTGATACAAATTCTTATGATTTCTAGAAATTCTGCAGAAATAATTGAAGGATCCGTAGAAATTTTTGAGAATTCAAATTCTCAACGTTCTTGAAAAACCCCTACAAAATCTTGTAGACATTTTTGGGAATATTTGGAAATCCCTTGCAAATTTCCCAAAAACTTATGGAATCCTTTTTATTGGAAGAAGGATCTCTAAATTCTTGGGAATTGTTGGGAATTTTCGGAATTTCTCAGGACTCATTATAAGTCTATAGATATCCCGTAGAAACTCTTGAAAATCCCTGAAAACTTTTGGAGATTTTGTAGAAATATCTAGGAATTGCATAAAAATTTCTAGAAATTCGATAGAATCTTCAGAACTGCTCATAAATTCTCAGAAATTATTGAGAATTTTATAGAAGCCTTTTTGTAGTCCCCAGGAAATGTAGGGATATTAAGGTATCTTTGGAGAATATTCGTAATCTTCAGAAATTTTCAGAATTCCCTAGAATTGTTGTAGAAATCCCCAAAATTCCTTATACTGAAATCCTTAGAAATCCTCAAAAATTCGCGGAAATCTCGTAAAATTTTCCATGAAAATTCCGTTTAAGTCTTCGAGAATCTTAAACAAATCTTATAGAAATTTTCCGAGATACTCCTATGACCAAGAAATCTTGTAGAAATTTTTGAAAGTCCCTAGAAATTTTTAGAATATTCTAGAAATTCTATACAGATATCCAGAAATCTATATAGTCCAGAAATTTTAGCTGTTTGAATCGCAAATAGCAAACAAAAATGATAACTAGCCGGATTTTTGTATATAAGCTCGGTTAAGCATGTAGTTCAACATAGTAAAAGTCCTCAAGAATCCGGTGTGAGCTTCGGCCGTTGTGGCCTCGAGAAGAACTTGAGGGTCAGTTTTTCGCGTATATCTCATGAACAATAGCACTTGGGAAAAAAGTTCCAAGGAAGAAATTGTTGAAAATTTTATTGCCTACAAAAAAAGGTCTTACACATTTCATCGTCAGTCATCTTCTTCTTCGTCAAAACACAAGAAAAAAAAAATAGTCCAGATGCTCGATGCTGAAGACTGGTATGGACCTTGAGTTTTATGATGGCGGAGTTCCACTTTGTAGAGGTGTTGTTTGATCCACTTTCTTTTGGTTGAAACTTGAAGCCATCAAAACGAACTATGCCGGCGGCATATACAGGGTGAAATAAAAATAAAAAGTTAAACATTTGTACCTCGAGAACCAAAATAGTTGAAGACATGTAAATCGCCATGGATAATTCTGATTTCATGGTCATGAAGTCGTCGTAAACTTGAATTGAATATCTTGAGCCGTTCTTGAAATATCTTCAAAAGACTGAAGTTGTTACCAAAAAATATATATATTTTCGTCTACTTATCTGAAAAAAAGTTGACTGTGGTTTTTCTAAAATTAGTTGGCTCAGAGAGAGCTTTTCATTGTAATTTCATCTTAAATGTAATTTATCATTGTTTCGATTCAAAACACCAAGTTTCGATTCAAGATCTGAAGAATTACTGATATACGGAAAACTATTTTTTTTTCGTAACGACTTCAGTCTTCTGAAGATATTTCAGAAACGGCTCAACATATTTGATTCAAGCTCACGACGACTTCATGGTCATGAAATTAGAAATATTTTTGGCCATTTACATGTCTTCACCTATTTTGGTTCTTGAGGTACATTTGTTCAACTTTTTATTTTTATGTCACCCTGTATATGCCGCCGGCATAGTTGGTATTGATGGCATCAAGTTTCAATCAAAAGAGAATGGATCGAACAACACTTCTACCAAGTGGCACTCTGCCATCCTAAAACTCAAGGTCCGTACAGTCTTCGGCATCGAGCATATGGACTATTTAGCTTTTCTTGTGTTTTGACGAAGAAGGAGTGGACTGATGAGGGAATATGTGAGGACCTTTCTTGTGGTTCTTGCTTAAAGTGCTTTTCCTCCAAGTGCCATCGTTCACGAGATAAACACGAAAAACTGATCCTCAAGTTCTTCTTGAGGCCACAACGGCCGAAGCTCACACCGGATTCTTGAGGACTTTTACTATGTTGAACTACATGCTTAACTGAGCTTATATACAAAAATCCGGCTAGTTATCATTTTTGTTCGCTATTTTTTCTATAATTCCTGGACTAATAGAAATCCCGTTGAAATTCTTAGAAATCCTTGAAAATTTTTGTGTTTGTTGGGTCAGAAAACACTCCAAGAACATCATGATTTTTTTTTTAACTGAAAAAGTTGATTGTTCTTCGTTCGTTAGTGAAAAGTGCTTTGTGCTTGCCGAAAACAATAATAAACTCAGCATCACAGTTTGAGTGCCGGTAACACCTAAATTTGTACAGATAAATTATTCAGGCTTATAAAATTTCCAAAACACACACCGGAAAATCCCAAGAAACCCTCCAGTTTGTTTCGATGTTTAAATAAACGCGACGCCACAACCGCTCCCCCGCCGAAGGACCGGTGGTGGTACTTATTGTGAATGGCAAGTCTATTTGCGAATTGTACCTAAAGGAGGGAAGTCCTCGATCAAAATGAGGGATGAACCTGAAGGGAGTTTACATGGAAAGGTCTCCACGTCACAGGATTAGCTCCTCTGTACGTAGCAGTTAATTCCGGGGAAACCGCAGGACAATAGAAGCGGGCGAGGATTATGTCCCCCTCCCCCCGCAATTTCTCTAGGACTTTACGCGATGAAATATTACGTCTGTTAACGAACCGTTGTCGTTTTTTTTTTGCTCATCTCATTCTCTAGTCTTTTTATGCCCTTCTAATAATTCGCATGAAGAATATGTGCAGTGTAAAATTAATAGCTGGAAGCGTAAAATTTATATTACTTTTGTTATGAAACCAGGTATAGAGAGGTAGGTGGGTACGAAATGGCGACCTGTCGTAAACCGACCGGGTTTCAGCTTTTAGCGCCAAGTTTATTTTTGGTAAATAAAATGAATATTAATTTTATGGATGTGTGTGTTTCAGATGTTAATCAAAGTGGAACCATCGATAGGAAGGACTTTGAGCTCGCTATCGAGGTAAATATTTGCATATCTTCTAAAGTTTCGTACGAGATCCCTCTCTCGTAAACCCCATCAAAGCTTGTCTCTAGTAGTCTAAGTTGGTATTTGTATGTTATATTGAATATTTGCGGTGAATATGCATATTTGCGGCTTGTCCCGATCGATTTTGAACGACTTCCAAGAGCTTTTTGGAAGATGTTTTTATTCGCCTAATGATATCTTGCTGGATCTATACAGATTCATGAATGACCTTACATAGAAACATAGAATACATAGAATTTATTACACATTACATAGAAAAAAAAAAGTCTATCCCTTTCAATGTCACTTTTTCGCCTTTTAAATCAAAATTTTCATAAAATAACAATCATCGCTAACCCACCAGAGGAAGCCCCAAATTAGGGGCGAAACGTTGTGCGTTAACAAAGGAAAAAATTTTACTCACTATCCTTAAACCCTCAAAATTCGCCGAACCATAATTAATATTTCAGGAATTTTCGGCGACCATTCAGTCGTTTTCGACAAAAATCGAACTAGTCCAGGAATTTTAGCTGTTTAAATCGCAAATAGCGAACAAAAATGATAACTAGCCGGATTTTTGTATATAAGCTCAGTTAAGCATGTAGTTCGACATACTAAAAGTCCTCAAGAATCCAGTGTGAGCTTCGGCCGTTGTGGCCTCGAGAAGAACTTGAGGGTCAGTTTTTCGCGTATATCTCGTGAACAATAGCACTTGGGGAAAAAATTCCCGGGAAAAAATTGTTGGAAATTTTATTGTCTACAAGACAGGTCCTCACACATTTCATCGTCAGTCATCTCCTTCTTCGTCAAAACACAAGAAAAAATTGTCCAGATGCTCGATGCTGAAGACTGGTATGGACCTTGAGTTTTATGATGGCGGAGTGCCACTTCGTAGAGGTGTTGTTTGATCCACTTTCTTTTGATTGAAACTTGAAGCCATCAAGACGAACTTTGCCGGCGGCATATACAGGGTGAAATAAAAATAAAAAGTTGAACATTTGTACCTCGAGAACCAAAATAGGTGAAGACATGTAAATCGCCATAAATAATTCTGATTTCATGGTCATGAAGTCGTCGTAAACTTGAAATAAATATCTTGAGCCGTTCTTGAAATATATTCAAAAGACTGAAGTTGTTACAAAAAAAATTATTTTCGTCTACTTATCAGAAAAAAGTGTGTATTTTTTCTAAAATTAGTTGGCCTAGGAAGGGCTTTTCACTGTGATTTCATTTTAGATGTAATTTATCATTGTTTCGATTCAAAACATCAAGTTTCGATTCAATATCTGAAGAATTACTGATATACGGAAAACTATTTTTTTTCGTAACGACTTCAGTCTCCTGAAGATATTTCAGAAGCGGCTCAACATATTTGATTCAAGTTTACGACGACTTCATGGTCATGAAATTAGAAATATTTTTGGCGATTTACATGTCTCCACCTATTTTGGTTCTTGGGGTACATTTGTTCAACTTTTTATTTTTATGTCACCCTGTATATGCCGCCAGCATAGTTGGTATTGATGGCATTAAATTTCAATCAAAAGAGAATGGATCGAACAACACCTCTACCAAGTGGCACCCTGCCATCATAAAACTCAAGGTCCGTACAGTCTTCGGCATCGAGCATCTGAACTATTGAGCTTTTCTTGTGTTTTGACGAAGAAGGAGTGGACTGATGATGGAATATGTAAGGACCTTTCTTGTAGACAGCACAATTTCCAACAATTTTTCAAGTGCTTTCTCTCCAAGTGCCATCATTTACGAGATAAACACGAAAAACTGATCCTCAAGTTCTTCTCGAGGCCACAACAGCCGAAGCTCACACCGGATTCTTGAGGACTTTCACTATGTTGAACTACATGCTTAACTGAGCTTAAATACAAAAGTCCGGCTAGTTTTCATTTTTGTTCGCTATTTTTTCTATAATTCCTGGACTAAACAAGTTTGAGCATTTTCAGCAAACTCCAGCAATTTCTAGCTACAATTTAGCAATTCAAAATGAAAATTAACCCATGAACAAAAATTCAGCAATACCTAGGTACAGTTTAATACTTTTCAACCAAAAGTAGCAATTTTTTTGCCACAGTTTAGCCATTCTCAATCGAAGTTTTGCAAGCTTCGGCAAAATTCAGAAATTATTATAAACAATTGACCATTTATTTTCGACATTTCGCAGCAATTTTTACTAAAATTCAGCATTTTGCAGGAATTTTTAGGAACAGTTCAGGAATTTTTAACCAAACATTCAGCAAGTTTCAACAATATTCAACAAAACTAATCAGACTTTAGCAACAATTCATCAGTTTCCGCTCATGAGTTAGCAAGTTTCAGCAACAATTGAGCAATTTTGAATAAACATTCAGGAAGTTTCAGCAAAAATTCAGCAAATTTTCAGGAAAATTCAAGCCATTCTGAACAAAAACTCAGATATTTCAACTGGAATTCAGTTGTATCTATACCTGGCAGTTTTCAGCAATTTCGAATGGAAATTTTTCAGGTAAATTCAGCAATTTTCTGACGAAAATGTGGCAAGGTTTAGTTCAACAATTTCCAGCAAACAATTAACACTTTCTTCCACACTTAGCAGTGCAACAAAGCAACAAACAAAAATTTATCAATTTCCATCACAAATGTAGAAAAAATCAGCAAAAATGTAGCAAGCTTCAGCAGAGATTTGATAAGTCAATCAACCATTCAGCAACTTTCCAGGAAAACATAATTCTCAACAAAAAAATATCATTTTCAACCAAACTTCAGCAAGCTTCAGAATATATCAAAAATTTTGAGAGGAATTTAGCAATTTTCAACGAGTGATTAGCAACTTTTTGCACAATTCAACAATTCTCAGCAAAATTCAGCAGTTTCAAACAAAAATTGGCCAAGTTTTGGCACAATTTAGCTATTAGCAAAAAATCAGCAATGTTATTCAAAATTTAACAAGCTTCATCATAAATTTAGCAAATTTGAATTGATATCAAGCAATTTCTTGGAAAAAATATCACAAATTTAAGCAAAACTTCAGCAAAGTTCAGCAAAATAGAGCGATTTTCGGCAACATTTCAATAATTTTCAATCAAAATTAGGCGAATCTAAGCAAATTTCAGCTAGTTTCAGAAGAATTCAGCAATTTTCAGCTCAAATGTAGCAAGTTCAAGTTTTTGCAAGCGCGAGCAAACAATTAACAATTTCCAGCACACTTGAACAACGCACCTGAAGCGACAAAGCAAAACTTCGTCAATGTTCACCACATATGTAGAGAATTTCAGCAAACATGTAGCAAGTTTAGCAAGTCTCAGCATCAATGTAACTATTTTCAGCAGGAGTTTAGCATGCTCTAGCAAAGATTCAGCAGGCTTTGGCGAAACATTTGTTGTTTTCAGCAACAATTTAGCAATTTCGTATGAACATTCAGAAAGTTTTTAGCAACAATTCAGCAATTTTTCAACAAACACTAGGAATTCTGAATAAAAACTTAGATATTTCAACTGGAATTTTACAAGATTTATATCGGTTTCCAGCAATTTTGAATAAAAACTCAATGAGTTACATCGAGATTTGAAACCCAAATGCAGCTTGCTTAAGCAGATTTCAACACTTTTTATCTGAATTTTGCAATTTTCGATGAGTGATTGGCAAGTTTTCGCAAGATTCAACATGTCAACACAATTCAGCTTTTGGCAACAAAGTGGCAATGGTAATCGAAATTTAGCAAGATTTATCATCAATTTAGCAATTTTGAGTAACTATTTAACAATTCCCAACAACAATATAGCAAGTTTTAGGAATATTCCAGTAAGTTTCAGCGAAACTGAGCAACTTTCAGCAACAATTCCAAATTTTCAATGAAAATTCAGCGAATCTGAGCAAATCTCAGCAAATTTTGCAATTTTTCAGCACAAATCTAGCAAGGTTTGGTTCGACAAGTCCCAGCAAACAATTAACAATTTCCAGCATACTTGAGCAGTGCAACAGAAGCAGCAAACAAAAATTTGGTCATTTTCATTACAAATGTAGAGAATTTCGGCAAAAATGTACAACGTTTCAGCACAATCTTGCAAGTTTCATCAAAGTAGCAATCTTCAACATAAAGATAGCGCGTGTTTCAGCATGTTGCAAAACATCAGCAATTGTGTGCAACCATTTAGCAATCTTTAATGATAATTTAAGAAGTTTCTTCAGCAATTCTCCAAGAAAACGTAATTCTAAACCACAATATATTATTTGCAACCAAAATTCAGCAAGCTCAACAGATTTTCAGATGAATTTAGCAATTTTCGACAAGTTTCCGCAACATCCAACATGTTTAGCAAAATTCAGCAATTTTGAACCAAACATCAGCCAAGTTTCAGCACAATCCAGCTATTGGCAACAAAGTAGCTATGTTAATCACAGTTTAGCAAACTTTATGATTCATTTAGCAATTGTGAGCAAATATTGAGCGATTTCTAACACAAACTTAGCAAGTTTTAGTAAAACTTCAGCAAATTTCAGCAAAACTGAGGCAGATTTTGTCAAATTGAGCAATTTTCAGCAACAATTCAACAATTTCCAATCAAAAGTCAGTGAATTTTATTATAGAGAAAAAATTGAATTCAAATAAAAAAGTTGGAATCCGAAGAGGAAAGCTCGAAATAGAAAAGTTCTGATCCGAACGAGATTTTGGTTATCAAGATTTTTGAGATTGAAAAATTCAGTAACATCTCAAAAACCTCCAATTTGAAATTGGATTATTGGAGGAATTTTGAACTTCCTTGAATCTTCAAGCCTTCGAAATTGTAGGTTTTTTAGATGTTTCAAGACATTAAAACTCAAATTCGAATTTGATTAAAAAAGTTTGAATTCAAAGAGATTCGGATTCGTAAAGTTTGAATCCAAAGAAAAAAGTTCGATTTTGAGAATTCAAGGAAAAAAGTATGTTTTGAGAATATAAATAGAAGGCGGTCTTCCCACAAAACGTGATTCCCACGATTTTGAGAAGTTCACGAATTCGAACATCCGAACGATAAAGTTTGAGTTCGAACGAAATGTTGGAATCCGAAGAGAAAAAATCGAATTCTAAGAAAAGTTTGGATAAAAAAAAAGTTCGAATTCAAATGAAAAAAGTTGGAATTCGAAGGGAAAAGTTCGAAATGAAAGAACAAAGTTTTGATTAAAACAAAAAGCTCCAATACGAACATAAAAGTTTGAATTAGAACAAAGACGTTAAAATTCGAAGATGAAAGTTCAAATTCAGAAAGAAAAGTTCGTATTCAAAGAAAAAGTTCGAATTTGAGAATTCGAAGAGAAAAGTTCACGAATTCGAGCATTTGAACAATAAAGTTTGATCTTGGACAAACAGTTGGAATTCGAAAAGAAAGTTCAAACTCAAAAAAGTTTGAATTCAAAGAAAAGTGTTTGAATTGAAAGAAGTTGGAATCCGACGAGAGAAGTTCGGAATTGGAACGAAAAGTTTTTACTTGAAGACAAAAGCTTGAATTTGATCAAAAAAAGTTTGAAATAGAACAACAAAGACGTTTGAATTCGAATAAAATGTTGGAAATCGAAGAGAAAAACTTGAAAAAAAGTTTCAATTCAAATAAAAAGTTGGAATCCGAAGAGAAAAAATTGAAATGAAGATAAAAGTTCTAATTTGAACACAAAAGTCTAAATCCAAACAAAAAAGTTTGAATTAGAACAAAGACGTTGGAATTCGAAGATAAAAGTTCGAATTCAGAAAGACAAGTTCTTTCTGGAACTTTTACCTGGAACAGCCTGTATACCGTCCGTTTTTTTTTCTAGGCCCCAGCGCGTAGCGCCTTTATTATGGGTTCCACACCCAACATATTATATATTTTTGAAATCAGAAGAACAAAATCTTTCGATTGATGGTATGTCAAATTATTTTTGACAGATGTCATTTTTTGACAATTGACAGAATAGTACTTGTGATACATCATTTTAAAGCCCATTAAATTCTGAGGGAAACTGTGTCTTTATTTTTGGAATAGGATGTCTTTCAAAGCTTCTAGAGGTCTTCAAATAGGAAAAATTGTTGAAATTCAGAAATACTCAATAAGTACGTAAGTATAGGCAAAAGAGGTATTTTCAATAATAACTAATGATAATAATCAATAAATAATCACAATGAAACGGAAAATGTCCTGAAAAAGTTACTCGAAATGACCGTCTCCTTGTTCCTTGAATGAGAGATTCAACGACCGGTAGATTGGAACTGCCAGCCCAACGCGATAGTATCCGAGGTGGCCAGGTATGTTCCCCTCGATTTTTTTTATGAGCCTATCTGAAAGATAAGGTGTTTATAGAGTCTCCCGCTAATTTGGACGATTTAAAACCAGATTATTATCATCAGTTGATATTAAAAATACCTTTGATTATTGAGTAGGTATTTCTGAATTTTAACAATTTTTCCTATTCAAAGACCTCCACAAGCTGTAAAAGACATCCTATTCTAGAAATGAAAACACAGTTCTCCTAAGAATTTTATGGGCTTTAAAATGGTGCGTCACAAGTACTATTCCGTCAATTGTCAAAAAATGACATCTGTCAAAAATAATTTGACATATCATCAATCGGAAGATTTTGTTCTTCTGATTTCAAAAATATATAATATGTTGGGTGTGAAACCCATAATAAAGGCGCTATAAGCTGGGGCCTAGAAAAAAAAACGGACGGTATATAACAAGGTTTTGTTTAGAATGCTCATTACGCTCATGAAAATCAATATCGATGGCGAAGAACAGCAACCTTCTATGTCACCGTTTGCAGAAATTCAGCAAGCTCCTATGTCAAAAAGGGGTACTTTTCAGGAGGAACAAAATGTACTTTCAACGTGATGTACTATATTTTCTTCCATTTTAGGTTGAATAATATTCACTATAAATTAAGGTGACTTGATGGGATATGAAATTTGATATTATTCACTAGATTTGCGCGTGATCAAGATTTCGCCCAGATTTCATTCGCATAAATACTGCTGGTGCTTGTCTCAAGCTAATAGAGTCTACAAAATTATGCTCTGTAGGAAGCTAAACTCTTCGAAAGGGTTACTAAGGTTTTCACCCTTTTTCTGGCTTCTTGAATGTAGGTAGCTGAACACTGGCGGCTCCAGCATTTTCGAACAGAGGGTACGGTTCACCGACCAGGCGCCCTTAAGGTAAGGGCTACAATCAAAATAAGCCCCATGCTTTTCTCCAGTGGCGTACCCAGATTTATGGACAGGGGGGGGGGTCGATGGAGGTTTTGTGTATTTTTAAAAGATCATCTCTGTACTGGACGACCGCAGCCATTAAAAACTAGTGTCGCAGGCGAAAATTTTTGGGCATAATAGTAATAATAATATTTACAATAATAAGCAGAAAAAAGAAAGCCTCTCTAATTCATTTTTTCTCTTCCCTTCGAGGCTCAGGCAAAACTCAAAAGTGCAAAACTATCCAAAAAACATAGCCTAAATTCTGTTTTTGAAACACAATGATACCTGTCAAGTAGGTATCAAGCAATCAATCAAATGATAATTCGCTAGGGGATATTAGTCGAAGCCTTAGGGGGGGATTTATACCCTTCATCCTTCCCCCGTGGGTACGCCCCTGCTTCTCTTTATGACTTCACTCGAACTCCCTATATGTAGTTGATTCATAAGCGGTTTTCAAAGAAAAACGATCATTACAACAACTTGGTTTTAATAGTATAAATTGAACTTTTTTTACGCATCTATTTTACCAAAACTAAATTTACACCTATCTGCCTCTTCTGTAATCACCAACAGGGTATTTAGTCAGTCTTCAGTCATCGTAGACCAACTTTTGGTTCTGGCGGAGCCTGGAGGCTCTAGCCCTCAGCAGATTAGAAAATATTTTTTTGCCATAGCTTCCAGATTGGCGAATCAATTTTTCTGAAACTTGGCTCATAAGAAACACGGATTTACTTACTCATTGTTTGGTTGAATGCATTATTCTGGAATGTATCTTCTGAAGCAACCATTTCTTCTTTTTTCCGCGGAGTAGGTAATGAGTGACTTCCCTCCCTCTCACATAGTATGTAATGAATCAATTACCATAATGGTTGTGAATAATAGTACATTACATACCGAGACGGAAAGAGGTTCATTACAGACAAGAGCCAAGGTAGCTGCAGAGCGCGCCGCGGGCCGATGGTTCGTAATGATTTATTTTCCAACATTTTCAAAAGTCACCTCGGAAGCGAGCTCGAAAGTCACTAATGAACAATGATTATGGTGGTTGTGAGTAGAAGTTCTTTCCACCTTCATAGATGTTATGAGAATAGTTCCAAGATTTTATCACGCGACGCCCAAAGCGAATTTCCACAGGTAACATTATCAATTTCATTGGCGAGTTTTCATCACGTTAATTGTTTTTTACAAAGAGTAATCCATCGGTACTACTTATGGATTTTTTTTTCAAAATTATAAGCTTGACGTCTGGCGCCCCTGATTTGCAACAGGGGGTACGGCCGTACCGTCGTACCCCCCGTGGAGCCGCCAGTGTAGCTGAAACAAGGGGCCGCATTAAAAAGCTCAAAGCAACTACAGGGAATTGAAATCGGCTTGACGCTTATCATGGCTGTTCGAAATATCAGAACAAAACCTACTATCATTTTATAAACAAAACAATTACCTTACACCCAATCCAACAATAATTAAAGTGTTTTTAGCACTTTTCCTAATTTATTCTTCTTGAAAAATATGAGTTTTTCTTTTCCCGCACATCTGCCGTTCTTGACTGCTACAACGCGACTTCCTGGATATTGATTTCCCTTTTATTTTAAAATTGAAAAGCGTACCACCACAATATTGATAATTTTTGCAGAATAGAAGCATTATAGCAGCTTTTTTGTCTGACATAGAAGGCTATTTTCCATCTTGTCGTTGAAATTGTGTGCTACAACCTTCCATGTTTGACATAGAAGGTTGATATTTTGCACTTGACATACGAATCAGTCTTAGTTGGAATCGGAGGTTTTGTCAGTCGATTAAAGGCTGGAGTGTCGATCGTTCAATTCACTATTTCCAACTTTGCTGAAATTGACATAGAAGGTTGCTGTTCTTCGCCATCGATATGAAAATTGTGCTCTACGGCCCTCTTTAATTTGAAACGATACCAAAGTCGACATGATTCTGATAAACTGGTGAGGTAGGCCGCCATTTTGGATTTTTAAAACTGACAACAACTGACAACTGATCCGCAAGATGACGGGCAAAGTGAACGCCACGATGTGTTTTGAGTGACGTATCGTTTCCGACAAATTTGAGGCCGCGCAGCACGTTTCTAACAATATTTTTCACGTTGAGTGCTAGCTCATTTTGCTTTCGGCAATTCCCTTCCTTTTAGCCCAGGCATTTTAGGTTTTGACCTGGAAAAAAATAACGTGAGTCTGAAAATTGGTGGAACGCTTCCACTTTGACCCCTCAACCACATACTGAAAGTCCTAAAAAAATCCTATGTCCGCTTCATCGGTTTTTGGCGGCAAAAAGCTGTAAGTGACACATTATTTTAAAAACTATTCATTAAAATACGCGCTGAAGTATCAATACAGCTGAAAACTTCCAAAAATGATCTTCACGGTCAGTTGAACAACATATTGAAAGTCCTGAAAAATCCTCTCTCCGCTTCATTGGTTTTTGACAGCAAAAAGGTTCAAATGACATAATTTTGGAAACTATTAAAATACAAGTTAAAGTTTCAGTAAAGCCTGAAAATTTTTAAAACTGTTTTTTTTTTTCAGTTGAACAACATACTAGAAGCCATTAAAAATCCTATGTCCATTTTATTGTTTTTTGGCGGCAGAAAGGTATAAGTGACATTGTTTTGGAAACTATTCAATCAAACAGGCGGCCAAGTTTCGATTCAGCTGAAAATTCTGAAAATGGTTTCCTTGATTAGTTGAGCAACATATTGAAAGTCCTAAAAAATCTTCTCTCCGCTTCATTAGTTTCTGGCGGCAGAAAATACGGGTTGAAGTTTCGATACAGCTAAAAATTGCTGAAAATGGTCTGGTTTCCTTGATCAGTTGAACAACACACTAAAAATACTAGGAAAATCCTTGTTTGCTTCAATGTTTTTTGGTGGAAAAAAGGTATAAGTGACATTGTTTTGGAAACCATTATTTATTGAAGTAGGCGTTGAAGTTCCAATTCATCTGAAAATTGCTTCCTCGATCATGAGAATAACATACTGGAAGTCCCAAGAAATCCCATGTCCGCTTCATCGTCTTTTGGCGGCAAAAAGGTATAAGATCATTTCTTGAAACTATTGTTCAAAATATGTGTTGAAGCTGCAATACAGTTGAAAATTGCTGGAAATAGTCTACTCGGACCAGTACACTAGTACAGTCAACTAACCAAGGAGACCATTTTCAGAAATTTTCAGCTGTACTGAAATTTTAACCCATATTTCAAAAAAATAGTTCACAATAGTCACTTATACATTTTTGCCGCCAAAAAACATGAAGCGGACATGGGATTTCTCAGGACTTTTAGTATGTTATTCAACTAACAAAGGATACTATTTTTCAACAACTTTCAGCTGTGCTGAAACTTCATCTCATGTTCCAATAAATAGTTCCAAATAATGTCACTTGAACCTTTTTGCTGCCAAAAACCGATGAAGTAGACATAGGGGAGAGCAGGTGAATATCGACCACTTAAGGCAAAAAATTCAAAACCAGTCGCCATGTGCACTGTCGAGGCTGTACGTTTTGTACCATATTCCCCAATCATTCAACTACCCAAAACCTTGAATAGTCACTCACTAAGTAGAAACATTTTTGTGAAAAAAATTCGAAAGCAAAGTTAAAATTTTAGCGGGTAATATCGACCAGTGGGATAAAATCGTCCACCAGGTCGGATAATATCGACCGCACGTTTTCTTTGCCATTTTGTAGTCTGCATGCTTAGCAAAAGCGCAAAATTCAAGTCGAAACATCTGTTTTTGAAGATCATCTGAGTTTTATTTTGATTTTGCCTCCCTATTCCTAACATTTACCGAGAACGGCGCCCATGATAGGAGCCTAAAAGAATAACAGAGAAAATTTAAAATAGTTCTTGTGTAAGTACTCTCAAGAACCTCATCAGGTCATCTTCGCACCACACGAAGCACGATTCGTTCTTCGCCGATATTTTTTGTGAGGCATCTAAAATTATGTATAAAACTCCATTTGTACAATATCGACCATCGCGATCGATATTGGCCGACAACAAAAGCAAAAAACAATTCTTTGATGATGAAGAACATGGTTAGATTAGGGAACTAGGCCTACTACACAAAGTTACTATCAATAATCCTTGGTACATTGCACCAGGAGACCTAAGTCTAAATACAATGAAAAGTCCGCAATACCTTATCATGAACACTCCTGAACTTGAATCATATCGCCTCGAAACAATAATCCGTTTCTGTCAGTCAAGCACTTCGAATAAATGGCTGACCGACAGCTGTGCTGGGGTTCACTTGCAAAATTCTAGACGGCACTCTATGTCATGATTTCAAAAAACTTACAGGGTGGGCCACAGTGGTGTGGTCGATATTAGACCACCGGTCGATATTCGCCTCTCTTCCCCTAGTATTTTTAAGGACTTTCAATATGTTGTTAAACTGACCGAGAAGACCATTTTCGGCAATTTCCAGCTGTATTAAAACTTGACCGCGTGTCTAATTGAATAGTTTTTGAAACAATGTCGTTTATACATTTTTGCCGCTGAAAAAAAAAGTATGAAGCGAACATAGGATTTCTTAGGACTTCCAACATGTTGTTCAACTGGCCGAGGAGACCATTTTCTGCAATTTTCATCTGTATTGAAGCTTCAACGCGTGATTTATTCATTAGTTTGCAAAGCAATGTCACTTATACCTTTTTGCCGCTAAAAAACAATGGAGCGGATGTAGGATTTTTTAGGACTTCCAATATGTTGTTCAACTGGCCGAGGAGACCGTTTTCAGCAATTTTCAGCTGTATCGAAGCTTTATCGCGTATTCTAATAGATAGTTTCTAAATTATTGTCACTTACTCCTTTTTGCCGCCAAAAACCGATGAAGCGGACATAGGATTTTTTAGGACTTTCAGTATGTGGTTAAGGGGTTTAAGTGGAAGCGTTCTACCAATTTTCAGACTTATGTCATTTTTTTCCAGGTTTTGGTCAATTTTGATCTAAAATGCCTATGGGCTAATGGGCTATTTAGGTACTTATATCGGAGCTCGCTTTTCGTGTCATTGGCAACGCCAAAGCTCTTACACGTTATAGGTACGTGTGGCTATTGGCCAGAACATGAAATTTTATCACGGTTATACGGTGCAGGCGGCCTTTTTCCAGGCCGGAATTATTGTAAATTTGTGAACCTTGACTTTGGAAAAATCCACGCCGTTTCACGATGCGGTATACCTACATCCGCAGCGAAACTAGATAAATGTGCCAACTTTGTACGTTTGTACGAGATCTCGTTGTGCGCTCCAACAAAAGCTGTTTCAGCAGCACAGCAGCCAGCAACGGGCTGTGGAGGGAGTAGGGTTGCCAGATTTCTTTGAATCATATATATGAGACACCTGAGAAATATATATGAGATTAGCAAAAGATATATGAGGTCAATTTTTTTATTATGACTATCCACATCACAATTAACATTTCGTAAAAAATACAAATAAAAAAAAAATCTGAAAATCTGATGAAATTTAATGAAGTCCTAATTAGATAGTTGCTAATGCCTAGGTATAGCCATTCTCATTAAAGGTGCGTTCAGTCAGCTTATTTAGTCGCTGTTTTAGTTTTAGTCGTTGTCGTAACAGAGAAGAGCGTTCATACAGCAAGATTTAGTCGTAAGAATTGACCAATAGGAGCTCGAATGATACTGCGCGAACCTTCATCTTTACACGGTCCGTGTTCATAATGGGTAGCATTAATATAAAAACTCGTAAAAAAATAAGCATAAATAAGTATTTGCTTACATTTATGAGGAGTACAACTCCTCTGAAATTGAAGCAAATGCTTATGCTATTTTTTTATTGATACATACAACCCATTACCATCACCATCCATGCTCATACCTTATACCGGTAATTACGCAACCTGCAAGTCGGCATCATACGACAAAGTTCGGAATTCTTACGACTAAAATTAAAACTAAAACTCTGTATGAACGCCGCGCATATGACGCGTGCTTTCTACTTTCAAATTTACGACAACGACTACGACTAAAACTAAAACCAAGCTGACTGAACCCACCTTAACCTGGGTCCTCGCACGTTCACCTATATTGGCGCCGTCGTCAACCCCAATCCCAACCAGCCCGATCGATAAAGCGCTCCCGGTTAAACAGCCAATTGAACCAGTGAGCTTGTATGCTTGAAGACCTGCGCACGAGTTGCGAGCAAAAGGGAACCGCCTATATGAGAAGTTCCATACTAACTACCTACCTCTATTTATAACAAATCGCTCATCTTGAAAAAGTAGGTAGGTAATCTAAATGAATTCGACAATAAAATACTCTTTTAACCAAGTTAAGAAAAAGAACTTCGTTGAGGGCAATAATTCCGACCCTTCCATGTAATTTTGAGAAAATAAACCTTGAAATAAACACAAAACTAAGAACATACATATTCAAACACAGACACAGAACACAGACATATTCAAAAATATTTTGCAGCTGCAGTTGCCGACTTTCAGTAGCTTTCTTGCTGATGCCTTGTCCTGGACATCCGTCCATTAGTTTCCCATGATGAAAAAATTCTTTACACTTGAGAAAGAATATACCTAACATTCCAGTTGAGGAATGTTATACTTAAATTGCAACGCAAAAATTGAAAAAATATGATGAAAATTAACAAAATGATGTCTGAAACAGCTAAGAGCTCAAAATACCGTCCGTTTTTTTTTCTAGGCCCCAGCGCGTAGCGCCTTTATTATTGTTCCACACCCAACATATTATATATTTTTGAAATCAGAAGAACAAAATCTTTCGATTGATGGTATGTCAAATTATTTTTGACACATGTCATTTTTTGACAATTGACAGAATAGTACTTGTGATACATCATTTTAAATCCCATTAAATTCTGAGGAAAACTGTGTCTTCATTTTTGAAATAGGATGTCTTTCACAACTTCTGGAGGTCTTCGAATAAGAAAAATTGTTGAAATTCAGAAATACCCAATAAGTACGTAAGTAGGTAGAACAGGTTTTTTTAATAATAACTAACGGTAATAATCAATAAATAATCACAATGAAACGAAAAATGTCCTGAAAAAGTAATTTGAAATGACCGTCTCCTTGTTACTTGAATGAGAGATTCAACGACCGGTGAATTGGAACTGCCAGCCCAACGCGATAGTATCCGAGGTGGCCAGGTATGACCCCCTCGAATTTTTTTATGAGCCTATCCAAAAGATGAGGTGTTTATAGAATCTCCCGCTGATTTGGACGATTCAAAATCAGAATATTATCATCAGTTGATATTAAAAATACCCATTATTTTTTGAGTAGGTATTTCTGAATTTTAACAATTTTTCCTATTCAAAGACCTCCAGAAGCTGTAAAAGACATCCTATTCTAGAAATGTAAACACGGTTCTCCTGAGAATTTTATGGGCTTTAAAATGATGTATCACAAGTACTATTCTGTCAATTGTCAAAAAATGACATATGTCAAAAATAATTTGACATACCATCAATCGAAAGATTTTGTTCTTCTGATTCCAAAAATATATAATATGTTGGGTGTGGAACCCATAATAAAGGCGCTACGCGCTGGGGCCTAGAAAAAAAAACGGACGGTATATGAGATTTGCTCATATATTTGATGTGTGGTATGAGATATGAGATCTTGTTCAAATATATGAGTCTCATACCAAATATATGAGATCTGGCAACCCTAGGAGGGAGGAAAAAGAGATCGCGAAAATTGGAACCGCCCGATGGTTAGTTAGCGATGAAAGTTTTCCTTTACTCCTGTGTGAGCGTGTGAAATATCTAGGTCGTTCATGAATGATGTCATCAGGATCGCTCGCTCCTCCGGTGCTGAACTGAAAAATGTATTGTGTTCTTACCTCTGGGCAAAGGCCGCGAGCTGCTTGCTTCCTGCAAAACGAAGACGTCCAGGGAATCGTAAAGCGTTCCGCCGAATCATCGATCTTTCTCAGGTAGTAGTAGTAGTGCACCGGCAGATAATGTAACACACGTTTTATTATTAGTATTAGTTCCGAGTACGGAGTTTGGCACGTGATTGTTGCACTGAGATTGCCCATAGCCTCGCCCATAGCCAAGCATCAGAAGCAAGTGCCATCGGAATGCTAATTTATATGTTTCGGTGCCATATTCTGTGCCATGTATGGAACGGAGATTCCGGAAACTGTTGGAAGGGATCCATTAGAGAGACCCGGATCCCATTAAAATTCATAATTCCCGACAAGTTTCACTTAGTAGTAATTGGTTCAATTTATTGTCTCCGCCGGACCTTGCAAGATTCCGATAAGGGGCAAGAAATTGAATGCCAATGTATTACTGGTTGCATACGTGCCAGGAACAATTAGGCAAACTGGCGAATCCACGTTTACCATCACGTACATTACTTCAGCGCATACATGAGAACGCATACCTGCAGAGCGCGGTAATTTCAATTTCGACGCACGAAGTGTCACTGTCAATGGCAACTGTCAATCAATAATCGAAATGTAAACAAACAACAAACATAACCTCCTAACCATTCAACATTTAATATTGTTCAGAATGAAATGTTACGTGCCGTATGGCAGAAAGACGCAGAAAAGATTCAGGTGATACGAAACACAACGAGCTGCGAGGCGATTGACGGAACAAGAGCGTTATTTGGTTAGATCTGTCGAAACGTCAAATCGACGTCAAGCGCTGTCAGCTGCCATTTGCGAGACATTACACACGCACACCGTATTACAGTGTTGTCAACTTGTTGTCGTGATATAGATATGGCAACGTCCTACTTTCACAGGTATGCGCAGAAGCCTTTCGGGAAACGTGGATTGACGTTTCCTGATTGTGGTGGACGCGCGATCTAAATGGCCGGAAGTTCTTCCAACACGCAGCATCACTGCACAGCAAACTGTCAACATGTTGGAGCGGATTTTGCTACGTTCGGACTTCCAGAAGTATTGGTCTCGGACAACGGAACTCAGTTCGTTGCGGAAAACTTCAGACACTTCTGTATCTTGAACGGAATTAACCACATGCGCACACCACCATACCATCCCCAGTCGAATGGACAAGCAGAACGCTTAGTTGATAGGTTCAAACGCGCCATCAAGAAACTGGGTGAGCGGGAATGTCCCAATGTCCCAGCCGACGCCGACATTTTGTGGCCTGCGTCAATTTAACCGCCGCCAATTGACCTTTCCAATTTTAGGAGATAGAAAATAGATAGTTTTCCGAGGTCACCTTTGACGTTTTGACGTTTATGACGTTTGGACGTTTCGTTTCTGACTTTTGCGGAAATTTTGAATCGGTTAGCTATACTGTTCCCATTATCATGTGGGGAAAGTCACTAGAGCCCATAAGGGAGTTTTTAATGGACGAAGTAATAGAGTTTTTTCGTAGTAAGATGCACGTGTCTGGTGCAGCGTGATCCCTGCTGGTGCTGGTGTAGCCACACTTCCATCAAGTTTGGGTCTTTCGTGAACCGGTGCATGGTTATGCTGGGTGTATTCGTATTCGTCTTATTCTCGACTCGCATAGAGCGACACAACACCCTTGAACCATTCCTGTAAGTATCTTCTCAGTTTTCCACTACATATAACACACTTTATTGGTAAGAACGAGGGTAAGAACAAGTGAAATCATGAAATCCATGCTGAAATCAAATAAATACACGACAGAGCGCTTGTCAGATTCGAAAAATTTCCCATTGTCAGAAACGAAATGTCATATCTCAAGAAACATAGGGCGCTTTCCAATAACTGCGACAAGACGGATACACAATGTCAAAGTGCACTTGCCAGCTCAATTCTAAACTCAGCCTCGCCAATGTTTCGATTGTGTCGATATGTGGTGCTATTACTGCTATTGGAACGCTAGCTGTGTCAAATTGTGTCCATATATGTGTCGAAGTGTGTCCTTATACGCCTTATTGGGAAGCGCCCAATGACCTCGATTAACCGTCTCTCATACGCATGACGTCACAGTAAAGAGAGACAACGGAAAATTAGAGACCTCAATTGAGAGAAACAAAACGGGGTGGTATTTCAAGGTCATTTTTCGACGATTTTTACCTCAAACACACTGTGACAGGTTGTCATCTGGTTGTCATTGAAAAGATGAAAACACACATAACCATCTACTCAATTCGAGACTCAATTGGTTTCCTGATATTGACGTCTTGTTCAATTGGCCTTCCGTTAGTAGATACCAATAGGCTACTTCGTTTGAGCAGGTGCGCATGTGTAAAAGCGTCAGATTTTGAAAACTTTCGTACACCTGTCAGTGTGAATATGAAAACTTGGCAACGCTGCATGCTCTGTCTAGCCGCCTGACCAACTACTGGTTCCTAGCTGTCACTTTTACCCTCTTTGAGTAGCTTCTTTGAACTTCCTTTTTGGTACAGCCATTTTCAACAAGTTGTGTTCTTTCGTCAAGACATGAGCAAATGGAATGTAGGTCAGGTAGAAACGAGAAGTGTCATCATAATTGTCACAAGTGACAGTTGGCGCCGATGTCTTATTGTTTTGAGCGCTGTTGCCATTTTCGTTGTTCCTGAACTTCCACAACTGATCATTGAACTTGATTTCAATGAAACATTTCCTTTGAATATAAAAAATGGTGTCTAAATAATGTTCGGGAACAACCGAACTGAACCGAACTACAGGGCGCTTATGGAGTTCCAGTTTCTGCATTTTTTCCTCGGCTACCTTTTTCAGTTTGAGTTTGAAACTTTTGTATCAAGTTTAAAGCAATGTCCTTAATGCGCCTGCAAAATTAGTTCTCGTGGAAAAGTGTGTTTTTTCTGTGAAAAAGCAAGCCAAACATGTTAGGTTGACTCCACAGGGTAGTGGTGAAAATTCATATTTTCCGACGAAATTGGGCATGAACTTTGCCACTAAACTCCACCTGAATGTTGGGGGTTTACATTCCCGGTATTGCTGGAGTGATATGTCTTGTGTGGGGCTAGGTATGTACCTCTTCGGTTTGTGCTTCCCAATCACCCAAATACTTGAGGCCCAGCTTTCACTGCTGGATTAAAGAAACAAAGAATAGTTCTTGTTTATATTTTATATTTTAAAAGTGAAGGAATGTTTCAGTTCGGTTGTAGAATATGGACAGAGACAAAACATGGAAGTTTAACTCGAACACTGTTCGGCCACCGAAGATGTATTCGGTCACCGGAGCCCTCATTGACAGAGATTTTACACCTGATTTAACGATGTTGAATTTTCAACTACAACTTGATTGTGACAAGATACATTTCTTTAAAATACAAATATTTATTATTCTATTGAGGATTCTAGGCTCCAAATTGTGGTTGACGTAGCAATTCCTCAGTCCGTAGATTTTCCCATTTTTAGATTGCCAAAGGCCACAATTTTTGACACAGGTACTTCCTGAAACTAAATAGGCTTAGCAGCAGATGATTTTGTGCAAACATCATAACTGTATTGCAGCAATAATTTAGTTACCCATCCTAATCGTTATCGGTACAACCTTCGTATATTTTTTCAAGTGTATTCCTTCCTTCCTCTTTTCCATTTCTTGGCGCTTTAGAATACATTCTGTGATGCTTTGTACTTCCACGAGCCCAGCGTTTCGAGAAAACCATGAATTTCTCATTTTTTCCTCAAAAAAAAGATTCAATCACTCCAAACTCCAACCCCACTCTCACGTTCATTGAGCCCTCTACATCTCTAGTCATGCTTTCTCCATTGCTTTTGACAAGCCTAGATGTTTGAATTGACAATAGTTTCCATTTTCTACTTCACTGTAGTTGTAATATTCGCTGAGATATAAGCACATGTGAACCAGATGGGATCGGATCCGAGTATCTTCTGATGACCAAAATCGTACACCTGACTTGACAATCTTGAATTTTCAGTTGATGGCTTCATCGCGTCAAGACACATTGCTTAAAGAATCCTGAAATTTCTTTTTGTAAGCAGGACTTGAGGTAAAATTGTGGTCAACTTAGAAATTCCTTGGTCGCTGGATTTTCCCATTTCGAGATCGCCACAGGTCATAGTTTTTGCCACAGCCATACTCTCTGAAATCAGAAGGGCGCTTAGTAATGAATAATTTGTGAAATCATCTCACATTTATTCTGTATTCCAACAATTTAGTCTGCTTTTTACCTTATCGGCAGGATAATAAACTGGCATATTTTCTCCTTTTCAGATGTCTTTAAGTCGCATTTCTTGGCACTTTGATATACTTTCTGAGATGCTTTAAACTTCCAGGAATCTAGTTTTTCGAAAAAGCCACGGATTTTTTTTTTTTCGACGAAAATGATTCAAGCACTCCACCAAACTTTCTTGTTTATTGAGCTATTTGGGGCAGCACATCTCCAACTATCAGTATTGATCGAAGCGCCAGAGTTTCGTGAACAATTATCACGCATAAACTTGCTTCCTACTGTATCCAAAATCTCAAAAAAGTACTTTTTTTCCAATCATAACAACGCGGGTTGTTCCCGAACACTTTTTTGAGGTGATAAATTCAACTAGATTGGCGTCACGTCATGTGGAAATGCCTAATTGGTTTCCTGATATTGACGTTTTGTTCAATTTGCCTTCCGTTAGTACCAATTTCATAAACGGGGTGATTTTTTGAAAAGGACTCACCCCAGATTGCTCGTTGCCAAATTTTTTCCCAGGAAAACGCCGAACAAGGTTGTACTGCATGCCCTTGGCCAATGGTACGTCATTACAACTATTGAATCAAAACCGTGTCGAAGTTAACCCTTTACTGATTACATACATTCCGTCAGATTTTGCTTACTCGTTGTCTTTCACTCTTTTGTCTCAGCAAGTCCCAAGAGAATCCTGAGCCCTCAATCACCTCTCAACTGGAAAACCCACAAATTTTTTTATGAAAAAGGAAAGAACAGACAGTCAAAATCAATAACAATGCAACATTCTCAAAACACTTATTAACTTTATTTTCACAAGGAAATCAGTGACGACACAAAGAAAATTCTGATCTAAGGCGAGAAATCTGGGGTGGGTGGGATAATTCAAAAAGGAGAAAAACTTTTGTGTTTTTTTTTTGTCCACTCGTATAACTCGGAGTTGTAGGTAGGTACAGAATAGAAGATGACACGATCTGAACGAGAGTTTGAAGGTAAGTTGGGCTTGATAGAGCAACTGAAAGAAGTCTTCAAATTTGTTGAAATCTATAAGTAAAAACTAAGTCTCAACGGAGTAAAATGCATGTTTCAAGTTGCGTTTTTGTTTCTTTTGATATTTCAAGGCTCCAAATCCGTTTAAATCCGTTGAATACGTAGGTGTCTATGTAACGCAAGTGTTGAGGTGCAAAGCTCTTTTTTGCAAGCCGGATCAGGATATACGGGCCACTAAAACATTCATCAACGCCATCTTCTCGTCAACTGTTATGTTGCGGGAATGTTCATATCATAAGTAATGGTAGGAATTTATATCTGAGGAGAGGATAATAATAATTAATGGCTCTTCGTGTGGTAACGGAAGGAAGGACGGAAGAAACCGGGGCACACATAACGCTAAGCTCGGAGGTTGTTCGTGTTTTATCGCCAGAACATTTGGTGTAGTGTGGGGTAGAGGGAGGGGAGGGATGAGGGTGAGTTTGAGAGACATCACGAAAGAAAGCGACAAATAATTGATACGAGGGATGGCCGTGATGGATCAAATAAAGTGGCAAAGTTTCATCCGTGCAGTCGGCGGGGGCTTTGAGAGCGAGCCGTTTGTGTTGGAAAACGGTGTCTTTCAAACGATATTTGTGTGTGTAGAATTGTTCAATTTACTCAATGGTTCCAGCTTGAGAGCTACAAATCGCATTTCGTAAAGCGTAATCTGAAGCTGTGAAACGATACTTGTGCTTCGATACCGTTTATCTGGATCTGTAGTAGAATTAAACTTGAATTTTCAAGCAAAACCCTCGGCAGAACCTAAAATAATTGCCGTTTTTGGGAGCAGGTGCGTAACGGCCTAACCATGATGATTCAGCAGGCAGCAGGCAACGCATGTAAGGCAACGCAGGTAATGCGCATGCGTGAGATGAGATGTAAATCTTGTTGCATAACTTTTCAGTGTTATTTCTGGTAAACAAGTGTACCAGGGTGTTTAATTTTGAAATGTGTAATGAGAAAGGTTCCATCACGTTTTTTTGCCACTGGTCGAGGGATACGAAGAAAGGCGCCATGACAGTTTTTAAATCAATCATCAAACAATGTGATAACACATTCCAAAACTAGACACCCAGCCAACGTAACTAATAGGTCGCGGGAACATAACCGTCACCTTGGCACCCGCTATGGCAACGTTGCAAGTATGCTTGACGTGGCAACAGCGCATCGCGCATTTCCGCGCTTCAGCCACTTTCGCTTTGCACCAGGAGCTGCTCCGGGTAGATCACTAGATAGAGAAAGTAGATACATGCGCCAGTCACGGCCCAGCTTGATCTACTTTCTTTGTCTAGAGATCTACCCTGAGCAGCTCCTGCCGGCAAAACAAAAGCGCCTCTTACCAGCTTCTTGCACGCGCTTGTGCCTGATGAGGTGCCAAAGTACCGCTGTAGAGATTCGCTTGTTTTTGACATTACTCAGTGGAATCTTGAGTTTAGCTCATTGATTTTTTTGATAAAGCGACAATTATTATTCAATAAACTATTTATGTATTCATCACTTTATCACAACATCACGATTGCGTGATTTTCAAGTGAGAGCAGGTCGATGAGCAGATATCTGGTTACATGTGCTACATCTGGGAATTTTGGTTACCTTTCTGACATCTTCCGGGCGCCTGTCATTGTTCTATACCAGTTTCAAGGTCATGACGACTGGCTGCATAACTTTGGTGTATATCTGGTTGCATAACGTGTTGATTCTAGAGCCGCGGGCTTTTGGCAACTTTTGTTTTTTTGACATCGCCTTTCAGGTAGGAAATTTGAACTCTGCCTTTTTGACTGTCGAATTGGTACTTTTCTGGATCACTCAGTATAGAAAATATTGACGAAATGCCAAAAACGCCTCGTGCCTTCTCGGTGCGACTTACCATTGGCTTGTCTTATTGAGGAACACGGCCCGCCAGCTGATCAGAGGAGATAGGCCGGGGTTCTTTTGGATGGTCGGGGGCGCCCCGGGCGCCACAGTATTGTTGACCGAATTCCCCAAAAAAAAAAAAACAACCTTCAGCACCAAACAATGACTAATCCAATACTGAAGACAAAGCAATGATTGGGTTTCAAACACAAAATTTATTTACAAAAGGTAATGAAGATGAACAGGTGCCGGTTGGCTAATTTTACAATAAAGGAAATAAAAGAGTCGAGTTCAAGAGAGAAAATAAATATGTCGAGTAATATTCTCGAATAATGTTGTCGAATTATGCCACAACAAAGTTTATGTTACGTTTGGAAAGTTGTTAAGCTCGGCTTCAAGCCGGAATTAAAGTGTACGTTATCTGTTCCAAAGCATAGGCACCTGTCGTCCGGTTTTTAACAATACCAGATAACAATCCAAGTCGAGGTGAATCTAAAACGGCACGGTAGGTACCCAAGTTGATTAGCCACCCCAGAGAGTGTTATCGGCTTTTTTGACTGGTATAATTACTGGTTACAAGTCAAACTAGGACCTTTTGCCCTTCAACATCTACGTTAATTTCAAAGTCACCAACAATTAGGTACCACGAGACGGTGGCAAATCTACAGAATTTGTGTACGGATTCCAAAAAATAAAGAGTGATGTTAATTTAAACAAAGCGCATATACACTTCGCGAATGGTCGAAGATCGCAACAATTTAATTGCGAGCAGACTGAATTTCAATTTTACAGTTTATTGTCTCCTGGAAACTGCCAATCTATTTTTCTTCCGTCTTTTTCCTAGAACGGTACTCAAGTAGTGTTCAGCCAAATATCAACTTGAAAAATGATTGTCGTTTACGCGTTTTTAATCAAACACAAGTAATAGAGGGAGAATAAAGCAACACAATAGGCGCAATATCGCCGGCTTACTTGACCAAAACGCAAAGCAGCTGTACACACGGTGACGGCTTCCTGACGGCCGCGATCGACAAATTGTCGTACGCTGAGACTTCTAGAGTGTGGGCGACGGCTAGACTACTGCAAAATAAACGGCAGGGCAGAACTGGACTAGCCCAATCGGTCCAAGTACCAAAAACAAACAGAAGCAGAAAACGACGTAACAACTTAGCGACGCCGTCTTGTTTCTCACTTATTGTTACTTCGAAAATCTAGTAGCATCGTGATTTTTTTCTTAGCAAAACTGTGGCGACCAAAGTATGGTTTCTTACTGAATTGATGGCGTGGATCACAATTTCAAATCAATTTTTCAACAGTGTGGCCGCTGAGAAACCAGCCGCTGTTATTGGTTGGGAACAAATCACGCAAAGACGTCATCGAAAGTTACAAAGAACCTTGCAAGATTCCAGTCAGTTATCAGCCGGTCGACAGTCACGAATGAATTATTAGCGAGTCACGATGTAAGTCACGAGTCACGTTCCGCGAAAACTGGCGTAACTTCCAAATTCTCTAGTGAAAAGTGAAAAATGCAACCTAAATAATTGATAAGGCCAAAGGGCCGTTTCATAAACCTGGATTTCAAGATTGGACATCGTGAGATTGAATAATAAGAGCCACGCGAAGAAGATACCGCATTCACGACGCGAATTAATAACCACTCGCTCTAGACGGTAGATACTATGTGCCTACGTTGGGCTTTTTGAATGGAACCGACCTATACTGGTTAAATTATCTTTCAATTACAGTGTTAGTAAGTGCTCGAAGTACACCCCAGCAGATCTTTGAAATATTAGGTCATGTTTTAGTGGGATGACCATCTAATAGGTAGGGTCTGTTATCTACATATAGCGTGTATAGAAATATCACGCTGATGTATGCGGTACAGGGAAATATTGTTGGAGGGATATCACTAGGTTCTGATTTATTATTGTTTCAATCTTGGTTTTTTTTTGCTGTGAGGTTCTCTCACCTATAGAAATGAGAAAACGGGAAATTTTGGTTTATGTATGCTTACTATTTTTTGTTTATTTATTTTGGTTTGTATCTGGCTTACTTTTTCTGATATTGAGTTTTGTTTTTTATTAAACTCGTGTTCTTTATTATCTATATAATGCGAACAATGAACCCTTTATTTATTTATTTATTTATTTATAGAAATATCACAAAAAATTAATCGCTGCGCCATCTCTCATGATAAGCTTAATACAAGACTCTCACTCGACGCTTGAGTCCCTCTCTTTAATTCTCATTCGTAGAATAATGAATCAATCCCCCTTAATATTTTCAACTGGAAAAGAATGTAATCACGGGAATAACCTCTCAGTGTACAGAATGATCGTATTTGTTACAACTACTTTCCTGGTGAGCTGACGTCACATGCTTCACAACGACGTAACCCCATTGTTTTTATTTCAAAGGCACTCCCTTATATTACTTGATAAATGAAGTATACCCAGCCCAGACTGGCTAGCGGTTATTTACTTGTGCTTTGTAACTACCTTTTTTGCTTCTGTGAGAATATTGCTCGGAATATTGTGTTTATTGGTTGATTCTACCAAATGTCTTCGATTTGGAATGACATTATCACTGCATTCACAAGAAAGTTTCCAACCTGCCATATGGTTACTTGGACACGGAGCTGCTCGGGGTAGATCACCAGACAAAGAAAGTGGATCCAGCTGGACCGTGATTGGTGTATGTATCCACTTTCTCTGTCTAGTGATCCACCCGGAGCAGCCGCTAAGGGAGCAAACAAAACAGATCTCGCGGTGGTGGCAGCGTGACGCTATCGGAATTAGTTTTGAGGCCTTCCAGGACAATCGAAGGAAGCACCCTTCCTCTATAATCCCGTACCGCGATATCATTTTCCCCCTTATAATAATAAGTAATCTCATTTGGCCCGGTGGTACAAATGGTGACGCCGGTTGGAATCCATCATATGAGTCACATACCCTTTTATAAATAATGCCACAAAACATAGATATATAATTTTTCGCACCCCCCAGGTGTCCCAGGTGTTACAGCACTACCTATTTTTTAGGCCTGTTCGTCCAAATCAAGCTCGATGTTGCTTTCTGCGTGGCGTGAGAGACGATCCAGACGAACGACTATCAGCTCTAGAAGCTTTTTGAATCATATAGACCACGTCGTTGATGCCCTTGATGGCTGTGTGAAGAGATATTCTCCTGAATTTGCCTTTCTGTCGTTACGGGTACTCTCAGGTTATCGACGTTCTCGCTGGTCAATCCATGAGTGCCTATTGGTATTCCTAGTAACAAATCACAACGCAAGAACAGTTCTCAGCCGAACAAACCCTTGCTTGTGGTTCTCCAGTCGTGTCGTTAGCGGCCATGAGAAAGGGTGGCAGATAAATGTTAAATTTTTCTTGTGGGCCTCCACCACTTTCTACAGACTGTGTTTCATTGTCCAATTAGATCGTTCCACCGTTCCGTTCAACTGGAGATGGAGTGGCGTTGTGTCTCAGTCTTCTGGTGAGGAACGGATTTCTTGGAAGACGTTAGACTCAAAGCTCTGCTTGACTCAAATTTCAGATGATTGAAAACCTCCTGGAGATTTTTCTGATGTTCTTCAAATTTCAAACCGATCACCATTACGTCACCCAGATGGACTAACCAAGTCAGTCCTCGGAAGATACATTACATTCCCCTTTCGAAAGTGGCAGGTACATTGCAAAGTCCAAATGGCATAACGGAAAACTGGTATGAGCCACTTCCTGCCAAGAAATCCGCCGCTTAATTGAGTCTCCAACAATCAACGCAAAAAGCAGAAACACAGTCACTCTTTACAATCAAAATCACAGGTGATATGACAACGTAGGCTCCGATTTCGCATTTAGCCTTCATGTTTTTTCAAAGTTTCGTCGCTTCTTGTTGCTTTGCCAGTCGTGGTTGAAAGTCCTCCAATCTGATCGGCGCGGCGTTCTCGGTGTTAATGCCGTGCTGGACCATGCTGGCACGTCCAGTAGATCCTGCGATGTTTCTGCTTGGACACACACGTGGTAATCGATTTCGACATAGATAATATAAACAAATGTCATTCAAGTTGATGAGTGGGTGACAACTTTATTAGCCTAAAATAAACAAATGCACATAATATCCGTCAACTCAGAAAAATCCGTCTAAAAACCACAGTGACAGTTCAGCTGCGTCGTTCAAGTGTGATGGTCGAGTAGTGAAAAATATTTTCTCCCTCTGAACCAATCGTCAACTTGAGTGTTTATACAGGCCTCTCTATACAGTCGAATCGTCTTTCCAGTACCTAGCTCAAAAAGCAACGATTCACAGTCGGAGAGATATTTTGCCTCCGAAGAGCTTAAGCCTTGATATTCGATCCAGCCTGAGCCAGCGGACATCCCTCTTTCGAATTCTTGGATCCTAGGCTCGACCGCCCTGAGCTAAAGCTGACCAAAGTCTTCTAGGGCAGATGCGGCGTAAATGCCCAATCTGTTCGCACTCGTAGCAACGCAACTTTTCCCAGATCCGGTTGGTCTAATTACGGTTTCACAATAATCATTATGATCATGGACGCTGGGGACTCTGAATCAATAGTTGTGATGTAAAGTCCCCTTAAATCTCTAGCACTTTGGAGACTACCCTGACAAGTAGGGCATCGTCGATGGTTTTGTGACAATCAGGCATCGGTTAATTTCTCACTTTCTGGTCTTCCACACCGCTGGCAAAGGACTTAGGACTACTCAGTAAACACTACAGTGGTCTGGTGTTTTGTTCTTTAAGAATTTTCTGCGGTTCATTCTTTTGTCCTTGCAGGAAATTCTTGTTTTTTTCTCTAAACGTGAATTGTCTTTTTTTAGCATCATCACTCTAAAGCTGGCTAACGCTTGATTAGTCTTTTTACCGACATATTTTTTTGTAGCGGCATCCATTGTCACTATTTAGTAGATCTCTTAGGTACAAATTAGTGACAAATTTTCTCAGCGATCCCTCTTCTGACAGCAATTTCGTGAGGTTTAGCTATTTTATTTTATCCTGTATCGCTTTTGCAATTTTTCCGGATTGATTCAAAGCCGGAAAATCAACTACCACGGTATAAGGTACCGTAAAAGTAACGTAATACATCTTAACTGCTATCAGCTATCACATAGAAAATATTGAATAAAAAGAAGCCACACAGCCTCGAATCAGTCAAAAATGTTGTATTCATAAGCAAGTCAACGTTCACCTTGCGGCACCATCTAGTTTGTTCCCTCTCTTGACTAAAAATGCAGAATGGCGGCGCGATTTTTTCATATTAGAAAACTTCGTCGACAGAATTGTTTCTTACTAAATCAAAGGTGGGAATCACGATTCTTGCATCAGTTTTCCAGCATTATGACAAAATGAAAAATCGATACTCATCAAAAATCTGAACAAAAAATTACAATAAAATCAGTCGAGAGCCAATTGACAAAGCAGACGCCGGCTTTGTTCTAATTTCAACGCATGCCGTTCGGCTCGCAAATTGTTCCCGACGGAGCGAACGAAAGTACCCTGGACAAAATGAACGTAATTAAAATTTGCGAAAGAAGGATCCCGCCGACGTTTCAAGCGTCGCTGTCCGACCGACTCGATTTTAAATAGTGTGACGCCCGGACGGGTGCGAGTGTCCCGAAAAAAAGACGGGAAAAAGAGCGGGTGCGAAGGATTTTAATTAATTTTTTTTCCGTGTATCTTGCAGAAAATCTGCACCCTGAGGGGATGGTCGTCCGGAACCGAGCAGTACAAAAAGACCTTCGACAGCCTGATACAGATCTGGGATGGATTGAGACAGAGAGCGGATGCCAATCGTGACGGACAGGTATTGAATCTTTGTGTTATCATGCTTTACAACCTTTCCTCTGATTCGTTTATCCTCTTATTTTTAGCTCCTAATCCAGTTTGTTGTAGCTTCAAGAAACACGGCATAATTTATTGAAGGCATTGTGAATAATTTAATTCAATTGCTTAGCTGCTCATTTCCGCTACATGTCCTCCCTCCACGCAATTGTAGCATTCCAATGCAGTTTTCTCGCGCAGCTCAAGAACGCTTCGAGATAATGAGTTGAAACAAAAACTGTTTCTCGCGTATTTTGCATTGAAATCGAATGCCAAACTCAATTGTTATATCACCTAAAATACTACCTACATTTATTTTGTACGTAAATATTCGTACTCGAATGAACCCAGTATTCTCCTTCAAATATTCGAGTTACTTCACTCTTTCGTGTCTCATAACACAGTAGCGGCCAGTAGCCACTACTGTAGGTAGGTAGGTAAAACCAGCAGGACTATTCGTGTCACTCCAATTTAAAATGATGTAGCTCCTAGAAACACTCATAGTTTTTCTCACGTTGAAAGCTTTCGCTGGTACCTATACGTTTCTGTATTATTTACTGACGCGAAATGCAAGACAGGAAAGCCCTGCTCATACCTGCTCTCGTACGTGAATATTTCAAATCTAGGAAGAGCTTTTTTCCATACGTTCTCCGTTTTCGAAAGAGCTTTCTTACGTTTCCTAAACACAACTTGCTACCTACTTTTGCTGAATGTGCCACCTAATGTGCGGCTAATGTTGCTTTTTGCCGGCAGGTCAGCGTGGATGAATGGGCCATGATGTGGAACGAGTACGCCAAAAGTCCAGAAAACGCCCTGGAGTGGCAGACGCAGTATCTGCGGTTCATGTTCGACCTGGAGGACGCCAGCGGCGACGGCAGCATCGACGTGGACGAGTTCACCAGCGTCTGCTCCTGCTACGGTCTGGAACCGTCCGAGTGCAAAGAAGCTTTCCACAAAATGGCTTGTGTTAGTTTCAGAATCACGACGAAACGATATCCTATTGCTATCCTCCGGCGCTGCGTATAATCGCCCCCGGCGAGCAGGCAACCAGTTATACATCTTCAGTTTTCTGCGGTTTCTCTGTGAAAAGGAGATGGAATTAAGATTAGCCGGCCCGCTAGTCGAGTGGACTGCGTGTTCGCTCGGCAAGCAGAGCTCCCGGGTTCGATTCCCGGGCAGCAGGTCTGGGTGTTGGGCTGTTTAAACGGAATTCTTCGGCTTGTATCAATACTAAATAAAAGGCAGCAAACTCTTATGGCACAAGAAATGCCGATAAAGAAAAAACAAGCTTAAAAAAACTTTCAAAAAATCAAGAATAGACATTATCTTCGGTATTACCTATTCAACTAATGCTATTACTCAAGATTGAGAATGCAGAGCAAACACGAGTATGACATCATCCATGGGAAAATGCGTAGGTACCAGTACCTAGCATCACGTTCAGAGTCGGTTGGGCCGTTGGGCATCCCAGAAAATTAGTAAAATAGATGAGACGGATAGGGAGCCTCCATCCTCGCTTCAACCTGAGCTGTAAAAATCGTGAAAGCCCCTTTCGGTCCTCTTCTTGTCCCGGAAACGAATAAAATGGCCGCCCGAACAGGAAGATGCAATTTTGAATTCATCATTCGGCCCGACATGGATGAAAACAAAAATTGAATCATCCAAAAACTAATGCAGTCAAACCAAAAGCGATTTAGAGTATGATTTTAGAAAATAATCTGAAAACGACCCACCTGTAGTGAATTACGGCACACGTTGTCTCGGAACGTCTGGTCAGCGAGAACGCAGAAAATCAAGTTCAGTCTTCGACCTAAATTCCCGTCGCGTCTCCGTCCCCGCATCGATAGACCCAAATATAGAATAAATTGAAAAAATTCTTCCATCCTTCTTTCAATGGTGTTGACGTTATAGGTACTTTTTATTTTGCTTTCAGTTACACCCTAAATAATTATCAAGACTTCTTTGGCCAACCGGTTTCGCTGTTAGGCATCGTCAGGGTTGAGAAGTGACATTTTGTTATTTATAATCATAAACGATGCCTAACAGCGAAACCGGTTGGCCAAAGAAGTCTTAATAATTATTTATGGTGTAACTGAAAGCAAAATAAAAAGTACAAATATAGAATGGTTTCACGCGGAAGTATTATAAAAATGCATTTGAAAAAAGTCGCTGAAAATGCGGTCCATCACAAGTGATTTTCCAGTTATTACTTACGGGGCGGGGCTTCTGTTCATTACTCACTGGCCGCGAGTAGATAATGGTATACTATTCAACAAGCCGCGTAATGAATGTCATTATTCAAGAGGATACATGCTACTAGTCAAGACTCTCTTTTTTGACTAGTTTATATTTGATGTCGCTTACTCCAACGCAGGTACAATAGTAGGAGGCACCGCAAGCTCCCTCACACTGGAGCATGACTCCCCCGGTCCGACCTGCTCGACATGTGGTGCAGTTTCTAGTTTATGATTGTTTATAAATGCAAGAACATGCAGTTTAGATGGGATCAATGTATAAATAAATAACAGAAGTAAAAATGTTCACCACATACAAAACCACCATGTGTCAATTGGATGAGTTCAATATAAAATCTGCGCGTGACCAAGAAATATCACCTATTAACGCAGAAACAATATTTTTTATCAACTTTCTGAGTTTATTAGTTTTCTAAATGGCATTTGGACCAATCCTAGTAGGGAAAAGTTCCTTGAAAATCTTTGTGGATCATGTCAAGCAGTTTCAAAAATATCACTTTCCAAAGTTTTTGACCAAACTACTAGGAATCAAATTTGCTTTTGATTACATGCTCAAAATTGAACGCAAAGGAAACTCACAGAAGTAATGCTAGAATATGAAGAACCGTGTTATTCTTCCAGAAAAACTGCCACAAATATCGATGGCCCCTAATAAGACTAGCGTAACTCGTGAGACACGGTTAGAACCAGCGTATCTCTGCGCTTACCAAATGAACTAGCGTATCTCTGCGTTCACCAAATGAACTAGCGTCCCTCCCATTTGATTTACACAGGCTATACGCTAGTTCATTTAGTGAACGCAGAGATACGCTAGTTCATTTAGTAAACGCAGAGATACGCCAGTTCTAACCGTGTCTCACGAGTTACGCTAGTCTTATTAGGGGCCATCGATATGTTGAATTTATAACTGGGGGTCGCCTGCATATAAGAGGCTGCAAAGTTAGGCTGCAACCAGTAATACTCCATCTTTTCTCGGCAAAAATGTTTATGATACGATGTTTTTGAACGGGTTCTCTCAAGATTTCAGAAACACATTGCGTTGCTTTTACTGGCAACTTGTTAGCGGGAGGAGCTGCCATCACCACATACTTGTGTGACATTTTTCCTTCTCTTAAAATGCTGACCCGGTACTCGAAGAGTTGTTGTCATTCCGCAAAATTTTTTAAAAAATTGACTGATTGAAAAAAAATTGGCTCAGCTAGTGAAGCCCATTTATTTCTATTCTCACATAATTATAGCTAATTTTGTAGAACAAAAAATCAAAATCACACAATGTCCGACGATATCCATACTCGGCACCTCCGCCATGTCATGGTAAGGTGAGGGCTGATGGCCCTTTGATCTTGCGTTAGGGATTAGTAACTCGGATGATTCTTCTACAGAGTCCAGTCATTCTAAATAAACTGTGTCCTACCTTGCTGGATGATTGAACAGGCCCGATCCGTCCTCATTCGCTTGACTCTCCATTCGTCCGTCTCAACACTTCATTTCCGTCGCACTCATTGTGCATCGTTTTTACTGGCGACCTGCACCAGAGGGAGCTGCCATCAACACATACTTGTGTGACATTCACCCCTTCCTTGAAATGCCGACCCGGCATTAGAAGGGTTGTTGTCAGCCTCAAAAATTTTGGAAAAATTGACTCATTGGAACAAAAAAAAATTGGTGTCTCTAGTAAAGCCGATTCATCTCCATTCTCACATAATCACAGCTGATGATTGTATAGTACATATTCCATTCAAAGCTATACGAAGGCTTTACAGGGTGGTCCAGGATGATTCTGGAAAAATATAGAGCATGTAAAAAGCAATAAGAACAAACCCAAAAAAAAACATCAAAAATGCATATTTATGGAGATATAGCCCGTCAAAGTTGAAAGTGAAAAACTGGAATTCTGGACAGAAATATAGTTGTCAAATGTATTTGGATGTCAAGCAGAAAATCTGTTATAGTTTGTTTTCATCGAATTACCGAGTTATTACTTATTCAAAATAAAATATATAGCGCGATGTGACGGAGAAAAAGTGTCTGCCCTGAGCAGGATTCGAACCTGCGTCTTCCATTTGCCGGATGGGTACTCTAACCACTAAGCTATCAAAGGAGACAACAGTTTCTCCGTCACATGCCCACATGAGAGCCGCCACAAATACGATAAAAATAAGAAACTCCGTATGCTCAACGTTTTTGAAATTTCAAACTTCAATATCTCCGAGACCGGATCTCATGGAAATATATTTAATAAGTTTCTGCTTCCAAATTCAAAGAGGATATAAGATATCTGATAATTCACCAAATACAAATAATACCAATTTATCACAGAATCCAGTGCCGTCGAAAATATGGGGTAAAAAAAGGCAGCCTCCCAAAATCCACGTCACTGATCCTTTTGTAGGGATCTTCCATTGAATGGTCGACGGACACCTATTCAAGATTCACCTGTGCAAAATTTGAAGAAAATCAGTCAGATGGTTTGGAATTTATTTGGGAAATAAACGGTTTCTCACCTTCGACTTGGACGGGCTATACCTATCTCCGTTGATATGCATTTTTGATACCCATATGATTCTTGGGTTTGTTCTTATTGTTTTCCTATGTTCTACCGATCACTGATTTTTTTTAGATTGATCCTGGAGCATCTCGTATAAACAAAAAAATAGTATCACCAAAAAGTCCGATATGCACATTCGGCGCCTCCACCATGTCACCAGCGCTGGTGGCCCTTTGATCGTGCGTTAGGGGTCAATACTTCAGATGGTTCAACTAGAGAGAGTGATCACTGCAAAACTTGAGGCTGTTCCTGATTGGCTAAGAACCAGAGTTAAACACGACGTACGTCCATCAAAATGTGGAACAAAAACTCAAAATTATGTACCGATTTTCCATGTTTTCATCGAGTTTGGGAGAAAATCCGCTCGCAAATGAAACCGAAACACACTTTGCACAACAAAGTACAGCTTCTCAGCATAGAAAACTAGAAAAGAAATATATTACTGTCTCAACTGTCAGCCTAGAACAAACTTCTATCACGATAAGTAGAATGTTACGTTTGCGACGCCACGTTGCGTAGCAACCACCGCTCTGATAGGCTGCTGCTAAGCAACATGACGTCACAAGCGTAGAGTTCGCGTGATAAGGCCCCGAATTTTTTCGTAGCAACGGCGATAACATGTCGTGTCAGAAGATATTGAAAACTAATCGCACGATTTGCTACTTCCAGGGCAAGAAAGAAGTCAACTACGAGCAGTTCGCCTCCTTGTGGACACAATTCTTCACCAGCGAGAACCCGTCCGACCCGGGCAACTTCATCTTCGGAAAGACCAAATTTTAATAATTTCCAAACGATCCGTGAACAACACCCCAAAAAAAAAAGAATTTCATACCCCGAGTCTACTCTCCGATGTGAACATACGAGATATAGATATATCATGATGTTATACCTATAATTATGTTATAATCGTGCATATCCTCTGAAGGGAAACTCTCTTAACCATTCTTACTACTACTATAACATTTACTAAAAATACTATTACTACTATAGCATTATTACTAATATTATACACACCCAATGTATTAACTGTATGAACTGCAACACTATTTTTTTTTGTAACTCGTCACATTTCTTTATTATGTGACATTTTCTTCCTCTATCAAAATTATTGCGCTAAATAATAAATAACGATAATAGAGAAAGAGATATTTACGTGTGTGCGTGAAATTTTATCTTATGAGTAACAATTAGTCGAGTTCAATCACGCACAACTGTAGAGGTTTCCGAGATACTTAAAAAAAAGAGTTTTTAGAGTTTAAGATTGGTACCTTGTAAGATTGTATTTTAGAAAATCACTAATAAATCTATAGTGTTGCGGTTTTATGTTTGTTTGTCGATAAGTGTGCTGATACTGCAAATTTTGTTCTGAGGTGATCGGCTGGATGCGACGGGAGAATTGTTGATGCGATCAAATCAACCAGCCGATGAACTGAAGAATCCGATGGTCAATATTTTGTATTAAATGTCAAATATGGCTAGGCATTGTACACACTAACTCACGCGAAGAATTTGTGTTTATGGATGTTGGATAAAGTGGACGTTATGTGTAATATCAAGAGAAAATAAATGGCTAATATGTTGTAAAAAAGGTCTCTGTTTTTTTTGTCGTGTTTTTTTCTACGCCATGAAGCCTCGCCAGATGTGATGGCTAGTTTTATTCGTCGTTTATTGTAGCATTTGTGATGAGAATCACAACTAAAAATCTAAGTAAGTGAGTCCTTACACACAGCGTGATGCATCCAGTAAAGTAAACCGCACAGCGTGCTGTAATTGTAAAGTAAATCGCACAGTTACAGAATTTATGTTTCTTATGTTAGGGGTACTAGTTGAAGAAATTGTGATCAAGGAGCACGGAATACGTTTCTGAATTATTCATATTATAAGAATAAAAAAAAACAGCTGCGTTATGTGGTTCCCCTGATTCAAAATAGCTGGGTAGATTTCTCCTTTTGCAACGCTTCTTTTTCAGTTTGTTAATCTTGTGCTTGCGAAAATTTGATAATTTACATCAAAGATTTGTCTGATTCTTCCACTGTAAGGCACCCATTTTGTTCTGGATTATTGGTATTGCAATCATTGACGAATCGATTGCAATACACTACGGTTTTCTGCATCTTTGAAAGTGTAGATAATCGGCGGTTTGCTAGATGCTCGACTTGGTTTTTAATTTGCTTTTGGTTTTTCCTTGGGCCAATTTTGAGTTCCTGGTACCCAACCGGGCCCGTTCCACCATAGTTTGTAGTTTCTCAATTTTTTCGGTTTGATGCCTCTGGATATGATATCTGCGGGGTTATCTTTCATTGTTACGTGATGCCAAAATTGCGATGGAATACGTTTGTTGTTTCTGCTACTCTCTTTGCCGGTATCAAACATCAACTATCAACTGCATCAAACGGTAAGAAGGTCTACAAGAACCAGGACCAGAGAAAAACCCTTTTTGACAAAAAGAAATACGATAAGCGGTTTTCAGAAATGAGTCTGGGTGTTGTTTACCTTTGTACAAAGGGCTTCGAGGTGTATCTAACGATGATGTTCTGACGTGAAGTTCTTATTGAATCCCATGTGACACGGTTGCGGATTGCGACAAACACGCTCAGCTTGATTATTCCGTCAGCTTTCCAATCCTCCTACGAGTTCGGTCAAAAAACCGCTAAAGCTGGACAGAGTTTTCTCGAACTTTTTTTGTCAGAAAAACAGTCAGATCAAAATATAAGCTGTATTCCTTCCACACGAAATCTCAAGATTATCTCACCTCAGTTGGAGAGAGAAAAAGCAAGAATTGCATGAGTATGAGAGAGAGTAGAGAGACACAACTAGCAAGTGAAGTAAAAATTATCAGTTCAGATGGTAAAAGGAACGCAGCTATAAAATTTTTCTTCTCGTTGACAACACGTCTTTTGTTGTCAAGCAGCCCAGACCGTATTTCCGAAACCACTAGGTATTCTCTAATGGTGCGATTCTCTAAAAAATAACTTTCCATAAAGGCTCTGTTACGCTGTTATTACCTAGACAACAGCCAATGGCCGACAGGAATTTTTTACATAACAGAGCGTTTATGCAATGTTATTTTATACAGAATAGCACTGTAGATCAGAATTCAAAAAGTATCATCCATTCCAAGCTTAAAAAAAACACAATCGTTAATGATATTTTTAGTTGGACATTCTGATGAGTTGATGGCTTGGAAAAGTCAAAATGATTTAATCTTTGTCAAAGTATTGTTTACTCTGCTGGACTGCCGTTTTTATTTAATTGTTAGGTCAGATTTTGACACTGACGCAGTGTTTTCATTCCTTTTTGTCTTGAAAACGCCGTTAGGTACGTTATTCCAGTAATGAAGTGTTGAGAGGTGCAATAGTAAGAATAATGATTTGAAACATAACAGTAAAATGATAGCGACAAAAACAGAAAATCATCTTATAATATGGTTACTGTGAACGCACTATACTTGAAAACCGACTATATAGAAAAAGCCAATGAGGGGATTTTCTGGGACTTTGGATATGTTATAGAGGATGAAATTCTGCGTCGATATCAATCAAAAAATTCCATGAATTAATTTCTCTGACCCTAGAAACTATCTCTGCCGCGCTAATAGTAGTTATCGTCACGAGATCACTTGCGACGAAATCACACTCGGGCGCTCGCTAGAACTGGGTCCTTGTCAGTCATCTTTTCAAACTGTATATCCTCATTCTTGGAATCGAACCGAGTTGCCGGACGGTTGCCGAGTTTTCCTCTCTGGAAAAACTGCAAATTTTCCAACTTTTTATCCCGTGAACCGACTTTAACAATTTTGTTTTAAACAAGAGGTAACTGATTCTTGAACATTTTCCAACCATTTTTTCAATTTCCCGGTTTAGAATTTGAAACCGGCCTGGGTTTTTGAACCCTTATTGACGATTTTCACAATAAAATAATTCGGGAAAAGATCTAAGGTTTTTCCCAGAGAATTCAAATGTTCCAAAACACAATTTTCTTCTCTCTAAGGGCCGGTGATCCCATCTCTAGATAACTTCCTCAATGGAAAATACCATAGATACAATTGTTAAAACAATTGTTTCCACAGTATTTGCCTTCCAGTTTAGGGATACCTGGCAGTTATCTGATGTGAAAATACCGACCCCAATTCCAACTTTGACGAAAATTTTCCACATGCTCTCCTACGATGAGAAGTCCCGCGGCAGATATGGTGACGATTTTTTTCTCCGTAGTCGTCTTATATTCTTCGAGAATTATAGATGGCACGTCCGTATCTGGAGTAGTCAGTAGATAGGATGTGTATGTTCTGCTTCACTTTGGGCACGGGTGGGGATAGGCACCGATAGGCACCGTGGGTAGAGCCAAAATGAGGTGGAGCTTCAGACAATGGTGGGGGTGGAGCATCAAGCAATGGCTGCCGTGGAACTCAAAATATGGGTGGTAACCTATCCATAGCCCCGCCCCCTAAAGCCAATCCCCAGCATGTGCAGAATGCAAGCTCCTCCTCTTGGTTTCTGATTAGTCAGTGAGGTGTGACTGTCGGCCATTGTAAAAAATTTCCTGTGCTGCGATTGGTTGGCGTCCATTGTTGAAGAACTGGCGGTCATTGTTGAAAATTGCCTGTGCTGCGATTGGTTGTTGCAAATTGTTCGTCGTCTTGGCTTCTGATTGGTCAGCAGTGGCGCCGAACTCATAAAAAGTTACTATGGCGAAAGTTTTTTCAGACCCCCCCCCTATTGCAACGGTCGGGCCGGAGGACCTAAGAGCCCCTCAGTTAGCGCCGCAGGTGAAATTTTTTGGAATAATAATAATACTAACAATAATAAGCAAAAAATGGGAAGTCGCTGAGCAAATAATTGTCGATAGATTTCATTGTCTTTTCAAATTTCGAAATTTTTATAAATCTCTTCAAAAATACCCCTTTGGGCTAAATCTCATGTAAGAACTCTGGCAGAAAATACTGCTGCGTAATTTGTGGGTGAAAGTAGGTAAGACCCTTATTAAATTGGACCCCAGTTTTAATCAGAGTAACGAAACTAACTTACCTGCCATTCCATTTTAATACCGTGTGATCCAAACAATTCCAAATTGGGGTAGGCTGATCAGAATTCAAAAAGTATCATCCATTCCAAGCTTAAAAAAAACACAATCGTTAATGATATTTTTAGTTGGACATTCTGATGAGTTGATGGCTTGGAAAAGTCAAAATGATTTAATCTTTGTCAAAGTATTGTTTACTCTGCTGGACTGCCGTTTTTATTTAATTGTTAGGTCAGATTTTGACACTGACGCAGTGTTTTCATTCCTTTTTGTCTTGAAAACGCCGTTAGGTACGTTATTCCAGTAATGAAGTGTTGAGAGGTGCAATAGTAAGAATAATGATTTGAAACATAACAGTAAAATGATAGCGACAAAAACAGAAAATCATCTTATAATATGGTTACTGTGAACGCACTATACTTGAAAACCGACTATATAGAAAAAGCCAATGAGGGGATTTTCTGGGACTTTGGATATGTTATAGAGGATGAAATTCTGCGTCGATATCAATCAAAAAATTCCATGAATTAATTTCTCTGACCCTAGAAACTATCTCTGCCGCGCTAATAGTAGTTATCGTCACGAGATCACTTGCGACGAAATCACACTCGGGCGCTCGCTAGAACTGGGTCCTTGTCAGTCATCTTTTCAAACTGTATATCCTCATTCTTGGAATCGAACCGAGTTGCCGGACGGTTGCCGAGTTTTCCTCTCTGGAAAAACTGCAAATTTTCCAACTTTTTATCCCGTGAACCGACTTTAACAATTTTGTTTTAAACAAGAGGTAACTGATTCTTGAACATTTTCCAACCATTTTTTCAATTTCCCGGTTTAGAATTTGAAACCGGCCTGGGTTTTTGAACCCTTATTGACGATTTTCACAATAAAATAATTCGGGAAAAGATCTAAGGTTTTTCCCAGAGAATTCAAATGTTCCAAAACACAATTTTCTTCTCTCTAAGGGCCGGTGATCCCATCTCTAGATAACTTCCTCAATGGAAAATACCATAGATACAATTGTTAAAACAATTGTTTCCACAGTATTTGCCTTCCAGTTTAGGGATACCTGGCAGTTATCTGATGTGAAAATACCGACCCCAATTCCAACTTTGACGAAAATTTTCCACATGCTCTCCTACGATGAGAAGTCCCGCGGCAGATATGGTGACGATTTTTTTCTCCGTAGTCGTCTTATATTCTTCGAGAATTATAGATGGCACGTCCGTATCTGGAGTAGTCAGTAGATAGGATGTGTATGTTCTGCTTCACTTTGGGCACGGGTGGGGATAGGCACCGATAGGCACCGTGGGTAGAGCCAAAATGAGGTGGAGCTTCAGACAATGGTGGGGGTGGAGCATCAAGCAATGGCTGCCGTGGAACTCAAAATATGGGTGGTAACCTATCCATAGCCCCGCCCCCTAAAGCCAATCCCCAGAATGTGCAGAATGCAAGCTCCTCCTCTTGGTTTCTGATTAGTCAGTGAGGTGTGACTGTCGGCCATTGTAAAAAATTTCCTGTGCTGCGATTGGTTGGCGTCCATTGTTGAAGAACTGGCGGTCATTGTTGAAAATTGCCTGTGCTGCGATTGGTTGTTGCAAATTGTTCGTCGTCTTGGCTTCTGATTGGTCAGCAGTGGCGCCGAACTCATAAAAAGTTACTATGGCGAAAGTTTTTTCAGACCCCCCCCCTATTGCAACGGTCGGGCCGGAGGACCTAAGAGCCCCTCAGTTAGCGCCGCAGGTGAAATTTTTTGGAATAATAATAATACTAACAATAATAAGCAAAAAATGGGAAGTCGCTGAGCAAATAATTGTCGATAGATTTCATTGTCTTTTCAAATTTCGAAATTTTTATAAATCTCTTCAAAAATACCCCTTTGGGCTAAATCTCATGTAAGAACTCTGGCAGAAAATACTGCTGCGTAATTTGTGGGTGAAAGTAGGTAAGACCCTTATTAAATTGGACCCCAGTTTTAATCAGAGTAACGAAACTAACTTACCTGCCATTCCATTTTAATACCGTGTGATCCAAACAATTCCAAATTGGGGTAGGCTGTGACCTGGTCAAATTTCGGGGTGTAAAGCTGCTTTTCGCCAGGGCACAGCCTACCCCAATTCGGATTAGTTTGGATCACACGGTAGTGTGCAGTGTGCAGTGCAGCGCAATGTAGCTGTAGGCACAAAAATTGAAAGTTTTTTGTAGGATCGTGAGATTTCTCCTAATCCATTCAGTTAGCTGTTGAAATACCGTCTGATCAAAACCTTTTTGCCTCTAGACTAGAGTGCTATGAAATTATTATTCTATATTCGATATTCTATGTCAAAGGTTGGCCATAATCACTGAATATACTGTTAAATGTCCATGTCAGTCTGTGAAAATGTTTAAAACTGGATAAAAAGCTTCCATTATCAAAAATTATTTTTAAAATGGCACAAAATTGGAAACGGAGAGTGGTCGTATTCCTCACCGACATTCAATAATCAAGATTTCCAATCAACATGCAGATGTCACTCTGGAGTAAATTGCAGGGCATACTACCACCAATTTAAAAAGGCAAAAAAAAAACATAGCACTCATGAGGTAAAATGGTTTTGATCATACGGTACCTATACCTACATCGTAAACAACTTGTCATCTAGATTCAATGTACCTAATAATCGTAATATCCAATGATTTGGTGGGTAAATCTTTCATCCTCTTTTCTTCTTTCCTCCGTCTCCTTTTTTTCCTTTTTACCCCCCCCCCCCCCTATTTTAAGGTATGGCGAGCGCCACAAAAAAAGGTCTATTCGGCGCCACTGTTGGTCAGAGAGGTGTGACAAGCGCGATCGTAGATGATTGTCTGTGCTGCGATTGGCTGGCGGTAATTGTTCAAGAAAAAATCCTGTGTTGTGATTGGTCCTAGCGTTCTTTCTCTCTCTCTCACTCACTCTCTTTCTCTCTCTTTTGGAGCTCTGATGCTGGCGCTCTGGCGTTGAGGCGAAGGCCGAGGCCAGAGCGGTTCTAGCTGTTTCCGAGCGTAATATACCTAAATGATTTGTTCAACGAGAATTTTACTAAGTGTAACCAATTGCACGAGTCATAATGGATCTTAGTGACTCCCTGAAGGCATATGTTATTTTTCGTTGTTAGATGAAGAAAAAATGTTTATCTACTCCTATTAAATAACTCCGACATTAACTATGCGTTTCTGATTCATTTATGACATTCATAACTCACTGCCTAAGCCCCGCCCCGTGGATTATGGGCTCATAACCCAATGGCTCCAACCAACCGCAAAGCGACAATTTCCGTAAATGTAACATATCAAGGAGGCTTATGAGATGACTTGATTTTTAGTAAAATGTCAAATAAAATTCATCAGATACCTACCCTGTCACTGCGAATTTTTATTTTGCATCATTCAAGAACTAAAATGAATTCCTACGAAAACACAGACTACGAGCCCCCCGAAATCTTAGAAGTGGCAAGATCAGTAGCCCTGAATCTTCTGCCAGAAAAGTCCCGACACAAGTACGAAGTCATTTATGAACTGTGACTTCTCCTTATGAACAATAGGCAATCACTCCATTCCATAACAAACTGAAAGAATCATGGACAGATTGTTTATGTCTTGACCTCGTTTTTGTTCATTTACCTTCCTGCATAGGCATTCCAGAAATTATTAGATACATTTTAACCTCACTTTTGGCTGCAGACTGCATGCACCTGTGAGCATGTGTTCCGTTCTGGTCCCGGATCCAGGGGTATGGTCTGACAATGGGCTCATTTTATAAATGCATAAAATCAGTTTCCAGTATGATTTACCTCAGTGTCGATGGAGTATCAAAACCTAGTTGGCCGTGACTAGCTGCTTGCCTGAGTTGTTGCTTTTTTTTGTTCTGCAATGACATCCGAATAACACTGACACTGTTGACATTTCTGATGCGACTGCCCTTGGCTGGCTTCTTTGGCGGGTTGCCGTTCACCATCCATCCACCACCGCGGTGCGTGCGGCATACTTATGCAGCCGCAGTGGCAAAATCACTAGGTACTTGTCTGTCAGGTAGTCAATAGTCATTCCTTCAGTGTCCTGCCGCGTCTTAATCATTGAACAGTTTACATAATAGAAATCTCATAATTAGACAAAATAATAATCGTTCATTCAACAAATTTATTGTTATTCTTGAACTGTCGTAGACAAAGCATAGTATTCTACTTGCATATAATGGTTATAATCCACTCGGGTGTTTTACGACACTCGCTGTCGCTCGTGTCCCAAACTACACCCTCCGTGGATTATAACTATCATTATATGCTCGTTGAATAATATACTATTATCGAGAATGTTTATTGAGATAAGAAGATCAATAATAATATATAATAAAAACTTATAAGAGAAAATAAATGCTTTTTCAATTAAAATACCAGTGTTTTCACACCTCATTAGAAACTTGGATTACAAAAATCCATAGAAAGCTGTTGCTATGCAGGTTGGAAACTGGGTTCGATGATTGTGGTCTTATCATCATCATCATCATCATCATCATCATCATCATCATCATCATCATCGTATCCATCGTCTTCGTCGTCTACGTGACCTTCCACGTCATCCTTGGATGGTGGTGGTGTGGTGGTGGTGGTGGTGGTGGTGGTGGCGGCGGTGGTGGAGTTGTTGTTTTCGCAGTCTTTGTTTTTGCGGGAGAGGTGGCGGTACGATGGTAGGTCGCCCATCACCCATTCGCATCTCTAATTTGTAGATCTTGCCATACTGGCCGTAATTGGTGAGTGTGACTCCCATCAGATAATCCCTGCAGCTGGTTCTTTGAAAAATGATTTATCTCTCGGGAAGATACAATTTTGAATCACGTAAAATTTATTAAAAATGAAAAATCATACCGTTTAATTCCGCCAGAATGCGGGGTCCGTATTTCGATACGGCTTTTTCTAGCTTGGTGATCTGGTACAGCACGTTCTTTGCCATAGTTTCTAGATTCAAGAACGTGTGGCTTCCTAGCGAGCTGAATAGCCGCAGTGAACTCAATTTTTGGGGATTCGTTTTTCATAAATAGACCGGCTGGTTTGTTTCTTGATGCCTGGAGTGGAAGAGCTGCTCATGATGAGATTTGCGATGTACACTTCACAAGGATGAAACCTCGGAAGATAATATCGAAGAAAATATAAACTAGGTACAGCTGCTCTGAGCTCTTCCAAATCATTGGAGCTCCTCCATGATGTGTATCATGGATTGCTCAATAACGACTTTTCTTCAGCTTGGTAAGAACAATCCTCGCACTAAAACCATTCAATTTCTTCCTCTTCCTAGTGACATGTTTCACCATGTTGCGTTTTTCCAAAGATAATTTTCAAACAACTCTGTACGGCACTATCTATGGTTGCACTGGAACCAGTTATTTCTCTTTTCGTAGCATGTTTATTTGTCATGTGCTTTTTCAAAGATGACTTCCGCTTAGCTCGGTATGAACAATTGTTGCACTGAAACCAGTTAATCTCTTCACTCGTTGCGTGTTTATGTATGATGTGGTCTTTCAAATTTGACTTTTGCTTGGCTCGGTAAGAACAATCTTTGCATTGAAACCATTCAATCTCTTCATCAGCAGCATGTTTTAACATGACATGTCTTTTCAAAGATGACTTGCAAATAGCTCCGTACGAACAATGGTCACACCGGAACCGGCTGATTTCTTCATTCGTAGAATGTTTCTTCATGTGTCTATTCAAATTTGACTTCCAAACAGCTCTGTACGGACAAAGGTTGCACTGGAGCCACTTGCCTTCTTCATTCGTGGCATGTTTAATCAACAAGTGCTTTTTCAAATACGCCTTTTCTTTAGCCCGGTATGAACAATTGCTGCAGTGGAACCAGTTGATTTCTTCATTCGTAGCGTGTCTTCTCAACATGTGCCTGTTCAAATTTGATTTATTTGTTGCTCGGTACGAACAATAGTGACACTTGAGCCTGTCGATTTTTTCACTCAAATCACGCGTCGATGTGCTAGATCGCATTACTCCAACATCTCCAATGGTCCTTGCAACAGCCAAATCTGGCGGTTCTATGCTTTCCGCCGCTTCTGTGATTGCTCGAGGATCCCCTGTCGACCCCTTCACACACCAGCTGTGATGTTGTATAAGAAATAAAATTGAATCCGATCCGTATCTGTAGCAGCGACAGGGATATCTTTCAATTCCTTCGTAAAACGTCCCATTGGCATCGTACTCTGTCCCCGGATCATGCACTTGTTTGTAATGTTCGTATATTTCGAAGCGATAGTAACTTTTGTAGTTGCAGTAGATGCAAGAGAACTGTTCCAGTTCGACAATGGCATGGTACAATTCTGCTGCATGAACATGTTGGTGATGCCTCTGGGCGTGATGGGTGAGCTGGAAGGCGGATTCAGTCTGATGCGAACATTGCAAACACCTGTACGTGTCAACAATTTCGGGTAGTTCTAACCTGAAATATGACAAATGTGCAAATGGGGCTTGAAAAGAACTATTCAAGTTATTCACTAGCAACTTACATTTTGCGATGAAACACCATTACATGATACACTAACCGGGAAGTGATTTCAACCACGGGAGGAACGAACACATCGAACGATAGTCGGAATGAGATTGATTAGGGTTAGGGCGTTGTTATATCAATGCATAGCACCCCAGGAACGAGTCAAACAAAATCAAATTTCCACACACAAACCGCCTTTTAGTCAGCGAAAAATCCCTGCATGAAGCATTCAACTGAGTGTAATGTTAAGTGAAGGTATCCCATTTTGCCCATCTTGGCCCTAGGTGACAGCTGACAGCCCGTCGATCAGCTGTGTGATGATTAGCTTACACCATTCTCCAAACAAACAAAATGGCCTCGCTAACACGGCTTCACTTTACACTATTACGTGATGTCCTTTATGTGATTATGTAATAGTGCTTCATCTAAACATGTAAGTTGCTGGACAATGACTTGAATAGTTCCTTTAGAGTCCCATTTGCCTATTTCTGCCATATTTTAGGTTAGAACTACCCGAAATTGTTGACATGTACAACTGTTCGCAATGTTCGCATCAGACTGAGTCCGTTTTCCAGCTCAACCATCACATCCAGAGGAATCACAAAAATGTTTATGCAGTCAAGCTATACCATGCAATTATCGAACTGGAACAGTTCTCTTGTATCTACTGCAACTACAAGAGTTACTATCGTTTCGAAATATACGAACATTACAAACAAGTGCATGACTCGGGGTCTGAAAGCAATGCAAATGGAATGTTTTGGGACGGAATTGAAAGATACCCCTGTCACCTCTGCAGATACGGATCGGATTCAAGCTTACTTTTCCTAAAACATCACAGTTTGTGTGGAAAGGGGCCGATGGGGGAGCCTCATGGAATCACAGAAGAGGCCGAAGGCATGGAACCGCCAAATTTGGACGGAGCTGTTGCAAAGACCAGCACATCATCAACGCGTGATTCAAGTGAAAAAATCAACAGGTTCCACTGCCAGCATTGTTCGTATCGAGCATCAATCAAATCAAATTTGAACAGGCACATCTCGAGAAGACACGCCACGATTGAAGAAATCAATTGGTTCCAGTGCAGCAATTGTTCGTACCGAGCCAAAGAAAAGTCATCTTTGAAAAAGCACACGAGGAAACATGCTACGAATGAAGACAACTGCTGGTTCCAGTGCGAACATTGTTCGTACAGAGCTCTTTGGAAGTCGTATTTGAAAAGACACATGTTGAAACATGCCAAGAATGAGGAAATCAACTGGTTCCAGTGTGAGCTTTGTTCGTACAGATCTGCTTGGAAGCAATCTTTGAAAAGGCACATGTTGAAACATGCCACTTGTGAAGAAATCAAATGGTTTCAGTGCAAAGATTGTTCTCACCGAACGAAACAAAAGGCAAATTTGAAAAAGCACGTTATACAAAAACATGCTACGAGTGAAGAGATTACCTGGTTTCAGTGCAACAATTGTTCATACCGAGCTAAGCGTAAGTCATCTTTGGAAACGCACATGAGAAGTAAACATGCTACGAATGGAATAATTGAATCCAGTGCGACCATTGCTCGGACGGTGCAGAGCTATTTGGACATCATCTTTGGAAAAACACAACGTGGTGAAACATGTCACTAGGAAGAAATTGAATAGTTTCAGTGCTAGAATTGAGAAGACCTAGGTTTTTTAATCAAGTGTTATGAGAGCAACAAGGACATATCACTAGAAGGGGGGTCGTCTCGGGGGGTAGTAAACTTCCACAACCTCCATATCTACTTGGATTCATGAAAATCCCCATTGTGTGAGGCCCAAATCATTCCACAGGGAGGTATCAGCATTAAAGTTTGGTGTTTGGACTCATAGCTTGGCTTTGTGCTTGGAATTTCTCTACGAGGAACTAAATGGTTTATTAGATCTTCCATTAGCAGTAAAGAAGCAGATCTAAATGGCCTCGATTCTCATGTTTGGGGAAGAATGAAAGACGTGGTCTATGTAACGCCAATGCCCTACACAGATCGAGCCAGTGGCAAGAATAGGCTATTTCGTTTAGGCAGGTGCGCATGTGTAATGGATCCAAATTGTGAAGATTTTCGTATACCTATCAATGGCAACGTTGCATGCTCTGTCTAGCCCCCTGACCAGCTACTGGTTCCTGGGTGTCACTTTTACACACACTGTAATGTAAACGCATCCCTTCGTATCTACACCACTGGATTGTTTTGATCAAAGTCTCACTTACGTTACGGTACGCAATGAATAATAAATAAGTGATCAATCAAAAAGTGATTCTGATTACCTACTAACAAGAACAAAAACTGTTTGCAAAAATCCGTTCGTCTAGAACTAGATGCTGTAACGAACAGACGGACAAGAAGAACGGACAAAGCGAGTACATAAGCCCCTTCCTGTATGTTGATCGTACATTATGAATTTGAATGCAATCGGATACAATTTGTTGATTTCACAATTCTTGCGATTTTGGAACCAGTACGAATTTTTGGAACCAGTACGAATTCATTAGTGCTACCAGAGCGGGCGGACTCACGTTTCCCTACTTCCACGGCACAGCCTCGGAAATTTCTCTTCACGGGTGCATCGCGTCGAGATGGCGGTGACAGCTGTCACATTATACATATAGCACATCTATCAAAGCATCGAGATCTAGTTAGCATCGTACCGTGTATAATTCCTGCCACACGAACACTTTTTCTCCACAGCTTGCTCTAATGGGGCCTTGCACTGCCACTTTCACACACCGAGGGCGCCACGACCGTTGGGGGCAAATTCGACAATTTTGACGGCGTTGACGCTTCAGCGACCGACGTCCGTCATTTTATGTCTTGATTAGTATTTGGATTTGGATTGTCGCGGTGGAATCAGATACTGTCACAGACCGCACTGGTGAAGAGGTTCCAAATATTGTTTGTCAAGTGAAATAATGGATAGTGAAGTAACTAAATCCATCGATGAATTGTACGGAAGGTTGAAGGAGTACATTGACAAATCTGTACAATCCTTGAAGGATCACATAGACGAAACATTAGTAAACATAACCTCAAAACAACAACAGACTGAGAAGAAAATTTTGGAATTGAAGAATAGTAACGAAGAACTGAAGGAGAGCCTGTTGCAGAGTCAGAGGGAGTTGAAGAAAAACAACCTGGTCATCTTTGGACTGGAACAGGACGGGACGGAAGAGGAAGAGGACTTATATTCTAAGACCTTGAAACTTGTCAACGAGAAGTTAAATACAAACATCGACAAAAATGATATAAATCATCTGTATCGATTTGGTAAAGCACAAAATACAAGACCAATAGTTGTCAAGCTTGTTCACTTTAGAAAGAAGTTGGAAATTTTGAAACAGGGAAAATTGCTCAAAGACTCAAAGTTATCAATAGCAAACGATCTAACGTGGCAAGATAGACAGGACCAGATGACCTTGAGAAAGCACTTGAACGAAGCTAAGGACCAGAACCTGGAGGCATATATTAAGAGGAACGTGTTGATGATTGGTGACACATCCTACTCAGTCAAGGACCTCAAGAAACTGGAAGAGGAGCAGGACGGGGAGGAGCAACTGAAAAACCCTCAGGAAAGTTCTCAAAAACCGAAGAAAGAAACTATAGTACAGAAACCCAATAACCCACGGCAAGTACAGACTCAAAATCCCAAGAAAGAGAAACCAAGGACAGAAAAAGAGACGAACCTAAGACCGACAACCAGTAGGAATTATAAATATAAATAACGAGCTATATTCGTACTTTGAACTATTTGTTTCTCACGTCATTAACTAATAAGTATCACCTTAGGCTAAGTACATTTTACACTACGTACTCTAACACTCTTACACACTTTACACTTTACACTCTAGGTTACACTCTTACGACGAACACATCAATAACACCAGTTGAATACGAATACGAATAAACACTGACATTGTTAACATGGATCCGTTTGTACGAGATTTTGAGGAACTGAAAATAAATACCATTGTGGCGAATAATATAGATAACTGCAAAGATATAATGAAAGTAAGAAATAAGTCAAATACACTGTGATAAAGCGTCTAGGTAGCGCGAGATAAATAGGTAGCAAGCGCACTCGTCCCGCGGTAAATACAAGGTCCCAACGGTGACCAAGAGAGGGCGCCGTGCGGCCAAGCCACCGCACCGCGCCCAACGACCCAACGTAAATAAAGTTGTGGCGTACGGCCACTTCATCCAATTCCACTGGGTCGCATGTATACATGTCTTTGTGAAAACGTTGTACAGAAAATGCATCAGTCATAAAAAGACACGCAGTTTGTGCGCCAGTCGCAATCGGCAAGGCGAACATCGAACATCTAGGGAGGGTACATGAACGGTGCTTGACGAGTTAATCGGCCGCGGCCGACCAATTTGTACACCAGTACCAATCTAGTTTGTTTGAACCAAGCCGACGACGGCCAACTGACGCGGTGATGCCGGAATCGCACTTTTCGCCACTTTGCATTGAGATGCAATAGTGTCCTGCGGGTCACCTTTGTGGGGGACTAGCGGCGTCAAAGCTGTGGACGACAACCTGACCGTTGTCCTGAGCCTCTGATAATGCGACATCAACCGAAAGGGGGCGGCTGTGTGGATGTCCCTCCGTGTTAATACCGCGTCCTGCGGGTCGTCTTCGTGGTGCACTCTCTGGTGTCCTGTCTACGGATAACGCGGTTGTCTTGGACTTGGGTACCGGACGACTGACCTGAAGGGGGGCTGCGGTGTGGATTGCTCTAGTAGGCTTACTCCACCTTACACTGTTGCGGGGTGGAGCGGATACGAAGAGTACCCTAGTCTGTTGCGGGGTCGGAACCCATCGGTGCTTCACACCAAACGAGTAGCGCATTGCACTGAAATTGGATAATTGACGGTAGTCGTGTTGTTGTAGTAGATTCCCACAAGGTGGATAGGTGCGGTCACATTTCTCTCTAAGTATAAATTGTAAATATAATTGTTGTCTCTTTGATACTTGTTTGAGATATTGTTGTGTGTTCAATATACTAAAGTAAAACCCGAATCTTGTTTAATTCCTTGCGGTAAAGTAAGGTGGCGCCCGAGCAAACCCAATAGAGAGAAACGCATCGATTCATGTGGGAAGAGTAAGAACCCGCGAGTTTATCCGAGTTGAAAGATAAGGGAAGAAACTCACCTCACATTTTCCCCCGTTACAACACAATTCAATATATTCCATAATAACATCAGAAGTATTGGCCGAAACTTTGATGATTTCCTTGTTTACTTGACTGCACTTAATACTCCGTTCGATATAATATGTCTGAGCGAAACCTGGAACATAAGGAACACTTTGAATTTTAACATACCCGGATACAGACTTTATTACAACAACGGTGACGTAAACCAAAATGACGGAGCGGTGATGTATGTGAGGGAGTCAACTGATGAGAGGGTGTCTATAGTGAAGATAAATAAGGTAAACGCCATCCACGCTGAAATCAAACTGATAAACGGAGACACCTTATCAATGGTATTTTTATACAGGCCTCACACGGGTATTATCGTAGAGGACTTTTCACACGACTTCGATGTTTTCTTACAGACAAACGATAAAAACTCAAAACACAGCATTGTATTGGGAGACATAAACATAAATATCCTTGAACAAAATAATCACATTGCAAATGACTACATGAATATGTTGGGTGCTATGGGATATGCATCGATGATCAATTGTTGTACCAGAGTTCAGCGCGAAAATGGATGTAACATCGACCATATATTTTATAAGGGTAACCTTTTGAACGAAAACCTTTGCCCAATCGTCCTGAAATCTGATATTTCGGACCACTACAGTATTATCTTGAGCTTGACTCTTTCAGATGCCCATATAAAATACGGAAAAAAAGAGAATCACTATACAAAAACCAATACAACTTCAGTTAAAAATATCATGAAAAAACAGAATTGAGAAAATTTTTACGGTAACCGCGACTCTGAACAATTATGCAATATTCTCATAAAGACTTTTGAAACGGCTATTAAAGAATCAACCAAAACATACAAGGTAAAACCCCAGCGTAAGAGAAAAGAGTGGATAGACGATAGCATTATTATTGAAATGAATGTACGAAACCAGCTATACCTGGAAAAGTAAGACAGCCGAATGACAATGCAATAAGACAACAATATAATCGACAAAGAAATAAAGTTAATAGCCTCAAAGATAAACTAAAGAAAAAGTATTTCCACAAACAAATTGAAACAAATGTTAACAATCCTAAGAAACTTTGGCAAGCTGTGAAGAATTTGGTTTTCAAAAGAAACAAAAACTGTCCTATCAAAGAAATTCTGACAGAAACTGGAGAGAGGGTCACTGGTGAAAGACAAATAAGTGATGAGCTGAATAGTTATTTTTCACACATAGGAAATGAATTAGCGAGACGTATTGAAAGACCAACTGGGAAGTTTGAGGGCAGGACAATCCATAACACCTTCTACTTGTCCCAAGTAACAAACGATGAAGTTGTGAAACACATCAATTCCCTCAAACCCAATAAGTCTCCTGGAATTGACAGAATTACATCGGAACTATTGAAGGTATGCAGTGACATCATGGCGCCCCTCCTGACACATTTGATAAATGTCATATATATGAAACAGGGATATACCCCTCGCATTTCAAAATTGCAATAATCATACCTATTCACAAGGGTGGCAGCACATTGAAAGCCGAAAATTATCGTCCTATCTCTCTGACATCTTCCATATCAAAGATCGTAGAAAAATCACTCAAAACAAGAATCACAAGCTTTCTGAATAAATACAATATCTTATCTGATAAACAATTCGGCTTCCGTGCAAAGATGTCAACTGAGGATGCACTCACACATGTCGTAGGCAAAATATATGAGGCAGTTGATAATAAAAAACCTATCATAGGAGTATTTATTGATCTGACGAAAGCCTTTGACACCATCGACCACGAACTTATGCTCAAAAAACTGTGGGATGTAGGCTTTCGGGGACCTGTACATAAATTGATTAAAAACTATCTGAGCAACAGAAAACAATATGTGCAGGTCAGTGAAACCATCGGTGAAGAGAGAGAAATCGATATTGGCCTTCCGCAGGGAACAATTCTTGCTCCAAACCTGTTCAAGATCTATATAAACGACCTCCTGTTGCAGGAGATAGATGGTGAAATCGAGGGTGAAATTGTCTCCTATGCGGATGACACGGCCATACTCTTTTCCGGAAACTCGTGGGATGAAGTGAAATTAAGGGCTGGGAAGGGTTTGAGAAAGGTGAAGGACTGGTTTGACCATAACTTACTGACAATGAACGAGACCAAGACAAAGTACTTACCTTTTTGCTCCTATGCGAATGGTTTGCCTTCGTTTAATGGAATCCTCCTGGAAGGAACGGATATTGCTGTGGAAAGTGCAGATACAGTTAGATATTTGGGTGTTGAACTCGATAAACACTTGAGGTGGGAGAAACATGCTGAGAAAACAAACAAGAAACTTCGCCAACTTTTGTACTCTTTTCGACAGCTCGGAAACGTTATGGACACGAAGCCGTTATTGATGGTTTACGAAGCTCTTGTCGAGTCCATTTTAAGATATGGGATAATAGCTTGGGGTGGAATAAACAGTACTCATTTGAAACCACTACACCAAACCCACAAAAGGCTGATAAAGATTATGTTGAGGAAGAGAGTCTACTATAGTAGTGACTTATTGTTCAAGGAATATAGTATCTACAAAATAAAAGAAATTTTCATGGAAAAGCTATTTTTGTACCAAACAAAACAACAACAAAAGTTCAAATCCGAAAAGACATATAAGCATGATCTACGAGGAAAGGGTGAAATTGTCGTTCCTAGAGCTTGGAAAACGGTTGGTCAAAGCTGTTTCAACAAGGTACCTGATTTCATAAGGAATAATAACAATTGTATCCAGAGAAAAAAAGAACTGAAGCAATGGATACTTACCAGTGATATATTATCATTTTAGAGACGAAGCGACACGCACGCACTCTGACACGAATACTCACACCACATGAGACCGCATACGTTCTTTTTCTCCGAAACGTTTTTAAACTATACCCTGATTTTAACTTGTTGTACTCTTGTGTTCGTTTCAAATTTTACCTATACTTTTTTTTTCAAACATGTATGTCCATCTTTTGCAAAGGCTTTTCATAGCCCAAAATTATACGCATATTTAACATATTATACGGTGATCATGCACTTGCACTTACACACAAAGCTCCTTGAAGGAGCTTTAAGTAAGGTTTACTGCTTTATTCTCTTCAACTTTTTGTAAGCACTTTGAAAACCGCTTTGTATTGTTGTAATTGCTAAAGAAGAAATAAACTTATTTTATTTTATTTTTTATTTTATTTGAAATTTGGATAACCTCTTTTTCTTGCTTGACGTCTCCAGTCACTGTCAGTTACTGGTCAAACTACTCAAACTCCCATGTTTTTCCTGTGGTTACGGCCGCTTCATCGAAGTAGGCGCCCCCTACAGTAGTGCCGACCTCACGTTGAGTTTTTCAATTGCAAGGCCCCATTGAAGAAATCCGTGAAATTGATCATAATGTATGAATAACCGTCACTACATTTTGAGATACCTACTAGAATTCTTATAGATAGGTACTGTGATGTTACCCCCTTTTCTCTCTAATTGGACGTGATATAGCCTACGTTGTGTTTTTTGTTCCGTAGATTTTTTGTAACCCTTCAACCCTTAATCGGTCAAATAAATTTTCAGGTCCATTTCTGATTCTCAGATACTTGTTTCCCAATTTGCTGAATTCCCCATGTTCTGTTGACACAGGATCAATGAATAAATATTGCAAATGAACAAAGTTCAAAACCACACCTGCTTTATTACTGAAAAATCAATGATCGCTGATTCAATTCATTGAACCTCAAGTATTTCGTCTGAATTAATTATTCACTACACACTAAGGAATGAGTTCAAGTTAATTTACATTCAGTTTCTGAAATGAATACATCCTAATTACTTGCTAAGACGCGTGCATAATTAATTCCACTCTTCCAATTAAGTCCTTGTTTCCGTATTTCTTCTGAAGCTTGTGTTGTATTTCACCTCACAAACTTGTCACTCGCTTAGAGGTTTGGTGTACGTTCATCAAATCAGGTGTGCATTCAGATGTGAACCATCAATTAACCTGGAAAATTACATTACATTTCGATGTCTTGTAGATGTTTCTGAGCGACCATTTCTGCCCTGGCATGTCTTAGGTGGTTCACTGTTTAGAAATCGCAACCTTAATGCACAGGAAGTTTTTTAACGCTGAGAAAGGGTTAAATATATTTTTCTCACTACTAGCTGTGAAGTAGGCCGTTATTGACCTGTTTAGAGGTCGTGAAGTGATTTTTCACAACCAGTAGGCCGACTGTCACATTATTAACCGCCTGTCACTATTATTAACCTCCTGTCACATTTTCAACCTCCTGTCAGTCCTGTCACATTCCATATTCTTAAAAAATCTTTACAAATCAGGATTTAATGTTTGCTAGTAGTGAGAAAAATAGTATATAAACCACGGTTGTGAACGCTGTTATAGCTTTGGCGCCTTATATCCCTCAGCTGCGCTTCGGGATTTAAACAGACGCCGCAGCTATAACAGCGTCCTTCACAACCTTGGTATATAATATACTATTATTTTACGGGAGGAGTATTCTCGAGGCTTAAGCCCCAGGTGCTATTTGCATGTGTACTGCTAGCGCTTCGTTCTCAGCTGATAGAGTCTACAAATCACCTGTCGAAGGCTTTTTTTTTGTAGAAGAAATATTGAGGCCGCCACCATTTACCTGGTGACTCGAGGGTAACTGGAAACAATGTAGATATTTAGAAAGCTCACAGTCATTTGCGGAATATCAACTCGGTTTGACTCGGTATCGTGATACAGAAAGCAACCCTTGATGAAGCTTGCAAACAAACAATAACTACTCAATGTGAGGAGAAGTCTCAAACCATCAGACCGACCGAGCAACCACCATCGGAATCCATCAGACGCGTGTTTCGACCTGTTTGGGTCTCACCAGTGCTGAGGCATACGAGGCAGAAGCTCGATGATCCAACGGTCCAAGACTTTCCTATGTGTGCTCTCCGAGGGTACTCATAGGTGAGACACCCGTGCGGCGCCATCTACTAGCGGCTTTCCGCAATGTATATATCGAGGCAGCAGTGGTCGTGGAAGCTAGTCAACAGCCGGCTCATCAACCTTGCCTTGGATGCTTCAGCACTGATGAGACCCAAACAGGTCGATACACGTGTCTGCTGGATTTCGATGCTGGTTGCTGGTCGGTCTGATGGTCTGAGACTTCTCCTCACAATCATAATTATTTTTCTTGTCCCACGCTCTGAGGTCAGAGAAACGCCTTTCTTTCATAAAGGCATCGGCACTAATCATCTTGCATATGCCCATACTCGGAAGGATAGAGTAGAAGTGCACTCCTCCCTTATGTGTGAGGACAGAGTGGATGATGAGTCGGCTGTTAACAAGCTTCCGCGACCGCTGCTGCCTCGATATACACATTGCGGAAAGCCGCTAGTAGATGACGCCGTACGGGTGTCTCACCTATGAGTACCCTCGGAGAGCACATATAGGAAAGTCCTGGACCGTTGGCCGTTGGATCATCGAGCTTCTATAGGAATGTCCAAATGTTATCAGTGAATCGATTAGTGATAATCGAATTGAACCGCAATCAGTAGTTTGATTCGATTAAAAATAAGATAAATCGATGCATCGTAAAGAACCGATTATAGGTGAACAATGGGGCCTTGCAATTGAAAACGTGAGGTCGCCACTACCGTAGGGGGCGCCTACTTCGATGAAGCGGCCGTAACGACGGGAAGAACAGGGGAGTTTGAGTAGTTTGACCAGTAACTGACAGTGACTGGAGACGTCAAGCAAGAAACAGAGGTTATCCAAATTTCAAATCAAGACATACAATGACGGACGTCGGTCGCTGAAGCGTCAACGCCGTCAAAACTGTCGAATTTGCCCCCCAACGGTTGTGGCGCCCTCAGTGTGTGAAAGTGGCAGTGCAAGGCCCTATTGTACTAAATCAATGTGAAAGCTCTAAAAAACTTCCAAGCAACAAAACAAACGATGGATTCCATCAAGACTTGACTTAGTTTTTGATGGAGACACAGTTTGTGTCAGGTTCGTGTTGTGGGTGAGTGGTTGAGGTCGACTGTCATATAGTGTCATGTGCATGATGATGATAATATAACCAGTGATCGAATAAATTTCTCCTCAAGTCGCCTATGATCCCTGAAAATCTGGCCGAAAAAACGTGGCTACCATGCTACCAAGGAGACCGAGGCCTACTTTAAAGATAAATCAATTCGATCACTCTTTAGATAGTACGAGCCCCGCCCCACATCAGTTGGCCCAGATGCGAAGACTTCACTTTTCTTATCCACATAAATACAGGGAGCCCCGAAGTTCAAGTGCGGAAACTTGTCAATCGATGAAGAATAAAAAAATAAAGTAGACTGATCCGAAAAAAATATATTTCGGAAAAGTAAAATATCGGAGATACAGCCCTTCGAACTTGGGCTAGAAGATCGATTTTTTATCATATCTAACTTTAAAACTGCTCCACCGATTTTGCTCAACTCAAGAAAAGACATTTTTGACATAACCCTTTATGCCTAGCAACCGAGTTAGTTGTCAAAAAACCATTTGGGGAGGTGGTTACATTTCATCATCAACTTCTCTACTGCGCAGGCGCTGGAGATTCAAACTTGTTCAAATATGTTCAAAGGTACTAACCTGTAGTGAACACGAACAAAAAACAATATTTCAAAATATTTCAACATTCCCATCATTGATTTTCTAGAAATTGCATTTTTACTGATGAGCCAACTGATGTGGGACGGAGCTTGTAGATGTCTATACAACTGCCGTTTAGGAACAACACGACGTACCGTTGTGCGATAATTTGTTCGCACGGCTGCAATTATCAAATCGGCGTTGTCAAGTCATCGGGACATGAAAGCGGCCTAAAATGTACAGAATTCGCCTTCAACCATACGAATAAATTATATTGAATTATATTACAACTGTATCTACAACAAATCACAGCGTTTCATAAGTCCTCCATAATTTTTGAAAATCATCAATTCATCAACAAGTGACACTGACGGTAGCCGAGAAAAAATGCAGAAACTGTAACTCCATAAGCGCTCTGTAGTTCGGTTGTCCCCCTAACATCATAGACCCTAACATTATTTGGTTCAAATTTGGCGGGTAATTCTGGACAGTTGGCAACACTGTGACATCAACGCAAATGCCTGATAGATGGTTCATTTAATTCCAACTCGTTCCTCTTGTCGATGGGATAACTTTCCAATTTATAATCACAAAATGTAAGTCGCTGGTGAATGCCTTGGGAAATTTTCTGTCAAGTCATATTTGCTATTCCAGGTTAGAACTACCATCCCAAATTCATGACGCGTACAGCTGTTCGCAATGTTCGCATCGGACTGAATCCGTCCTTCAACTCGACCACCACGTCCAGAGGAATCACAGAAATGTTCATGCAGCCGAACTGTATCACGCTATTGTAGAACCGGAACAGTTTTCTTGCATCCACTGCAGCTACAAAAGCTACTATCGCTTTGAAATATACGAACATTACAAACAAGTGCACGCTCCAAGAACCTGTGCCGATGAAAATTCGAGTTTTTGTGAGGGGATTGAAAGATATCCCTGTAACTACTGCAGCTATCTATCGGATTCGGGTTTATCTCTTGCCAAACATCACAGTCTTTGTGTGAAGGAACCGATGAGCGTGCCACAAGAAACCGCGGAAGGAGCTGAATCTTTAGATTTGGATGGGGTTCTTGCAAGAAGGAACATTACAGTAATGGAAATGAACCTGTTCAAGCCCGATTCAAGTATAAAAACAGACGCGTTGCAGTGCGATCATTGTTCGTACCGAACTAAAGTAAAGTCAAACTTGAACAAGCACAAGTTGAGAAGACACGCTACGATTGAAGAAATCGACTGGTTCCAGTGCAACAATTGTTCGTACCGAGCTAAAGAAAAGTCATATTTGAAATTGCACATGTTGACACACGCAACAAATGAAGAAAAAATTAATTGGTCCCAGTGCAGCCATTGTTCGTACCGAACTGGACAAAAGTCACATTTAAAAGTGCACATGTTGATACACGCAACAAAAGAAGAAATCAACTGGTTCCAGTGTAACGATTGTTCGTACCAATCCAAAGACAAATCAACTTTGAAGAAGCACATGTTGCACATACACGCCACAAATGAAGAAGTCATCCGGTTCCAGTGCAACATTTGTTCGTACCGAGGCAAATACAAATCGGCTTTGAAAACGCACATGTTGACACACGCTTCAAGTGAAGAAATCACCTGGTTCCAGTGCAACATTTGTTCGTATCGAGCCAAAAAAAAATTTGGTTTAAAATCACACATGTTGAAACATGCTACAAATGAAGAAATCAGCTGGTTTCAGTGCAGCGTTTGTTCGTACCGAGCCAAGCATAAATCAAATTTGAAAAAGCACATGTTGAAACACACTAAGAATTGAGAAATCAACTTGTTCCAATCACGTTCCAGTGCATTCATTGTTCGTATCGATCATCATAATCATAATCACGAGTAACATAATCATAATTTTATTCGTGTTACTATGTACAAAATACATTTACACCCGTCCAGAAGAAAAATAAATAAATAAAAATTACACAGTTGTGTTTATTTTGCAATTAACTGCGTAGAAGCCACTCAAAATGAGGTCACATTCAGAACTCAAACTCGAATGAGAGAAATTCCTCGGTTGAATAAAAAGCGTTATCCAACAAAATGTCTTTAATGGATTTCTTAAGCTGAGCTGGAGGTTTGCTTTTCAAAGAGCTTGGCAACTTATTGTTAAATAAGACTCCATGGTAGCCCGTGGCTTCTCTTGAACGTTGAAGTCTATGGAACGGCACCACAAAATCGTTCCTGTTACGAGTACTGTAAGTATGCGGATACGTATGGTAGTCGATTTCATTATATTTGATGTATAAGATGGACTGTAGAATATAGAGGCATGGCACAGTTAGGATTTTTGAGTCGATAAATGCTTGTTTACAGTTTTCGTCATATCTTAGGCCAGACATTATTCGGATACACTTCCTCTGAGCTGCAAAAACTTTTGTGGTGTGTGCAGAGTGACCCCATGCTAGAATAGCATAATTCAAATGGCTCTGAAAAAGGCTGAAATACGTGGTCCTCAAAACTTGCATTGAGACCAAGGACTTCAGTTGGCGTATTAGGTATATTCGTTTTGCAAGCTTATTGCAAAGAGACTTTACGTGTGCTTCCCAAATTAGACCTGGGTCCAAGGTAATTCCAAGGAACTTGATGGGTTGATATTCTGTGTCAGTTGGTTTTAACGAAAAGATGAGATGTTGCTTCTTGTTGTTGTTCAGACTGAGTTTATTGGAGTTGAACCAATCACTCAAGATAGTGTGATTCTCAGCGTCTTGTAATTTCAAGATGGAAAGGTTTTTGTCTTTGTCATACGTGGTGGTGTCGTCTGCGAAGAGTAAGAGGTTCGTATTGGCACAGTTGGCTAAGTCATTATTATAGATGAGAAACAGTAAAGGACCCAATACAGAGCCCTGTGGCACCCCTATTTCGATGTTTTTGCGACTGGATTTACTATTGCCCAAAGAAACGTACTGGGATCTTCCTTCCAGATATGACCTAAGCAATAATTCCCCAGACGTGTGAAAACCATAAGCTTTTAATTTTTTCAATAGAATCTCGTGGTTAACGCAGTCAAACGCTTTGGTTAGGTCGTAGAAGTTGGCACTAAGATGCTCGTTCCCTTCAAAAGCTTTGGAAACTTCTTTGCACAATTTGCTGATCGCTAAGGTTGTGGAGCGATTGTTTCTGAAGCCGTATTGAGCGTCATGGAAAAGATTGTTCGTTTCAAAGTAATAGACCAAGAGCTAGCAACGTTTTATTTACCTCATAAGCAAAATGCGGTTTGACTCCAGGAGCATAGAGAGTTTTTGATGGGATTCTATTAAATGTTTGTCTTGTGAAGCAGACGCCTTGCTTTCGTACAGGGTGGGGGGTGAAAAATGGTAAATTTTACCATTTATTTACCTCATAAAAAAATGGATGGGATCAAATCTGGTGTGAAGCTCTGATGCCCAGGACAACAAAAATGCTAAATCTGACAAAAAAAAATGCCTTGCTTTCATTGAATCTGATTGACCTAAAGTGGACTCAAATCTGCATTTATTTACCTTATCAGCAAAATGGATGGAACCTTCACTTTAAATTCGCCACAAACTGCCTGAACATGAAATGAACAAATCTGACAACGAAATGTCTTGTCCAAGGCCAATCAGACATGAATTTTTACTAAAACTGTAGTAGGCCGGAAGCCGTTGTTTATGTATTATAGGGAAGCTAGACATGATTTCAGGGGGCTGAATTTCTGCAAAAATCATCAGAAACATGTTCTTTCCTACCGACAAAAAATCACTTGCTGTCCTACTGGCGCCAGCCAAATTACGGGGTAAAAACCACCCTCTGACGATAACATGGTGTTGATTTTTCGTATATTCTAGTCAAACCGTTGACCTGACGCAAATAATCGTGGAAGCAAAAAATTTTCCTTCAAATTCTCCGTTGGAAATATAAGTAATACAATACCGAAAAATATTGTTACGGTATTCGGGTTCACCTATTTCGAAATTGAACGCGCTGATTTACTTGTAAACAAACTGCACTTTGTTCACTACTACCGATACAACTAACCTACGCACACAATTATTAATCGCTTAGAAATTCACTATGTCGCTTGAGATATTATCGCCACGGTCGCTCCATTCCAACTCTGTCTCGATGCCAGGTCAAGTTCCTCTTTTATAGTGGCATCGAAGAGTCTGGATGCTTCCTGTTTGATCGTTGGAGTTTCCAGCACACAAAGATTTCTCTGGTATCTGCGTCGAGATCGATTCCAGAGCCGAATGGAATGGTGATTGTTTTTGTATTGTCATATATTTCACTCATTTCTATATATATATTTTTATTTTTGACGTAACCAATCTTTATTGTAAAGCAGCAAGGTTGAATAAAGCATATCATATCATATCATACGCATACCTATCTACCTTCTACGGCACCTCCACCAGAAGTCTCGACGTGTCGTGACCTACCGCTGCAGTCTCTTGATGCTTCCCGAATGCGACGCGGGAATCTAGATTTCTCCGGAAAGAGCCGGGATGGTCGCGAGTACGTAACACTGCCCCCATGCGTTCAAAGGGCGCTCCAACATTGTAGGTCCTCAGTTCCGCTCGGGTACGAGTCCTTGGTCCCTTGCTGGCCGCACAAGCTCCACATTTGCGGCACCATGCTTCCACGTCGTTCCGGCAGTTCCCCCAATAGAACCGCTCGCGCACCTTGGCCAACGTCTTGTTCACCCCAAGGTGTCCTCCGGTGACGCCGTCGTGCATCTCTTTTAGGACCTCCTTCACTCGTGTCTTGGGAAGCACCAAATGAACCATCTCCTTCTTTCCATCAGGGCTCTCCCACACTCGCTTCAGCAGACCGTTCTCTATTTTCAGAGATTCCCATTGGGCCCAGAGAGCTTTAAATTCGGGCTCTTCACCAGAAATTTCAGCCTACTCTGGTCTGTCCTGACCATTCTCCTTACGTTCAGCAAGTGCACCAATAGCCGGGTCTTCTTGTTGTTCTTTCCTGAGTTCATCAGCTGTCCTTAGGGTGTCTTGAGTTGCAGCAATCACTTCAGCGTGATCAGTCCTCACCAGAAATTTTCAGCCGTAGAGGTATTAGTGGAAGTGATGGACAGCTTTCACTTTGGTCAGCAGTTCCTTGCGTGTGATGCAGTAGTTTCTTTCCGGTTTGGACAACATCACCTTGCTGTAGTACTCCACAACTCACTCTTGGCCCTGATGATATTGCGACAGCACTGCTCTAATTCCGGTGTTGCTGGCATCAGTGTCCAAAATGTATTGTCTATGCAGTTGAGGATACGCCAGGATGGGACTCGAACACAACGCGATCTTCAAAGACTTGTAAGAATCCTCACATTCTTTGGTCCACAAGAATGGAGTACGGTCTTCAGCCGGTTTGTGTAAGGGCTTAGCAATGTCTGCGAACTTCTCCACAAATCTCCTGTAGTATGTGCATAAGCCCAAGAAACTTCTGACTTCATGTTGATTCTTCGGTCGTGGTCATTCTCGAGCAGCTTCCAACTTCGATGGGTCGGTTTCGATTCCCTTGGCTGATACGACGTGTCCCATAAATTTGACCTGCTTCTGGAAAAGCGCGCACTTCCTCGGGTTCAGCTTTAGGTCAGCACCTTGAAGTCGTCGAAACACCTCGCGGAGGTTCTTCAGATGTTCTTCAAACGTCCGACCGATGACCATCACGGACCAAAACCTTGTACTCCCGTCTTTATTTTTAACCAAAACAACCGGAGAAGACGATGGGCTTGTTGACTCCTCAATCGCGCCTTCATCCAGCATGTTCTTCAGAAGCTTGGACACCTCCTCTTGCTTTGCCAATGGTAGGCGCCTGCGAGGTTGCCAAATCGGAGCAGCGTTCTCCGTGGTCATGCGATGTTGAATCACACTGGTCCTCCCAGTTGGACTGCCTTCCATCGCAAAGGCTGTTGCTTCTTCTTGAACGAATTTCGATGCCAGTTCCTTTTCTTTGTCATTCAGGTGCTCCCACTGGGACGAGAACATCTCCTCGACCTTCTTCCCCAGAAGTTTCGGAGCTAGAGCTTCTGGCAATCCATCTTCGCAGCGTAAGATCCATTCTACGGGTTCACACTTGCCCATAGTTTCTCCTTCCTTGATCGTTTTGCATGTCTTGTCCGGGTTAATGACTCTAATCGGAATTCTCGTCTTATCCATGTTGATTAATGTCTTAGCCATGAGACAGCTGGCAGCTGCGTCGGGTTCAGCAATGCCGACGACATGTCCTCCAGGTTGTCCACTCAGTGTTGCCCACACGATCTTCTCGGAGTTGGCGGCCACACGTACGGTTTCAGCAGAAAGTAGACGGTTTTCTTCAGCAGTCTTCATGGATGTTTTAAGAGCAATTTCCTCGTTTCCAATCCTCAGTGTCCGCTGACCAACATCCAGGACAAATCCGTACTTATTCATCAGGTCCAGGCCAAGTATGAAGTCGACAACAATGTCAGCCACCAAAACCTTCTCTCGCAGCAGGAATCGTCCGAAGCAAAATGCTTACTTCAGCTTCTCCGTACAATGTAGCCGACTCTCCAGTGGCCGTAGTCAAGCGAGTGCCGTTCTTTAACGCCACGATCGTTGTTTTCGAAGCATTTCACGTCGAACGATTGACTTTGTGGCTCCGATGTCAATAAACAAAACGCAATCGTCTTCATGAAGTTTCCCACTCAGTATAAGGCTGTTAGGTGACTTCCTCATCAACGAGACGGAGTAGCTCCTGGGCTTCCAGAACTTTCTTCAATTCCATCTTTTCTTCGAGATGTCTCTGCTCCTGCTGTTCTAGAACTCTCTTCAATTCTTCCTTCTCCTCGACCTTTTCCGTTTCTTTTTGTGTCATGCTTCTGGTCGTCATCAAACGATTTCTCGAATGTTCCGACAATCGGCGTAGTCACTGATCGATTATCTCGAAATCAGCAGTTGAAATTTCCCAATTTCGAAATATCCACTTCTGCCACCAATTGTTACGGTATTCGGGTTCACCTATTTCGAAATTAAACGCGCTGATTTACTTGTAAACAAACTTCACTCTATTCACTTCTACCGATACAACTAAATAACGCACACAATTATCAATCGCTTTGAAATTCACAATGCCGCTTGAGATGTTATCGCCACGGTCCACAGTGGGCCGATAGCTCAGATTAGCGTGGCGAAATACCCGGCATTTCTGGTGATCGGGGGTCGACGTTCGAATCCCAACCACGTGTATTTTCACTCCCCCCCCCCCCCCTCCCCAGTACAGATACTTAGTCAAATTGTGAAATTTTACGAATTTTCAACTTTTTTGCGTATAAGTGCTGATACTTTTTTATTTCAAAAGAAACTTTGCGAAGTACTTTTCAACGTACAATTTGATGCGTCACTGTCTTCCTTAGCCTATTGAAAAAGTCACGTCCAAAATCAAACGCTTTTAAATTGAACTCCTTAGAGTATGCGAAAAACCAACACCATGTCATCGTCAGGGGTGGTTTTTAGTTTTTACCCCGTAACTTGGCTAGCGCCAGTGAGACAGCGAGTGATTTTTTGTCGGTGGTAGAGAACATGCGAGAGAACATGCGTTTCAGATGATTTTGCGGAAATTCAGCCCCCTGAAATAATGTCTAGAGCTTTCCTATAATAAATAAACAACGGCTTCCGGCCTACTACAGTTTTAGTAAAAATTCATGTCTGATTGGCCTTGAACAAGACATTTCGTTGTCAGATTTGTTAATTTCATGTTCAGGCAGTTTAAGGAAAATTTAAAGTGAAGGTTCCATCCATTTTGCTGATAAGGTAAATAAATGCAGATTTGAGTCCACTTTCGGTCAATCAGATTCAATGAAAGCAAGGCATTTTTTTGTCAGATTTAGCATTTTTGTTGTCCTGGGCATCAGAGCTTTACACCAGATTTGATCCCATTTTTTTTATGAGGTAAATAAATGGTAAAATTTACCATTTTTCACCCCCCACCCTGTACGAAAGCAAGGCGTCTGCTTCATAAGACAAACATTCAATAGAATCCCATCAAAAACCTTATATGCTCCTGGAGTCAAACCGCATTTTGCTTATGAGGTAAATAAAACGTTGCTAGCTCTTGGTCTATAATGATATATTCGATTATTTAATAGTTTTTCAAAGACTTTACTGAAAATAGGAAGAATGGCAATGGGGCGGTAGTTCGCGGGATCCGACTTGCAACCTTTTTTATAAATGGGCACCACCCTGGCTACCTTCATGAAGTTAGGAAACGTTGAATTTTTTATACATATATTGAGTAAATTTGTAAATGGTATTAAGATGATATCGATTACGGATTTTAATATTTTTGCGTTCATGTTATACGTGTCTCTTGTTGTGCTATTCGTGAGTGAGTTAACCACATCTGTGACTTCGTTGAGGGAAACTTCTTTAAATGAGAAAGTCGGAATTTTTGTAGAGTAGATGGTTTTTTTTAAGTATTGTAAAGGGTTTAGGTCTAAGTTAGGGAGTTGGTCTGAAATAGATTGTGCAATATTACTAAAGTAATCATTGAGCTGTTCTGCAGTTAACGGTACCTGAGAGTCTTTTGGTTGGTTTTTATGTTTATTTATAAGTTTCCATGCCGCAGATGGTTTGTTGATGGTGACCGCAGATGGTGATGGCATCGAGCGAAATATAAAAATTAAACGCGTTTTTGAAAAGATGTCTGCTAGAACATGCTGCGAATTAAGAATAATTTGGTAGGTATTACTGGTTGTTGGTACCGTACCGGAAGTATGGTCCGAGGTAAGGTCTTATTGCGTGCTTTCCACCTAGCCCCAAGTTCGGTACACCTGCCATTTACGCATGTGCGGGTTCCAAACGGTGCTTTCCATCTACGTGTTCCTACTCGGTTCTGCGCCGTTCATTGGATCACCTAAAATTTTGTGCCACACCATGGAACATGTGCCGTCTGGTGGTATTTGTACCGTCTAGGTGGAAAGCACCCAGTTTTAGGTGATCCACCGGACGGCACAAAACCAGGTAAGAACACGTAGATGGAAAGCACCGTTTGGAACCCGCACGTGCGCAAATGGAAGGTGTACCAAACTTGGAGCTAGGTGGAAAGCACTCACTGCGTGCTTTCCACCTAGCCCCAAGTTCGGTACACCTGCCATTTACGCATGTGCGGGTGTCAAACGGTGCTTTCCATCTACGTGTTCCTACTCGGTTCTGCGCCGTTCATTGGATCATCTAAAATTTTGTGCCACACTATGGAACATGTGCCGTCTGATGGTATTTGTACCGTCTAGGTGGAAAGCACCCACTTATTATCAGTTCCATCACGGCTTTCTTCATTCTACTGAGTAATAGCGTTTTCTACTGGCGAAAAATGCTCACTTTTTGCTCCCGTTGTCATGGAAACTCGCCAGGAAGCCCTGGTATTGGTCCATGCGCAACTCGATGCGCAAGGTCACGGCAGTCAGTGCGCAGTTTTTTCCCAGTAGAAATGAACGCTATAACCTATGGAAAAATGTTTTGTGTTGGTACGAATAGTATAAGTAATGACAAATTGATGCTAACGTCTTGATCTTGATTCATGTGCTTTATGTGTTGGGATAGGTAGTTGAAAGCTGCTTTTCTTGTTTTTTTGTCCCTGGAATGGGCCTGTACACAATTTTTTTCATTGCGTATCTTTATGGAGAATAAAAGTATTGCCACTATTTTTTTTTTGTTTCGTCGGTTGAGTCGATTCTAGCCCTCAAAAAATGGTAAAAAGGCTGTAAAATGTACTACACACGGTATGCACTTCGCGTCTTGATGACGCGTCTTGTTCCTAGACCAATCAGAGAGTTTTCAAGCGCAGGTACCGTGCATAGACATACGACCACATGCGCTGTCTTTGTTGCATTTGCACTCTGTGGTGCAGTCCACCACAGCCAGTGTAGTCTGCAGTAGGGGAAGTCGGGGGAACGGTGGCCCCCTAAGCGTTTTTGACTCTAAATTTTGTAGTTTTTGACCAATCGTCATGAAATTTCTACAACGGAAAAAGAAAAATTTGCTTTTCAATATTTTATTCTTGAAATTATTGAAAAACTAACAATAATTTCAAACAACGCATTACAAAAATACTGCTGGTGGCCCGTACTACCCCACCATGTAGGGGTAATGGCAGCCATATGCCAGCAGTAACTTAGGCTTAATTCAACAACAATAATCACAAACAAAAATTTTCTTCTCCACATTAGCACAAGCTTTGTAGGCCCAGCACCCTCACATGATACATCTCAGCACTCAGCATCTCATTGTTTTTCATTCTCGTTTGTATCTTGCTTTTGGGAATTCAGAAAGGTCTGGATACCTCTCGAACAGACCGAACACTCCTCATAGCAGCTATTGCTGCCATCTGGGTTTTAGGAGGCCTTTGCAGTGCTTCTTTCGCGATGTTCTGGCACTTAAAGAAGTTATGAGTTGAATTTTCGCCTATTATGGGGTAATGGTGGCCGGCCACCACTTCCCCTGTATGCCTGGCCATGTTAACCCCAGAACGTATGATTTTATTCAGATGATGCCACACAAAAAACATTAATCGCAAAGAGTCTCACCTTTTGGATATCTTCAAGATCATGGATGAACCCAATTTTTGTGGCTGTTCTCAAAGTTGTGCCACTTGAACGAGGTGATTACTGTTCACACCAAATTGACACTTGTCCTTTTTTGGTTTCATGTCTGACCAAAGCCGCCAAATCATCGCTGCTCGCTGAAACTTCGTTGGTCAACGGAACTATACCGATTTATAGATAGCGGTACCGTTTACAATTGCTTTAAAAACGCGGGAATGTGAGATAATAGGTGGCTATCATTACCCCGGTGGCCACCATTTCCCCGACTTTCCCTAAGTTTCTGACAGTTCACGTGTCTGTGATTTAGACATTGTCTCCCTTGGCTTGCAATAAAACATTCAGAGAAATTCGCTTTCCGATTCCGAATATTTCGTCAAACGCTCGAACAAAGAGGAGTCTCATTCTTGAGAAGATATTTTCCTCCACCTCCTAAGTATGCTGTTCGGCATAGGTCAGTCGAGAATCGAAACGTACGGGATGTTCATCGCTTTCATCACAGATGATTTATCTAACAAAAATGAGGTCGCAGTGTACAAGTGCGAAGCTGTGGACATTCCAGAACATAACGCGATGGCTTGGCGATTGGAATAACATGGAAGACTCAACAGCCGAGTAGGAAAGATCCGCCGAATTGGTGGAGGTATAGTGTCGTTCCGCGCGGAGCACGGGTAATGCACGTGAAATGTGTAGGATTTTTTGGGAGTCGCCGCGAAACCGTATGCCAGGTCATTGTGTAATTTGCTGGAGGACCGGTGGATGATTCCAGAACAATAGTCGGAGCTACATAAAGCACCGATCCTCGGCCTACGGACCAGTATCTATTCAATTCAGTGCGATATCAGCAAGTAGTAGCGGCAGTATACACAAGCGTTAATCATTATTGACCTTGTAACGCTCACCCCCCCTTCTAACCCACTTACGTTGTGTATTTTAACCCTTTGTTCCCCGTGAATTAGTTCACCCCTTTCTTTTGTTGACAAACCTTGGTTCTACTCACGAGAAGACCAAATTAATCTATTTCCTACATAGAAACAAACAATTCAAATCACAAGTACTTTTATTTTATTTGATTAAATTTGAACAAACATAAGCCTTTTGCTTTTACTGAATCTCATTGTCTAATTCTTTATTTCACCGCTTAATTAAACTAGATTCGTAACAAATACAATTTAATTTCTGGAATACGTCATTGCCTTCTTTAGCAATAGTTTACACAATTTTAATTACATTCCAAACAGCATGGCAAATTCATTATTTGTGGAGTTCCCCGGTTAAAGGGTTATTAATCGAAAGAGTTGACTTGGAATGATTATGCACTGCAATAATTCCCAGTTTTGTCGGTTCCCAATTATTGTCATAATGTCGTCAGTTCAATACCATGCGTTCCAACTCGAAATTTAGTTGATGGGCATGAATTAACCCTTTGGGTCTTTGTTTGGTAAAGTCCTTTCAATAGACTTTTCGGAGAGAACTTTATTTCCGATTATGTATCAGGTAGCTTCAAATGACTTGGCTTTTCAGATTTTGTGTGGGGGATTTCTCGCGTTTGGCATTTCCTAATTTCCGCAATTTTCCGCTCTTATTTTCTATCGCTTCGCAATGGTTGCAGCCAGGTTCCAGAGCTTTATTGCCACGAATATCTTTTCAGACGATTCGGGTTAACTCTGTCCTGTCGCTAACTGCCTGTTGATGAACCCTTTGGGACAGGTAATTGTTGCTTTCGTTTAGCCTTAGTTCATGGTGACATCTCACCCAGTTCTTTGTGAAGACAGCGTCAGTTTAGTAGGCTCCGGACATCACTTGGAGATTGCTGGTCCGTTCCGCAATGCCGCACCTGACTTTAACCCTTTCTTATTCGCGTCTAACTCTCACTCCTAATTCTTCTGAACTTAGAATTTTAACGCACTAACTAAAGCTTATATTTGAAAGGGTTAACCGCATAGAGAAGGAAAGCCACGTCAACTTCAAGCACTTTTACAGGTGGGAAAGACCAGGTAATTTACTTCTTGAAATTCGATTAAATCTGACATTACGACTGTACTTGGGTCCCAACAGCTGAACATTCATAATAAAGATTGTACACCAGTTGATTGACGTGCGACTCTGATTTCACAATATTTTGAATGTAATAAAAAACACCTGCTATCTCAATTAATGGTCAAATCAATCAAATCAGGGATTACTTGCCTTTTTGACTTCAACGATCGATCACCCTCAAAACTCACAATCACTTAACCATAAACAACTTGATCAACAAATAATACAACAATAATAGCAGGAGCGCAAAGCAAGGTGTCTTCACTGCGTCACATTCGCACACCAACCATCCCTTGCGTGCCTTCCTCGGCGTCGTCTCTCGGTCCTGCATCCGGCATCCCTACACTCCCAATTTCGCCAGATGCAGCTATCCTCTCATCCTCAACTCAACTATTTTTCTCTTAGGCTAGGCCGATCACCACAACCTTTCATTTTAAAGTAGTACGCAGTAATAAACAGTGTGTGTTTTAAAACGATCGTCTCGAATAAACGAATCTAAACGCGGAATCCGTAACAATAGGTTCCTATAGTTCTAAGCTGACATGCCGCTAGCAAATACCTGTAATATAGAGGTTTGTATATTCAATGGTAGAGGTCGCCCACTAACGACACCACAGTTGCGGCGATATGAGTTACAAAAATAAATTAATCATTTTCCGATCGCAAATGCGTTTTGGAAATGAAATACTCATGTAGCAGAGCAGTAATGTGAAATACTAGTTATACGCCGTGGTGTCGTTCTATTTAAAGGAAATAAAGAGGTGTATTCAATCCTAATTAACAGGTTATGGGCCCGAAACGCCGAAAACTACCCTCTCTACAGACATTATCGATAGAACGAGAAATATCGTGCATTTGTTGCGTGAAGTGGAAGTAAACGGTGCGTATCAAGTTTGAGGTTATTGCTTGACGTTTGTTGTCGGGCTTGGCGCGCGGCTGTGGAATTTCGTAGCTCAAACGGCGCGTCATAGATGGCGGAGGTGAGCTGTTGAGCATTTGTTGTTTCGTTTAATCCCAAAAATCTACAAGAACGGCTGCAGGAGGTGATACGTGGTCGTCAATAGAAAAATTACGCGGGAGTGACAATTACCACAAGTGAGTTTTTGCGATGAGAAGTTTGGTTGAAGTGAATGGCCTGGAAAAGTGTATCATCACCGGCACGGGAGCAGAGACTGACGGACGCAGAGAATATTCGGAAAGCAAAAGCTAGAATTGTATCGAGTCCCGACTCTTCAATTTCCGTACGCGTCCAGAACAGTCAGAACACCACTACAGCTTCAGAAATGCGGGAAATACTGAAGAAATTGTATGAAAATCAGAGGCTTATCCGGAAAATAGGTCTGCTGAGAAAGCTTATCACAACACAACTTGGAAAAACTGAGTCAATGACAGGTTATGTTGATGAGGTGATTGGAACTGCTAATAAATTGAGCGGTATTGGCTTCGATGTAAATGATAAATGGCTTGGGTCAATTTCATTAGCCGGATTGCCGCCGAATTTCAAACCAATGATAATGGGCCTCGAAAACAGTGGTGCTGCTATAACGGCGGACCTGAAAAAGACCAAGTTGTTGGATGCTACTTATGAAAAGGGCTCAGAAAATGCGTTTTTTTGAAAAAGTAACTCAAAAGACAGCAAAAAAGCAACAGAAAAATTGAAGAATCAATTTAAATGTTACGGTTGCGGTAGACGGGGGCATAAAGCAAATGAATGCCGTTACAAATCCAAGAAAACGGATCCATCAAAAGAAAATCAGCGCAAGCGAAGAAAGGTGGATTTACCGCAGTATACTCTCAAGCCTTTTTTGTCGAAAGAAGAGCTTCAGAAAAAAGAGGAATGGTATATCGATAGCGGAGCTTCACAGCACATGACTCCCCTTAAGAAATGGCTAGAAGGACCTACCAAGCCGAACGTTAATCACATTGTAACGGCAGACAATGAAAAAATTGAATTCACAGGTGTTGGGAAAGTGAAATTCAATTGAACGATAGCGTCAACAGCGTTAAATATGTTTTATATGTGTGCCGGATCTATCGTCCAACTTGCTGTCGGTTTCGCAAATCGTGAAAAATGGAAACAGGGTTCGGTTTGACGCGGACGGTTGTTCAGTTTTCAATCGAGAGGACGAGTGTGTCGCAAACGTAAACCGATTGACGGCGTCTACAAGCTTCACACAGACAAAGTTGAGTGTATAGGTGGATTATTACTCGCAGAAAATGAGAATAAGAATAAAAATAACGATAAAAATAAAAATAAGAACGGCAACTGACCATTTATACTCCAGAAATAAAAATAAGAATAAGAAATAGTTTGAAACATTGCTCCTAGGTGTCGCTCGAAGCATTAGAATGACAGTCGTCAAAATTTTTAGCTACAGTTCTTAGCTTTATGCTGTTGTTATTGCGGTTGTTTTTCTACTTGTTTTGTTATGTGTCATACACTATCACTAATCTGTAATAATACTTGAATAGGTATGTATCCAAAATAATTTTTACATCGCATTATTTCAAATTAATATTATGTGTGAGTGTAGGTATCTACTTCTCAATCTTAATCATTGCAGTAATAGACAATTATCACTGATTTGAACTTGTGAAGATAACTGGTAGATGGCGCCACGTTTGCACCGCCGTTTCAAAACAACCCGTGGGAGTTTCTTGGTTACCCAAAAACAGGCGGTTTCAGGCAACTCTTGCTACATCGATGTACTGCGGATTGCATGAAAGCAGCCCCCATCGTCATCGGCAAAGCTCAACTGCGTTCGTCACTCGTTCGGCTTATCTTCGAGCAGAAGTTTAAAATATTCAACTTGTTATTTTTATTCTTAAATTTCTTGAGCAGTAGCGGCGCCGGCGGTAAGTATTTTTTGGAAGGGGCTAGGATCTCGTCATTAACGGAAGGAAACACAAGCCACGGAAGACTTTTAAAACACATTGTAGAATATTGTTCTACATGAGTTAACCGCGTAACTTGATTATTCAATAACATTGAGGATGATTTGTGCAGAATTTAGGAAACATTTCGCCCTCAAAGACTCTTTTACGCCGCCACTGTTGCCATATCTGCGCATCTTCAATACGCAACAGTGAATGAAAAGTTGGAATTCCTTATTTTTATTGTTATTTCTTATTTTGGTGTATAAATGCTTCCATCTGGAAGCTCATTTTTATCTTTTTTTTTTCTTATTTTTATTCTTATTGTTATTTTTATTTTTATTCTTATTTTATGCGAGTATAAATCCATCTTTAGTCAGCAGCTAGCAACACATCCGTCAAGATTTGGCATCGAAGATTAGGACATCTAAATTACGGTGATTTCTGCAAGATGCGAGATGGAATTGTGGATGGCGTCAGATTCATAGTGCAGTAAAGATAGGTTTTGGGGTTGAAAAAATTAATTCATGAAATTTTAAACCTGTTATCGATTCAGAATTTCATCCTCTACCATGTGCTTGAAATCCCCGAAAATCCCATTTGAGCATTTTTGTTGCGGCGCTGTCAAAGTAATCATGTTTGCTGCAACAAGTCCGAAAATTATATCCTCGCTTTTGTCACATTAGAGCTATATTGTTAGTTCAGAGCTGTTGGTATATACTCCAGAGCATGACCAGAACGTCATCTGAACCGCTGAAATCATATTTCCCGCAAAAGAAAACACGTAACTCGCTTTAATCTGCAATTACCAGTGGTAATCAAGTGTAGTTCGGGAATTAGTGACCAAATTCATTAAAATCTGTTTTTTTCGTGATAATCGCATGAAATTTGCTATGAGTGGTCTTTATGGTCCCCTTTTCAAATGTAGACACAGCGTTTCGCCATATTTTGGTAAGGGGGGCTTAGGGACCCCCTTGAAAATTGAAGTTGCAGAAACTCATGCAAACCACCATTAAAATAATTGTGACCCATCTCAAAAAGTAATCATTCGACTCTACGGTTAACCTCAACAAGAGACACGCCAGTTGTCACCATGTACGCAGTGTTCTTCATAATGAAAAAAAAATTCTTCGGAATGTCAAAAAAAAATAGGGTTTTTATAATTTTTTCATGTAATAGAGAAATAAATTCATCTTCCGCATATCATTATCCACCAATTAGTATCTGCCGAAGCCATTGATGGAGTCCATTTCTTCATATTGACATCTAGAAGCAACAATTCGAGATGAAACCAGCCAATTTAAGTGTTCACTTCAGCAGCGTTTTTTTCAATGTTACCAATTGATATGAATGACAATTTATTATTGGGTGGATAGCTTCAACTGTTCTATAATTTTATTGAGTATAACTAGATGAGGGGTGATGCGCGAAAGCTCCGAAAAAAAAATTTCAACAGCCTCCTATCACTGTTAGAATTGCACCAAATATCATGCTACTTTGGCGAAATAACAGCAAATACAGACTAAAGAGTATAGACAAACGTCAATACGATCTGCAATTGTCAAGTAGAAGGCACAAAGAATGAGTATTGAGGCGTGGAATACTTCAAAGCACTCAGTTTGAGTGAATACACGGTATAGAAATATTTTCAACACACCCCAAGGGCACAAATTTTATGATGGTGAGCGGCGCGAAAAAAAAAATCCTATGCTTTTGCGCTTGGTTCCTCGTGTAGTCATATAAAATTAGGATACAGAACAGTTCCAGCTATTTATCCATTTATAAATTGTTGATCATATTGATTGGGAACAATTGAAAAACGCTGTTGAACTTCACACTTGAATTGGCTCATTTCTTCGGGAGCTGTCATCCCTAGAACGGCAATATCAAAAAACAGACTCTATGAATAGCTTCGGCAAATACAAATTAGTGAACAATGATACACAGCAGATCAACTCACCGTTTCTCAGATTAAGAAATCAATAAAAACTGGTTTTTTTGACACTCTGAAGAATTTTTTTTTCAACACGAAGAACAATGTTCACATGGCGACAACTGTTGTGTCTCTTATCAAGGTTTGGTGTAGAGTCAAATGATTACTTTTTGAAATGTGTGACGATATTTACCGGTGATTTGTGAGAGTTCCTGAGACTCAAATTTTTATGGGGGTCCTCAGGCCCCCCTAACCAAAGTATGGCGAGGCGTCATGTTTACATTTGGAAAGAAGACCATGAAGACCACTCATACCACATTTCATGTCTTTATCACAAATCAAACAGATTGTAATAAACTTGGTTACTAACCCTCGGATTATACTTAATCAACACTGTTAATTGGAAATTAAAGCGACTTCCGTGTTTTTTATTCGGAAAATACGAGTTAGAGGTTCAAACGAAGGTCTGGTCATGCCCTGCAGTATATACCAACAGTTCTAAGCCAACAATGTAGCTCTAGTGTGACAAAAACAAGAATACCATTTTCGGACTAGTTGCAGCAAACATGATATACTTTGACAGCGCCGCAAGAAGAATGCTCAACTGGGATTTTCGGGGATTTTGAATATGTGGTAGAAAATGAAGTTCTGAATCGACATCTGCTATAAAATTTCATGAATTAATTTTTTCAAGGTTAAGGGTCTTTTTTGACTATCTTTACTGCACTATCAGTGGAAGCGCACAGGATTTAGAAAATCGTGAGGTTTGCTTGGAAGGAACGCAGTTAAAGCTACCTTTTGGAAACAGCGGAAATCGTGCGGACCAGGCTATTGTTGATTCATTCCGATTCATGCTGTGGTATTCCCCCTTTGTTTTGTTGGTACGTTGGTGCCTGAAGTGGGTGCGTTCGTTGACGTTCGTAGCGTTTGCCGATGGGGGAGGGAGATGGCGCTGCGCTAGGCGAGCCGGGCCAGCGGCAGTCGCGGACAGACAGAGAAGAGAATCAGCTGGTGTGAAGAACACGTGATGTTTCAGTGCAACGAGTGTACGTCGGTTTCTCCTAATTTAAGGTCGGTCTTTCTTTGATTATTGTACCGTAATTTTGGCTTTCACCCACTAACCAAATCAGGCATTTCGATATCTATTTTGTCCGCGAAATTATTGTACATAACACGAAATGCTTTGTTCTCTTTGTTCTCAACGGGCTTGCATAACCCGCCATTTCCCCCTTTGGAATCAAGGTGCTTCGCACTGCTTTGAGTTTTTGTAATTTATCTACTCCCAAATGATCTTGATATTGACGGCAAAAGCCATAAATCTAGTGGGTGTGCTTTTTGCGCACTCATGACGTGACCTCAACGCCGCGCTATCGCGCGTACTTCGCGGTTTCATCAATTGTTACTTTCCACAAGTTACGTCACAAACAGTAAGACGACAAAAAGAAACTCCACTACGCCAAAATCAGCCGCTAAGTAGAGAACAGTACTTTTGATGATTCATTTACATTTCATTGTTCATTGTCGGGTTATACATGAAAGTAGAGGAAGGAAAGAGAGACTTGCCGCTTCTCCGTGTCCTGGGGGGGGGTCCACCACTTGTGTGAGTCTGCCTTGTTGAGTCTACTAACCTTCCCTTATTTGGGGGGAAATAATGTAACACGACGAAGAGAGGGCCACAGGTTGACTCGAGTCGATTTTCTTGTATTTACTGTTAATTCTTGTATGTGATTACTGTTTACCAACCATTGTTCTGTTTTGTATGTGAGTATGTATCTGTGGGGTTTGTAATGGGTAACTTCTGGGGAAATCGGGCAAATGCGTTATAGATACTTCTTCCTTCCAATTGCTTACTAAAAGTATGACCAACTTCAACTTCTCTTCTTATTTATCTCTCACTTGTCTCTTGTTTATTTATCTACCTGTTTATTCCTCATTTGTTTCTTGTTTATTTACCTACACCATTACTTATCATTTGTTTCTTGCTTATTTATTCACTCGTTTACTGATCATTTGTTTCTGGCTGATTTATTTACTTGTTTACTGATCGTTTTTTTATTGTTTACTTATCTATCAATTGACTTCTTCTCTTTTGTTTGTAAAATTGTAATAATTAATTGCTTAGCGTAAAGTTTCCTTTTGTTGTTACGTAAATAACTTGTAAACAAAACAATCTTTCAAAGAGGTTCAAGCACCGATTCACGCTGACTTGATCAATGCATTACTGGAGTGACTTCTCTGTCATTTCATCATAACTCCTTCACACTCAACTTTTGTCCAGATCATTGGGGAAGGGACTTTCCAGCAACCAACCAGGCTATACGCACGGGTTTCTTTGACGTGTTCTTCCCATGTGTGCCTGTCAGCGAATACGTCACTTTTCCTTTGCGATCAAATTGACAGTTTGACCTGTGTCATGATTTCTTGTTTTGTTTTGTTGATCTGATCTTGTGTTCATTTCATTGCTGTAAACTCCTGCATTGTCCAAATAATTTGTAATGATCTTTCTGGCTATGTGTTTTGTTGTTCTTCATTCTTGTGATGTCATTTTATCACTGTCAATTTCTTGTTGTGAGGTGTTTTGAGAAAAGAAACAAATTCATCTAAAACTTTGCAATTCATTTCCAATAAAACATTCATTTTGCCCGCATTTAATTCGCGTTTCATTCAAGAATCAAACCTCATCCCCAACGACACATTCTCATCTCGAGTAAGAACTCAACACAACGTAGGTAAAATGTAAACGACGTGGGGAAGGAAAGAAACAACGACGATCACAGCCGAACATCGAAAACGGGGTTACACTACAGAGTAAATGTGGTATTCCCCTTTGTTTTGTTTGTCCGTTGGTACCTGAAGTAGGTACGGTCGTTGACGTTCGTAGCGTTTGCCGATAGGAGAGGGAGATGGCGCTGCGCTAGGCGAGCCGGGCGAGCGGCAGCCGCGGGCAGACAGAGAGAGTCAGCGGTAGTGAAGAACACGTGATTTTTCAGTGCAACTGTGCGTCGGTTTCTCCTAATTTAAGGTCGGTCTTTCTTTAATTATTGTATCGTAATTTTGGCTTCCACCCACTCACCAAATCATGCATTTCGACACCTATTTTGTCCGCAAAATTATTGTACATAACACGAAATGCTTTGTTCTCTTTGTTCTCGACGGGCTTGCATAACCCGCAGTTTTTTCCCTTGGAATCAAAGTGCTTCGCACTGCTTTGAGTTTTTGTAATTTATCTACTCCCAAATGATCTTAATATTGATGGCAAAAACCGTAGATCTAGTGGGTGTGCTTTTTGCGCACTCCTGACGTGACCTATCGCGCGTACTTCGAGGTTTCATCAATTGTTTCTTTCCACAAGTTACGTCACAAACAGTAAGACGACAAAAAGAAACTCCACTACGCCAAAATCAGCCGCCAAGTAGAGAACAGTACTTTTTATGATTCATTTACATTTCATTGTTCATTGTCGGGTTATATCTGAAAGTAAACGAAGGAAGGAAGACTTGCACGCTTCTCCGTGTTCTGGGGGGGGGAGTTCCACCTGCTCGTATGAATCTGCCTTGTTGAGTCTACTAACCTTTTCCTATTTTGGGGAGGAAATTATGTAACACGACAAAGAGAGGGCCACAGGTTGGCCCGAGTCGATTTTCTTGTATTTTCTGTTATTTATTTGTATGTGATTACTGTTTACTAACCATTGTTCTGTTTTGTATGTGAGTATGTATCTGTGGGGTTTGTGATGGGTAACTGCTGGGGAATTTCGGGTGAATGCGTTATAGATACTTCTTTCTCCCAACTGCTTACAAAGGTATGACCAAATTCAACTTCTCTACTTATTTATCTCTCACCTGTCTCTTGTTTATTCATCTACCTATTTATCTCTTATTTGTTTCTTGTTGATTTACCTACACCATTATTCATCATTTGTTTCTTGCTGATTTATCCACTTGTTTACTGATCATTTGTTTCTTGCTGATTTATCCACTTGTTTACTGATCACTTGTTTCTTGCTGATCTATGTACTTGTTTACCGATCGTTTCTTTTATTGTTTACTCATCTATCAATTTGACTTCTTTTGTTTGTAAAGTGTAACATAAATTGCTGAGCGTAAAGTTTTCTCCAAAGCGTAAACGAGCGAGTTTCTTTTTGTTGTTGTGTAAATAACTTGTGAACAAAGCAAACGTTGCGAAAAGGTTCAAGCACCGATTCACGCTGACTTGATCAATGCAAAACTGGAGTGACTTCTCTGTCACTTCATCATGACTCATTCACACTTGACTTTTGTTCAGATCATTTGGGAAGGGATTTTTCAGCAATCAACCAGGCAATACGCAGGGGTTTCTTTGACGTGTTCTTCCCATGTATGCCTGTCAGCGAATACGTCACTTTTCCTTTGCGATCAAATTGAAAGTTTGACATGTTTAATGATTTCTTGTTTTGTTTTGTTAATCGGATTTTGTGTTCATTTTATTAATGTAAATTCATGCATTGTCCAAATAATTTGTAATAATTTTCCTCGTTTTATTTGTTTGTGTTTTGTTGTTCTTCATTCATGTTGTGTCATTTTTATCACTGTCAATTTCCTGTGGTGAGATGTTTTGAGAAAAGAAACAAATTCATTTAAAACTTTGCGATTGATTTTCAATAAACATTCATTCAAGAATCAAACCTCATCCTCAACTACACATTCTCATCTCGAGTAAGAACTCAACACAACGTAGGTAAAAGGTAAACAACGTCAAGAAGGGAAGAAACAAAGACGATCACAGCCGAACATCGAAAACGGGGTTACACTACAGAGTGGTGCCGTGACCAGGATATACTACAGAATGGTGCCGTGACCAGGATAAACTACGTTACACTACAGAAATGGTCCTCGTGACCAACGTTACACTACAGAATGGTGCCGTGACCAGGATACACGACAAAGTGATGCCCCGTGAGCTGGGTACATTACAGAGTGGTGCCGTGACCAGGATATACTACAATGCGGTCCAATGGAAACAAAGTCAATAGGTGGAGCCAGATATTTCCTCACATTTCTCGTGTTTTCCATTAAATCGAAAACTGAAGTACTGAATCGTTTCAAACAGTTCAAACAGTTTGTCAAACACAGACCGGCAGAAAAATCAAAACAATTAGAACTGATAATGAAACAGAATTTTGTAACAGAGAGTTCGATGAATTTTCATTCAAATATGGTGTTCAACACCAGACTTGCACTAGGTACTTACACCCCTCAACAGAATGGCATAGCTGAAAGAGCGAACCGGACTCTTGTTGAAAAAGCCAAATGTATGCTTTTTGACGCTAAACTCGACAAGTCGTATTGGGCGGAAGCGGTCAACATGGCAACACTGCTACCACTCCGCACACTCCGTTTCGAATCTTTAATTGGTGTCACAGCTGTTAGTTCTTCTCGAGGTTCTTCTTGTTTGTTCTTAAAATTGCGCAATTTCAGCTTATTTCTTTTGTCGCTGATAGATATCACTTCCCGATTTGTATTCACAAAATGTAAGTCGCTGGTGAATACCCCTGAAAAGTTTCTCTCAAGTCATATTTCTGCGCTATTTCAGGTTAGAATTACCACCCGAAATTGCTGACGCGTACAACTGTTCGCGGTGTTCGCATCGGACTGAATCCGTCTTTCAACTCAACCACCACGTCCAAAGGAATCACAAAAATGTTTATGCAGCCGAACTGTACCATGCCATTGGAGAACCGGGACAGTTCTCTTGCAGCTGCTGCGATTACAAGAGCTACTATCAGTTCGAACTGTACGAACATTGCAAACATGTGCATGATGCGAGAACCGGTGCCAATGAAAATTCGAGTTTTTGTGAGGGGATTGAAAGATATCCGTGTGACTACTGCAGCTACGAATCGGATTCGGCTTTATTTCTTGCCGAACATCACGGTTCATGTGTGAAGGAACCGATGAGGGTGCCACCACAAGAAACCGCGGAAGAACCCGAATTGTCAGATTTAGTAGATGGAGCTGTCGCAAGAAGAAACATAAGAGGTGTTCATGTAATGGAATCAAACATGCCGACGCATGATCCAGTTGAAACAAACAACTGGTTTCGGTGCAATCATTGTTCGCACCGAGCTAAGCTGAAGTCTAATTTGAGAAAGCACATGTTGAAACATGCAACCAATCAAGAAATCTATCGGTTTAAATGCAACAACTGCTCGTACCGAAGCAAATATAAGTGTTCTTTGAAAGTACACATGTTGCAACATTCTACAAATGAAGAAATTAACTGGTTCCATTGCAACGACTGTTCGTACCGAGCCAAACATAAGCATAATCTGAAAGAACACGTGTTGAAACATGCCGCAAATATCGAAACCAATTGGTTCCACTGCAACGTTTGTTCGTATAGAGCCAAACTAAAATCGACTTTGAACAAGCACATGTCGAAACACAATCCAAAAAAGAAAATCAACTGGTTCCAGTGCAACATTTGTCCGTACCGAGCTAAACAAATCTCAAATTTGAAAGCGCACATGTTGACACATGCTGCGAATGAAGAAGTCAACTGGTTCCAGTGCAACCATTGTTCGTACCGTGCTAAACAAAAGTCAAATTTGAAAAGTCACATGTTGATACACGCAACAAATGAAGCAATCAACTGGTTCCAGTGTATCGATTGTTCGTACCAATCCAAAGACAAATCATCTTTGAAAAAGCACATGTTGACACACGCTACAAATGAAGAAGTCATCCGGTTCCAGTGCAGCGTTTGTTCGTACCGAGGCAAATACAAATCGGCTCTGAAAACGCACATGATGACACACGCTTCGAATGAAGAAATCAACTGGTTCCAGTGCAACATTTGTTCGTATCGAGCCAAACAGAAATCAAGTCTGAAAAGACACATGACGCAACACGCTACGAACGAAGACATCAACTGGTTCCAGTGCAGCGTTTGTTCGTACCAAACCAAGAAAAAAGCCAATTTAGAAAAGCACAACATGTTGAAACACACTAAGAATTGAGAAATCAACTGGTTCAATTTATTCCATTGCAACAATTGTCTGTGCCGAGCTAAAGAAGTCAACTGGTTCCAGTGCGATCATTGTTCGTACCGAGCTAAACAAAACATTTTAAAGATATACTTTTATTATCGCCGAGACATGTTGCAAATCAAGAATAATAACAACAAGTACTGTGGTGGGACGCTTTAAAAATTATAAAATAAAAGGGAATTAAATATTTAGGAATAAATTAGCATTGCGGGCGATATAGAAGAGGAAAGAAATAGGATAGGGAATGCGAAGATATCGATTTTTGCCGGCATCGATGTTTGTTGGCCAGGGACTTGAGACGTGAGACGATGGTGGTAACAGGAAGGGTCCAAGAATAGAAACGGGGTAGAAGAGGATTTGCGTGGTCGCAGTCAAGAACGGCAGATGTGCGGGGGAAGAAAATTAATATTTTTCAAAAAGAACAAGTTAATCAAAGTTCTAAACACTGTTAATAGTTGTAATGCATCAGTTACGAGGAAAGGAGATATTAAGGCAAGTCTGATTCCCATTTGTAATCAAATGCGAATTGTTTAAATAAGGTTGAAGTAATTGTTTTGGTTTATTAAATGATAGTAGGTTCTGTTTTGATCTTTCGAACAGCCATGATAAGCGTCAAGCCGATTTCAATTCCCTGTAGTTGCTTTGAGCTTTTAAATGCGGCCCCTATTGTTTCAGCTACCTACCTTCAAGACGCCAGAAAAAGGGTGAAAACCTCAGTAACCCTTTTAAGAGATTCAGCTTCCCACAAAGCATGATTTTGTAGACTCTATTAGCTTGAGACAAGCACTAGCAGTATTTATGCAAATCAAATCTGGGCAAAATCTCGATCACGCGTTATTTACCCCATAGAATAAAATATTTAACCCTTTCGCACGACAAAGAGTCTATGGGCATAAGGTTGAGTTTCCCAAAGAGAAAACCCCTCAAGCAATGCCAAGAAAATTCAGTGTCGTTTCGAAAATACTTCAAGATAGAAAGGAACAGAACATCAATTTTGCAGGCTAATTAATTAGAGGCTCACCGCGACAATTGTACGACTGATTGCAGATGTGTGTGAAGTTATATAACCCAGCTCGAAATAGAGTTGTTGGATAAGTCTGTCAGTTCAAACTACAGCATCAGCTGAATACAAATTTATGGAATGTCAACACTCAAATTTTATGTAAATTATTTGATCAATAATTAAAATTATGGCTATGATTTCGAAATAACAAGACAATACTCAATGAACAACCATCTCTCACTAAGTACAATTAAATAGTAAAGCTTTCTTTTCGGACCAGTGAAAATGGGCGAGAAGAAAGAAAGGGTTGAAATTGAAACTGGACGAAGGATTAATAAATTAGGCAGGGAATTAAACTCAAGTGCGCTATAGGAAAGGAGTTCACCAATAGTTCGGCAAATTAGGAAGAATGAGAACGGAATCATTTTGCAAGGGTTGAACAAATTCGTCGTAGGATTGCACACGTAATTAGGATGTACTTTTCTTTCAGAAACCGAATGTAAACTGAATTGAACAATTCCGAACACTAGCTGATGTCGGCACGTCGGGAAATTATAAAATGAATAATTAAAGTGAACTTAATTAAATTGGCGATGATTGATTAATTTGTAATAAACTTGAGGTGTGGTTACATGACTTTGTTTATTTTTCAATATTTATTCAATTCATCCCCTTTAAAAGAACGTGAGGTTAGTATAGTTTGATTAAAGTATTAGCACGACGTGAAGTAAAGTAGGTGGAAAATCAATTCAAATGATTCGGGTAAAGGTAATTAAAAATCTTCGGCAATGAAAACACAACTAACAGTGAGTAAAAAAATTTTCTTTGTTAACGCACAACGTTTCGCCTCTAATTCGGGGCTTCCTCGGGTGCTAGAAGTAACGTATATTGATTGAAGTAAGAAATAAAATATAAAAATACAAGAACTTACGGTTAGCGATGATTGTTATTCTATGAAAATTTCTATTTAAAAGGCGAAAAAGTGACATTTAAAAGAATAGAAAAATTTTGATTGATTTGAATTGTCAAAAATTCAAAAATAATTATAATATAACAACCAGCTGTGCAGTAATTAGTAAAATAATAATGGTAGGTGTAGGTATTCCAGAGATGTACCTATGTAAATGTTGAAAGATGTATAAGTGGTCTATATGTTGTGTAAATGAATTAAATTGTGTCTTATTGATGAGATCGAAATACATATTACTGAGTTTATGGGTATCTGTTCTGAAATTTAGACTGTTGGTGAATTTTTTATTGAAAATCATTCATGAAATTAATCTTTCAGACAGTATGTTTTCGAAATCTAAAATTTTTACATTGCCGAAATTGAAATTGTAACCTAGAGAATTGCTATGTTGAACTAATGCTGTTTTTCCTTCATCAGTGAAGATGTGACTAGACCTACAATCGTACTTATGGTTATTAACTCTGTTTTTCAATTTTTGCTTTGTTTGGCCAATGTAGCAACCGTTGCAGTTGAAGCGGTCTATTTTATAAATAAGATCGGATTTCTCTTCGGATGGCAATGTGTCTTTAACAAGTACGTACTATGCCAGTTCAGGCAGGGTTTCAGGTCTTATTGCCATCCATATTTGGGATCCCAGCCTAATATGCTTACGTACCGAAATAAACCAGGGTGAAAAACGAACAATTTTCAATTTTCAATTTCAATGGCATAGAGAATAAGGCCAATTATCCTTTGTCAAGAGTCTAATTAGTTTTTCAGACATTTGATATAAATGGTAAACGGAAAAACTTTCTAATTGGGAGATTCGGAGTAACATTAGAATCATCTTGTTGATTATTATTGGTAATGTTAAGAGTTGGTGTTGTATAAAATATTATTGATCAATTTGATTGGACAATTATTATCAATTGCTATTTTTTTTTTATTATTTCAAAATTTGTATTATGGAAAGATTTATGACTTAGTTTTAAAGTTTTTTGTTTCATCATCTCGATGATAATAATTTTTTGTTTCAAATTATGACAAGATCTGCAATTTAGTGTCCTAGTTGATGATGAAGGTTGTTACCTTTTAGACTCTCCGGATGGAAATTTTGAGAATCTTTTATTCTACCCGGGGTAGAAAACGGGGCCAGAGAGACCTCTGGGGTACATCACCGCTACAGTATCGACTAGCTCAGTTCGGAAACATTACCGAGTGTGTCAGCGTTCACGAATCACAAAGGGGCGCAGTGGCACGGCAAATTAAAAACCCTGATTTAGCAGTGACAAACATTTAATTATGAAATTACTCTAAATAAGTTTACAAAGGAGTACTAAACAACTAATCAAGAATTCGACGACTTATAGGCGATGAATATAATGTTTCTAAAATGAACTTGCCCGGCGAATCGTGCGACGTCATCAGCCCAGCAATCCCAGCCTCCAGATTCACTGCTTCTCTGCCATGCTCCTCCAGGTTCGCAGCGAGTCGGCCCCTCTTGTCATGCCGTCCACCGGTAACAGGCCCGCACAGCTGTCGGGTATGTTTTGGGGAGAATTCTCCCTGGACGCCACCTTCCATGTCGCTGCTCCGGTGAGACGGTTGATTTGCCGTGAAAGGTCGGCTGCGGCATGACTTTGGGGCGTTCCCACTGGACCTGGAACATGACAGAGAAACAGTAATCGGTCGCAAAAAAAGGCATAAATTGCACGATGACAAGGCCAATACACAGGCAACTAAGAAAAATAAATCAGCTACATACAAGTCGCAATAACAGGTGGTATTGACTCGTCGGACAGATAACCTCAAACATTTTGGCTTAATTAAACAAAATCGTGGAACCTGACATCACCGCCTGTCAAATGGCCGACACGGCTGCCAACCTGACAGACGGCAAAGTCCATCGACAGCAGACATTCCCAGTCGCACAACAAACAAAAGTGAACGGGGTTTTTCGCGCTCGGCGCACGACCGCACAATCAATTGCCAAACTGACACCGTGCGAGCGAGACGGATAAACTTTCAATAATACAGGCAGGCATGGTACGCGGGTAGCGAAAAGAATCAAACATGAGAAAGACAAGCTTTTCGAAATGAACTTAACTTTTCCTGTACTCGAAGTCCGGCGGGTGAGTTAGATTCCGCGGGACCCCACGAGCGAAGCTGGTAGAGTGCATTCGGTCGCCGACGGCACGGGAGCACAGAAACATGCAGACGATAGCCCCCTTGGTCGTTGGACGACAGCAGCACAAGTAGAGGTGGACGTTGGCGCTCTTCTGCGCGGGCGAGAGCGCAGATTGAGGGTTGGGCCCCCATGGGCATCCAAGGACAGCAGAAAACAGTTGTAGGGTGGACGTTAGCGCTCTTCTGCGCTTCCAAGGCCGCAGAAATATGGACGGAAGCGCTCTTCTGCGCGGGCGAGAGTGTAGATTGAGGGTTGGGCCCCCATGGGCATCCAAGGACAGCAGAAAACAGTTGTGGGGTGGACGTTAGCGCTCTTCCCTACCTTGAGGGGGCGCGGGGTGGACTGGCGGCGCGTTCATCACACCGACGAGATTGGTACGGGCATCCGCAGGTGGACAGGGAAGCGGAGAGCGTCCTCTCATGAATCGACGAGCAGCCCCCCGCCGAAACGGCCTGTTCACAAAAATGTACCAATAAAGAACCTGCTTTCCGGACGCAGATAACTTGAATTGAACATACCCAAGGCGCTCCTCTTTCAAAGTGGTGCACGCACCGTAAGTGTACTACTCACACATGACGTTTTTCGATACACTGGTTCGAGGCGGAAAGAACGAAATCTGGACGCGGCCGGTTTTATAGGGACGCCGTTTCTTGCCCCAAAAAAACTCCGCTGTTTTTATTCTCGACGGAACATTTCCATGGCCGCACAGTCCGACTGTCACTGCCAACTCAGCGCCGAGAAAATCACCAGAACTGACCACCCCGAGTTCAGGTCCGGGCTCAATTTTTGAAGAAGGGCCTCGCACCCTGAGCGCTCGAAAATCGAGGCCGTAACAAGGTTTTCTGAACCAGTCAGTAATGATAATTGATAACATTGGAGTCCTGTCTTATAACTAAAGTATCTAAAAATGGAATTTTATTGTTTTTTTCATTTCTGTTGTAAATTTTAGTGGATGGTGGTAGTTATTGAAGTAATTTAAAATGGAATCTATATTATTTTTGGGTATTGAAGTTAGTATGTCATCAACATACCTAACAAAAAAAAAAAAAGGAACATGGAATGGTAAATTTGGTAATGTACTAGTTAAAACGTCGTGCATCACCAAATTAGCTGATATGGGTGAAATGGGACTGTCCATAGCTGTTCCAAAAATTTGAGAAAAAAATGTTATTATCATAAACAAAAAAATTAGAATCAAACAAGATACTGATGATGTTTTTGAAAAGATCTAAATTAATATTGGTGGAATCTGAAATAGTATTCCAATATTTATCCAAAAGAGTTGAAACAAGTTCTTTATCAACATTAGTGAATAAAGAAGAAACGTCAAGAGAGATTAGAATATAATCATTAGGAATGATCATATAATTTTGTTCAATAAATTCATAGGAATTTGTGATGTCATATTTGAAAGTTGGAATCAAATTATTAATTATAGTTGTGATGTATTTTGATAGAAAAAATGATGGAGAACCTATGCAAGAGACAATTGGTCCTAATGGATTGCAGGGGCGGGCTTGGCTTTCGTGGCGCCCTAGGCATGACTGAATTGGCCGCCCCTTCCCTTTAGAGAAGTGTATTCCAGAGAACTAGTTTGTGTTCATATTCTTAGAGCACTAACTGCTGTTAATGATAATAAGTGGTTTTTCCTCAATCGTTGACATAAATTAACAAAAGTTGAACAGAAAAAAATTATGCGAACGCGATTTTCGTTGAATAAAAATAGAACCACCCATTTTTTCCCAAGAAGACGATGCCGATGCCGCCCCCTTGGATCTGCCGCCCTAGGCACGTGCCTACTTTGCCTATTGCCAAATCCATCCCTGATGGATTGTCTTGTTTATGTATTTTTGGTAAACCGTGTATTCTTGGTGAATGACCATCATGAGAAATTAAGGTGTTATAGATTTTTTTATTGATGATGTTAGAATCTAGTAATCACTGTCCTTAGTAATTTTCATAGGACGAAAGGTCTCAATTTGACTTTGATATCTGTATTTAATGTGGAAGGCTCATTACACTTGTCTTTGAGGGGCCCTGAAGTGCAATTAATTAGAACTCTGCCTCAGGTATTCAATCCGTGAACCGATTTTTACCAATCATGTTTTGAACAATAGGTTGGTAATTGGTTCTTGATCATTTTCCAACGATTTTTCGTCCAGTTTTCCGATTTTTTTTTTCATTTTTTAACGTTAGTTACAAGCGATTTCATACGAACAAGAAAGATTATTCCGCCTTGGTAACATGCAGTTGTAATTTTGTCCCTTTATCAAGAGTTCTTGTTTCATCAAAGCTCAAAGATCGGAATATGTTCAGAATGAACGCTTCGCTCAAGGGCCAGGTCATTTATCACTTCATTCTTATCCCAAGCTAGATTCCGGGACTTATTAAACGTCGGGTCACCCTTGAGGGAACCATACATCTCTAATGTTTATTTCCAGTCGATTCTGATCATGTAGTTTCTTGATGTTTCAGCTTCAATTTGAGGCCTGGATTTTGAAAATCGGTCAAGAACGAAAAATGCTCGGAAAAATGATATCACCGAAAAACCAAGAATTTTTCGTACCACCCTGTGAATAAAGAGGCTAGGGAAATTAATCGAGTACCTATTGTAGGAAGCTATGAGGTTATTGTTTGTGTCTCCAATGTTAGAATCCAGAAGAAAGAACATTTCTTCAAATGGGAGCATGTTGAACGCCTGGCAGTTTTGCACCGCTTTACATGTCACCCTGTATGAACTTCACTCAAGTTGCATTGAGTTTTTTCCATTTAGAGTTATGGATTATCAGAAGATTGGACTAAGCAACGGCATAAACAGTTTCCAAATCGTCTGAAACAATCAGGAATTATCCCGATTTGAAAAGGGGCAACATTTTCGGTGTGTCGTATTCAATGTTGCGTAGTTCAACTCGTGAATTTCCATCTCCACTGCAGCATTTCACCGGCCGCCGCATTGTTATGTTATTTTTCCTCTATGGGTTTATTATGCGGGCGAAGTAATAGAGTTCAATCTTTCTCGAAATTTCAGATCATTTTAGTCTGATTTGGTCGAACTTGTGCCCAGACAAGACGATCCCACAATCCTATAAATGTTCTTCATTTTGTACATCACCCATTTAAGTATCAAATTTGATGTAGACAGTAAGACAGAAAGGCATTCCAAGAGTTATTAGTGGAGGAAATAAAGCTGTACAAGAGGTCAAGGAACACAACGGCTGATGGCTGGTAGGCAATAGGCGAAATTCAGTGCCATTTCTGCGCTGGCGCAACCATGCTAGGGGATTTGAGAATAGTGCCGTATGCTAACACATGTAAAAAGCGTAATTTCAACATTGTCTATTATTGAAACGGCTGGAAATGAAACTTTCAAATAAGCTATGGAAAAAAGAGTGTTTCTTGATCTTTCATTGTGTTCAAGACCAGCAATGATGGATCAGTTCTAGATACACAATGAGCGAAAATATGGTAACGTGTTTATCAGTTGGTGTGTTTTTGAAAATACCGCCCTACTTCTGGTATTCTTCTCTGCCTTACGGTTGCCGTCCTGTCTGTCAGTGGCATGAAACTGCATGTAAACAAATGGTATCTAAAATTTTATCGGGTTATATGTGTAATATATCAGAGGTTTTGTTTTCTGTTTTTTTTTTTTTTCAAAAATGACTGGCAGTTTGTTGAGTGCCTGATTCTGTGGCCTGGCTGCAAAAACCGTACGAAAACAACATTACAGTTCCATTTCATGTGTGTTCCCAAAAAACATCACCTTCTAGGCAACCAGTTATACACTGAAAACGGATTTTTCGTTCTTTTCGGAACACTACGCGCGGAATTCATTTTTTCGACAGCAATGCACATGGACAACATCATTCCACATAATCTAGCATGGAAGTCAGGAGTTTCTTGTCATCTATTTTCCTTTGTTGAATCGACGGCTGAAAATCTGCGGGTTTTGACTTTTCCTAGCTCGCGCAGACGCATGAGTTCCATCCCCTAGCTTTGCGAACCTACAGCGCAACTCGTGCCGCTGAATATCGCATATAGGCATGGAGCTCTCAACAACCACGATCAGATTTGTACATGCTGGGAGGTGTCAAGCTTACGGTTCAAACAGGAAGCGCCATCTAAACGGCATTTTCGGCAAATATACAACCTTCCCAGTATACGTATGTAACACAACAAAAAGAACAACAAGACAGAGACCGGCATATTATAGGAGATGCAAAGAAACCAAAACAGCGTTTCGCAGACTGATAACGCACGCGAAAGTCTTTCATATTTAATGTTGCGTCGGCTTTTGTTTGTGATGATGTCCCTTCTTTCGGGCTAAGAATTGACCATCGGTCAATCGAGGGGACCATTGTAATTGACGACGGATAGGCGAGTGATGATGGCTTTTTGTGTACACGGCTTTATTTCCTTCAATGCTCTACTACTGGTGGCTACTACATCTAGAATCTATCAGAAAGACTGATCTTATGTTGTTTTCGTTCCGGATGTGGCAAGAGCAAGATATCGAGACGTTGTGCCCAGTGCCCCACTGTGCTGTTCCATAGCAACTATGAGATGGTTGTAAAGTTAATTCACAATTTTTCTTGCGAAACTTACTGCAGGTAACCCTCTCGATAACTATATTCTATCGAACACTGAAACTAATAGAGCAGCTGTTCGAAAAATGGTGTTTTTCTGCATTGTATTTGCCATAAAATCAATCACGACCACAGAAATGAGTCGTAATTTCATCAATTTCCACTGTAGAATTTTCCAAAAAATGGATCTGAAAAGGTCTTTATAACGCAAAACTGATTAATTATTTGGTCCCGGTCCCGGCCACAGCAAAGATTCGTGAATTTCCATTTCTACTGCAGTACTTTACTACAAATTGGTCCAAATCCTATAACTTTATACAGCGACATTAGATTATTGGGTCGCTGTCTAAGACGACAGGCCGCCGCACTGTTTGTTACGTCTTCTTCTTTGGTTTTATTATGCGGGCGAAGTGTTCGAAACTTCACCCTTTCTCGAGATGTCACATTTTCTGTTCAGGCCGGGCTTCTAGAATTGACCTGGTTATGTGAGTGCCTCGCATGATGGATGGGCAAATTTGACGGCTATTTGCCGAGAGCGGAGGAGGATTGTCGGATGGAGAGATCACCGGGGATGGCCAGTGGTGACGAAGTTCTAATCAACCACGATCCGGTTTGTATATGCCGGGAGGTGTCCAGCTTACGGTTTAAACAGGCAGCGCCATCTAAATGGCATTTTCGGCGCTTCAAATACACAATCTTCCCAGTACCTATTATAGATACGTATGTACGAAAACAAAAAAGAACAACAAGGCAGAGAGACCGGCATATAGCATATAGGAGATACTAACGAACCCAAACAGCCTTTCGCAGACTGATAACGCAAGCGAAAGTGTTTCATATTTGTTCGATTTTGCGTTGGCTTTTGTTGCTAAAATGATGTCGTTTCTCCGGCGGAGGGTTGACCGTTGTAGTGCAAGGAAGATAGATTTCAAATTTGATACTCTGTTCAGAATTGAGTGCTCTATCACATATTCAAAATCGCCGAAAATCGCACCCAAGGATTTTGAGTATTGGAGGAGGGGGGGTTAAAAATGGCAACTTCGAATTCATTGTATGCAAATTTATCATAATTCGACGCATTATATCCTGCCGATATCATTTTGGTACAAAAAGTGTCGATCATTGTTGAAGGGGTCTTGTGGGGGGGGGGGGCGAAGCTTGGCTGGGTGGTCCTTTCTGTTTCCTGGGCTATAGAACCGATCACAACAAGTTTAGTATCTTTTTCAACTAAATTCAAACTTCTGAACTCGAATCCGATGTGTAAATTTGGATAAAAACAAGTTCAAACAAATTGACTTGGAAAAACTTGTTTCTTCTTTGTTCGCACAAGATCGCACTGCAAGGTTTTGAGTTATTCAAGGAGGAGGATAACATTTTGGCAGGATTCAAACTCTACATTTGTAATGAAAACTGTTACCCTCCTTCTCAAATAACTCGAAACCCTGCAGTGCGATTTATGGCGATTTGGTTAATGTTGTAGGGAATCCAGTTCTGCACAAATCCTCGAATTTTCAAAAATGAGCTACAACTCAGTAGCCCGTAGCACTTGATTTCGCAACGGCTGATTCCACCAATTTAACTCGCCATCCTCAATCGACATGTTGGGAGAGGGGAGAGTAACCGGTCCGGTTACTGGTACCTATGTAACCCGCGGAAAAATACTCAATAATGAATGTCGCACAAAGAAACATCAGAGGGAACGTCGATTGTCAAAAAAAAAAGAACAACGACATTCAGTGGGTCCATGCATTCAGTGTTGCCAGTGTCAGTACGTTTGTACTGAATTCAGTACTCCTGCAATCAAAAAAGTACCTCGTTGACAATTTCAGTAGGTTTTCCATTTTACGCTTTTCTGTTCTGTTCAGTGAAAACTTTGTGAAAAGCTAGAGTAAAAACAGAAAAATTATCGCATATGAATGTTTTTAGGTTGATCAAGCTTATTCATCTTTGTAATTTTAATCTTAGAAGTTTAGAACTGCCGTTGTTAGTACGCTGTCTTCCGAATTCAGTACGTTTTTGAAGCCAGTTCGGTACTTTCATTTCGCTACTTCTGGCAACACTGCATGCATTCAGTGCAAAGATGATTCAGTGGTTGTCATGGCGACAAGGAAGGACTTTACGCGAAAACGGAGTGTTGTTCAAGTGGTCAAACGGAATATTTAATGTGAGTAAATCGCATTTTTCCATGCCTAAATCGACTCAAAATTGCATAGGTAAGGAAGAGCGAAATGGTGGTAGAATAGTTGTTACTGTAAAATGTGCGGCTTCCATCGCTCTTCATGGCTCAAGCACCCGATATGGTCGATAATATATCGATATTTAGTTTTTTTTCAGCATAGTGATAGTATTTTCAGCGAAATTATTGAAATTTTCGAAATTTTCATTCATGATTGCAATATTGTTATGTAAGGTGTGTGGGGAATTCAGGGAGGAATTCTAGTTTTCTCTTTATGTATTGTATTTTTCTAATAAATAAGAATTATTTTGTCACATTTCGTTTCATGATATAGTCTCCCATTCTTCAGGTCTTCACTTGGTTGTTAGGTAGTGGCTCACCGCATGTCAACGTTTGCATTGCAAATTTTTCAAATTCACGGAATGTGCTAATTTCATTTTGAAAAAACTACCGTCGGAAAACCGGAACCGTGCCAATTTTGGAAATGGGTCTACACGACGCCCAATCCAATATACTTTTGATATCGGTCTGACTTTTTCGGAAAAAGTCGATCCCCAAGCGAAAATGAATTTTTTGGCAAAGGCTAGAAAAAAATTTTAAAATTCATAACGCTCGACTGGAAAATAGTTGGAGAATTGTAACATCAGACTTATTTTACTCTTTTGTTTTGTTGCTTCCTGCCAAATTTGGTTCCAATCCATCGGATAGATTTTGGATAATTGAATGATGAAGTTTTGAACTTTGACATCCTTTATTATTTGGCAGATGACAGATAGAGCAATACTTTCAACTGTTCTGAATACAGTCTTTCATGGGCCTTCAAACGGCATATCGTGAGTCAAGTTCCGTGAGATACAGCTTGAGTCATTTTTTGATAGTGACACTTCCGTTTGACAGATGACAGTCAAAAACCAATGGACTAATTCGACGGTGGAACCCATGGATGTAGGAATGGCTGGATGGAGCATTACGTCAAAAATGCGGTTCCCAAACCGGAAATGTCAGAAAAGGCCTCCAAAGTGAACTTGATTTAGTCGGGTAACAGTGGCGCACAATTATTTTTTTCAAGGGTTTGGCATTTTAGCTGTCACAAAACGTAAATCGCCAATGCCATCACGTACATTGAGAAAATTTGAAGATAATAAAGAAAAATGCGGCCGAGGTAGTGACTAAATCGCGTTGTTGTTCAGTTGGGTCTTACGAAAATGCAGGTCAGCCAATATTATAGCAGATCAGCAAGAGACCTTATACAGTTATCCGGCCAGGCAAGGCTGCAAGAATTTTGTGCCCTGTCGCCGCCAGTAGCAACGCTTTGGGAACTTGGTGCTTATAAATGTGACCTTTTATTCATACACCAAGGAGGTGAAAATCCGAAATTGAACCCCTCTGATTGAAAAACCACCCTGGACTAGTTTAGCAATGTCGTTGAAGCAGCCATTGAAAGGACTTGGAGTGGAGCAACTTGTGATTGTGGCCTGAAGCTGCTCGTAGAAAATTAAAGGAGTCTGGTTATATGGGCTAACCTACAAGAACTGATCTATTTAACCTGCAAAAGTGACTGGCCTCCACTTCAAACTCCTCAAAACTCCAAATCAAAATTTTCCAATTTTGAGCTTGTTTCAGTACCGAATAAAATTGTGTTTACTCGTACAAGTATAGTGTAAGGTTTGATTGGATATCTGGATGAAACAGATTAATTTATTCTGCAATTTATTTCAAATATCACGTACATAGGCGCCTATACTATAGTTAGTAAAAGACAAATAATTATAACTGCTATCTACGAACATGTTTTTAATATCAATCATAATGAAGAAATCACTTCTGACTTCTGGAACAGTAGGCAGTGGTATCGACACCAAAGTGAGCAACAATTTCACAGGAATTTCTTGACCTTAAGAATCATGATTACCTACAATAAAGTGTGAGAATCTCAGTCTGAGCTTAATGCAAAAGGTTAATACTTGCAAGATATAACTACTGAGTATTGAGTACTTGGTATATTGATAACCGAGGACTCAATCACTGATATCTCAACTTTAACATACATAATTGTAGTACCAGTGACAACAAAAAAACAGACCACTGTCATTCATTATTTCACGGTTTTTGCAACAATTTGGACTCCAAATGCTCCTCAATTAGGATATGTCCATATCTTGGCTGTTAGTTGCAACCGACATGTCCAAATTGGAGATCGTTTGGGCCAAATTGTTGAAAAAAACCGGTTGAGTACTGAATGACTGTGTCCTCCTTTTTTGTCCACACTGGTACCAATTCAAAAGGAACTTCAAGTGCTAACATTCAAACTGGTGAACTGAGTGGAAAACATTTTGAAAGAACTTGGCCAAAGTTTTTCAAAGTTAGGTAGGTTATAGCATTGTTGTACCTAAGGTACTTATTTTTACAACTGTTTTTGCAACAAATTCCAACACAGTTACTAGAAAAGGTAAAGCGTTTGTGAAAGCATAAGCTTTTGTTGCATTATAAAACTTCCAACAGGACAAGATGTTTCGGCAGCATGGCAGCTTCGATGACAGCACAAGTGAGCCAAGTCTTTCTCCATTTGAGAACGGCAGTAGATAGCAGCCAAAACGCAGTATCCTAACTAGTTTTTTTCGAGAATTTTTGCCATTCCACATTGCACTTGGTGAAGTCTTGTATCAGTCAGCAAATTTTCTTTCAGGCAAGTATTATTAGCTTGGAAATATGTCCGAAAACGAAGCCGAAGAACGGAATACTTCATCTAAAACCAATCCATTCAACATATATCCCCGAGCATCTTCATCTCCATCATTCAAACGAGCATTCAAACTTCTAATTTTATTTGAAGTGTTGACTTGGGAGTTGCCGAGTTTTCACTATTTTCTGCAAGAAATCAGAACCTCATTAAAAAATAATCATGTAGCCCCCGTTTGCACCAAAAATTTGATCATGAAATAGTAAATCGAGCTTTTTTGCTGAATTTTAGCGTAGTACCTGATGAAAAATGCAGTTTTACAAAAAAAAATATGGGAAAATGTTCATTTCTCAACAGCTTAGATGCATCGCCTGTGGTCAGTCAACTGGCAGACCAAAGAAAATCCTCAATTAGCTATTTCATGAATTAATTCTTATGCTGCAACCGAGGGTAGGTTTAATAAAGATTGCAATTTGTTGGGCGATTTAGCCCTTTTTTCTAAGATGCCTGATGGATGTAACGCCACTGAAGGTGCTGTCAAATCGCATAAGTGAGGTTATGTAAGGTGGTGGAATGGAGCGTTTTTCGGGGAAAAAATGAATTAACATGAATATTACGGCCAGTAATTCATCAAACTTGACTCACCGATGAAGCGCAATGCCCTCTGAACTTGAGGTTGTGGTCCGCAACAGCCCGCACAATTTACAGGACACCATCGTGGACAACTCTGCAAAATGAATCGGATTACAAACGAACTGTACTGGAACTGGTAGAAAAAAACATTATTCTCGTTGCTGTTATGATAGATCAGACATTACTTACTCAGAATTACAAATTTTGATGCACTCAATTCCACTTATTTGGACTGACGCGATTTCTGTGACAGCCAGTTGACGGTTTCGAACAGCGTGTTGATTATATTTCAAAAATCAAGTTCACCTTGGAGGCCTCGCTTCCGCTTTAAGCCCCGCCCCTCAGCTCAAAATCGGGTACCAAAAATTCAATTGTTTTTGGCTTTATGCTCTATCCAGCCATTCCTACATCCATGGTGGAACCATGTCTGTGTACCAAATTTCATGTCGATCGGATTGACGTTGCGGCTGTTATCGTGGAAGGTTACAGACAAACATAATACAGTTTATAGATATGACAGAAACTATGCCGTCATGGCCGCCTCGAGGGGGGTGGAGTGCTGTTGACTATGAGGGGCGACCTGCTGTCCTCGTTTGTTGAGTTGAGGGATAACGGGTATATGGAAAGAGTCCAATTGGTGGACATCCTCATGACGATCGCTCTTGTCAAACCATATGTCTTGACACGAATTTTGCACGTGGGAAAAAGAACTTTTTGTATTTTTTTTCCTCAATTTATACCTAAAAGTAAGTCGATTCAGGAGCGGAGGCACTCTTACAGGGTCATCAGTAACTGAGTACGGCCCTGTCAAAATTTGGAAGAATTTCTTGAAAATTTCCGAAAGTTTGTCCGATGGCTTTCGGTTATGTATCAATTTCTATGTACCTATTCGAGAATGAGAAATTCAACAAAACTGGTCCCGAACAGATAGTGCCGTTATTCTCGAAGATACAGGGTGAAGCGTAAATTTCGACCCAACATTTTTGAGGTATTTCCGGATCTTTTTCCGAAGTGATGGGGAAAGGATGAAGCACCGTTTCTATTTTAACTTGATTTTTGGTCCTGATTTCAGAACAAATTCAGAGGGGTAGGCAATCGCGAGCAGTGATTGGTGTTTCGGTACAGCTCCGCAAAAACTTCTTGTATCTGTTAGGTCATGTTCATATTGTTACGATATTTCGCGTACGGGTTCGAATATAATTGAGACGATTGTTTTAAAACAAACACTGTTCATTTCTGCACACTACAATCAATACACCAACAATTATTCACGCTTGGAATTATATCGCAGGTACTTCGCTTGTTTCACTCGCTTTACCACTTCGCATTCCAATTCAATACTGCCGCGAGCTGCCGGCTGATGCTTTATATAAGGCCTCCGAACAGCGTTCCCGAGCTTTCTGTCTACTTCCAGCAAATTCCATAGTGCCTGGCATATGCGGTTTCTAGACCATTCCTGAATAATCACACACACGTTCCGCGTGCTTTCCATGTGTTCTGGAATCTGCACCTCCGCCAAAGTGAACTGATGTTCCTTGATCGAACGTTGGAGTCTCCATTCAGTTTCACGTACACGAACGCTCTGGAATGCACCAGATCGCTCTAGACTTCTACACTGCGATCTAATGGATGTAAGGATCAAGAAAGATCGAGTGTTTTCCAATATAAACGGGATCGCCGCTCGTAACAATATTGTCAAATGATGAAGACGTTTCAAGTTTGCATTTGCATGTCGTTCAGAAAAGGAAATACGATTCGATTGAAATCGGTAATGTACCGCGATTGTTTTCATAGATACCGGGTGAAACGTCTATGTCACTCGATATTTTAGAGTTACCTATTTGATGATTTCTTTATTATTTCTTTTCTGTAACGTATCTGCAGGAAAAGGTTTCACTCACATTCTTCTTTTCAGCTCACACACCTTGGATAACATAATACCGAGCATAATACATACCTAAAGGCAACCTCAAAATATTCTGGGCAACACAGTACCTACCTTGAGCCCCGCAAAGCGTTCCTGCAACCCCTAAATTGTTTTCACATTTCGCAACCGAAGGAGACGGTTTTACTGTGCACTTGCACATTTTCGTAAACGAGAATTACCATTTCATTGATGCCAAAGATATAACAAGACCCTTAGTTTCTCCAATACAGGGTGAATGTATAACGTGACTCGATAGCCAAGAGATATTTTCAGATTCTTAGCGCACTTCTCCAAACGGGAAAGAGCTTATATGTTCTTGCTTTGTCCGTTTGTCTGTCCGTCCGTCCATCAGTTACATTATCTATAGTCCTAGACGAAAGGATGTGAAAAATTTCATCAAATGGGTACCTAGCTTATGATAGACTCAAACCAAGAAAAAATTTGTTTTATAGTGTTCCTCTTGCATGCCGGAAATCATACCTTCACTCACTATGCTTACCTTACCACTTACCATTTACCACTTTACTTAGGTACCTACTATAGGGTTAATCCGCATGGGAGGAGCTTTGTGCAATCGCGAACAGTTTTCTTCTGCCAGGATTAATTTTTTTGAGCTCCTGCCTCCCAATGTACCGCAAGCTCGACCAATATAAAAGATTTTTGGTAAGTATTGAGCAGGATAGTATACGACAAGGGATGGGAAGCTGCAAATGAAAACCAATTACGGCGTCGCATTTTTCAATAACATTAGAGAATTTCGCATTGGAGAAATTGATCCTGGAGAATCATGGAACATGGCAGAAGAGAATTGAAATCCATCGATGATAATGGTCCATTATCAATATGTTAAATATGAATTTGTTATTGTTATATATGATGGTCATTTTTTGCAGTATCAAGTTGAAAGATGAAGACTATTCAGAAGAAGTTATTAGCTTTAAAGGGAGCCCACTCAGCGGTCCACAGCTCAAACGTCCTACTGGAAAAAAGTCCACGACTCATTTATCCCCGAGTTCTCCCACTGCGAAGACATCCGCTGCTAAACGATCCACCGGAGAAAAGTCCACCACGCATTTATCCACGAGCCTTCACACCGATAATCATCCCACGGCTCAAATGTCCCCCCCCCCGGAAAAAAGTCCACCGTTCATTCCGTTCGTTCAGTCAGCTTCTTTAGCCGCAAGTTTTGATTTTAGTCGTAAGCACTGCATCACTTATTGGCTGTTCTGAGGGGGCTGGTTCATATGAGCCAATGGGCGTCGCTGCGCTTGCGACTAAAATTAAAACTTGCGGCTAAATAAGCTGACTAAACCCACCTTAGCCACTGTCACAGCCGCCTACACTCATAGACATTTCAAAACTGGTAGATGGTCGATGGTCTGTTGAATGTATGTTTGATTGCATAAGTATATTAGCATGAAAAATAGCAGCAGTTTATTTCTTGTCCATAACATTACTCGACAATAGCTCGTTTTCTAACAGTGATCTAACATAAAATTTGCAAATTTCAGTGCCACAACTCCACAAGTCATTTTTGAATGGAATGCTCTTCATCAGGGACGAAATCACAAGGGGATGGGGAGGAAGGCTACCGCCGACTAAATGTCGGCAGTTGGCATTTCCAAGTTCCTAGTTGGCTCTATGGCTCCCATATAATAAGTTCCATGAGAGGATTTGTTGCGATGGCAATACCTAACTATAATAATTATGCAACCAAACATACAACCAACTTCTCTAGTTTTGCTATGTCTATGGGCGAAGTCACCTGGCAGTGGATGGATGCGTGGTGGACCTTTTTCCGGTGGATCGTTTCAGCAGTAGATGTCTTCGCGGTGGTAGAACTCGGGGATAAATGAGTCGTGGACCTTTTTCCGGTGGGACGTTTGAGCTGTGAACTGATTTCGCCCTGGACTGCTGGGTATGGACCCGCTTTGAACAATTTCCCAAAACTTTCGGACCATACGTTATTGATTCTACGTTATAGTTTCTGTGTATAGTATGGGGGCATAGGTCGTGCCGTGTGCAGCTTCGTGAAGATATATAGAGTTATGTCTCGAGTTATGTCTTAATCGATTCCTAAGGGATCAAGGACCATGAAAAATTATGGTGGAATATTGGCATCTACTGCAGGCAAATATGGTGGAGGCGCCAAAATGGGCTACATCTGGTAATAAGAAACTGGCTGCAGCTCGTTTGCTTTTCAACGGATTTCAACACCTGGAATTGTCACTTTTCAGACAAAAGAATTCTTTATTTCATACCTAAATTTACAAACGTCATTTCGGGAAACTGTCAAAATTGTCTTTATAAGATATGCTAAATTCCGGCCTTTTTTCAAGGTTATCTGATATTTTTGAAACCTCGCAGTATTATAGATCTTGAGGTGCCCTTCCCAAATTTCTACTTTTTCACTTCGTATCTTTGCCGTTTTGACCGCCATACTGAAAAGATGGCGCCCAAAAAAACAGTTTTTTTTTTCAATATCTTGAATTCAACTGACTCAAGATTAAAACATGTATTAAAACGTGGAGGAAAGCCCATTCAACTCCTCACAATTTGACATATCAATCATCCTTGTGTGCCTTACGGTTCTTGAGTTAGGGCTTTCAGAACTTCCGGAAGCATCAACTTTCGGCATTCAATCAGCATGTTAAATTGATACGGCCTTCATGTAGTAAGCAAATTAACCATAAATAGCTTTTGGCCATCAACCATAGATGATGAAAAATCTAGAAAATCGATCATGGTGATGTTATTTGTGCAATTACAGGGTGAACTGTGAATAGTGCAAGAAAGATAGATTTCAACCTCGGAAAAAATATGGACGTCCTGAAAATTTGATATTTTGTTCAGAATTGACTGCTCTACAACATATCCAAAATCGCCAAAAATCGCAACCGGGGGTTTTGAATTATTGGAGAGGGGGTAAAAAATTGCAGCTAAAAATGAAGGGGATGGAACCCGTCAATCCATGGGATGCAAATACATTATAGTTCGACGTATCATATCCCGTTGATACCATTTTGGCACAAAAAGTGTCCATCATTGTTGAAGGGGAGTAGTGGGGGGGGGGCGAAGCTCTGCTAGGTGGTCCATTTTGTTTTTCTGGCTATGTAGAACCGATCACGACAAGTTTGGTATCTTTTCCGACTAAATTCAATCTCCTGAACTCGTATCCGATGTGTGAATTCGGATGAAAACAAGTTTGAACAAGTTAACTTGAGAAAACTTGTTTTTTCTTTGACAGTTTTGACGATTTTTTTTTTACTGTTGGAGGTGTTCATTTTTAGAAAATTTGAACAAAATCGCTTTGAATCGCAATGCAGGATTTTGAGTTATTCGAGGAGGAGGATAACATTTTGGCAAGATTCATACTCTATGAACTGTTACCTCTCCCCTTGAATAACTTAAAACCCTGCAGTGCGATTCATGGCAATTTTGTTTATGTTATAGAGAGTTCAATTCTGCACAGATCCTCCAATTTTCAAAGATAAGTTGATATTTCTTAATTAGTTTGAGGTGTTTTCATTTAAAGGTGCATGCTGTAGTGTTCTGGTCAGTAGTAGACGACGCGCCGCGCCGGCTCAAGTTCAAATCGATTTTTTAAACTCGAGAAACAACATTATACATCGAGTGTATGATTTTCGTGGGAAATACACTTTGATCTAATTGCCCCTGAAATATTTTCAAAGATAAACACCTCTAACAGTGAAAAAAAAACTCGTCAAAGTTGTCAAAGAAAAAACAAGTTTTCTCAAGTTAACTTGTTCAAACTTGTTCTCATCCAAATTTTCGCATCAAATTCGAGTTTAGAAGATTAAATTTAGTCGGAAAAGATACCAAACTTGTCGTGATCGGTTCTACATGGCCAGAAAACCAAAATGAACCACCTGGCAGAGCTTCGCCCCCCCACGACCCCCCTTTATCAATGATCGACACTTTTTGTACCAAAATGGTATCAGCGGGATATGATGCGTCGAATCAGAACGTATTTGCTTTCAATGGATTGAAAGGTTTCATCCCCTCCATTTTAAACTGCAATTTTTTACCCCCCCTCCAATAACTCAAAACCCCCGAGTGCGATTTTTGGCGATTTTGGATATGTTGTAGAGCACTAAATTCTGAACAGAATATCAAATTTTTATGACGTCCATATTTATTCCGAGGTTTTGCCGATTTTTTTACTATTTTTCCTGTACTAGAAGGCAAACTGTCTGTAGAAAGAAATAAAGGTAAGTATGTAATATAAGTAGCACTTGAAGGGTACCCAGATACATTCGAAACTCATTATTTTTATGAAATTTGGGGTTATTATTCAGAATATCTACTTCTCCACTTCGTATCTCTGCCGTTCTGGCCATAATTTTCAAAATATGGCGCCCAAAAAAACCTATTTCAGGAAAATTTTCGAAAAATTTGTCATACAATTTTAGAATTCATATCAAAGTGAAAAGTCCAATAAATTATCTAAAATTTGACATCTGAATCACCTATGTGCGACTTACGGTTCTCAAGCTATACCTTTTCAAAGTCAATTTTTCCTTAGAATTTACCCTGTAGTTGCATAACAACCGTTACCATGATTGATTTTCTGGATGTTATTGGTCTGTGGTTGACAATTTATCATTATTTATGGTCAATTTGACTGCCACGTGGAGTTAAGATCAACTCAACATGCTGATTGGATGACAAAAGTTGATGCTTCAGGGAGTTCTAGAAGCCATAACTCAAGAACCGAGAGTAGCACGTACACGAGTAAGGTGTCAAATTGCAGACAATTGAATAAGCTTCCATTCGCATACAAACGCTTCTACCTCACATTGAGTGAAATGAAGATATTGACCAAAAAACTGTTTTTATGGGCGCCATCTTTTCCATATGGCGTCCAACACAGCAAAGATACGAATTGGAAAAGTGGAAATTCGGAAAGGGCACATCAAGATCCATAATACTCCAAGTTTCAGAAATATCGGATAACCTTCAAAAAAAGGCCGGAGTTGAGCATATCTTCATGACAGTTTCCCGAAATGATGTTCGTAAATTTAGGTACTGTAACAAATACAAATACTACTACTGCCGGCCCTGCTAGCCGCCATCTGGAGGGTTAAACACCCCGTGGCTTGCAGGCCCTTTTCCTTCTCGCATCATCCTATTTAGTTAAGTCGAGACCTTCGGTCCGCTCGCTTGTACGATATATATTTTCTATTAATAAACCGTAATACTACCAGATTCCAGTATTATAATTATTACAGTGGCGCCCAACTCAGTGGCCTTCATTTGTTTGAAGTACCTTCTGACCCAATCATAAAGTACAAGTGACTGAACACTGCTATCACAGTGCCAGATAACTCATTTCCCCGTGTGTGAATCTCCTGCATTATTACATAACGAGAGCGCAGTTACCTCTCGCGTACGTGTGCAGATCGACGTTCCAAGACGTCGCAACCAGAGAGACCCAACACGAGAGCCTACACCCGCTTCCTTCACGCCAAGAGGATGGAGAACGTGGTGCAACACAACCCCGATGGAGGCGTACAACAGCAACTGGCGAACCAGGTGTCGAGCATTCCACCTGATCAAGTAACCTTGCTGTTGCAGACCATGCAAAAACTACTGGAACAGCAAAGTGCCGTTCTGCAAGCAACGACTCCGCAAACATCGCGAGGCAATTTTGCTCATTGTACCGCGCGTTTTGACGGAAAAGGTGATGTCGAAGCCTTCATTGCAGCAGCGGACACCTACAAACAGTGTTTAAATATAGACGATCAGTGCGCGATAGTAGGTCTGTCGATGTTATTGACAGACTTAGCCGCGACGTGGTACGTCGGCATTAAAAAGACAATCACTAGCTGGAATGACGCTCTGGCTAAGCTCCAACACACCTTTGGCGCAAAGAACCCTCCGCATAAAGTATTTTGCGAGCTTTACGCAAACGGACAAGGTGCGGAGGCTACGGACATTTTCATTTGTTGCGCGCGAGCCTTATTGGCACAGTTGCCTAGTGACTATATTTCCGAGATAGTGGAGTTAGACATGGTATACGGGCTGTTGGCGTTCCGAATTCGCAAGGATTTACCCCGCGACAGCGTCACCAGCTTCTCCGAGTTGCTGGATCACGCGCGCAAAGTGGAGACAATTCTCGCGGAATGCGAAACGCTCCTACCGCGACCACCGTCGCCTAAGAACCAAAGACCACGGTGTGATTACTGCAGAACATTCGGACACACCATGCCGGAATGCAGGAAGCTGGCCTCGCAAAACAGTAGACCGCAGGAACCAGCTATACCTCCGCCGCACCTCAAAACGGAGCAGGTAACTTGCTACCTGTGCGGACAACCTGGTCACCTGCGCCAAAACTGCCCGAGCGACACGAGAGGTAACCCCTCTGCACTCCACACCAACTACACCAACGCAGGTTCCCTGGATCTATTTGCATTGGACGCCCCGATGCCTCCCGCCGCTTCATGTGATCGTCCCCTTTTGCAAATCCAGGTAGCCGGTGCTCACGGAACAGGCCTATTAGATACGGGAGCTTGTCAAACTATTGCCGGCCCCAAACTGTACAAAATTCTGAAATCCCAAGGATGTCGCTTTGCCGAGCAAGAAAAAACTATACGGCTGGCTGACGGGTCCACCAAAACCCGTGATTTATTAGTGACGACCGCTGCTGTGACTTTGAATGATCGAGTCATAAATTCCACGTTCACGGTCCTGCCAGATGCTGAAAATCAGACCATCCTCGGGGTCGATTTCGTGAGAAACGCCGGAATCACTATTGATATCGCAAAGGGCACGTATGCCTTCGCGGATGCACCGGATACAAAGTTCCAACTGACCTTCGAGACCCAAACCGCGACCGCTAATTTGGGTGCAATTAGCATCCTCCGCGAGGACGAAGGATCACTGCTAACAACCGAACGAGACGCTAGGGGAGGTGCCGCCTTCTTTGACACCGGGAACCCTGCATCGATCATTGCACCGCATCGCAGAAGAAAGATTTTTCGAATGAAAGCCGACCGCTTTCTAGAGGAGGGTCCCATCGAAGAATGTAAAACTGCCTGTGACCTCCTTTGTGGGCCGGTTCCTAAAAACGCTAAGTTCAAGAGTGACCGTGCGGCTCTTCCCAGCGACGGGGTTCTATACCCTTTTTCACCTGGAGTCGATCACCGGAATCGCACCATCAATAGCGCAGAAGAGGCCCCTGTCCCACGGCGACGAAGACGTAGACCGCGGAAAATGGGCCCGCGCTACCACCATAACTGTTGTTATTGTTCCGCCACGAGACGTTAGGCAGAACAATAGGGGAGGACTGTAACAAATACAAATACTACTACTGCCGGCCCTGCTAGCCGCCATCTGGAGGGTTAAACACCCCGTGGCTTGCAGGCCCTTTTCCTTCTCGCATCATCCTATTTAGTTAAGTCGAGACCTTCGGTCCGCTCGCTTGTACGATATATATTTTCTATTAATAAACCGTAATACTACCAGATTCCAGTATTATAATTATTACAGTACGAAATAAGGAGAGATTTTTTTGTCTACAAAATGAAGTTCCAGATATTAAAATCCGTTGAAAAACAAACGATCTACAGCCAGCAGCAGATGTCAATATTCCACCATAATTTTTCATGGTCTTTGATCATCCATGAATCGACTAGGACATACCTCTATTAATAATAATCATATGTTTTAATTTTGTCGTTTATAAAATATTTCAACTTGTACAAGAATTAGAGGTACATAGGTACCTACCTAGAAATCTACATTAGGTTACATACTAGGTTGTATAAAGGTTAGGTTATGCTACATAACAATTAATACATAAATAATAAATAGCTATAATAGTAGAATAATGATAGCGTAGTAAATTTGATGCTTAAGGGTGCCCTTACCATAACCTAAAAGCAGCTTGTGTCACTGAATGACTTCATATAACTCAGATGCTGCAGCCTGGTGACGGGAGGCGAAAGCAACGTGTACGCTGGTTTCACAGAATAGAACTTGCACAACTGAACTACTGCTATTGATTAACAGATGGCGCGAGATGCTCCAGCAACATGTACACTGGTTAATCATAATAGAACTCTTACCACTGAATTACTGCTATCGATCAACAGATGGCGCGCCCGCACATGCCTGTAATGCACGAACGCCAGTCCCTTGCTGCCAGTCACCCCCTCCTTGAGTCACCCGCATTTTTGGCCTAAAAAACAGCACCGACATAGCGTGCTGTGAGGCCGCCGCACGAACTTGGCCGCTGTGATAGCCAACCCTGACGTTTCCAAGGATCCTGACAACTTCAGAATTTGTCATTGTGACAACTACTATCAAACGTTCTATTTCTTCAACGGCCCGCGAAACCGCCTGATGCTACCGCCGCTAGCCATCGGCTAGCCGTCTATTGTTGGCTATCGTTATCAACCTAAAATTGAGTTGTCATTACCGTGAGAAACCCAGAGGACCTCACAGTGGATAAAACGACGATGGAACCCAGTCGATGTGGCAAAAAGAAGCAAGAGCAATCCTTGTGTCATCCAGGCTCATCGAAGGGGGAGTCATGGGGAATGGGACCGGCTTCATAGTGATCGTCCTTGAGTTGAGGCCGCCGATGTGACAAAGTGACGGGCCTAAGAGGCATTGTGTCGACGCTGTCGTCGACCTAAGTAGCGTTGTGACTGCTTTCGGTCTTTTGGATTTGCGGAGGACGATAGGCAACGAAGATTGTGATTGATCTAGAGAAGAGCGCCGGCGAGCGGTTGGATGTGGTGGTGGTGGAGGTGGTGGTTGTGCTGTGCCGGTAGTGTTAGGTGGACGAGCTGTCGCTTCTTGATGAATGATCTCTCGAATATAAACAATTTCGTGAATTTTTGAGTATTTTTTCTGAAGAATCAGACTTGCCCAACGATCTAAAAAGTTTTATTATATTGAATTATTATATTGCACATGTCCTGTTTTTCTCAGCCGAGCAATCCTTGTTAGTAAGGCTACTCTTACAGTAATTTCAGGAGTAGACGCCAAGTGGTCTGTCTGCGCGGGGTTCGTCTAGTGTACCTACTAGGTAGTTGTTGAGTTTGGAGGTTATCCGGCCGACCCACAAACTCAAATGACGACCCCGTCGCGTCGTGAACCTCCCACTGGGCAGCCCTTGAGGTGTCCCCTTCCCCTTCGCGCAACACAACAGGGTATTGTGGTTACTTGTTATCACCAAATCTTTCACTTGCCGATCAGTTGGTTTGTGAACTTGATTCTTTGAACATTTTTCACTTCAGTTTGGTCACTTTTGACGCGGTAAATACAGCCTTCAAGTTTTTATTACTATCACAACAGGCTATAACTGGCAAGGAAGAAGGAAGCAGGGGATAGTTTAACAGCACGATTTAAAAGATTGACGTTAGATTGTCATCATGACTGATACAGTTGCAGTGGATGACATTCAAATTTTCAAATGTACGAGCGGAGCCATCTGTCTCAGGGTAGCTAAACTGACCATGACCTGTAATCGGTAAAAAATAGGAATCGCCCAAGAACTTATCCTTCAATGCGACAGAAAATTCGGCTCTACTGCCGGAACTAAGCGGTTTCACGTTGAACCAGGAAAGGAATTGCCAAAGTCATAGCAGTGAAAGAAATCTGAATGTTGAGGGTACACTTTAAGATGCATTGCCTTTTTTGTGGGGTCTTACAAACTGAGAAATTCAGTAATAAGCATTGAAGTTTCTGAATTTTTTCCAGATTCTTGGAAATAAATCATGTTCCATCAACCAACTGAAGTATTCAATTTATACTCATGATATTTATCTACATGTAGCCATCTTCCCCGATTTTTTCTGTTCAACGGTTACGAAGAAAACTGCTCTTTTCAGTTTGACATTTTTAGGCTAAGTAAGGGAGCCCTTAAGCACTTATGTAGTTAGGTATACCCATACTGAGATGGTTCTACTAATTTGCAGCCGATTTCAGCTTCGTAAAATCTTCTTAATCTACCACGAAGATTTCTGCAATTACAGTAATAATTGTAGCAAAATACATGGTGTATAAAGTGTTGGATAAAACCAGGAATAATATGTATGGCATAAGTTCACTGGCGAGCTCATAAATGGAACCACTTGTCATTGTTATTTTCCATATTCTGGTCGTTTCGAACTCAATTATTTCCTCATAGCAACTTAGCTAGCCATCGAACAGAAGTTCTGTGTAGTTGTGAAGATCGGTTGAAAAAGTCAACAGCTCAAATTGAAAATGAGAACCATTATGTCAAGTGTTTCCCCTCAACGAGCCCGCCAGTTTACCTGACCTACACTGGCTTATATTTTGGTTGGGATTCACTTTATTGGAAACCCACCTTGGCTCTTAACTTGTCAGTATAGGAAACCCTCTCGGAAATCCCCTGTTTTCGTTTGTTTTGAAATCAATAGCTATTCAAGCTCTTTTTTCATTAGAATTTCATCAAATCCCTATAGGGATTATTCATCATATTTATTGCATTGTTTTTTTATCTACCAAGGTACGTTTGTTATCTGTACCTATGTTTTTTTTATCTGCATTTTTTGTTTGAGCAGTATAACAAAGGTAAATAATCAGCAATGCTAGCTGATTTTTATCAGTCGCAGTATGTGTATACCTTCCAAAGCTTTATGAAAAATCAAACACAAAGACTTGAAATTTTAAGTGTACAATTTAATGCATGCTTCAAGAATTCATAATACAAAAAATTACAAAGACAAAAATTACTTTAAAAAGTTGTAAACAATTTCTATACAGAGTGCTCTTTCTTTTTTCATGAACAAAAATATAAGACAAAAGAAGAGGAACACAACAATAAGTTATCTATATAAAATTGTATAGAACAGTTTTAGTTGTTGTTCTTAAGTTCTATAGAAACCCCATTAAATATTTTATTATAACATAAAAAACGTAAAAATGTCTCGTTATACACTTCTCTACTCTACAAATCTACGTGGTACGTCTACTTTTTAAGCATAATTTTGAACAAATTCGTGCGGAAATTCTCGACCATCTTTTCCAGCTCTTCCACTTGCGCAGTGAGTTTCAGGTTCTTCTCTTCCAGCTCGTCCGCCTCCTTTTCCAGCGTCATTTCTTTCTGCTTCCGTTTCAGCCGGGATTTGCGCGAGGCCTCGTTGTTCTTGTCCCTCAGCTCGCGGTACTTTGAGGCGTCCGAGCAGGGCTCGGAGGACGTCACGGAGGACGTCCGGCGTTTCGGCCTCTTCGACGGCGCGACGGCCGGCTCGTAGTCGCTGTCCGAGTCGTTGTTGTTGGGAGGCTCGTAGTCCTCGTCGTCGTCGTCGTAGTGCCGGCCCTTGCGCTTCCGGATCGTGGTCTGCGCCGACGTGGACGGCGATTCGAACTGGATGTCTTCAATGTTGACCGTTGTGACATCCTGAGAATCAACAAACGAAAAATTGCGTTCAAGTTGTTGCTCTATTTGGAAGAGATCATTTGAAAAAAAAAAACGTATGATCAAAAACTTTTCTACTTGCGGTAGGCTGTGGCCTGGCCAAAATCAGCCTTGTTTGCATGCCAATGACCAGGCCACAGCCTTCCGCAAGTAGAAAAGTTTTTGATCACTGTGGCCAATTTCTTATGAATATTTTCATCTTTAAGCTACATTTACTAGAGTCAAACCAGAGAGTTTTGTCTATGGTAGACTTCTTTACGAACGCTTGAAAATCAAACAATACAAAATGCGAAATTGGCAACATTGAATACGAGGACCAATGAGGGCGCACAACAAAATGGCGCCGAGTTCGAAGTCGCGAAATGGAAGCATTACCTTATCATTGACGTAGTCCAGGATGTTGAAGGAGCCTTCAAGATCGACCACTGAGTCAATGACGTCGGGGGTGTTGGGTATCGCCCCGGTCTGTCCGAGGATGGCGCCCAAGCTTAACGTAAGCTTGGGCACCACCTTTTGTTCTTGTTCTTCGGCCATCGTCGACTCGTTGGAATCTTCCGGCGTTTCAATTCCCAAATTCTGACTGGAGTATTCCGGTTCCGGCGGCGAAACGACGCTCGTGTATTCCTGGTTGTTCAGCTGGAAGTATTCCGGCGACGACACGTTGGAATATTGTCCCACACTCAGTGCACTACTTGATTCTTCGAATTTGAACTGATTCTGCAATGGGGTTTCATTGCTTCCAGTATTTAAATATACATCTCCCTGATCGTCGGAGAACAGCATGATGGCTTCGGAGCCTTGATGCACTATACTATTGTTGTTGTCGTGTTCTTGGTTTTCGAAAACCAAAAAGTCATTACTATTAGGTTTATTGTTGTTGTTGTTGCTGTTGATGTTGTTGCAGGCGACACTTCGAATCGTGTCGTACTCGAACTTAAATGGATCTTCAGTTGTAGCTGTAGTGATTGTTGTTGTTGTATTTTCGTTATTTATCATAAAATCAAACGGTCCTTTTCTATCTGTGAATTGAAGAAGAGAAAAGCAGCCGTTTAGTCCAAGTCCGACTTTGGAGGTCAGTTTGGACTTACCAAAAATCGGCGTATTGAGTTCATCTGCAGAGTTTAGCCGGACCTTTGCCGGCAGGAACGGAGCCAGATCGCTGAACTCCTCCATTTCCAGCTTGATGCTTTTTCCAGGGAGTATATCCTGAAAGAAACCGGCAGCTATAGAGGGTTTCCCGCAATTTGCGATTCCTAAGTCTTGGATTCTTGTAATTATTCAATCACAAATTTGCATTACGAATTGATTTTTATTAAATCGATTGCAATAATCGAATGAATTTTTATTGTGTTTATTCCTCGATTTATTCAATAAATTTTGAAAACGTTCCATCAGAGCGCCGCTCTACTTCGACACGACTTCCTTGCACAAAGAGTTGGGTGAAACTGAATGGAAATGGAACTCGAAATTGCAAGTTATAACAAGTCGAATCGCCCCACTCCAACTCCCAAAACAACCTTGACATCGTAATATTTCGTTGATGTTACTGAACTTGGCAAGCATCTGATTCTGGACGGACTCAGATTGAGGCAGGCTAGATGCTTGCGCGAGTCGGAACTGCTCAGTTCTTCGAACTGAACGTTGCACAACCTTATCTAATCATCCCAAATTTTGCCCGTGTTTTGATAACAAAAAGGTGCTTTGATGAAAAAAAAAAGATATTTTTGCTTAGTGCGAATAAATTTGCTGCTTTTTACAGAAGAATAGAATAGGCAATAAAAGCGTTTTTGGGACTAAAAGTTTCATTTTTGTTACTGATTGTGATTTCTCGACAAAAATACTTACCAAGAGAGTTGGGTAACAAAAAATTGTAATTTCAGTACTATAAAAAAAAACTGGTAGGTACAACGAGTTGCTCCAGTTCAATTCGATTTTTGACCAAAATATATCTAATCTACTATATTCTTCTTAAAAACTGCAAATAAAGCCCAAACACTTGAAATGTGAATAATGAATTTTTCTACGCAAGAGATGTCTAAGATTGATTTGTCAGTTACATGTTTTACTTACCCCAATATGGTGGTCTCTGACCTGACCTGACCACTACCACCCGGCGCTCTAGCTTTACCCCCTTCTCACAATCTGAAACCTGATGGCTCGTCCTGTACACAAAGCATTCCAAATTTTTAATTTGTTCCAACAATAAATTTATGCAGCGAAAATCCAAGACTTGTATCGGTTCGCTTATTTCAAAATTTCATCAAAAGTCCACTTGAACCAAAAGCTTGGCTCAACTGACATTGTTTTTGCTTTTTAAATTTCTCAAAATGAGTACCTACAGCTTTTGGCCTAAAAATGGACTTCTTGATTTCTTTGGTTAGACTATTCGGATCTGATGCAGAAACAGTAAGAAAATACTATTTTTGTTGTATTATTTTGCTAAAGCAGTGAATATGGCAAATTGCCAACAAGTTCAGTTTTCAATCGGTCCAAAATGAAACTGAACTTACTGACAAAAAGACACTTCTCTTCAATACAGAGAACCACTGATTTGATTGCATGCAAAAAACAAGTTTTTAATTCGTTAAATTTGTATTTTCGAAATCGACTAATTGACTTTTTTTTTGTTAGAATAGGTAGGTACTGACTTGTTTGTATTCTTTTCATCTGAAATGCACATTTCTTGCCACTTTGAATAGATCTTCGTAGTTTTACCTTTAAAATCCCTGTGAAAAAAAACTCATCCAAAACCAAGGCTATTTTTCTGGTAATTTTTTTTCCAAGATTTAATATCCATAAGACTTTACAGTAACTTCAAACACCTTCAAATTTTAATAATTCTGTTATCGCTCGATTTTCGTTCCATTTTCGGTGATTTTTCACTACTTTTACTCTGGAGTTCAAACATTCTCAACTAAATCTGTTCAAAAATCGCAGACATTCTTTAATTTAGAGGCTTTTGGTTTCATGTATCGTCAAATTTACATTAAAGTAAAAGGGTGAATGAAGCACTTATTTTTCTTTGATTCTCTATTGCTTTGGACTGCAAAATAGACATTTGATAGAGGTTAAAGCTCGACTTCATCTTCCAGCAGACCAGGAGAGTGAATGAAGTCAAGTCATTCAGAATAAAAATGATTTTTTGTCAATTTCCATTCCACTTTTCATTTTTTTAGTTTGGAACCTTTAGTGCTGCTTCATTCGATTGTACAGTTGAGAAATGTATGATTTTTGACCTTCAGTGCAATTAAGCGATATCAATGCAATCTAGCAGTTGTTTTTATTCAATTTAAACTGGAAAAACCCCGGAACATACTCAAATTCCGTCCAGCATTCGGAAACCCTGATTCTTGACAAAATGGCCGTGTATCTTTGGTTGCCTACCTTATAAGGCGACTACTGAAAAATGGTTCTATTTTTGCTCAAAATTACATAATTTCTTTAATTTTGACATCGAAATGATGTAATTTCTTTGCAACCAACCTCTCAGTGTGTTTTGTATGGTATTTCTGCAGGTAAGCAGTAGCCAAAATGTTAAAAAATGGGAAAACCTCACGCTCTTATCTTCTCATCCGGCGCCTTAGCTGATGAATTGTGCACTGTCTGCCAAAAGCGGATCATGCTACTTTTGTGTTCTATGCTCCTAGCAGAAATTTCTGATATCCTGATTTCCCCCCCCCCTGAGGGGGGGGATAGGAGTTTTTGTAAGGGGGCCCTTGTTGGGGTCAATTTCTTGATTCTTCATTAGCAAATGTCTTGTTTAACTTTGTATTCTACGCTGTATTTCTGAATTTTGCAAGGCTCAAGCTCTCCTCAATTCTACCCTGGAGGCATCAGGGGGTTCATGAAGGGTTGTTTGCACAATTTCCATTTTCTGCCAATAGCGGCTTTAAGCTGAGTGTTTGGTACCATTTCTTACTAAATTCGACCTTCTGAATCAAAATCTCGATACGAATACGTTTGGACTAGTTAAGCAAAACCATGTTTTTTGAGGGCTATTCTTCTGACATCTTTCAATTTCGGCCCAAAGCTTCCACCACATTAAAAATTCTTTTGAGGATCAACAATTTGAACTCGAGTTTCAAGTATTTTGAACACATGAATTACATGTCAAATGCCAAAAATCGGGCCCCAAAACATGTTTTTTTTTTATAACTAGTTCAAACGTGTTCACTTCGATACTGTGCCAGTGGATTTTGATTCAGAAGGTGAAATTCAGTAGGAAATGATGTACCAAACATTCCAACATAAATCCTATTTCAGCAGAAAACGAAAATCGTGCAAACAACCCTAAATAATCCCGCCGGGTCGCCAGAAAATTCAGAAATGAACCATGAAATACAGAATGAATTTGATTAAGCTTCTCTCATGGAGAATTCAACAAGAAGATCCCAAGGGCCCCCTCAAAAAAAAAATCCCTTCCTTCCAAGGGCAAAATCGGAAGAGCTCCACCCCTCAAAAAATTCAGTTGGGGCCATAGAACACAAAAATATTATGATATCGCTTTTGGCAGGAGGTGCCAATTCAACAGCAATATGGCTTCAAGCCACAGGACTATTTTTTCTGAGGAATCGTAAAATTTCACGGAACTAGCCCAGTTCTTGAACAAAATTACTCGGTCCCGAAATGGTTTTTTTTTCAATATATATTTGTAGTATTTTTTTGAGAAAGCAGGTAGACACACCTACACCACAAAATGAAAAATGCTTTTCAAAAGGAAATTACTCAAGCAGTGTGTCGGGTACAAGAAAAATTAAAAATGGGGAGAAATACAGGGTGTCTCGAAATCAGACCGCAATATTTGACCGGATTATTCTACGTCAAAAAACTAGGAAGAAAAGTTCCAATAGACATGGGTCGAATAATGCCCCCTAAGGGAGCTAGAGTTTTTTACGAATTTCTCCAAAACTTGTCAAGATAAAATGACGAAATTTGGTTTGATCACTACATGTTATAAGCCTGAAGTAAGGTTGTGAAGAAGACTTCCACATTTAATCAGGGACGTCCAACAAAGGGGGGAGGGGGGATGAATTCAGCTCCATTATTTATTCTAAGAAAATCTGGAAAATCAAAGTTTATTCTGATAGAGAGGTTCTCTTGCTATTTCGATTCGACGCACCGTCTTCGAGATAAACCACTTCAAAGAAGACTTCACCTGAAATTCTGGAAAAATTCCAAATCTCGAGTACAGAAATCAGAGCAATAACACCAACTGTGTTTTCTTGGACCAAAAAAAAAGAAGAAACATTCCAATGAAAATGGGTCGGAAATGCTCCCTAGGAGATCTAGAGCCCCTAGAGCGCGATTGATTTTATCTTGGCAAGTTACCCTTCCAAGAAGCTCAGGGCCGCTATTCTTGAATCGTGTAAGAAAAGTCTTGAAAGTGAGAGTTTTATATAATCCGTACTACACTTCTGTAGCGAAAGTTGCCTAAAAACCACAATTTTAGGCAACATTCGCTACATCAGTGTACTGCGGAATGTATTGCACTCCCAGGGACTTTTCTCACACGATTCAAGAATAGCGGCCCTGGGTTCCCTAAGGAGCATTTTCAGCCCACCTTTATTGGAACATTTCTTCCTGTTTTTGGTCCAAGAAAACACAGTTGGTGTTACTGCTGTGATTTTTGTAATCGGGATTTGGAAATTTGAAGAGAATTTCGGGTTAAGTTTTCTTTGAAGTGACTTATCTCGAAAACGGGGCGTCTAATCGAAATAGTACAAGAGGACTTTATTTCCATAAAAAGCTTTGACTTTCCAGATTTTCTTATTAAAATCAACATAGTCATGAACAAAAGAAATGGAGCTGAATTCATCCCCCGTTCCCCCTTTGTTGGACGTCCCTGATGAAATGTGGAAATTTTTCTCACAGCATTACCTCAGGCTATGTAGCGGTCAAACCAAATTTCGTCATTTTATCTTGGCAAGTTTTGGAGAAGTTTGTAAACAACAATCATCAGGTTTCCCCCTTTAAGAGGCTCTAGCTCCCTTAGGGGGCATTATTCGACCCATGTTTATTGGAACTTTTCCTATTTTTCGACGTAGAATAACCTGCTCAAATATTGTAATCTAATTTCGGAATACCTGTATACTTTCTGCATGCTTTTTGCTGGATTGATCCCAGCGGAGCTTAAAATGTTTTAAAATGACAAAAATTACATCAAATTTGACAGAAATTCTCCAAAAATCCTGATTCAGATGGATCTTTCAATTTGAATTAGTCACCTCACTGCTTGTGAAAAAAAACTGCGGTTTTGATTCTAATAACTCTTGTAATATTGTGTATTTCTCAAGCGTGCAATTGAGAAATCTTTCCAGCAGTACCAAAGCAGTTCATGCTTACCTTCCGCCCGCCCTCAACCTCACCTCAATTGAGGACGCGCCTTCAAGCTCTGCCTGGTGTTCTGCTTTCACAGATATCCTCAATCCTTCCTCACTCTATTTCCTATGCTCCTCTTTCTCCTGCTCACTTGTTTTTCATTGCCAAAAAAACACACAAGCACGGAAGAAACAGGGTTCTTTCAACAGGGTTCTTTATTGATTCATGCTCAATTGTTATGTAACATTTTTGCGAAAAAATTTGCGAATCCAAAAATAGCCTTGGTTGATGATGATATGGGTCGATCGACCTACTCCCACTCCATCTGAACGACTTACCTTCTTGGAGGCGTCCAACGGACGACCACCGATTGGGTTGATTTCGTACGGATTGACGCAGTGCAGCATCGTTGCGTCGTCGTGTGCGTTCATAGAGTCCAGAATCAACGGATCCCAGAGGTTCTCTTGGTAGCTTTGTTTTGTGGGCGCGTTGGCCTTCAAATTCTCGCCATGAGGGGCATGCAGTTGCGATTCCGCTAGCGGATTCCATCGTGACAGGGACTGCAAAAACACACCAAAATTTGCAATTAGCTTTCAATTTTCACTTCTTCCTCTCGACTACTTCTAAATATTGGCTCACGCGCGCGCTCTATGAGAGGCAAAGCCGTACAGTCGCCTCTATAAGAGGCAGAGTAGCAGCGATCAATCCTCTGGGAGAGGAAAATCGAATTGGAAAATTGATATACTTACCAGAGCCATTAGTCTTTTGCTTTTGTTGCGATTAATGGCTTTACGGTTCTTTTTGAATAATGTGATCTTTTTTTTCCTAATTAGCGGTAAGTTTACCATTGCTGAGAGGCAATGCCGCCTTGGGAGACAACCTGTATAGGATCATCAAAAAGAAAATTCAATAAATTGTTCCAGGTGGTAGGTACTAAATTTACAATCTAAGCACATATCGCTGTATTTTTACTACTGATAAATACCTCTATTATTTGCTTGATGATAAATAAAAATAATATAATATTCATTCAAGATAGAGAAGTGTCTGAGCAAACAAAAAGCTTATTATTTGATCTTTAGCACGTTGAAATTGTTTCGGTATACTCACATAAAATTCGCCTTGTCCTTTTTTAAAAATTGTGGCTCCTGTGGGGTCTCACCAAGAGAAGAGTTGAGTGTTCGTGACGCTCAACCTGAAACAAGCAGATAATTCTGGTTAGTTTATTTCGTAACAATACTTATTCAAATTAAAATTCAGACACTGAGCTTCCTCCATTTTAAACACCGCGGTTAAAACCTAAATAAGATAACTATTCAGATGAAAATAAGCGCTTATCTATAAAATCTAAGACAAAGAACTTGCGTCAATACTTTCCAACTTACGTTTGTTATAAAACAAATAATTTGTAATCTCCAAGTGTTGCTCTCGTACAAAAAATCCTCAATAATTGGCGTGTGTGTGAGCGAAGTTCAGTTTTTTGTATACAGCCAGCGATAATTATTAAGCCAAGTTTGAACAAACGGCAAGGCTTCGTATCGCTTATCTTTGTGCTCCATTTAGCACTCTGCATGTATGAGAGAGTATGATGTTTTAATTAGCAACATTTTCCAGATATTTCAAAGTACGAAAACCTAAACTTTGGTGGGTATTTGAAAAGAAATCAAGGCCGTCTTTTGTTTAGATAGCGATGGTCAGTGTATAATTTATGCAAAGTTATTCTCAATTTAAAAATACGGGTACAGAACCGTGTGGTGTGGTTCCCAGCAGCAGACGGCAGTGATGTAAAAATAGCAACGGTATCAGAAGAGAAATTGCTTTTGCATTATGTGGTGCAATACCTAAACAAAATGGTAAGGAAAATGTGCCTTGGAATTCGAAAATGTTGTGGGTAGAGTTTCCTGTTTCGTCGAACACTATCTGCGATAGGTGAAACTGGATTCGAAAGAGGAATTTTACTGTGAAAATTGATAATTATAAATTAAACTTCAAGGCCAAGTACCTATACAAATGGCTGGCTACTGAAATTGATTTAGAAACAAGCGATGAAAAAATCCCAATGAAATCGTTGGCGACAATCAAACGTTGTGACCTAAAAGGCCAAAAAATTCTGGACAAAGTTCTTCTCGCCGAAAGTCCAGCAATTTGCTGAATGATTCGTCCTCGAGAAATCTGGCAAAAACCCAGTTTTTTTACTCCTGAACTAATCCATGCAAAACCCAGAATTAAATCTCCATACAAAAATTCTGGAAGGAACTCTCTGGGTTCTCACTGAAACTCGCCATGAAGGGTGTGGATAATAATCAGGTAATGCAAGAAATTCTGGAAATATTCAAGACCTCTTGAACTTACGAAAAATTCCCAGAATAATCTACGATTCCGCCTCAAGCAACTGATTGAATTCAAGAAATCCTGGAAAGTCTTGAAAAATCCTGGGGAATTTGTTAATGATATCGATTACTGAATACTGTGAAAGCCCAGAGGGAAACCCTGAAACGCCCCAAATCCTCCCGGTGCGTTGGCTGCCCTTCAAAATCCTTACGAAACCTCTGGAGTATTCGAGCATTTCTGGGGAGGCTTCGATATCCTTTTATGCCGGAGTTTCCATTTACAATCCCGAATCCTCGCTGGAATCCTGATTAGATGTATAAAATTCATAAATTCGTGTTGCTATGAATTTTTTTTTATTTTCCTTGCTTGAAATGCTTGAATTCTTAAGAAAGCCCCGATTTCAAGCTCCCGAAAAATTAGTGTGGAAATCGGCGGGTATAGCCAGTGAACTCCAGTCACAACTTCAATTTTAAAAAAATCCTGTGGGCAAGACGCGAAAAGATTCGAAAACCATGGAAAAAGAGAAAAGAATTAGAGTAGTAAGTCTGAGAAAAACAAGTTTTTTTCAAGCTTGAGGCTTTTTTGAAATTTCAATCCAACGGAACCCTGTACCTATTTGAAATTTGCAATCCTAACAAAATTCCATGAAGCCCTAAGAAAAGTATGTAATCACTGTAGTAGGAAATATTGATTGCTGTAGCAAAAACCGTGAGAGTACTTGAATATTGTGTGGAGACCAGTTGCATATTTTGCTGTATCCGAAATCCTCACTTAATTTCTGGAATATACTAGAAATTTCTGGATAAAGCGAAGAAAATCAGAAATCCTTGGGAACAAATTCCGGCTTGAATAACATTGTATCCTTGCGGAATTATCAAAACCTCTGAAATCCTTGATGCTTAGCTAAACTTAAATTTCGCTTGTAAAAAACCGTGTTTTCCCAAGCTTAAAAAAATTATGGACAAGAGAAAAATCAAACAAAGCCCGAAAAATCATTATTATTCTTTGAAAAATTCTCATTAGTCTTTGAAAAGTCCTCATTTTTGTTTGAAAAAGCTCAAGTTATTTTTCTAAATTCGCATAAACTTTTATCGAGCTTATGCTTAAATCGGCATAAAATTCACAAAAATCTACATCAAATTTCAAAAAAGAAACTTGGGGAACTAACAAAAGAAATCCGTAGACGAAAATTAAATAATAAAATAATGAAGTCTGAACAATCCTAATAAAAAAAAAGCTTGGAGCCATCTCATCTGAATTCAAATTTCCAAACTCATGCTCAGTTCGGCATGAAATTGAAAAATACTAATATTCCAAGCTTTCAAAAAAAATCGAAGGTAACAGAAGAACTGAATGAAGTCTGAAAAATCCATATTATTGTTTTGAAAATGTTTAATAATGTTCGAAAAATTCTCATCTTTGTTTGAAAGAACCTCAAATCTCGCCAAGTCATTTTTCTAAATTCATAAACTTTTATTAAAATCTGTTATTCGGCATAAAAATCACAAAAATCTTTGTGAAATGCATATAAAACTAGTCATAAAACAGACGGAAGTTTAATTAAATTCCACTCCTGAAAAAACCTCAAGTTTTCTCGAAAATCTGATGAAAAAATTCTCGAAAATATTCGTGGACGAAAATTGAAAAAATAAAATAATGAAGCCTTAACAATACAATTTTTCAATATTCCAATACAATTCCACGCCTAAGAAAGAAAATTCAAAATAACGGAGCCTGAACAATCCTAATTTAAAAAAAAAGTTGAAGCCATTTTTCTTTTTAATTTTTCTTTTAATTACAATTTTTTTTAAACCTTCACCCAAATAAGCATAGAATTGCATAAAGAAATTTCAATTTTCACGAGCTTTAAAAAAAAATCGTGGACAACAAGAAAATTAAATGAACCCTAAAAAGTCCTTATTTCTGTTTGAGAGGTCCTTATTTGGAGAATCCTAATTTTTCGTAAATCGTAGACAAGAAATCCTTATTCTTGTTGTAGGAACTGAAAGCAATGTTTCTAAAAATCCAAATCTTTCATTGAAGCCCCGTCCAAATCGGCATGAAATTTACAAAAATCTTCACTAAATTTGTAAAAAACTAGTCATTCCTAAAGAAAGCTCAACTTTTCTTGATCAATTCTCTTGTTTTTTTTTCAATTTAATTTATTCCAATTCTCCCAAAAATCCTTATTTCTGTTTGGGAGGTCCTTATTTGGAGAATTCTCATTTTTCGTAAATTGTAGACAAGAAAACCTAATTTTTTTCTTCCAATTCTCCCAAAAATCCGTATTTCTGTTTGGGACGTCCTTATTTGGAGAATCCTCATTTTTCGCAAATCGTAGACAAGAAATCCTTATTTTTGTTCAAAGAAACTGAAAGCAATGTTTCTAAAAATCAAAATCTTTTATTGAAGCACCGTCCAAATCAGCATGAAATTTACAAAATTCTGTACTAAATTTGTAAAAAATTAGTCATTCCTAAAGAAAGTTCAATTTTTCTTGATTAATTCTCTCATTTTTTCAAATTTATTTTTTTTTCAATTTTTTTCAATTAAAACAAAAATTCACAGACAAAAACTCGAAGGCTTCTTTTTGTTCGAAAAAGCCTAAGTCATTTTTCTAAACTCATGAACTTTTATTGAAGCCTGGCTTGAATCGGCATTAACTTTACAAAAAATTTCATGTAATTCGTGAAAAACTAGACATAAAACCAGACGAAAGTTGAAATTCCACGCCTAAAGAAAGAAAAGTCAAAATAATGAAGCCTGAACAATCCTAATTTAAAAAACAAAGCTTGAAGTCATTTTTCTTTTTACCATAATTTTTCCATTCACTTTTTTCAAATTTCACCCAGATAGGCATAAAATTCTAGAAAATTTTGATTTTCACGAGCTTAAAAAAAAATCGTGGACAACAGGAAAAAAATAGATGAAGCCTGAAAAATCCTTATTTCTGTTTTGGAAAGTCCATATCATTGTTAGAAAAATCCTTATTTTTCGTAAATCGCAGACAAGAAATCCTCAAGTATTTTTTTTGAAAAAGCTGAAACCATGTTTCTAAAAATCAAAATCTTCTATAAAAGCCCCGTTCAAATCGGCAAAAAATTTACAAGAATCTTCACTAAATTCGTGAAAAACTAGTCATTTCTGAAGAAGGCTCAATTTTCCTTGAGTTATCTTATAAAAAAAAATCCATACACAAAAACTTCAAAATAAAAAAAATATAAAGACTGAACAATCCTCGTTTTTTCTTTAAACTTGAAGCCATAATAGTTCCTTACAAAATTCTCAAAACCTCACGAGTCCTTGATGCTCAAATCGCATGAAATTTACCTCGAAATTCAAAAGAACTTCCAGACGAAGCTTAAATTCCATTCCTAAAAAAAACCGTGTTTTGGTGGAAGCTTTCTGAAAGAATCGTAGACATGAGAAGGAGAACTAAATAAAGCCTGAAAAACCCTTATTTTTATTTAAAAAAGCTTGAAGCTTTTTTCGATAAGCACTTTTCCATAAGCAAAATATTGTATCTAACATTTCTGGAAAAGCAGTATGTACTAAAACAGACGAAGCTCGAATTCCACCTTCAAAGAGAGCTCTAGTTTCCTCAAGAATCTTCTAAATAAAAAAATTAAATAGTCGTATTTCTAAATTGAAAATCTGTTGAACTTCAGCTTAATCGACATGAAATTTACAAAAAAAAAAGCTCTAAAGCAGTCCTAAAAGCAAACGAAGCTCAAATCCCACTCCTAAAGAAAGTTCTAACTTTCCCGAGAACATTCCGAAAAAAAAATCACCTAACGAAGCCTGATTTTTTTTTTTTAAACGTTCGGAAGATTTTTTCTTATTCCAAAATTTTTCAAACCCCCGCTTAAAGCGGCATGGAGTTCACAAAAATTTTTGGAAATAACCGTAGGCAAGAATCGTGAATCGAAAAATATTTTGATATTTGAATCCTTGCGAAATTCTTGAAATCGCTTTTAGAAAACCGTAGAAAAAAAAATTAAAACATGAGTCCAAAAAAAGCCTTGAAACGCTTGAATTTTTTAAAAGCTCAATGCTTTTTTCAAAATCGAATCCTTGCATAATTTTTGGGACCTTTCAAATCTTTGCCTTAATCCGTATAAAATTAAAAAAAAAATCTCCATCAGAATACTGAAAAACTAGTCCTAGAGTTTTTTAAGAAAAAAAGCAAACAAAAAGTGAGAAATTAGGTGGAACAACCTGGAAAATCCTATATTTCTGTTCAAAGATTGAAGCCATTTTTGTAAATTCATAATTTTGTAAACCCTTCCTTAAATCGGCATTAAAAAATAATACAAAAAACGTAGTCAAAAAAATAGAAAAATTGAATGAAAACTGAAAAATCCTTGATTTTGTTGAGGCTGCAGCTCGAGGTGCAAAATATTTCAAACTCCCACCTAAATTCGCATGAAATCCACAAAAATCTCCGTTAAAATTCTGAAAAACTAGTCTTTGGACAGACTTGAAAAAATGAACAAAATTTTCACTCCTAAAAAAGATTTACTTACAAAAAAATACGCAGATAAAAACAGAAAAGCTTGAATTTTCTAAATTCAAATCTTAAACTCCCAGCTTAAATTGGTATGGAATTTACAAAAATTTCTATAAAATTCCTGAAAAACTAGTCCTAAAACGAAGCTCGAATTCCACTCCTGAAGAAAGCTCGAGTTGACAAAAAATCTGTGGACAATAATTAAGATTTTAATGTAGCCCAATTTGTTAAACTTGAATCAAGCCATGAATTGGAAATATCTCGAGTTCTCGCTTAAATCGACATGAAGTTCACAAAAATCTCCATTAAATTTTTGGAAAACTAGTCCTAAAACTGATGAAGCGTAAATTCCACTCCTAAAAAAGCTGGAGTTTTCTCGAAAGTTTCCTAGGAGAAAAATTCGTGAACGGAAATGGATAAACAAAATGGAACCTGAAAAGTCCTTTGTTAAAAAAAAGCACGGAGCCATTTGCCTGAATTATAAATTTCTCAAACTCTTCAAAATCAAGATAATTCACAAAACCAATAAATTTCTGAATAACTAGAGCTAAAACCAACGAAGCTTGAACTCCACTACCAAGGAAATCTCGAGTTTTCCGAAGTTTTCTGAAAAACAAATCCGTGTGAACAAAAATTGAAACATTAAATGGAGCCTGAAAAACCCTTGTTGTTTTTTTTTTCAATCTGAAATTAGTTTTCTAAATTTGAATTCTTGCGAAATCCTTAGAATTTGTTGAATCCTCGCTCAAACCTTCGCTAGGTTCACAAGCTCCTTCGAAAGTTTAAGAAAAAAAAACCATAGAAAAAAAATCGAAAATACAAATATTAAGAAGTTTGAAAAACCACTGTTTTGTGAAAAGCTCGGTGAAAAGTTCGAACAAGTCCTCCTGAAATCAGAAAAATCCGAGGAAAAATCTCAAATTCGATTTCAAATGCGAGTTCAATTCCGGAGCTTCATTCGTAATTCTGGAACGTTCTGGAAATCCCTCGTCAAACCTCAACTTGCTTTCTGGAAGTTCTGGAACCTTCTCGAACCTTTCTATAAATTTCGGGCTTTTTTAAAATAAAAAATTTGGGAAGATCTGAAAGCGAAGCCTGAAAAACTCCATCACTTCTTGTGAAAAGCCCGAAGCGAAATTTAATTTTTTTTAAAATCGAAAAAATTCAGCGCTTGGTTTGAATTAAAAAAGAAGTAGGCAAGAATCGGGTTGGGAATAAAATCCTGAAAAACCCTGAAAATCGTATTTGAACTCCTGGAAAATACCTGAAATATTTTTCTAAAGAATTATCATTGAGAAAAATATTGATTGATTGTTTTATCACTCCAAGTTTTTCGAATATGAAGGCATTTGATTAAGTAGAATGGAAGTATGATATTCTATTAAAACAAAAAATATTTTTAAAACTGCAAAATTGAGTTTAAAAAGAATTAGTTAAGTAATTGCTAGAAATGAAGTTCTCGGTTAAAAAATCTTGATTACTCGTAGATACATAAAAGTTACAAAATTATATGCTGATAAAAACCTAAGCACGAAAAAATTACATTGGAAACTCATAATCGCTGTTATCGTAGCGAATCTAACAATTTGCAAAAATAACCTAGTAATTACCGTGAAAAAATTACAATGATTCACAATCATCCAAATTATCCATTTCCTGCCCGAAGGACTATTTTTCGTTGCAGTGTTCAGCCATGAACCATCATAATACGATTCTAAAATAAACACTTCGTCCTAGAATAATTGTAGAATAAACAAATAGACGCCCACACTAACGAGAATCCAAAACAATTTGAACAAAAACAATCTAATTGATCAAGTGATTTGATCTTCTCAAAGTCACCCCTTAATTCCAATAAATTGATTAATTATTATCATATTTATTAGCGAGCCTATAGATTTTTATCAGCTGTTAGCAACAATATATTACCGGCCGGCGCCGGCAGGAGTATTGAATATTCGAAGATTAAAAACGATGGAAGTTACGCAACGATTCTCGGAAAAACAAACTCAAAAAATAACAAAGCGCGCCAGTTCCGAGAATCCTGCTGCCTGCAAACACGATACCGATATGACGTCACGACGCTCGACAAGTCTGAGCCTGCTATATTCCTGCGTAGCCAAGGTCATGGTACGCAGGATCGATATTGCCTTTTACGCCTCCCACACGAGGGTTATTCACACCGGGGGCGCTTACGCAGCAGGATTTTGAAAATTAAACTTTGAAACTCAGTGAGATTTTTCACAATAATAATTCCTGTGCCTGGCTGAAATACCAGAATATGGGGAATAAAAAAATTCTTACTCAACAATCGCTTTGTAGCTTGTGACCAGCTGCGTATTTGCTTGTCCTGTGGCTGCCGCTGCGTTGCTTCCCGCGAACTTTGCTATTGCGTTGCAAAAAAAAACTGAGCAAAATTTGCGCTTTCTGGAAACCTCAGGAATATGTGCACTGTACTATTGCAGTGTGCGAGCAGAGGAAACTTTCTAAAACACGTCCTTGCTCGACGAAACGCAGACACTTTCTGACCGGGAGTGGGGAATGGCACTGAACTTAGCAGGATTTCCCCCTATCTGCGTCTCTGTCCGACCCGCGGGATCAGCGCAGCGCTTCCCGAACGCACCTGCCATTGGTGCAAATGACGTCACGTTCGGCCAATCCGGAGCGCCGTTTTCCGTGTCACGAGACTTTTCCGTGAATCATCGTTACTAAGCATTTTGTGGAAGAGAGCGGTGTGCAGGCTCCCCCTTGCCCCGCGACCGTCGCCGCGCTCCTCCCGAATCTGGAGAGTAATTCCCAGAATTCGCGGGACGGGTCGGGAAAGTTAATGGACGGTTTACGGGCGCCCGTTTTGTTTGCGCAGTTGTTTTTCACGGCGCTCGGTTTTTTCGTTATTGTTTTTGAGTTTCGGCAAAAATTGCTTGATGTACAAAAACAGGTTCGAAAATGCGAAAGAGGGATTATTCTGGATCAAGGCCGATTCCCACGCGATATTTATCACTCGGAAAAAAAAATGAATATCGATTTTTAATTACTTATGTAATTTATTACAAATTTGGAAAATCAACTAAACCTTCAACAATCTAAATTTGCAAGTCACCGAAAATTTTTTGTGCACACCAGAATTTGTTTAGCTGGAAATGCTAGAATGTTCTAGAAAGAAGTTCTGGAAGGCTTCTAGAAAAGTCTGGAAAATTTGCTTGTGTTCATTTCCTGCGTTAACTATACCCCAGTAAAGTGCTCGATTATAAAAAATGTAATGACAGAAAAAAATACTCACATCCCCATCTTGCCGGACATGCCTTTCAATTTCAAGTGATGTCTTCTGATGCACTTTCTTTTAAAAACACACGTAAAAATTTTCTGGTTGGAACAGTTGTTGGCGCAGTGACAGGAAATATTGCGGCAGGATTTTGGGATTTTGGGCATAGCAGGAGAAACGTACATATTACGCTTAAAACCGCTCAGTTCGTTTTTTTTTTTTTTTTTTGAGTTTTTTTGGAGTTTTTGTGTGTTTTGTACGGATGCAGCAAGCGGTTCTCGCGTGCGGGATTTATACAAAGATCAGCGGAACAAAGCTAAAATGTCTTTTGGACCACTTTTGTGCTGTAGATAGGCGGACACTTTTGTGATTTTTATTGAAACCTGCTTGCAGGTTGTCTGTGCGAGAAATTCTGATGGTTTGAAACGCTCGCCGAGGACCGAGGGAGGGGACGGGCTCGTTCGCGATTGGCCGGAACGACCACGTCGGGTGTATTCTGTTGGAGGAGCGGGCTCAGGCTGATGCAACATTCGAGATTATGTGGATCTTCTTCGATTCGCGCGCCTCTGGCGCTGGGCCTGGGTCCAGTCCCGTGATCATTGAACTCTGACGGTATTTGTGCCGCATACGGATTTTGCTATTGTGTAATATTATTTCGGGGCCTTTTTGGAGATTTTTTCGAAATTTTTGACGCGGGACCAGGAGAGGGGTGCAGGGGAGGGAGTGGTATTTTGAAATTTTCAATTCGGTGGATTTTGGCCGAGATGTTCGGGTTTTTTTTGCGGCGGGTTTGGGATTGCGATTCTGGATTCTGGTTGTTATTGTGTTATGGGGTGACCTTGATTTTTTTTGTGTTCAAACAATGATGATCATGACACTCTATTCGTCTATGTCTATCCAGCAATAGTTACAAAACCTATCTGTTTATTTATTTGAGTCGAAAAATATTTTTTGATATTTCAAACAATGATTCACATTTTATAATATGCACACCCAAATGGTCTAGGGGTCACCCCGAAATTTTGTTTCGGCTAAATTGACATTTCTTGAGAAAAAATTGGCCGATTCTGTAAATTTTTATGGTGCTCGATAGATAAGGTGACCAGATTTCTCAGTGAAAAAATCGGAACATAGGGAGACTTTTTTTTGTTTTTTGTTTTGAAAAAGGGGCGTACCTTTTATTTGCTGATTTAGAACTTCCAGGCACCTACCTATATCCCATACATTTTCTATTTTCAGTAAAATTACTTTTTGGAGCAAAAATAAAGCGACAAGCTGGGGCGCTACGACTACGGCTGATGGAACCTACTAAGTTTGGGAGCGAAACTAAACTATCAACGGGCATCGGCCGTATTCTCCCAGCGTTCCAACTTGTCACTTTATTCTAGCTCCGAAAAGTCATTCTACTGAAAATAGAAAGTGTATGGGATATCCCATCTATTCCTCAATTTTTCGCGTCTGTTCCTTGTTGGATAGACCGATATTTGGGGATATTTTCTGAAACCGAGTCTGAAACTTAGTTTTTCTGATCATTTTTCTCAAAAAAAAAACAGCAGGAGGGCGGGTAAGTGCTGTCCCTTATTCACCCCCTTTTCAACCAACAGTGTTCATAATAGTCCCAATAATAATGAAATAATGTTGTTAATAAAAATATGCTTTTTTGAAACAACATGTACCGTATGATCAAAAACTTTCTTACTCAAAGAAGGCTGTGGTCCTGGTCATTGGCGGGAAAACGAGGCTGATTTTGGTCAGGCCACAGCCGAGGCCACAGCCTCCCTTGAGTAAGACAGAGACAGTCGAGACCTCGGTCGAGACCCACTTGCATAGCGTGGGTGCCAATCGAAATAAATTCAATATTGTGAATAAACTACAATCTACATGAATTTCAACCAAATTTACCAAAAATATAGAATGGGTGATAAAAAATTGAAATGTTCGTTGCTCAAATCGGAAATCGGAACATTTACGGAACAGAAAGTCCAATCGGAAAGTGTCTCCCGAAAACGGTACAGTTCCGATCAAATCGGAACGTTTGGTCACCTTGTCGATAGAGTGATCTTTTGACTGCAAGGTACCACTTTAGGGACGCCAAAAAGACCTAACTTCAGCAAATTCCCGTTTTGAGATAACAAGTCGCAGAATTTTTCAAGCAACATTTTAGGAAAGCGTACATCAATGTGCCTAAACCGTCTTGGACTTTCGATCGTATTTTGTTTTTTCAAAGAGTTATTGATTTTTTTGTGATTCATGGGCCGAGAATGATAGGCTGTAAAGAAAGCATTTATGATAGGAAAAAATTGGTTACTTTCGCCATCGCAATCGTAATGCAACGGAAACTTGCCACTGGCAGTGGCGTATCAAGCCAATTAGGCGCCCAAAGCCTCTAAAGATTGCGCTCTCTCTCCCCCCCTGATTTTTGTTTTGTTTTACCAAGACTCTTCTACCGTCAGTTCCACAAAACAAGATGATCAGTGATCAGACTGATTGCATATTAGCTGAACTTTTTTCTGCTGAATGCTAGTCGATTAACCACAAAAACTGCCTGAAATCTGTACTAGTTCTATTATCTTTTTGCTATTGACACATGCACCAGCATTTCCATTGATCAATCAGCTACAAATTGCCAGAAAAAAATTGTGAATCAACTGATCTCGTATCATCTCTTAACCGTGGGTCCCACAAAACAGATACTACGAGATTAGTTGATTTGCGATGTTTGTTTGTCAATTTGTAGCCGAATGATCAATGAAAATGATGGTTTGTCTCTCAATAAGGGAAAGATGATGGGTCTAGTACAGATTCCAGGCATTTTTTGTCAGTAATCACTTAGCATTCAGCAGAAAAAAGTTCAGTTAATCTGCAATTAGCCTTGATCGCTGATCATCTTTTTTGTGGAACTGACGGTTAGTGTTCGATACAGCAATTTCTTCTTTTTTTTTGACAATGATGAGACAAAATAGTACCTGAATTGATTGTAAAACTGTTTCTTGAATGTGTATTGTTCAATATCAGGAATTATAGTAACTATTATTTTTTTATTCCGACCGATACAAGATTACAACATTTCCTCGAAGAAAACACTTTCTATCCCAGAATTTTGCGCCCCTTGAAATTTTTGCGCCGCAAGCCCGGGCTTCTCAGGCTTCTGCTATAATACGCCTCTGGCCACTGGGTTCATTTTGAATAACCACTCCGGGCTATTTAAGCAATGTCGCAGCATACATGCTTGATTTTCCATAGTCCCAAAGAGGTGCTAGTCCTCACCACTTCTGAAGGTCGATGGGATCAAATCGTTCAATGATACATTTGACAGAGCTATTCTGTACGTTCCTGTCCAGTTTCAAGGGTTAGCAGACCGTAGGCAGAGTCTGCACCAAAAAATCCAAAAACAAAAATCACAAAAAAGTCAATAAGTAGCTATTTTGAAAAACAACATACGATCTGGGGTATATTAAAAAAGTTGATGATAACTTCTTATTGTTTGTTATCTACATTTTTATGTAGGATTTTTATGCTAGAATAAAACACTTCAGTTTCAACTATCGAGTTGTACCTTACCAATCAATAACGCTCTAATAATTAATCAATTAACGATGTAATATACGACAACTGGCGACGAAGAAGAGGATAAGGGAAGAAGTAATAGATGTACAAGTAAGATGGCAACAATTGGAAGAATAGAAGAATTCCAAGCCGAGAAGAACTGGAACAGTTACATTGCCAGGCTAAAGCAATACTTTATCGCAAATGAAGTCACAGATGGAACAAGCGAATATGCCTCATGGGCATGAGGCTCAGTAGCGCACTTCCTTTTTGGAGGATTAGTGAACGCAAGATGTTAAGTGATTAGGGTTCTACCGTTTTGGGCAAAAAATTGCAATATGGCGGCCAAAATATCGACAGAATCATGAAATTCGGCTTGAAAATCAAAATGATCGTACTAGACAAGGGTAAGTTCCAAGTTTCATGAAAATCGTTCCACTAACAAGAGATTTCAATATGGCGGCCAAGATGGCGGCAGAATTATGAAACTCAGCTTGAAAATAGGAATGATCGTACGAGACAAGCGTAACTCTCAAGTTTCATGAAAATCTTTCCACTTATAAGAGATTGCAATATGGCGGCCAAGATGGTGGGGCAATCATAAAATTTGGCTTGAAAATAAGAATGATCGTACTAGACAAGGGTGAGTTTCAAGTTTCATGACAATCGTTCCACTAATAAGAAATTTCAATATGGCAGCCAAGATGGCGGCCGAATTATGAAAGCCAACCTGCCTATTTGGTCCTTGAGGACCTGAGCTATCCACCGGATAAAGTTCAATCTTCAACGGCTGTAGCTTTATTTCCCGAGGAGAAGTTCAACTTCATCGAAGTGCACAGGAGATCTCTGTTTCTTGAGAATAATGATAACGATGTATGGATAACAAAAATAGTGCCCATTGGCCACCCTTGGAGACATCAGCTATTAATCGGAAAAAAGTTCCAAGACTCTTGTTTCAATTCTAGAGAAGGAGTACAGCGTCTTAATTTCTGCACGGACTCGGACGGACAGACAGACAGACAGACAGACAGACAGACAGACAGACAGACAGACAGACAAACCGGCCACATAAGCGTCATTCTGTTACTTATATAAAAAAATGTGCTCCAACTGATTTCGACCTCCTGAACACGAATATCGGGTTCACTTTTGAATTGGAACATTTCTTTTTTATCGAAAAACCGAAAAAATGGTAGCCTTGTCACATGATTTTTAGTGATACCTACCTACTTTTTTTTTGTTATTGAGCGAACATGTTTCGTAATTTGAGTGCCATTATCCTTCAGGTACCTAGTATTGGCTATTTCAAAATGTTCAATTATTATTCGTTTTTTTTTTTTTTTTATTCGTTTATTTAACGTCGGCCTATTTCCGCAACGAGGCCTAACACCGACGCCGGTGAATGCTTTCCTCCACTATACCGGTTCAATGTTCAATTACTATTTCGGCACGTCTGATTTTAAATTTGTAGGGTCGTGTAATATGCGCCGAGCCGTGGCTTTGCGGCCGTTTTCAAAAATCAGGAAGGAAATTGTAAATAGTAAAGATGTTTCAGCGGAACCTCCAAATGTGAACAAACCTGTAAATAGTCCTGTGAAGTCTAGATATATATTGAGAAATCAAATTGTTAATTGAATCATGAGAAATATGTATATTATTGTATATTGTTATAAATTACTGTAAATGTGATAGATTGCTATTTTGTAAATATTGCATAATTTAAGAAGAGAGAAATGTGATACATTAAAGAAGTTGATGATAACTTCTTATTGTTTGTTATCTACATTTTTATATAGGATTTTCATGCTAGAATTAAACACTTCAGTTTCAACTATCGAGTTGCATGTACTTACCTTACCAATAATAACGCTCTAATAATTGATCAATTAACAATGTAATATACGACACGATCAAAAGTCTAAAACCTTTCCGGGATATTGATGTACGCTTTCCGAAAATGTGTACCTAGAAAATATCTGCGACTTGTTTTCTCAAAACGGGATCTTGCTGATGAAGTCAGTTCATTTTTGCACTCCTTTCATTGTCACCCTGTATATCGTACAGAGAGTCAATAATCGGGTGATCCCAAGGTGTTATATCTTGTAGCCAAAGGATTAAAACACCATAGGAATTTCCAAAATCGATTGATGTTCTCTCGAGAAATTGTCATATTTTAATTGAAACCAAATTTCGAGATGATCCCTAGACCAATTTGGGTGTGTATACAGGATGTTAGATACTGGTTATTACAAACTTTGAGGGACGATTGCCCATCAAAAATACAGCCCAATGAAAGTAAAACTCATGGTCCTAAAATGCTACCATAAAAAAATATACGGGGTGTTGAAGTTGACTTTTTTAAATCGATTTTTCACCGTAACTTTTGAACAATTAAACCGATTTCAATCAAATTTGAACCAAAGTTTACTCAAATAAGTCTCCATCGATTAATAGAACCGCGATAAATTATATACCAGTTATATAAATTATATACCTTATTTATAGTACCGTATAAATTCCTCCCTGTAGAACCCACCAAAGTTTACCCTTGCCCTTCTGCAACACAATAATGATAGGTATCTTAGTTTCTCGTAATATTTACCCTTAGCTTCTCCTCTTTTGAATAATCAGAGAGGATGCCCAGTTTTCTGTTCAAACCATTCCTGATGGAATCTCCGAGTATGACCTGATATGTAATCAGAAGAAAAAAAAACAGCATCAGTATAAGTCATCAACCCCATTCATGTCAATTGCAAGAGCTTCCCTTAATCTTCCAAAAAGCTTCGAAGGTTCTGTAGTCGCTTCCATTATTAATCGGGCATGTTCCAGCTACGGTTGAAAACCGTCGGTTAGTATATTCACAAGAGCTCTAGAAAACTCTATCGGATTCGTATGAATATTTCGGTATAAGATCTCGATGCACGGCTCCTCCGCCAATTGTTCGGGTGTGTCTTATTCGCGCGTCGAGGTCTCTAGGAGTTCCGAAACAATTTCGATATCATTTCTCACCATGCATGGTTCCGGAGATCACACAAATCAGTCAAATCACAAATTTAGATTCTTCGTTAGGATCTCCAAATGTACCTTCTCGTATAAAAAAATCTCTGGCACCTTTTGTAACCTTAAATCCTCCTGCTATATGTGCACTAGGTATCCAACAAGCCAACAAGGATACTATCCAACTAGATAGGTAGATAGGTACCTATTCTACTTTAAACCTTCATGGACTTAGCTGTACGAAAAGTGCTGGCCGTCATTCACGCCACCAGGAACTGAACAACATAATATTATGCAGAGCGCTGCAGTCAGCAAAAATCCCCTCAGTTTTAGAACCTGCAGGTCTGGCTAGGGAAGATGGGTAGAGGGTGGACGGAATGTCTCTTATACCATGGGCCCATGGCCAAATCCTAGTTTGGGATGCCACCTTACTGCGTTGATACGTTAGCACAATCCTATTTACACAGAACATCTAATTCCAGCGGCTCGGCAGCAACCATTGCGGCGACCAGAAAGACCAAAAAATACCAACATTGGTGGAACAAAATTTCTTTTTTGTTCCATTCGCTGTTGAGACCTTAGGGCCGTTGTGTCCGAGACAAAAAAAAATTGTCGCCAATCTTGGACAATTAATGAAGTCTCAAACAAGTGAACAGCGATAGACACTTTTTCTCAGACAGAAACTCAGCATTGCCATACAGCGCGGTAATGCCTCCTCCGTCATGGGAAGTTTTCTGCTCAATTTTTCAATGGAAGAGCTATTTTATATTCTATAATTTTCATTTTTACTTTTACCTTTACCTTTAATTTCACTTTTTTACTTATTAGTCCTAGCGGTACACGTAAAAATGGCTCTAATTGTGACAAAAGTGTGAAATTTGGTGTGTGGACTCCTTAAATCATTTAAAAGGCTTTCAGAAGGGGAGCCAAGAAAAATTTTGATTTTGATTTTTTAATTTTTTGTGACGTCATTTTTTTTATTTATTTTTTCATTTTTGCAACTATTCAAGATTTTTTACTTTTGCTTTTGTATTATGGTGAGTAACTGCTTAATCCAAGAAACGGAAGAGAAAATTTGCGAAAAAAATTAACTGAACTGAAATGATAGCGTTTTTTGTAAAAATCAATTTTTTCCATTTTTTTCAAAAAATACTATGAATATGTGAAAAATTAAAAAAGGAAATTATCCCCCAAAACAAGCCCTATCAGAAGTTATGAAAGTGTTTCTCAAAATTCCAAGCCGTTTTCGAGATATTTGGAAATATGTTATTTCTTGCGACTGTTTCTTCGTATTAGCTCCTATTTCATCAAACATACAACAGGGTTTTTTTTTCTTGTAAATATACTTCAGAATGATCAGACCGAAGATTTCTTAGAAGTTCATTGTAAATTGTAATTTTTCCAGTGGCGTAGATCATAAAAATTCAAATCGTTTCTACCCTCTCACCATACTTTCTACACCACTCGATTATTTGAAAAATACATGACATTTTGGCATTATGATGATCATCCAAGATCACTTAGCATGACACTTCATTTAAAAAGCACACAATTTTTCCGCTGATCAGATCGACTGCGAAACAATGCATCTTGTGTCATCTCCTCGATCATCTCCATCATGACTGTTTCAGATAAATTATAGTTGATTGTCCCCTCCCAGAGTTTTTGAATAGGATGTCATAACAGGTAGCTTTTGATGATCATCTTGTCAAATAAAATACAAATATTTACAAACAAATAGGTAGGTATGTTCCTATGTTCCAAACCGCAATAATTACAAAATAGATGCGATGACATGTATGCCTTCGACGCCAGTGATAGCCACTCAACCAACTTTACTGTTGATAAAGTGCAGAATTTTCAGTTTGGGGGAACAATAAACTATTATGTATCTAAAACAGTCATGATGGAGATGATCGAGGAGGTGATACAAAATGTAATGTCCGTTTTTATTACTATATTATCTTTGTAAAATTTACCTATTAATAAATATTACTTAATATACTTGAAAAAAAAGTAATATTCAGCAGTCGATCTGATCAGTGGAAAAATTGTTTGCTCAAGATCGTCGATCTTATCTTGTTTTCAAAAGAAGTGTCATACTAGGTGAACTTAGATGATCATGATGCCAAAATGTCATATATTTTCTAAATAATCGAGTGGTGTAGAAAGTACGGTGGGAGGGTAGAAATGGTTCGAATTTCCACGATCTACGCCACTGGAAAAATTACAATTTACAATAAACTACTAAGAAATCTCCGGCCTGATCATTCCTAAGTATATTTCTAAGAAAAAAGAACCCTGTGATGTGTTTGATGTAATAGGAGCTAATACGAAGGAACAATTGCAAGAAATAACATTTTTCCAAATATCTTGAGAACGGCTTGGAATTTGGAGACACACTTCAAGAACTTCTGATAGGGCTTTTTTTGAGGAATAGTTGCATTTTTCTATTTTTCACATATTCACATTTCACACAAAATTGAAAAGTTTGATTTTTACAAAAAACGTCATCATTTCAGTTCAATTGATTTTTTTCACAAATTTTCTCTTCCGTTTCTGGGAATAAGCAATTACTCACCATAGTACAAAGACAAAAGTCAAAAATCTCAGATAGTTTCAAAAAAAAAAGAAAAAAAATGACGTCACAAAAAATTGAAAAATTAAAATCAAAATTTTTTTTGACACCCTTTCTGAAAACCTTTTAAATGCTTTTAGGAGTCCACACACCAAATTTCACACTTTTGTCACAATTAGAGCCATTTTTATGAAATTTTACTTATACCACTAGGACTATAATTCAGTGATGTAAAATACCCGGGTTTTTATACATTGTTTCGCAGCCGATCTGATCAGCGGAAAAATTGTGTGCTTTTTAAATGAAGTGTCATGCTAAGTGATCTTGGATGATCATCATAATGCCAAAATGTCATGTATTTTTCAAATAATCGAGTGGTGTAGAAAGTATGGTGAGAGGGTAGAAACGATTTGAATTTTTATGATCTACGCCACTGGAAAAATTACAATTTACAATGAACTTCTAAGAAATCTTCGGTCTGATCATTCTGAAGTATATTTTCAAGAAAAAAAAACCCTGTTATATGTTTGATGAAATAGGAGGAGCTAATACGAAGAAACAGTCGCAAGAAATAACATATTTCCAAATATCTCGAAAACGGCTTGGAATTTTGAGAAACACTTTCATAACTTCTGATAGGGCTTGTTTTGAGGAATAATTTCCTTTTTTAATTTTTCACATATTCACAGTATTTTTTGAAAAAAATGGAAAAAATTGATTTTTACAAAAAAACGCTATCATTTCAGTTCAGTTAATTTTTTTCGCAAATTTTCTCTTCCGTTTCTTGGATTAAGCAGTTACTCACCATAATACAAAAGCAAAAGTAAAAAATCTTGAATAGTTGCAAAAATGAAAAAAATATAAAAGAAATGACGTCACAAAAAATTAAAAAATCAAAATCAAAATTTTTCTTGGCTCCCCTTCTAAAAACCTTTTAAATGCTTTAAGGAGTCCACACACCAAATTTCACACTTTTGTCACAATTAGAGCCATTTTTATGAAATTTTACTTATACCGCTAGGACTATATGTATTCTTCTTGTGGAATGTTGAATAAAGCCCAATTTTTAAGGCAGATAAGTATCTTATTAATATATTCCGGATGGTTACTCATCAATACCTACCTATACTTACTTATACTCCATTATTCACTCATCACTCAACGCTTATTGGTATTTATAATGTATTAAGTAATAAAAATTCACGGAAAATTCACTGAAGTATCGCGATATATTCAATTAGATCTGATATTATCTAAATTACAAACACTGATAGGTACAGATCAATCGTCGTAACAATCATCTGATAATTCCGACGATAGTTCAACATAATAAGTTTGTTAAGTAGGTATAGGTAGGTACCACCGTAATAATTTAGATAGATATGGTAAATTACTCTGCATAGTCGATAAATTAAACCATCCAAATTTTTGTGAAAGACGTCTCTTCAAGTGTAGGGAGTTGGAATTCATGAAAAAGGTTGAAACAAATTTGAACCATCTTTCATGGCAATTAATTGAACAAAAAATTGAACAATTTTATAATAAAAATTGAATTTTCCGGAAAAACATCATAGCTTTTTCCAAATTATCTTATCATTGTAAAATTCGTCAAATAAGGCTCCATGTTGAGCTGCAAGTTTTCACCTTAAAAAAGTATTTCGTGGGGCTTAGCTTCAGCGCAGGTCGAACTTTGCACTGCATTTTTTTAATTCGTGAAATGTGCAAGTTTTATTTCGAGAAAAGTTCACCGACAAAGAACCGAAAACGTGACGCATCTGAAAATTAACTCACACAACGCTCAATGCAATTTACTTTCAATATCAGTTGGAATTTTTTTGGAAAAATTCCATCCCCGAGTGTTTCCGCCAACTGACAGTTGACTTTGTCCAGCTGGTTTAATTTTCAATAATTAAACCTCCGAAGGACCGATTAAAACGATCGAAAATAAATACGAAAAAATACGACAAAAAAAGAACAAAGTGACCTCCACAATTAGTGCAAACGAGGACTTACCGATGAGATGTTGTTTCAGCCGTAAGGTCACTTTTAAAGTTCTTTGATTACATGATTACGATTAGGTACCGATGGATGCACCTTACACGTTTCTATTAAGACACGAGTTGTTTTGTGTTTCACGACTGGGTGGCAAGTGGTAAGTCCTCTCTCGTTCCCTTTCAGACGAGAGCCAAGGGTAGTTACATTCCACATGTGTTTTGTGAGTGACCATCGTACGAAGGGATAGGTCCAAACGAAATACACACATTGTGAAGGCAAAGTTACAAATTAAACTATTTATATCTACTAGAATCTAACGCGAATATATATATGCAATTACCATACGAAAACTATATACAAAAAATATAAATCAAACAATAAACTTTAAACTAGGTACGATCGGTACCGAACATCCCGGCCGCCAAAAATGCGATGCATTTTTTTTCTTACTCGATAGGGAGAGAGGGCACCTCTTCGATTTCCCGAAAATTCAATTTTGTCTTCAGCTTCCACACGTGTGAAGCATGTGGTAATTTTCTCAGTAGGCCGACTTCCAGCGGGTCCACTAACTACCCACCCAAAAATGGTATTAAACGCGGCAGGCTGGTTTTTCGAATTGCCCTGTAACAACCCAGGTAGCAACAAACTAGCATATATATCACCGCCTAATAACATCTGAACTGGACTCGACTCAAAGAAACTGTCGTCTGCCAGTTTCAATCCAGAGAGATGTTTCCAATTTGCGTGATCCACGCCAATAGCTGGCGTACCATTTACGATTTTTGGTAAAACATGACATTGTATACTTTTTTCGGTTTTCTCGTCATTGTCCGCACGTATAGTGCACAAAGCTTCCCCAGGTGAACTCACACCTGAGGAGCTGGAATCTATCCCGTGTACCGTTATTTCGGAAGGGTTATATCTAATACCCAAACGAAGTAGGCAATTTTTTGTAATGAAACTACCTTCGGCACAGGTATCCAAGAGGGCCCGAATTTGGTGGTATGTTCCATTTATGTCCCTAATTTGAATCAGGGCTGTTGGCAACAAAACTATTGGCAAATCGTTACAGCGTGCTAATGTGGTCATCACCGTTCTTTGGGTAGAATCCGCGTTTTCTGCCTGTTTTGAAGTTTTAACGAAATGCAACAAGGTGTGGTGTTTTCCAACACACGTGTCACAAGATTGCCCGACATTACATTCGCGAAGCTGGTGCCAGGGCTTTAGACAATTTATACATAATTTGTTTTTCTTCGCGATTTCGAAGCGTTCATATGGTGCTATATCTAAAAACTTAGGACACTGTGCTACGAAATGCGAGGCCTCACACACAATGCATTTATCATCACCATGGGATGTCGACGTTTTGACCATAAAGGCCGCTCGCGTAGGGTTCAAATTCGATTTGAAACTACACGGCTCTGATGCCACGGGATGATTACGATAATTTGAACCAGTGTCACTTGAACTAATCGAATCTAGTACCTGACACTGGCTCTCGATAAACGACGATAGTTCCTCAAAGCTAGGAATTTTTGTAGGATCTGTGGTTCGGAAGTGCGATTCGAAAGCACGTCTAGTTTCGTGGTCTAATTTATCGAGTAAGCTATTAACCCAAAGGAAGTCCTCGACGTCCTTTATTTGTAAAGCCTTTAAAGCGGAGCGATTCTCCCGAAATTTATCCAAAGTATCTCGCAGCGTTTTTGCGGATTCGAAATTGTTGGGCGGTATATTTTGGATATTCGTCCAAAAGTACGAGGCCAATTTTCGTTTATTCTCATACCGTTCGGTGAGCGTTTTGTACGCTATGGGGTAATTAGCGTCCGAAAGGGTTAAAGAGTTTAGAAGGTTCAACGGTTCACCCTTCAACGAACTGATCAAGTATTGATATTTTTCTATGTTAGCGAGGTGTGCTTGTTCGTGAACGGCGTTGTCAAAAAACTGCTTAAAGGCCGTCCATTCCGCGAAACTGCCATCGAATGGCCTAAGTGAAAGTTTCGGCAATTTCAAATTTGACATAGACGTCAACGATGATGTAGGCGTATCCGACAAAGCTTCGCCAGCTGGTTCTGGGAACCAAAGGGTAAAGCAATGCTCGATATCCGAAAAGCATTTATCGAAAGCTATTCGTATTTCTTCTTCGGCCTGGAAATCCGGGTCTGGCGTACCTGCTATGTAGGTGACAATTGCACCGTGTACGATCTCAAATTTCTCAAATGCCGTTTGGGCGCGAACGAATCTCCGCTTAAACAAAGCACGCAATGATATTTCTTCCTTAGCACTTTGAGCCAGGTCAAGTGCTTCGTTCAATTGATTTATCAAACTCTCCCTAAGGGCGCGATTTTCCTTATATTTTGTAGCCATTGTGCGGCTAAATTTTCGATAATTACGAGACTAAATGGTGTCTTCACGACGATGAGGCGCAACAATAAAGCGAAACCGATATTAAACTGGGGCTGTAAGTTCCAGCGGCTGACCGGCCAAATTTTCCTAAAGACTGACCCACAGATGTCGAAGATTTACGACTTCCCGTTTCTTCGTGCAACAAAGGGACCTTTGGAAGAAAGATCCGCATTTACAAGAATCAGAGCCGATTGCTCTATGAACTAATAACGAAGCGACAATGAATTATTTAAAAACCGATTGTTTTAAATAATTTACAACGACAATACAAATTTAATTAATTAGAACCGAATGCGCTAATTAAATTAAACTATCGAACAAGTAACAAAATGCAAGCTAAACTTTTGACGACGACGACGACGAAAGGGTTTGGAATTATTAATTTGGAAACCGATTGTTTCTAATTAATTTTTCCTCGAGACGAAAAGGCACGACTTGCCTAAAAATGCGACGAAGTTGAATTAGCGAAATCGAATATTTCGTTAATTCGACACAAATTTTATCGAAGTGGTAATTGCATACATTTATCTAATAACTCAAGTCAAACAACGACTATCCGGCTATCGAAGGACCATGTTTCCGCCAACTGACAGTTGACTTTGTCCAGCTGGTTTAATTTTCAATAATTAAACCTCCGAAGGACCGATTAAAACGATCGAAAATAAATACGAAAAAATACGACAAAAAAAGAACAAAGTGACCTCCACAATTAGTGCAAACGAGGACTTACCGATGAGATGTTGTTTCAGCCGTAAGGTCACTTTTAAAGTTCTTTGATTACATGATTACGATTAGGTACCGATGGATGCACCTTACACGTTTCTATTAAGACACGAGTTGTTTTGTGTTTCACGACTGGGTGGCAAGTGGTAAGTCCTCTCTCGTTCCCTTTCAGACGAGAGCCAAGGGTAGTTAAATTCCACATGTGTTTTGTGAGTGACCATCGTACGAAGGGATAGGTCCAAACGAAATACACACATTGTGAAGGCAAAGTTACAAATTAAACTATTTATATCTACTAGAATCTAACGCGAATATATATATGCAATTACCATACGAAAACTATATACAAAAAATATAAATCAAACAATAAACTTTAAACTAGGTACGATCGGTACCGAACACCGAGCAAGAAAAAACGTCTGAGTAGAGTCTTATTGTACCAAACGCTGACGAAGTTTTGTACTAAATTTTAAATATTTGATAGGTGGAGAGATAGTTCCAACAGTTTTGAGTACGATTTTTCAAAGGCTTTCAAATGACATATCGCAAGTCAAGTTCCCTGACATACTTATATCTTCTGTCATTTTACTTCCCCGACCCACCACCAGTGTCGGACTGACCCACCGGGCAACCCAACCGGGCAAATGCCCGATAGGCCAATCCTCAGTTTGGAGGTCAAATTGTCCACACTTGAAACAAAAATTGCACAAATTTGATTTTACAAAAAAAATCCAAATTTTGTATTCAAGTCTGGTCCACTTTTATTTGTGCATGCATCTATCATGCATTGATTATTTCTTAGTAGTCACTAGTCGTGGAATGACATGATTCTGTCCGAGTTATCGTCATCACTGTTATCGTTACTGAAAACCCCCCACTGAAAAACCTGCTAATAGCCTCCTAACGTATGGTCCGAAAGTTTTGGGAAATTGTTCAAAGCTAATAACTTTTTCTGAATAGTCTTTATTTTTTAACTTGATATTGCAAAAATTAACATCATATATAACAATAACAAATTGATATTCAACATATTGATAATGGACCATTATCTTCGATGGATCTCAATTTTCTTCAGCCATGTTCCATACTTTTCTGTATCAATTTCTCCAATGCGAAATTCTCTAATGTTATTGAAAAATGCGACGCCGTAATTAGTCTTCATTTGCAGCTTCCCATCTCTTGTCGTATATTAAATATGGATTTGGTATTGTTATACAGGGTGATTCACCACCAAATGGACATAGCTTAAGGATAGGTCCAGTTTTTACAGGCGAACTAGGATCTGGTTTTGAAATTTTTCTAACGCTGTTCGTTTCGAAGCTACAGGGTGATTCATGTATTTCGTAGAATTTTTTGACAAGCCATAACTTTAGAACAACCCAACAGATTGGTTTGAAATTTTATGGGTTTATTCTTCTATTGATATCTGACACATCACTTTATCAATGAGTTGAAAATTTCCAGGGCTGGCCTTGAAAAAAAAATTTCAAAGCTTTTTTGAAAAAAGACACTCTGCATGCATATTATTCAAAATTCATTTCCATATTCAAAAACTACATGAATCATACTATCAATATTGCAAAAAAAATTGCTTGGCACCATCAAGCTGTCAAAAGAAAATTGATGATCCTGATGATTTTTGAGGTTAGGATTTTTTGTAAATTGATATTTACAAATATTCACAAATGATTCATTATGGCCCCAAATTTCAGCCGTTTCGTCATAAAAGTAAAAATGACATTTTTCTTGTTTTCTCAGTAGTAACAAAAAGTTTCAGCCGAATTTTCAAGAAATTATTGTCACGTCCCTCAGCCTCCGTTCTATCCCAATTTGAGCTGAAATTGAGGAACGTATCAAAATTTTTTTGAAAATTCTGATGAAATTTTTTGTTATTTCTGAGAAAACGAGAAAAATGTCATTTTCATTTTTTCTGACGAAACGGCTGAAATTCAGGGCCATAATAGATCATTCGCAAATATTTGAAAATATTAATTTAGAAAAAATCCTAACCTCAAAAATCATTACGATTGTCACAATTCTTTTGACAGCTCAATGGTGCCAAGCAATTTTTTTGCGTTATTATTAGCATGTTTGATGTAGTTTCCGAATTTGAAAATGAAATTCGAAAAATGTGCATACAGAATGTATTTTTTTGAAAAAAGCTTTAAAGTTTTTTTTTACAAGGCCGGCCCTGGAAACTTCAAACTGTTTGATAAGGCGATGTGTCAGATATCAATAGAAGAATCAACCCACAAAATTTCAATCCAATCTATTCGGTCGTTCTGAAGATACGGCTTGTCAAAAAATTCGACAAAATACATGAATCACCCTGTAACTTCGAAACAAACAGTGTTAGAAAAATTTCAAAGCCAGATCCTGGTTCGCCTGGTAAAACTGGACCTAGCCTTAGGCTATGTCTATTTGGTGGTGAATCACCCTGTAGATGATGCTAGTTTTTGCAATATTAAGTTACAAAATTAAAACTATCCAAAAAAAGTTAGAAAAGTAGATTGCAGACAGACACACGCACAGACAGACTTCACTCCGAAAATGGTCTTGATCATCTTATTGGGGGACCTCAAAATGGATCGGTACCTATATTTGTTTCCATCTCGATTTTTTTCAGCCCATTTAGAATTCTTCCCCTTCTCTTTGGTTGGTGGGTCGGGAAAGTAAAACGTGATCTTGATATTTTCCGAGAAAATTGAGCTGCTGTTTCAGCTGGGAAACCCTGTATTTATGCCTATTTATAAAGAAGCGAACATACCCCACCTTCTAATTATTATTTATTATTACACATACCACCTACCGCTATATCTATACTTATAAAACCTCATGATTTGGCATGATGTGATGAACATTGCTAAAGCTTCGATAATTGGAAACTCCTGAAAGTCCCGAGGTCTAGGTACAGCCAGCGGGTCCCGAGACACTATTTAGATTTACAAAAATAAATCTCTGGCACGTGAGTGACAGCGCTGGTTCCTGATTATTCCCGCGAAAGCTCGAAATAACAACATGTTTACAATTTAGTATAGGTAGCATAGGTGAGTAGGTACATGTACACATCTGTTAATAAAAAAAACTTCAATAATTGAAAGACAGAACGTTTTAACACGCTATTAATTACTGCGTACTACCAATTTACAATTCACTCTGCTTGCTCCGGGGTTCACTCTGCTTGCTCCGGTTTCCAGCCGCTGCGCTGTTTAGAAACCCAATCCTGCATTCCAAAATATTCCAGACCTCCTCCGAAAAAGTCTCAAAGGTTTTCGCCGCTTTCATTAGCATTTCGGCATATTCCAGCATCCATCAGCATCGGTCGCTAGTCTTATTCGCGGCAGCTCCAAAGTCCATATTGGCTTCGCGAATATTCGGACAAGCTCTCGATGCACGGTTCCTCCGCCAATTGTGCGGGTGTGTCTTATTCTCGCATCGTGATCTCACTGATCTCCAACGACTTTGGTAACACCGTCCACCTTGTAAACCTAGTTCTTCCCGAGTTTATTGTTCTTCAGACAGTTTGAAAGGGTCTCCGTCTACGGCCACAGTTTCCATCAGGTCTTGTCGTAGGTCCCGCAGGGATCCGTGCTGGTCCTCTCTTTTTCATCAATTCATCAACCCATCATACTGGACTGAGTCTCAAGAACTCGTTTCTGCTGTATGCTGACGATTTGAAGATCTTTTAACCTGATGTGGATTCAGCTGGGGACTGATCTCGCTTTTAGGGGAACATCGATGCGCCGAGAAAATTATGAACTAAACATGACAAGTTGGGGGGGTTACGGTTTATGGCACCTCTGCAACTACAACCAGACGGCAGCGGTTGTCAGCTGTATAGTCGTAGCCTCCAGCAAAAAAATCGGGCAAGAAGTTGATAAGAACTGTACAAAATGTACCTATATCAATGTGTGGCAGGTCTTGACCGTCAACCAAATAAAAGTATCAATACCTCCCCATTACTTTTATTGGAAATAGAAGTCCGCATGAAAACACGCAATTGATTGGCCCAATAAATCTTGAATATTGGTTTTATTTACCTACAGAAAATATTTAGATAGATATATTGAAGGTATCATGTAACCGAAAGTGAAAATTTTCGAGAATATGCGAGGAATTGTTAGTTTCCTTTGAGTGATTTGCAGTGTGGACGATAAGGGACATTGTCTTCACTGATTGGTGAGTCTTCACAAAGGCTCTTAGGTTTTTGCCGGCCACTGAGAAAATTATGCTGAAAGTCCGTGATGCCGTGAAGAAATGAAATGTAAAAAGAAAAAACCTACTGCCCAAGAGAAAACTTATTCTTTAGATGAACAATATGGATAGTATGACAATAATTTATGGAGTTGAACTGTACGGAGACGAGACAAGGGCGTGAGCAGGTAGGTACACTGTGTTGTTTGCCAGCATGTGTCTTCATACCTTGCTTATTGATGCAGTAGGTATAATAGGTGAAGCTAGAGCTAGAGTAGGTACCTAGTACCATTGTTCTAGTACTTACTATACTCCAGTGATGTGCATCAGAAGATGTAGCCTTTTGGGCGGTGGGCCTTTTCATCTGAGTAGTATTCTACCGATCTTCGACATCATTCATTAATAGCTGCCAAAAACCTAACAACCTTGGCGGAGACCCACCAACTAGTAAAGACAATGTCCCTTATCGCCCACACTGCAAAGCGCCCCAAAGAAACTCGCGATTCCTGGCATATGCTCAAAAATTTTCACTTTCGCGTAGATGATATCTCGACACGGTGACAAGGTGTCACATTAGAAATTGTACGTGTAGACAACTGGCTGGCATCCCCTTGTCATCGTATCATTCATACAAAGGCAACACATATTTTCCATAGCTTGCTCTAATGCAGAAAGCCGTGAAATTGATTATAGGTATTTGGATTGTTTGTTTGCAATCAAGTACTAATAAATCAAATTAGAATTATTATTGTTTTTGATGAATCGCGTCTGTGGTGATTAAACCTATTATTTTTATTGAATGACACCTTTTGTGTTAGCGATGTTATCTCAAGATAATGAACTGCCATTCAACTGGTATTGCATTCAACTTGGCAAAATGTGACTCAGTCCTATGATTAAAATCACTTCTGTGATAACTGTTTATCTTTACGAGTAAAAATCAAAGGGGTAAATGAGGTGCGGTCATCAGAAATGAAACATCCCTCACGTTGTATATATAATATATTTGTTATATAATCACCTGAATTTATATGATAAATCTACAAAACATGGAATATATATATTTTCAATATAAACTCTTTGTATGCTGCAAAAATTATAATATATAACAATGTCATTTCGTCTAAGTACACACATAATAAAAATATAGAACTAATAAACTGTGGCCCTTGTCTAAGGTCCCTTCCTTTCATTTAAAAATACTGAGAAAAAGCCTTTGATCAAAAATACTGGGCTTACATTGGAATTTACTGTGGAATGTACAAAAAAGGATTTGTGTGTGTGTATCTGTATGTTATGAGAAAACAAGAGCTTAGCGAGATCATCGAAATGAAACAAAAAAACTACATCCAAGCCAACAATTTCTACTAGCGCCACCCCTTGCGCTAAATATTTACCTATGTATGATTTGATTATTTATTTATTTCTTTATACATTCATTCTAAGGTGTTTTGTTTTATTTATTTTTTGTCAAATTCACTATTTTTATTATCATATTTACAATCAAAATTGTGTGCTCTATGATATGACATCCGAGATTCCAATCTTATGTCACAGCTCATTCTGCTTCGGTGGCAGTGTGGTATCATGTCTTTGTCTTCTTAAAAATTATAAATATTATCGTTATAATTGTTACATCGTAATATTACAAACAAAAATATTGTCACTTTTGATGCCAAGACTTACTATATCACAAAATCAAAGGAAACGCCACAAAGTTCTATGTATTATGTACAAAAGTGTAAAAATATCAACAAGAACAACAACAACAAGAAGAACAACGTCACACAACGCGGCTCGGGGGGGGGGGCATTTAAAAGTCAATGCTGAAACCAGAATCACCGAAAGAGTTCAACAGTTCTTGATCGGTCAGCGAGGGGGCGTCGGACGCGGGGAGGTTCTCCAGGAACTCGAAGCTCAGGTCCTGGCAGTTGAAGTTGTTGTTCTGGTTCGCCTGTTGCTGCTGGTTGCTATTTACAAGTTGCTGCTGGTTTTGGTGTTGTTGTTGTTGTTGTTGCTGCTGCTGCTGTTGCTGTTGATGTTGTTGCTGCTGTTGCACATTTTGGGTCGTGATGGACTGGCTTTGTTGCATGTGGATGCTCGACATTGACATCTGGAACAACAAGAATTTCATTGCGGATTTTTTAAAGCCAGTTTTCATCTACATAATCTAGGTAGCATGTTAAAAAGCTATCAGCATAGTTTCAGCTTATTCATGAAATATTTATGGAAATAAACACTTTATATGGGTACCTACCACCTACCTATCTCACAGATACTTACGGAAAAACCTATTTCCTCATCAATAAATTCGACTTTGCTCAAAAATAAAAGTGCCGCCAATCGATATCGTGCTGCGTATTTGCAATGTTCGTATCATCCACAAATAACATTCCGCAAATAGGTGGTAGTTTCTCATGTAAAACAAGGAGTTTTTAATTTTCCGTACGTGCTTATCGTGCACTCTACGGGAATTATATACCTACCTGTCACACGGATACTCACGGAAATCTGTCTCCTCATCAATAAATTCGACTTTGCCAAAAATAAAGTGCCGCCAACCGACATTGTGCTACAAGTTTGAAATGTTCGTATCATCCAAATTCCGCGAATAGGTGGTAATTTCTCATGTAAATCAAGAAGTTTAAATTTTTCGTACGTGATTATACGTGCACGCTACGGGCATTATCTTATAATTTGGTACAAGAGATGCTGTTGCAAGAGGCAAAACACAAAATCCAGCTCCTCCACTGCAGAAATACGTGTCTGAATGGCGTACTAAAATGACAGACTTGGTGGCAGATGACAGATATCGTGATTCATTGCAGAAAAGCTGGCCAATGGTATTCAAAAATCACGGCGATGATGCACGATCACCGGCGATTATTCGGCGATCATGGTTGATGGTAGTTAATGACCATTAAGGTCTTAAATGACGTTCCAAATGATCATTAAGTAAATGACGACGTGACACACTGGTCTGTCAAGGGTATAAAGAAACTACCAAGAAGATTGTGTATTTGTAAGGATTTCAACAAGATACCACAGCTATTGTACTGTGCAAGAAGCAATAACCATGCTAGTTTTCCAATTTCAAGAGGATTCCTTTTTTATAAAAGTAGGCACAAAGTAGACGGTAAAGGAAACCAAAACTGTATTCCACACAATTTTCAAAATTATTATCAAGACAATAACAAGGGAAGTTGCCAGGAAGGCCTACAAAACTAAGCCAGCAAATGAGGCAAGCTATTGAACTCTTTAAACAATCTTCGAGATCGTTTTCTATGGGATTCTTGTACCCTGTGCTATACTGACGAGCCATATGATAACGAAACACGTGTCGGTAGCTTTTGTTTTGCAGTAAGAGCCCTTGCAATTTTGAAATAACTCATTTATCTACTTTGATTTAACAATGGGCACTTCTACATACTGAAAGCGGTGTAAAAAATGAACATATTGTTAAACTACTTTTCAACCAATAGAAACAATTTATGACTACTAGAAATGTAGGCTAACGCCAGTCGCGAAGTGTCACTTGTCAAACGTTTCAATTTTTAGCGACCAGAGTTTCCAATTTCCAAGCAATTATTAAAGAACTTATTGCTACTCGTAGGGAGGCTAACGTCAGTTGCGAAGTGTCATTTTTTGTCAAATATTTCAATTCTCAGCAGCTAGAATTTCGAATTCATGAGCAATGGGGTGTTTTCTCTGCAGTTGTCAAGTTGTCAAGTAGATGGCAGCAGGGGCCAACCCGGGTTATTTTCCCACTACTTTTTGAACGGTTCTCTCATGGAGGGGGTTTTCCTTTTGACTTTGGTGTCTGCCTGCCGGGTCGACTGTCATGTCAAGTCAAGTATGGATGTGTGTCGTCAGAGGTGAGGAAGGAATTAGATGGAAAAAACTACGTACACTTGGCTTTCAGAGTAGAGGTCTTTAGTATAGATGTTTTTGAAGAAGAGCATGATTGTATTCTTGAACATGGACAGTGGGGCACACGGCACGGTGGCAGGTAGGTTGCAATAGGTTTCAAATCGGCCGGCGCCGGCGTGCCCGCGAACTGCTCTTCGAGTGCTGTCTCCCGGACGGTCCCTCTGGCAAACATTTGCACGGTCATTGGGCCCTTTCAGCCCTCGAAAATCACCAAAACCGACCAGTACAACCCCACGTTCAATATTTTTTTCAGCAAATGTCAGTCATATGGTCGTTGCTGTCATCTTCATTGTTGGAGTGATCAGTGGCAGGTGGCAAAGTGCTTGGTGTAGCATGATGCTGCTAGGTAATATAGCGTTACGCACATGTTACGCATACAAACACAGACACATCCCTGACAGACACACAAACGGGCTGAAGAGATACGAGATACCAACATGGAGCAGGTAGGCTTACCAACCAACAGTAACCTAGTGATAAACCCGGGTTGGCCCCTGCTGCCATCTATCGTCTTCTTCAGTGGCGAAACACCCCATTATTAGGTGAAAAATTTGTTGCTACGAGAAGGCAGGCTAACGTCAGTCGCGAAGTGTCACTTGTCAAATATTTCAATCTTTAGCACCCAGAACTTCGGATTTCCGTGTAATTATTAGGAAAACAATTTAGTGGTACTAGAAGATAGGCTAAGGTCAGTCGCAAAGTGTCACTTATGGAACATTTCAATTTTTAAGAGTTACAATTTAGAATTTATGAGCAACTATCAGGACAATAATTTGCATTTGATCGGCGATCGAAAAGAGCGATAATTGTTGACCCCACGGTTAGATTTGAAACGAACAATCCGGAACAAGACATTCAAGTCGACGACGAAAAAAGGAAGATATATGAAAAATGTAAGGACTCACTCAATTTAAAATTCAGTCCCAAATATGGAAAAAGAAATTTTGAAGTATTTGGACTTTGGTTTGGCTCTCGAGGGACTATTTCGGCAAAAGTTTTGGCATTTTTTATTGAATTCAAAATTGATAAGAAAAAACTTATGGAAATTTCAGAACTTATATTGAGTGACTCTATTCGAATTATACACAACCACATTTATAAATAATTTTTACATAATTTATACTTTTTACCTTCAATTTTTATATTCAGTATTATCTTTTATAGACAGATTAGTATGCTGTGTTCTAGAGCAACTTGCTTAAAAGCAAGCAGCACCACTCTATTTTTCAATAAAGTTGTTTCTCTCTGCTATTAAAAGGTAGGCTAACGTCAGTCGCGAAGTGTCACTTGTCAAGAATTTCAATTTTTAGCAGCCAGAATTTCGAATTTCCGTGTAATTATCAGGACAACCATTTATTGCTACTAGAAGGCAGGCTAACGTCAGTCGCGAAGTGTCACTTGTCAAGCATTTCAATTTTCAGCAGCCAGAATTTCGAATTTATGAGCAATTATTAGGACAACAAATTATTTCTACTATAAGGTAGGCTAACGTCAGTCGCGAAGTGTCACTTGACAACAATTTCAGTTTTTAGCAGCTATAATTTCGAATTTCCAAGAAAAAACCTAGGACAACAATTTATTGCCACTAGAAGGCAGGCTAACGTCAGTCACGAAGTGTCACTTGTCAAACGTTTCAATTTTCAGCAGCCAGAATTTCGAATTTATGAGCAATTATTAGGACAAATTATTTATACTATAAGGTAGGCTAACGTCAGTCGCGAAGTGTCACTTGACAACAATTTCAATTTTTAGCAGCTATAATTTCGAATTTCCAAGAAAAAACCTAGGGCAACCATTTATTGCTACTAAAAGGTAAGCTAACGTCAGTCGCGAAGTGTCACTTATCAAGCATTTCAATTTTCAGCAGCCAGAATTTCGAATTTACGAGTAATTATTAGGACAACAATTTATTGCTACTAGAAGGCAGGCTAACGTCAGTGGTGAAGTGTCATTTGTCAAACGTTTCAATTTTTAGCTGCCAGAATTTCGAATTGATGAGCAATTATTAGGACAACAGATTATTTCTACTATAAGGTAGGCTAACGTCAGTCGCGAAGTGTCACTTGTCAAACGTTTCAATTTTCAACAGCCAGAATTTCGAATTCATGAGCAATTATTAGGAAAACAGTTTATTGCTACGAGAAGGCAGGCTAACGTCAGTCGCGAAGTGTCACTTGTCAAATATTTCAATCTTTAGCAGACAGAATGTCGAATTTCCGAGCAATTTATAGGACAGCAATTTATTGCTATTACCAGGTTACCTATTTTCGGAACCGGAGAACAGGTTACATCCCCCTTACATTCCCCAATATGTCAATAGATTCTCTGGCTCCAAATTGTTTAGCATTCAAGTGACATAACCTGACTGACTGATGAATAGGAAACTGTTTTACAGGGGATAGTAGCAGAAACCGATTATTACTTTTTAGATAACAAGATATTGATTAAAAGAATAGAAAACAGAGAGGCAACTAAGTGAGAATGCTATTAATATTATTTTGCATGCAGTGAAATTAGACACATCATTTTGAAACAAACACCTACTACGTAAGCAGTTACGATTGATACAGTGCTTCTTGGATTAGAACAAGCCATGCAGCAAAAAACACACAAAAAACAGCACAAGAAAGTTGAGGAGAAAGGAGAAGAGTGCATGCTATTTTAAATCGTTTATTACACTATTCTAATAAATTCACAGCCAATTTTTTCTTTTTGTTCAAATCTTCATAGATTTTTCGCTATGGTTTAGTTTTGGTCTCTTTAATATTGAATAATCGCTTAGAGAGTAGCTCATCAGGCACATACAACCTTTCACAATCGCATATTTTCAAATCAGGTAACCAAAGCAAAGACTCTTCCATGCGATAAATTGGTTCAAAGTCGGCGTCACCCACCTGAGGTATGAGGTGTGTTTGCGCCATCATGGAGCCCATTTGCGGCATCAGATTGTTGCCTCCCGGCGGACCCTGCTGTCCCATGCCCAGCTGTCCGGGAGCCATCCCCTGGTTGACGCCGCCGCCACCGCCGCCGCCGCCCATGCTGTTGGGCGCCATCCCCTGCTGCGTCCTCATCTGCTGGTGCTGGAGGCCGGCCATTTGCATGCTGGGGTTCATGCTGTAGCCTCCTGCAAAGATATTTTCTCAAATATAGTCCAATTTTCTTTTGGGAAACATTCGTTTTCCTCTGGTCCACCAACAGAAATAGTGATTATACTGAAGCGCCATGAGCTTTTATGGTAAATGATTGTTTTGTGCAGTAAAAATGTTGGGAAAAATCATACCTTGCTGCATCGAAGGTCGCACATTGAAACTGGCGCTTTGGTGCTGCTGCATCATCAAATAATTCGATTGAGACATGCCGTCCATGGAACCCATTGGTACTTGTTGCGGTCTGGCGTACATGCTTCGAGACATCATCTGTTGTTGCTGCTGCTGTTGCTGGTGCGGATTCATCTGCATGTACATGCTGTTTGGTCGTATCATTGGACCTGTAAATAACAGAAATTATTGTCAAATTTCAAAATTATTCATGTTGGAGCTCAAAAAAAAAATCAAAAAATGAAAACGACACTCAATAGTACAGCAAGTACAGAATTTCGATCGGCGCCGTTGCCAAATCGATTTGCACCGAAGCCTTTCAAGTGAGACGCTGCGAGAACGGTGGTTCTAAAAAAAATCTACAGATGCAGTTTTAAACACAACAATAACGTTACGTTCGCAAATACCCACCCCCGGGTTACGCCACTGGAATCGACGCATCGGCCGCGCGCCTCTGTTGAAAGGTGGTGGCTGCAGTGGTACCAATCGCGCGACGGGTCGGGCCCGATGGTTTTTGTCCTTTTTCCTTCTTTTATCGGAAGGAAACTCGCCTCTATAAAACCGGCCGACCAAGCGCTTTTTCCTTCCTTTATTCTCGCCGCGATTGTCGACTACATACAGGGTATTCATTTGAAAAGTTGTCATCTCTGATTTCTCGCCGCCAAAATTTTCCACGGGAAAACGCCGAAATTGGTCGATTTTCGTTTCGAGGGGGACATTCAAGTTTCATTTTAAACCCCTTCGCCCCCACCCTGCCTTACTTCAAAGGAGTGGTTAAAAAAATTTGAAATTTATTTGACGGAAAGAGAATTTTGTTGCCTCCAATTCGATGTATCACAAGATAGGTAATGTTACTTGAAATTTTAAAGTAGGGTAGAGTGGGAACGGGTTGAAGATGAAAATCAAAGAAAGGATTTTCACAAAGGTTGAAGGGGGTGGTTTTGAAAAATTAGAATTAAATTAAAATTTTAAAGTAGCGTAGAGTGGGGAGGGGTTGAAGATGAAAATCAAAGAAAGGATTTTCACAAAGGTTGAAGGGGGTGGTTTTGAAAAATTAGAAATATGTTTGACGAGAAAGGAACTTCATGGCCTTCAATTTGATGTATCCCAAGATAGGCATGCTATTTAAAATTTCAAAGTAGGGTAGAGTGGGGGCGAAGGAATTGCAGATAAAAATTTGGCAGTATGTGTCTTGGACGTCTCCCTCGAAACACAAATCGACCTGTTTCGGCGTTTTCCTGTAAAAAATTTTGGCCGTGAGAAAATCAGAGGTGACAACTTTTCAAATTAACACCCTGTATGGCGGAATGAAACATTAAGTCGGTTGATGTCACTGATTTGTGTATATTCTGATCTGATTCTGTGTTTCAGCGCCGCCGCTCCCTTCCGTCGTGGTAGACGCTCTCGAATCGTTGACAAGACGTGGGGGTCCAGAAAAACTGGATTCGTGGCGCTCTGATGCCCCCCCTGACAGCATGCTTCCCGGCAAAAGGCTTCCGGATGCGCCCCATAGAATGATCAGCCACCGGCGGAATCGGAGCGGTGTCGTTGGGACGTACCGGATCAGGAGGCCTGGAGTACTCGACTGGGAGGCACCACCTCACGGACTCCCCGGAATTGCACTGCACCGGCCTCGCCCCAATCAGACAACAATCACCGTTTCCATTTTTGAAACTATGATAGACCAAAGTCGATGGAACTACTGTGCTGTGTTTCTTTTCCCGAACCGTCCCGTTCTTCACAACATAAACATATGAGGGCTAAGGCTACCCCCATTTTTTTGGGGCTCTCTTTAAAACCCGTAGCAATATGTACAATGAAATAGTCCACTAGGCATATTTTTATAATTTATAGCTCAAAAACTATTGATGGCTAGAAATGAAATGCAAGTGTTCATTTACCAGAGGCATGAAGTTCAATAGTTAATAGTTTTTGAATTATGAATTATAAAAAGATGGCTTCGCGGGCTTTTCATGGTACATTTGGTTGTCATCAGAACTGCACTGTGGATTTTTTTCTAGAGCCCACCAAACTTGAACGGCACGCTTCTGATTACGAGGACAATCTATTGCCACGCCTCTGACTACAGCGGTCGCCTAGTGCCACGCTACTGATTACAGGGACCACCCAGTGCCACGTCTTTGATCACAAGGGCAGTAGTGGAAGCACCTTTGACAACAGGGGCCGCACTCGAGGGACTTCTGACTACAGGGGCGGCACTGGAAGCACCCCGACCACAGCGGTGCCCCACCCGACCAAAAAAAAGCTTACCTGAAGGAGGCATCGGCTGCTGGGGCATGTTCCGCCTCATGGTGCCCGGAGCGCCGGCGTACCTCGGCTGCTGGACCCCCTGCACCAGGCCCGGGTTCGCCCTGTACTCCGGCGGGGGCGGCCTGATCATCTGCTGCTGCAGCTGCTGGTTGCGCAGCATCTGCTGTTGCTGCAGCAGTCGTTGCTGTTGCTCCACCTGCAAGAGTCTGGGCGGGATTCCACCTTGACCGGGACCGCCCATCGGGCCTCCGGGTCCCATCGGCATGCTGGGTCCCATGGGGCCGGACACTGCTAATGAACAAATCATCAATATTTCGTTTTCACTTCCGCGCAAGCGTTCAAATGAGAAATTGATTCTGGCACACTTCCAGCTCGGCACGAGTTTCAAATCTGGCGCGCTGGGGAAGGCGTCAGCTCTTGATCCGCGGCTGTCGACAGAGCGATATCACTTGTCGCTAATAAGGACCAGTCTCTTACCAACGCTACTAATAAGAGTGTAAGCGAAAACTAAAAGGACTGTACAAAAAAAAAAAACAAGCGAATATGCCTCATGGGCATGAGCTCAGTAGCGCACTTTCTTTTTGAAGGATTAGTGAACGCAAAATGTTAATTAGGGTTCTATCGTTATTTGGGCAGAAATTTCAATATGGCGGCCAAAATAGCGGCAGAATCATTAAATTTGGCTTAAAAATCAGAATGATCGTATTAGACCAAGGTAAGTTCCAAGTTTCATGAAAATCGTTCCACTAATGAGAGATTTCAATATGACAGTAAAGATGGCGGCGAAATGTTGAAAAGCTGGAAAATAACAATGATCATACGAAACAAAGGTAAGCTCCAAGCTCCATGAAAATCGTTCCACTGATAAGAAGTTTCAATATGGCGGCAGAGCATCATTTGTCCAAAAGAAAATTCATTTTGATGGAGTTCACATCGCCTGCTAATTTCACTCAAATCGGACCACTCTCAGAGAAATTCAAAACGGCGGATCAAAGATGGCGGCCAAGTGACAAGAATCATTGGTCAATTTTATATGGTGAACACGTACGCATTCGATTAACGTTTGTACCACATCGATACCTGTTTTCATTAAGGCATGATTCTCCTAGTTCTATCACTTTGAAACATGTTCAATATGGAGAATACAAGATGGTAGCGGGGCATCAATTGTCGAAAATTGGATGGATCTTGATGTGGTTTACATTGCCTGCAAATTTCATTCCAATCGGATCACTTTTACAAAAATTCAAAATGGCGGATCAAAGATGGCGGCGAAGTACCAAAAAACCAAAAGTCAACTTGACATCCTGGTTATATGTACTATCAATCAGCGTTTCAAATTTGGTGTGTTTGTAATCAACTGTATTAATATGAATATTCTGTAATCTAATTATTCATTATCCGTAGTTTGGTGAAAGAAAATGCACGGTAACGGGGATGCAAGCACTGTTTCGTATTAGGCTGCACAAATTATCCTACTCGGGCCTTGGGGGTGTGTCTTTTCACAAATAAAATTGCTAATCAATCAATTACTGACTATGATTATTCTATTATTTCAGTGCAGAATAAAAAAAAGCGACGAGGAACGGTGGCTGCAACCCACTGGAGGAACCAAAAAAGAGGCCGAGTATTTAACATTCCCGAATGACCTTCCCAATTTTGACTTTTCTTAAATTTGAGTCGCCTCAGGGCGCCCGGTACACGTGTTGACAGTTCAGACAGGCTATACTAGGTATCGGTTAAAGAACAGGGTAAGAATATCCTATAGAATAATACAGAACAGATTATTTTTTCTGGCCCTGGGGATATGGGTGCCTGAGAATTCTACACCTACCGTCTCATGCGAGTGGTAAAAGCCCACTTATCGACCCCTTTGTTGTTCCTTATTGAGAGTTGACAGGGGTTGGTGCGATAAAAAAAACATAAAAGTAATTTTTTTTCTTGGAGGGGGATAGTGTAACATTTCATACAACATTCTTCTTTGTTTCACTTTACATTTTTCTTGAAGCTATTTTGCTGTCATTTATAATATTCAAACTTGGATGTACGTATATTTGGTTGTATAATTAGCTGATTGTTGATAAAGTCCAGATTCAGAGCATCTGGCATAAATTTGCGCGCTTTGATTTCATTTTCTTACAAAGAGTAAAAGAACTAAACATTCATTAGAATTATCTTCAGCGTTCACGACGTTGTGGAAAATGATAGTCCCTAGTTACAACTACCATGTAGACATTCTACTGGAGTCATAGCAATGTATGGTATCAGTAGTCCAGTTCAAGTACAGGTCCATGCATCATACCTGACGGCTTACGCTAGGTCTGACAGCATTGACAACCCATATGAACGCTCTCCCCTAAATTTGGCGTTCGTGCTGATCTGAAGTGTGCCGAGTTAGATTAAAGCGCAAAAAAGCTGAGCACGCATAGAGATACGGATCTTTCATCTTCGATTACTGGCCAGAAATATACGTACGATTGCTGTTCTGCCGCCTGACGGCCTGCCCGGTGAAATTGATCGTCTGACTCTGCGACACGTTGTACCCGTCAGGCCCCAGGGGCGCGCCCCCTCCGCCGCCTCCCATCGGCGACTGCATCCCGCCGCCGGGGCCCATCATGCCCTGCGGCATGTGTCCCTGCTGAGGCATCTGCTGCTGGTGCTGCGGCTGCTGCTGGGGCGGTCCCTGGTGCATCGTGGGGCTGCTGCCCATCTGACTTCCTGGACCCGGAGGACCTGGACCGCCGCCGCTTCCACCGCTCCCTTGTTGATTCGGTCCGTTGTTGTTGGGCATCTGGCCGTTGGGCCCTTGTTGCTGCTGCTGCTGAGGATTCGGTCCGTTTTGCTGTTGATGCTGCTGTTGCTGTTGTTGTTGGGAATTGCTGTTGGAACCGTGCTGCTGTTGCGGATGCGGATGATTGCTGTACGTCATTCCTTGTTGCGCCGCCACCGACACGTTTCCTCTCAGATCGCCGCTCAAGTGCAACTGCTGGCCTGCCGAAACCTGAAAATAACGTAAATGGTCAATGCACATATTCAAAGTGAATCAAAATTCTATTCAAAACCGCGCATTAGCCACATAATCCACAGTAGAATAGCTGTATTGGTCTTTATACAAGCTGTATTGGTCTTTATATGAAGTGTACTGGTCTTTATATGAAGTGTATGGGTCTTTATATGAAGTGTACTGGTATTAATGTGAGCTGTTTTGGTGTCTTTTATGAGCTGTATTGGTGTTGTATTGAGCTGCGTTGGTATTAACTGGACTGTATTGATGTTTATACGAGATGTATTGGTCTTAATATGGAATGTGATGGTATCTTTGTGAGCTGTTTTGGTCTCTATTATGTGCTATATTGGTACACACAGAGCAGCACGAAACCGGCCAAAATCGTAAAATCGTCATTTGTCGTCCGGTTTTCTAAATTCATCCCAGATCAAATTTATTGCCAGCTACAGCCTGACTTGAGAAAACTGTTCGAGGAGCTTCTAAGCCACGATAGTCAACTTTTTTCCTAACGTCAGCATGTTTTTTCTTATAGATTCTGTTGAATTGTGTTTTTTCAGTATTCAACGATGTAACGAGTGGACGAATAAATTTCTCAAGTCGCCTTTGATTCCTGAAAATCTGGGAAAAATCATGGCTGGCAAGGAGATCAAGGCCTACCTCAAGGAGATATTTATTCGATCACTCCGTACAACACGTTGGCCTTGGTTCGAAATAAGTAGGTGCAGGACAGAGGAAACTTATGTCAGACCAGTAGTCTAGGAACCTATGGATCCCATAAGAACCATTACAGACTGATATGGGTTTCGACAGGTTTGGATATCATGCTTTTTGATGGTCATTTTTGACAAGGAAGGCAGTTAGGTGTAGACAGGGCGATATTACGTCTGGACAATCTGAATCAGAGAAACCATTTTAAAGATATTTTGGTTTACATTTTCCTTCTACTTCCATAAGATTTTCCCAGAACAAATGAATTTTCAATCAATTCGTTGGTAATTCCTTGAAAGACCGACAAAAAAAACTTTTGACGAACGAGTTCTACACAGAAACATCGTACAGGATGTTCACGATAAAATTCACCCCCCTCCAGTAGATTCCCCTTCAAGATATTTCGGAGAACTAGAAACTTTTTATTCACGATTTTTCCCAGGGACCTTAAATCAATCCTCTAAAAGTTTCTAATTGGTACCGTATACAGGGTGTGACTGTGATATGTAACTTTTTTATTTTACATGCAACACCCTATATTTTATTCCGTTATTTGGTAGAGCCTTTTTTTCTGATTACAAATATATATGATACTTATGATTTATTTTGACAAGCAAGTTGTCGGAAAAATGATAAAATAGGCAGTCGAATAATTTTGTTGCGCGGCAAGATGGCTTTGGTTTCTACAGTTCACTTGAAAAAAAGTTATTCTCGCAGCATTTTGTCTGCAGAATTCAACTCTGCATGGATAGATGAACTAATTCGTTCCTAATACAGGGTGTCGCGTGATTTTTAATTTTGATTTCATTTGACTTTGATTTTATTATTTTTTTGACAGCTTCCTTGTCAAAATAAATCATAAATGTTATATATCTTTGTAATCAGAAAGAAAGAAAGGCTTCATCAAATGACGTAATAAAATATAGGGTGTTGCATTTGGAATAAGAGTTACATGTCACACCCTGTATACGGTACCAATTGAAAACTTTTAGACGGTCGATTCAAGATCCCTGGGAAAAATCGTTGAGAAAGAGTTTCTAGTTTTTCGAAATATCTCAAAGAGGAATCTCTTAGAGAGGGGTGAGTTTTATCGTGGACATCCTGTACTTGAGTGATTCAGACTAGAAATCCGAAATTTTATTTGGTTGTGAATTGGTTTCTACTTCTATGGGATTTTCTCAGAACAAATCGATTTTACTATAGAAACAGTTGAATTTGCATTCAATTCGTTGGTAATTCCTTATAGAAACCGACAAAAGAAACTTTTCACGAACTAGTTCTACCCAGAAACTTGTACTTGAGTAATAGGTCCCTTCGTTTCGGTTTTTTTTTGAGTGCGCATGTCTGGCGCGAATTTCATAGTTTCGTACACCAATATTGAAAATTAACACAAAAAAATATTGTAGTGCACCTAAAATTTCACAAATAATTTGGTTGAATGTTAGATACCATTTTTTATATTGAAAGGAAATGTTTCGTTGGAATTAAATTCAATGATCATTTGTGGAAGTTCAGGAACAACGAAAATGGCAACAGCGCTCAAAACAACAAGACATCGGCGCCAACTGTCACTTGCGACAATTATGATCACACTTCTCGTTTCTACCTGACCTACTTTTCATTTGCTCATGTTTTGACGAAAGAACAGAACCTGTTGAAAATGGCTGTACCGAGAAGGAAGTTCAAAAAAGCCACGAAGAGATGCATTTACGGTATGTATAAAAGTGACAGCCAGGAACCAGTTGTTGGTCAAGCGGCTAGACAGAGCATGCAGCGTTGCCATTCAACTGACAGGTGTACGAAAGTTTCCAAAATTTGGAGCCTTCAAGCATGCGCACCTGCCCAAACGAAGTAGCCTATTCAAACTAAGTTTCCGTAATTTTATTTGAGTTTGAATTGGTTTCTACTTCCATAGGATTTCCCCAGAACAAATCAATTACACAATAGAAACCATGAAATTTCCAATCAATTCGTTAGTGATTCCGAAGAATTCGTTATAGAGACCGACAAAAGCAACTTTTGACGAACTAGTTTAGGAACCCACGGATCCATAAGGACCAATAGAAATCCATAGGAATTTCTACCGGCTTGAATATTATTCTTCCTAATAGTTATTTTTGACAGGGAGGGGCAATTTGCTTGCAGAAGATCACGCCTGAATCTTCCAGTTTGCAACTAGAAATTGGCCGGCCTAGGTGCAAATTTCAGCAACACGAACGTGGCGAGGAGCCGTCGTTGGTCGATTTTCTACGTGATGCACATTTCCACAAAAAGAACCGAACGAGATTGCAATTTGCAGTGTCTGTACTCAAAAATACTTGGCCTCCGTGATCCTAAAATGAAACGCATACTTTAGGCGCGCCGCTGACCGTTTCCTGGGTCTCTTCCACGTCCTGTTGGAATCGAAGACAATGGCATCCGGTATGAGCGCGGTACGAACCGGCCCGTCGTTTCTCAGGTGCAGCTTACAGTCGCAGCGCTAGCTTTTTCACGAGCTCCACACACATTTCAGACAACCCGCCCCTGCACATCCCATCCTCGCATACTTGAGATTGTTGTGGGTGCCTGCCTGCTCTCTCGCCTGACGTCACATCCTATTCCAGTACCAAGAGAATTTCCGTTTTGCTTCTCTGTTTAATTATCAATACATCCATCCCGTCGTCCATTCCATTACGCGCGATTAGGATTTATTATAGTTTTCTTGCCTGTTGATTCGATCATTTTGAAAAGTCTGTGAATCATCTTCCAGGCGAACTGACCAAAGATTCGTGTTTCGTACGCCGTATAATGTGAATGCGGATTTCCGGTAACGCGTGTTCTATTTTTAAACTCTCGGCAGAGCACGCTGCTCTTGAAAAGTGTGTTGCGCACATTGTATTCCGATATTATAAAAGTTTAACACTTCTTAGTCTTGGGTTCATCATTTTACAAATTCAATCGACTATTTTCCGGCTTCAGAAGAGATAAGCTGGTCCACGATTACGGACTGGACTTTTGGTGAATTCTAGCTGATTTCTATCGGACTGTATTGTGACTGGCTTATACGCTTGTTCGCCGTGAGCTCCTGGTGCTCTTGTGAATTTGTATAGCGGACACTGTTGCCAACTTCGTAAATTTCTCATTTGATCTTTCTAGGTATATTTTGCTTTCGTATTGTTGATGTGAAGATCGTAAGACCTAACAAATTTCAATTTGTCATCGCTGATGAGTAGGTATCAGAGTTGGTAAAATGCTGGCGACCTAAAACGACCAGCCACCGACGCTGCAACACAGCACGCGAGCGGCTTGCGACACCGAAAGATGTTCGAAGTCGTACAAGCCTCGTTTTTTTGGAATCAAGAAATAAAATTTGGCAGAACGGTAGTCGAATAGAAGTGGAATAACTTCATGACAAAAAAACTTGAGGTTCAGTTATACAGGATGTGCAGAATTCATTTTCGGACTTCGCACATTTCAAAATGCCATAAGTCAATTTTTTCATATGGAATGCCCCCTATTTTATCTCACCATTCGATAGCCTTCCAAGTCCTCTTTCATTTTTACTAGGGATACTCTACCCCTAAATTCCATAATTTTCGAGATAATCGATAATTTCATAAATGATCATACGTGACAACGGCAAGTTCCAAGTTTCATGTCAATCGTTGCATTAATAAGAGATTTCAAGATGGCGGCGGAATCATGAAATTTACCTTGAATATAAGATCGTTCCACTTTAAAGAAATTTCAATATGTCGGCCAAGATGGCGGCGGAATCATGAAATTCAGCTTGAAAATAAGAATGATCTAACGAGACAAGGATAAGTTCCAAGTTGCATGAAAATCGTTCCATCAATAAGAAATTTCAATATGGCGGCCAAGATGGCGGCGCAACCACGAAATCCAATCTGTCCACTGACCACCCTTGAGGACCTAAGCTATCCGTCAAAAAAAGTTTAAGGGCTCTAGCTTCAGTCCTCGAGAAGGAGTTCAACTTCTTAGAAGTGCAGAGGAAATCTTTCGTTTTTTGATAATAATAGTGATAACTATGTACGTATAAAAAAATGCCCAATAGCCACCCTTGGGGACATCAGCTATCCATCGGGAGAAGTTCCAAGGCTCTAGCTTCATTCCCCGAGGAGGAGTTCAACTTCTTAATTTCTACACGGACAGACAGACAGACAAACCGGCCATATAAGCGTCATTTTCTTACGAAAATGCGATAAAAAAACTTGTTCTTAGTATCAAACCAAGCAAAATGTTTCAATTAGACATTTGTTGATGATCACCATGGCTTGCCCGGTGTGAAAAATTTTAATCAATAGCATTTTTTATCAAAATAATCAAAACTCAAATGATATGTGGGAAATGATTGCTTTAATTGAAATTAGATTACCCTATATGGAATTTCCTTTCCTGTTAGAACCATTAGTAAACATACTAAAACCAGTCGAAATTCCTGTGGTTTTGCATTGGTCTTTATGGAGTCCATAGGTAGCTATAGTATGTTCACTTGTACCGTGATTCGAGTCGGCTGTGAGATTTTGTTTTCAAGTTTTCAAATCTGAAATATAAAAATCCCCAAAACTTTGCGGTTGGCTACTCTGGCTTCATTTGGCACAATAATTCACGAAGAGACACGAAGTCGTTCGGACCACTTTTGGAACACATTTTTTACGCATTTTCTCTGCAGATAGACGGAACATTTTTGCGGGACGTGATGTCTGGCGCTTTTTCCCATTTTATTGGAAAATGTAGTAATTTTTCGACCTGTTTTTAATTTTCGCCAATGAACAAATAAATCAAAGCAGCTTTGACATTTTACAGGTGTCAAAAATATTTCTAACCTCTCGAAGCCGGTTCAACTTTACGTGATTCAAACTAAAAAAATACTTGTCCTTCGTCCAAAAGAAGGGGTCCCATGGAATCATCAATCCTCCCACCTCTTCCAGTCGAAAAGAGACGCCGAATCATGGAGAACTATTGGCAGGACAAGGAACATCCCAGCAGGCCTGTCGTTGCAGCAGGATTTACGTGTAAAAAGTTTATTAAACCGAATTTCAAAAAACCCAGCCGCTCAAAGTTGCGTATTGGACCGAAATTCATGTGAGTACCTTCAGTTTTCAATTTGCTTTCGTTTTGAACCTTGGCGGAACGAGTTTTTGTCGGCCATGAATGGCCGCCGTCAAGATGACTTAAATCGAAGGCGGCCCCGTAAGGTTCTGGTGTCTAAATGACGATAAAACACCTCTGCGCCCCTCTAGTCGCATTTCCAAGTATGACAAGGTCAGTTTTCCAAGATTTTAATATCAATTTGATAAGAAATATATAACTTCACTCCTAGAGAAGTCAGTTTTACACCAGGTAAAAAGGCGGCAAGCCTACAATGCTGAAGTAGAAAATTTGCCCAGTCAACTAGAGTCACAGTACAAGTGAACCTACTACAGTAGATTCTTCGTTTCGTTGGTTTATATTTAGGGATATCCAAAGAATCAATTTATTACGGTGTTCTACGGTTTCAATGATGAAATGGATTTGTTCTGGAAAATTCCAATCCGTTGGTTTCTATTTAGGAATTCCCATTATATTGGGCCATGAGAATGAGAATGAATTCAAACTCAAATGATATCTGGGGAATTATTGCTTTGATTCAAATCAGACTAGCCAGCAAGAAATTTTCTTCCCTGTTCAAAATGACCATTAGGAAGCATACCAAAACCAGTCGCAATTCCTATGGTTTTGCACTGGGTTGTATGGAGTCCGTCGGTAGCTCATGGTCGGACTCTTCGTTTCGTGGGTTCTATTCGGGGATTTCCAAAGAATTAATTTATCACGGTGTTCTATGGTTTCTATGAAGGAAATGATTTGTTCTGGGAGAACCCAATCCATTGGTTCCTATTAAGGGATTCCCATTATATTAATCCATGGAAATGGAAATGAATTCAAACTCAAATGATCCTGGGTCAACCTGGGATATGACTGCTTCAATTCAAATCAGACTAGCCTGGGTGGATTTTTATCCTCTGTTCAAAATGAACGTTAGAAAACATACTAAAATAAGTCGAAATTTCTATGGTTTTGTACTGGTTTGGAGTCTATAGGTAGCTAGTGGTCTAACTCTTCGTTCCGTTAGTTTCTTTATATGGATTTCTAAAGAAATAATCTATCATGTTTCTATGAAGAAATGAATTTGTTCTGAGAAAATCCTATCCGTTGGTTTCTATTAGAGGATTCCCAAAAAATAACCCATGGAAATAAAAGTGGAATAAAGGTGAATTCAAGCTTAAATGATATCTGGGAAGTGACTGCTTTAATTCGAATCAGACTAACCAGCATGGAATTTATCCTCTGTTCAAAATGACCATTAGAAAACATACTAAAACCATGGTCGAAATTTCCATGGTTTTGCACTGGTCTTTATGGAGTCCATTGGTAGCTATCGGTCTGACTCTTTGTTTCGTTGGTTTCTATTTAGGGATTTCCAAAGAAATGATTCTTCACGGTGTTCCTATGAAGAAATGAATTTGTTCTGGGAAGAACCAATCCGTTGGTTTCTATTCAAGGATTCCCAAAAAATAACCTATGGAAATATAAGTGAATTCAAACTTGAACGATATCTGGGAAGTGACTGATTCAATTCGAATCAGACTCAGCTGCATGGAGTTTTATCAATTTATCCTTCGTTCAAAATTACCATTAGAAAACATACTGAAACCAGTCGAAATTTTGCACTGGTCTTTATGGAGTCCATAGGTAGCTATTGGTCTAAATCTTCGTTCCGTTAGTTTCTATCTATGGATTTCCAAAGAAATGATTCATCACGGTGTTTCTATGTAGAAATGAATTTGTTCTGGGAAAATCCAATCCGTTGGTTTTTATTCAAGGATTCCCAAAAAATAACCCATGGAAATAAAAGTGAATTCAAACTTGAACGATATCTGGGAAGTGACTGCTTTAATTCGAATCAGACTAACCTGCATGGAGTTTTATCCTCTGTTCAAAATGATCATTAGAAAACATACTGAAACCAGTCGAAATTTCTATGGTCTTGCACTGGTCTTTATGGAATCCATAGGTAGCTAGTGGTCTGTCTAACTCTTTGTCCCGTTAGTTTCTATCTAGGGATTAGCAAATAAATAATCTATCATGATGTTTCTATGAAGAAATGAATTTGTTCTGGGAAAATCCAATCCGTTGGTTTCTATTAGAGGATTCCCAAAAAATAGCCCAAGGAAATAAAGGTGAATTCAAGCTTAAATGATATCTGGAAAGAGACTGCTTTGATTCGAATCAGACTAACATGCATGAAGTTTTATCCTCTGTTCAAAATGACCATTAGAAAACATACTGAAACCATTCGAAATTTCTATGGTTTTGCACTGGTCTTTATGGAGTCCATAGGTAGCTATTGGTCTAAATCTTCGTTCCGTTAGTTTCTATCTATGGATTTCCAAAGAAATGATTCATCACGGTGTTTCTATGAAGAAAAGAATTTGTTCTGGGAAAATCCAATCCGTTGGTTTCTATTCAAGGATTCCCAAATAATAGCCCATGGAAATAAAGGTGAATTCAAGCTTAAATGATATCTGGGAAGTGACTGCTTTAATTCGAATCAGACTAACCTGCATGAAGTTTTATCCTCTGTTCAAAATGACCATTAGAAAACATACTGAAACCAGTCGAAATTTCTATGGTTTTGCACTGGTCTTTATAGAGTCCATAGGTAGCTATTGGTCTATATCTTGGTTCCGTTAGTTTCTATCTATGGATTTCCAAAGAAATGATTCATCACGGTGTATCTATGGAGAAATGAATTTGTTCTGGGAAAATCCAATCCGTTGGATTCTATTCAAGGATTTTCAAAAAATAACAAATAAAAGTGAATTCAAACTTGAACGATATCTGGGAAGTGACTGCTTTATTTCGAATCAGACTAACCTGCATGGAGTTTTATCCTCTGTTCAAAATGACCATTAGAAAACATACTGAAACCAGTCGAAATTTCTATGGTTTTGCACTGGTCTTTATGGAGTCCATAGGTAGCTATTGGTCTAAATCTTCGTTCCGTTAGTTTCTATCTATGGATTTCCAAAGAAATGATTCATCACAGTGTATCTATGAAGAAATGAATTTGTTCTGGGAAAATCCAATCCGTTGAATTCTATTCAAGGATTTTCAAAAAATAGCCCAAGGAAATAAAAGGGAATTCAAACTTGAACGATATCTGGAAAGAGACTGCTTTAATTCGAATCAGACTAACATGCATGAAGTTTTATCCTCTGTTCAAAATGACCATTAGAAAACATACTGAAACCATTCGAAATTTCTATGGTTTTGGACTGGTCTTTATGGAGTCCATAGGTAGCTATTGGTCTAAATCTTCGTTCCGTTAGTTTCTATCTATGGATTTCCAAAGAAATGATTCGCCACGGTGTTTCTATGAAGAAAAGAATTTGTTCTGGGAAAATCCAATCCGTTGGTTTCTATTCAAGGATTCCCAAAAAATAACCCATGGAAATAAAGGTGAATTCAAGCTTAAATGATATCTGGGAAGTGACTGCTTTAATTCGAATCAGACTAACCTGCATGAAGTTTTATCCTCTGTTCAAAATGACCATTAGAAAACATACTGAAACCAGTCGAAATTTCTATGGTTTTGCACTGGTCTTTATAGAGTCCATAGGTAGCTATTGGTCTATATCTTCGTTCCGTTAGTTTCTATCTATGGATTTCCAAAGAAATGATTCATCACGGTGTATCTATGGAGAAATGAATTTGTTCTGGGAAAATCCAATCCGTTGGATTCTATTCAAGGATTTTCAAAAAATAACCCATGGAAATAAGAGTGAATTCAAACTTGAACGATATCTGGGAAGTGACTGCTTTATTTCGAATCAGACTAACCTGCATGGAGTTTTATCCTCTGTTCAAAATGACCATCAGAAAACATACTGAAACCAGTCGAAATTTCTATGGTCTTGCACTGGTCTGTATGGAGTCCATAGGTAGCTAATGGTCTGTCTGACTCTTTGTTTCGTTGGTTTCTATTTAGGGATTTCCAAAGAAATGATTCATCACGGTGTTTCTATGAAGAAATGAATTTGTTCTGGGAAAATCCAATCCGTTGGTTTCCATTCAAGGATTCCTAAAAAATAACCCATGGAAATGAAAGTGAATTGAAACTTAAATGATATCTGGGAAGTGACTGCTTTAATTCGAATCAGACTAACCTGCATGGAGTTTAATCCTCTATTCAAAATGACCATTAGAAAACATACTGAAACCAGTCGAAATTTCAATAGTTTTGCACTGGTCTGTATGGAGTCCATATGTAGCTAATGGTCTGACTGTTCGTTTCGTTGGTTCCTACTTAGGGATTTCTAAAGAATCAATTCATCACTTTGTTCTGAAGTGGATATGTTATGGGAATTCAATAAGAAAATGCGCGGGAAATTCAAAAAAGCCCAATTACTCGATGAAAACCGCTAGAATCCCATGTTTTACAGTTACTCAAGGTAAATACGTGCGAAAAATTGCTTCGGAAGATAAGGAAGCCCATAAGATTCTAGGGAGCTTTCGTTATTTCACACCTGACAGCGTCCAGGGTCGGTTTTGCATACGTCCAGCCGGTCATTTTATTCACACCATAAATTGAGAAATAATTGGGCTAATTGACCACTGGTTACTATATTTCTTACGGGATCCTATGGGATTGTATGAGAAACATCTAAACCAGGCATATACAAACTTTCTGGTTTTTATGGGGAATCATCAGTAGAATTTTTGGTTGCCACGGTTTTTCCTATCGAATCCATACTGAACTTACAGGTAAAATGTGTTTGTATGGTAATTGCCAGTAGGCTTCTCTATGCGGTACTTTTGGGACGCACACTGAAGCCCACGGGCATATTAATAATTTCGACTGTGGACTGTGGGTCATTTACGAGTCCGAAAAAATTTGAGAAGATTCATTTAGTTTCTTTCAGCTACCATACCAAGCGACGAAAAGTGACAAGTCTAAGGCGGTTTTTAGCACCCGTAGACCGGATAACTGATAATTTCACGAAAGGAATTTCGAGGCATTTGAAATGCACCGGAGCTGGAGAATTCCTGCTGGAGTCTTCTTCGGCATAGCGCAAGGCATAGTTGAAGAGCACACGCGAGATCATTGCTCTGGACTTTGGCGTACGCCCCGAGGCCTCTGATTGCTCCTGTTGCACCACGCACTCAAAGTTGCATGTTCTGGCCTCGTAAGACTGTATCGCATCTTCGTATTATTCATTAGCTCGCCAAGTAGCCCGAGCAAGAGCTCGAGATGTTTGTTAGACAGCTTTGGACGTGAAGAATTTCGATTCTTTTTTCGTTCATTTCACAATTTTTTATTCTTGAACCATTTTTGATTTTTGAACCATATTTCTCCCTCATAAAAAGCCTTCAGCGGCACCAGTATAGGTACCAATAAAAGCCATTACACATGAGTGCGGTGTGTGTGTAAATTGCTACCTTAATTGTTCGTGCGCTGCCATAAAAGACTGGTTAAATACGTTTCATTCCATTTAGAGAGAGATCTGATGGCTCCCAGTAGTGGCAGTGTGGCTGGCAGTCTTTTTAATAACTCAATTGAGAGGAAATGTTTGATTCCACATGCCTGTACCGCACACACACGGCAGTATTTGAAGCGCGCGAGGCGAGAGAGAGAGGATTTCGTCCCTCGAGATGTCCAACTTGGTATTGATTGTGCGCAACGGACGCTGCAAGGCTTTTCGGCTTTTTGCGAATTCTCAACGGTAGCCGATGTACGGCGGCGAGGAAAATCACGATATTACGGTACGATGCAGAATCTCGCGAGAGATCCTGAACTTTCTTAAAGCTCGCGTCTAACAATAACATATCAACAAGTCCGTTATATGAATCGCGCGGATACTTGGCGAAGTCATCGTTCGCTTCGTGTCTTGGACCGCAGACTTTTTTTGGTCCAGCAGAGCCCGATAAGCCCTCAAGTTGTTGAATATACTTTTTTTTCGAAAAATAAAATACTTGCAGTTCAAAGTTATTGCAACCTTAATTTTTTTAATCTAAAACGAAATTAGTAGATAGAAGAACTTGGATCTCACTTGATATTTTCGTCGCTATTTCGCCAATTTTTCTACAGATTTGGATGGTATTTATAAAAAAACTAATATGATCTGGAGGTTGGTGACAAAAAAAAAAAAAAAATTTGACCCTACCCTCGATGGTAAAAGCGCGAAAACTTGTAGGATGGCAAAAAACTGCTCTTTCTCACATTTTCGCATCCGCTCATTGGCTCATTCCAATTATGAAGTCGAAATTACAATAGACCCATTTTCAGGAGAACGTCAGGCAAAGAATTGAACAATTTTAATTGCTCAATTCAACAGCGGTTTTTACAATATTCTTTAGTTATTTTATTACAATACATTGTCACGTCGTTTTCTGATCCTGTCAGCCTTTTGATACTTTGGCCGATTGGGCCAGTCTCATTCTGCCCCGCCGTTTTAGTTCCTAGCATTTGGGAGTTTCGTTATCTTGCTGCGGCTGTCCTGGCAAACGAACTCCGCGTGCCTTTCTCTAATTGGCCGTGGATAAATCTAGAACTAATGCGCCAGCCGGCAGTAGCTGATAAAAGGAAGCGAAGCAGCTATTCACCTTCTTTTCTGCCTCGAAATTTGCACGAGCGCTGTCGTCAGTGTGGGTTTTGTGCGTCCACGTTTTGCCTATCAAGTGGTTTTCGAATTTGTGCAGGCCGAAACCAAAAACCGACTGTTTTTTCGGACTTAATTTAGCAACGCTGGACCGTGTAGGGTATTGAAAGCCTGAATTAGGCTTTGTTTGGCCGACTAAAAAAGCACGACCCCACCTGGCGCATCAAAAACGAAACCGATCACGATCTACAGGTAACGCAAGGAATGATTTGGTTCCCCTTCTTGTCATCTTTTCAGATTGGATTCGATACCGAGTTGAGTGAATTATTATAGGTTTCTACGGATTAGATTTCTACCAACGAGATGTGGTATTCCCCCTTTGTTTTGTTTATACGTTGGTACCTGAAGTAGATACGGTCGTTGACGTTCGTAGCGCTTGCCAATAGGAGAGAGAGATGGCGCTGGCGCGCGAACGGCAGCCGCAGGAAGAGAAGAGAATCGGCTGTGGTGAAGAACACGTGATTTTTTGTGCTCCGGAGTGCGTCGTTTTCACGTATTTAAGGTCGGTCTTTCTTTGATTATTGTATCGTAATTTTGGCCTCCACCCACTCACCAAATCATGCATTTCGATACCTATTTTGTTCGCAAAATTATTGTACATAACACCCTCGATAACACCAAATTCTTTGTTTCCTTTGTTCTCAACGGGCTTGCATAACCGGCAGTTTTTCCCCTTTGAAATCAAGGTGCTTTGCACTGCTTTGAATTTTGTGCGATTTATCTACTCCCCAAATGATTTTAATTTTGATGGCAAAAGCCGTAATCTAGTGGGCGCGCACTTTGCGCACTTATGACGTGGCCTCCGAACTGCGCTGTCGCGCGTATTTTGAGGTTTCATTGATTGTTTCTTTTCCACAAGTTACGTTACAAACAGTAAGACGACAAGAAGAAACTCTGCTACTCCAAAACCAGCCGCTAAGTAGAGAACAGTACTTTTTATGATTCATTCACATTTCATTGTTCATTGTCGGGTTATACATGAAAGTAAAAGAAGGAAAGAGAGATTTGCCGCTTCTCCGTGTCCTGGGGGGGGAGTCGACCACTTGTATGAATCTGCCATGTTGAGTCTACTAACCTTTTCTTATTTGGGGGGAAATTATGTATAACGACGAAGAGAGGGCCACAGGTTGGCTCGAACCGATTTTCTTGTATGTGATTACTGTTTACTAACCATTGTTCTGTTTTGTATGTGAGTATGTATCTGTGGGGTTTGTGATGGGTAACTGCTGGGGAATTTCGAGCGAATGCGTTATAGATACTTCTTCCTTCCAATTGCTCACTAAAAGTATGACCAACTCCAGCTTCTCTACTTATTTATATCTTACCTGTTTCTTGTTTATTTACCTACATAATTACTTATCATTTGTTTCTTGCTGATTTCTGTACTTGTTTACCGATCATTTCATCAACTGTTTACTTATCTATCAATTTGACTTCTTTTGTTTGTAAAGTGTAAAATCATTTGCTGAGCGTTAAGTTTTCTCCAAAGCGCAAAACGAGCGAGTTTCCTTTTGTTGTTATGTAAATAACTTGTAAACGAAATAAGCTTTCAAAGAGGTTCGAGCACCGATTCACGCTGACTTGATCAATGCATTACTGGAGTGACTTTGCTTCACTTTTCATCATGACTCATTCACACTTGACTTTTGTTTAGATCATTTGAGAAGGGATTTTTCAGCAATCAACCAGGCTATACGCATGGGTTTCTTTGACGTGTTCTTCCCATGTGTGCCTGCCAGCAAATACGTCACTTTTCCTTTGCGATCAAATTGACAGTTTGACATGTTTCATGATTTCTTGTTTTGTTCTGCTAATCTGATTTTGTGTTCATTTCATTGTTGTAAATTCTTTGTCTGAATAATTTGTAATTATTTTTCTTGTTATGTGTTTTGTTGTTTTCATCCATGTTGTGTCATTTTTATCACTGTCAATTTCTTGTTGTGAGGTGTTTTGGGAAAAGAACCGAATTCATTTAAAACTTTGCAATTGATTTTCAATAAACATTCATTTTGTTTGTGATTCATTCGCGTTTCATTCAAGAATAAAACCTCATCCCCAACGACACATTCTCATCTCGAGTAAGAACTCACACAACGTAGGGGAAACGGTAAACAACGTTGGGAAGGGAAGAAACAACGACGAACACTGCCCAACATCGAAAACGGGGTTACACTACAAAAATGGTCCCGAAACCAGGATACACAACAGAAGTGGTGCCGTGAACAGGATATACTACAGAAATAGTGCCGTGACCAGGATATACTACAAAGATTTCTACGAACTAGTTTTTACCATCGAGATTTCTACCGTTGAGTTTCAACCAACCATTCAATTTGGCAGTTGAAAGCCCGAATTAGGCTTTGTTTGGCCGACTGAAGAAGCGACCACACCTGGCCCATCGAAAACGAAACCAATCGACACCTGAGGTAACGTGAAGAATGAATTGGTTCCTTTTTTGTCATCTTTTCGAATTGGATTCAACACTGAGTTGGAAGAACTATTATAGTTTTTATCGAGATTTCTACGGTTGAGTTTGAACCATCCAGTCTTCGACCTCTTGTTTTATAAAGTCTGGAGATTTTGCCAGCAAGTCTTCGTCACCGTCATCTACGTACTAGGGAGATTCCCGAAACGTTACATCGAGTATAGGCGAAATCCCGTCTACCAGGGAGCACTCCATCTCCCAAGCGACTCTTTCCATTGGAAGAAACGTCTCAACGTGGAGCCCGTTTCGGCTTGTGGATGCAAGATTTTCCGAACCGCGCGGCTGATTCTGTCGTACACGCCTACTTGCGTGGAGGCCTTCTTCAGCGATTTCGAGGCTAAGCGACCGGGGCAAACCTTCGTTCGCACCCTGGAAAGATCAGCGTACGACAACTGTCGATCGCGGCACGTTTGGAAGCCGTCTCCTAGTGTACCACTTTGTGGAATAGGCCAAGTAAACAGGGCGACATTGCGCCTACCGTAAAACTTTTTTATTTCCCCTCTCTCAATTGTGTATTATTAAAAATGCCGTGACATAAAATCATTTTTCTCGTTGATATATTTGTTTGAACACTACTCGAGTACCATTCTAGTAAAAAGACAGAAGAAAGATGAATTAAAGTTTCAAGGGTTAATGGCAGGTTAGAGTTCAGTGGTTTCGCAAAAATCGTTGCGACTCCGGCCGTCCGCCGAAGGGTATATTCGCTTTATTCTATCACATTTGTACGCTAGTCTTATGGTTTTGCCATCGATATTCTTGTACCTTTTTGCAGGCGACTATGTAAATAACTCAATTTCTATAGGACGAAAGGTCCCCATTTGACTTGATAATTGTATTTGATTTTGCGAACAGGAAAATCTCAAATTTGAATTCCTGGGTTTTGTACATAAAATTATTGTTGGTGGTAACAAAAAACCCGATAACGTTCTTTGTGGGGGTGGTTATCGCGGCTGGCGAAGTAGGTACCTATCGAGTCGCGTTAATATAGTATGTTCACTTGTACCGTGATTCTAGTCGGCTGTGAGATTTTGTTTTCAAGTTTCCAAATGTGAAATATAGAAAATTCCCAAAACTTTGCAGTTGGCTGCTCTGGCCGGACCAGTTTTGAAACACATTTTTTGCGTATTTTCTCTGCAGATAGCCGAAACATTTTTGCGGGACGTGATGACTGACGCTTTTTTCCATTTTATTGGAAAATGTAGCAATTTTTCGACTTGTTTTTGATTTTCACCAATGAACAAATAAATCAAAAGAGCCTTGACATTTGACAGTTCTCAAAATTATTTCTAACCTCTCGAACCCGGTTCAACTTTCGATGGTTCAAATTGAAGAGTATACAATGCCCTTCGTCCAAAAAAGGGGGCCCATGCAATCATCAACCCTTTCGCCGCTTCCAGTCAAAAATACACGCCAAACCCTGAAGAATTACAGGCGATACAAAGATCGCCGTGCAGTCTGTCATTGGCAAAAAAATTTACGTGTAAAAAGTAAATTGAACCAAATTTAAAAAAAAAAACAGCCGCTCAAAGTTGCGTATTGGACCGAAATTATTGTTAGTACCTTCAATTTGCGATTTGCTTTCGTTTTGGGGCTTCCCGGGACGAGTTTTTGTCGACCCTGAATGAGCCGCCGTCAAGATGACTTAGATTTGAGGCCGCCCCGTGCTCTTTTGGTGTCTATATGACGGTAACACAGCTTTGCGTCCCCCTAGTCGCACTTCCACGTATGACCAGGTCAGTTTTCCAAGATTTTAATTTTAATATCAGTTTGATAAGAAATATAACTTTACTTCTAGAGAGGTCAGTTTCACACCAGGTGAAGAGGCGGCAAGCCTACAATGCTAACATAGAAAATTTGCCCAGCTAACTAGAGTCGCAGTACAAGTGAACCTACTATATCAAATCGGTTTAGGTTTGTTACCTGACTTTCTTATTCCGAGAGTAGGTACCTGCCCCATTCGAACCGATAACGTTCATTAATTCCGGCTTGTGTTGAAGCCAAACCTCTTTCGGAACGTAATATTTCGCTCATAGTGGTAACAACAGCGACTGGCAATTTCGTATATTTCATTTTTGTAAAATTAGCCAACCGGCTCCTGTTTACTTTCTTTGCCTTTTGTAAATAAAATTTATATTCGTAATTCAAACTATGCTTCAACTTCAGTATTGTATTAGTCATTGCTTGGTGCTGTAATTAGTTTTGGGAATTCGGCTCACAATACTGTGGCGCCCCCGACCATCTCAAGAACCCCAGACTTCTCCACTGATTAGCCGGCGGGCCGTGTTACTGAATAAGACAGACCGACAAGTAAGTCGCACCGAAAAGGCACGAGGCCATTTTAGCATGCAACAACCTGACCTGACCACGTGACCCTTCAGATTCTAATTTGAATGATCCGCAATCTATTTCTTCTGATCACCTACTTTCCTGAACTTTGAGCGTGTTGATTCAGTTTTGTGTATCTGAGCAATTCAGATTAATTATAAAACAATTAGCCCAGTTGTTCCAAGTCCTGTCAGTCCTACCACTACACCGAAACAAAAGACTTCGAAGTTAAAGTTTAACCGACCCGATAAGGACGACGAAAAGGGGAACCGAAGCCAAAATTGCGGGGCTTTGGAACGATGCGCGTCGACAAGTTGTTACAAAATCCACCCTTCTTTCTTCCCCCTCTCCAGTCTCGGTGCGAGTACCCTATACATGCAAGCAGCCAGCGGTGGTCACTCAGTGTTAAGTCACTACTCGACGCGCCCCGTGTTGTTGACCCTCGTGCAAAATGACAACCGGATCAATATTTAATCAACAAGCGGCACACTGATTGGCTTATACCGTCATTAGGGATATATATATATATGAGAGGAGCCAGGTCCATACACATATAACACAACACCGTCATATCATGTGGGGATATACATTACGTATATTGTGTTTTCGAGGGCCGTCCAGGACGCCGTCCGAAACTATTACCCAGTTTAAACCCCGTAATAATGCCCTGACGTGCAACAATTGATTGTGCTCGCTAACCGTTGCGTGAGGGTTTCAATTAAGCTCCAACATGTGGACGCGCGGCGAGAAAGCCAAAAATTAGACTGAAATATTATCGCCGCGATGTGGAGATTCTTACTTGAATTAAGAATATTTCGCCGTTTCAACATTGATGTGCCCTCAAAAAAATTTTTTACGAAGTTTGGGTTCGAATCAAAAAAGCTACCTAGATCTGGAAAGCCTAAATCTGAAAAACCTTACTTAGATGGAATAATCAGGTGCGATTTGGCTGCAGTTGCCTTTACTTTCCAGTTTTATCTGTTAGGTTCCGTCAATGGCGGCGGCACATTTCCGATTCAAAGTTAGCAGGTTCAAAATTGAATCGCTGGAATCGAGCACATCCAACGTTTTTATATTGGATTTTGGAACTTCCAGTGGGTCAAAGGTCTTCCCAAATACAAAAACGTTACAACACGGACACATAACAAAATTGAATCACTGCAGTTAGAAGGAAAACCGTTCAAATCACTGTTGAGTTGACGATCTCACAGCCGTTTGAATGTGAGTCAAACGGATGTTTGTGGTAGCCATTGCCAAACCCTAACAGCTCAGATAAAATTGGAAAGATCTATTGTCAAGAAAATCCAATTCTCGCTACTAGAACTTTGCAATAAGTTGAACCTGATTAAAATGATGTTGGCTGAAACCAGTGGAAGAGTGGATATTGGAGGGTTGTGGTCCTTTTTTAAGCCTTATTCGTTACGCCACTGGAAATTTTGCAAAAAATATCACTTATCATATTTTTGGATGCTTAGTTTTAATTTGAAAGGAAAAAAGTTTCCGTTGCAAAATTTTTCATTGGAGGCACCAGTTACGAAACACTGGCTACGTTTACACCGGTGGACTAAAACTGGACTGACCCAAGCCCTGACCCAAATTCTACCTTAAGTAATTCTTCTCTTCCAGCGTTTTTACCGGCAAAGTAACGCGGCCGACCTATTTTTTTATGAACTTGAACTAAATAAATCTAAAAACTAAATTCACTTCAGTCCACGGCTAACCGGAGACCTGACCCAAGCTACTTGGTCCTAATTTGGTCCTTGTCTGCGATCGTTTACACCACGTGGACTAAATTTATTTGGGTTGAATTTAGTGCTTAGGTCGCGGACCAAAGCCACGGTGTAAACGTAGCCATTGAGTTCGAATTTTGAAAAAAAAAACAATAAAAAAATTGAAATTGTTTGAAAGCTACTCATCTGATTCGAACCAAATTCGGCAACCAGCAATACGACGAAAAATCGAATTTCATTCTGCACTTGCGGTTTTCGATCGGCTCCCGTTCGGAGGCTACAAATTTTCGGACATTTTCCTGGCCGATACCACTCGGGACGGCTTTCAACCCCGGCTTTTAGTTAGAACGACCCGCTATCGGTGCTTCACTCACCTAAGGCGACGTTTTCTGCTGGGGGATTAGCCTTTTTCTGACTGAAATCGAAAGTTCATTTTCAAACTTCCCACCCCGGACTTCTCGCCGCCAAAAACTGTTTCAGGAAAACTGAAAACAGGTCGATTTTTATTTCGAGGGGGACATCTAGGATGCGTATTGCCAAATATTTGTTTTCAACCCCTTCGTCCCTACCTTACCCTACTTCAAAATTTCTTCTGACCTGTAGATACATCCATCTGAAGATAGTAGAATTTGATTTATGTCAAATATATTTGAAAAAATTCAAAACCATTCCCTAACTCTTCCCGAAATTCTCTCATTGATAATTAAAAGTAAGTTTTTCCCCCATTAGCTCCTGATTTTTCCGAAATATTTTCTTCAGTATAAAACAGGTCTATTTTCATTTCTATGGGGGTCATCTAAGACACTTATTCCCGAATTTTCATCTTCAACCCCTTCGCCGCCACCCTGCCCTATTTTAAAATAAATAAATAAATAAAAAGGTGTGGTTAATGACATCTGAAATTATTCTTTACATAAAAGAATTTGATTAATCTTCAATTTGAAGTTTCACAAGGAGTAGGTAATCCCATTTGAAATTTTAGAGTAAGGTAGGGTAGGGGCGAAGGGGCTGAAGATGAAAATTTGGCAGCACGACGTGTCCCAGATGTTCCCATCGAACAAAAAATCGACCCTTCACGGCGTTTTACTGTGAATTCTTTTGGCTGCTGTGGAAATTTTTGGCGGCTCCAACCTCAGAATTTTGCAAAGAACACGTTCGAACTAATCTAGTTTCGAAACAAAAAAAAAAAAACCTGATTTTCTCCGGATTTTCAATTCGACCGCTTTCAAATTGAAGTCAAGATCTGTGAGAAGCCCAAACACATTTGTTTCGTCTTTATGATGTCCGTCAAAACTGTTTAGAGTGAGAGGTACTCCCGATTTCCCCATTCTTTCTGTGAGAGCATAGGAACATAACTTTGCACTGAATAAAGCGTTCGAGGAACATCATTTTTCTTCAAAATTAGTTCAAACGCATTTATATCGAAAATCAGAAGTTAGACTTGGATTCAGAAAATGGAATTTAGTCAGAAACGATACCCGTGCAAGTCCATGTGTACGAGTGTCAGAAAAGATTTAGGTTAACTCGTCAAAGAACTTCCAACAAGTTACAAAATAACCGGTCATGATTAAACCGGTCTTGACCGGTCTTCAATCGGTTAGCTATAACCGGTTTTTACCCGTTTAGGCGTAGGTTTCAAATAGTCAAGATACGTCAGGTCAACTAAAAAAAACAGTCGAAAACCGATAGAAATACAATATGATCGGTTTCTGACCGGTTAACCGTGAACGATCATGGCCCAGTTATTGTAATCGGTTATGAACGGATTATTCATGACCGGTTTTGTACCGGTTATTGGTGTCCGCTTTTCAACCGGTTACCTGTAGGCCGGTTTCTGACCGTTAACCGTGACCGGTTTTTGAGCGGTTAGCTGGTTAACCATAATCGGTTTTTCTTGCTTGAAAACTTGACTTTCGTAAACTTCAGAACAACAGGCGTTTGGCCGGTTGATCATAACCGGTTTTAACCCGTTCAAGCGTGACGGGTTTTTGAACGGTGAACCGGTGAACCATGACCATGAGTTTAAGTGCAACCGGTTATTGGGTCAACAATCTGGACCAAGTCGTTAGGGGTTTTCGATCGGTTGACCGGTTCACTATATACAGGGTGTTGCATGAGGAAACCGACATAGCTCAAGGGTAGGTCCAGTTTTTCTAGGGAAACTAGGATCTCGCTTTGAAATTTTTCTATCGCGTTTCGTTTTGATGTTACAGGGTGAATCATGTATTTTGTCGAAGTTTTTGATGAGCTATATCTTCCGAATGGCTTATTGGATTGGACTGAAATTTGATAGGTATGATCTACTAATGATAGCTAATACATTGCATCATAAAGTTGTTCAGAAGTTTCAGGGCCGGACTGATTTTTTTTATTTTCAAAGTTTTTGTTAGAAAAGTCATATTTTCCAATGTTTTTTTGCAAAACCAATATCAGATTCAGAAACACCAGAAAAAATGCTACAAGGAACATCCTTCAATTTTTTCGGCACACCCAAAGTCTTCCCAGAAAAAAATATCTTTTGAGATTAGGGTCGGCTGCGTTCTAGTGAAAATCAGTCTAGCACGCATTCCGTCAAGGATCTTTGAGATGTTCATCCTCTAATTTAATGCTGTCACGGTTTTTTTCACTTTCCCACATTAGTATCACTTGGTACGGCAAAAAAGACAAAAGTCCAGGACCGGAATCAAGTCTAGTGGACAATATTTCTAAAAATCCGATTTTTCAGTCTTTAGTTGGAAAATTACAGCACAGAGTTATGTGAAGTGGCTGAAAAATGCTCTTTTGTTTGCATTTGGAACTTAAGGTCACTTTAGAAACTAGCTAAACAAATTTCTCTTTTTGTTGATTTTAAGAATACAAAAAATTATTTCCGAAACTTTTCGCGAACAAAATAAAAAGAAGCAAGAATGATAATTATTCAGAAACGTAATTTTAATTTGTAGAAAACGAGCAATATCAATGTTTGTATGTTATGTTTATGTTAATGTTTATCAAATTTCGGAAATAATTTTTTGTATTCTTGGAATCAACAAAAGGAGAAATTTGTTTAGTTGGTTTCTAAAGTGACCTAAATAGTCCAGTAAAATAAGGATTTAACTTGGAACTAATTAGGGGCAGGATGAAAAAAATATGGCGATGTAGATAATGAAAAACTGAATAAGAAAAACCAAAGTTTCATTTCCAGTCATCCCGGGAACCATGGAGAAAAAATGGAGAAGATGGAAAAACATGCGCCGCGATCTTTCTTTTGAAACGGTGAGAGAACGTTGAGAGATGTGTGAAAACTGTCAGAGACAAAGTTGTAGGGAATTTGATAATCTACAAAAAAGTCCCTGGGGGCATATGTCTAACTTCTTCAGTTTGGCCGTTTATCGCAGTCAAAGTTGCGCGCCGGTCTAGTGAAGTGGAAACACTGTCCGCGTGACCTTCCTTCTTGGATGCTGTGAGAACGACAAGAGATATCAAAAAATTGTGAGCGACAAAGTTGTAGAGAATTGAATGCTCCACTAGAAAATTTTCAAGGCAAATTATTATCTTCCCTAGTTTAGCTGTGAACCAAGTTCGAAGTTGCGCGACGATCCTGTTGATAAAGTGGTTCTTCTGGAAAACCTTTCAAAAACTCTAGACTCGATGAAAAAACTATGACAATGTAGAGGATGAAAAACTGGATCTAAAAAACCAAAGTTTCATTTCACACCGTTTCGGGAAATCTGAGAAAAAAAAAGAAAAACTTGAAAAATAGTGATTTGCACTCGCAGCTTCCTCATTGAATACTGAAATAAACGTAATGAATATGGAAAATCTGAACAAACCAGCTTGTAGAGGATTAAATGATCTATAGAAAATCCCGTGATATCATGTACGCATCTTAGCTGCGGAGCGCTATCAAAGTTGGGGTACATGACTCGTGACGCGTCGCATATGTGTTGAAACTGGCACGACGTTGCGGTCATTGTTTAATTGATTATGAAACATGATCAAATGATTTGAAAAAATTGCGTGCTTTGTTCAATATCTGGGTAGCTACTTATTGTTTGAATTATCATTGTAGTCATCATCATCATCGTCTTCCTAAACGACAATGCAAGAAGCGCAGAACAGGTGGCTCCACCGCAGTGGTGGCAAAACTTGGTACACTTGAGGTCAGCTTTTCTGCATCCACAAAGCTTCTCGCAGTTTTTCAAGCATCTGCAGGAAATCAGCCGTAGCAGATTTTCGAGAGCTACGTTATCCTGGGTCCTAATTTCTAATAGGCATCAACAGAAAAATGTTTAATTTTCAACCCCATTGTTCAGGTGGACAGTTATTTATTATCTCCGGGCTGTTTTTGAATGATCATTGTTCATCAGAAATCAGTTGAAAAACATCTCATTATCTAACGTGAATCACGTTTTTCAATTATTATACATATTGTGCTACAAAATACGAGTACTTCCTCAGTTTTAGGCTTGAGTGTCACGATACTATTTTCGTACTATTTTCATGCTATAAATATATGATTAGAAACGACAAATTCAGAAATTCCCTAGCAACCTAGTCTCTCGTCCTAGATTTCTAGAATGGAAATATGACGAAAATAGTACAGTGACACTCACGACTTTAATTTTGCCAAACAAGAAACTCTATACATAACAAAGCGTTCATCCGCGGAGTTACATTTCCAACAATAGTTACCAGACGTTCAACAAAGCACGCAATTTTTTTAAATCATCCAATCATGTTTTATAATCAATTGAACAATGACCGCAACGTCGTGCCAGTTTGACCACATATGCGACGCGTCACTAGTCATGTACCCCAACTTTGATAGCGCTCCGCAGCTAAGTCGACAAAGATGCATAATTGTCATCAGGGCATTTTCTATAGATGATTTAATCCTCTACAAGTTAGTTTGTTCAGATTTTCCATATTCATTACGTTTATTTCAGTATTCAATGAGGAAGCTGGGAGTGCAAATCGCTATTTTCCAACTTTTTCTTTTTTTTTCTTAGATTTCCCGAAACGGTGTGAAATGAAACTTTGGTTTCTTGGATCCAGTTTTTTATCCTCTACATTGTCATGGTTTTTTCATCGAGTCTAGGGTTTTTGTAAGTTAAAAAAAAAAAACACTTCATCAACAGTATTGTCGCGCAACTTTGAACGTGATTCACGGCTGAACTAAAAGGGATAATAATAGGCCTTGAAAATTTTATAGTGGAGCATTCAATTCTCTACAACTTTGTTGCTCACAATTTTTTGGTATCTCTTATCGTTCTCACAGCATCCAAGAAGGAAGGTCACGCGGACAGTTTTTCCACTGCACTAGACCGGCGCGCAGCTTTGACTGCAATAAACGGCTAAACTGAATAAGTTAGACATATGCCCCCAGGGACTTTTTTGTAGATTATTGAATTCCCTACAACTTTGTCCCTGACAGTTTTCACATATCTCTCACCGTTCTCTCACCGTTTCAAAAGAAAGATCGCGGCGCATGTTTTTCCATCTTCTCCATTTTTTTTTCCATGGTTCCCCGGATGACTGGAAATGAAACTTTAGTTTTTCTTATTCAGTTTCCCATTCTCTACATCGCCATATTTTTTTCATCCTGCCCCTAATTTGTTCCAACTTTGGCCTAAAAATCGCCTCATTTTACTGGACTAAAAGTTCCAAATGCAGACAAGAGAGAAATTATTTCCGAAATTTGATAAACATTAACATAAACATAACATACAAACATTGATATTGCTCGTTTTCTACAAATTAAAATTACGTTTCTGAATAATTATCATTCTTGCTTCTTTTTATTTTGTTCGCGAAAAGTTTCGGAAATAATTTTTTGTATTCTTAAAATCAACAAAAGGAGAAATTTGTTTAACTGGTTTCTAAAGTGACCTAAAGTTCCAAATGCAGACAAAAGAGCATTTTTCAGCCACTTCACCATAACTTTGTGCTGTAATTTTCCAACTAAATACTGAAAAATCGGATTTTTAGAAATAATGTTCACTAGACTTGATTCCGGTCCTGGACTTTTGGTCTTTTTTGCCGTACCAAGTGATACTAATGTGGGAAAGTGAAAAAAACCGTGACAGCATTAAATTAGAGGATGAACATCCCAAAGATCCGTGAAAGAATGCGTGCTAGACTGATTTTCACTAGATCGCAGCCGACCCTAATCTCAAAAGATATTTTTTTCTGGGAAGACTTTGAATGTGCCGAAGAAATGGAAGGATGTTCCTTGTGGCATTTTTCCTGGTGTTTCTGAATCTGATACTGGTTTTGCAAAAAAACATTGAAAAATATGACTTTTCTAACAAAAACTTTGAAAATAAAAAAAATCAGTCCGGCCCTGAAACTTCTGAACAACTTTATGATGCAATGTATTAGCAATCATTAGAAGATCATACCTATCAAATTTCAGTCCAATCCAATAAGTCATTCGGAAGATATAGCTCATCAAAAACTTCGACAAAATACATGATTCACCCTGTAACATCAAAACGAAAAGCGATAGAAAAATTTCAAAGCGAGATCCTAGTTCCCCTAGAAAAACTGGACCTACCCTTAAGCTATGTCGGTTTCCTCATGCAACACCCTGTATAACCGGTTGAAAGCACCACTTGAGTATTAACTTGTTTCCACCTTCAATAGCCATTCTCATTTCCTTGGGGTCCTCGGGGCGCAGGTACGCAGGTTCACCTGTATTGGCGCCGTCGCCAACTCCAACCCTAGCCAGCCCGATCGATAAGCGTTCCCGGTCAAACAGCCAATTGAACCAGTGAGTCTAGTCTATGGGAAGACCTGCGCACGAGCTGCGAGTAAAGGGAACCGCCTATATGAGAAGGTCTATAGCGAAGTCCACTCTCCATTGGAATTTCCACTCCAAATCCTCTCCCACTTATCTCGCGTTATTTTGTTTTGGAATAGTCAGGATACGTCGCGTCGGGTCAACTGGAAAACCAGACAAAAACCAATGGAAATCCGTGACCGTTCTTCAGTCGGTTGAACGTAACCGATTTTCGACCGATCAACCGTGCCACGTTTTTGGCCACTTAACCGTAACCGGTTTTTGGCCGGTTAACCGTAACAAGGTTTTTGCCTGTTGATCGTAACAGGATCTTACTCATCGAGCGTGACCGGTTATAGGTTCAAGAATCTGACCGGTTAATCATTACCGAGTTATTTTGATCACTTATGAACGGATTGCCCATGACCGGTTGAACCGGTCACCAGTAATCGGTTTTCGACTAGTTAGCCGTAGCCGGTTTTTGACCGGTTGATCGTAACTGGTTTTTGATCGGTCAACCTGATTTGGACGATAAACCGTCAACGGTTTTGAACCGGGTAACTGTGATCGGTATTTGACCGGTCAACCGTGATAGGTTATTAGGCTGAGGATCTGAAACGGTAATTCTGAAATTTTAACGATCACGAAGTGAATTTTGCAAGCCTATGAGAATTAGACTCTTTTATGGATGTTTTTCGGGGTTCTCTACTGAAATTCGGGTTAAATGTCCTTCTATAGTAGATGGTATGGCCACCGATTTTTTCTTTGGGGGTACATATCTAAGATTTTACGAAAAGTTGGAAAGCGCTCTCGAAAGGGACCGACGTTGCGAGGCAGAAACGGCAGTTATATCAAAAATTCCATTTTTAGCGCATTTTCGTAAGAAAATGACGCTTATATGGCCGGTTTGTCTGTCTGTCCGTCCGTCCGTCTGTCCGTCTGTCCGTGTAGAAATTAAGAAGTTGTACTCCTCCTCGAGGAATAAAGCTAGAGCCTTAGAACTTTTTTTGATAGATAGCTGATGTCCCCAAGGGTGGCCAATGGGCATTATTTTTTTTATCCATGCATAGTTATCATTACTATTATCAAAAAACAGATATTTACTGTGCACTTCTAAGAAGTTGAACTCCTCCTCGGGGAATCAAGCTAGAGCCTTGGAACTTTTTCCGATGGATAGCTGATATTCCCAAGGGTGGCCAATGGGCATTATTTTTTTTAATACATTCATAGTTATCATTATTATTATTACCACAAAACAAAGATTTCCTGTGCACTTCTAAGAAGTTGAACTCCTCCTCGAGGAATGAATCTAGAGCCCTGGAACTTTCTCCAATGGTAGCTCAGGTCCTCGTGGGTGGCCAGTGGGCAGATTAGATTTCATGGTTGCGCCGCCATCTTGGCCGCCATATTGAAATTTCTTATTAGTAGAACGATTTTCATGAAACTTGAAAGTTACACTTGTCTTGTATGATCATTCTCATTTTCAAGCTGAATTCCATGATTTCGCCGCCATATTGAAATTCCTTATTAGTGGAACGATTTTCATGGAACTTGAAACTTACTCTTGTCACGTATGATCATTTTTATTTTCAAGCTAGATTTCGTGATTCCACCGCCATCTTGGCCGCCATGTTGAAATTTCCCATTAGTGGAACGATTGTCATGAAACGTGAAACTCACTTTTGTCTCGTATGAACATTTAATTTTCAAGCTGGACTTCATTTATACTTACCGTGGGTTCCACAAAAAAGATAATAGGAGATTACTTGATTGGTGATTTTATTTGTCAAGTTGTGGCTGACTGAGCAATGGAAATGCTGGTTTATCCCTCAATAATGAAAATATGATGGGTCTAGTAAAGATTTCAGGCATTTTTTGTGGTTAATCGCCTAGCATTCTGCTACGTTCAAAGACGGCAGCACAAGAGATGGGAATTTGCCGCTATGCTCAGAAGGAGACGGATCGAGGGGATGATTAAGTTGAATTAAATTTACTCATACGTGGTATAAAACAAATTTAGAAAATATCGTATAATTTCAAAATGATTCCTGAAGGGTAGGGTATTGACAAAATACAAATAGAATAACAATTGATTGAACAATGATGGCTCCACTGACTGGTTCGGTGCGTCTGGTAGGGTGACCACCAGTACAGGCACTACCGGATCCGTAGCCAGGCGACGAGTTCAGTCCGACAGGTGGGACAGACACGTCTGTCACGACTGTCAGAGCGGTAACGCTTTGCTGAGATTCCGGATTCAAACTATGTTCTAATGGGCCGACGGTGACCATTCGCAACCTACCTACCTACCGATGAGCTACCTCAGTGCACCGAAGTAGGGTCGTTTGGTGGCGGTCGAGGGGTTGACGAAAAAAAAAAAAAAGAAAGGCCGCAATACTAGAACAATAGCAGATAACCCAGATACCTCAGCTCCCGCGCCGAAATGCTCTGGGGGCGTTGTCTGTCAACTGTCACGTAACTCGACGTCCGGGCTTGCAGGCTCGACGGGTTCCACGGGCGAATACTATCAACCACCAATGTTCCAATTTTTGCCCATAAGGGTAGGGAAAATGTACAGGGAACTATAGAACCATAGAAGGTTAGTAGGATAAAAGGATGGAAGGATGGAACCCTAGAAAACGGATTAGATTACTGGTCTGTCGATTGCAAAATCTGAGCTTACCTTTTCGGGGAAAAGGGCTTGGAGAATAATTTTGATAAGTAAGGGTTCGGCAAAATCCCGGACCTGACCGGTTTGAGCTCGACTCTTCTCGTCGTCGACTGCTCTGCTTGCTAGTCGTTTGCTGCGTAAATCCTCCGCAAGGAGTTCGGTATTAAACCTCTGCAGCAATACAAACTGTTCGAACGTTTTTTTTTTACTTGTCAGATTTTTTTTTGTGGTTAATCAAAAACTTTTCTCGCCTGTTGTTTTGTTTTTGTTTTCCCGCGCCAACCCAGATAATGTCTCCCAGACCAGCAATTTTTCCCTAGGTTAAAAAAAACGTAACAATTCAGCCGAAAAAAGTTCAATTATTCTGCAATCAGCCTTGATCGCTGATCATCTTTTTTGAATAAAACTCCCACAGAAAAACTGATTTGAAAAATCATAGAAGGAAAAAATCATAGCGATTTCAAATCAGTCAGGGAGTTTTGGGCCACTTGTATATTAGCAGGAAACAAAAATCGTGCAAACAATCCATTTTTTGAGAGAAAATGTTCGAAACCGGACCAACGCGTCAGTCACTGTTCCTTGTCATTTTTGCCTGCCGCATCAGGACGTTGTATTGTCTTGCGCCAAATCACGGATAATGAATATTTATTAAATTCAGTTGTAAATCTGACGGCCAACTGACTACAAAGCAGTTGTATTCGAGACGACTGTAGGCCTTGAATTGTCAACCTGCCGCAAATAAATTGGTAAACAGAGGTTCTCGAACCATCTATAATACTGCTTATAGTCACAATGCGTTTTTAGATGCCAAACAAACCTGACGGCAACTTTCGAGGGAAGAAACATAGTATTGCTAACAGAATCTCTTATTTATGAACGAGTATTATAGTATACAGGGTGTCCCGAAATTGATGCAACAAAATTCACAGGGAGGTAGACAATTGAAGAATAAGGGGACTCCCTCAATAAAAATACTCTCGCAAACGTAATAACGAAGATACAGGCCTTCAAAGCTGGTTTTTTAAAACAGTTTTTTCTGCATAACTTTTGAACCGTTAAGCCGATTTTATTCAAACTTGAACCAAAGTTTACTAAAATAGGTCTCTATTGAACAATAATAGCGCATTTCATCAAACATTTTTAGAGGCGAAGATAATAGACCTTCCCCCTTTTTCCCCTATTTTTCACCCCTTGCAATATTTTTAGAAATTGTTGCAATTTTTAAATTCTACGTTCAATTTAGAGAAAAAAGTCACTTTTGCAAAATTTTGATTAAAGTCTTCATTTTCGAGATATTTGACAATATACAGGATGGTCCAGGTTATAGTAGCAATAATTCACCATTCGATTGTCCATCGAAAACTAAGTTGACACGCATAATTTATTTTTTCTCCAAAACGCTTCGTAAGAGAGATACAGCCCTTCAAACTTCAGTTGTGAAAATCTTATTTTTGCAATAATTCTCAGGTCATCAAAGCGATTTCGACCAAATTTGGTACAAATACTCATAAAATAAATACTCATCACTTGACGTAGATAACTTCTGTCAAAATTGTCCAGTGGCGTAGATACGGGGGGATTGTTCAACTTCTCCCGCCCCATCTCCTACACCACTGAATATTTTTGGAAAATTATACTTTTTTCAAATTTCTTGTTCAATTTAGAAAAAAAAGTTACTGTTGTAAAATTTTGATTAGAAGCTTAATTCCCGAGATATTTGGGTTTGAAACTTTGGAAAACGCCTCGAAATCGCGACTTTCAAAGGCCTGAAAATTAAAATCCAAGAAAGATCATGATTCCTCAACTGGAATGAGTTTTCTAGGTCGTTTAAGTTGATTTGCTGCAATTTTTTGCTGAGAAACGAGGCGTTTTCAAAGAAAAACAATTTTGGCTCTAGAAACTGGCGATTTTTAGATGTTTTCCAAAGTACCCAAATATATCGGGAATAAAGCCTCTAATCAAAATTTTACAAGGGTAACTTTTTTTTCTAAATTGAACAAGAAATCCAAAAAAGTACAATTTTTCAAAAATATCCAGTGGCGTAGAAAATGGGGTGAGAGAAGTTGAACAATCCCCCCGTATCTACGCCACTGGACAATAATCGACAGAAGTTATCCACGTCAAGTGATGAGTATTTGTTTTATGAGTACTTGTACCAAATTTGGTCAAAATCGCTTCGATGACCTGAGAGTTATTGCAAAAATAAGATTTTCTAAAACTGAACTTTGGAGGGCTGTATCTCTCTTAGGAAGCGTTTTGGAAGAAAAAAATTTATCGATGTCGACCTAGTTTACGATGGACAATCGATTGGTGAATTATTGCTACTATAACCTGGACCACCCTGTACATATACAAATATCGATAGTACAAAGCTTTTAGATGCAACTTGTAGTTTTTCTGTTGTCTTTTGAGAACTTTCATTAATTCAACTACCATGCTAGCGCTCGTATGTCGTCATTTATTGTGCGGCCTGGTCCCGCGATCAGCAGTCCAACTCAAATACAGGTCCATGGTAGTTCTCCTTAAAATTTTGAACGAGTATCTGAATTTTCAGCTGGCCCCAAATTTATTCGACGGAGAAAGACCTATTTTGCCTGCTGGAGGGGGGTATAGTATATTGCTTCATACTATCACGAGTTGCGAGGATTTCAAGCGTTTCCACAACTCTCTAGAGTGAATGCGGTGATTTTGGGCTGTTCGAGTAAACTGGAAACACCGATCAAGACACATTTGTACAATGGGTGGAGGTGCCGTGATCGAGAGCTTGCCAGAGTATACGCAAATTTGATGGATGTTTCTAGAGCCGAGACGAATCTCTACTGGCGGTTAATAGTGGAATATTCCAGAGAACGCGTGGAATGTTCCCGAAGGTAACACTCGAGTACATAAGCGCAGATGGGCCGACTGACGCCAGGATTCAATTCAGATTTCAATTCAAAGCGACAACAGCGAGTAATCGGCGAAGTTAACCAAAACGATATATCCAAGTGCGGTATTAAATCGACATGGATTCAGCAGTACGCAGTAATAAATAATGTGTGTTTAAACTTTCGTCTCTCAATCACAAAGGTGGTATACCCGGCTCAAATTCGTACCAATACGTTTGTTGTAAAACTTCCTACATCGTGAAAATGATCTCGCCGTAGTAATTTTTGCGCACATTTTCGTTCCAGGCGGAGCGGCACTAAAACATCTCGGAGAGTTCGATTTTCATCCCGATTCGCCGCCTTGACCACATTGGAAGCGTCCCATCCATCAAGGGATGAACATGTCTGGAAGAGGGTCCCGTTGAATAATAACACTCATCTGGGCGAATCCCCCGGAAATTTGTCATATCAGATGAGTGCGTGGAGAGTGGAGACCCTCCGGCCCTGCGTCGCCCCCCTGTAAGGCGGATATTACCCGATTTGTCTGCCAAAGATTCTCCTCCGCATCGGGAAGCGAAATCTCTTCGATTTCTGAATAATTGAGGCTTTCTTCAAAGTCCGCCGCACCAGTCTCCGGTGTGCAAAGCCTGTGTATGTGTGTGATTCATTAAGACACCTGCAAGTCTCTGGAGGATAGATGGATAGATAGATCACCTTCGCCTCTTGCAATAATAATTACGGACGTCGTAGGCGCACGCGAGAGAGGAGATCATCGGCATCGGGTTGCGCACATTTTGCGCAGTGCAGGTTACTTACTACCTACCTCGCGTCGTTGTATTACAGTTTGCTGGCTCTCTGGTTCTAACGGTCCGCTGTCATTTGTCTGAATGAATGAGGAAGTAGCGCGTAGTTTTCCCACGAGTAGCAATGCACCTCCACTATAATACACCTGTGCGGATCACGTAAAGAGGCGTACGCAAAGAAATTTTTAAAAATCTCTTCGTTTCCAGCATTTCTACAAATATACAGCAAGAGTAACAACCGAACGATTTTCTCGAGAATTTCGAACAAAGACGGCGACTCTAAAATAATGGTTCAACAATAAAGAGCCGGAGAGTTGAATGAAATCGTCTATAATAGGTGTTGCGTTATTGTTGTGTTCGATGAACCCGCGAGGCCCGCCCGCCATTATTAAAATGCTGGAAACTAGAACAAACATGATGCAACCAGCGGGGGGGCGTTCACCATCCATACCAAGTACCCGGCAAAGCTGTGCATAGCAGAAGAAAACGATAATTATTGCCGAAGTTATGAAAGAGAGATCCTGGTATTGTTGCGAAACTATTGCTTCAAGGCTTAGATTTTGCATGGTAGCTCAAGACAATTCCTATTTCTACGCCCAATTCCTTCTGCATACTCAAATTTTGTAACATTACAAAAAAAAATTACATGTGCAAAATGCGATTATTACGAAATAAACGCAAAAAAAGTTCAAGTCCACATAGAAAAAATTTAGTCGTTACGAGACTGCATAGCGCTGTTCAATCAGTCCTCGGCGGTACTCTGGCCATAAATCAAATTCGGTTGAAATCTGTTCGGTAGGTCGGTACCTGCTTCTGGAGCTACTAAAGGTCAAAGCTTGAGCTTAGCAACATCGAAAATTTGTCTCAAAATGAACATCCTGTATTTTGATATGGGAATCGATTCCGCTTTTCATAGGTACTGATTATAAATATTATATCACACTCCAACAAAACACATGTGAAAAGATTTGTTGAAATTCAAAAAATATTGCTAAAATTTGAAAAATTAGCTAAAATTTGAAAAAAAAAATAAAAAATATCGGAAAAATATTTTTCTTAGAGTTGGCAGAGTCAAATTGAGTTAAGTGGAAATTTCAAACTATAATATATCATATCCATCTAACCAAGATAATAGAAAATTCACCAAGTTAAAAAAATAACTTATTTTACTAACTTTTACAAAAAAAAATCGATATTTTTTAAAACATCAACTACCAGTTTTTTCACAAGAGTTTTATTTAGTCTAGGCTCAATTTTTCAAAAGTGCTCTCTAATCTGTGTTCAGCGGCATGGAAAGGTTACCGGTTGGCGATAAAACTTTCAGACTAATTCGACCCCGCTGGATCCGAAAATCCCGGTTTCCAGAACGAAAAAGGGTGCCTTCTGGGGCGGAGTCCCTATTTTCGACAATTTTTCCAATTTCTAGTTTTTCCAATTTTTTGCGTTCAACCAGCTAGAAGTCAAAAACCATAGTAAATACGGCAAATTTTTTTACATAGTTCTAATGCTGGGTCATTAATTTTTCAAACGTTCAGAACAGTTTTCATTTTTCAAATGTTCATAGTTGTCTTTCCAAATCAATAGAAACCCAAGAAGTACAAAAATATGACACAAAAACTTCGACCTATGGGGAACTACATCAAGTCCATACATATGCGGGATCATGTGTGGAGAAAACTTTCAAAAATATTTTGGGAAAGTTTGGTTGCTCCAAAACTCACAGTTAAGGAGTTATAAATTTTTCAATCAACAGGGAAGTCATACATGCGCCGCGGGGGCTCATGGTATAGCCCAGTCAATCTAGACTTTATATCATAAATACCGAGAACAAATTCGCTCAAAGCTGATTTTTAGCCAAGTGAGTCCTTAGACCATGAGAACTCAGTAGAAATTTTCTCGGACTTTCCCGCGTGTGCTTCATGGTCTTCCAGGTCTTCGAATGTTTTGAGTCGCTGTAAATTGCAGTACTCGCCTGGAATTTGCACCACGGCCGCATAAATGATCAGATTGAGCCCGAACTGGTCTCAAACGAAAAACAGTAAGTCATAAAATGTCTTACGATGCATATGGCTAATGGCGGGCCACTTCCGGTAAACGCGGAGCCCGCCAAATTCAAATTTTTGCACCTCAGTCAAATCAGTACGGGAAACAGAGTAAAAAAATCGTCACAACCTCGGAAAAAATATGGGCGTCCTGAAAATTTGGTATTCTGTTTACAATTGAATGCCCTATTACTTATTCAAAATCTGCAAAAATCGCACCTCGGGGTTCTGATTGGAGAAGAGGGTTGAAAAATTGCAACTCAAAGTGGAGGGGATGAAATCCTTCAATCCATTGGATGCAAATACGTCGTAAAGGGGCCTTGCACTGCCACTTTTACACACCGAGGGCGCCACGACCGTTGGGGGCAAATTCGACAATTTTGACGGCGTTGACGCTTCAGCGACCGACGTCCGTCATTTTATGTCTTGATTTGAAATTTGGATAACCTCTGTTTCTTGCTTGACGTCTCCAGTCACTGTCAGTTACTGGTCAAACTACTCAAACTCCCCTGTTTTTCGCGTCGTTACGGCCGCTTTATCGAAGTAGGCGCCCCCTACAGTAGTGGCGACCTCACGTTGAGTTTTTCAATAGACCGGAGAAGTGATGACGTCACAACATGGCAACATGGCCGGCGGTTGACATTTTCTGGAGGCCAACGTCATCACATGAACGTGACGTTTCTATGTTTGGTTGTGTTTGGCATGACATTTTCTGGAGGTTCACAACAAAAGTCACAAAAGTCAGTGCAAAATGGCAGTGAGCATTGCTGAAATTGCCAGCCTAAGAGACAGCCAGCGTCATACAGGCGGACTTGGTTGCAAAAAGGCCAGACATAGCCCAACAGAGAGCTGCGCAAAGCTGCACTCAGAATCACCAGTGCCTACAGAACGGTTCCGCATGATGCAGCACGAGTGCTCTCGGGTATCCCACCCTTCGCCCTGATGCTTGCGATTAGAGAAAACAAGCCTAGGAGTGCCCACTAGCAAACCAGAAAGCAGAAACAAGGCCACAGAGCAGTTCGTCGAGCAGTGGCAACCATAGAAGACTAAAGTGGCAACGGCAGTGGAACGCCTTGGTTCAAAGTTGGATGAAAGAAATACTGGGGAGCCTCAAAAGCCTCAGCGTCAGGACAACGCGGAACACGCTCGTTTTCATTGTAACGGTCCATCAAAGCAGCGAGAAGACCTCGAAGAAAAACTGGGCAGGAGAATCGCCGTCGACAATCTCGTTCATGAGATGCTCAGAGGCAAAGAGCAATGGATCGCAGTTTATAGTTAGCAGTTTTTAGTTTATAGGAATATAGTTTGATTTCCTCCACCTGATATAGCCCAAAATATGGATTATTTTTTGTTATATCCATTTCCGTTATTTACCTTCGCAAAAAGTTGACAAACACATGACAAACACAAACAGAGAAACGTCAAGTGCATGCCACGTGCCGTGCATTCCACGGTCGTGTCACGTTTGACGTTGGCCTCCAGAAAATGTCAACCGCCGGCCATGTTGCCGTGTTGTGACGTCACACTTCTTCGGTCTATTGCAAGGCCCCATTCAATGTATCTCATCATGTTGATACTATTTTGGCATAAAAAGTGTCGATCATTGTTGAAGGGGAGTCGGAGAGGGGGGAAACGAAGCCCGGCTAGGTGGCTCTATTTGTTTTCCAGGCCATATAAAACCGATCACGACAAGTTTGGTATCGTTTCCGACTAAATTCAATCTCCTGAACTCGAATCTGATGTGTAAATTTGAAAAAAAACAAGCTCAAACAAGTTAACTTGAAAAAAGCTTGTTTTCCAATTGACAATTTCTATAGACGGTTCAATCACGCCACACTGCTTTTGGTAACCTTCCTTAGTGCATAAAAGATTACAAAAAAAAATATTTGAAAAATATAAAAGGGTCAACGGGAGAGAATTAGCCCCCAGTATTTTGGTTACTTAAAGGTATTTCGAAACATAGTTTAGGAAAAATAATGAGTGATCCATTCGTGAAACAAGACAAGAAATTCATTATACAGGGTGGTGGGTCATAAATTATGAGAATCTACTTTTCCTCAGAAGAACTAAGGTGCATAAATTCGAGTAGTTTCTGTACCGATATAGACCACAAGATGACTAGTTCGTTTATACAGCAACGAAGATTGCCAAAACAGCATTGCATTGCAGTTTAGCGTGATTTTTCATAGACACCGTGAGAAATTGAATATCGCCCCTACGACTCACACCCGACGCTCACAGGCCAATTTCCCTGGAACTACGGCAGATATGTAAAAGTGATACGCATCTTTTTTGTAGACAATTTGATGGACTTTTATTTGAACAAAACCGTTTTCCGATGGGATCGCTATTTATGGAGATAATTGAAAGAAATACCCAATTACACCAATAATCCAAGATGGCGGCGACTCTACACCTCCTATATCGATGAGTACTTTTTACACAATAATCAACAAGCTCTCGAAATCATCTACACGATTTATTTTCGCTATTTTTTCCTCGTTGACTGGGCTAAATAGGTAATTTCATGCTCTTTGACTCACACTGCCTCTGACATATTAATAATTTTATCCAGATAAAGTGTTACTGCTGTTGTTTTGTATCACCCAGTCTGAACAAATACACTTGGAATCATGAAAATTGTGAACAGAATCGAACTGAACAAATTTTTTTTTTCTGTTTCTGGTTCCTAGTAAAATCATAGTGCTAGAATAATTACCATGGTAAATGTATAGCTTGCATTTAAAACCAATTCCAATTGACCAGGGGAGTTCAAAAACCTAAAAAATGACACTTAAATTGTAATCCTAGGACTCCTAGAACCCTGAAACAAGACATTTCCGGTTTGCTTGCTCCCTGTCCGCCATCTTGGATTTTGAAGCTTCCGGTAAAGTTTTCGAAGTGGAAACCGCGATTTTCATATTCAGCGATGTCGAATTAATCTATAACGTCATGTTGTCAAACAATAATAGTAAATGCCGCTGAACTCTCTTATTTTCTGTTTTGTGCCTAGTCTAATTATCTAACCTATCAGATGTGATAAATACGCGTACATGACAACTTGACACGAGATAACTTGACGCCGGACAACTTGACGCTAGGAATTTTAAAGCAGGGGGCTCATTAGAACTCCAAGCCACATATTGAGGATACCAGCAGACCCAATAGGGCTTCGAATACCAAAAGAAAACACAAAGATGCTTTCGATTGCTTGCTAAAGCTCCGTAAGCCACGGAAATATGCAAGGGGGTTTAGAAGGACTTCAAATAACATTGAAGACACAAAGGGGCTCAATAGTGCTCTGGATAATATGAGAAGGCAGAAGGAGGCTTACGGAAATTCTAGACACGTGAAAAAACATGGAGAGGCTCACCAGGGGTCCAAACGGCACATAAGGTTGAGAGCACACAGGCACCCGATAGAGCCCGAATGTCACATTGTCACATGAAGGCACAAAGCTGTTTACTAAAGCTGCGAAAACTACGGAAAAGTGCAAAGGGGTCTCAGCAGGACTTCAAACGGCATTGAAGACACAAAGAGGCCAGTAGGGCTTCCGATAACCCGGGAAGGCACTGTAAGGGGGCCTACCGAAATTCTGAAAGCCGCAAAAAAACCCAATGGGGTTTAAATCTCACATGAGGACAGAAGGGGACCCGATAGGACTTCTAATGTGATTCAAATGACATTGGAGAAACAAGGGGACCAGTTCAACAATCAGAGGCACTGAAATTTTTTGAAATTCTGGAAGCCGCGAAAATTATGAGAGGCTCATCAGGGCTTGAAACGAGATCGCGAAGGCAGAAGAGTGTCCAGCTGGGCTTTTAATAAGGGTACTTACAACACCATATGAAGACATGGAGGGTAGATATTAGGATTCCGAAAGCAACATGAATACACCAGGGGACTCATCAGGGCTCAAAACGACATTTAAACACACAAGAGGATCCACTGGAATTTAAAATTACACATCAAGACAAAAATGGGGGCCGCTTGAGCTCCAAAACATAGGAAGACACAAGGGGACTCGCTAGAGCTCCAAACAACTCAAGAAAACACAAGACGGTTCATCGAGGCTCGAAACGACGCTAGAACTACAAAATCTGAGAAGATAGAATGTGGCTCGATAGAGTTCTAAAAGGATCATGGAGACACAATAAGGGGGTTCATTGGGGCTTGAATCGACACATAAAGACACATGGGGCAATTGGGACTCCAAAGTATACAGGAAGCCAAAAATTGGCCAACTAGAACCCTCTAAATTATAGCCCCTAGCAACAATTTGTGACCCATCAAGCTGTTCCCGCGCCGCGTCAGATTGTCCTGGCGTCAAATCGTCCCGCGGCAGGATGGCCGGCGTCAAGTTGTCCTAGTTCGGCCAACTTGACGCCGGGACATCTGGAGGCCGTCGGACGACGTGCGCCAGAGATTTTGACAAAACAGACTGAGAAAACATTAGAAGAAAACACAAAAGGAGGCTCATCGGGAGTTGAAACGACATGTTAAGACACAAGAGGTTCACTGGGGCTCCGATTGACGAAGTAAGACACAATAGGGGCCGCTAGGATTGAAAACATAGATAGATACAAGGGAGCTCATCACGGTTCCACAAAACATATATGGAGATACAAGAGGTAGGTACCAGGTACAGTTGGGAGCGAAATGATTCATACGGCACCGCTGGGAAGTCGGCTGGACTTCAGAAATGTTAGCTGCTTGGATTGTTCTTGAATGCCAGTTTTGATTACGACCAATCTCTAATCAAAACTGTCATTCAAGAACAATCCAAGCAGCTAACATTTCTGAAATCCAGCCGACTCCCCAGCGGTGCCGTATGAATCATTTCGCTCCCAACTGTACCTACTAGAATTCCGAAAGCAACGTGAGGACACAAGAGGGCTCATCAGAGCTCGAAACGACACCATAAAGAGATAAGGGGGAAAAGACAAGATCGGACTCGCTTAGAGTTCCGAAAGTCTTCAACATTAAAGGATTTATTGGGGCTCGAAATGACACAAAAAGACACAAGGGGGGCCGGTAGGGCTCCAAAGTAAAAAAAGAAATAAAGAGGCTCGATGGTGTTCCGAAACCGCCGATAGAATACAAGGGGGTCATCGGAGCACAAAACGATACATAAAGACAAAGGGGTCTGTTGGGCCTCCGATAAACATAGTAACACATAATGGGGGTCGCTAGGATTCCAAGACATGAGAAGACAAAATGGGGTTCATTGCGGGACTGGAAGCATCACCATGGACACATGGCCCATTTGGGCCCAGATTGACCCATCAAGAAAGAATGGGGGACGGCAGGGCTCCAAAGCACAGTAAGATCCAAGGGGGCTCGATAGAATTCAGAGCTTCGCATGAAAACACAAGGAGGTCATCGATGGGGGTGGGGTTATCGGGGTTCGTAACAACACTATGGAGGAACAAAGTGGTTCCAGTACAGTTCCGAAAACAATGTGAAGGCACAAGCAGGGGGCCAATCAGGGCTTGAAATGACACATTAAGACACATGGGAGCCCACTGTGATTGCGAGTTATACAGCAAGACACAACTGAGATCATTGGGACTCAAAAACATGAGATACAAGTACGCATAAGAGGGCTTGCTAAATCCGAAAATCACAGGAAAATATAAGGGGGCCAAATGGGGGACAAAAAAAAAACAAATTGGCCAACTAGGGTTCCGAAATTATAATAACTTCTAGCGTCAAGTTGTTCTGGTGTCAAGTTGTCCCGCGGCAAGTTGTCCCGTCAAGATGGCCGGCGTCAAGTTGTCCTGCTTCAGATATACATATACAGGATGTCCCGAAATTACACCGCAATATTTGACCAGGTTATTCTACGTCAAAGAATAGGAAAAAAAGTTCCAATAAACATGGGTCGAATAATGCCCCCTAAGGGAGCTAGAGCCCCTTGAAGGGGGGAAACCTGATGATGGTTTTTTGCAAATTTCTCCAAAACTTGCCAAGATAAAACGACGAAATTTGGTTTGACCATTACATGCTATTTCTTATAAGCCTGGGGTAATGCTGTAAGAAAAATTTACACATTTCATCAGGGACGTCCAACAAAATGGGAACGGGGGATGAATTTAGCTCGATTTTTTTTTGTTCGTGACTTTTTCTGGATTTTGGTTAGAAAATCTAGAAAATCAAAGTTTTTCATGGAAATAAGGTCCTCCTGTGCGGTTAGACGCACCGTTTTCGAGATCAGTCACTTTAAAGAAAACTTCACCTGAAATTCTCCTCGAATTTCCAAATCAAGATTACAAAAATCACAGCAATAACACCAACTGTGTTTTCGTGGACCAAAAACAGAAAGAAATGTTTCAATAAAGGTGGGTTGAAAATGCTCCTTAGGGAACCCAGAGCTCCTTGGAAGGGTAGCTTGCCGAGATAAAATCAGTCGCGCTCTAGGGGCTCCAGGTCTCCTAGGGAGCATTTCCAACCCATTTTCATTGGAACGTTTCTTCTTGTTTTTGTCCAAGAAAACACAGTTGGTGTTATTGCTCTGATTTCTGTCTCGGGATTTGAAAATTTTTCGGGAGAATTCCAGGTAAAGTTTTCTTTGAAGTGGTTTATCTCGAAAACGGTGCGTCGAATCGAAATGGTACGAGAGAATTTTTTTTTTCATAAAAAGCTTTATTTTCAAGATTTTATATCAAAATTCAGAAAATCTTGACAACATTACTTTGGGCTTATAACATGTAGTGATCAAACCAAATTTCGTCATTTTATCTTGCAAGTTTTGGAGAAATTTGCAAAAAACCATCATCTGGTTTCCCTCTTCAAGGAGCTCTAGCTGTGGAATGATTGTGAAAGGTGTTATTTACGATTGAATGCTTGGAGAAGAGCATATGAAAAAGAAAACGAGTACGTGTCGGTGGATAACTGCGGTATCCGGTAATCGGTATAGAGAAGGGAAGCATTCACCGGCGCCGGTGTTAGGCAGCGGAATCAAGCCGTCGATGAATAAACGAATTAGGAATAAAGCCGTCAAAGTCCGCGAAAACCTTATTGTTACGCGTTATTTTATTTCATACGATTTTCAGTGTATTTTTTACACACTGATACGGCATACGATAGCACCGATTATTATCATTCCTAAAACTCGGAAATTCTCCAAGCGAATTCGGAACAATCAATAAATTCTACAAATCTCAACGCACAGATGATGATTCCACCTAAAACCTAAAATAACAACAAGCTTGTAAGTAGTGAGTACCAACGAAAAAGATAACGACAATATGGAAATTCCAACTAATCTAATCATGTTTACGTTTTTAACAATTTCCGTTACCAACAGCCTGTAACAGTGCCAGGAAGATTGAGAAATTCACCGCGGAACTGTTTAACTATTTCAAAGTAAAATCTTCTTGCTCAGTACTTGCTCTTTTTCGAGTCAAATTCAAGGAAATGCTTTGCTGATCTTCCAAATCCCTCTTCGAAAAAGTGTTCTGTGGCCATTTTGCCATTTGATCAATTTTTCGAAACGTCTTACCAAGCTTTTTCTTGTTGAAAATACATAACAGGGAGCTGTAATTATTATTATTATTACTGGGGAAATGACATACTTGACCTTGTTGGAGAGGAATGAAACTGATTTGTTCGCAATTTTTGACTTGTACTTTCCCGGCCCTCCAATAATTGAAGGGACAATATTGCAGTCGTGCTAGAAACATATTTTCCTGCATGCTTTTGGCTCTTCGAAAGTACCACCTACCCGCACGCTACTAGATTATCCAGACATCTGTGAAATAATGTATCACTTGTGAAATTTTCCAGCTTTTCCGCCACAATTATCCACCGAAACGTACGTTTCCTTATGCATACGCTCTTCTCCAAGCATTCAATCTAAGTAACACCTTTCACAATCATTTGAAGACCTAAATCGTTCACGGAACGGAATTTTGATATAATAGCAAAAGGCTCTCAAATACTCCGTAATTTCAAAACGATAGAATCATCATGGACTAATTAGGTTTTCAAAAATATGCAATTGTTTTAGTCTGGGAAAATCAAAAGGTAGCTGCCAGTAGCTTCTACCCAGTGCACATCGTTAGGACCTATCTTGGTTAAAGCTGGCTTAGTATTTCCTGATTCTGTCTCAGAATTTCACTCCGAAAAACCTGGGAAGGCATGTAGTGGGAGCGGTACGCAAAAGCATACCGCATTTTAAAGTGCAGCAACGAGATTTTGCATGGGCGTACTTTATACCAAGACAAGCGATTTGACCCGCAGCACTCGATATTTCGTCCCTTAGGGGGCCAATGGGGCCCTCCAAATTTTCAAGATGCAAGAACTTTCACAAAATAATCATTGAGTATCGTCATGTATGTCATAAGTGAAGCTTACGGGTCTATTGAAAATGTTGTCATCAAATGTCGTCGTGTCCGATTCATTCTTCACATTTGGAAAAAAAATTCTTTCACAGAGGTCAAAAAACTGTATTTATTTTTTCTGCTGTGCAAGGAAACTATAAATTCATATGTTTTGTTGCGTTCCCAACTAAATCGCGTTCCGTAAGCCCAAATATGAAGACAATTTTTTCGCAATATCATTTTTTCAAGAAGAGGTGACCTCTTCAGTGCACTTTTTTCAACAGCATTTTTTTCAATGTTCCTAGTGGATAAGACTGTCAATTTTCGCTGATATGAGAAGCTTGAACTCTTTTCTTAGTAATTTCCATGCAACATGGCTTCAAAACATACAAGAGAGCCCTAAAACTTTTTTTTTCTGCTGGGCCGTCAAATTTTTGGCATGTTGATTTTGTAGTAGGGGAGACGCGCAAATAAATAAGATCTAGTCTAGGCGAATAAGTTCTACCGGAAAATATACCTACTTACACCTAACGACTCTGCGTTTTGTTGTACTGCAATAAAACACGGCATGGAAGAATATTTTCTGTTGAAACCAAATCGCCTGTGCCTGCAGCCTGGATTGAATACTGGTCCGCGTCTCTCCTACTATAAAATCAAAATATCGTAAGTTGGACGGCCCAGCAGAAATTTTTTTTTGGGTTCTCTTGGGCGTTTTAGAGTCATGTTGCTTCGCAACCACCAGGAAAAGAGTTCGAGGTCTCCATTCCTGCAAAAATTACGAGTGATATCCAGTGGGGACATAGAAAGAAATGCTCTTGGAAAAGAGATACTGAAGAGGTCACCACTTCTTTGAAAAATACCATTACAAGAAAAATTTCTTTATAATCAGGTTTAGGGAATGCGATTTAGTTGGGAACGCAACAGAACATATGAATTTGTCGTCTCCTTGCATAGAAGAAAAAATAAAAACAGTTTTTTTGACCTCGGCCAAAGAAATTTTTTTTCAAGTGTGAAGAATGAATCGGACACAACGACAATTGATGAAAATATTTTCAATAGACCCGTAAGCTTCACTTATGACATACATGACGATACTCAATGATCGTCATGTGAAAGTTCTAGCATCTTGAAAATTTGGAGGGCCCCCATGGGCCCCCTAAGGGACGAAATATGGAGTGCTGCGGGTCAAATCGCTTGTTTTGGTATGAAGTATGCCCATGCAAAATCTCGTTACTGCACTCCAAAATGCAGTATCGATGTGTTTTTAGGTGTGTACCGCTTGCACTAATGAAAATTGAAGAACGGTTTGAAAATATCGTCACATTGTTACTCAGAGCACGTTTTCAGGACCTATTTTATTCAATTTTCAACTCATGAACCTGAATTCTACTGCAATTGTTCTGAACGTTTAGTTCAAGAAAACAGGAAAATGTTGAAATCTGCACCACCTCACATGTAGCAATAATTTATGCTTGAGCTGTCACCCAGTGCACATTTTATGGACCTTTCTCAATCAAAGCTTGTTTGGTAAGTAGTACAGATTCTGTATTCAAGCCCAAAACGTTATGGCTGGCTATGAAACCATGAACAGTATAAAACAAGTAGATTATTGACATCTGGAAGAATTGACAACATTCGCTCCCAGTGGGCAATGGCAACCGCGAACGTTCAAAGATAAAAATCGGACCGCCGAAGCTCACCTGAAGTCCGTGACCCTGCTGGCTGATGTGCAGCTGCTGCGCCTGGTTGATCTGCAGCGTCGCCCCGGCCCCGCCGCCGCCGCCCTGTCCGTGACCAGACGGAGGCCGGGGCGGCGTGCCGCCCCCGAACGAACCGCCGCCCGCACCCGGCCCGCCGCCTCTTCCCGGCAGGTACCCGGGACTGCCGTGGTTGCTCGCCGGGCTGTTGTACGGCGAGTACTGCTGCTTGTACATGTTCTGCGGCTGCGGACCGCCTGGTCCTCCGGGGCCCTGCCCCGCCGCCTTCCTCTTCATCTGCTCGAAGTCGTTCGGATAGAGCATCTCCTGCTTGATCATGTCCGGCTGCGTGAAGCCGCCGCTGCCGGGGCTGTTCTTGTGGAAGCCGCCGGGCGGCTGCGAGTTGGCGTTCGGACTGCCGTGGAAGTCGTTCGGGAACGGACTCTGGAAGTCCGTGTAGGGAGATCGGGCGCTCTGCGGCGCTCTGCACAAAAGTCAAGGCGTCATGTAAGATTGATTTCGCTTTGCGTACTCGCTGGGATGAACAACGGAAGCTTCGAGTTGGTCAATAATACGCCTACTAACTTAAAAATTTGATACGAACATTCGAAACAACCGGCAAATAATACCTTGCCGACAACCAGTAACCCGAATCAACCAAGTCACGCCCACTTCATTAATAAATATATGTATTCAGCCCATATAAGCGCGAATTGAGATTAAACTCGATCATTCATTTCAGCCAAAGCCCCGAGGTTAAAGAACGAAAGTTTGACTATCAAATCTGATGTGACTAGTGTCGCTTTACCTTGCATTGGGATTGAAGTTCATCTGTCCGCCTTTGTTCTGGTGCAGTCGTTCGGCCATGTTTTTGAGCGTCGCCGAGGCGGGCGTCGGGACGTCCACGTTGGAGTAGTGTGGTATCCTGGCGTTCGACATTTGGTTTTGGTTTTGTTCGAAGACGGGCGGCGAATAGTTGTTTTGGCTGTTGTTGATCACAGAGTTGATGTTGCTTCTGGGGCCGTCTGACAGCTGTAATGAAATTTCAAACTTCGATTACGAACGAAGGGTATAGGTTGCCGAAGAAATTTGTATCTATTCGCAAGTATGGTTCCACTTAGTTTCCCTACTGAAACTGCAGCAAAAGGAAGAGCAGGTGAATTAACCGAGTACAGCTTCCAGCGCTCCAAAAGAGTCAAAGTCAAGAAAAAACTTGAACCAAGGCTAGTCAACATTCCAAATTGTCATCTGATGAAGACATGTATATCAACTGAACATCACTGAGGGACAAGAAATGAAAAAAGGTTATTCAAAAACCAAACCAGAGGTCATGAAGCGGCAAACAAACCATCTGAGGATTTTGGGGCCTCGATAAGTGAGCACCAAGAGATGATCAAAGAAGCAGACACACGATCTGAAGGCTTGAAGGGGACGTGGCGTCGAGCAGTGGAAGATAGTATGGGGCCAGGGACAATAAGAGAATTTTTTAGATTGTCAAAAAAAAAATTGAATCAGTTTCTCGCGATTTTGCCAAGGAAAATTCTGAGCTGGTTTTCTGAAGCCAAAAAATAGACTTTTTTCGACAGCTCTTTGGGACACCGAAACGGTGTGGGAGCTCTTTTTGACAGAAAAAAAGAAATATTTATGGGACGATTTTTGAACTGTTTTCTCGTATAAAACAAGGACGACTTTTGAGACAGTTATCTGGAACATTGAAGGAATAGGGTTCTTGGACAGTTTTTTGAACCATTGAAAAAAGAAGGTCTTCTTGGGACGGTTTTCTGTGCACACAAGGAAGATTTTTGAGAATAGATTGGGACAATGACAAAAAGAAGACTCTAGGACAGTTTTCCTTGGACAAAAAAGACCTTGTTCACAGTTTTCTAGTTAACATTTATGTAAAGTACATGTAACATTTACATAACGTACTCATAACGTTTACAACAAGTGATGGAGAGATCTCCTCAAGTCACCCATGAAACCATAGGACCCAAAACAGTATTTATTCTTCGCCACTTAATCCTGGACAAATTGATGACCAGCTAAGAATGTACAAGACCAATCCTGAATGGACTCGGCTATAACGTCCCAAAAGTCCTTCAGAATGCTATATGAGCTTATAACCATATGACAGAAGGCATTATCCCGTACTGCCACATCATTGTCCTAACTATAACCCAGTGTATGTTTATCTTACAACTGTGGTCTTACCTTACCGTAGCTTAGCTGGAAAAGGCGCTCACTCCCTAAGCGGGATATCTCGAGTTCGGATTCAATCTCGAGACCATAAATCTGTTCTAGAACCTTCTTCTTAACTCTTCCAAAAACCCTTTTTCCCCAGAAAACTGCCCCAGAAACTTTTCTTCTTCAATGTCCCCGTCAATCCCAAAAAATCTTTCCTATTTCCCAGAGAAATGTCCTAGAAGCTTCACATTTTCGGTGTTCCATAAAGCTGTCATAGAACCTTCTTTCTTTTTAATGTCTCAAAGAACTTTCAAAGTATCAATTTTTCATCCAAGAAAACGCTCCCAGAACCTTCTCCTCTTGAGTATCCCAGACAGCTCCCAAAAACCTTTTTTCATGTTCTAGAAAACTATTCCTCCAATACTCGTTATTTTCTAGGAAAACTGTCCTAGAACCTTTTCCTTCTAGTTGTCCCAAAACAACTCCCATAATCTTCTTTTTGGGCACAGAAAATTGTCCTAGAACCCACGTCTTTTTTGATGTCCCAGAGAACTTTTCCTAAAATCGTCGTTTCGACCAAAAACTTCTTTTTTACCAAAAAACTATCCTCGAACGTTCTTTTTTCTAATGTCCAAAAGAACCTTCGTTATCAAAAGTTCCTTTTTCTTGTCCCAGAAAACAGGCATAGATCTTTCTCACTTTCAATGTGCAAGAAAACTTTCCTAAAATCGTCTCCATTGTGTCAAAGTGTTGTCCCAAAAATATTCCTTTTTGTCACGAAAAAATTCTACCCGAACCTTCTCCTTTCCAGTGTCGCCAGAAAACTCCCAGAAATATTTTTCTTGCTCTTTTTCTTGCATCAAGAAACTGTCCTAGAGCTTCCCCACGTTGTCAATGTCCCAGGGAACTGTCCCAAAAAGATACTTTTTTTTGTCCCAGAGAACCAGCCTAGAAACCCTTTGCAATGCCGCAGGGAAATGTCTTAAAAAATCCTATTTTTTTAATTAATTAAATTCTCCGAGAACCGTTTCCGTTACAATGTCCTGAAGAATTTTTTCAAAAATCATCTCTTCGACACTGGCAACTACCAGAACCTTCTTCTTGTCAGTGTCTCAGAAGTTGACCCAAAAATCCTGACTTTTTGTCTTGGAAAAATGTTCCAGAACTTTCTACCTCTCAGTGTTCCAGAAAACTGTCCTGGAACCTTCTTCTTTTCACTGTCTCAGACAACTGGCAGCAAAATCTTTTTCGTCCAAGAAAATTGCCCTAGAAACTTCTACTCTTCAGTCTCCCAGACAACTCCCAAAAACCTTTATTAGTGTCCCAGAAAACTGTTCTAGAACCTTGGCACTTTTGGTGCCCCAAAAAACTATTCCTAAAATCCTCTTTTTGTCCAAGAAAACTGTCTTAGAACGTCCACCCCTTCAGTGTCTCAGATAACTCTCAAAAATCTTCTTTTGTGGTCAGGAAACCGTTCCAGAACCTACGTCTTAGTTGGTGTCCCAGAAAATTGTCCCTAAAATCCTTCTTTTTGACCAAGAAAACTGTTTTGACCAAAAGTACCTGCTTACCCAAAAATTCTCTTTCGTTGTCTCAGAAAAATACCCTATAACCTTCTATCAATGTTTCAAAAAACTGTCCTAGATCCTTCTCCCTTTCAATATTCCAGAAAACTGTCCTAAAAATTCTCATTGTTTTGTGGAAGAGAACTTCATAAAATCGTCTCCATTTTATTGTGGAGTATTGTCCCAATAATGTTCCTTTTTTGTCACAAAAAACTCTGCCAGAACATTATTTCCTTTCCAGTATCGTCAGAAAACTAACAGAAATTCTTTTTTGCAACCCGGGAACTGTCCCGAAAAATCCTGTTTTTCATCCATGAAAACTTCTCTAGAAACGTCTTCGCTTTCATGTGCTATTATAGAATTGGTCAAAAATTCATCCCTTTGAAACTGGAAACTACCAGAACCATCTTATGCCAATGCTTTATGCCAATGTCTCAGAAATTGTGCCGAAAATTTTCATTTCATGCCCCAGACAATTGCCCTAGAACTTTTTCATTTGTGTTCCAGAAAACTGTCCTTGAATCTCCTTCTTTTGAATGTTCAAGACAGCTGTCAACAAAATCATGTTTGTCCAAGAAAATCGTCCTAGAACCTTTTCCTCTTCAGTCTCCCAGAGAACTCCCAAAAACCTTTTTTTTGTCCCAGAAAACTGTTCTAGAGCCATGCCTGTTTTGGTGTCCCAGAAAGCTCTTCCTAAAATCCTCTTTTTGCCCAAGAAAACTGCCCTAGAACCTTCTCCCTTCAAACGTCCCGGAAAACTCCCAAAAATGTTTTTGTTGACAGAAAACGGTCACAGAACCCACGTCTTTTTTTGGTGTCCTAAAAAACTGTCCCTAAAATTCAATTTTTTGACCAAGAAAACTGTTTTTCAACGTTCTTCTTTCTAATGACCAAAAGTGCCTACCTTCTCAAAAATTCTCCATTAGTGTCAAAACTGTCCTAAATCCTTCTCCGTTTAAACATTCCACAGAACTGCCCCAAAAATCCTATTTGTTTTGTGCAACAAAACTGTTCTAAAATCGTCTCCGCTTTATTGTGCAAAAGTATTGTCCCAAAAATGTACCTTTTTTGTCACAGAAAGTTCCACCAGAACCTTCTCCTTTCCAGTGTCGCAGAAAACACCCAGAAATACTTGGTAACTGTCCTACAGCTTCCACACGTTTTCAATGCCCCAGAGAACTGTCTCAAAAAATCCTTTTTTTTTTGTCTCAGAAAACTAGCCCATATAACTTATCCTTTGCAGTGTCACAGGGAATTGTTCCCAAAAATTCTTTTTTTCATCCAATAAAACTGTGCTAGAACCGTCTTCGTTTCAGTGTTCTATAGATTTGTTCATCATCTCTTTGACAATGAAAACTACCAGAACCTTCTTCTTCTCAATGTCGCAGAAATTGACCCGAAAATCTGAATTTTTTCGTCCCAGAGAACAACTGTCCGAGAACCTTCTCTTTTTCAATGTTCTAGAAAGCTGCCCCAAAAATCCTAATTGTTTTGTCCTAGAGAACTGGTCCAGAACCTTCTGCTCTTCAGTGTCCCAGACAGCTCCTAAAAACCTTTTTTTGTGTGTCCAAGAAAATTGTGCTAGAACCCTGCTTTTTTTGATATCCTAGAGAACTGCCTCAAACCCTCTCCTTGTCCTAATCAACTCTCAAAAGTCTTCTTTGTGTGCACAGGAAACTGTCTTAGAACCCAAAAGGGGTCAATTTTTTGTCCCCTTTTTTTTTGGTGTCAGATAAAATCATCCCTAAAATCTCTTTTTTGACCAAGAAAACTGTCCTAGAATGTTTTTCTTTCTAATGTCCAGAAGTACATGGTTCCCTAAAAATTGTCTTTTTTTTTGACTCAAAAAACTAGCTTAGAGCCTTCTGTGTTTCAATATTTTCAATGTCTCGGAAAACTGCCCTGAAACCTTCTTTTTTCAATGTTTCAAAAAACTGTACTAGAACCTTCTTTTCCACAGTGTCTCAGAAATTGACCCAAAAACCCTAATTTTTATCCCAGAGAACAACTGTCCCGAGAACATCTTTCAATCTTCAATTATTTTTGAATGTTCTAGAAAGCTGTCCCAAAAGTCCTGATTGTTTTGTCTTGGAGAACTACGCTAGAACCTTCTCCTGTTCAGCGTCCCAGACAGCTCTCGAAAACCTTTTTTGTGTGTCCCAGTAAACTGTCCTCGAACCTTCTCCTTTCCAGTATCACATATGCGTTACGTAAATGTTACATGTACGCTACATAAATGTTACTTGTGCGTTACGTGAATGTTACATGTACGCTATATGAATATTACTTGTGCGTTACGTGAATGTTACGTGTACGCTACATAAATGTTACTTGTGCGTTACATGAATGTTACATGTACGTAAATGTAACATGAACATATTTACCTTACATACTCAGTTAAAGCTCAAAGGATTACGAAACGAAGAACGGAGATGACGTACCTGCTGTTGTATGTCCTTGACATCCTCGACTTTCATCCCGTTGATGCCGTGGCCGTGGCCGTGATGCCCGCCGCCGCCTCCGATCGAATCCAGTTCGAAATCGACCGACTGGTTCAGCAGCGCGTCCAGATCGAGATTCCTGATCAGATCGTCGGACGATATGCCGATCATTTCGTCGTTGGTGTCCTCGCCGCCGATCAAATCCGAAAATTGAGCGTCCTGTTCCAGATCCACGTAATCGGCAAAGTTATTTTCCGGTTCTTGCTTCACGTTGTTCTCAATGGGAATCATGGAAGAGTTCTTTTGTTGTTGTTGTTGTTGCTGCTGCTGTTGTTGTTGTTGCTGCTGTTGTTGTTGTTGTTGTTGTTGTTGTTGTTGTGGATGTTGCTGTTGTTGGTGCTGGGAAGCCGGCGTCGAGGGATTCGATTTGGGTGAAGACACGTTGCTCTTCACCGAAGCATTGGTGTGCGCTTTGACCGTCACGTTGGTCGATATCTGCTGGGGCTGCGAATTGGCCGCGGAGGTGGTGAACTCGAGCTGCTGGACTATCTCCACCGAGAACTTGGTCAGCCCGTCGTTCTGCTGGTGTTGCTGCTGGGTGGTACACTGCAGTTTAACGGGCGGCTCGTAGTTTTCGCCGCCGCCGCCTCCAGGGCCGGAATTGTTGCCCTGTTGGTCGAGGTCTTCGGCCGGGCGTTTCAGGAACTTTTGTTGCTGAAACATGTCACATTTCGATGATTATCATCCGGAGAAGCATCGAATAGTTGGAAGAAACAAAGAAATGTGGGTCAGTCCGCTCTGAGCTTGATGAGCAATTACGTGCGTCATTTACATGGGCAAGTTGCTCATATAAACAATTATATTGTCGGGTTTGAGAGGGGCATCAAAGTGCCGATGGGTTTTACGTCACACGTGTGTTTGTAAAAGATGGAATTTTTGCGTCTCATTTCCGCGTAGGTACTACACACACGTACGCTATCGAAAATACACGGCCGGCATCCGCACGCCTCCTATCACTAAGCTCGGGATTGACTCGACAATTTTCAACGAGAATTTTTAGAATTCCAGGCGCAATTTCGCAGGCTCTGTTTTAAAAATCCACGCATTAAAAACCTTGATTTCACGCTGCTCGCTGTATTCTAACTCGTGCCAAAGCTGTCGGTGGTGTAACCGAAAGCCACTTCGAATTATCCGGTGTTATAGTACAATCGAGCAGAGCAAGCAAAAGGTTCTTTGAGCCGAAGTGAACACATCGATTTTCGTAAGCAGATAATAATCTGAACCTCGGATGCATTCAAATCATCAAGATAGCATAATTTCACCTCATATAAAGTCAAATCAGGTTGCATTTGGACACGTTTATTTAGACAAAAAGTTTGACAAGTAATGTAACACCACCTTAATGGCCGATATCGTTTTCGTCCAGGCAATAGTATCGTATGGGTTTTCAGGAAATTTCAACAGGAGAGGCAGAAAACAGATTTTTCTCACGATCACGTACAAAAGTGACTTGTTACGTCGTTTTCTGCTTCTGTCTGCTTTTCGATACTTTTACCGATTGTATCAAATCCTTTTGGCTCTCTTATCTGACTTTCTTATTCCGACAGTAAGTACCTACCTTCGTTCGAACAGATAACGTTCAATTGATTCCGACTTGAGTTGAAGCCCAGCCTCTCTTTCAGAACGTAATATTTCGCTCATTGTGGTAATAACAGCGACTGGCAATGTCGTATATTTCATGTTTGCAAAATTAGCCAACCGTCACCTGTTCATTTTCTTTGCCTTATGTACATAAAATTTGTATTCGTAATCTAAACTTAGCTTTATCTTCAGTATTATATTAGTCCGACGGGTGAACCACGGCCAAAAATCTGGTACAAAAAACCTCCAAATAGAATAAAACCCCCAATACCTCCACCATACGTGCACACATCTCCACGGATCCCCATGGATCTCCAGGGATCCCGACAGGTCTCCACAGATCTCCACAAGACCTCCACGGATCTCCACAAAACCTCCATGGATCTCCACAGTCTAGCGCATGCGCAGTGTTCACGTACATACGTACACACATACTGCATAGGGTTATCTCAAGTGGGGATCAAAATCAATTGTCTTCTCACCAAATGAATATGACCGTGTCATAAAGGGGACCCCGATTTCGATCTTTCCAAAAGTAGGGATAGACTACAAACGGTGGCCCAGAAGGTTTTTTTAAAAGAAAATTTGCGAAAAAAACACAAATTTTCGAGAAAAAAAATATGAAAGGAAGGAAATTACGCAGTGTATTTTTTGCGCCGGGCGGAATAACGTGTCGTAAAACAAAACAGGGCAGAAAATGGCAAGAAATCGGAAGAAAACCAGAAAGACATTGTTTTTGTGACAATATGCCACCAAAATACACAAACGGGACCGTGGAGCAAAATAGAAGTGCTGGGCGAAGAGAAGCTGAAAAGAACGCATCATAAAACTAAGAACAGGGTGAAAAATCGCAAGTAATTATGAGAGAATCAGTGAAAGACATTGGTATTGTGGCAATACGCTACCATAAGACACCAACGGGACCAAGGGGCGAAATTGGACTGTTGGGCGGGAAGAGACTGAAAAAAACGCGTCATAAAACAAGAAACAAGGCTGAAAATCGCTAACAATCGTAAAAAAAAACATTCACAAGTAAGAATAAATCACACGAAACGGGAAGAAAGTTGCAAGATAAGGCAGTCGACGCGTGTAAGGAAGGAATGAAATGCAGGGGGAAAAACGGAAGAGCCCAAAAAAGGATAACAACGAATGGTAAGGATATCGCGCAAAAGCATAAAAAGAAGGTGAAGTTCGTTTAGAAAGAAGGAATAAAACAGGAAAGACGGGAAGAAAGTCGCGAAAAATAAGTAGGTGACGCGTGTAATTTCTCTATTTGCTTTTCAAATCATATTGGTGTTTTTTTTTTTTAATGGCAATAACGTAGTGCGCTATGTGGAGCACATGCATCTTTACATTTTTCGCATAGCTCCTTGACCGTCAATTGTCAGAAAAGAACAGCGAGAATAGTGTGGTCACCATGGCGACAAGCAAGGAAAGTGGACAATGTTCAAGTGCGAAAATTGAATAGTTAACGTTAGTAAATCGCATTCTCCCGTACCTAGATCGACGATATCAAAAATTCGCCGATCTATCAATACAAAGTATTTCCTTACTATTTTCAATTAGAGCTGGCCGACAAATCAAGCTTAGATATCAAAACATTGATCCAAAGATATCATCATTTGACTTCAAATATCGGAAAATGTCCAAATTGAGAAAAAATCTCCACGAAATCTCCACGGATCTCCACGGATCTCCACGGATCCCCAAAAACCTCCAGCCACGGATCTCCACGGATCTCCACCAAACCTCCACGGCTTCAAGGCGAGGGACAGAAAACCTTCACAGTGGTTAAGCCCCCGTATTAGTCATTGCTTGGTACAATCATTATTTTTGGGAATTCGGCTCACAATACTGTGGCGCCCCGACCAACTCAAGAACCCCGGCCTTCTCCACTGATTAGCTGGCGAGCCGTGTTCCTAAATAAGACAGACCGTTAGGTGAGTCGCCCCGAAAAGCCACGAAGCCTTTTTGGCATGCAACAATGTTACCAAAGAACAGTTACTGTTTACAGTTACATTGCAAAATACTCGTAATTTTCTGTACTATTGGACTCCAAATCAGTTTTTTTGCACTCCCGTGAAAAGTTCAATTTTTCAGTTCGTTACTGCCGTGAAGCCCTCGATACGTAATTTTTGGGAACTGTTTATGACAGATTAATCAGTAAAAATCATCAACCACTGGGTGGGAACGGGACTTTTATTTGATACACAGGATAAATAAAATGAACCTCAGAAATTAATTTTTAATTAAAACTCCCGTAAAAATTTTCTGCGGAAACGAAAAGAGTCGCACCTTGTTTTAAATTATTTTAGGGACCAATGGAATATTTTACGGGCATTGAATGAAGAAAATCGGATTTTTGTGATCAAAGACTCACCCTGTATCACTAGCAGAAATTAAGTGCACAACCACTTGTTGATGATTTTTACTGATTAGTCGATTAGTCCATCACAAAAAATTCCCGAAAATCATTTTGAATAACGGAGGTAATGGAGAGCGAAGTTTCAGCCTTTTTACCCCCTATATCTTCAAAAATGAACGTCATCAATTTTTCCTACCATTTTTCTCGTGCTACCTACCACCATTTTCCGGTGTGGATTTCACACACTGGTCTGGACTCGGAATGCGTTACTTTTAAGACAACCTGTATGGACAGGGAGTTGGTGCCTCAAAACTTACGTCTTAAGGTACATGATTTTAACCCTGTAGGTCTGATGTGCGTTGATAAGGTTGTTGAAAATTGGTTTGTCTTACATGTCAGACCGGGGGCTTTAGGCTGGTATGAGCCTGTCAATTTTCAAAAAAATCGCCAAAAATTTACCTTATGACCGTACATGAATAAAACCAATTGGATTTTGCGTGGGAACATCCCTTTGATCGAAAATCTGGTCGTAAGACAAAATTTTTGGGGGCTTTCGGTCCATAAGACAAGTTTGAAATTTTCAAAAAAAGACCAAAATTTATCAATTTTTTCACAGGCGTTTTGTTGAGTAACTCACCAAGTGTGATATATGTATATTTGTAACTAGGATGAGAAACGGAATCGATTTCCATATTAAAATACAGGGTACGATTTGAGAAAAAAATTTTGATGTTGCACCCTGTAAGCAATGTACCATTAAAAAATTTTGTGGGCAGATTTGAGACCTGCGTGAAAAATCATGTGAGAATCGTTTTTCATTCCTGAAATTATGCCAAAGCAGAAGTCTCCAGGAGGAAGTAGATTTTGTCCTTTTTGAAAATTTCAAACTTGTCTTATGAACCGAGAGCCCCCAAAAATTTTGTCTTATGAGCCGATTTTTGATTAAGGGGATGTTCCCACACAAAAGCCCGTTGGTTTCATTCATGTACCTTATGACATAAACTTTTGACATTTTTCGAAAATTGACAAGCCTATACCAGCCTGAAGCCCCCGGTCTGACATGTAAGACATCCTTGTGTAAGACAAAGACATTTTTAACAACCTTATCAACGCACATTAGACCTACAGGGTTAAAATCATGTACCTTATGACGTAAGTTTTGAGGCACCAGCTCCCTGTCCAGTATATTGTATTTGTGGTTTCTTTCGTATATCTAGTTTTCTTTTGAAGATTCTGCAGTCGTTCGCTGTCCTCACCTCACAGTACAACTTGAGGTCGTTGGAATATTAAAAGGTTTTCGCGGAAATCCCGGAAAGGACATCATCAACGTAGACGTCAAAGAAAAAAGGCTCCAAGGAAGCTCTCTGGGGTATCCCGGATGACTGGTGGGAATACTCGGATTTGAAACCATTGTACTGAACGTATTGCTGTCTGTTCTCAAGGAGTTTAAAAAACCAAAGTTGCCAAGTTTTCTGCACAATATCAAAAGTGCTCAAAATGAGATTGAAGAAACTGGGAAGATTGCAAAATTTGAAAGATCCTGAAGTTGCCTCCATTTCAAAATAGTAATGGCGGAATATTCATCTTTTTCTTTATTTGTATTAAAATTATGACTAAAGCCGCCTCAGACTATCAATATTTTTGCACAATAAAATTTCTTCAATATATCATGCAATATTCTGCAGCGATATTGAAAGCTAACAGTCCTCTTTTTACTGTCAATGCATATTTATACTCAAATGGGTGAATATTATTGAACAAAAAATTCGAAACAATTTATTTTATTGTCGTTTCTTTGCTTTTCAGTTATTTATGATGATGAAGTATGGTAAGTAGTTGGTACAGGAACCAAGGAGATCAATAAGGAAATAATTGCAAACAGGCTGGAAATCGGCTTAAATGATCTTTATAGTTCAGGCTATAGCATACTGATTTGCTACTTTGTGCCTATTAGACACAATCTGACAACAACGCTCAATGCACATGAGGCGATAGCCTACCTAGTGCGCCAGCGCAGAATAGGTTTATTACGTCATCGGTGTTCCAATTCAAACTTAACCCGTTCCCGCCGAAATTTTCAACTTTTTTTTCCAAAAAAGTATAGACTTTTGAGACGAACAATTTTTATGTCTGTGATGACCACAGTTTATACTTTGTTTTGAACAAATAAAAAATCGGTTGTGTCACCCCAAAACTTTCCCGACTAGTATTCAGGGACCTGGTGTGAATTTTTGCTCGAAACGTCCTCGAAAGATGGGTACACACACAATCTCCTGGATTAAAAACACCTTAACCTAAGCCGACAGCATCAAACGGGTACTTTATCCTGACTGGACTATGGTGAGAAATTAGCAGTCCAAAGAGAAGTGCTTTCGAGAGAGCATGCGGTATTTGAAACTGAGAAAAAGTCGAATCGGTAACCCGAAACGCATGGCAAATCTGATGTCGCACTCCTCCTAGGCGATTGCAAATTTCAAACTATCAAGCGAAGTGAAAGCGCGTCGTTGAAAGTAAATTGCAATAGAAAAAAATGCTCTTTTAGTTCATGTATCACTTGAACCTCGACTTGCAGAGCGATCGGCTCATGCAATCCAATTTTTTGTGTTGTTTGAGGTCTCTGTGTATGTCCTGCCCGCCTTTAGTAGAAAGCTTTCATCAGGCACACACACACAAACACACAAACACAAGCCTCCAAATACCTATTGTTCGTCAATAATTATTCCGAAAATGTTCCGTAACTTTATGCTAATCTCAGAGCGCAACAGCGAACTTATAACGATAAAAGAAGACGGGGAAAAAAAACGAAGATTTTTGTCTGAAAGGAAACGATAAATTCGATTTTAAAATCATTATCTGCCTATACAAATTTAAATTTTTTTCTTGTTGTCATGCATATTATAAACATATACACTTTGTGCGTCTGCTGAAGGTGCATTGTAATATGCCTTTGTGTCACTTTGGACTGGAAAACTGGTTCTTGCGTCACACACACCGCGATGACATTGTGTGTGTGTGTATATGCTTGCTGTTGTTGTACAGGACGTGGAGAAGCGCACACCGGACATCATAATGGGTTGTTGTTTTCGTCAAGTTTTTTACCTGAATGTGAGTGTGTGTAAGTTGGTGTGGACGGTAATCTTGTACCTAGGAAATATTTACTTTTGTAAAACACGTATTGGTATCGGTATCTATTGGAGAACGTCACATCCAGCCAAATACCAAAAAACACGATCAGTAAACACGAAAACACTTCTAAAATCAAATGAAGTGAGATATTTTTTTCAGTAAATTTTACTGGTTGGTTATTAGAACTTGTATCTATTTTGCGGAATGCAAAACAGTTTTTGGGTTCGTTTTTGGGAACTGAGACCAACTCTAGATACCTTTTTCCAATGCGGTCAGGTCAGATATTTGAAGGTTGCAGAGGACGAATTCTATTCTAAATTTTTCCGCAGAGCGAATGCTTCAAAGTGGCATACAAAAGACTTTTCAAACTACTAGCCCTACATAGCCATCATTATCTACCGATATACGACCCAAGAAGTCTTATTTACCTAGGTCGATGATTTTTCAATATTGACCAAGCTCAATAATGAAACTTCAAAGCTAACTGAAAATCAATTACCGTAACGTGTATAGCAATTTGCCTTCTGTAGTCCGTGGATGAATTGTCTTGGTGGTGAGATGTAGTTTCACAGCCAATTATAATTTACACTCGAATTTACATTTGAAATAAGAAAGTTGAACTTGACCTTTCAAAATGTAGGAGAATTTAAAAATTTTTGAAGACCATGTTATCGAGTATGTTATTCTTCGTCAAAAACTGCCCGCAGAAAGTTTCAATAGCTTGAAGAGATATTCATAACAGAAAAGTTATGACACTTCTCCAAAATTTGTAGAATGTCAATTTCCGCCAACATCTCGGTCAGGTCCGGTCAGGTCCGGTCAGGTCAGGTCAGGTCAGGTCAGGTTAGATCAAACTTTGGTCAAGTTTTTCTCTATCTGGTTTAGAAAGAAGAAAAACAACCAAAACTGAGCAATCTGAGACACCTAGGCAATGGCATTTTGTTTTCATTATTTGACTGGAGAATACATACTTAAGAATTTGAAACTTTTTCTTCAAAAATCCAAAATGTAAAAATGACGCAGTGTCCATTAGGAAACCGCATGCCAAATTCGAAATTTGTATTCTCAAAAATCGATGCGTAGGAACGAAAACTGCGATCTCCCCCTTTTTCGTTCGCTTGAATTCCCTCTCAACCTCATTGGCTCGAAATACGCTAGGACAGGTCAATTTAGGATCTGCAGTTTACTTCGGCTACTGCCATTCATCTACCTTTCATCGTCAGAAGGAGAGGGGACGGGAATTATTTATCTCAGAATTTTCTTCGAATTAAAATGGCTTTTTTTTATAATACCGTTTTTTTTTTTTGATAGACATGAAAAATTCTATCATTCAAAGAGAACATTAGGAAGAACAGAAAAAACAGCAAAACACAAAAAAAACGAAGTCGCCCTTCGAAGGCGAAGCAACTGAAGTCTTAAATAAGACTATTATTGAAAATTGACAAAAATCCAGAAATTCAGTCAAAATTTCAAATATGAAAAGTGAAAGCAAAAAGAAAGTGAACACAAATTTCAGGAAAAAAATCGATATTCGTTGAAAATCGTAGAAATTCATCAAAACCTCAAATGAAGCAGTGAAAGTTGATCAAAATTTGTCAGGCCAGGTCAGGTCAGATTATGAAAATGGTATGCATGTTGCAGTAATTTACCAATGGGGTGTTTGTAATTTAGGTAAATTACAATTTCACATCACTGAATTCAATACATTAAATTTTAACTGCGATAGTGGAAAATTTGTCAAAAATATCTCTTGAAATTTCTGAGATTGATGGAAGAAGGTGAACCACTCGTTATACTATCGCTTGAAATAGCTGGAAGCTAAAATAAGTCAAAAATTGACCCGAAAGAAACAAAACTACTACTGCGAACAGCAAAAGTTGCTATGTACTATTTTTTGTCAAAATATCCCTTTCGAGTTCGATAAAAACATCAATCTGGAACGGCTAAAGTAGAGCAAAAGTCGAAATATCGCCTGAAAATCGTCAAAATATCAATTTGGAACGGCGAAACAACTGAAGTCCGAAAATATTAAGACCATGATTGAAAATATCGTCCAAGATCTCGAAATTTAATCAAAATTTCGAATTTGAAACGTGAAAGCAAAAAAGAAAATGAACACAAATTCTTCAAAATGATTTCACTTCAAATCACAGGAATCAGTCAAAAAATCAATTTGGATCCGGAGCGGTCGTGGCCGAGTGGTATAGGTGATGGCAAGCCGACCCACTCGCGCTGCGCTGTGCGGGTTCGAATCCCGCTACATCCATGGATATTTTGTTCTGTCCCCGAGGTTGCATGGTAGAGCAGCTAATAGCTGAATGCCACCTCGTTGAGTAAGTGAATTAAAAAAAAAGTACAATATTATTCAACTTTTCCAAAAAAAAAAAGCTTCAAATCGCAGAGATTAGTCAAAAACTCTAATGCAGCGCTGAAAGTAAATCAAAATTTGTCAAAATATCGCCAAAAATCGCTGAATCAGTGAAAATATCAATTTTAAACAGCGAAGTAAACCCTTAATTAGCCGAAAATTACACATTGCTGAGAATTCTGTCAAAACTTGGATTTGGGTCGACAAAAAAAAGAGTTTTTCAGAATACCGCTTATAACAGTAAAATTGGCAACAATTCGAAACAGCGAAAGTGAACAAACAAAGGGCGTGTTCATTCTCAAACTTCCCAATCAGAGTTCTCGCCGGCAATTTTTTTTTCCCTGGAAAACGCCGAAACAAGTTGATTTCCATTTCAAGAGGGGCAAAAACACGTATTGTCAAATTTTTATCCATAACCTCTTCGCCCCCACCCTACCCTACTTTAAAATTCCAAATAGCTGCCTATCTTGCGAAACATCAAATTGAAGGTAATAAAATTCTCGTCTTGTCAAACATATTTTAAAAATTCTCAACCACCTTTCAATCCTTCTCCAAATTCTCTCATTTATAGTTGATAGTTTTTCCCTATCAACTCCCTGATTCTTGAGAATAGAGATTTTCCAGCAAAAACAGGTGATTTATTGCGATAGGGACATATAAGACACGTATTGCCAAATTTTCATCTTCAATCCCTCGAACTAGAGAATTAAGAGAATTTTTTAAAAGGGTGAGGGGATGGTTTTTTTATATAAAGATAATTTTATTACCTTCATTTTGATGTACAACAATTAACAAGATATGTGATGCTACTTAAAATTTCAAGTAGGGTAGGGTGGAGGTGAAGGGGTTGAAGATAAAATTTACCAATATCCACGTGTCCTAGATGTCCCTCTAGATATTAGAATCGACCTCTTTCGGCATTTTCCAGGCGAAAATTTTGGCGGCGAGAAATCTGGGGTGGATAGTTTGAAAATGAACACCTGTATACTTATAGGTAGATAAGATATTACACAAGTTGACAGCAGCAGATGAAAATAATGAATATTTAGGAATCCAGTCAGAACGCAAACAAAACTTTTTTATTCTTCCCAATTTTTTGTTTTTCTAATTTTTTTGCTTTCCCAATGTTCTCAGTTTTCTAGTTTTTCCTTTATATTTTTGAAACAAAACCGTGAGGAAAATAAGAACATCCAAATTTCAAGTTCGAAGGACCATAACTATAAAATTACGTCCAAGCTACGAGTGAAAAAGGAATTTCAGTTCCATACTCGTACAATATTGTTGATTTAGGATTCAATTCGCTTGGTTTGATATGAATCACCCTGTACAGCCGACATTAGAGAGCCGATCATCAAACTTATGAGAACTTTTTTTGTGTAATAAAACGATTGTTTGCGAGAGGCAAATGAACAAAAGGACCCCCAGGTCCGTTTCGAATTACACGCACCTGCACTTTCAGCTCATCTGCTTCTGAAGCATCGCTATATTATGTCTAATGGGGACCAGACTTGCGGGTCGTAATCTAGGTGCTGATTTTATTAAAATGAATGCCCACTCGGTCGAGTTTTAGTGCTTTTTCGCCGCCAAGTTGGATGATATCATCAGCAAGGCGGCCATTACCGCAAGGTCACATCCAATGCGACCAACCTGACGAAAAAAAAAACTGTAATTGGATTGATACAAGGTGTCCCAAGGGACGGCGCCAGACCAGGGATTACGAGTGCCTGTGGATAATACCGTTGCGGTGCTTTTCAAACCGCACGCACCTACTTTTATCCGAAGATTAACTTTTGTGTTCAATATTAATTAATCATATTTACTTTCAGATGCTACGGTAGCCACGAACCGTGAAATGACAAAAATTGACATCGAACGACAGAAATCAGGCATATGAACATATCTCAAATTTTTCACAGCTTGCTGCGATCCAAACACTAATAGGATCAAGTTGTAATTTCATATTTTTGTTTTTTATGCAGTATCCAAGATCAAGTGTTTGATTTTCAAATAGAACACCCGGGAGAACACCTGTATATTTTGTATATTCAAATAAAGATGTTTCCCACAGATGCAACGGTGTTCTGAAAAACTTGGAGTACATCTGCTGATCTGATGGCCGAAGGTGGCCGTGACCAAATCAGACGTTTGAAGTTCACGTCAAACGGAACCAATAGCTTTTTTTTGTTGATAATGCAATATTGGCTCCAGTTATAACAGTCCCCACAGCGTAGCCGTGATTCGAGTGACCTGAGCAAATTTTCTGGTTCAACATTGTAGGCTTGTCGCTTTATTACCTGGTGTGAAACTGGCCTGTCCAAAAGTTGGGTTATGTCGCCTGTCTCAAATAACATCAAAATGTCAAAATCTTCAAAAAAAATTGAAGGTATGATGCATGGAATTTAGACTTGGCCGCACGGGCGTGCTTTGAATTTCACAAAATTTGGGATTCGTCTTGACGGGCGAAGCAGCGCCAACACGATCTCGTCTCGCGCGGGTCCCAAAACGAAGTCAAATGGTGAATTGAAGCTGATCAAATTGCTTTCGGTTCAATATGCAACTTTGGACGATTGGGTCTTTGAAATTTTCATTATTTACGTAAATCCTGCTGCCCATAGCAGACCGCCGGGCATCTTTTTGGCTGGAACAGGCCAATAAGTCGGTCCATCCATTGCGACACTTTCTTCTGAGCAAAGGCGACGCATTTTTTAGAGAAGAGCGTCGAAAAATCGAGCTTGTTTCAAAAAGTTGAAAATATTTGTCTCATGATATTTTTGGGATCTGCATAACGGCGCACCCGGTATGTCTTGGTTCAACCGACTCAACGGCGTACCCGAAAAGCTCATCACAGATGCTCCTAGATGCTCCGTTCTAGCTCCGTCTAGCCCCTTCTATCGCAAATGAACTTTGAAACGGAAAATTTCCATAAAAACTGTAGAATTGCAGAAACACATGTACACTTCTAGCAAGAGGCACGAACTACACCGTACATCAACCCTAATGGAATCACCCCTAATTGCTACAGAAACTGCTGACGGCAGCAGAAAGTCGATAAAAAGGCTTTGATCGATCGACCAGCTCTCTTTTGATTTAGACAAGTTTTAATGTATGGTTGTTGGGAGCTGGGCATTGGCTCGAATCATTCCATTTCATCGGAGCTAGAATGGCGCATCTGGGAGCATCTTTGATGAAATTTCCGGGTGCGGCGTTAAGTCGGTTAAACCGAGACATACCGGGTGCGTCGCTATGCAAATCCCAATAAGATCGTCTCACGTGGGCCCCAAAACGGAAACAAATGACAAATTTTGGTTGAAAACGCGACTGTAGGCGACTGAATTCTTAAAAATTTGCTTTATTAAACGTTTTATACGTAAATCCTGCTGCTCATGACTGACTGTCAGGGCGTTCCTTATTTTTCCAATAATTATTTAGAGCTTGGAGCGTCTTTTTGGCTGCAATAAGACAAAAAGTCAGTACATCCATTGCGACACATTCTTCTGAGCGACGGCATCGCATTTTTCAAAGTAAAGCGTCGTAAAATTGAACTCGTTTCAATAGACTAGAAATATTTTTCTCAACTATCAAAAATGTCACAGGCTACTCTGATTTCTTCATGCGCAAAAATTCGAAACCGGTCGGAAAATTACGTCATTTCCAATAAAATTGAGAAAAGCGTCAGATATCACGTCCCGCAAAAATTCTGTAGTCCATCTGTCCACCTGTGGCACAAATGTGCGAAAATGAGTTTCAAAAGTGGCCCGGAAATTATTGTGCCGAACATCGTCGTTACCAGTGCAACCATCCGCAAATTTGTGGGGACTTTCCATAGTTCCGATTTGGGAACTTTGAAAACTACATTTCTTAGGTCACTCGTAACAAGGTTCCGCTTCAAGAACTTGACGTCTTCTCCAAATACAAAAAATTGAATTGACTACTTATGCTTTTTGACACAATCACGAACCTGTTATTATAACTGGACATATGACTCCCCCAAACTGCCTAATAAATGTTGTCCTTTCTGCGGAGGGTTCCAGGAGAATACAACAAACCATTACTAGGTACTCAAAAGTTCGACAGCGGTCTTCAAATAAATGCATTTTCTGTTTACAGTAGGGTTGAATTTGCCGTCAGATTCATGCAGATTTGCAATAGTTTATCGAAATTACATAAAAGTTTGAGGTTCACTGGAATATTTCGTGAGCGGTGCCCAGTGGCGAACTAAGGGAATTGGGGGCCCGGGGCGGAATTGTAAGATGGGGCCCCTAAGGAGTGAAAGTTGAGAATATGAAGGGGGGCCGGCAGACCTTTTTGGCCCGCCCTGCCCCGCCGTAATTGAGCAAAAGCCTAAGAAACAAAAATTGTGTTGTTAATAACTTGACTATAAAACACACAGTAGCGCAGTCAGAATTTGAGGGCGTAGAAGGCAAAGGCAACGGTGAGGGTGTGAGTCAGGAAAAAGTAGCGCCGCAGGCGAAAATTTTTGGGCATAATAATAATGATGCTGATGATAATCGGTATATTTCGTGCGTTTTGCGATTTCGGTTTTCGACGTTTTCACCAAAATTACTTGATAATCAAACTTCTTTTCAGAAAATTTTTGCTCTTTTTGAAAACTTTCGCCAGAATTTTTTCTGTATTGGTTTAGTGTGGAATGAAGTGCCATGGGCGCTTGGGAGGTAGAGGGGTGGTCTCATTCGCCCACTTTTGCCCCCCCCCCTTGGCTATGCCACTGACCACCAGTACCTACAAGAAGTTTTCGGTTCCAGCTTTGGATGTTGAATTGGATTTGGACTGTTGACTCAATGCTAAAACCTACTCGTATATACAAAATTAGGAATAATATGAATTTCTACTACCTGCAGCGCGCAGACAAGATAATTTGATTGTTTTGTCTTTCCCCTCTTTCGAAAAGAAAAAATAAAATACAAAATTTCGAAAGGCTTGAGGCCCCTGGCACTGTGATATCCGGGGCCGGGGCCCCTAAAGCCTAAAGTGAAAATAATTCGCAGAGACTCCGTGATACAGACACACCTCTATTGCCTGTGTGTAGGCCCCGAAACATGTTGTCATGGGGCCTGCTGAGGTAACTTTAAAATGGAAAAAATAGGAAAACAATGTTTCTCACTTTAGTAATATGCGAAAAAAAGTGATCATCGAGGGAAAAAATTGAAATTTTTGGATTTTATCCCAATTTTTTGCAGTATTTTTCACAAACAAGAGGAATTGGGGGCCCCATCAGATGATTGAGGCCCCGAGGCCCAGGGCGGACCGCCCCCGCCGCCCCCCCTTAGTCCGCCACTGGCGGTGTCGTCGATGACTGTCAATTCTGTCAGCCATCCTGAAGGCTAGGCCCCATCTGCGATATATTACAGATTTCTTGTGATATATCGCCGAATTCAAATAAAACTATTTCCCGCCATTATTTCTAGCTTTCTGCGACTAGTCGCAAGATCAGCTATCATCTGTCATCAAGTTTGCTATTTTAGCACCCATTTTCAGACAAGGGCTTCGGGAATGGAGGAACTAGATTTTTGTTTTTCAACAGAATCCCTTATGCAAATTACAAGACATGGTATATGCACTCTATTATTCATGTCGTCTTTGAAATATCGGTTGTATCCAATATTTAGGGACCTTTCGCGGTTTTTGCATGCGTCGTGCCCGTACTACTCATAGATCGAAGGTAAATACCACGTACGAAGAATTTTACAGATAACTCCTAGTTTTACATAATTATCGTTTTTCCTCGTGTGATACCTACCTACGATCGAACCCAGACAATATCGGAACCTTTTGATACGAACACTGCAAACACCCTGGTTTGACGTCATGCACTGTTTTAGTTTGGCTTCTTTGACTCAACGTATCATATTTAGGTTATTTTTTCTCTCCCTATTTCTCGCCAATCAAGGGCAACAAAATAACAACGGTACATGACACGAACATTAAGTATGCATCTGTTGAATATGTAGTGGGTAAATAAATTGCAAGCATCTGATTATGCCGAATCCGCAAAGATGAAAATACGGAGGGGAAAAACACACATGAACATGATACGTTTGGTTTTTTCTTCCGTTCCGGATATGAACAATCAAGTGGATTATCTACTGACCAGTCCGGACGCTTGGCAACTATACCGGTCAGCCATCAGGTTGACTTCGAAACAAAACTGATAATTTGTCAGTATGTTATTCTTATTTCTTTTCCACATTTTAATCGACACATCACAAATTCAAAATATATTTTGGTAATAAATGGATAACGATATAAGTATGGTGCGAACATTGCAAGCAATAAAATATCCACAAAATCATATCAAATCCATCCTAGACATTTTGGAGGAAAACCGAAAAGCACCAAATCTCATCGCTACCGCGACTGGCCGCAAACGTCGCAAGAAATTCACCACGGGCCAACTTTTTTGCGATAAATCGCGATATCTGTCATCATCGGGCCTGGGAGTTTTATGCAATCCGCATTACATCGATGTAGCAAGAGTTGCCTAAAGCCGGTGAGATTGGTTCCCGACTAACTTTAGGTAGGGCAGGCGCCTGTATAAAATTAATTCTTCAATATCAAGTATGGGCCGAGATTTTGACCAGTCAAATTCACAACTCTGCTAAAAATATGAGAAATGTCCAACAACTTGGACGATTCAACCATTATTGATTGACATTGACGTGGAGACAACTATGACACCAAACTTCATCTCAACATTAATTTCGCACATGAAAACTAGCAAAAACGGCGATGAAAATTCTTGCGATATATCGCAGATGGGGCCTATTCGTTCGATGTTAATGGTGTCGTCGTAGTCACTGTCATCGGTGACATCTATCAGGAAATGTTAGGTTGAAATGACAAATGCCAATAAAATATACATCAATTTTGACAGCTGCAAGCGCCAACTGTCAACACTGGGAAATAAAAACCCAACGTCATTATAATCTCATGACGGCCACCCGTCATAGTCGACTCCGCTACCGTCTATCCAGTTTTACAGGTTCGTGGACGTAGCACATAAGAAAAACAAACGTCTTCGGTGGCTGTGACGTAAACGAAAAATCTGACGTTGGAAGTTTGTTTACGTCAAAAAGGGTTGTCAGTTTTTTTTGCATAAAAAGGAGGCTTTGCATGGGGCGCTGCATACTTGAATAATCAGAAGAACGGCTGCAGGTTCTGACATGGGTGAACTGCAAACGACAAATTTTCAATTTGATCACGGCCACCTTGATTTTTCGGCCCAAGCTCTCCAGTTTTCGAACCGCTATGAAATCGTCAATTTTCAACGCAGAAAGTTTTCGAAAACAGCGTTGTGTTCGTGAGAATAATCTCCATGCGAATTCCGAGAAATGTACAGAGTGTTTCAAAAATAATCAAAAGTTGAAATCATTTCCGGTCGAATACTTACAAGTGCAAATAAATTCTGCGATGGGAAACACCGTTGTCTAGGTCGAACCTTTAGCTGGAGCAGCTTTCATAAAAACGTAAATGGAAGTGGTCAAGTGACACATGAAGGTCTTTCAGTTTTTTCCCAGCGCTGCCCCTTTTTTCAATTCGAAGTTTGAACTAGTTTTTCAATCCAGCTTGCCATCTTTTTGTTAACTTTTCGTCTGGAAACGCTGCCTAGATTGTGATAGAATCAAAATATGTATATCAATACAAACAGCTGAAGACCATAATTATTATTATTATCATCGTTTGACAAACAGTAGCGATCTGCTGTAGACGTCTGGTTCGTCCATCAAACAAAGTAGGTACTAGTTTTGACGGTCAAACTAAAAATAGAGTCCGACTGGTATTAATTCAATTAAATTAAACTTTATGCGATCCGTGAGCAAGACGTAAATAGGTGAATATGAACTTCGATATGAACAATAAGACCTCCTAAGACCTTCTTTTCATGCCAGCATGTAAACATGAAATTGCGACACATTTGATTCGCAAGACGCTTCAGAAGGACAACTCGGAAAAAGTAATTACGCTTCTTGCTAATCAATGGAAAAACTCATTACAGCCGTAAGTAGGACGACAAATAATAAACACTTTATATTTGTTTCTTATTGTCTTTTATGTAGGTATATACCGCAATGCAAGAAAAATTTTGCGACTTTTCCTCGCAATCGCACAAGGTTAAATAAATGAATTACCAACACAAGCCGTTCCCGTTGTATTATTGCACTAATTAGTGCAACAATACTGTGTGTGCCGGCAAATTGTGTTTGCGGTGATTTTTTTTTCTGCGCTTTGCCTCATCTCGTTAACATAGTCCAATTATAATGTCCAATTAAATACAGGGCGAAGCAAAAACCGGATTTCCATAGATATTCCATAGAGCATGGCATCAGAAGAGAGAAACCGGCGAAAAATAACCGTGTTGTGTGCTCTGCGACAGTTACGTAATCGGGCTGGGGGTCACGGTGGAGGTCAAGTCTTCAGACGTTAATGCAAATAAAGGCGTATTATATACCTAGATGAAGGAAAAAATGACGATGAGAGTTACAATAAAAATTCTCCGAGTGTGTGTGTGTGTGTAGGTATACAGAACTCGCACACCAACACACTGAAGTCTAGAGTCCGAGACGGTTTGTGTGTACGGCCCTGAAACTCTCAATCAATAAACGAGTCGAGGATACCATCAGCATACCGTTACTTAACAACTGCAAATTAATATTGTACTATCATCGTGCAGAACTTGATTCGAACACCACCACCACCGGCAAATAGTTTTCGATTTGATGCGAAACTAGTTCGGAGAAATCAGAAACTTTTCTGTGCTGTTGCTCTCTAGTGGTTTATATTTCTGCATAATGTCTGCTTTGAGTCGATTTTTACAACCTGAATTATAAGCTGTCTATTATTCCAGTTGCGCTTACAAATATTGTGGATAGGCATACCGGCGAAAATTTGCGGCCACCACGAGGCGCTGGACGCAATCAAACATGGTGATCCAAGAGGCCTTGACAAATAAGAACCCAGCGTAGTGACACTTGACAGGTGGCATTGCGTAAAAATCATAAAACATTGACAGTTTTGACAGTTGAAACAATAATTCTTGATTTCTTGTCTTCCCTAGTTACACATCAGTAAATGACCTGGAGCACTTCTTCGCACTTTGTTGAGGGGCCTGATTCGGTCACCAACATAACAATAAACATCGCACAAACTGATTTGTATTATCGGCATTTTCCGAAACAAAGATAAAGTAGTGGAACTGTTACGATATCCTGTTCCAAACATACTAGCCTATTGAATCTTGTAAGGGGGGTGTTCTTAAGGGCTCTAGGGACAGAGAACAAGAATCAGTTCAGACCCACTAACAACAAAATGAATCCTTTATTCCATAAACGTCGGAACCAAATGCCAATGAAAGTTTAGAAAATGCTCGAAAAAGGTATTCAGTGGGTTGTCGCAGCGCTTCTTCTTCACAGTCGCTCCAAGGACTCTTTCCCGACGTTCCAGACACGAGCTACCAGGTAAACTGTTTTTCCCTTGACAGTGTTAGTCGTCAAGGAGTCGTCGTTGCACCCTCCACTTTCTTCTACGAGTGGAATACGACGTGGAAAACGGTGCCTTGTTACAACCTATTATACTATAGGGCCGCAAGAGTATGCAACCAGGTTGCTGGATGAACTGCTGGCGGCCTCTGTCAGCCGGTATTCGAAGCTCATGTGTCAATGTGACGTGAAAAGTCACATTTGAACTGTCATGAACTGAAATATTCAAAATTCGTTGGAATAGCTGGGATATTTGGTTGTTTCCGCTGCTTTCGCTCATGCTTGCACTGCTGATAAGTGATATTAGTTATTTACTGTGTTATTGTTTGTTTGCCTGATCAACGACTTTACAAAATCTGAAGCATTTGCAGTTTGTCGAGCCCCAAATTGAGTTATATCGTTTTTCTGCTTTTCCATAACGTTCAAATTTTTAAATGGAGCATCTAAATTAGTGCTGGCAAAAGCCGGGACAAATAAAAACCGGTGTACCTGTTTTGTCGAATACAATACCGGTTTTACCGGTTTTGGTAAAACCGGTATTGGAAGCCGATATTGAAAACCGGCACCGAAAACCGGTATTGGAAACCGCTCCGAAAACCGGATTTGGATGCCGGCTCCGAATACTGACTCCGAATACTGACTCCGAAAGCCGGCTCGAAAAAAAAAGATCTCGAAAGCCGGCTCTGAAAGCCAATTTTCAGTTATCATCAGAACCGCGGTTTTTGGAGCCGGCTTTCAAAAACGATTCGGTTGCCAGCATTGATTCCAATAGTGAAATTTCAACTTTACACACGAAATTTCGACTTCAAACACGAACTAAATTTCTACTTCATACGCAAAAACTGGAGTTTTTATCGCGAAATTTGGTTCCTATCATGTGAAACTTCGACTTGAAACAAGAAAAATTCGACGTTCAATTCGAAATTCCGATTCGAAAACTGATAAATTTCGACTTTTATTACAAAATTGACTTAAAACACGAAAAACTTGACTTATTGTATCATCTCAAAAATTGCACTGCCTACACGAAATTTCGACTCTGAACATGAAAATTAGGACTTTCAACGCGGAAGATCCAACTTCTAGGCTTCTACTGCGAAATTTTGACTTTAAACATGAAAAGCTTGAATTAAAACTTGGAAGTAGTGACATCAAAAACTTCGAGTTTTATCTTAGAGTTTAGAAACTTGGGCTTTGAACATGGGAAACTTGAATTAAATATCGATTATTCGACTTCAAACACAAAATTTCGACTTTCAAAATGAAAAACTTCGAATTCAAATACGAAAGATCTAACACGGAAAGTTACAACATTTATTTTGGGATTTCAACTGGAAAACCGACAAAATTTGACTTCTAATGCGAAATTTTGATTTCAACACGAAAAACTTCAATTAAGCCTTCGATATTCGACTTCAATAACAAAATTTCGACTTCTAGATGGAAAACTCGCCTGTCAATTCTCAAATTTCGACTTCAACCACGAAATTTCGCCTCGATTAAATACGAATGACTACGACTTTTAACAAGGAAACTTCGACTTCAAAAACCAAAATTTTTGACTCTTACCACAAAAAACTTGAATTTTTACTCCGCAACAGTGACTTTGAACATAACAATCTTCAATTTTGAAAAGAATTTTTCATTTTAAGCACGAAATGTTGACTTCAAACACAAACGACTTCGATTTTGATCTTGACATTCCGACTTCAACCATGAAATTTCGACTCCACACGAAAAACCTTGGACTTGACATCTCGAAATTTTAAAACTTCCGACTTCTAACATAAATTCTTTTACTTCAATTGCAAAATTTTGACTTGGAACACGAAAAACTTGACTTAAATCTCGAAAATTTGGCTCAAACACGAAATTTTGACTTCGAACATGAAAACTTCGACTGTAACCTGGAGAATTTGACTTCAAACAAAAAAAATTCAGACTTGAAACAGTAATTTGACAGTTATTTCTCTTTGTATATTTCGTCCCCCGGAAGAAAAGTGACACAACTCAAAAATGGTAGGTTTTGAGTTAGATACATGAATAAGCGGTAAATCACTTTTATTTTACGGTGGAAAAGAGTTTCAACTTGAACTCTTCAATTTTATTGATTCTAAGTTTATTGAAGAGTTCAAGTTGAAACTCTTATCCACCATAAAATATAAGTGATTTACCGCTTATTCATGTATCTAACTCAAAACCTACCATTTTTGAGTTGTGTCACTTTTCTTCCAGGGGGACGATTTGGAATTATTCAAACCGACTTATCTCGAAACTTCGACTTCAAATGCAAAAATCTTTACTTGTATCTTGAATTCTTGACTTTGAATGCAAAAAACGTTGACTCCAACTTGAAAATTTTCAGTTCAAACGTGAGAATTCCGATTTAATCTCGAAATGTTGGCTTCGAACACGAAATTTTGACTTTAAACGCGGAAGATTTGAACTTTATCTCAAAATTTCGACTTTTGACTTGAAATTTTAACAGCACAAAACACTTCGACATTTATCGCGGAATTGGGGCCTCAGATGCAAAAACCTTTTACGTGCATCATTAAATTTCGCGGAAGATTTTGGCTTGGATCTCGACTTTAAAAACGAAAAGCTCTTACGTCAATCTGGGAACTTTGACTTCAAAACACAAAAAATTTCGACTTGAAACGCGAAAAATCTCCACTTCAAACCCGTAAAACTTCGAGTTTCTTCTGGAAATTTTGAATTGGAACACGAAAAACTCCGACTTTCAACTTGAAACCTCGACTCGAAAGACGAAAAACAACTCCTGACTTGAACTGCGAAAATTTGATTATAAAAATACAAAGAACTTCGACTTAAAACAGAGAAATTCTACCCCAAACAAAAAACTGTGACTCTCATTTCCAAATTTCAACTTCAGACGCAAAAACCTTCGACTTAATCTCGAAAATCTGACTTTGAATACGGAAAAATGGACCTGGATCTCGATATTTAGACTTCAAACACTTGTAACGGCAGCTGTCTTCCTTCAGGTTTGCAGGGATTGCTCCTTTTTCTTCAGACTCACTAAATGAGGAGATGATTTTTGACTCAAGTTCCCCTTTCCTTCCACAACCAACTAAGGAGCTGACTTTTGACTAAGGTTTCCTCTTTCTTTCCACACCCACCAGATAAGGAGTTGATCTCTGACTCAAGTTTTCCATTCTTTCCAGATCCATTAGGAGAAACAGCGACCTTGATCAACTTGATTCATGATTTTACGTTCATTTAATACAATTATTAAAAGTGGCAAATCGCAACGGTGAAGCTTTCATAAAAGGGAAAACATCAAAATCGACCGCCTCGAGGCCGCTGGAGCGACCAGACAATGAAAGATATAAACTGATATAAACTGGCAGGTTTTTTCCACCAGACCTGCAGTGGAAGGTAGGAAGCACCGAGAAATATAAATTGTCGAGAGAAACAAACAGCTGATTTTGTCTTCAAGACAATGTAAGACAGTGGACAAATCTAGTGGAAATGAAAGGCAAGAGGAAGCAAGGACATGTAACCAGATTGGAATCGAACTAGAAAAGCGGTTGAATACCGAAATGAATAGAATCGGCCTTAACGCTGAGCTCTGGGTAAGCGCTAAAGCCTCCGTTCTCGTAAGTACGTCCATAAAAATTTCGACGTTATCTCGGCATTGAGACATGCGAAAGGATAAAGACTTGCTCAATTTGATTTTGCACTTTGAGTCACTGCTGCTTACTGGTGATCTTGCGTTTTCAAGTTTAGCTCAAGTTAGTAGTGCTGTTTTAGCTTGGAATTGTTCAAATAGTAACTGAGAGGAGAAGTAGTCTGATGTGGAAACAGATCTGAATCAAAGAAGGAGAGAGGGTGAACAACGAAATGAATGGGATAGGTCCTGTATCAGAGCTCTGGGATAAGCACTGAAAGCTGTGCTTTTGCAGATGCGCTTATAAATTTTCCACGGTCGTATCGGCATGGCATAATAGGGCATGATGGGATAATAAAGATTTCAGTGGTATTTCGTGAAACTGATCGCAGTTTTTTGCTGTTGGATCTGCTTCTTCATTCTCAATTTGAATTGGCAGTGCTGCAACGGGGTTTACTCATGAGCACTGATTTTACTCAGGCAGCCAATGTTGCCAGTTCTCTTTGCACAGGGTCAAGTTTATCTTAGATGCGATTGCTCGGGCGCCACCTCACTTTTGCTCGGGCGCCACCTCACTTGACTGCGGAGCATAGGTGACCTAGCAAGGCACAACTATCCATAAACTGTTGGGCTCTTCGAGACTTCGAGCATACCGCAGACTGCTTTGCTTCAAAGTAAGCGTGCTTAAGAAGAGCTTTGTGAAGGCATTCGCCGGCTATTTGCTGGAACCGAGAGCCAAAACGACGGCATTTCGCAACGGCATGCATAATTCGGTTTACAAATCGCCGCAGTCGCAGGCCGATGGGAGTTTTCGGAATCCCGCGCGCGAGTTGGGCTTGCAAAATAAAAATAATCAACCAGACATTCTGCACGAGCGTAAATTGGCTTGTTTAGAAATCGGCGCTTCCACATACCTCTACACTAATAATATTAACACTGCAATTGATGAACAGGTCACACGGGTCGCGACACGACTCTTCTGTATTTATTGTAATTACCAAACATGTGAAAATTGCGCTGTTAGGTGTGGTTTTCAATTGCTTTAGAAACTTTACACACGCAGAGAAGTATGTGTAGTTGGAGAGCTTGAGATTGCGACGATGGCCGCCCTAGCCAAAGTCACCTGACGACTTCTCATCGTCGTCGTCGTCGTCGCCTTTGAGGTCTCCGCGCGAGCACCAAATGCACCATTTGATGTGTTGTGCATACGACGATACTTGTGTGTGTGTGTGTGCAAAACTTGTACACATATCAGCACAAGAACGAGGTAAATGAACTCGAAAATGCGCTCTCGATCTTGATTTTGTTCCATCTCCGGTGGATGCAGGCGGCAGCAAATGACACGGTCGTCCAGAACTCAAAAGAAGCCACACTGCGAATTATCTTTTCAAAAATAGCCGCGTGCAGAAAATCGAAATAATTACAAAGAAACCGGGTTTTATCGCGTCAGACGACGGCAAAAGATCGTATATTTTATAATGAATATGAATGGATTCCGGAGTGCGCACGATGATGATAGCGCGAGGGCGTGTGTCGGTATCTCGTCGACGGAAGAGCGAGCGCGGAGCGGGCCGGACGTGTGGTATACGGTTCACGGTCCAGTGGCGTGCCGCAAGAACCTTTCACGAGCACGAACGGTTTCGACAGCGGCACTCCGTAAGAGAACACCGCTAACGATGTTTCCTCTCGATAACCTCCGCGAAAGAATTGCGGTGTGGTACCACCTATCTCCCGGAAAACAGTTCCTGAAAGTCCCGCGTGCTGCCCCAAGCGAAATAACTCAAGTTTGTACGACGTGCAAGCAAAATCAGTGCGGAAATGACGTAACACCTTTCAGCTTTTCAACGATCAGCCGTAATTCAAGCTTTGTTTCATACTTGAAAATCTGAAACGACTTTTTTCATCTAGAACATTTATTATGATGATGTCATGTAGGGTGGATCTGAATAAGTCTAGGAGGATTGAAGAATAAGAAGGGAATCTAGGAAGGGATACCTTGTAGGCGGGGAATAGATACCTAAAACAAGCAGCCAATTACTGGATCTTAACTGTTCAACATTTAAAATGCCGGTATCGAACATTTTTACCTTTTTCAAAATGATATAACTTTGGATTGTCTCAACCGATTCCGATTTTGTCTTCAAGGTTGTTGAGATACATTTGCGTCCCCTTTTTTTTCTTGTGTTCCGAGGCCTTGCCAATCAGGTCAGATCAGGTCAGGTCAGGTCAGGTCAGGTCAGGTCAGATCCCCCTCCTAGGTGCTGTAAGACCTTGTAGTTGGTGGAGGGGCTCAAGTAACTGCGGTGATCCTGAGAGCTATGTCGGCGGGGGCCGCGCGAAGAGGCCCCTGGCAGGGAGACTCATGCCGAAAAGGTCGATGGAGAGCGGTGAAAGCCAAGAAACAGCACAAAGGGGGCTGAGCGGAGCGCCAGTCAGCCTCTCATCATACCGTAATCGTGTGACATCCGTCAGAGACTCCGGCAGGGCGTGGCTGGAGAACGTCGGGTGTTGTGCGACCGGGGGGCTTGCCTTCATCGGCCGGCTTGCGAGGAGCAAACCTCTATAAAATATCCGACAGCGAAGTCGAAAAAACCTGTGGGGCACCAGGCTCACCCCACAGTATGAGTGCCTTTCCCTCGGTATGGGCCCACTACCGAGGGGTGACCTCTACATGGTCCCAACTCGTGGGAACTAAATGGATGACTCTTATGAAAAATTGACCAATATTGAGAAACCCCAGAAAAGTCAAGACTTGACTGCGAAGACGCAAACTCCTGTAGTTATACCGGACCCTTTCGCCAAGAGAGGAAGCGTCGGTCACTCACCAGGCAAGAACGTGAAGAAGTCCAACAGCGAAAGCTATGAAACCGAAGACGATGAGGAAGACAGGTACGTGTCTCCCTTCTCGCCGACGAAACCTAGAGCAGAGGGCAGCACTTATCAAGAAACTCCAGCCAGCAAAACGGGGAAGAAAAGAAAAATGAAACACAGTCCCAAGTTCGAGCTGCCTATGAAAGCCTCGTCAAATTTCTTCAAAAAAAATAAAGAAACGATTGCGGTGTCGGAGGGTATCAAGGATAAAATCGATAAACTTGTGAAACTCTGCAAAGAAAACAATAATGTTCACCGCAGGGTCAAGGAATTGGCGCAAGAACTCAATTTCGAGACAAGAAGACCGGCGGCGAGTTCCAAAACATCAAAAATTGAGGAGGTAGTACAAAAATCCAGAATTGAGAGCCTGGAGGAAGAAGTCAAGAGGCTAAAAGCCACAAGCGATATCGGTAGTGCTGAAATTGAAAAACTCAAGAGAGAAAACTCTGACTTGAAATCCAAGATGGAACAACAAACTCTACTATTGGCGAAACGCATAGCAGACAAAAATCCGGAAGTGACGGCGGAACAAATAGAGGCAACACACGAGTATGAACAATTCTTGGATTTGGCGGAAATTAGATGGGAAGAAGACGTTTTTACGAATGTGAGCATCGTACCAGGAAACCCACTAAACTTAACTGAGCAGGAATGCTCGCTGGTCATCATTGATCCACAAGATAAAGAAATGAACAAGAGTATCCAAAGAATGTACAGAGACCGAAACCCGGAACTAGGGGAGATGACTGATAAGATCGAAATCTTGGAGAGCTCCGTCACCAGAGGTCTTGGAGGCGACAGAAAAACAAAGAAAATCATCAAAATCCAACCAACACACAACAGAGACCTATGGGAGCAACTAAAGGCCGTTAGTACATACACAAAAAGCGAAGGAATCAGAACTGTGATAACCCATAGCATCAAAATGGTTGAGCTGGACAAAATGAAGAAGATGCTACAATGCAATTTTAATGATATCAACACTAAAGTTCAATTATTCATACCCCCACAAACGACTGGAAGTCAAATCAGCAAAGACATGAAGAAAAAAACGATCAAAGAAAAACAGACATACGCCCTAGTAGTCGAGGAAAAAGGCAAGGACTTTAAAACACTGCTGAAATCCATTAAAGAAGATTTGGCAGGACATGAAATTAATAAAGAAATCGAATCCATCAGGAGTACAAAAGAAGGAAGAATACTTATACAAACCAAAAGGAATCAAGAGTCTGCTAAACAAATTCTAGAATTGATCAAAGTCAGCAATGAGGACAGGACGGTGAAAATGATTCAAGACAGGGAGCATACAGAAACCCTTCACATAAGAGGAATGGACGCTCTCTCAACAAAGGAGGACATCGCTGCAGCTATAATGGAAGCAATAGGACCAACAAAAAATGACTATAAACTGAGCGATATTAGACCAAATGCAAATGACACTGCAGCAGTGACGCTTACCATTGGAAAAGAAGAAGCGGAAAAATTGGAAAAAATGGGGAAGATCAGAATTGGCATGGTCAGGTGCTCGGTAGAAAGAAAAATAGAAGTGAGAAAGTGCTTCAAGTGCTGGACCTACGCTCACGAGGCCCCAAAGTGCGAAGGACCAGACAGGTCGGCGCTATGCCGGAAATGCGGCTCAAGCGGACACAAAGAAACGGAGTGTGAAAATGAGGAAAGCTGCCCGGTGTGCGAAACAAAGGGGCATAAGGCGGGCACAGGCAAGTGCGCAGAATTCCGGAAAGCGCTAACACGCACAAGAAGGGCACGCCGAAAATCCACAAGGGAAAGGCTCAACGAGGAAGGAGAAAACGAAGACATGCAAATGGAGGACGAAAACTCTGCAAAGCCTGATGGACAAACGACCAACGTCACCGCGGAACCTGGCGAAACGGTCGAGATGAACCGTGTTGAGGGAAAATAGAAGAAGGGATAAAAAAAAATTAATAAAAAAAAAAAACATCAATTTATACAAGAATCAAAGTTCATTTTCAAGAGTCTCGTCGAACATATTTATACGCAAAAAAGAAAACAGAAAAAAAAAGCTCTACCCTAAACTCAAGTTTCTTCAAGTGAATCTAAATCGTAGTAGAACAGCCCACGATGCCCTTTGGGACACCGCCTTGGAAACAAACGCAGACATCCTTCTCGTTAGTGAACCCAACAAAACTCTGATGGACAGAGACGCAAGATGGCAGACAGATGATAGAAACGACGCCGCCATAAGAGTGCTGAACAGAATCCCAATTGATAAAATTGGAAGAGGCTCGAGTTTTGTCTGGCTGACAACGGAAAGGCTTCTTATCATCAGCTGCTACCTGTCGGGGAATGACACGATTATGAACTTCACGAACTCGCTGAATGAAATTGCCTGAGTGGTGAGATCACATAGAGGACAGACAATAATCGCGGGGGATTTCAACGCGAAGTCAACGGGATGGGGCGCTGTGATAAATGACGAAAGAGGAAACATGTTAGAAGACTGGATGTCCGAAATTGATCTGATCACCTGGAACACCGGTGCAAACACTTTTGAACGACATGGGTGCCGTTCGTCTGTATTAGATCTCACACTTACAACACATCAAGCAGGTGCTATCATAGAGAACTGGGAAGTTTTAGATCGGGAAACCCTGAGCGACCACCGTTATATTGCGTTTGAAACGCAAAATGAAATCGATTACTCCAGCAAGATCTCTCCCAGAGGATGGAGCCTGAAAAAAGACAGGATGGACCTGCTATCAAAGGAGATTGCAAAGGAATCTGAGACAGCCGACGCAAGTCCCGATGGCCTTGTCAAAGTTTTGACAAAAGCCTGTGATAAAATTCTGCCCCGCAGGAAAGTAGAGACCAAGAAACAAGCTGCGTACTGGTGGAATCAAGAAATATCGAAGCAGAGGAAGCAGTGCGTCAAAATCAGGCGCCAGTACCAAAGCGCCTGTAATCGCAAACATGGATGAGTTGAAAGTTGCATTAAGCGACGCCAGGATGGCTTTAAGGCAATCTATAACAAAATCAAAAGAGCAGAAGTGGAGAGTTATGTGAAGAGGTGGAGTCCGACATATGGGGCACAGGATACAACTTGGTCGTCAAGCAGATACAAATGAGAGAGAAGCTGACTATACCGACAAATCGCATAGAGCTGATTTTCCAGGAATTGTTCCCAATCCACGAAGATGTAGATTGGACGGCGCCAAACGTAGAGGAGGTGGTCCCCTTCACAGAAGAAGAACTCACTCGAGCCGCAGGCAGACTTGGAAATGGAAAAGCACCAGGACCTGATGCCATTGTACCAGAGGTTATCAAGCTAGCAGTACAGCGCCCTAGGTATGTCCTAGAGGTCATGAATCGGGCGCTCACTACGGGCCACTTTCCAGAAAGATGGAAAACAGCAAATCTGGTGCTCCTTAGGAAAGGAGATGAACCGATTGAGGAGCCATAGCTATAGGCCAATATGTTTGCTTGACTCAGCGGGAAAGCTGCTAGAACACCTTATCCTAGCACGGCTTAAAGAAGATTTGAAACAAGGCAAGGATCTTTCAGAAAACCAATATGGCTTCAGAACAGGAAAGTCCACGGTGCACGCAGTAAAACATGTTTTGTCCCTTGCAGAAAAAGAAAAGCAAAAGTCGTACAGGCACAGGAAACACTGTGCCCTGATAACACTGGACTTAAAAAACGCGTTCAATACAGCAAGCTGGCAAATCATTCTGAACCAACTCAGGGCAAGGAAAATCGACCCAGCGCTGCAGAGATTGCTGCGGAGCTACCTCCAGACGAGAAAAATCGATATTTCAATGGGACTCGACAAGGATGTTAGAGAAGTAAACAGTGGCGTTCCACAGGGTTCGGTGTTGGCCCCTACCCTGTGGAACATACTCTACGACGGGGTTCTAAGACTTTGGATGCCGGAAGGAGTAACAATAGTTGGATTTGCGGACGATTTAGCGGTGGTGGTCACTGACAAGAAAATTGAAAACCTAGAAAGAAAAGCAAACAGAGCCATAGAAGAAATAGCCTTATGGCTTGAGAATCAATCCTTGAAACTGGCCCCAGAGAAAACTGAAGCGGTTCTGCTATTGACAAAAAGAAAGGCACCTCACGTCAGTTTCAACGCACGCGGTATAGTGATAAACCCAAAGGAGTCCATTAAGTATCTTGGGGTATGGCTGAGCAGGAATATGTCCCACAAAAAACACATCTACGAAACCGCGGCAAAAGCCGCAAAAACCGTGGCTAAGCTCAGTAGACTGATGCCAAACATTGGCGGTCCGAGTTGTGGCAAGAGGAGGATTCTGGGCTCCGTGGCGCACTCGGTAATCCTATATGCCGCGTCGATATGGGAAGCGGGAATGAAAGTGAAACTGTGGGCGGCCCAACTCAACAGAGTACAACGACAGATGGCGATACGAATATGCAGGGCCTACCGCACAGTTTCGGAGGAGGCCGCGCTTGTGGTTGCGGGAATTCCACCGGTGGCGTTGTTAGCGCTGGAAAGAAAAGAAGTGTTCTATGGAATGGAAAAGAACGAGGCAAGAGAGCTGTTGATGAGAAGATGGCAAGAAGCATGGGAAGAAGGAAGTAAAGGAGCGTGGACTAGAACGTTAATAAAAAGTGTTTCTGTGTGGACGAGCAGGCGCCATGGCGAGCCGGGCTTTCACTTGACGCAATTTCTGACAGGACATGGGTGTTTTGGAGACTATCTTCAGAAAATCGGTCAAACAAATAAAAGCGCGTGTTGGTACTGCAGGGAGGAACACAGCCCAGAACATACGGTGTTCCGATGACAAAGATGGGAAGTCGAGAGACGAAGTTTACCTACAGGCCTGGGCCCAGAAAACGTCGTAAATCATATATGCTTGATTCGGAGGGAGGTTGGAACAAAGTGGCGGACACAGTTACAAAGATAATGACGCAGAAGGGGAGTGATGAAAGGGAGAGAGGAAGAACGTGAACAACGGCAACCGTCTTCCGATGCAATGCAAAAGCGGTTCCGGAGGACGGATAAACACCAGGCATGAGGAGAGGTTTAGTGTGTAGGGCTCCGGCGAGTCCCACACTACCCCGGTGCTGTCCAGCCGGGGTGTGCGTAAAGGCATTCCTCTCCTCCCGAAAAAAAAAAGGTCAGGTCAGATCAGATCAGGTCAGGTCCGGTCAGTGTCTTGTGACTTGTGTCTAGAGTCTTTAAAGGTCCGATGACCTGTATTTCTTTTACTTTCAGATTTCCAGTAAGCGCCTTGATGTCTTCTATTTCGAGCCCCTTCGACCCCTTGCGCCTGTATCTATCTTGCTATGTCGTTTGCAGCTTCAGTGAAACTTTTGCTTCAATGGAAGGAATTTCAAGGATAATATAAAATGAATAGTCAATGAAAAAGCAAGTTCTTTCGAGCTAGCTTGTTCACTTGTTCTGACTGGTTTGAATCCAAATTTACAGAACGGATTTGGATTCAGGTGATTGAATTCGGTCGGAAACGATGCCAAACTTGTCGTGATCTTTTGTGCCAAGGTGGCACCAGCAGAATACGGTGCGTCGAATCCAACATCCAACCGATTGACGGGTTTCCTTCCCTTCATTTTGAATTGAATTTTTTACCTCCCTCCCCTCCAATACCTCAAAACGCTGGAGTGCGATTCTTGGCAGTTTTGGAAATGTAGTACAGCAATTCAAAACAAAACATCAAATTTTCAGGACGTCCATTTGTTCAATTAACGGTTTGTGCAAAATTTTCATTAGTTATCTTTCCTGTGCTGTACTGTAATGCACCCAGCGTTTCGTACGACGTAAGAGAATCGTGGAATTAAAAAGGGACGTAACTCAACTCCGGCTTTAATAAAGGCTTGCGTCATGGAATCTATACATTTCAGCACAGCCCAGCAGCGTGTGCTATGAGACCATCCAGCAACGTACATTTCGAGGCACGTCCCAAGCCGCTCGCTCGCTCTGCATAGAGCTTATGGCTACGCGCAGAGGAGCCGTTCCTCCACCGTTGTACGCTGCTGGATGTTCAGTAATAATGGGCAAACGCGACTCGCGTCCGGCATGGATGAAATTACTGTTGTGCAGTGCACCATCTCTCGTCGACCCGGTGTGCCGTGCTGCCGCCGAGAGCTGACGACGCTAGGCACTGGCTGCTGCTCAACGACCTCCCTTTTTGCCCCTTCAGCACTCTCTGGGCTCCCGGTCCAGTGGCGTGCTCTTAAGGTGCACAAAGAACAACGCGACGAGCTTGTACCATGCATAGTCAGCGCTTCTCGCTTATGGACAAGTAAATCCCTATGCTTCCAGTATGCGAAAAACACACCAACGTTAAAAAGAGAGGGCAATATCGTTTCGCTCTCAGAAGAACCGAAATGCGTCCATTACACGTCCCAAACTTATATTGCATGGGTAAGGCGGCGTTGCCGTAGCACCTGAATTTCCTTACCGAGCAACTGTTCGAAGCAAATGCTCCATGACTTTTTAGTCTTAGCCGAAATTAATTCGAGGATTAGTTTTGTTTGTCTTTACAAGCTGTGTGGATATTATACAGTTTTCATAATTCAAGTGGAGTAAATTGAACTTTTCGTGATCACTGAGGATTTATGGAAGAAGAGGCAACGTTGGAAATGTTCATCAGAGGGAACCGTACCACTTTTGTTTTGCAAGCAGGTAGCCTTTTTTGTTTTGCAGGCTCGGGTGCTCGGGGTATGCACTAGTGCACTAGACAAACACACTAGATCCAACTGGGATGTGATTGGTGAACAAATATCTACTTCCCTGTTTAGTGATCCACCCCGTACGAAGGCGCAGAGCGGACGTGGAAGATATTTATTTGTAATTGCGACTTTTTTTCTGTCAATTGCCACTTTATTCTGGCAATTGCGGCTTTTTTCTGTCAATTGCCACTTTATTCTGGCAATTGCGACTTTTTTCTGTCAATTGCCACATTATTCTGGCAATTGTGACTTTTTTCTGTCAATTGCCACTTTATTCTGGCAATTGTGGCTTTTTTCTGTCAATTGTCACTATATTCTGGCAATTGCGACTTTTTTCTGTCAATTGCCACTTTATTCTGTCAATTGCCACTTTATTTTGGCAATTGCGACTTTTTTCTGTCAATTGCCACTTTATTCTGGCAATTGCGACTTTTTAACACATTTCGATAGAAAATGATGTTTATATGGCCGGTTTGTCCGTCTGTCTGTTCGTCCGTTACCTGTCTGTTCGTCCGTCTGTCTGTCTGTCCTTGTAAAAGTTTAGAAGTTGTACTCCTTCTCGGGAAATGAAGCTAGAGCCTTAGAACTTTTTCCGATTGATAGCTTAGACCCTCAAGGGTGGCCTATAGCCAGACTGTATTTCATGGTGGCGCTGTCATCTTGGTAGCGATATTGAAATTTCTTATTGTGGAACGATTTTCCTGAAACTTGGAACTGACCCTTGCTTCGTATGATCACTCTTATTTTCAAGCTGAGTTTCATGATCCGCTAGAGCGGATTCAGAGCGAATGAATCTGAAGCGGATTCATACGAGAGAAGAGTACCTACGTTTCATGACAATCGTTCCAATAATAAGAAATTTCGATGTGGCGGCCAAGATGGCGGCGTAATCATGAAACTGAGCTTAAAAGTAAGAATGTTCATACGAGATCAGAGTAAGTTCAGTTTGAGGTTCCGTTCCACTGATGAGAAATTTCAATATGACTACCAAGATGGCAGCGCCACCATGAAATACAGTCTGCCCATCGGCCACCCTTGAGGGCCTAAGCTATTCATCGGAAAAAGTTCTAAGGCTCTAGCTTCATTTCCCGAGAAGGAGTACAACTTCTCAACTTTTACACGGACAGACAGACAGACGGACGAACAGACAAATAACGGACGGACAGACAGATGGACAAACTGGCCATATAAACATCATTTTCTATCGAAATGTGCTAAAAAGTCGCAATTGCCAGAATTAAGTGGCAATTGACAGAAAAAAGTGTCAATTGACAGCAAAAAGTCCCAACTGCCAGAATAAAGTGGCAATTGCCAGAATAAAGAGGCAATTGACAGAAAAAAGTCGCAATTGCCAGAATAAAGTGGCAATTGACAGAAAAAAGTCGCAATTACAAATAAATATCTTCCATGTCCGCTCTGCGCCTTCGCAACCCCAAGTAGCACCACTGGCAAAACTAAAGCGCCTCTGACTAGTTTGCGTAAATTCAACTTCTTCTCGTGACGAAGAGGACGATGTATTTTCTCCTTTAGATTCCCGTGCGTTTTTCGGCCTGGTATTACTTGTCCATAAGCGCGAGCAGCGCTGAGCGTGCATGGTCTAAGGGCTAGATTTCAAGTCGGAGATCCGCCCGCGCAAATGTAGCGAAGTCCGGTCACTATGGCAACATAACACAATCCGACGCAATGATTGGCTCATCGATGCCGTACATGAGTGCGTAAGTTGCGCCGCTAACTTGAAATTCAGCCCTAAGGCGGCGAGTCACCACAACGGTAGTCTGTGCCACAACAATACAAATCGACAGATTCCAAGTTGTTGTCCTTGTGGAAATGAATCACAAGTAAAAAGCGAACTCTGCATACTTGCGTAAGCGTTTGAGCGAGGGTTGGAGAATTTACAGTCCGCCGCGGCACCCCTGTTCTCTTGACGGTCTCGTCTTATTGAAGAAATGAAATTTAGGGTGGATTTTATTGCGCTTTCCGTTAATGGTCGTCTATAATGCCAGCAAAACGTACGTTAGATACGCAAAGTCGGTGCAAGATGGCTCAAATTGGGAGCGTGCTCTGGGTGGGATCACTGAGATCACTTACTGTACGGATCACTCGCAGGGACAAACTCCGCCAAATTACGTTTTATTATCAAAATGGCAATGTTTTCGATACGGCTACAATACTTGATCCTTCCCTTTCACCCTTGCAGGTGTCGGGGTTTCATTATTATTTAGTCGAGGGGTGCAGTTCCATTATGGTCCTGCTGCTCCGAAGCTATAAGCTTATTGTGCCCTCATGCGTCATGAATATTTTCATCAGTGTATCAATCTGGTAAAGCAAGGACCAGATTCGAGAACGCCTGCGCCATTTCTTCGGGTTCAGGTGTTTTGAACGCCCCAGTGCTCTCCTTGCTTCTAGAGCCAAACATGGGTGAATGCATCATTTAAAATAGAAATTATTAGGTTCCTTGTTATTTTTTGATCCAGGATTCTCGAGAATCCCAAGTAGTGCTGGCAACCAAATCGGTTTCACTAATTAAAATTAAAGACTGTCATGTTTGAAGTCAGTATTTCGAAGTAAAAAAGGTCCAGTTCCTTGTGATAAAAGTCGAAATTTTTCGTGTTTGAAGTCGGATTTTTTTTGTCAAAAGCCGTAGTTTTTGGTGTGTAAGTCGAAATTTCGTGGTTCAAATCCAGTTTCGAGTTTAAAATCGCAGTTTTTCGTGTTGATGAAGTCGAAATTTTGAGGTAAAAATCGAAGTTTTATTGCTTGAAATAAAATTTTTGTGTTTTAACTCGAAATTTCGTGCTCAAAGTCAACATTCCAAGTCGAACTTTTTTGTATTTAAAGTCAAAGATTCAAAGTGAAAGTCAAGCGTTTTGGATTTGAAGTTCGAGATCAAATCGAAGTTTTCCGTTTTCAATGTCAAAATTGAAGAATTTTTTGTTAAAGAACTCCAAAACTAGCAAAATGATTTAAAACGTGTCAAATTGATTCTAAAAATGTCAAGAAAAATATAACTGTGAAATTATTCAATCTTTCCGAATGATTTGAAACTATTGTCAAGATGATTTTGGAAATGTCGAAATAATTGAAAAAATGTCAATGATCGAAATACGAGTATGTCCAAATATTGGAAAAAAAGTTAGAATGATCTCATATTGTCAGGATATTTCCAAAAATACCTCATAATACTGTATCCCTCGGTGCTACGCACCTCGGCTTCGCGCCACGAAATACAACAAAATCTTTCGCTCGAGCAACTGTGCATTAGGTACCCATAATTAATTTCACAGCTTTTTTCATTAGAGCAAAATATGAAACAAAAATCTGTAAAGGGTGACAATTTAAGAGTGGCGACATTTTATTGGTCAATTACAAAAATGTTTGGCATGACATCAAGTTCGTCTCATTGTTATATGATCCTGAAACATTTTAATTTTTTTTTGCATGGAGCGGTGGCAGACTGTCCATAGGGTGTTTTCTGCAGAACATCGTCATATATTGCAATACACAGCAGCAGTTCCGACGCGAATTCAACTTAGCTGTGGTTCCTGAAAACAGAGCACTAAGCAGATGTGTCTCCATGTAATGGGTAATGCAATATTCGTGAACAGCAAACGATATGTGGGAATGTTGCAAACATTTCTGAGGGATGCCATTGGTCAACTTCACTTACTAGAGGACGTCATTTGGTACCGATGGCGATGGTGCGAAACCTCATGTGGCCAATGCATCGATGAATGTTTTGCGAGACATATTTCCAGGTCGACTTTTGTCTCAACGGGGTGATCAGTCGTGGCCAGCACGCTCTCCCGATTTGTCTGCTTTGGATTATTTTCTGTGGGGCTACTCAAGTCTGAAGTGTACCGTGTACCAGAACCGACCTCAAACTTCAAATGACTTGAGGAATAACATTAGAGAAGTGATCGCTCAGATTCCGGCGGGAATGTGCCACTGTGCTAGCGTGTAATGAGCTCGTTATTGCGTCGATCTCAAAAAAATGCATCGATCGGAACGGCGCCGGCGGTCATTTACTCAATGTATTTTTGAGAATTATTATTCAAAATATACAGGGTGTTTCCAAAATGGTGATACAAACTTCTAGGGGAGATTCCCCATCAAAAATGGACCAGGAAAAAATATACCTTTGATGTCCTAAAATGCTCCGTTTAAAAGTGACAGGGTGTTCAAGTTGAATCTTCAAAATCGAGTTTTTGACATAAGTTTTGAACCGTTCAACCGATTTTGTCCACATTTTCAACAAAGTTAGCTGAAATAAGCCTCTATCGAATAAGAGTAACGTGTTGAGGAAAAAGAGTTCAGGGGTGAAGATAATGGGGGGTGTCCTCATTTTTACCCTCCTATTTGTTACACCCCTAGCTATTTTTTCAAATTGTTCTTATTTTTGGATTCTACGTTCAGTTTAGATAAAAATTGCAAAATTGCAATTTTGAGAATCTTGCAAAATTTTGCAATCTTGCAAAATTTTGAGTAGAGGCTTCGTTTTCGAGATATTTGGCTTTGAAACTTTGGAAAACATCTCGAAATTACCACTTTCAAAGGCCTAAAAATTAGAATAAAAAAAAACTCAATATTTCTCAGCAGAAATAGGTTCTCTAGAATTTCTTAGTTGATAAACCACTATTTTTTTTTTAAGAAACGAGAAGTTTTCAGGAAAAAAAAAACTGGGCTCATATAAGGTGGCGATTTCGAGATGTTTTCCAAAGTTTCAAACCCAAATATCTCGAAAATCAAGCCTCTAATCAAAATTTTGCAAGAGTAACTTTTTGTTCTAAATCAGACGTAAAATCCAAAAATTAGAACACTTTGGCAAAACAGCTAGAGGAGTAAACAAGTGAGTATGCCTTCACGTGCGTGAGTCTCAGTAGCGCATTTTCTCAAAGAGGCATATTGTGAACGTAAAGAAATTTGGTTGAAGTAGAAACACCATTCCTTGCCCACTTTCTTCATTTGAAACTCATTGTGATATTGTGTTATCAGAATAGGGTACTTGCCAATGAAATAGATTTGAATGAAAATTCTTTCACTCATCAATATACTTTTTTGTTTGAGAGCGGGAGCTGGGAGCGGCGACTAATCAACAGTAGTCTATTCTTTCCCATTTTTAGTCGGCTATCCATATAGCGAAAGAATTAGATCGCTATGTCTTCGAGTTTATGTTTTCCATTTATCTCTTACTTTGAGGGCACCGTGTGGGGGTAGCAGCATTCGGCAAAGTAACTGTTGCACAGTTTGAGTTAAGAGTTTCTAAATGTTTAAGGAAATATGACAATCAGTGAAAATTGTGAAAGTTGCATTTTTTTGTTTGGGGGCGGGAGCTGGAGGCGGCGACTAATCAAAAGTGGCCTATCTCTTCCCATTTTTTGTCAGCTATCTATATAGCGGAACAATGTGATCGCTATGTCTCCAGGGTTATGTTTTCCATTCATCTCTTACTTTGGGGGCGGCGTGTGGGGGCGGCAGAGTTTGGCAAAGAAATTTATCCACAGTTTGAGTTGGGAGTTTCTGAATATTTGAGGTAACATTAAAATATAATTCAGTGGAAATTATTTAAAGTTGCACTTTTTTTCTTTTGGGGGTGGAAGTTGGAGGCGGCGCCATGCCAAAGGTAGCCTATTCTTTCCCATTTTTAGTTAGCTATCCATATAGCGAAAGAATTAGATCGTTATGTCTTCGGGTTTATGTTTTTCATTCATCTCTCACTTTGAGGGCAGCGTGTGGGGGCGGCAGCATTCGGCAAAGTAACTGTTGCACAGTTTGAGTTGGGAGTTTTTAAATGTGAGGGAAATAGGACAATCAGTGAAAATTGTGAAAGTTGCATTTTTTTTTGTTTGGAGGCGGCAGCTGGAGGCGGCGGCTGATTAAAAGTGGCCTATATTTCTCCAATTTCAGTCAGCTATCAATATAGTGGAAGAATTAGATCGCTATGTCTTCAGATTCATGTTTTACATTTATCTCTCACTTTGGGGGCGGCGTGTGGGAGCGGCAAAGTTTGGCAAAGAAATTCTTGCACAGTTTGAGTCAAGAGTTTCTAAATGTTCGAGGTAACAGTATCAGCTAAATCAGTGAAAATTGTTGAAAGTTGCACTTTCTTCTTTTGGGGGCGGAAGCTGGAGGCGGCGCCATATAAAAAGTAGTCTATACTTTTCCATTTTTAGTCAGCTATCCCTATAGTGAAAAACTTATATCGCTATGTCTTTGGGTTCATGTTTTTCATTTATCTCTTACTTTGGGGGCGGCGTGTGGGAGCGGCAGCGTTCGGCTGAGCAAATGTTGTACAATTTGCGTTGGCAGTTCCTAAATGTTCAAGGGAACATCCCAATCAGTAACATTTGTGAAAGTTGCACTTTTTATCGTTTGGGGGCGGAATCTGGGGGCGGCGACTAACCAAAAGTAGCCTATCCTTTCCCATTTTTAGTCAGCTATTTATACACTGAAAGAATCAGATCGCTATGTCTTCGGGTTTATGTTTTTCATTTTAAAGTGATTGGGGGCGGTTTTTAGCAGTTTTTCCATGTCGGCGGCGCATATTGATGACGGAATGTTTCTTGGCTTACGTTTATAAGTGGCAACTATGTATTATTCAAAAAATGAGAACACCAGAGCATCAGGTCTGGTAGAAAGTGCAATATTATGTTATTTCAGGTTTATCGGGGGCGGTTTACTCTATGTTGGCGGCGCAATATAGACATCCAATATAGCCTAGCCCTCCTTTGGGAGTGGCAGCTATGCAACAGCGAAAAAATTAGAAAGCTAGGTCGTCTAGTTTGGGAGGAGTTCGAGGAACGGACGGACGGACGGACGGACAAAGCGGTTGCAATAGCGATTTTCATCAAGATGGAAAATGCGCTAAAAATAGGGTGGGAAATATGAAGACACCCCCCATTATCTACGCCCCTGAATTTTTCTTCTAAACACGTTGTTACTATTCGGTAGAGACCTATTCTGGTTAACTTTGTTCTAAATTTGAACAAAATCAGTTGAACGGTTCAAAAGTTATATCAAAAAATCGATTTTAAAGAGTCAACTTGAACACCCTGTATCTTTTTAAGGGAGCATTTTAGGACATCAAAGTTATATTTTTTCCTGGTCCATTTTTGATAGGGAATCTCCCCTAGAAATTTGTATCACCATTTTGGAAACACCCTGTATAAGAATAGAACTTGAATGTTTACTTTTCTATCTAGAAGAAGCATCATACCGATATCTTGGTTAGCTGTTTCAGACTTGAAGATTAAAATGTCGCCACTCTTAAAATGTCACCTTTTAGAATTTTCTTGAAGGTGGCTTGAAGGCTTGAAGTGTATTTTTTGGACTTTGAATATTTATGAACTTTTGTCAATAGACCATTTCCACTGACGTCACGCAGCTCTGTCTTAAACAGCTGATTCGGGGCAACGTCAGTCAGATGAGCGTTATCTGTCACGGGGCACGTGGGTTACGTCAGTCATGTGCGTCAGTCAGATTGGTAGTATGTCAATCTGTCAGCCGGTGTCTGCGTGTGAAAGTCACTGGTGTCACAAAGTTTTGTCAAACTGGCACCTACAGTTGTCATCATGTTGACGTTGCCCCGAATCAGCCGTTCGACAGGTGCGTGTGACGTCATGTGGAAATGGTCTATTGGCCGATAATGATAACTGATATTTTAGAATTATTATATTGTTGTACATATATCAGCCACTGATTAGGATTTAAATAAAATCGAAACGTCGGCCAGTTGACAAAAGTTCATAAATATTCAAAGTCCAAAAAAATACTTCAAGAAAAATTCTACAAGATTATATCAAACTGACAAGAGCAACAACAATAAAAAAATTATGTTTTGGTACCAATGCTAATTCGATGCCAACCTTAATGTCAAAAGAATGGTCAACAACAGATTATTGCTTCCGAATTTTGATGTGAATAAAATATGTCAAGATAGTTCCAAAAAACAATATAGAGAAAAAATGTCACTACGACTACAAAAATGTCGAAATTATTCTAATAAACGTCATAATTCCAAGAATGTTGAAATAATTGAAAAAAAAACTGTCAAAGAGACTATAAAAGTGTCAAAATTATTTAAAAAAAATGCAACAATGATTCCAAAAAATGTCAAAATTATTGAAAAAATTGAACGATGATTCCAAACACTGTCTAAATAATTCCGCAAAAAAATGTCAATTAGCTCAAAAATTTTCAAAATAGGTAGTAAAAAGTCAAAATAACTCAAAAACTATCAAAATAGTTTTGAACATGGCAAATTAATTCCAAAAATGTCAAAACAATTGTCAAATTGATTCTTTCCGTAAGTGAATTTCTAAATGATCAAAAAATGTCAAAATGATTCCAAAAAATCTCTAAATGAATTCAAAAAATGTCAAAATAATCCCAAAAAAACCGAAATGTTCCCCAAAATGTTGTAAAATTCTAAAAAATGTCAAACTGATCCCAAAAAGTCGACATTGTTGTTGAAATGATTTTGAGAAGCCAAAACATTCCAAAATATTTCACAAATGTTGAAATAGCTCCAAAGCTTCTAGGATGATTCTAAAAATGTCAGAAAATTCAAAAACGTCAAATTATTCATATTTCAAGGATTTGTACGTCGAAATGATTTGGAAGAAATGTTGAAATGATTCCAAAAAAATCCACAAAATGTCTTCAGTCGAAGTCTTCGTGTTTGATCTTCCGTGTCCAAAGTCAAACTTTTTGCAAGTTAAGATTTCGTGGTTTAGGTCGAATTTTCGTGAGTTCAAGAGTCGAACTTGAGTCCAAGAGTCGGACTAAAACCTGAAGATGGCTTCGTGTCTATGTACTCCTATTATATCCTTCTTCACCCATAGCGAACGAAATCTGCCTCGTCATAAGCTGTACAACGACTTGAGCTGGAGCGCCTTCAATTGTCCCAAATCTGATGTCATTTACTCCACCGGAGAGGAATGCCGTCACCGGAAGCCACTTATTTAGTTGCGTCCTCAAACATTTAGCTATGTTACAAATTAGTTGCTCGAAAATCCTTTATTATAAATATCTACGCGCTCATACAAGAACGAGACCAGGAGATCTTCCTGAGAGAGCTGGCCTGCCTAACCGCAACATCCTGCGGCACTGCCTCTCTGTCTCTGATGCTGACGGACAAAAAAGCCTGATAGTAGTATAACCGACCACACACACAACAACAGGTAAAAACCTGTGTTCCCATGCCATACACCTCATTGTACCAGTAAAAATTTTGCGCGAGATTAACATAGAAATTACTATATTGATATCTCGAAAACTCTAAAAAGCTTTTAAGTCGCTGGGCTGCTGGTAGATTTTCCATGCCATTAATTTGAGATCGCTCGCAGCTCAGCTCATAAACCACACACACACAGGCGGCTCATCTACGCAAACCAACACGCTGCTGCTGAACCCATGCGAAGTGAAAATAAGAAACACTCCTGAAAGAAATGTGTATTATAGCTTGACGACCTCAATAGGCGTGAGTCATATTTTAATCAAAATAAAAGGAGGAGAGGTGCCTCTGTTTCAGGCCTCTCCATGCTATCGCCTTTGAAGATATGACCAGACCAGACTATACCCAGCACAGCGAGAATTATTGGCGTTCGGAAGGCATACATACACGTATAACGTATCGATCTAAGTACTTGGGCATCAACATTGCGCGTGACACTATTAGCATAATTAATGAGCTCGCATAATTTTCGAAATAAATAATTGAAAACTCAAGGTTGGCAGTGCTCGGTCTAGGCTGATAAGCTTCGCTTCTTGCTTGCGAAGACCAAGTTTTGTTTATGGCAAAAAATTGTGTAAACCGTTTATTAAGTCGGCCGCTAAGTTGGCAGCGAGCAAACCTCGCGGCGCCTTGGCTTCTTTGAAATTTCAACGTCTACTATACAGGGTGATCGTTTCAAACCTTACCGACCACCATTTTTCCCATAAAAAAATTTTTCTCAAGACCTTGTCGTCACTCGATTGTCATGAACTACGCCCAATTACTGGATCTAGCTGCATGGCTTTCTGACAATTTTTTTTTGCGACTTGAATTGCTGACGCATGTCAAATAGAATTTCTCAGGTTTTGTTAGTTGGCTCTGTTTTTGGATTTCAAATGTTGTTTTGGACGGTATTTGACTTCAAAAAGACTTCAAAAACTGTATTCAGAACAGTTGGAACTATTGCCCTATATGTCATCTGTCAAATATTAAGAAATGCCAGAGTTCAAAACTTTACCATTAAATTATTCAAAATCTATCCGATGAATTGGAACCAAATCTGGCAGAAAGCAACACAACAAAAGAATTAAATCTGTTGTGGGACGACACAAAACTTTCCCGGCGGTATTCAGGGACGTCAGTAATGAGTTTGATTCGAGCGTCCCTTCGGGGAAGTTGGATTTAATTGAAAAGTTGATTGAAAAAGTTCTAGTGAGTTGTGCGTTATGCGATCATTCTGCATCCATTGTTGGGCCTACAAAATAAGTGACAGGTTCTTAGGTTTCCATAGTGATAAAATACTTCGAAAGGTAGAACTAGGAAGACAATTGTTGCGAATTTGGAGAATGCAATGCTGTATCCAGACAAGCCCAGACCCAATGTGTCCCTTGAGGACTCCCGATCGAAATCATCTATCCAAAAACTAATCAGGTCATTCCAGGCTGACCTTATGTTTTCATACCTGATTTCGATTTGATTGGAGCTAGAGGAAGTTAACTGTTGTGATATCTCAAGAATGCAATGCTAGTTCCACACAAAGGGGAACCTGAAGTTAGAAAACCAACCCAATATATACCTCTCCAATTCACTTTGAACCCTTCTGGATAAAATAGAGAAATGCATTTCCTATTATACTATCCTCTATTCCGTTAATCTCGAGGTTGAAATTATCACGACAGATTATTATGGAATGCTTAATAAGTTTGATTCTGGGAAAAAAAATCACCGCCGGAAAACCGAAACCGAGTCGCATTTGAATATGAGCCCGCGCCACGCCAAATGCAAATCTACTTTCGATATCAACTAGGTACATGAAAATGATAGGTATAGTATATAGGTACTTACTTACTTTATGAAAAATAAATGTATGGAGTACCTAATTGAAAACACAACGGGTACTCTTGATAGAAAAGTGATAGGTAGGTAATACCTAATAATAATTCAACAATGCCAATAATAACGCGCGCGTGTTTATGGAATGTCAAAAAATTTCTATTGACATGGTAGTCGTCATAGTGAACTTTATAACATACTTGATTTTTACCTACCTTACCTAAAGCAGCAACAAACAGTCCAGGAATGGGGTACTTGCCCAATTTTTTTTTTAATTTTCACCCCATATATACTGAACAGTACATATTGGAAAATATTCAAGAACCAATAACCTATTTTTTTAAAAATCATTGGCGGAAATCTATTCACGGATTGAATACCTAGGAACCTAGGGCAGAATTCTATATAATTGCCCTGACGGCACAAGAATTCTGAAAACTGAAAAAAACGAGAGGGGGACTCGGTGGGGCTTCAAGAGACACCCGTAGACACCAGGAGCCTAAAGGGCCTCAACGAACCCAAGAAGACACAAGGCCGCAGTTTTGGCCTGAAACGGCAAAATCTGATGGACACAGATGGGGGCCCCATCAGGGTCTTGAACGGCAGACACCATGGGGATGGGGCCCTGGTACCGAATCAAATAAGGGAACTGCACACATTACAGTTTGTACATATACGTCAATGGAATGGGCATACTGAAGTTGCTAAAGCTACAGAAAACACAAGGGGGTTTACGGAGCCCCAAACAACACAAAGGATCGGTTCGCACTGTTGCCTCAAATGATGCAAGAAGATACTAAAGAAAACACCGAGAACCTGCCGAGAACAGCGTTCATGTTGTCACTTTGACATTGATACGATTCGTAACAAAAACGTAGTTACCTACCGGTTTGGTTGCCATGTTGCTAAAAAAATTGAATAGGCCAAAAATGGAGGAACAGGCAAGCCCGGCTGAATTCGCCAGGCCAAACTTTGAAAATTCATAGCGCTTGTCCGGAAAACGGTGGGAAACTCCAACTTCAGCATTAGTTTGATTCTTTGGTAATGTTGCTTCCTGCCGGGTTAGGTTCACATCTGTCCTATAGATTTTGAATAATTAAATGGCAAAGTTCCAGACTTTGATATTTTTTATAATTTGACAGGTAACAGGTAGGAAAATACTTTTAACTGTTCTGAATACAGTTCTTCAAGGGCTTTCAAATGACATATCGCAAGTCAAGTTCCGTGAGATGTAGCTTCTGTCATTTGCTGATAGTGACACTTATGTTTGACAGATGACAGCCAAAAACTAATCCGGTCATTCCAGGGCGAAACCATGTCTGCATATCAAATTTTAAATCGATCAGATAAACGGTTCGGCAGTTATCGTGGAAGATCACACACACACATACACACCCACTGACAGACATCATTCTGGAAATGGTCTTAATCGACTTGGGGGACCTCAAAATGGATATATCCGGTGAAATCTCAAAACTTTTTTTCTGCACCATTACAATACTTTCCCTCCATGTTGATGGGGCCGGGAAAGTAAAATCGGGTCTGCAGTTGCAGTTTTCCATCATTTTCCAATCGAGCGTTATGAATTTTCAAAATTTGTCTTGGCCGTTGCCACCAGAGCGGGCCTCTCACCCGTGTTTTGACCAGGACGACTCGCTTTTGATGCAGGACTTCACTCAAAAATTCATTTCTGCTCGGGGATCGACATTTTTCGAAAAAATCCAACTGATATCGAAAGTAGATTGGATTAGCCCAGGCGCCAGGGAAAACAATAAGGAAATAATTGTTTCCTGGCTGGAAACTAGCTTGAAACGATCTGTGTAGGTTTTGACATACTAGTTTCCCCCCTTTCGGAAATGTCGGCGTCATGTCGCCATCATCAACAAGAAGTGCACCAGCGTGGTTTTTGCCGAATATCTTAATTTTGGGTCATCTGAGAGCAAAAGATGTAAGGAGTCATTTTGAAGCCTATGAAATTCCCTACAGTTTGGTTTTTCCAATCAATTTTCTGCGACCTATGGTCTTCGAGATAGAGCTTCTGAAAGCGAGAGTCATTGTCGTGAAAGCTCCATGGCCACTTGACTCGAAAAACTAAAATGTCGATGTGACAAAAAAAAATTAAAATGAGATTACTCAAGAATTCTTCATGCTATAGTTGCGGTGATGGTCTTAAACTTTTCCTCTTGAACCGTAGATTACGAATATTGAAAAGTCGAAAACGTCACATTGTACATATACAGGGTGTACTACGGGAATCAAATCAGAACAGAGAAATTTGACATTATTTCTTCGATTTAGTCTATGCGAAACTCTAAGCACTTATCACGAGTCCAATATCAATATGCATTGCTCTGTAACCTTCACTTGATACACTTAAGAAGTGGTCAGCTCACAGCCTTCCTGTAAAATGTTTTGAAGGCCCTCTGAAATCATGAAAATTTACAGTAGCAAGAAATGTATGTAACAGTATATTATATACCAAGGAACCAAAGTGAATTTTTGATCCCTTGGGTGAAGTTTGTTGCTCAAGGGCCCTTTGGGTCCAAATCCCCAAATTAAAAATTCACTTTGGTCCCTTGGTATATAATATACTGTTATATACATTCCTTGGTACTGTGAATTTTTGATAATTATTTTGATGATTTCAGAGGGCCTTCAAAACATTTAACAGTAAAACTGTGAGCTGACCACTTCTTTAGTATATTAAGTGAAGCTTATAGAGCAAGTCCATATTGATATTGGACTCGTGTTAGGTGCTTAGAGTGTCGCATATAGGCTAAATCGAAGAAATATGTAAAATTTCTCTGATCTGATTTGATTCCCTCAGTACACCCTGTATATGTACAATGTGACGTTTTTGACTTTTCTATATTCGTAATCAACGGTTCAAGAGAAAGAGTTTAAGACCATCACCGCAACTAAAGCATGAAAGATTCTTGAGAAATCTCATTTTGAAATCTTTTGTCACATGGACATTTTAGTTTTTCGAGTCAAGTGGCCATGGAGCTTCTACGACAATGCCTCTCGCTTCCAGAAGCTCCATCTCAAAAACCATAGGTCGCAGAAAGGTCATTTAAAAACTTTTCCGTAGGAAATTTCATTGGTTTCAAAATGACTTCTTACATCTTTTGCTGTCAGATGGCCCAAAATCAAGATATCCGGCAAAAACCACGCTGGTGCACTTCTTGTTGATGATGGCGACATGATGCCGTCATTTCCGAAAGGGGGGAAACTAGTATGTCAAAACCTAAGCCACACAGATCATTCTAAGCTAGTTTCCACCCAGGAAACAATCATTTCCTTATTGAGCTGATTTTTGCTCCCTGGCGCCTGGGCTAGATTGGGTGTCGTGTAGACCCATTTTCAAAATCGACACGGTTTTGGTTTTCCGACGGTAATTTTTTCAAAATGAAATTCGCGCATTCCGTGAATTTGAAAAAGCTTCAGTACAAACTTCGACATGTGGTGTCGTGAGCCCCACTAAATATTTGTTTCAGGTACAGACATGCTGGGAATGAAATTTAAAGAAAAGATTGCATTATTTCCACTCTGCCACCCTGTATTTCGCTCACTGTGGTAATAACAGCGACTGGTAATTTCGTATGTTTCATTTATTGCAAAATTAGCCAACCGGCACCTTTTCATTTTCTTTGCCTTTTATGAATAAAATTTGTTTTCGTAATCCAAACTTTGCTTTATCTTCCGTATTGTATTAGTCATTGCTTGGTACTATAATTATTTTTGGGAATTCGGCCACAATACTGTGGCGCCCCCGACCATCTCAAGAGCCTCGGCCTTCTTCACTGATAAACTGGCGGGCCGTGTTCCTAAATAAGACAGACCGGTAGGTAAGACGCACCGAAAAGGCAGGAGGCCTTTTTGGCATGCAACAAAATGAGCACCCTGTATCCGTTGCACATGAAATGGCGCCACGCTCTCAAAGCTGCGGCGAACTGACGAAAACGGGAGAAAAATCAGGAAAAATACAATGTTTTTCGTGTAATGCTCACCACATGGACGCTGCTCTGTATGGAATCCTGCTGCTTTTTGTCCTTGCTCTTGGACACGCGCTTCGACTTGGTGTCCAGGAAGCGCTGCTTGAGGTGCAGGGTGTCCTGGAGGTTCTGCTCGCACAGCCCGGTGAAGGACTGGTCGAATCGAGGCATGCAGTCGTTTTGCCGCCTCCTGTACAACTCGATCCTCCTTCGCAATCTGGAAGGACTGAACGAATTAGTGCTGGCAAACCGCCAAAATCTTCAACAGGGGTACATGGTACATATTAGATGATATTTATTTCGATAATAAATTCGAGTGCAGCCAGGAAAAAAGATTAGATAGATGAATTCTGTAGCCGAGTATCCAGCTTTCGGCTGGTAGAGGGCGATATGAAGTCAGTCGCACAGCTGCTCCCTTCCAAAGCCAGAGTTTTTTTTTGAAATAGAACTTTGCTCCTTTGCTCTCTTGAATTTGGCAAGATTTCAATTTTTTTCAAGATAACTACTGTCAAAATATGACTTCAAGTTCGGAAAACTTCAATTTTGGCTGCTTTTGATAGCTTCAAGCAAATTGACAAAATTGACTGCGATTTTGGAACATAGCAAACCTTCCAATTGCAGGAGCTTAGGCATCAATTTCATCAATTTTATGAAACTTATTGAGAAAAATTCGCTTCGATTTGGGAATAACTTCAAAACTAGCTGCTTTAATTCACGATGGATTCATTAAAATCGGCCAAATGGACTGTAGTTCAAAAAAAACTTCGAACTTTCAAACTTTATATTGGAAAAAAGTCGGCGATTCTTCAATTTTAGAAACATGGAAACACTTCGACGTCTTGGTTTTTATTTCAAGTCAACTGTCCAGATCTGGCTTCAATTTAGAAAAAGTCGACAACTGAACTAATTGTTTGGAAAATTTAAAAAAATTGCAAACGTTCTGACTGCAGTTTCGGAAAACAACAAAAGGACCCCGCACGATTCTTATGGAAAATGGCTCCCGGTTAAATTCTCTGAATTTTTGATATGCTGTAGCTCATGAGATACTAATCAAATTCCGTGAACCCCAAACTCAAATAATGGACAGTTTTTTACCCGCAGGGGGTTGAAGTTGGAGGTTTTGACGGCTTCAAAATGATATTATGACGTTAATAAAAGCTTTTCATTTGGTTTCTCTTCAAGTTGTGTTTCATGCTGAATGTATTTATTTGTCAAAAAAATATCAACCCCCTCCTCCACCCCCAACCCCTATCTACCATAATAAATTTCGTGATTACTCTCAAAAGCCATGCGGATGAGAGTTTCCATACCAAAACTCATTCCTATGAACAGTTTTTGTTCTGCAGGGGACTGAAGTTCAATATTTATGCTCTCAAATCTTCAACTTCAGTCCCCTGTAGAACAAAAACTGTCCATAGGAATAAGTTTTGGCATGAGAACTTTTTGTTCAGCAGAATTAGAAGTACACAATACCAAAAATTCAGCCAAATTAACCGAGGAAAATTGAAAAATTGGCACCCTTACATTAGGGGTGGAAAATTATTTTCATGTCAAAATTCACAATTTAAATTACAGAAGCCATCTGCATGGCTTTTGAGAGTAATCTCGAATTTTGTGATGGTAGATAGGGGGTGGGGGTGGAGGAGGGGGTTGATATTTTTCTGTGAAATAAATACATTTAGCATGAAACACAACTTGAAGAGAAACCACATAGAAAGCTTTTATTTACGTCAGAATATCATTTTTTTGCCGTCAAAACCTCCAACTTCAACCCCCTGTGGGTAAAAAACTGTCCATTATTTGAGTTTGGGGTTCACGGTATTTGATTAGTATCTCATGAGCTACAACATATCAAAAATTCAGAGAATTTAACCGGGAGCCATTTTCCATAAAAATCGTGCGGGGTCCTTTGCCAGTTCAACTTGCAAAAAGTCGAAAATTTATTTCTCCAATTGGAGAAAACTTCTACAGAAGCTTGAAAATTTCCTTCTTTGATTTGAAAAAACCTCAAAATGGTGTCGGTTCGATTTGTGAAAACTTCAAACGCTTGGTAGATATTTTCAGAATCTGACTTTGGTCTGATATCAGGCTCAAATTTGGGAACATTTTACAATTGATCGATTCAATAGAGAAAGATATCCAAAATTTAGGAATGAAGTTTGCAAAAGCATCAAGATCTTTCGTATCAATTCGGGAAAAATTAAAATTATTTGGTTTTCATTATTTAGAAATCTGTTCACATTTGACTTCGATTTACGAAAATTTCGAAATTGGTCGCTCAATTAGAGCAGGGCTTCCAAAATTTCTGACTACAGTTTTTCAAAAAACCTCAACATTTGTCGCTCGACATTGCGAAAATTCGGCAATTTGTTTCTTCAATTCGAAAAAGATCCACAATTTATCGTTTCGATTTGCCAAAACTTCACACTTTTGCTTATTATTTCTAGAATCTGGCTTCGGGCTGAGCTTAGGCTCGAATTTGGAAAATTTACAAAATTTGGTTGCTTCAATAAAGAAACTTTCTCTTTCTAAAATTCACGAAAATTTACGAACACATCAAACTGTCTCTCTTCAGTTTGAACAAAAAAAATTGTTTTTCTAGAGAGCCTTCATCATCTGGCATTTGAAGGGATATATCCAAAATGTATAACTGTAGTTTCATGAACTTTAAAATTGGAGCTTTAAACTTGGAATTTTTTTTCTTTTAATTTGAGAGAACTTCAGATTTTGTCGCTTTGAATCAAGCATAGGTTAAAATTGGTTTTTTCAATTTGAAAAAATTTCAAAAATCACGGCTTCAACATGGAGAAACTTCGTAACTTGTCGCGCCAGTCCGAGAAAAGTTGATTTTTTTCCGAATATTCTTACTTCAAACCAAAGCTGTAAGTAATCCAACATTAGCCTAATTTTGGGTAAGCTCCAATCGCATTATTTTCCAGATACCTTTCGACAGTTTTTGCTTCATGTTGGAAAACGTGGTAATTTAGGATACCAGCTTCCGGGAAGATTTCTCCCCGATTGTTCGACGGTCACCTTATCGTTCTCAGCATGTAAATAACATCATACTTACTTATTGTTATTAGTTAGTACTCAGTTGCTTGCTCTAAATAATGTTTATAAATACTGAGTGTAATTAGGTGCACAAATAAGTAACATATTACATAGATATCAATACTTTGTAATGCTTAATTTAATTTGTTTTAGGAGTTGAGTTTTTCTGGGAATTTTGCCAAACTATGAACCTAGACAACTTTAGAATGCTACAAGCGAATTAATCAACTTTCAGACCGTTCGCTAGCCCAGTTTTTCAGTTATTAGTCCGTATTTTTGAAATACATGAGATATCTCACATAATATTTCTACAGGGTGTTCAATAGACTGGTGCAAAATTACTGAAAGTTTGACATACTCCCTCTTGAGCGATTTTTAGCGCATTTTCCATCTTGATAAAAATCGCTATTGCAACCGCTTTGTCCGTCCGTCCGTCCGTCCGTCCGTCCGTCCGTTCCTCGAACTCCTCCCAAACTAGACGACCTAGCTTTCTAATTTTTTCGCTGTTACATAGCTGCCACTCCCAAAGGAGGGCTAGGCTATATTGGATGTCTATATTGCGCCACCAACATAGAGAAAACCGCCCCCGATAAAATTGAAATAACATAATATTGCACTTTCTACCAGACCTACTGCTCTGGTGTTCTCATTTCATGAATAATACATAGTTGCCACTTATAAACGTAAGCCAAGAAACATTCCGTCTTCAATATTCGCCGCCGACATGAAAAAACAGCTAAAAACCGCCCCCAATCACTTTAAAATGAAAAACATAAACCCGAAGACATAGCGATCTGATTCTTTCGGTATATAAATAGCTGACTAAAAATGGGAAAGGATAGGCTACTTTTGGTTAGTCGCCGCCCCCAGATTCCGCCCCCAAACGATAAAAAGTGAAACTTTCACAAATGTTACTGATTGAGATGTTCCCTTATCCATTTAGGAACTGCCAACTCAAATTGTGCAACATTTGCTCAGCCGAACGCTGCTGCTCCCACACGCCGCCCCCAAAGTAAGAGATGGATGAAAAACATAAACCCAAAGACATAGCGATCTAAGTTTTTCGCTATATGGATAGCTGACTAAAAATAGAAAAGGATAGGCTACTTTTGATATGGCGCCGCCTCCAGCTTCCGCCCCCAAAAGAAAAAAAGTGCAACTTCCAACAATTTTCACTGATTCAGCTGATAATGTTACTTCAAACATTCAGAAACTCTTGACTCAAACTGTGCAAGAATTTCTTTGCCAAACTCTGCCGCTCCCACACGCCGCCCCCAAAGTGAGAGATAATTGTAAAACATGAACCTGAAGACATAGCGATCCAATTCTTTCACTATATTGATAGCTGATTGAAACTGGAAAAATATAGGCCACTTTTAATTAGCCGCCGCCTCCAGCTGCCGCCTCCAAACAAAAAAATATATTGATGAGTGAAAGAATTTTCATTCAAATCTATTTCATTGGCAAGTACTCCATTCTGATAACACAATATCACAATGAGTTTTGAATGAAGAAAGTGGGCAAGGAATGGTGTTTCTCCTTCAACCACATTTCTTTACGTTCACAATATGCCTCTTTGAGAAAATGCGCTACTGAGACTCACGCACGTGAAGGCATACTCACTTGTTTTTTCTTAGATTTCAATATCACCGGCAAGAAGGTAGAACTCATACCTCGGGATGGCTCTTGAATTACCGGTTTATTTCTTCAATTTACAGACTGACCTCAAAACGTCAACTTTTTGGTGTTACAGTTGTAACTTTCTCAGTCGCCGACCGATTTTTGAGATTTCAGGCTCATTTTGAAGCTAAAGCTTCAGGTAGGATCATAGGATCAAGAACAATAACTCAAAGCAAACATCAGAAATACAGGGTTGCATAAAAAGCGACCAAAACCTGAACTGCTTTTGGAATATGAATTGGGAGGAGAATCGGATGAAAACCAACTTACCTTCGAAAGAATCATCCATTCTGGACACTTCAAGGTATCCTTTTCTTGCATGAGACCTGAATTATTAGTGAAAGGAACCAAATTACAACCGCATGTTTTCGGAGGAGAATCGGGGCCTTGCTCACATGAAGCTGCTCGTGACCAACGTTATAAAAATCGGAACAATCACTCACTTGTTGATCAATATTAGTTAGTGATTATTAGGCTTTTATTTTGTTACTTTGGTAACGAACATTTTCAGGTGCACAAAGGCGATGTTTTCCGTCCAAAAACAAACAGTTCAAATGTGGCCTGTTAACCAGCAATTCGAGTCCCATAAAAGAAAAAAGCACCTTGAAGCGTTCAGTTGATTTTCATTCGATTCTCCTCTCCACCTAGATTCCGAGAGAAGTTCAGGTTTGGGTCACTTTTCATGCAACCCTGTATTTTGAATGTCTGTCTCGAGTTGATTCTGATCTTTTGGTATTCCTACCTGAAGCTATAGTTTCAAAACGAACCGAAAATTTTAAAAATCGGGTAACGAGGTAAAGAGTTGTACTACAAAAAAGTCAACTTTTTGAGGTTGCCCTGTAAATAAAAGAGATACACCGAAAATTCAAAAACCGTCTCGAGGTATGAAGTCTACCTTCCTGCCTATGGTGTTGAAATCTGTAATTATTCAAAATCTATCCGATGGATTGGAATCAAATTTGGCATGAAGCAACAACACAAAATAATCAAATTAGGTCTGCAGTTGCAGTTCTCCACCATTTTCCAGTCAGGCGTTATGAGTTTTCAAAATTTCTTTTAGCTGTTGCCACCCGTGAGGGCCTTTCACCCGTGTTTTGACCAAGAAGACTCGCTCTTGATGCAGGACTCCACTCAAAAATTCATTCCTGCTCAGGGATCGACTATTTTTGAAAAATTCCAACTGATATCGGAAGAAGATTGAATTGGGCGTCGTGTGAGCCCATTTTCAAAAACGACACGGTTCCTGTTTTCCGATGATGATTTTTTCAAAATGAAATTTGCACATTCCGTAAATTTGAAAAAACTGCAGTCCAAACTTCAACATGCGGTGAGATCCAGGCTCGGATCCAGGAAATATTCATTTTCGGTGCTGACATGCTGGAAATGAAAGTTGGAGAAAAGATTGAATTGATTTTTGGAGGAAAAACTTTTTAAATCGGACCCACGGTTTTCGAGTTTTCCTCTCTGGAATTACTGCAAATTCTCCAACTTTTTATCCCGTGAACAGGTTTTCACCTTTTTTTTTTAACAAGAGAAAACTTGTTCTTGAACCTTTTCTACTCGGTTTTCAAACTTTTTTTCCTATTTCCCGGAAATTTTCCGGTTGAAAATATAAAACCGGCTTGGGTTTTTGAGACCGGACTTGAATGTTGGAGCTTAATAAAGTGAAACCTTGATTGACGATTTTTACAATAAGATGATTTGGAATAAGATTTGAGGTTTTCCCGGAAAATTCGAATTTTCCTGGCACAATTTTCAACTTCCTGCAAATTATTCTCAATTTTTTTTTCTAATTTTAACTTCCCACCCGAAATGACGTTTCTAACAAAAATTTCCATAGGTTCCTGGATACTAGTCGGGAAAGTTTTGGGGTGACACAACCAATTTTTTTATGCTCTATCGACTGCTGAAGTTTCCGCGATTAAACACTGGACACCTGCATAAACCAACAATGTCCGCATACCAAATTTCAAGTCGATCGGGTCAATGACTCGGCAGTTATCGTGGAAGATAACAGACAGACACACACACAGACAGACAGACATCATTCTGAAAATAGTCCTAATCGTCTCAAAATGGACATACCCGGTGAAATCTCAAAACTTTTTTCTGCACGATTACAATACTTTCCCTTCCATGTTGATGAGGTGTCGGGAAAGTAAAATCTACACCTGATTTTTCAATTTTCAACAACGTCCAAAAATGACAAAACCAATAAAAGAGGAAAAACGGATTTGGCTCTAATCATAGATGTATCTTATGTCTAGTGAACTTCGGCCTCCAATTGTCCAACTTTCAGCGTTTTCCCGTTGGTATTATGCGTAATTTGAAAGTTTTCCACAAAGATAAGCGTCGAAACCGGCTTTTATTGGAAATCAAGGAGGCTACACGGAAGGTTCCCGCATAACTGTGCGATAAACACAACGGGCCGCGTCCTTTGTGAGAAACAAACAACAACTCGAATCAGCTGACAGATACTTGCACGGCCAACCGAGGAAACACTTTCGTTTGTTTTGTTTACTCCCAGAATAAAATGGACATTTGCTTAACCAGTGCTTTAATTCCTCTGATCAAAATATTTGAGACCTACGGGGCCGTATTGCAGAATTAATGGCGGGATAACAAAAAAATAAACTTTGAGAAAAGGTACCTGTTTTTTTAACTAATGAAAATTGGATAACGAAAAAAAAACTGCGGATATGGCACCCTTGTAGTCAGAAGTGCTTCGAGAGTAAAGTATCTGTCCAATCAGAAGCTACCTCCAATGCCACCACTGTAGTCAGACGCTGAAATTGAGCTACCCATGTAGTCAGAAGCCCAAATTTTGACCGTCCAATAAAGCAGAGTCGAGATCAAGGCAACAAAAATTCTTGTAGTTTGCATAATACCAGGTGATCATTTTAAAACTATCCACCTGCAATAATTCCCGATTCCTGGTGAAGATGTCTTCGAGCGAAAACAGGTCAATTTTTACATCGAGGGGGACATCTAAAACATACTTTGGCAAATTTCTATCTTTAGCCCCCTCGCCCCCACCCACCCCAACTTTGAAATTTCAAACGATACCACCTATTTTGCGATACACAAATTGAACAGAATTAAATTCCCTTTCTGAAAATTTTTTTATAAAACTTTCAACCCCACCCCCATTTTTCCTGAAATTCTCTGAGTGTCCAATTGAATATTCTTGACCTCTCAATTCGCAACTGCAGTCGCAGTTTTCCACCATTTTCCAGTCGGGCTTTATGGATTTTCAAAATTTCTCCTGCTCGGGGATCGACTTTTTCTGAAAAATTCCAACTAATATCGAAAGTAGATTAGATTGGGCGTCGTGTAGGCCTATTTTCAAAATCGGCACGGTTCCGGTTTTCCGACGGCAGTTTTTTCAAAATGAAATGAGCCCATCCCGTGATTTTGAAAAAACTGCAATGCAAACTTTGACATGCGATGAGCCCCACGAAATATTCATTTTAGGTGCAGACATGCTGGGAATGAAAGTTGAGGAAAAAATTCAATTGATTTTTGGAGGGAAAATTTTTGAAATCGGACCCACGGTTTCCCAGTTTTCATCTCTGGAAAAACCGCAAATTTTCCAACTTTTCATCCCGTGAACAGATTTTCACCAATTTTTGTGTTGTGTTTCAGCGACGCCGCCCTCGACGCGGACGCCACCCTCGAATCGTTTGTCAAGCTCTGGGGGCACAAAGGAAACTGGATCCGTGGCGCCCTTCATCGTATCTACCGTATCATTGTCCATTTCCATGTTGTATTTTCGAGATTGTAGTTACCCGTTCTCAATTTTGAAGATGTTGATGTTTTGCTTTCCGAGTCCCCGACTCTCAATTTTTTTGGCTTCGGGGGACGTTGCTACCCCCTCGTTCAGGGGCCCACTGTAAGCTGGTTCAAAGCTGACCCGGTAGCAAACTAAACCGTCATTTTTCTAACTGTCTCGATTGATTTTTTTCTTCTGACAGTACTCTGAATAGCTTTCCGAAGCCACATTTGTCTTTCACTGTGTGTAAAGCCGAGCTAAGGATTAATGTCTACGTTTTGTTTTCATTGAAATTGTACCTAATGACATCATTTCACTGCAATATTCAAATGACATTGTTGCAAGGCCAGCTTGGAGCACTTAGGTATTTGCTATAGGTATTGTTTCGAGGAAAACCTCAATTCAATTGATTAGTAGGTATATGCTCGATCAAGCAGAATGTGAGATGTGAGCAGTCGTTTGTTCATTTTTAACTCAGGGTTACGCGACTTTCTTCTTTTACTCCTCCTCAATCTTCTCATCAAATTCGGCCGTGTAAGCGTACCCGATGAAGCAAAATAGCGTCAAAGTGCTTTCTTGTCGTCGCGTCGCCTTCCAATTTTTTTTCCGCCTCCGTTATTTTCTCCTCCGACCGAAATGTCGCGAAGAAAAAAAAACGAAGAAAGAGTCGCACAACAATCGAAGGAAACGTCGCCAGTGTACGACACGTGACTTACACTTGAATTATGAATTATTAATAACGTCCAATTGTTATCTTCTTGTACCTTCCAGGGTTCACTTCAGTTCATAACCAAATACGACCGATTATTGTTATCGTTTTGAAATCAACGTCTGATGCCGCAGAGCCGGGTGTATTTCTCCGTTTAGAGATAAAAGTTCGACTTGACGTGCGCCTGTGCGCCATGTTTAGAAATTATTAGAATCTCTTCTGTACGGTTTTGTATTTGCATAAAAATCGATAAGCTTCTTAAAATAGCAATTAAACAAACAAGCCGACGCTTATTACCATTTGCATGCACACAATGAGTGTACAGAATACATTACGGTAGCTTGTATTTTGCACTTTTACCGCAAAATGCCAGGAGTGAGAGCGCGAATCGCGAATGTAGACATCATTGCTCGACCACGAGTATGAAATATTGAAAACAATTTTTTTCTTTCAGCATTTGATAAAATTAGAAATTGGTGATAATTTTTTCTTTCTGTACAGGGTGGTCTATCGTAGCGTAATTATCCCATGGCGGTGTTACCGTTCAAGAGAGAGAAAAAGATACAAGAGAAAAGTTATATGGTTTGATGAGACCTGAACGAAGCGTCAATTTTTTTAAATAGAACACCCTATATTTTTACATTTTTGGGTTCAGCTTTTTAGCTGACTTATGCCTGTTTTTTAGCGCATTTTCCATTTTGATGAGAATCGCTATTGCAGCCGCTTTGTCCGTCCGTCCGTCCGTTCCTCGAACTCCTCGCAAACTACCTACCCTACCTTCCTGATTTTTTCGCTGTTACATAGCTGCCACTCTTTTCGTTGAGGCATAATTCTCCTAGTTCTATTACTTCGAAACATGTTCAATATGTAGAATACAAGATGGCGGCGGGGCATCAATTGTCGAAAATTGGATAGATCTTGATGTGGTTTACATTGCCTGCAAATTTCATTTCAATCGGATCACTTTTAGAGAAATTTAAAATGGCGGATCGAAGATGGCGGCAGAATAACAAAAAAAAACAAGAGTCAACTTGACATTCTGGACATATGTACTATTTATCAGCGTTCACACCACATCGATATCTTTCTTCCCTGAGGAGTTATCCCGGGTACGGACGGACGGACGGTCAAAGTGAAGCTAAAAGCGCCTTTTTCTCATTTTTTGGGAAAGTGCGCTAAAAATGAGTTATGATACTTTGAAAATTATAAAGTTTTTTTTTGTGTAACATAAAATCGCAACTTTTTGACATTGGAATTTAGGTCTTTGACTTGACTATCACCATGTCAAATTTCATCTCTTAGTTTAAAAAAGCAAGGCCGCTACAATTGTTTCAAGCAAACTGCGAAAATGCGATTTTGTTCAGTTTTTGACTTTTAGTTGGTAGCACTGCCAAATAAATGGAAAACAAAAAACAGACATAAGACAATTAAAAAAGCTGAACCCAAAAATGCAAAAAAATATAGGGGTTCCATTTGAAAAAATTGACGCTTCGTTTATTCCGTCAAAATAGAACACCCTGTATATCTGGAAATAATTTGAGGTCATAGGTCTCATCAACCCATATAGCTTTTCTCTTACATCTTTTCCTCTATCTTGAACGGTAAGACCGCTATGGGATAATAACGCTACGATTGACCAGCCTGTATGTGAGTATACAGGCCGTCCCAGAATAAAGTGGTCTCCTTTTTACTGGAAGTTCCCTTTACGAAGAGATGAGGTTACATCTATGGCGTTTCTCAAATGGGGCCTTGCAATTGAAAAACTCAACGTGAGGTCGCCACTACTGTAGGGGGGCGCCTACTTCGATGAAGCGGCCGTAACGACGGGAAAACCACAGGAGTTTTAGTAGTTTGACCAGTAACTGACAGTGACCGGAGACGTCAAGCAAGAAACAGAGGTTATCCAAATTTCAAATCAAGACATAAAATGACGGACGTCGGTCGCTGAAGCGTCAACGCCGTCAAAATTGTCGAATTTGCCCCCCAACGGTTGTGGCGCCCTCGGTGTGTGAAAGTGGCAGTGCAAGGCCCCGCCCCATTGGAGCTTCGTTACCGATAGTCCTCAAAAGTTGGAGTTTCCTAATAGCTTTTCAATCGTAATCGTAACTTTAAAACCGCTCGACCGATTTCGTCCAAATTTTGCACATTAATTTTCAGATGCATATTGCATACCTATAACTCGATAATCATAACTTTTATAAAAATCATCCAGTGGCGTACATAAGGGAGAGTTGCTTCCTTTCCTACCCTATTTCCCACTTGATGATTGTAGGAAATTGATGATTTTGAGATTTTGACAAAAGCCATTACATCTTTCCCCGAGGGGAACTTCCAGTACAAAGGTGACTGCTTTATTCCGGGACACCTGTATCTATGTAAGTACACACTGGCAGAAAAAAAAAACATCGTTCAAAGTTATCGCACAATTATTGAAAAGACCTTGGCCAATCAATCTCGCACACTACATTTATTATGAATTGAAATACTCGACGTGTATCACGGAATTAACAATATCTTGGAACAATAATTGTTATTTTTCGTATAAACAAGAGAAACGTGGAAGTTTGCGCTCGCCGAAAAAAACAAGTCGTAAAATTTAATTTGTATACATGTTACTTTTTTTGGCGACACGATTAGATATTTTTATTAATTATTATTATTACCGATATTATTACAGCGCGGTGGAGATTATTGGTAAAAATTATTATTATTGACGGAGAGGCGATAACCTGAATTCTTGTGGGTGTATAAAGCTTTTTTTGAATGCAGAAACAACAAGGAACGAAAATAACGGAGATATAGGCTTCCAAAGTTGAAGTTTTTTTTGAACAGTTTTTCTCAAAATTGAACTGCAAAGTCAGTAATTTGATGGTTTTTGAGCTGTTTTTCAAACATTCCAATACCTCAAAAACGACGCCCCCATAAAATTACTATTGTAAAATTTTGATTGGAGGATTCGTTTTTGAGATATTTGAATTTTTTGAAAAACACCTCAAAAACTATCAAATCACAAACTTTGACGTTCTATCTATAGAAAACTGATCATTCGTCGGCCAATTGAACTTAATCAAACTTGGAAGGCCTAAATAAGACATTTTAGGCAGAAGAATGCTTTGATAAGATATTTTTGGCAAAAAAAAAACTATTTTCTTTGAATTTGAATTTTCAAGTGTTGGAACTTTATCTTTTTTAGAGTTTCTCAAATTTTCGAACTCAGATATATCCTGATCGGAGCTCCAATCAACATTTTGCATGAGTAACTTCTTCCTTTGAATCAAACGCAGAATTAAAAAAATTAAACAATTTAAAAAAATAACTGGAGGAGCTTGTGGTGTGGTGGTCAGCGCGGTCGACTACCACTCCAGAGGTCGCGGGTTCGATCCCCGCCAAATTTTCGCCTCGAAAACAAGCTTCTTGGTTTAGTTGGAATGCTTGCTAAATGCAAGACGCGCGTGTGTCGCATAGCAAGTAAAATACGAACGATGGTTCCGACCCCATGCGATGTTGGTGGTCGTTAAAAATCCCAACTCTGTGTTGGAACACGTGGGGGTTCGGCGAAATTTCCGGTATAGTGGAGGAAAGCATTCACCGGCGTCCGTGTTAGGCCTCGTTGCGAAAATAGACCGACGTTAAATAAATGAATAAAAAAAACTGAGGGGTACAAAACAGGGGGGGGACCATCCTTAATTATCCACGTCCCTGAAAATGTTCGATAAAAAGCGTTATTATTGATTGATAAGATCCATTTCAGAAAACTTCGGTTGAAACGCGAACGAAATCGGTTGTGAAAATCAAAAAATATGACGAAAAATCGATTTCCAAAGTTCATCTTGAAAGCCTATATCGTCTCTTGCCAGGCAAAGCAACGTAAGCGACATTTTAGCAACTTTACAGGAGAAACAAAAATTGTGTTGATTGCAAATTGCTCATGAAAAAATATTAATTTTGTATGTTTAATGTTTTGCAAGGTATAATTACTTGATTCCACCAATATTCACAGAATATTTCTTCTATTAGCTAAAATAGAAGGCGCTTACGATACGCTTATCATCTGTTTTCAAGAACCCAGTGGAGCTTACGTTTTTAGCGCAATTTCCCAAAAAATGGGAGAAAGGCGCTTTTAGCTTCACTTTGTCCGTCCGTCCGTCCGTACCCGGGATAACTCCTCAGGGAAGAAAGATATCGATGTGGTGTAAACGCTGATCAATAGTACATATGTCCAGGATGTCAAGTTGACTTTTGTTTTTTTGTTATTTTGCCGCCATCTTTGATCCGCCATTTTGAATTTCTCTAAAAGTGATCCGATTGAAATGAAATTTGCAGGCAACGTAAACCACATCAAGATCTATCCAATTTTCGACAATGGATGCCCCGCCGCCATCTTGTATTCTTACTATTGAACATGTTTCGAAGTGATAGAACTAGGAGAATTATGCCTCAACGAAAAAAGATATCGGTGTGGTGCAAACGCCAATCGAATGCGTACGTGACCACCATATAAAGTTGACCAATAATTTTTGTCACTTGGCCGCCATCTTTGATCCGCCATTTTGAATTTCTCAGTCCGATTTGAGTGAAATTTGCAGGCGATGTGAACTCCATCAGGATACATCCAATTTTCGACAATTGATGCCTCGCCGCCATCTTGTATTCTCAATATTGAACATGTTTCAAAGTGATAGAACTAGGAGTATTATGCCTCAACGAAAAAAAGATATCGATGTGGTGCAAACGCCAATCGAATGCGTACGTAGCCACCATATAAAGTTGACCAATAATTTTTGTCACTTGGCCGCCATCTTTGATCTGCCATTTTGAATTTCTCTGAAAGTGGTCCGATTTGAGTGAAATTTGCAGGCGATGTGAACTCCATCAGGATACATCCAATTTTCCACAATTGATGCCCCGCCGCCATCTTGTATTCTTCATATTAAACATATTTCAAAATGATAGAGCTAGGAGAATTATGCCCCAACGAAAAGAGATATCGGTGTGGTGCAGATGCCAATCAAATGCGTACGTGTTCACCATACAGGGTGTTTCGCAATTACGGTTACAAACTTCTAGGGGAGATTCTCCATCAAAAATGGACCGGGAAAAAATATAACTTCGATGTCCTAAAATGCTCCGTTAAAAAGATACAGGGTGTTCAAGTTGACTTTTTAAAATCGATTTTTTGACACAACTTTTGAACCGTTGAACTGATTTTGTTCAAATTTGGAACAAAGTTAACCAGAATAGGTCTCTATCGAATAATAGCAACGTGTTTGGAAAACAAAATTCAGGGGCGTAGATAATGGGGGGTGTCTTCATATTTCCCCCCCTATTTTTCACCCCCTAGCTATTTTTCCGAATTGTTCTATTTTTTAGATTCTACGTCCAATTTGGAGAAAAAAGTTACTCCTGCAAAATTTTGATTAGAGGCTTCGTTTTCGAGATATCTGGGTTTGAAACTTTGGAAAACATCTCGAAATTGCCACTTTCAAAGGCCTAAAAATTAGAATTAAAAAAACTCATGATTTCTCAGCAGAGATAGGTTCTCTAGAATTTTTAAGTTGATAAATCATCATTTTCCCTGAGGAACGGGAAGTTTTCAGAAAAAAAAATTGGGCTTATTGAAAGTGGCGATTTCGAGAAAAGTTTCAAACCCAAATATCTCAAAAATAAAGCCTCCAGTCAAAATTTTGCAAGAGTAACTTTTTTTCTAAATTGGACGTAGAATTCAAAAATTAGAACGATTTGGGAAAATAGCTAAGGGGGTAGAAAATAGGGGGGGAAATATGAAGACACCCCCCATTATCTACGCCTCTGAATTTTGTTTATTAAACACGTTGCTATTATTCGATAGAGACCTATTCTGGTTGACTTTGTTCCAAATTTGAACAAAATCACTTCAATGATTCGAAAGTTATGTCAAAAAATCGATTTTAAAAAGTCAACTTGAACACCCTGTATCTTTTTAACAGAGCATTTTAGGACATCGAAGTTATATTTTTTCCCGGTCCATTTTTAATGGAGAATCTCCTCTAGAAGTTTGTAACCGTAATTGCGAAACACCCTGTATACATTTGACCAATGGTTTTTGTCACTTGGCCGCCATCTTTGGTCCGCCATTTTGAATTTCTGTGAAAGTGGTCCGATTTGAGTGAAATTCACAGGCGATAAGAACGTCATCAAAATACATCCGATTTTGGACAAATGATGCTCGGCCGCCATCGTGGACACCATATTGAACTCTCTTATTAGTGGAACGATTTTCATGGAACTTGGAACTTACTCTTGTCTATAGTAGGTACGGTCATTTTGATTTTCAAGCCAAATTTCATGATTCTGACGCAATTTTGGCCGCCATATTGAAATTTCTGCCCAAATAACGGTTGAACCCTAATTAACATCTTGCGTTCACTAATCCTCCAAAAAGGAAGTGCGCTACTGAGCCTCATGCCCAAGAGGCATATTCGCTTGTTTTGACTGTCGTTTGAGATATTGTCCCCCTCATAACCTGATTGTATTTTCTCTCAAGAATCGTAAGCGCCAATAAACAAGCGTTCAATTTCTACTCATTTCAGAATTCTAACCGTGTCCTAATACATTACCTTGTATTAATACTCAAGTAAAACTCAACTAAACCCAAGTACAACATTATACTAAGGAAGAAGAGGTGCTCAAATATGTTTTCGTCGCTTGCGATATTTTATTCAAAACTATGGCGCTTACGATGCAATTCTTCAATAGGCTACTTCGTTTGGGCAGGTGCGCATGCTTGACGGCTCCAAATTTTGTAAACTTTCGTACACCTGTCAGTTGAATGGCAACGCTGCATGCTCTGTCTAGCCGCCTGACCAACAACTGGTTCCTGGCTGTCACTTCTATACATACCGTAAATGCATATCTTCGTGGCTTCTTTGAACTTCCTTCTTGGTGCAGCCATTTTCAACAGGTTCTGTTCTTCGACAAAACATGAGCAAAGGGAATGTAGGTCAGGTAGAAACGAGAAGTGACCATAATTATTGTCACAAGTGACAGTTGGCGCCGATGTCCTGTTGTTTTCAGCGCTGTTGCCATTTTTGTTGTTCCTGAACTTCCACAAATGATCATTGAATTTAATTCCAATGAAACATTTCCTTTGAATATAAAAATGGTATCTAACATTCAACCAAATTATTTGTGAAATTTTAGGTGCACTACAATATTTTTTTGTGTTAACTTTCAATATTGGTGCACGAAACTATGAAATTCGCGCCAGACATGCGTACTCAAAAAAAACCGAAACGAAGGGACCTATTCGCTTTTTCATTAATTAAGTGAATTTTGGTGCCTGTGATGCTTAACTCATTCGACGCGACTCAGTGAGACCTTTCCATTAAGACCAAAAACTCATTTTCGCCAAAATGGCGCTCACGTTGCTTTGCCTGGCAAGGGACGATATCTCCATCATCTTTTTTTCTGAGGTGATAGGGTCATGTACACCAGCATGCAAAGAAATTCAGTGAAAATTAAAATCGACTCAAAATGCCATGCGCGAGGCCATGCGAAATAAAAATCCAAAGAAAAAATGCGGATTATCCATGCATTTTTCTGTTTTACTCCATTTCTGGTCACGAGACCGGAAAGCAAAGCTGGGTGGGTAAGAAACTTCAACAACACGCGAGAAAGAGTGACAGAGAGCAGTAAAAATGGCTGTTCGCGAACCTATCGGCCGGCCGGGGCTCCCTGTCCGTATAGATTAACCGCACAAAAATAACGATATCTTTCTTGGGAATAAAGCAATAATTATCATTCGTTATAGTTACGGCTAAAATGAGCTGACTAAACCCATTTTTGTTTGTACCGTTGCGGACTTTTTAAAGTGGACGACAAATGACAGATTTTTCAGGATTCTGGCCTGAACCCAGGCCTGAACGTCGCATGACAGCAAGCCAACTCGTTGACATTGTCGTCCACTCTATTTTGGCCGCAACCGTACATAGAAAAACGATTACTTACCCTAACATCGACCCCAACACTCCCAACATTTGACTGAAGACGCGAATAAGATAGGTAAAAGTGATTCGGAATACTGAGGGCTAGTAGCGTGTTAACGACTGTAATGACAGAGAGCCTATTTTCACGGGGAGATCCGTCGTCCACAGGCTAGCCAACTGTTCCTAGACTTAGAGTGAAACAACAAATGCAACACAAACAACACATACTACAGTCTGTTCACCGATAAAACGGACTTTTTTGAATTTCAGTGATGTAACCTATAGCAAACAAAAGCACCAAAGACTGTAACAACACAGGCGCGTTTGGAACTAATATTAGTTTTGTTCGGTTGGTAGTCTTACCCGGGCAAATTATTCCTACGCCAAGCCAATGGCATTACATTCAGCGAGTTTGACACTTACGTACGATTTCTAACCTCCATTTCTCTATGATGTTTGTTATTTTTAGTCGGCTCGGCTGTTGTGATGTTGTGTAATAGAATCAGCTTCATTCAAAAAAATTATTTTCTCATTAATTAAAATTGGTATTAAACTGGTGTTATTTAAAATTACCATAGCACTTAGCTGTGATTAGCGGAAATAAGCACCCCTTTCTAACTGGAATTTTAAATTTCGCGGGTAACGCTCGGGGACTACTTTTCAAGTGGAGGAATCTGGTGGTCCTTTCTATCAGTGTATAGAGTATAATAAGGGTATACTTATGTTGAGGGCTTCGAGCCAGCCAAAAAAGTCTAGAATAGATCATAGTGTTATCGGTGCGCAAAAAAATCCTGCATTTTGTGATACAAACAATAACTTCGGCACTAGGGTAGTGACCACTATTGGAAAATATAAAAAAAAATCATACTAATCGAATGTAGACCTTTAATAAGAAGATGAAAATTGAGAAAAAACAGTTCCAAGTGTCTCATAATCTGCCTTGAAAGTGGCTACTTTTGCGAACGATTTCAAATCTACCGAGCTGTAAGGCGGGCTGTGACGTTTCAATCTTTTGACAGTAGTGGGGATGACCCCACCTCCGTTGCCTGTGTGTCAGTGTTGACGTTGACGTTTGCCAGCATAACATAAGCACTGAAGTCTGATGTAGTTTTGAAATATTCATAAATCATGAAAGATTTTACCAACTTTCCATATTTCCAAGCAAAACATCTTAACAACACGAATCACCGCACACAATATTACCGTTAACCGTTAACAATATAACAATCAGCTGTTATGAGCGTTGACGGGTTGACGCTAGTGATTTTTGTAGTAAGTTCTGTAGTGTTGTCAAGCCTGCTTCTCCGCCTATGAAAGATTGTGACGTCATCGCGCCAAATTTGAAATCATCGAAAACTTTCATGATTTTTTTTTACCAAGAAAACTTACGAAAAAAATCTGTTAACTATATAGCGTCACTTATCAAGAAGTGAACTTTAAAAAAATATAGTAAAAAAAAATCGGTCACTACCCTGAATAATTTTATCCGCTGTTCTTTTCGATTACCCCTTGCTAGACCGGGATTTGGGGGGTGCAAAAAAGGGGACAACCATTTTTTGCTGCAAGCACTGAACTGAAGTTTTATTATTCGAAGTCGAAGTTTTTCCTGTTGAAGTAAGAGTTTTTCTTGTTTCAAGTCTGAATTCCATGTTTTGAGACAAAACTCGAAGGTTTTGCATTTGAAGTCGAAATTTCAAAATAAAAGTCGGAGTAGTCTTGTTCAAAGTCGAAGTTTTTCGTGTTCCAAGTTAAAATTTCTGAATAAAACTCGAAAGTTTTTCAAAGACAAAAAGCTTTGCGTGTTTCAAGTCGAAATTTTTCGTGTTTGAGGTGAAAGTTTCGAGATAAAGTCGAAGTTTTTATATTTCAAGTCAAACTTTCGGGATCAAAGTCGAAATTTTTCATTTTTGTTTTTGAGGGAAGTTTTTGATGAAAGTCGAGTTTTTTTTGTGTTTCAAGTCGAAATTTTTTGTGCTCAAAGTCGGAAGTTTTATTGCCCAAACTCATGGTTTTTCGTGTTGATGAAGTCGGATTTATAGATAAAGATCGAAGGTTTTTGCATTTGAAGTCGCAATTCCGAAATGAAAAGTCCAAATATTTCGTGTTCCAAGTTGAAATTTCGAGACTAAAAGCACAGTTTTTCGTGTCACAATTGGAAATTTCCGAAATTTCCTGTTCAAAGTCACTTTTCCGAGCACTTTTCCGATATCAATATCGAAGTTTTTAGTTTTTCTTGCTTATCGTCACAACTCGCGTCACAAATTCGAAGTGAAAGTTGAATTTTTGTGGTAAAAGTCGAAATTTTTCGTGATAAGGGTCGCAGTTGTTGTCGGAACACAGAGATAAAATTCGAAGGTGTTTGCGTCTGAAGTCGAAATTTCGAAATAGAAGTCGAAGTTTGTTTGTTTGAAGTAGGAGTTTTAATGTTTGGGGTCAAAGTTTTTCGTATCAAAATGGCAGTTATGTTCGTGTTGATAGAGTCTAAAAATCGAGCTAAAAATGGAGTCAAAGTCGAAGGTTTTCGCGTTTGAAGTCGGAATTTTGAGATAGAAATCGAAGTTTTCATATTTCAAGTCGAAATTTTTTGTATTTAAAGTTTGCACTAATGGTTTATCTGTTTTAAATACAGGGTGCTCTGAGCTTATAAGAGAGTTCGACAGAACATTTGAGGAAATGTTCCAAAAGCTGCAGAAAAATACTGAAAAAAAATAAATGTTGGAACATTAAAACTTTTCAATTTCGTTACCTGTAACTATTTTTCTGAATTCTTACAAATGAACTGGAAGACTTTCTTCAACTGCTGAATGCTCGGCTGAATATGTTTTGTAATTTTATTTTCTTTAATAAGGTATTTTTCAAGAAACCCAAAAATGCAAAAAAAAAATAAAAATAAGTTTGCAATAGCTCTTATTTGCGATGAGCGGCAAAAAGTTAAGTGTCGATCAAAACGAGATGATGGGAACTTGCTGTAGGAAATTCTCATAAATTGAAAGCTCTACCTGCAATTTGCTGCTTCCGATTTGTCTTCTTCCGGATTATTAGCATCAAGTAGGTCTAGGTGCATACATAAGTACTTCATAAATGGATCGTAAAAAATAATTAGATCGAAATAACTTAATAAGGATAAGTTTTCCAGAAATGTTACATGCCCGGGACCAATCATTTTCAAAGACAAAAGAGAACTTGAGGAAAAAGGGAATAAGAAGCACAAAATTCAGAAGTTTGCACAAAAATTGGAACATTACTTATCTGGCTTGACGAACTACCAGTTGGTGAACGATCAAATCAGAGCAATTTTTATCCATGAGTTTTTTTTTTCCTTCCATCTTGTATACCACTCAAGATATTTCGAAACTTCTTGCAATATACACGTTTTCAATTATATGAAATCGAGTATGAAATAGACGATCCGCCTTTGGTACTATGCAACCAGTAATACAAATCGACCATCTATTTTGACATTAGTATCACCAGTGCCGTGCGTTCTCTTGCAACTGTCAAGTCTCACACAAAAAATTGAGAAAAATCATATCCAAATATCTGAAAGAATAATTCCGTAATGAAAATTTTTGCAAGAGTGGCTTTTTTTCAATTTAACGCGGAATTTGAAACTATGAACAGATTTCAAAAATAATTTGAGGGGTAAAAAGGGGAGAACACCGTCTATTATCAGCGCCCTTAAAAATATTTGATTTAACGCTATATTCTTTTCCGATGGAGACCTACAAGGTATTTTAGTAAATCTTGCTTCAAACTTGACCAAAATCGATTGAACGGTTCGAAAGTTATGACAAAAAGAAGATTTTCAAAAGTCAACTTCAACACCCCGTATTTTTTTGAGGGAGCATTTTGGTTGTGTTATTTTTCTATTTCATTTTTATTGGCGAATCATCCCTCATAGTTCGTAACAACCAGTACCTAACACCCTGTAAAGAAAGGGTCGAGGCTGGCATACGAAGTTTCAAAGTCCGTTTCTTGATATTACATATAGCAAAAAATCAATTTTGGCCCCCTGTGTAAAACCTATCAAGAAGCGAGTGAGAGGCATAATGTTATATTTTTGTGAGTCAGGAGGACTAGGAGAATCGTTTCTCAAAGTTTGATCGGTTAAACCTGGGACAGCCTGTATGTACGGTATAAAAGGATTATCAACACAGGGTGACCACGAAACTAGAACAGACAAGCAGAAGTTGCAGTAGAAGCAGAAGCGGAAGAAATGATTCAGTATCTCACTAAATCACCCCTGTATAATTATGATAGAATTTTTCAAATCGAACATCGAGGTCAAAAGTTACAGGAACACTTTTTATTTCAGTGTTCCACTTCAGTTGTTTTTCTTTTTTCAATGAACCATAAGCCCTTTAAATTCTTCTGTGTTACGCCACTGGATTTGAGAACATTATTAGCGTGCGTGTTTATGGTGTACGAGTATAGGTAGGTGAGTTCGGCAATTCAACTCCATTCCCTCTTTTTACTCCGTACACACTTAAGCCGTTCGGTTATTCCCTTCGGAGTGAGTGGCGTCACTCGCTTTTCCGTTCGGCTTTTCGTTTCGGCGCAAATAGAGTTCACTCCGAAAGCACCACATAAATAGGTGGGGTTTGTGGAGCAGGCATGCGCACAATACGCGTGATCAGTTTGACAGCATTATTTTGACAGTTTCTTAATTTCTCATGTTCTCAATTTCCGTAATTCTTGAATTGATTACGGTGTGGTGTGTGCAATCGTCGTGTCGAAACAGTCGAAACCCAAGAATGGAATCTCCAGTAGGCTGTTGTGGCGTCTGCGGGTTGTCAGGCCCTTTGCCTGCCATTGAGGCCCATTTCATGTCCACACATGTGGAGGAAGAGCAACCGCAGCAGACTGAACAGGAGACCCCATCACCCAAGGACCTCGCGAATGAAAACACCCAAGGAAAGCCAGAGGCCCGTCGTGGTGAAAAAATGTGGACTCAAGAAAATACCCTCTTCCTGCTAGATTTGGTCAAGAGCCATGATGAGGAATTTTCCAACTCCGTTAAAAAAAATGTGTGGAAAAAAATTGGTTTTGTTTTGTTGCTTGTTTGTTTATGCTTTTCCTTGTCTTGTAACTTGTAACTTGTTTATAACCCAACTATTTGCAACTGACACTACAGTGACAACTGACAACTAGTGACATTGACATTTACGCGTTCCTCGGTGCGTTCAGTAATTTTCACTCCCTTTGCTCTTTAAACCACGTGACAAAAATCCGCTCCTGTTCCACTCCAACCCCGTGACGAAAAGCCGAACTCACCTTGTGTATCGGACGGCTACTTGTGGGACCACAAAATACAAATTCTTCACTTTGTCCGCTCGCTATTGAGAGCAAGAGGAGGCAATGGAATACCTGTTTCTACGATTCCATAGAAACTGAACAATAGAACAGAGCGGCCTGCTTAGCGAATATCCCTCGAAATATCCCAAAAGTGCTTCACTTTGCCCGTGGGGAATTTTACTTTTTTCTTGAAATTTTCTGAAGAGAAACCTTGAATGGTACAGGGTGTTAATTTGAAAAGTTGTCACCCCTGATTTCTCGCCGCCAAAATTTTTCACTGGAAAACGCCGAGACAGGTCGATTTTTGTTTCGAGGGGGACATCTAGGATACATCGAATGTCAAATTTTTACCTTCAACCCCTCCTCCCCATCCCACCTTACTTTAAAATGTCAAATAGCATTGCATATCTTGTGGTACATCAAACTGAAGGCAATACAATTCTCTTTCCGCCAAACATATTTGTAATTTTCTGAAACCACCCCTAACCCTTGTGAAAATCCTCTCTTAATGAAAGGAAAATTTTTCCCTTATAAACTCCCGATTTTAAGAGTTCTCTGTACGCTTAAAGCAGCTCCGACTAAAAGGCCTCTAAATCGAAGGCGGTTATTCTCTTCCAACTGGTATTTGGTGATTATACTTCATGTCTCCATAAAAACATGTGAAAGGAAAAAATCCGAGAAAAGCCGATCACAGCCGAAGATAGTCAAATTTTACGGGCGCCATCCTAGGGCCTTCATTTGACTTGGAAGAAAATTCCTTTTTCCAAGATGGACTTTCTACAGTATTCTGCACCAACGTACCGGGTGATTTTTCAATAAAATATCTGGAGCCGAAGTTTTTCGGCTGTGAAAATTGTTAAAACAATGCTCCAAAATTTGGAGCTTCATATCTTCGGCTGAAATTTTTTTACTGAAAAACCACCCGGTACGATTGTGCAGAATACTGTTGAGAGTCCACCCTGAAAAAATTATTATTGTTTCAAGTCAAATAAAGGCCCTAGGGTGGCGCGCGTAAGATTTGACTATCTTCGGCTGTGATCGGTTTTTCTCGGATTTTTTTCCGTTAACATGTTTATATAGAGATATGAAGTGGAATCTCCAAATGCCAGTTTAAAGAAAATCACCGGCTTTGATTTAGAAGCATTTTAGTTGGAGCCACTCTGAGCGTACAGAGGACTCTTAAGGACGGAGTTGAATTGGTAAAATAGGCGTTGCGAAATCAATCCCTGACGGATTGATTTAGCAACGCTTATTTCACCAATTCAGCAGAAACAGGTCGATTTTTATTTCAAGGGTGTCATCTAAGACACGTCGTATGCTCGCACGTATGTCCAAATTTTCACTTTCAACCCCTTCGCCCCCACTCTACCTTACTTAAAAGGGGTAGTTTCAAAAAATTTGAAATATGTTTGACGGAATGGTAGGTATATTGTAAAACAAGTGTTACAATGACGATTTTTGTAATACGACTAAGTTTGATTAACGATTAACGAGCCGCGAGGCGGCAGAAGAAGAAGCATCGATTGCAATACATAATTGCAAAATATACAGGGAAAATGTTCCTTATCAAATAAATCAATTTGACCTGTCAAGCCGTTTTTCAAAAATTCTTACAGGGAAAAAAACAGCTTTCGAGACTTTACACGTTCTCTGTATGTACAGGTGTCTCACTCAAAATTGACCCCCCCCCATTATTTTTCTTACCAAATTTTCAAATATCGAATTTGATCCTCAAAAAATTCTCATCTGAAGGAAGCTTTTTTTCTTGTAAATTTTTTCTTGCATTTTTTGAGTCTCAAGTCGAATTTTTAGCATGTCAATATTATACAGAGATTTTCTCGGGGATTTCAGGAGCACAATTTTTATATAATTATAGCCTGATTATTTCTCTCGATATTTCTACATTAGATCGGAAGATACTTTTCAAATGAATTAAAAAATATACTACACTCATGTTTTTGATTTACAGTCAGTGAAAAAAAAAACGTGTATGCTTTCTTTCGTAGAAAAAACTGACACACATCAATATCTGGTCACATTTCATGTCCAATTTAACTCCAAAGTAAAACAAAAAAAAATAAAATAAAAATTGATGTGTGTTAGTTTTTTCACAAAAAAGGCGTTTTTTTTCACTGGAGCACTCTTGCACTTTTGTTGACTGTAAGTAAAAATTTGAGTGTACATATATTTGAATTCAGTTGGAAAAGATCTTTCAATCTATGTAGAGATATACAGGGTGTTTCAATAAATCATTTTTCTGGTATCCCTGTATACTATTGACATTGACATGTTAAAATTTCGACTTTAAATTCAAAAAGCGAAAAATTATTATTGAAGAAAAGCGAGAAAAAAGTTTACGTCTGATGTAAAGTTGAGAATAAAAAGAATAATGAGAGGGTCAATTTTAAGTGAGACACCCTGTAGGTACAGGTGTATCACTTTCAAACGATCAAACTAGAGGACAAAATTCTCCTAGTCCTGCTGATTCAGAAAAATATTTACGCATTCGCTTGCTTCCTAAAAGAAAAGTTACTGTTTCAAAGTTCAATTTTTTCGTTTTTTTTGAACAATAAAACTAGTGATGTGAGTTCAGAAATTTTCCGTCTCCGGAAAAAAAAAATTCCGGAAAATTTTCCGAGCGAAATTTGGAAATTTTCCAAAATTTCAAATTTGCCGCGAGTTTGAGAGTAAGAAGATGCGAATCAGTCTCGGATTCGGTGAACTTAACTTCACTCCTCACTCTAATTGATGAAAAAATCTTGACAGATCAATGATACAATGTTAGAATGCTAGTAAGACTATTTATTTCCCATTTTCAAGTGCTTAAAATTATATTTTTGTGAATTAGGCTATTATTGCATCACAGTATATTATAATTATATAATATGCCTATTTGGTGTTGTTGAAATAGGAAAATTATGAACAAGACAACATGTCCAGTTTCAGTCAATTCTGAACCCTTGCGGAAAATTTCCGGAAATTTTCCGGAAAATTTCCGGAAAAATTTCCGAGTTTTAAATTTCCGGAAAATTTACATCACTAAATAAAACTCATGATCATGAATGGTTGAAACATTTTGACACCCTGTATCTTTTCCAGGAAGAAAGTGAGGTGTATGCAGGATTGCAGGGTGGTTCATCCTAGCGTAAAGGTGCGTTCAGTCAGCTTATTTAGCCGCAAGTTTTAATTTTAGTCGCAAGCACAGCGACGCCCATTGGCTCTTATGAACCAGCCTCCTCAGAACAGCCAATAAGCGATGCAGCGCTTACGGCTAAAAGTAAAACTTGCGGCTAAATAAGCTGACTGAACGCACCTTAATTATCCCATAGCGGCCTTACCGTTCAAGATAGGAAAAAAAGATGTAAGAAAAAAGTTATATGGTTTGATAAGACCTATGATCTGAAATTATTTTCAGCTTACAGTTTGTCCCATTTTGACGGATTGAACGAAGCGTCATTATTTTAAATGAAACATACAGGGTGATCCGACTTCTATGTCATTGAACTTAAGGATCGATAGAGAATGAAAAATGAAGGGGACTTTCTCCAGGAAACATATTTGAAAATGTCTAATAACAGAGATACAGCCTTTCAAAGTTGGAAATAAATAATCGTTTCTTCCGCATAACTTCTGAACCGTTCAACCGATTTGATTCAAAACAGAACCAAAGGTTTGCTGAAATTATCCCCTGTCGAACAATCATAACATGTTCCATAAAAAACTTTCAGGGGCGTAGACATTAGCGGGTGTCCCTACTTTCCCCCCCTATTTTTTACCCCCCTGGTTATTTTTGGAAACTGTTCATAATATGTAATATGTATTGAATTCTACGTTCAATTTAGAAGAAAAAGTCACTCCCGCAAAATTTTGATTAGAGGCTTCGTTTAGGAGATATTTGAGTTTGCAATTTTGGAAAACATCCCGAAAGCGCCACTTTCCAGAGCCCAAATTGTTTTTTTTCCTGAAAATTTCTCGTGTTCTGGAAAAAATGGTGGTTTATCAACTTAGAAATTCTAGAAAACCTATTTCAGCTGAGAAATCATGAGTTTTTTTTAGATTTTAATTTTCAGACCTTTGAAAGTTGTGCTTTTGAGATGTTTTCGAAACCTTCAATCCTAAATATCTCCCAAACAAAACGAGAAACAAAGCCTCTAATCAGAATTTTGCAAGAGTGATTTTTCCTTCAAAATTGAACGTAGAATTCAAAATTATGAACAGTTTCCAAAAATAACCAGGGGGGTAAAAAATAGGGGGGGGGGAAGGGGGGGGGAAGGGGTGTCCAGTAGGGACACCCGCTAATGTCTACGCCCCTGAAAGTTTTTTATGGAACATGTTATGATTGTTCGACAGGGGATAATTTCAGCAAACCTTTGGTTCTGTTTTGAATCAAATCGGTTGAACGGTTCAGAAGTTATGCGGAAGAAACGATTATTTATTTTCAACTTTGAAAGGCTGTATCTCTGTTGTTAGGCATTTCTCAAATATGTTTTCTGGAGAAAGTCCCCTTCATTTTTCATTCTCTATCGATCCCTTAATTTAATGACATAAAAGTCGGACCACCCTGTTTGTACACATATTTTTTTGCATTTTTGTGTTCAGCTTTTTCAACTGTCTTATGCTTGTATTTTTGTTTTTCAATTGTGGGGCAGGGGCAGTGCTACCAACTAAAAATTGAAAAAATCAAACTTCATGATTTTCAAAGTATAATCAATTTCCGAGTCAATTTCACGGGTATCTGCATTAGAGCAAGCTATGGAAAAATTATTTTTTGTTGGTAGGAATGAGTAGGAATCCATAACCGTCGTCGCAGATAATTTGTGCAAATGTGGTATGTGAAAAGGTTAGGTATTGTGGCAGATGTCAGTCATGACACCCGTCGCGCGGTGTGATGCACATCAAGTCAAAATGTTTAGTTTTATTGGGGAAAACAGATAAACACGTGTTCCTCGGAGTGTAAATTTGCTGGACACCGTCTTCACTGGTTGGTGGGTCTTTGCTTGTGCTCTGGTTCTGGTAGTGGCGGCCAGTGAGCCAGTGTATAAAATGACGCCAAATGAAGTCAGCGGCAGCACTAAAGGGAAGAACAATTAATGAAAATGCCTGTCCAGTGGCCCCAGTGAGGTTGAGAAAATTCGCTTCCATGGACATTGATTTATGGAGTTGCACTGTACAAGACAAGACAGTCGAGACACGACGCGTGAGTGCACTCTGTGTTGGAAGATCCTCTCAACATGAAATTATTGAGCATTTCATGTCCCTTCTTCATCTTCTTCTGGCTTGTATGCTGTTTTAGTGTTGTAGAGCACGTAGTACTTCCCACTATCAGTCCTACTTCCCTTTAGTGCTGCCGCTGACTTCCTTTGGCGTCATTTTATACACTGGCTCACTGGCCGCCACTACCAAAGCACAAGTAACCGACGGTGTCCAGCTAATTGACACTCCGAGGAACACGTGTTTATCTGTTTTCCCCACGAACCTGTAATATAGCTGGACTGCTAATACCCCAGATTCCCCCAACATTTTATGACCCCCCCTCTGGAAGTCGCCATCTTATTATGCACCAGTGGACTCAAACGTTTAGTGGCGGCCTCGATGGTAGCTCACAATTTGCAACCGAGAAGTTTTTTGTATTGATGACTGTGACTAGATATTCGATTTCATGAATATATAATTTTAGTGTGTATTGATATAATTTTTAGCTAAATTTGTTGCCGATCCATGAAGATTTGCAAGAGTTTACTGAAATTAAATAGAACGTTTGAAGTTCACTGGAATAGTTTTCGCTCGGTGACAGTTGTGCCTAGCTGTCAGTGCAGCCCGCCGTGCCCGCGCGCCGTCCGCCGTCTTGATTTCCGCGAGCTTGACGCGCGCCACTCTAACTGACACTGTCAGATGTTTTTGTTATTGTTGATGTTCGCGACCATTTTTTCATCATTCGCGTCAAATTTGGTAAGTAAAAGCTAAAATTTTAAATATTTCATATCGTAAATAACGCAAATGTTTATTTATTCAGGAATAACATGGAAAAAGGGCAACCGCGGCGCATCTGTGGAGGCGCTTATTGTTTTGTGCCGGGATGCCACAACAAGTTTCATGCTGCAAATCCGGGAGTCTTCTTCCACAGCCACAGGTAAGAATTTCACACCTCAAGTTGTGTACCCCATTGAAATATGCGATATTTTTCCAGAATTCCTATAAGCAACAATAGAAGTCACTGGCTAGTCGCTATTCACAGGATGGAGGAGGAAGCCTGTAATGTAGTGTAGTGATTGGTGGAGCATGTTTGTTTAGAACACTTTGGCAAAAATGATTTCTGGCGCGGTGGCGCAATAAAGTTGTTGAAAAGTAATGCTGTATCTACTTTTACTGCCTGCAAGAACACCTCCGACCTCCGCATAACCAACCACTGTCACTGGTGACGTCTCTCGTGACGTCTATTGAAAATTTTAGGTTAAAATGACAATGCCAATACTTTATAAATCATGTCATCTACACCATTGTGCCAACCCTTGAAAACCAAAACCCAACGTCAACATAATCTCATGGCGGCGCCCGCTTGGCGTCATTTCCCCCTCTGTTATCATCTGTCCAGCTATATTACAGGTTCGTGGTTTTCCCCAATAGGTCGTATCGACGTGACGTCACGCTCCTGAAAATCGGCCATATTGTAGGAGCTAATCAAACTGACTTTTATCACATCAACTAGAGTGTCACAAAGTTCATGTTTTCAATGACCCAGAAGATGGTAGTTTGCTCTGCTCGCTGTGTATATGGCTGTTCGGCCACCTACTTCCGCATGGGAGCATCGGTTTTCACTGTTTTGGACTACCCTGAAGTGTTGATATCCCGTGGAGATCGAGCGCAGGAATGATCTGAACAACGGAAATCCTGATGGCTTTATCGAGCAAGTCGAAGAAATTATCTCAACAGAAAGTTCACAAGAGACTTGAAAGCTTGCAGAGAACACTTCTTGCGTGCGGTAGGTCGTGTGCTTCTTCTGCTTTATGGGCTATGAGTTGCTTGACTGAGAACGTTTCTGTACCCAACACAAGTAGCCTACAAGGGCATCCCGCGTTGTGTTTTTGCATCATATCCAATGTGTAGTCGAGATTTTGATTTACCGGCTCAAATGGGTCACACTACAAACACAGCACCGCAAGTTTCTACTCGCGGCTGGGCAAATCATCGTTAGCAAGCGTCTTGCTGTAATTGCTTGACAACTTCGACAATCATGTCAGTCTTGATGTAGGTATGTGACAAATCTAAATCTCAGTCAGCTGTTTTTGATTAGCTTCCACAAAATGGCCGCCTCGTCGATATCACCTATAAAACTAAACATTTTGACTTGATGTGCATCACACCGCGCGACGGGTGTCATGACTGACATCTGCCACAATACCTACCTAACCTTTTCACATAACACATTTACACAAACTTTCTGCGACGACGGTTATGGATTCCTACTCATTCCTACCAACAAAAAATATTTTTTCCATAGCTTGCTCTAATGCAGATACCCGTGAAATTGATTATACATATCAATCATATCATAACTAACTTTTTTCAAATGGCATGCCCCCAATTTTATAACGTTATCCGATACATTTTTGTTATCCTTTTTCGTTTTTACTAGGGGTACCCTTCCCTTGACCCTTCCCCTAAACTCGAGCCTGAACTTCATATTTTCCGAGACAATCGGAAGTTTTCACGACATTTGCTATTTTTGTGACTTTTTTTGTCAAATAATGATAATAATAATAATAATAATAATAATTGAGTCGGCCGTGATGAATGACACTAATGACAGACAAGCCAAAAAGTACGCAGGTGTCAGTTAGTCAGTCTGAATATTGTCGAACACGGAAAAATGGCTGTACGCGAGAGGAAATGATTGATCGGCCGACTCAAACTTCTGATTATCTCGAAAAATATGAAGTTCAAGGATAGCCGAAAGGATAGCTATCGGATAATAAAAGCTATCGGATCGAGTTATAAAATTAGGGGCATGCCATTTGAAAAAAATGAGTTATGATACTTTGAATATTTTAAAGTTTGATTTTTTATTATGAACGCCAAGAATACATCATAAAATATATTAAAAAAATATATACATATCATAATCGCAACATTTTGACATTGGGATATTGGTCCTTGACTTGACTATCACTGTGTCAAATTTCATTTCTTAAGGTGCGTTCAGTCAGCTTATTCAGCCGCAAGTTTTAATTTTAGTCGCAAGGGCAGCGACGCCCATTGGCTCTGACGAACCAGCCTCCTCAGAACAGCCAATAAGCGATGCAGCGCTTACGACTAAAATTAAAACTTGCGGCTAAATAAGCTGACTGAACGCACCTTTAGTTTTGAAAAGCAAGGCCGCTGCAATTTTTTTAAGCAAAGTGAGCACTGTGAAAATGCGTTTTTTTTTCAGTTTTCAATTTTTAGTTGGTAGCACTTCCACACAATTGAAAAACAAAAATATAGGCATATGACAGTTGAAAAAGCTGGACACGAAAATGCAAAAAAATATAGGTGTTCCATTAAAAAAATTAACGTTTCGGCAGTCCCGTCAAAATGGGACACCCGTCTGTATAGCTGAAAATAATTTTAGATCATAAGTCTCATCAAACCATATTATATTAACATCTTTTTCTTCTATCTTGAACGATAAGACCGGTATGGGATAATCACGCTAGGATGGACCATCCTGTATAATAGGTATGTGAAATTTTTCTGAATCAGGAGGACTAGGAGCATCTATTCCTAAAGTTTGATTGCTTAGAAGTGGGACACCTGTAGATATGTAGGTAGGGAAGAATCCTCGTAGGTCCCACATAATGTGTAAACTATTTTGTGACATTTATTTTGATAATATAAATATCAAGTGTCACCACACCACAGAGCAATCAAGCGACGAAAGAAATTTTGAGCAACTTCCTTCGTCAGTCTGAGCCGATGTCTGGCTGCTGTTAGAATAAAAGAGAGCTCTAAATCTGGTCGAGAAATCTGGTACATATCAAAGAGTTGTGTTGAAGCCGCGATTTAAATATTTTCAGTGAATAGAAGGCTTAGATTTTGAACGTCAAGGCTCTGACGTACGACATACAGGGTGGTACAACTGCTACGTGAGACACCCACCTGTCGACGACGGCCTGCCTTTTGGGCGCGTTGAGGTCGGACGGATGGTGCTGCAAAGGCGACAGTCCCGGGGGCTGTGGGACGGCGGGGGGGACGGTCCCTCCACCGTCGAGGCAACCCCCCGGACCAGAGCCGGCTCGATCCAGCGTGTCTCAAAATGCTTTTTGAACAAAATCGCGCGCACTTCAATTACGTCTCATCACACGCGCCGGCCTTTGTGAAACACCCTGTACACAACATAACCTTCCTCGTTATAAAAACACGCACACACGCACCACTACTACGACTACTATTACTACAGAAGAAAAAAAACGGTCGTCTTTTCAGTCTTTCAAGTCACCCACACGTCTCTCGCCCTCACTGCGTCGTATCCATGTGCATTTTGAGCACTCGAAAACATGTGCGTTTTGACATTTCCGGGGGAAGGAGGTGTGGGGGGAGAATCGTTACAACTTTTGCATAGTGGGCCGTGAATCTGGTGTCATTCGTGTAGTAAACAAAACGGCAAACTCGCGACTCTCCGGGCTCTTTTTTCAAAGTGCCGGCCTCGCAGACGACCAAGTGATGAATTAAACTGGCGGTGAAAAGGCCCCGGCGAAGCGTAGGTGAAATGTTTGGTTAGGTCCTTGTCACTTTTTGCACTCTCGGAATGTTTATGTTAGGAACACACTCGCTGGAGAGCCGTTGATCGGAGAGGAAGTGCCGAAGAACTTGGGGGAGTTTTGCTGTCGGTGGCGTCGGGAACACACGAAATTGAATTTTGTGACGGGCGTCGGGACGCTGCGGAGCGGTTCCGAGACGAGTTTCACAATAACGGGGGTCGAGACGGCGATGGGAAACAAACGAACGCGGAGCTGTGACTTTCGCTTGTTGTGGACACGGCCATCTTGGTTGTGTAGCGTGCCAGTACTGCCACCTGCCAAATGCAATGATCGGTGCCTGCCTGCTTGATCGTCGCGTGCGCGTCCTCACGACTGTGCACGAACGGCACACGAGCGCGGCACGCAGGGCCGTGTTTGAATTTTTTCGCGGCCAGGGTTCGGATCGGCCGCCGCCGCGCCTCGGCCGGCGTAGGGGGCGGCAGTGGCTTCCCCACTGGGCCCACTAGACCAGGGTTGGTTGTTTAAAAACAAAATGTCTCAAACAAATGTGTTGAATTGTTTGAAACATGTTTTTTACTTCTCATCGAATTCTTCAAAAAATGAGAAGTAAGTAAGGTAATCGCGAAAAAAATAATATAAAATTCTTATTCGTTTTTTGGACTCCCCGTATGCTAGAACATCTGTCGAAAAAAATTCCGTATCGGTCGGTCTGTATTAGGTGTCCCGAAATTAATGCAACAAAATTCACAGGGAGCTAGAAAATTGAAAAATAAGGCGACTTTCCCAATAAAAGTACCCTCGCAAACGTAATAACGGAGATACAGGTCTTCAAAGTTGATATTTAAAAACAGTTTTTTTTCACAACATTTGAACCGTTCAACCGATTTCATTTAGATGCAAACCAAAGTTTACTAAATTAGATCTCTATTAAACAATGACCACACATTTCATCAAACATTTTTAGGGGCGAAGATAATAAGGGGTACCTTCCCCCTTTTTCCCTCTATTTTTCCTATAAACCTGTTCCTATTCCCTAAACCTATAATAAAAAATTGTTTCCAGCTATACAGGTTGCCCCATTTTGACGGGATCAACGAAACGTCAATTTTTTTGAATGGAACACCCTATATTTTTTTGCATTTTCATATTCAACTTTTTCAATTGTCTTATGCCTGCATTTTTGTTTTTCAATTGTGTGGTAGTGCTACCAACTAAAAATTAAAAACTGAAAAAAATCGCATTTTCACAGTTTTCCTGAAAAAATCGTAGCGGCCTTGCTTTTCTAAACTAAGAGATGAAACTTGACATGGTGATAGTCAAGTCAAAGACCAATTACCCAATGTCAAAAAAGTGCGATTTCTTGATACAGGGTGTTCGAAAAAAACATCAAACTTTATAATTTTCAAAGTATCATAACTCATTTTTTTCAAATGGCATGCCCCTAATTTTATATTGTTATCTGATAGCTTTTCTTATCCTCTTTCATTTTTTTAAAAGTACCCTACCCTTGAACTCCATTTTTCTTGAAATAATCGAGAATTTCCACAAAATTTGATATTTTTGGGGTTTTTTCAAAACTTGAGTTGGCCGTGATGAATGACAGACAAGCCAAATAGTACGCAACTCCCAGTTAGTCAGTCTGACTATTTTAGAATAAAGAAAAATGATTTTACGCGAGAGGAAATGATTGATATGATATTCTGGTACTAATCCAGATATCCAAGATCCCAATTTGTTTTCTTTTTGCGTTGAAGAAATTTTTTTTGTCGACAATATTCAGACTGACTAACTGACAGCTGCGTACTATTTGGCTTGCCTGTCATTCATCACGGCCAACTCAATTCTTGGGGAAAAAAAACAAAAAAAATAGCACATTTTGTGGAAATTTCCGATTATTTCCAAAAAAAATGAATTCTAAGGGTAGAGTACCCCTTGTAAAAATGAAAAAGGATGAAAAAGCTATCAGATAACATTATAAAATTAGGGGCATGCAATTTGAAAAAGATGAGTTATGATACTTTGAAAATTATAAAGTTTGATGTTTTTTTGAAAACGCTCTATATCAAGAAATCGGAATTTTTTGACATTGGGATATTGGTCTTTGACTTGACTATCACCATGTCAAGTTTCATCTCTTAGTTTTGAAAAGCAAGGCCACTACGATTTTTTCAAGCAAACTGTGAAAATGCGATTGTTTCAGTTTTTAATTTTCAGTTGGTGGCACTGCCTCACAATTGAAAAACAAAAATACAGGCATAAAAGACAGTTAAAAAGTTGAACATGGAAATGCAGAAAAATATAGGGTGTTTTATTTAAAAAAAATTGACGTTTCGTTAATCCCGTCAAAATGGGAGACCCTGTATATCTGAAAATAATCTTAGGTTATAGGTGTCAAGGTCTCATCAAACCATATAGCTTTTCTCTCACATCTTTTCCTCTATCTTGGAACGGTAAGACCGCTATGGGATAATTACGCTAGGATGGGCCACCCCCTGTATGTACAGGTTGTCCAGCTTAAACGTCATTAAATTCAAGGATCGATAGAGAATCAAAAATTTAGGGGACTTTTTCCAGAAAACATATTTGAGAAATAGCCCAGGCGCCAGGGAGCAAAAATCAGCTCAATAAGGAAATAATTGTTTCCTGGCTGGAAACTAGCTTAAAACAATCTGTGTGGCTTAGGTTTTGACATACTAATTTCCCCCCTTCCGGAAATGTCGGCGTCATGTCGCCATCATCAACAAGAAGTGCACCAGCGTGGTTTTTGCCGAATATCTTGATTTTAGGCCATCTGACAGCAAAAGTTGTAAGAAGTCATTTTGAAACCAATGAAATTCTCTACGGAATAGTTTTAAAATGACCCTTCTGCGACCTATGGTTTTTGAGATAGAGCTTCTGGAAGCGAGAGGCATTGTCGTAAAAGCTCCATGGCCACTTGACTCGAAAAACTAAAATGTCGATGTGACAAAAAAAATTCAAAATGAGATTTCTCGAGAATCCTTCATGCTATAGTTGCGGTGATGGTCTTAAACTCCTCCTCTTGAATCGTTGATTACGAATATAGAAAATTCAAAAACGTCACATTGTACATATACAGGGTGTACTGAGAGAATCAAATCAGATCAGAGAAATTTTACATATTTCTTCGATTTAGCCTATATGCGACACTCTAAGCACCTAACACGAGTCCAATATCAATATGGATTTGCTCTATAAGCTTCACTTAATACACTAAATGAGTGGTCAGGTCACAGCTTAACTCTTAAATGTTTTGAAGGCCCTCTGAAATCATCAAAATATTAAAAATTTACAGTACCAAGGAATGTATATAACAGTATATCATATACCAAGGGACCAAAGTGAATTTTTAATTTGGGGATTTGGACCCAAAGGGCCCTCGAGCAATAAACTTCACCCAAGGGATCAAAAATTCACTTTGGTTCCTTGATATATAATATACCTACTGTTACATACATTTCTTGCTTGTGTAAATTTTGATGATTTCAGAGGGCCTTCAAAACATTTTACAGGAAGGCTGTGAGCTGACCACTTCTTAAGTGTATCAAGTGAAGCTTACAGAGCAATGCATATTGATATTGGACTCGTGATAAGTGCTTAGAGTTTCGCATAGGCTAAATCGAAGAAATATGTCAAATTTCTCTGTTCTTATTTGATTCTTGCAGTACACCCTGTATATGTACAATGTGACGTTTTTGACTTTTCAATATTCGTAATCTACGGTTCAAGAGGAAGAGGTTGAGACCATCACCGCAACTATAGCATGAAGAATTCTCGAGTAATCTCATTTTGATTTTTTTTTTGTCACATCGACATTTTAGTTTTTCGAGTCAAGTGGTCATGGAACTTTCACCACAATGACTTTCGCTTCCAGAAGCTCTATCTCAAAGACCATAGGTCGCAGAAAATTGATTAAAAAACCAAACTGTAGGGAATTCCATAGGCTTCAAAATGACTTCCTACATCTTTTGCTGTCAGATGACCCAAAATTAAGATATTCGGCAAAAACCACGCTGGTGCACTTCTTGTTGATGATGGCGACATGACGCCGACATTTCCGAAAGGGGGGAAACTAGTATGTCAAAACCTAAGCTACACAGATCATTTTAAGATAGTTTCCAGCCAGGTAACAATTATTTCCTTATTGTTTTCTCTGGCGCCTGAGCTAAAATGCCTAATAACGGAGATATTGCCCTTCAAAGTTGAAAATAAATAGATTTTTCTGCATAACTTTTGAACCGTTCAACCGATTTGATTCAAGTTTGAACCAAACGTTTACCGGAATCATCCTCTGTCGAACAATCATAACGCGTTCCATGAAAAAGTTTCAGGGGCGTAGATATTAGTGGGTGCCCCCTCTTACCCCCCCCCCCCTTTTTTTCATCCCCCAGCTATTTTTGGAAACTGTTCATTTTTTTAAATTCTACGTTCAATTTAGAGGAAGAAGTCATTAGAGGCTTCGTTCAAGAGATAGGTATGCTGTATAAAAAACAGGAAGTCAATACATAGGTATTCATAATGGTTGACATTTTTCACTCAATTTTTTTTTTCAATAAATGTTTCACTCATCGGCTTTTTCTCATCATAGGAGTTTGCCCGTTTATTTATCAGGTTAATAAACTCAGAAAAGTGCAAATTTTGGACAGCACAACACCCAGACTTTTCACTGGGAATCGAACCCGGGACTTCCGCGTCGCAGGCAATTTCGACGAAAACTGAAGGGCTCGAAAGATCAACCTTCTCCCTTCATAATTTCAGAATTGAAAGACATTCATATTTTTTTTACAATTCTCCAACGTTCTTCTCATTGGGGCAGCTCTAAAAAGTTCTTCTTTTATGTACGGCACCTCCGCCAATTGTACGGGTTTGTGATTTATCTTCGAGTTGAGGTTTCCAACGAATATTGCCACAATCTTCCATTGGTGTACATTCCATATAGAACACATCCAGACCATCCAGTTTTTCAGCTAATAAAATATATTCGGTTTCGGCTCGACACCTATTGAATATGACGATAATTGAGCATCTCCAAGTTTCGTCTTTTTGGAAGGAGCTGTTTCGTCATTGGCGAGGTCATTGGCTATGGCTGTATCTAAATGGAGTTCAGCAGAAGCTTCGTCATGAATCCTGCTAGCTTTTGAACAGCTCCTGCACCAATGGGGAACTATAGTGGCCAGTGGCGCCGAATAGACCTTTTTTTGTGGCGCTCGCCATACCTCAAAATAGGGGGGGGGGTCTGGAGGGAGAGAAGGAAAAATGGAGAAGTAGAAGAGAAAAAGCAGAAGAAGGGAAGAGAAGAAGGGAGGAGAAGAAGGGAGAAAAAGAAAAAGAAGAGAGAAACCCAGCAAACGATTGGATATTAGGACTATTGGGTACATTCAGTGATGTAAAATATCCGGGTTTTTATATTTAAGGGTAAATACCCATGGTAAATACCCGGTATTCACCCAAAATCGGGTCTCTAACAGGATGTCTATTTTCATCAATTGTTAATTACAATTGGAGAAACAACAACAAACAATTATGATTTTTTGCTCACAGCAGCAAAATAATAGTAAGTGCTTTGGAGGTTATGTTTATAAAGCCTTAGAACTTGGAAAAAAAAATCATTCAACCTTTAACCGTCAACACTGTCAACCAAGCTGTCAACAGTGTCAACTTTTCTGTCAAACTGGGTAGGGTGGGTAAATATCGCTCGGGAAAATACCGGGTAAATACCCGATTTATATTTACCTACCTACCCGGTAAATACCCGACTCACATCACTGGGTACATTGAATCTGAACGACAGTTATTTACGATGTACCTAGGTAATAGGTAACGTATGATCAAAACCATTTTACCTCAAGAGTGCTTGAGTGCTATGACTTTTTTTTGCCTTTTCGATTGTTGGTAGTATATCCTGCAATTTACTTCAGAGCAGGGATCACTTCAGAGTGACATCTGCATGTTATTTGAAAATCTTCAATGCATGTCGGTAAAGAATACGACCATCTCCGGTTCCCAATTTTGAGCCATTTCAAAAATAACTCACAATGAAAGCTTTCTATTCAATTTCAAACATTTTCAGATACCGACATTATGGCATTCAACAGTTTATTCAGTCATTATGGTCGCGATTATGGTCAACCTTTGATATACCGTGTGATCCAAACCATTCCGAATTGTAGTAGACTAGACTATGCCCTAACGAAAAGCAGTTTTGCATCCCAGAATTTGGCCATGTCACAATCTAAGGATGTCCAGCTTCGAATCGATTCAATGGAAACGATGCATCTGGAAAGTTGAATCGATTCAACTGTGAACGATTATTTAGTGAATCGATTCAAACTAATGTGATTGTTGTTTCGATTATTACGCACGCGACAACACTCGTTAATGCCGAAAAGCCGTTCAATTTTTTGGTCATTTGTGTCGACAATTCATGAAAAATCATTTATTATCGTCAGCATTATTATTATTCTGAACTTTTTCTGCCAGGGCATCATCTTTCAACACCACAAACCAAAATAAGTTGCCCCGCCGAACTGAATGCACTAAGATCGGTTCTTTTCGATGCATCGATTCATTTCATGCGATTTTTCAATCGTATCAAACTATTGATTACGATTCGATTCGATTAGCACTAATCGATTCACCGACAACATTTGGACATCCTTAAAATGGACAAGGAAAATCTTACGATCTTATGATCCCACAAAAGACTTTCGATTTTTGTGCCTAGCTACATTGCGCTGCACTGCACACTACACACTATTCATATGGAATGGCAGGTAAGTTGGTTTTATTGCTCTTGATAAAACTGAGGCCCAATTCAACAAGAGCGTCTCAATGAGACAAAGCTCTCCGACCACCGCAACATCGGACGGTCGGACCGAAACTGCACAGACACCAGTTTCGCCCCTATTAAGGGCTGATCAGTACACGGGCATTCAGTTAAACCATCCGATGCTGTAGTAGCCAGAGATCTCATGGTAATATACACCCAGGAAGACTCCTAATATGTGAGTCCTTCAATCGGCGCCATCTATCAAAGGCATTCCGCAGATGCTATATTTCAAGGCATCAGGCATGCGAGGGAATTAACAGAATTCCAGGTGAAGCAACACCGTCGCCAAGAGCATCGATGGTAGGTGTACACATGTATACTCAAGCCGAGTAGAGCAATGTTTAAAGACGCTATATGGTTCTAAGAGGCGCAATATTTATATATATTTGCGTGTTTGTTGTCTTTCAAGAGTGTCTTACCCGGTTTTACCCACAAACTACACAGCAATATTTTCTGCCAGAGTTCCTTAACTTGAAATGCAGCCCATGTCATCTAGGTGGGTACTTAAAGGGGTATTTTCAAGAGTTTTCGAAAATTTCTAACTTTGAAAAGATCATGAAATCTATATGGACAATTTGGTCAGCGGCTTCCCTTTTTTTGCTTATTATTGTTAATATTATTATTATTATTATTATTCCGAAAAATTTCGCATACGGCGCTGGCTGCATAAGTGGATCTTAGGCCCCCCGGCCCGACTGTTGCGTGGCAATAGGGGGGGGGTCTGAAATTTTCTTCGCCATAGTAACTTTTTATAAGTTCGGCGCCACTGCCCTCCCATTCCCCCTCCTTTCGTAATATTGACATCTGTTTTGATGAAGTTATACTGTGAAGGTCTACTGCATTGATAGACGTCACTTTTGAATCAGCTTGATAACCGACTTCAGTTTTTGCCCCTGGAAGGTAGGCAAATGCCAATTCTGACAGCTGCACGGCGGTTCCATCGTGGGTCCGCCTCGTAAATAGTAAAGGACAGTCTGTAGAGCGTATGTGCCAAATTTCATGCTTCTATCACAAAATGCAAGGTGGTTCTTACTAACCGCCGCACTATATATCATCAGTGTCATTTTAAGCGTACATAACCTCAACTGTTCAATTGTCATTTCATTTTCATTTGGCAGCACTCAGCATATAACCAGCGGTTTGTGTCACTTCGTGAGTTGAAAAGTAGAAACGCCGACAAGCCAAAAATCACGGAAAAAAAAATTGGTAGTGACGTGTTGTGTATCAGACTGTAACAGTTCCAAAGGACCATACCTTTGCAGTTTGCACCAGCTCTTTTTTATTCCCTCTCAGTGGGGCTCCTATCCGCCTCAGCTCTTCTTTGAGCACTTTCCACTTTCCGTACATTTGTTTGTATTTCTTTGAGGTTATGTACGTTGACTGTCAATATGGGTGCATGGAACACGTCGCCCTCTACAATCCGTTTTGCCTATAGTTCCCCATTGTACGGGTTCGTGGCTTACTCTCGAGTTCAAGTTTCCAGATTCCTGGCTCATCCCGAGTCGAAGTCTCCAGCGAATATCATAACAATCGTGGAACCAGTGGGCCCAAAAAAAACACCAATGCATCCGAAGCCATGGCCGTGACCGAATATGGCCATGGCCTTTATGAATCCCGGCATTAACTAACTCCTCCGCCATATTGAGATCTCTTATTAATTAGACGTTTTCATGAAACTCGGGATCGGGATCACTCGTTTCAGTTTTTTTTTTCCGAGCAAGGTTTAGAAATGTGTAAGCGGTTGGAGAATTTCCTTCACATTCCTAGATTTAAAAGCCCTGAATTGGATTGATTGCCAACTAATAAGTATTTCGGAAAAATATTGGCGAATAATGAATAGATACCGGGTGATCATTTGAAATCTATCCACCTGCAATAACTCTCGATTCCCAGTGAAAATGTCTTTGAGCAAAAATAGGTCGATTTTAATATCGAGGGGGACATCTAAAACATGCATTGGCAAATTTCTATCTTCAGCCCCCTCGCCCCCACCTACCCCAACTTTGAAATTTTGAACAACACCACCTATCAAATCACATCAAATTAAACAGAAATAAATTCTCTTTCTGAAAAACTCTTTATAAAAATTTTAACCCCATCCGGCCCATCCCCCTTCTTCCTAAAATTGTCTGAATGTCTAATTTAATATTCTTGAGTTCTTGACTTCTCAGTTCTCTCCAATGCAGTCAACGTCATCCTGCACAGCATCGAAAAAGAAAATTTTATGTGGAAAAAGTGCCACCCAAATTTACCCATCCGCTCCCCACACCTCACCTTAAAAATCTAAAATGATAATACATACCTACTTTGTGATACATCAAATTGAAAGAAACTGAATTTTCTCCTGATTGTAAGTTAAAAAAAAATCTTTCCCTTCTAAAATACTCCAAATGTCCAATTTAATGGCGGAGGGGTTGAAAATTTCCAAAAAATGTTTGCAGAAAGAGAATTTATTTCCCTTTGATATGATGTATCACAAAGTATGTGGTGTTTTGTTAAATTTTGAAGTTGAGGTGGGGGCACGGCAGTGGCGTAACTAGAAGTGTCCAATGGGGCAATGGGGGGGTCACGACTGAAAAATATGCGATAATACGAGCAAAGCGAACAAAAAAAAAACGCATTTGAACATTTTTTTGGAGATTCGACGGCTAATGGGGGAGGGGGTTTGACCCCGAAACCCCCCTCTAGTTACGCCACTGGGGATCCGTGGGTGGGGGAGAGCAAAGGGGTGAATTTGGGTAGCACTTTTTCCACCGAAAAGTCTCTTCTTCGGTGCTGTCTAAGACGACGCTGACTAAATTAAAGAGAATTGAGGGGTCCAGAATATAGAATGGGAGTAATGGGACACTCAGAATTTTTAGGGAAATATATTTTGAATTTGTTTTTCATTAAGGGAATTTAATTCTTTTCAATTTGATGTATCGCAAGGTAGGTAGTGCCATTTAAAATTTTAAAGTTGGGGTGAATGAGGGCGAGGGGGCTGTAAGCTCTAGATGTCCCCCTCGATACAAAATTTGACCTGTTTTTGCTCGAATGTTCACTAGGAATCGGGGGTTATTGCGGGTAGATAGTTTTCAAATGATCACCCGGTATATTATTGATTCGACACTATATTGGATAATGTTTCAAGGTATGTTCACTCCTCGGTTCACTCCTCTGTGAATGATTCTCTTTTTCTCGTAAAAAAAAGGAAGCCACTTAGAAAATTTGATAAAGGATTTGATAATAGATAATTATTATATTGGGTAATATAAAGGTGCGTTCAGTCAGCTTATTTAGCCGCAAGTTTTAATTTTAGTCGTAAGCGCAGCATCGCTTATTGGCTGATCTGAGGAGGCTGGTTCATGACAGCCAATGAGCATCGCTGCGCCTACGACTAAAACTAAAACTTGCGGCTAAATAAGCTGACTGAACGCACCTTAAATATATTGGGTAATACCGGGTGTTTATAAATGACTGTGATCGCGTCGCCTTTGGAATCCTCTTTCGATCACTACAATTGCGCCTGTTACTGCGTTTTTTGGCCTGACCCATGCCTGCCGCGATCACAGATTCTTATATACACCCCGTATAATGGGTAATACCATTGTGTAATACATATAAATAGGTATATATATATATATCTTGATGAATGATGTATTTCGGGCTCATTTTTCTACGTCCATATATTACTTTGAGCTCAAAATTATATATTGGGCTCATGAGTCCAAAAACTGGACATATTTATATAGTATTTTGAGCTCGTCAGTAGTTACACCTCTGGCTTTTTAATAAAAACCAATTATTGTGCTCCGTTGCCACAAATACAACATACCACAGTCTGATATTTTGAAATCAGGCTAGTCGATCCTGAGTTTTTGTTCATCCTCATATTTGACCGGAATCGGGCTCTTATAGCTCTCTAACGCTCAAATCGCAAGTGCGCACTTGAGATAAGACCATTGGTGACTGCACTGTACATGATTGTCAAGTACTTTGATAGTTATGATTTGTTAAGTAGGACCTGTAGTGGGTCTCTGATGCATGAAATAGTTTCGTACGGCCTAAAGGTGCGTTCAGTCAGCTTATTCAGCCGCAATTTTAGTTTTAGCCGTAAGCGCTGCATCGCTTATTGGCTGTTCCGAGGAGGCTGGTTCATAAGAGCCGATGGGCGTCGCTGCGCTTGCGACTAAAATTAAAACTTGCGGCTAAATAAGCTGACTGAACGCACCTTAAGTAAATAGTACTCTGATAGCAATGTGACCGCAAACAGCTCATCTCCTGCTGCCTCTTACGCAACGCTCCCAATTAAACACTTTGAGTGCAAGGGAGACGGCACCATTTAACGGTAGATCTTTTCAACTGTTAATTGTGACTTCCGGTTATTTTGAATCTTCAGCCAAAACACTAGGCTGTCGCTGCTTATTATACCAGTTGAAGGGAGAAAGGAGAAACTGTAGACAATCGCTTAGTGCGGGAAGCCACGCCCTACGCAGACGCCTAACATTACAACCAATGTCAACTCTAGTCCTAGAACTTGCTCACATGCGCATGCGTCTGAATTATTTTGCACTTTTAACAGGAACTTTTTTTGAAATCTGATACTTATGTATCTAAAAGTCAATCATGACGTGAATCAAGCCCTTGAAAAAAGTTTGGGCGAAAAAAGTGGTATTTGTTGGGAGGCGTATGGCATTTTCGTACAAAATGATATGTTGAGAGCCCATTCTTGACTTTGGATAAGCATGTGAGCCCGAAATACGTCTTGAACATTTTAAACGTGCTCGTGCATATTGTAGATTGGGCTCCCGAAGATTTTCGTAGAAAAAATCAGAAGTGGACAAAAAACGGCCTATAAATTTGTAAAAATGGCACCGTGCACCGTGGGACCGGTTCGACCCAAAAACTGGAAATTATTCAAGAATGGATTTCTGAAGACATCCAAAACTTGAAATAATACCTATTCTGCACTATTTATTACCATGGGAACCTATCTTTTCTGGAATTTTTGCAGCTGTTCAAACCAAATCTAAGACGAATTTTGAAAAAAGAGACTAAATAACTTTGGAATCACGTTTCATAAGATTGAGAGGTGTTTGAAAACAAAATATGACACTAAATGGCATTTTTCTACAAAATATTGTAGACAGCCCAATTCACATTCTTTTTAAGTCCATGCGAGCCCGAAATACATCATGAATTCTTTCGTCGAGCCCGTGCATGACGTAAATTAGGCTCCCTAGAAAATTTTGAGCGAAAAATAAGTTGAAATTATCAGAATGACAACGTCACGAAAGTAGTATTTGTTGGTAGGCGTCTAACACAATAATAATTTACCAAAATGGCAGGTATGTGCAAAATATGTTGAGAGCCCATTCCTTATTTTGGATAAGCATGTGAGCTCCAAATACGTCTTGAATATTTCAATCGTACTCGTACATAATGTAGATTGGGCTCCCGAAGGTTCTTGTGAGAAAAGTCAGAAGTGGACAAAAACGGACTATATCATTGTAAAAATAGCACCGTGGGACCTGTCCAACTAAAAAACTTGGAATTATTCAAGAATGGATTTCTGAAAACATCCAAAACTTGAAATAAAACTTATTCTGCACTTTAACACGATAACCTATCTTCTCTGAAATTTTTGCAGCTGTTCAAACCAAATCTAGGATACATTTTTGAAAATGTGACTTAATAACTTGGGAATCACGTCCTAGAAGATTGAGAGGTGTTTGAAAACAAATATTTGTAAACAAATGGCATTTTTTTACGAAATATTGTAGAGAGCCGAATTCACATTCTTGATGAATCCATGTGAGCCCGAAATACATTATGGATTCTTTCGTCGAGCCCGTGCATGACGATTATCAGGCTCCCAAAAAAAATTTTGGGCGGAAAATAAGTTGAAAAAACTGGAATGACAACATCACGAAAGTAGTATTTTTATCGGTAGGTGTCTAACAGACTATTAATTTACAAAATGGCAGGTATGTGCAAAATATGTTGAGAGCCCATTCCTCATTTTGCATAAGCATGTGAGCCCGAAATACGTCTTGAATATCTCAATCGTGCTCGTGCATAATGTAGATTGGGCTCCCGAAGGTTTTTGTAAAAAAAGTCGGAAGTGGACAAAAAACGGTATATATCATTATAAAAAATAGCACCGTGGGACCTGTTCGACCCAAAAACTCGAAATCATTCAAAAATGGATAACTTGGGAACTTTATTCTCTAAGATTGAAAGACGTCTTAGAACATACATAGGTAAACGCAAATGGCATTTCCCACAAAAATATTAAAAACATCACAAATTGAATTCTCGATGAGTCCATGTGAGTCCGAAATACATCATGAATTTTTACATCATGCCCATGCGTGACGTAAATCAGACTCCTGAGATTTTTTTGGCGAAAATGAGGTGGAAGAGCCTGTATGGCAACTTCAAGAATGTAGTAGGTATTTGTTGGGAAAAATCTAACACAATCATAATTTACCAGAATGGCAGGTATGTGCAAAATATGTTGAGAGCCCATTCCTCATTTTGGATGAGCCTGTGAGCCCGAAATACGTCTTGTACACTTCAAGCGTGCTCGTGCATGATTTAGATTCGGCTGCCAAAGGTTTTCATGAAAAAAAGTCTTAAGAGAACAAAAACGGACTATTTTGTTGGAAAAATAGCACCGTGAGACTTGTTTGAATCAGAAACATAAAATTATTCAAGAATGGATTTCTGAAAACATCAGAAACTTGAAATAAAACCCATTCTGCACTTTACAACGGGAACCTATCTTTTTCAAATTTTTTGCAGTTGTTCAAACCAAATTCAGGACAAATTTTGAAAAATGTGACAGAATAACTTGGGACTCACGTTCTAGAAGATTGAGAGGTATTTGAAACCAAATATTTATGAACAAATGGCATTTTTCCACAAAATATTATAGAGAGCCCAATTCACATTCTCGGTAAGTCTTAGTGAGTCCAAAATACATCATGAATTTTTCTGTTGAGCCCGTGCATGGCGTTAATCAGGCTCCCGAAAAAATGTTGGCCGGAGAACAAGTTACAAAACCGGAATGACAACATCCCGAAAGTGGTATTCGAGGTGGTATTTGTTGGTAGGCCTCTAACACAATAATAATTTGCCAGAATGGCTGTTTTGTGCATATGTCGAAAGCCCATTCCATATTTTGGATAAGCATGTGAGCATGAAATACATCTTGAACACTTCAATCGTGCTCGTGTATAACGTAGATTGGGCTCCCAAAGGTTTCTGTGAAAAAAAGTCAAAAGTTGCCAGAAAAGCACTATATCATTGTAGAAATAGCACCGTGAGACCTGTTTGACACAAAAACTCAAAATTATTCAAAAATGGATTTTTGAAAACATCCAAAACTTGAATAAACCCTGTTCTGCACTTTACAACGGGAAACCTATTCTTTCTACAATTTTTGCAGCTGTTCAAAACTAATCAATGATAAATTTTCAAACTGTGACGAAATAACTTGCTTATCACGTCATAGAAGATTGAGAGGTGTTTGAAAACAAATTATGTAAACAAATGGCATTTTTCCACAAAATATTGCAGATAGCCCAATTCACATTCTCGGCGAGTCCATGTGAGCCCGAAATACATCATGAATTTTTTTGTCGAGCCCGTGCATGACGTAAATCAGTCTCCTGAAAAACTTTTGGGCGGATAATTAGTGAAAAAGCCAGAATGACAACATCACGAAAGTAGTATTTGGTGGTAGGCGTCACACACGATAATAACTTACCCTCGAATCCACCAGAATGGCAGTTATGTGCAAAATATGTCGAGAGCCCATTTCATATTTTGGATGAGCATGTGAGCCCGAAATACGTCTTGAACACTTCAATCGTGCTCGTGTATAACGTAGATTGGGCTCTTGAGGGTTTTTGTGAAAAAAAAAGTCAAAAGTGGACAGAAACTGTCAGAAACCGACTATATCATTGTAGAAATAGCACCGTGAGACCTGTTTGACCCAAAAACTCAAAATTATTCAAAAATGGATTTCTGAAAACATCCAAAACTTGAAATAAACCCTATTCTGCACTTTACAACGGGAACCTATTTTTTCTACAATTTTTGCCGCTGTTCAAAACACATCTATGATAGATTTAGAAAATGTGACGAAATAAGTTGCCTATCACGTTCTAGAAGATTGAGAGGTGTTTGAAACCAAATATTTATGAACAAATGGCATTTTTCCACAAAATATTATAGAGAGCCCAATTCACATTCTCGGTGAGTCCTAGTGAGTCCAAAATACATCATGAATTTTTCTGTTGGGCCCGTGCATGGCGTTAATCAGGCTCCCTAAAAAATGTTGGCCGGAGAACAAGTTGCAAAACCGGAATGACAACATCCCGAAAGTGGTATTTGTTGGTAGGCCTCTAACACAATAATAATTTGCCAGAATGGCTGTTTTGTGCATATGTCGAAAGCCCATTCCATAGTTTGGATAAGCATGTGAGCATGAAATACATCTTGAACACTTCAATCGTGCTCGTGTATAACGTAGATTGGGCTCCCAAAGGTTTCTGTGAAAAAAAGTCAAAAGTTGCCAGAAAAGCACTATATCATTGTAGAAATAGCACCGTGAGACCTGTTTGACACAAAAACTCAAAATTATTCAAAAATGGATTTTTTAAAACATCCAAAACTTGAAATAAACCCTGTTCTGCACTTTACAACGGGGAACCTACTTTTCTACAATTTTTGCAGCTGTTCAAAACTAATCAATGATAAATTTTCAAACTGTGACGAAATAACTTGCTTATCACGTCATAGAAGATTGAGAGGTGTTTGAAAACAAATTATGTAAACAAATGGCATTTTTCCACAAAATATTGCAGATAGCCCAATTCACATTCTCGGCGAGTCCATGTGAGCCCGAAATACATCATGAATTTTTTTGTCGAGCCCGTGCATGACGTAAATCAGTCTCCCGAAAAAAATTTGGGCGGAGAATTAGTGAAAAAGCCAGAATGACAACATCACGAAAGTAGTATTTGGTGGTAGGCGTCTAACACGATAATAACTTACCCTCTAATCCACCAGAATGGCAGTTATGTGCAAAATATGTCGAGAGCCCATTTCATATTTTGGATGAGCATGTGAGCCCGAAATACGTCTTGAACACTTCAATCGTGCTCGTGTATAACGTAGATTGGGCTCGTGAGGGTTTTTGTGAAAAAAAAAGTCAAAAGTGGACACAAACTGTCAGAAACCGACTATATGATTGTAGAAATAGCACCGTGAGACCTGTTTGACCCAAAAACTCAAAATTATTCAAAAATGGATTTCTGAAAACATCCAAAACTTGAAATAAACCCTATTCTGCACTTTACAACGGGAACCTATTTTTTCTACAATTTTTGCAGCTGTTTAAAACACATCTATGATAGATTTTGAAAATGTGACGAAATAACTTGCCTATCACGTTATAGAAGATTGAGAGGTGTTCGAAAACAAATTATGTAAACCAATGGCATTTTTCCACAGAGTTCAATTCACATTCTCGATGTGAGCCCGAAATACATCATGAATTCTTTCATCCAGCCCGCGCAATACGTGATCAGGGCTCCCAATTTTTTTTTTTTGGGCGGAAATGACGTGGAAAAACCTGAATGGTAACTTCAACAATATGATATTTGTTGGGAAGCATCTGACAAAATAGTTATTGAAAAAATGACATTCATGTACAAAATATGTCGAGAGTCCATTCCACATTTTGAATGAGCATGTGATCCCGAAATACGTCTTGTACACTTCAATCGTGCTCGTGCATGATGTAGATTGGACTGCGGGAAGTTTTCATGACAAAAGTCTGGAGGGGATAAAAACGGACTATTTCATTGGAAAAATAGCACCGTGAGACCTGTTTGACACAAAAACTTAAAATTATTCAAGAATATGGATTTCTGAAAACATCCAAAACTTGAAATAAAACCCATTCTGCACTTTACAATAAGAACCTATCTTTTTTTAAAATTTTTGCAGCTGTTCAAACCAAATTTAGGACAAATTTTGTGAAATGTGACGGAATAACTTGGGACTAACGTTCTAGAAGATTGAGAGGTGTTCAAAAACAAATAGTTATAAACAAATGGCATTTTTTCACAAAATATCATAGAGAGCCCAATTTACATTCTCGGTGAGTCCATGTGAGCCCAAAATACATCATGAATTTTTTTGTCGAGCCTGTGCATGACGTTATTCAGGCTCCCGACAAATTTTTGGGCGGAGAATAAGTTGAAAAACCGGAATGACAACATCACGAAAGTAGTATTTGTTGGTAGGCGTCTAACACAATAATAATTTACCAGAATGACAGTTATGTGCAAAATATGTCGAGAGCCCATTTCATATTTTGGATGATCATGTGAGCCCGAAATAGGTCTTGAACACTTCAATAGTGCTCGTGTATAACGTAAATTGGGCTCCCGAAGGTTTTTGTGAAAAAAAGTCAAGAGTGGCCAGAAAACGACTATATCATTACAGAAATAGCACCGTGAGACCTGTTTGACACCAAAACTCAAAATTATTCAAAAATGGATTTCTGAAAACAATCAAAACTTGAAATAAACCCTATTTCGCACTTTACAACTGGGAACCTATTTTTTCTACAATTTTTGCAGCTGTTCAAAACACATCTATGATAAATTTTGAGACTGTGACGAAATAAGTTGCTTATCACGTTATAGAAGATTGAGAGGTGTTTGAAAACAAATCATGTAAACAAATGGCATTTTTCCACAAAACATTGTAGAGAGCTCAATTCACATTCTCGATGAGTCCATGTGAGCCTGAAATACATCATGAATTCTTTCATCCAGCTCGCGCAATATGTAATCAGGGCTCCCGATTTTTTTTGGGCAGAAATGAGGTGGAAAAACCCGGATGGTCCTTCAAAAATGTAATATTTGTTGGGAAGCATCTGACAGAATAATAAATCAAAAAATTACATTCACGTACAAAATATGTCAAGAGCCCTTTCCACATTTTGGATTAGCATGAGAGTCCAAAATACGTCTTGAACTTTTCAATCGTGTTCGTGCAGAATGTAGATTGGACTCTCGAGGGTTTTCGTGGAAGAAAGTCAAAAGTGGCCAGAAACGGACTATATCATTGCAGAAATGGCACAGTGAGACCTCTCTGACCCAAAAACTCAAAATTATTCAAGAATGGATTTCTGAAAACATCTGAAACTTGAAATAAAACCTATTCTGTACTTTGCAACGGGAACCTATTTTTTCTAAAATTTTTGCAGCTGTTCAAAACGAATCTATGATAAATTTTGAAAATGTGACAAAATAAGTTGCAAATCACGTCAAAGAAAATTGAGAGGTGTTTGGATACAAATTGTGTAAATAAATGTCATTTTTCCATAAAATATTGCAGAGAGCTCAATTCACATTCTCGATGAGTCCATGTGAGCCCGAAATACATCATGAATTCTTTCATCCATCCCGCGCATGACGTAATTAAGGCTCCCAAAATTTTTCTTTGGCAGAAATGAGGTGGAAAAACCTGGATGGTAACTTCAAGAATGTAGTATTTGTTGGGGACCATCTAACAAAATAATTATCAAAGAAATGGCATTTATGTACAAAATATGTAGAGAGCCCATTCCACATTTTGGATAAGCATGTGAGCCCGAAATACGTCTTGAACTTTTCAATCATGTTCGTGCTTAATGTGGATTGGGCTCCCGAAGGATTTTGTGGAAAAAAGTCAAAAGTGGACAAAAACGGTACATAACATTTTAGAAATAGCAACGTGAGACCTGTTCGACCCAGAAACTCAAAATTATTCAAGAATGGATTACTGAAAACATCCCAACTTCGAAATCGAACCTATTGTGCACTTTACAGGGAGAACTCAGCGTTAAAAAATATTGCGGAGAGCTCATTCACATTCTTGATAAGCCCATGTGAGCCCAAAATACATCATAAATTCTTCGATTATGCCCGTGCATGACGTACACCGGGCTCCCGAAGAAATTGTGGGCGAAAATGAGGTAGAAAAACTCGGATGGCAGCATCAAGAAAGTGGTATTTGTTGGGAGGCATCTAACAAAATAAGAATTGATCAAATTGACATTCATGTACAAAAGAAAGAATGCAATAAGGAGAGGAATTTGAATTGGATTGAAAGCTGTCGCGAGCCCATTTCACATTTTTGATGAACATGTGAGCCCAAAATACGTTCTGAACGTTTTGGTCGTGCTCGTGTGTATGACGTAGTTTGGGCTCCCGGAGATTTTTTTGAAAAGACAGTATGGACAAGAACGGACGCGCACATTGTAGAAATGGTGACGTAGGACCTGAATCACCCAGAAATTTGAAGTTATTCAACTATAGAAAAATGGAAACGTCCCAAACTCGAAATAAAAGCTACTGTGCACTTTACGACAGGAACTCGTTTTTTCGACAATTTTCGTAGTTGTTCACCCGAAATATAAATGATACGAGTGCTTTAACAGTCAAATCGTAACAAGTTAACTTGGGAATCACGTTCTATGAGGTTAAGAGACATCTGAGAACATAAATTCATAAACAATGGGCGTCATTTCGCAAATTGTTGTATAGAGCCCAATTCACATTCTCGATGAGCCCATGTGAGTCCGAAATACATTATGAACTTTTCGATCATGACCGTGTATGACGTAAATCAGTCTCTCGAAACATTTTCGAGAAAAAAATCTAGAGTGGAATAATCCAGACGACAAATCTCAAGAGGAAGTACATTGGAAGGTGACAAATAATATAAATACGTGAACAAATGCATTTTCTTTTCAAATTATGCCGGGAGCTCAAAATACATCATGTACATTTAGAAATATATATATATTTGAAAACCAACATTGGCGATGGGATTACCTGAAAATTACGTCCTAAAATGTTATGAGACGTCCAACAATGTGAATCTGTGAAAAAAATATTTTTTTTTACATTGTTTGTCACAAAATATGCCGCGAGCCCGAAATACATCATCCATCAAGATATATATATATGTATATATATATATATATATATATATATATATATATATATATATATATATGTATATATATATATTGGGATTTGGTAGTAGAGTAACGAGCGGCGATTCTGGAGAACACGCGATCTTTCAAGGCTCTTCCCAATAGGTCGCAGTGTACAAGTGCGGAAGTCTGGACATTTCCAGAATATACGCGATGGCTCGGCGATTGAAATACGTGGAGACTTGAACATGCGAGTAAGACACATCTGTCCATTTTGACGGAGGTGCCGGCTTCACCGCACGTTGGGATTGCATGCGAAAGGTAAAAGATTATTCGGGAGTCGCCTAGAAACACATGCCGGGTCACTGTGAAATTTTCGAGAACATTCGAGAAGACTAGTCGGAGGTATGAATAAGCACCATGGATCGCCCACAGATTCATTATTGAATGCAAAGTGGTAGAGAGCGGATAGAAAGCGACTGGTAACTAGCGATATTCCCAGGTAGTAATTGTTGGCGAGTATTTATGGTAGGACGCAGTAATAAACAGTGTGTTTTAAAACGATCGTCTCAATTATAAACGAATCCGTTCGCGAAATACGTAACAATATATTGGGAAATATATAGGATAATATATTGGATGAAATATTTGACAGTTCCAAGAATAGATATGATGTGGCGCCACTGTCGCATCCCATATGCAGTCCAGTCACCGCGCGCCTATAGGCATTTTCGGTCCACAAACTTTCGATATCGCTTCTCGGCCTCATGGCTAAGATCAAAGTGTAGTATCTGTTCTTATCAGCTTAATATCTGATACGCCCCGCATGCGGGGCCAGTATATTAAACTGATTTTTGGAATTCGGCGGGAGCTGGGGCTTGCTCCACTCCTGCCACGGGTTGGCCCGACATTGCAGTACAGTCGGGATCGGCCCACCTAATATATATTAAACAAAACAATTCTAGTTGTCAGACTTCACCTTTCATTATTCTTTGAACGCGATATCAGCACCTAAATTATTATAACTACGAGTCAGTCTCATAAGACGTCTTATTAGTAGGTAATTTTCACATAACTGGTTCTAGGGCACGAAGAGCTTGCAAGGAGGGCTCCGAAGGGAGGAGTGTGACAAATACATCTCATTAAACGAGTGCGAATAAACCATTGACAAGTGACATTTCGCCATTGAGTACCTATAAGTACTGACGTTCGCCTACTTTCTTCTATGCAGTAGCAATACCTCCTACATCTGGACCCCCAGTACCAGGACAGCCTTAAGTTCTTGATACCTACATACACCTATTCGATGTTCTACCTCGTATTTATACCTCGATTTATACTAGATTTTCGAGCCGCGGAAAGGCTGAAAAGCCAAGTTAGCAAACATTTAAAGTGACTTCTCCGTGAAATTTGAGTTTTGTCTTGTTCTGGGATCTAGACATTGTTTCCATTTGTGAAAAATGAGCGGTTCACTAACATTCTTATTCTTTTCGAGACCGCTTCAGTATCGAGAAATGTTTATTGTTAAATGAAGTAGAGTAGAATACGCAAGATAGGTACATCAAGAGATACATTGAAGCTTGAAACCGATAGAGACCCGTAAGAATTTTGTATTGGTCTCTTTGTGTGGGTCATTCCAACAGGGTCATTTTTGAATTTTTACTCGATCAAAGTAGGCGAGACAAGTTCATTCACAGACTACTTTTAATTAGGAAACTTTTACAGAAGAACGGCAAATTACGGTACGTAACACCGCTTCACGGTATAATGATACGTTTTGCAACAACGCATGTTCCATAGAAAATAGAAATCAATTTTCCCTCAGATTATGCAAATTACGCTTACGTCATTCAAGCAATGTTGCCAGTTCGATCTTCAGTTTGTCCAGTCTAAATCATTATTTTTCATTTGCGAAACTCTCAAGCCTGGATTTCTTCCTAAAAAAATGGCTCGATCGATTCTGATGTGCGGCTTGGGCTTTTTGCGGTCGCGGTCGATGTCTAGAGCTGCCAAAAGTTCCAAAACTGACGACTCGGTCGCTACCGCTGCGGTGATTTGGCAACAGCGCAGCTGTCATTAGTAGAAACTCGCCAGAAACTGTCATCGAAGTCAAAAGTAGAAAGTAGTCTCGTTTTTTATCGAATTTAAGTTAATGGACAAACCTATGAAAGGAAATTCGAAGATTCCCGGTACGATATGCTGCGGGCAGGACTCCCAGTTGTTGATCTCGTCCGGAATCCATGCCTTGGACTCGATATTGGGCAAGTGAAAATTGTGAGGTTACGTTTCTTTTGTTCTCGTCTGACACCGATTTGCTTTTTTAGGGGGCGGATTGCCCGTGGGGACCGTCGCCATCATCGGTAAGTAATCGGCGATTGTCATTGCGACCTCGGCTTGATTTCCAGTTGAATTTGCAGAGGAAGACATGCACGGATCCTACTCGAAAGTCATGTTGGACTACTTTCTGGCCGAGGGCATCGTGACCGGACACTCGACGTTCGTGGCGAGCTTGGATTCCAATCCACACAACATAATCAAAGAACTACCGGCTGTGATTCAAGGTGACCCGGAACCGGTGGGCTCCGTCAAGTCCATGGAAGACCTGAAGATAGCCTTCAGGTACCGGAACCTGCAGTACAACCAGAAGCCCGAAGAGACGTCGATCGGACACTTCTTCGACTTGAGCAAAAGGATGGATTTGAAAGACGTGGAGAATTCCGACGTTCAGTACTGGAACGGGCAGATGCTGAACGGCAGCAATCAGCTGTTTGTCAATCCGGCATACCACGATCTGTTGAGGGCCGTCAAGGCCAAGATTTGCGACGGCAAGTTCTTTCTCAAAGATAATTCGTCCAAGAAATCGATACTTAGAATAGGCATACAGTCTTTGGGGTCGCCGAGATGGCTGCCGCCGAGGAAATCATTCCATTTGATGAACGAAGGCAGGGACTTGGAAATGTTCATTTTTTGCTTGCGCACTTTGGTCAGGTCGGCTTACGCAACCGCCGTCATTTCGATTCCTTCTCATCTCTATCATGAGGTCTGTTCACGCCCTGAAAATAAATCTTCTGACTAATTCACTATTATTATGTTTTTGTAGAATTTTCTCAGTAGGTTAATACCGCTCAGTGATATTGCAATGAGACTCCAAGCTTTCGCCGGCACGGAACTGGAGAACAACGTGAACTTATCAGACTACCATGGCTTTTTCCATTTGACCAAATTAGCGGCAATCAACTCTACCAAGTCAAAACATCCAGGGTCCATAGAGTACGTTTTCAAACTGAAACGGAAAAAGTTCCATATCGAAAAGCTCCATTTGCCTCCCGGTAACGCACCGTTTTCTTTTTTTTAACATTGTAATTCTGACATTTTTTTTTAGATATCCAAGAAATTAGCGAAAAGCATCAGGCTCCGTCGATGGGATGTGCAAGTGGCAATAGGCATCTCGAATTTTAGATGTACGTATAATACTACAACAAAATGTTCATTACTTAATTATTTATTACGCAACGACAAGTCATTAAAATTTTTTTTGTATGTACGATTACAAGTTTTGTGATATTTGTAATAGTTGATGAATAGAGACGTTTTTATCAAAAAAAAAAAAATTGAAGCATGCAACATTGTGCTAGGTTTTATTGAAATTCTGTATGAATGAATTTGAGCATAATGATGTAACAATACAAGGGAAATTCCTGGTGAGCGGTTGTAAAATGAGTCACTTGGTTACTAAACTTATCACCAGTTTATCATGCCATTGAAGTTATTTTCGCTCTGGAATTACTGCTCGCCTTTTTAATCAGCTTCAGATGGAAAACCTTATAATTGAAACATGAATGATAGCTGAAGGAAGGTCAAAGTACTTTGATGTGAATCCTGTTGTAAAAACCTTCTTCACAAGTGTTTTTGTTGAATTAAAACTTGACTGTGGTTTTGGCTTTGTAAATCAATTAAGTTATCATTTTTTTTAAATATAAAATCAAAATTATGACCCAATATGTGATCACGTGTAAAATTTTACTGCAAAATCAGAAGTAAAATTATTTATTTATATAATGGTTTTTCAACTCATCATTCATAACTCGTGGGTTACACATTATCATCATTGATTTACCTTTATCAGGTGCCTTGGCTTGGGTTTTTTCCCCCGGAAACTTCGTACCTCCCAGAAGTAAAATTATTACATGTACTTATATACAGGGTGTTTGAAGTCTTAAGGTAGAAAATTGAACTAGTTATAATGGATCATAAATCAATATTTCAGCAGTGTTTTTTTTAAATTGTCATTTCCAACAAAATTATCTGGCTTTAAAATTCAACTTTTCTTGTTTTTGAAAATTTGTATTTCGGTATTAGTTTACAAAAACAAAAAAAGTTGAATTTTGGAGTTGGATAAGTTCGTCAAAAATTGGAATAAAAATAATGATTGCTGAAACATTGATTTACTCATGACTCACGTCTAACTATGTAGTTTGATTTTCTATACCAAAACTTCAGATATTATCTTGTATAAGTTTGATTTTTTCTTTCAATAAAAAACCCAAAGCTGCCCAAGTTTATACTTACAGGAACTTACGGAAAAGATTTTTAGGTTGAATTTATTCATACAATCATTGTACAATCATGTGATTCAAACTTGCCCCGGGCATTTAATTCAGAGAAGGTTACACAGCATTTTTTTTTGACTTTGTTGATGTCATTCTGGTATCGTAGTAGTATATAGCAGCATCTATATTCAGTTTCACGGCTTTTTTACTCCCTATCGAAAAATGAAAGGTATAAATAGCGAAAAGAATTTAAAGTTTTCGTTCTTTTTTTTTGGAAACGCCAACATCTATCGTAGAAAAAAAATTGCCACCATGTCTGTCGCAGGCCTTCTCATCGTGGTATCCTCCGTGCAAGGTCCTTGAAGCTACTTATTTCAATTTTATCAAATTATCAAATCAAATTAATTATCTTCGGAATTAATTTTTCCAATTGTGACGTCTGTAATTAACTGGCGTCAACTATTTTTAGACCGAACATTTTCTTCTCAAGGCTCCTACCCCTACACTAGTGACATTAAAATCGGTCTAATTTCCAAAAACATAAAATACAATACAAATTTACGGAGAAAATTACAATATAAAATTCGCCGTTTATTTTTAATAAATCATATCTGAAGAACGAAACGTCATTTTGGGCTGTTTTTTTTTTTAATTTTAGACACTTTTTGTAAGTGTTTCCTAATTATGATGTCCCAGATATGTAGGTACACAGAATTCCATTATTTCTTGTACTTCGTCTAGGCCTGAAATTTTCATGTCATTTCATAAAAATGTGAGTATTTTCCACAATTATTCTTCAGTTGCGGAGGCTATGACTGCCTAACGTCAACAATATTTTAAATGTTCCACCCCCCGCAGATACTACTCATGTACCAAGTTTCATGAAGATCTGTGGGAGTTTTTCAGAGGTGTGGAAAAACCGGCTGTTTTTATTTAATACATCAAGTCCCTGAGGGGTACTCCTGCTGGAAGCCAAATTTGGTTGAAATCCGTTCGGTAGTTCTCGAGTTATTGAACGTCAAAGTTTTGGCTTTGACAGCTTGTAACTTTTGACAGAGACATACAGGGTGTTACACTTTTTTTGTCAATATTTTAGAAGATGGTATCATCACTATTATTACACCATTATTAGCCGCTTCTTGATTTCTTTAGTGCATCCGCCTCGTGCGCCAACAGTTACTCCAAGATAAGTGAATTAATTAACCGCTTGAAATTTGTGGTTACCAATGTTGATATGATTCGTTTGTTGGTATACCATTTGTCCAGTCCCATTTTGTTGGCTTCTCGTTCTAAACACAGAAATGCTTCCTCCAATGCCTTGAATGCCCTTCCGGTTATGTCGATGTCGTCGACGTACGCCAGAATTTGCACTGATTTGTTAAACATCGTGCCAGTCGTGTCTGCTTTTGCTTTTCCTGACTATCATTTCAAGTGCCACATTGAACAGCTGACACGCCAGCGCATCTCCCTGCACCATTCCAGTGTTAGACTCAAATTCCTTCGACATGCTCTCTTAGGGCATATCGAACCTAGTCCACTCTACTGGTAGACGCTCATTTTTCCATATGTGTACGATCATTTTATGAACCTATTACGTTTGTGAGCGCATCACCACCAGCTTTGTAGACTTCCGCTGGTATCCCATCATCTCCAGGCGTTTTGTTGTTGTTGAGTTTCTGTATTTTGTGTAACGTCTTGTATTGTCGGTTGTTCTATTTCCTTCTGTACTGCGCCCGATAATGCCTGGGTGCAACTGGGGCTATAACTTTCCTCGTTGAAATTCTCGTCGTTCAATAGTTCCGAGAAGTACTCCATCCACCTATCAAGGATTTCCGTTCTATCCAATATCAGGTTGCCTCTCTTATCCCTATACGTTGTTTCAGATTGATTGCTATCTCAGTAGGCATTGGAAGTATATGGTAAAAGTCGCTTTAGTTTTGTCTAGTTCTAAAACGTTTATTGTTTTAGTCCCAAGTCAGTGTGACATGTCAATCAAAATCAAACGCGAAGTTTTTTACTGTCGTCCAAACTGTCATGTTTCTGTCCACCTAGATAGCTTTTGGAAAGAAAATCGTAATAAGCACCTATCAACGCATGTTTCAAGAATCTGTACGTGTTACTTATACAGTTACTGTTGTTCCTGTTACGTTATACCTACTCCTACTGTTACTGTTGTGTTGTTCCTTGATTGGTTTTGATTACCTGATAATTTTCACGCCATGTGTGGGGATCCAGGTTGTTTATCTGCGAGAGAACGTGAAACACTTTGACGCTGTTACGAAGAATTCTCCAGAGATTCCAACAATGCAGCTGCCAGCATTCAGCGCGTTGCTTTGATCTTTAGTAACGTACTGCACGGTCAAACGCATACTGACAAAAAGAATCCAAGGTGTGTCACTACAACCAAAAAGTGGCCGTGTATCCCTGAGCCCAGTCGAGAAAAAAAGCTGCCAGGCGCCCGTTCTTAATCAAAAAAGTAGGTATAGTACAGTCTGTTGTGCCATCGCCATCCTACCAGATTTCGTGCTTCTGTCTTCACTAAAAGGCTCAGTTGAAGTAGAACAGCGTAACTCGGCTTTAGAAGCAGATCTTCCTTGATATCTCTCAAGGCCATAGAGTTTGCTTTACTGCTTTACTATTAGTAGCCGAGGCACACACGTTAAATGGAAAGAAAACGGCATTTGATGTTACAAGCAAGCCACTTCGCACAGTTGTTACTAAGACACTAACAAACATTTTTTTCCGCAGCACATAAAAATCGGTCCCTTAGGAAAGCGGGGGGGGGGAGGAACCCCCTTGGAAAGAGTAACTTTTTCAAATATTGACCGATTTTCACAATTTTGGTGTCGATTCCACACAATTTGATATCACCAAGAAAAATAGAGACAATGCTAATGCTGTAAGTTACAAGGTATGGTTATTTTTAGGCGCCATTTTCAAAATATGGCCGCCAATTTCGCAAAATTCTATCTGATTTGAAAATAACCTTGTCACATGTCCAAACCGACTAATTCAAGGATGCTCTTCACGTTTCCTTTGTCTGAAATAATATTCGGTGCATTATTATAACTATGATTATCCGGTAAACGTGGAATGGGGGTGCAGGGGGCACCCCTCAGCAGCGGGTGTGATTGTGCACTCATCTGAACTTTGCCCTAAGTTTGATTTTTCAGTGTTCATTTTATTTTAATTTTCATTTCTTATACTTTATTCTGAAAAATCAATGAAGACAGTTTATTATTATTATTATTATAAATGAGTTCCATAAATCTTACGTCTTATTTCAAATTCAACGCCACAACCCGAATGTGGATTTGAATATGGCGGCAGTTATTCATGACTGCAGCTTGCAGCGCTGTTGTTCCAAATGTAGTGACATATTGAGGTAAGGAAACAGATGTATAAAGCCAACACTGCCTTCAATTACCCTCAGTTGATCTGTAAGTTGGTTTTCCCCACAGTGAATCGCAAGAATGATATTTGAATTATTCAGATTTCTTTCAGGAACGTCTCTTTCTGGTTTACCTCAAATCATAGGTTCAGTGACAACCGTAGATAAATTCGTCAGATCTTCGGATTATCTCAAAACACCAACCTCAATGATGTCACTTGCGATCAGATGGAAGAAGCTGATAGCAGGATATTTCTTCATGTCATGGACATGGTAATTCTCGATACTGAAAACGTCCCCATTCCAAGTTCCGATACAGACGTCGTAGTTCTAGTGATCTCCTAAAACTTCGACATAAAAAGCGTCGGCCTCAGGCAATTACGGATTCTCTATGGTACCTCCAAGCATTACAGACACCTAGCAATCCATTCAATTGCAGAAGCTCTTGGAGAGTCCAGATCCGTAGCTCAGCGTGGTTTCCACGCCTACATAGATTGTGATAGCGTTTCGTTTTTTAGTTGATAGAAAGACAAAAAGACAGGTGGAGTGCTTGGAAAGATATTTACACCGATGCATTCACACCTTTAGCTCGTCCTCCTGCACATCCTCTTACTGAGGATACACTGAAGACCTCGGAAGAAAACACAGTCCGCATGTATGGAGTGTGTGATCCTGAGTGTATCACTGTAGATCAAGTTCGCAAAAACCTATTTGCCACAGAGAATCGACCTTTGGCCCTGTGGTCCTCCGACATCTGGTGCCCTAGTACAGCATCCTCGACGAGCCGCTTACCAAGCTGGTCAGTTGTGGGGACAAGTCACTTCCACTAACTAGTGTGACACAACCCCAGAAGGATTGGGTTGGACACTCCAAAATGATAAGTGGGAACCAGTATGGTCTCAGTTATAGGAAGTGTGGAGTGCTTGTCATGCCTTGGACCGATGTGGCTGCAAGACTGGTTGCCAAACTATGCAATGTAAATGCAAAAGAAATCGGCTACCCCGCACTCTTAGTTGCAAGAGCTGTAAAGGAGGCTGCACCAACAAAAACTATGCCTTTAGTTTTTTTTTTTATAAATCTGGAGGAAAGTATAGGTAGTAGAGGCCCCAATAATTACTTTTCAGTTCAGGACTTGATCTTACGATTGGTTCATCTGATCCAGGGAACAGTGTGCAACAAATTATTGCGAATAATATGTAACTGAATATTTCTTCATTAGTATAAATATTGAAAAAAATTGCCTTCTATGCTTCCTTCATTCAATAACTCCCTTCAGATATCTCGAATGTTATTTTAGATGCAGAAAACGTAAAGAGCGCCCCAAAATTAGTCGGTTTAGACACGCGACAAGCTTATTTTCAAATCAGATGAAATTTTGCTAAATAGGCGGCCAAATTTTAAAAATGGCGCCCGAAAATGAAAAAATAACTGTATCTTGTGACGTACTTCATCTCTATCTTTCTTAGCGATATTAAATTGTGTGGAATCGACACCAGAATTGTGAAAATCGGTCAATATTTGAAAAAGTTACTTTTTTCAAGGGGAGCTCCCCCCCCCCGCTCTCCTAAGGGACCGATTTCCATGTGCTGCGGAAAAAAATGTTTGTTAGAGTCTAAGTAACAACTGTGCAAAGTGGCTTGCTTGTAACATCAAATGCCGTTTTTTTATGTGTACCTCGGCTACTATATCTACCTGTGTGATATGTGCACAATGTTGATTGAGATTGTGGCAAGAACGAAATCTGCTGACTCCCCAGGTGCCTATTTTTTTTAGTCCCGAGATCGGAAACAGACGGTTCGACATCAAAACTGCATGTATCTTACTTCAAGTGCACCTTGAATGGGGTGCCGCACGTGATGCTCGATAAAAAACTGCCACAGTCTCAATCAACATTGTGCACATATCACACAGGTAGATAGTAATGCAGTAAAGCAAACTCCATGGCCTTGAGAGGGATCAGATATCAAGGAAGATCTGCTTCTAAAGCCGAGTTACGCTGTTCTACTTCAACTGAGCCTTTTAGTGAAGACAGAAGCACGAAATCTGGTAGGATATGGCACAACAGACTGTACTGTACCCTGTGACTGTACCTACTCTTTTGATTGAGAACGGGCGCCTGGCTGGTTTTTTTCTCGACTAGGCTCAGGGATCCACGGCTACTTTTTGGTTGTAAGTAGTGACAAATCTGGCTTCTTTTTGCCAGTATGCGTTTGACCGTGCAGTACGTTATAATAATGTAATAATCATCTGAATACTAGATTTTATTGTCGGTGTAATACACTCTAGTGAAATAGTCAACAGTAATATCACAAGTGCTTGGATTTTCACAATAATTTTGGCCAGACGATCGATCGCGAGTGCTGATTGTAGCGATAAATGCCCGACTCCGTAGGAGGAGGGCATTTATCCAGGGACAATCAGCCCGAGGGAAACGCCTGGCCAAAATTATCTGGGAAAATCTCGAGCACGAGTGATATTTTAAAGATTATTACATAAAAGAAGTCCGAAGTGACAGCTGTCAGATTTTGTTGTTTACATGAATTTTATTCCGTTGCTATTGACAGTGGGATTTAGATAAGTGAATATTATCCTTGTAGGTCTAATAATCAAGGGCGTTGTATGTAATAATCAACAGTAATATCACAAGTGCTTAGATTTTCACGATAATTTTGGTCAGGCGATCGCGAGTGCTGATTGTAGCGATAAATGCCCGACTCCGTAGGAGGAGGGCATTTATCCAGGGACAATCAGCCCGAGGGAAACGCCTGGCCAAAATTATCTGGGAAAATCTCGAGCACGAGTGATATTTTGAAGATTATTACATAAAAGAAGTCCGAAGTGACAGCTGTTAGATTTTGTTGTTTACATGAATTTTATTCCGTTGCTATTGACAGTGGGATTTAGATAAGTGAATATTATCCTTGTAGGTCTAATAATCAAGGGCGTTGTATGTAATAATCATCTGAATACTAGATTTTATTGTCGGTGTAATACACTCTAGTGAAATAGTCAATTGAATATTTTCTCATTATTTAAATAAAAAAGTATTTAGATAACAAAAATATTTAAATATTTACAACTGCAAGTTTGAAAATATTATTCATTATTTAAATAATATTTTGACCAAGAAATAAAAAGTATTTGTTATTTAAATACTTTCCAAAAGTATTTTGCCCAGCTCTGGGCCTTGATTCTATGACAATATGCTCATAAAAATTATCTTATTGGTGTAGAATTTTATGCTGAGCAAGGCGCAACAAATAGCTCTAAAATATCTTCAACCGCTTCAAAAATATTTGAAATTGAAACCGTTAACCGGCAGACGTGAAGAAAAAATTGAAATATAGTAGTGGGCCTTGATTTTATGACAAATATGCTCATAGATATTAAAGGTGCGTTCAGTCAGCTTATTTAGCCGCAAGTTTTAATTTTAGTCGCAAGCGCAGCGACGCCCATTGGCTCTTATGAGCCAGCCTCCTCAGAACAGCCAATAAGCGATGCAGCGCTTACGACTAAAATTAAAACTTGCGGCCAAATAAGCTGACTGAACGCACCTCAACTGTATTAGATGCAGAATTTCAACTTGGTCAAGGGCCAGCAAGCCGTTACCTAGTATCTTCAGCGGTTTCAAAAATATCAAGTATCAATTTGCTATATTTGCAGAAGAAACTAAAATTGAACAAAAGCAAGTAGGCGACGTTTACCTAAAGGGACCTACGGGTCGCGCTGGACGGTGAGGCGATACTGCCGCCATCTCGCGGAGGCGAATCACATTATTTTGCCTCGACTTTAAACCTGATAGTGGGGTCGGTACGCGACGAAAATCCCTTGGATACTGCACTTTTGAGTAGAGTTATGAAACTTGGCACATAGTTTCTAGGGACCATTAGAAGAAATTTCACCCGATGTTCCAAAAAAAAATTCCGACGGAATCCGATATATAGGCCCCTTTTTCCAAAATGGCGTCCAAATTTTGAAAATTGGCGATTGGTCGTACAGCGGCGCGCAAAGTATCAATTCCTAACATTTTGAACATAAAGAGTTGATTCAAGCCACCCCTGACTCGATCTGTCTGATATTTTGGCCATTTGGGACTTTTTTCCAAAATGGCAGCCAAACTTCGAAAGTTGAAATTTGGTCCTGTAGTGGCCTGCAAGGTATCAATTCTGGACATTTCGACCATGACAAGTCGATTAAAGCCTACCCCGACTCTACCCAACCTGAATTTTGGCCTCAATACTCAATTATAGTGCTGATTTAGAATTTTTTTTTCATCTTGAAAAGGGTTGTGAAAAACCCGAGGGAAAACCACTTCTTGGACTTTTTGTGTGTCCAACATGTGAGTAATCCAGAGAGCAGAATCACTACATTTTTCCGAAAGAATGAAATCCGAATCAGAATCAGAATAAATTTTATTTCCATAAAAATCTCCGCCATTGTAAAACATAGGCTCCCCTCAGTGGCAAAACCTATTTCACGCTAGTATAAAACTGTGACAAACGAGTTGATTGAAGCCACCTCTGACTCGATTCGGCTGATATTTGGGCCATTGAGGCCTTCTTTCCAAAATGGCGGCCAAACCGAAATCGGCAGGTGGTCGTATAGGGGCACACAAGGTATCTATTCCTGGACATTCCGACCATTGCGAGTCAATTAATACCCTTCCCGACTCGACTTGACTCAAATTTTGATCTCAATCCCCATTTATAGTCCTGTCCTATTGTCAGTTAAGATCTCGTGGCATCAAAACCGCAAGAAATTTCGAAGTGCAAGTTGTTTGAATATGTACGGAAACGGATCGAGATAAGCGGTTTTTGCCGATTTATACGTCGATACGAGTTGTACTTGAAAAGATTTGAGCAGAAGACAATCACAATGTACCTCTTATTGAATACCAACACCAACACACTCTTATCTAGTGTGTCCAAGGCACAAAGATCTCTCCTATGGGTCTTCGTTTGTCCCATGTGACACATTTTTGGCAAATAATGTAGGTACAGTGTTAGATGTTTTGCACTTATAGCCGTAAAGTCCCTCATTATTGAAATTAAAACCTGTTCCTGAATTGCAATCAGATTTTCCAGTATCTATGGTAGAACGAATATTATATCTTCGAGAAAAGCATTACAGCTTTAGCGCCTTATGTACATAGTTCTTTCCCAACCTTGGTGTGGCAGGGTGGTAAGTGACAAAACGAGTATAATGCAACATGTAGCAATTGGATCACCTACAGAAAATTAGAATTGAAAAGGGATTCAAGATAGGTGAGAGCTCTGTTCCTCACCAATGTAATAGATAAAGAAAACAGTGAAGAAGAATGTAGGTGAGCGTCTCGCACAATCGCTCAAACGCAAACGTGCAAATTTTCAAATAAGTTGCATCCCATATCGGCGCACAGTCGACTCAGATGCTCTACATCAGTGGGACGCTCTCTCATGCAGAAAATCAAACCTTGCAAGAATTTATTCCTAATCAACATGCAACATTTCTTCTACACTGATGCAAAGTAACCGGAGTCTGAGGTCTGAGAGGCAGAGAGAAGTCTAACCTCCAAACACCACTGAGAAACAGCAAATACACGCGATAGAGCGCAGATCTCTCAATCACTGTTATTTCTGGTAATGTAATATGTAACCTGACTTATCTTTTAGCACAAATACAAATTCTGAAACAACTTGCAGTTGATATGTATGTACTTTCGACATTTTTTATGGTTTTTACAGTTTAATACATGCGTGAAATAGGTTTTGCCAGTAGGGTGGGGAGCCTTTTATTTCTTCGGAAAATGTAGTGATTCTGCTCTCCGGATTACTTGCATGTTGGACACACATAAAGTCCAAGAAGTGGTTTTCCCTCGGGTTTTTCACAACCCTTCTCATGATTAAAAAAAAAATCTAAATCAGCACTATAATAATTGAGTATTGAGCTCGGTATTGAGGCCAAAATTTAGGTTGGGTAGAGTCGGGGTAGGCTTTAATCAACTTGTCATGGTCGAAATGTCCAGAATTGATACCTTGCAGGCCAACTACAGGACCAAATTTCAACTTTCGAAGTTTGGCTGCCATTTTGGAAAAAAGTCCCAAATGGCCAAAATATCAAACGGATCAAGTCAGGGGTGGCTTAAATCAACTCTTTATGTTCAAAATGTTGGGAATTGATACTTTGCGCGCCACTGTACGACCAATCGCCAATTTTCAAAATTTGGACGCCATTTTGGAAAAAGGGGCCTATATATCGGATTCCGTCGGAAATTTTTTTTGGAACATCGGGTGAAATTTCTTCTTATGGTCCCTAGAAACTATGTGCCAAGTTTCATAGCTCTACTCAAAAGTGCAGTATCCAAAAGCGTACCGACCCCACTATGATTGACAAGGGCTCGATACCAAATTGCAGGCGCAAAAGTTAGGACGGCGTAACTTGCCAAATAGAGCGGTCTGATTGGCGATTTCTATAGTAACCGCACTTACGGCGGTCTCAGCCCCAACTTGGTATCGAGCCGTAAGATACTAAGAAAACAATTGCAGCAGCTGGTGAAAAGTTCAATATTTTGGGGACGGTTGAAAATATTGTGTAACGATTGGCTGGACCTTGATTAGCGGGTGAAATCCTGCTATCTGCTGATGCTTCGATTTTGCAGGAGTTGCTAAGCAAATTTTCCTTAGCAAATTGAAACTGGAGCCTGAGCACATACTCCGATTTTATGCACATGACTCATACGGCAAAACCTTGAAAGATATGCAAAAAAAAGTTTAGGAAATATTCGGGAAAACTGCTCTGGGGTATCCAAACTACCCCACGTGGGAACGGGAAGGTTAATCCCTAATGTACCTACCTACATTTCTTCCAGACCACTTTGCCAATTTGTTGCTGGCGCAAAAGGTTGACTAGAGAGATTTTCATCTGCAGCATGATGGTGCGCCGCCCCATTTCTGTCTTCAAATCAGGAAGCATCTCAACCCAAAGAACCTTAATCGTTGGATTGGTCGCGGCGTTCAAAAACTCTGACCGCTTAGGTCCGCCTGGTTGGTACCCACCTGGTAGTTTTTCATTTCAGTTGAAAATAATTAGTTAGGTATGTCAAGCCTGAGAAGAAACCGCTGTTCATGATTAGCTAGGCTTGTCTGGTTTAAGTCTTAGCAGTGATTTATTTTTAGCGCACTTTCCCAAAAGATGGGAAAAAGGCGCTTTTAGCTTCACTTTGTCCGTCCGTCTGTCCGTCTGTCCGTCTGTCCGTCTGTCCGTCTGTCCGTCCGTCCGCCCGTCCGTACTCGGGATCGCGTACTCGCGTCAGGCGTTTGGTTTTTCAAAATGCAAATGTCAAAATGTTTTCAAAATCCAAAAAAAGCGGTCTGTCTCTAAGACGTCTTTATTCTCTATTTTCAGCTTATTATTTTATATCTTTCTGAGTATGTGTTGTGACCTGTCAGGAAGAAAGGTCTTATTGATTTCTTATTTTCACAATACACACTTGACAAAATATGAAATAGTACCTTAGCTAAAAATAGAGCATAAACAATAAGTCTAGAGACGGACAGCTTCTTTCGGAATAACGATGCTACAGCGGTGGCCGTTTTTTTATGCACCCCTCTGTATGTCCAGGATTTCAAGTTGACTTTTGGTTTTTTGTTACTCTGCCGCCATCTTTGATCCGTCATTTTCAATTTCTCTAAAAGTGATCCCATTGAAATGAAATTCGCAGGCAATGTGAACCACATCAAGATCTATACAATTTTTGACAATTGATCTGTGGCGGCTCTCATGTGGGCATGTGACGGAGGAACTGTTGTCTCCCTCGATAGCTTAGTGGTCAGAGTATCCATCCGGCAAATGGAAGACCCGGGTTCGAGTCCCGGTCAGGGTAGACACTTTTTCTCCGTCACATCGCGCCATAAATGGTGACCCCGAACAAAAGCAGCACGCACGCAACATGCAACTCAGGCAAAGAGGTACAAAGCAAGCAACAAACAAGTAAACAGCACCGCCACTCTCTGTCCTACGTCCACCCACGTCCTATCCGTCGCCCTAGGTGGGGGGTACTGAACAACGGTCAATGATCCATAAGTACGGCGAACGAACGAACGAACGACGTCTCTGGAGGGGGAGTACTGTGGCGGCTCTCATGTGGGCATGTGACGGAGGAACTGTTGTCTCCCTCGATAGCTTAGTGGTCAGAGTATCCATCCGGCAAATGGGAGACCCTAGGAAGGGTTCTACCTTTGAGGTGTCGATTAACAACCCACCGATCCAGTCTTTGAGAGGACTATGTAGCACAGGTGGCCATGTATCAGCCTGTGGTACGGTTGGTCCTAGGTTCGATTCCTAGTTATGTCTGGGTGTTTTGTGCTGTCCACATTTTGCGTTAATCGAGGTTTTTTCTAATGTATTGAATTATAAATAAACGCAAATAACTCCTATGGCGTTGAAGAAGCCGATAAGAAGAAAAACAAACTAAAAAAAAAAACTTTTTAAATGGAAGACCCGGGTTCGAGTCCCGGTCAGGGTAGACACTTTTCTCCGTCACATCGCGCCATAGATTCGTCATCTTGTATTCTCCATAATGAACATGTTTCGAAGTGACGAACTAGGAGAATTATGCCTCAACGAAAAGAGATATCGATATGTTGCAATGTTGCAAACGCTAATGAAATGAGTACGTGTCCACCATATAAAGTTGACCAATGATTTTTGGCTGCCATCTTTGATCCGCCATTTTGAATTTATCTGAAAGTCGTCCAATTTGAGTGAAATTTGCAGGCGATATGAACTTCATTAAGATACATCCAATTTTCGACAAGCGATGCCCCGCCGCCATCTTGTATTCTCCATAATTAACATGTTTCAAATTGATAGAACTAGGAGAATTATGCCTCAACGAAAGACGATATATATGTGGTGCAAATGCCAATCACATGCTTACGTATCCACCATATAAATTTGACCAATGATTTCTGTTACTTGGCCGCCATTTTGAATTTCTTTGAAAGTGGTCCGATTTGAGTGAAATTCACAGGTGATGCCAACTTCATCAAAATACATTCGATTTTGGACAAATGATGCTCTGCCGCCATCTTGGTCGCCATATTGAAATTTCTTATCACTCAACGATTTTCATGGAGCTTGGGACTTACATTTGTTTCATATAGGTAATCATTCTTATTGTCAGTATCAGTGGGAACATAAAAATAAATGCTCTTCGGAATAGGTGTACTGAAGACGTCACTACTTCTTTGGAAAATACCACTGCAAAAAAAATTTCTTCATAATTAGGCTTCTTACAGAATGTGATTCAGTTGGGAACGCAACAAAACATACGAATTTATCGTTTCGTGGCATATAAGAGGAAATAAAAACAGTTTTTTTAACCTCTGCCAAAGATTTTTTTTCCAAGTGTGAGGAATGGAACCTCGAATGGAACGGACACGACGACAAATAGTAGTTTTCATGACAATTTTGTGTTTCAGTGGGCATGCGCAAGATTTGACAGTTCCGGTTGGCTAGCACCAGGTAGGTATAGAGTGGGGAGAATGATTACAGAGCTGTGCGAGTCTGGCAAGCACGCGAAGGTCGAATTTTTGCCGACCGACAAGGAACGTGAGCATGCGCTCTAGACGTGATGGAAACTACTATTGACGAAAACATTTTCAATAGGCCCGTAAGCTTTTTTGTGGCACATATGACGATACTCAATGATCGTTTTGTGAAAGTTCTTGCATCTTGAAAATTTGGAGGGCCCCCACGGGCTCCCCAAGTGACGAAATATGGAGTGCTGTGTGTCAAATCGCTTGTTTTGGTATAAGGTACGCCCATGCAAAATCTCGTTACTCTACTCCAAAATGCAGTACCTATCGATGTGTTTTTAGATGTGTACCGCTTCCATTATAACTGATGTCGATGCGGCGTGCCGGAGGGCTTTACCTTTTACGACATCTTATATTCGGTTTTTCAGAATACTATCCCTTATTATAAATTAAAAAAAAAACAGAAACTTTATCCCCCTTGGTTTTCGGGTGATCTTGTGCGTCTCCTGCGCCGGAAGGAGGAAGGAGTCAGCCCGTGTAATGTACAGGACAAAGAGGACAGGAGGTCCGGAAGTGGGTATTATTGTAAGTCTAGCCACGAGTTCCACCAAAAAATTTATGAGCGGTTTAAGCTAAACCGAGATTAACCGGATTTTTTTCTGGTCAATGTTGGTAGATTCATTTTGGAAAATACGTTAAATCGCAAGTATACCACACTTTAGTTAATTACTCAGCGTAAAACCTGAATTTACATTGATCATTTGGCCAGAATTGATCAAAATAAATCTCGAGTTAGCTATCAGCTGGTTAAATACTTTGGTGGAACCCACGGTATGAGCATCAGTAGTGGAAAAACTAGGTGAATGAACCTTGTAAATGGTGATGAAAGCAGAAAATTCGGTTCACATACTCAGAATGAGCCGTCTTTCAGATAAGAGGTGGAGCCAGGCCGAATTTTTACCGGAAATGGGCTCGAGGGTGCTAGAGCTCCTTTTTATAGCCTCCTTCCAATAGCCAATAGTTTTTCAGAAATGTGATCAGAAAATGTACTTTTTTGACAAAATTTGGTTTTTGACAAAAATTGGAGGACCAAATTTTGTCAAGTCTGATCTTGGAATTTTATTTTGGCCCCATATGGCGACAAGCTCCAACTAAGGGATGCCGCTAGTGAATTTTAACACATTATCTCAAACCCTTGCAGAGATATACCGAGAGCACAGAATAGCCGAGAGTTCATAAATTAAATGGGTCAAGAGTGCTTGCGAGTTTGGAAACGTCTGTCGGAACTAGCATCGTTCATTTTCTGTCTGTAATTCTCGCGCCTAGATCACAACACACAACTAACGCAGAACCACACATGGGAGTGAAATTGGTTTATAGCATCAGTGGTTGTAACGAACGCCTGTAACGTTGTCTTCTCTGACCTTGGGGCGACCAGCGTCGTCCCAGGAAATGGAAAAATAAGCTGTTGCGGCGTTCGCCGCGTTCGGTTCTATTTTTTCTAGAGCTAATCGCCGACACTGGACTGCTCTTCGTGTTTTCGTACTGTTGGCCCGACAGGAATGGTTCTCGACTTGGCTTGAATAGATTCGAGCGGATGTATTTTATTATAGGGATAGGGAGGTATAATCAGGGCCGGGCCTAGCAGGCGTGCAGTGCGTTCCGGCGCGCAGGCGGGTATGGCAGGCGGCAAGTCATAGGGGCGTTAATATAATAATAAAGTTGAATTTCGAAGGATTCTTTTCATTCCCGCATTTGGTGGGGCTCTCCACTGCCGGTGAGGGGGGCGGCAATTTTTCGGTGGCACGCAGGCGGCAAATAGGCCAGGCCCGGCTCTGGGTATATTCGTCAACGGACGTTTACAATTCAAAAATAAAATCGAATGCCGCCCTCTGCCCAAATGTCTGCCCAAATGTAGACACAACTTTCAGGTACCTATGTACGTATTAAGCAGGAAAGCAGGGGTGGATGATTTAAGCCCAGAGGGGAAAAAGAATTTTCGACAATTGAGGCTGAAACAGTTGCTTAATGTTCTAGATGTCAGCTGATTGTATAGCGATGATATTTTACTGGTTTGATAATAAAATTTTTATGTTTTGAAATTGATTTTTGACATCATTCTTCGTTAATTTTTTGAATGGTTTGATTTCACCTCAATTAAATGTGACATTCTGAATATAAGTACGGTGGCGAGCACATAACTGGAAATACTCATATCAATTCTGTCAATATTTCAATTTAACCTACGGCCTTATTTTGATTGGAGAAGATAATATCGTAGGAACTCTAGAACCACGTAGTTACTTCAAATCACATTCACGAGGTACCTACCTACATACCTATGTAAATACCTATGTATTTTATATTTTTTCAAATTAAATTGATACCGGATCGAGTTTTCCAAACGACATTCTTATACTTTGTGGAGATTATTAGATTGCCATGCTGTGCTTGCCAGAACACAGTTTCCACCGTGCTGTAATATAACCGGGAAAATCGTACAGTAAGAAAATCCGTCACGATGTCACATTCGCATAATTATTTGTGGAGAATATTATTGATGAAAATAGATATTTATTGTATTAGGGGTATGAGTGAGACTTCATGTGACAGAGAATGGGAGTTTGAGCGCCGAGCGCAGCGAGAAAAGAAGCAAAAGAAGTCTTCGGGTGTTGGTGCGAGGCAGCCTCTGATTTTATGGATGATTTAGGCACAAGACTTCATCGTGTGACAGGAGACTCTCGCTGTGAAAAATTCTTGACACAAAGAATAGGCATCGAGATTCAACGAGCCAATGCAGCGAGTGTGATAGGGACCTTCGTTCGGTCGGATGATCCCCTTTTTTACCAATTTATTACTATACACATATTTATATAACTTATAATAACCAATAACAAATCTGAAAATAAACACTGAAAAAAATAGAAGTCTAATCGTGAAAAAATCATGACGAAAGTATTCTGCCCTTTGCCCTTTGAGTGACTCATAATAATAATAATAAGATTGTTAATAAGAAAAACAAGATGATACAAACCGTTAGGGAGCGGAGCGGGAGTACGAAAAGAACACCTCTTCGAACGTTGTTTGCCGATTGATTCATATCTATAGAAGTTTCACTTCCGAGGGTGACTGTGGTCACGCACTCACGTTTTTTTGGTTATCGTAATTTGTCAAACCAATCGCAGTTTTCGGAACATATAAAATATGGTTTTCACGGCAGGGCACAAAACCTACACGATGAGGCGTATTTTCGAACTTGAGTGCGAGGAAATGAAGTTTGGTAATGCAGCCAGCGTTTATGTTTAGAAGATTTCCAGCAGCATTTTCCAGATTTTGCAGTAGTACCAGATAAGTTTTATAAGTGTCTTGCACATTGCGTTAGTCTGTTTCGTGAAACTGGCTTTGTGACACACAAAAAGGTGCTGGTCGGCCAACCGTTTGCACAGAAGAAGTTACTAATGACGTCCGTCAACGTATAAAACAAGAGCCTGAAAAACCTTTGAGACATCTCTCTCAAGAAATTAGACTCTCTTTGGGAACATGCCAAAAGATTGTCAAGAAGGGCTTGGCCATGAAATCGTTGAAATACAGAATGCCGTCATATATCAAGCTCTATTGCCGGCAGAGCATCCCAGACGTCTTGCGTACTGACTACTGCCACTGGTTTGTGGATGATTTGATAAACGACAACCTGCTCAACTTGACTTTTTTCACTGAAGAGGTGTGGTTCCATCTTTCGGGGTACAATTAGTTGACAAAGTTCACGCCGATTTACACAAACGCACTTATGGCAGATCAGAGATCAATGTACATCGCTCTTTAAATATTCGGAGCAAACAAACACCCTGTATCTTCGTAATCATTGCATTGGCCAAAAAAAATCCTTGCTGATCTTGACTCGCCTCAAAAAAGTCCTCTATCTGCCATTGTTCTGTGACACATTAGTCGCGGAACACCTGTAGATAGATAGATAGATAGATAGATAGATAGATAGATAGATAGATTTATTCTCACTGCAATAAACATTGTAGGGAACGTCGGCAAAGCTTGAGGGGCCTAATGGGTATGTACAATATAAATGTATATATAAAATCAATATAACACACCACAACAATATGTACAACAATCAACAAACAATACACAAACTACAAGTTAAAATATTTACAACGCAAGATGACTGAAGTATTCTTCGACGCTATATAGCGGTCTGTTCAATAGCAGCTTTTTTACATTTTTGTTGAAGAGTTTCTCCGGTAATTTTTGAAATTCTACGGGTAGGCGATTATAGAATTTTGGTCCCCAGTAATCGATCTCTCTGGTGGAGTTGATCCGGTGGAATGGTGTTGCGAATTGTTCTCTCCTTCTGGTCGCGTAGTGGTGGTAGTCGCCATTCTGTTTGAAAGTGTGCCTATGTTGGTGAACATACCGCAGGGCGTCGAAGATGTAAAGGCTGCTCAAGGTGAGTATTTGGTGCTCCTTGAAAAGATCTCTGCAGCTCGTCCTACAGGGCACACCCACCAATGTTCTAATAGCTCTTTTTTGCAGCACGAAGACTCGTTCTACCTCAGGAGAAGCTCCCCAGAACATCACTCCATATTGCAGAATGGACTGGACCCTCGCAAAGTACAACGATCTCGCAGCTTCATATGTACTTATTTGTCGAATTCTCCGCATGCAGTAGATCTGTGATGGTAGTTTCTTACACAGTGTGTCTATATGTGTTTTCCATTTGAGGCTCTTGTCTATGTGTATGCCCAAAAAACGAAGGCTGCTGCTCTCCTGCACATCACCCTTACTGAAGTGCATCTTCTGGGTTTTACTCTCATTTAATGCCAGTTTATTGCTGTCCATCCACTTTTTAGCCTCCCGCAGAGTTTCATCCATAGCTCCAGTCACCTCGTTCCTTGATGAGCCCCGTACCAGGAAATTTGTGTCATCGGCAAACAGGTAGGTTCTTGCAAGTGGGAAATTATTCGGTAAATCATTGATGTAAATGAGGAAAAGTAACGGCCCCAACACACTCCCCTGTGGCACACCATGTCTTATCCTCTTTTCCTCTGACATCTCATTCATCCAGTGTATCATTTGTGATCTATCCGTTATAAGTATGACTTGATGAGGTCGCAGGCAACCCCTCTAATCCCATAGAAGTGCAACTTTTGCAGAAGAACTTCGTGACTTATGGTGTCAAATGCCTTTGATATATCACAACAGGCTAGTAATAAATCTTCTTTGTTGTCCAGTGAAGCTTCAATTTCCGCTAGTAGGGCACCCACGGCTGTAGCTACAGAGCGCTCACGTCTAAAGCCATGTTGAGCAGCATTCCAGTATCCATTTTTCTCGAAGTAGCCCAGCAGCCTAGTTTTCAATGCATACTCCAGAATCTTTGAGATGGTCGGCAGGATCGATATTGGTCTATAGTTACCGCATGTATCAGGATCTCCTTTTTTGAAAATGGGAACAACTCTAGCCACTTTGAGTTGTCCTGGGAACACCCCTTCTTCAAAGCATTTATTGACTATTTTTGCAATGGGCTCTGCAATCTCCCGCGCTACCAACTTCAGTAGTTTGGTTGAAACGCCATAGATGTCTTCTGAACTATTAGTTTTTAATGCCTGAATAATTGTAACAACCTCCTCTTTTGAGCACTCATGAAGGTAACATGAGCTGTTATTATTCATGTGAAGATTTTTTAAGTAATCGAGAGGATTTCTTACTTTATCGCTTTTTTTTATATCTCTCACAATAGTGTCCGCTAGCGATGAACGCTGTGTCTAGGTACACGCTAACGTGTACGCAAAATCGAAGATTAGGTGCACGCGAAACGTCATAGTGGGTATTATGACGTCAGCTTTTAGCGTGCACCAACTTATATTTTTTAGGTACACGCGAAATTGTTGTGATGGCGTTTTTCGGGCGGGCTGTCATGTTAACAGCGGGTAATAAATGCGGTAGTCTCCACGATCGGTACCTGAAGTATCGAAGTACTTGATGAAGTGTGGACAAACGTTCACATCATTTTCTAAGTTTGAGGCAGCTCTTAAAAGCTCTATGAAACCGAAAATAACGAAAAGTTGGTTATAAACGGAAGTAGTCCAGGAATTTTAGACTCGATTTTAGATGCTAAAATCGCAAATAGCGAACAAAAATGAAACCCTGAATTTTTATATATAAGCTCAGTTAACCATGTAGTTTAACATACTAAAAGTCCTCAAGAATCCGGTGTGACCTCGAGAAGAACTTGAGGATCAGTTTTTCGCGTTTATCTCATGAACGATGGCACTTGGGAAAAAATTACTTGGGAAGAAATTGTTGGAAATTTTATTGTCTACAAGAGAGGTCCTTGCATATTTCATCGCCAGTCCACTCCTCCGCCAAAACACAAGAAAAGTAAAATAGTCCAGATGCTTGATGCTCAAGACTGTATGCATGGACCTTGAGTTTTATGATGGTGAGATGCCACTTTGATCCATTTTCTTTTGATTGAAATTTGAAGCCATCAATACCAACTATGCTGGCGGCATATTCAGGGTGGAAGGAAAATAAAAAGTTGAACCTGTATCTCAAGAACCAAAATAGGTGATGTTTTTTTTGCTTCGATAGCTCAATGGGTCGAAAGGAGAAAGAAACGTACAATCTGCCTTTCAACACGTTTATTTAGGTTTTGAATGGACATGTAGCCACGACGGCGAAAGTAAAGAGAATGACGGTTACAAGAGTACAAGAAATCATTGAGAGGGTGGGTTACCCCCTCCAACCACCGGCAGGTAGATGGGCCGGTTTCTCCCAAATAAATATAGCCGATCGTGTCTAATACTTAAACTGTCTACATGCATTTACATACCGCCCGCCTTGAAGAGACTAGGCTTCAAAACAATCAAAGTTATTGAACAAACATGAAAGGTATCTAATAATGATATTTAAAAAAAAACAAGAACCAATATACCACGAATATGTGTCACTTGAGATACTCATTAGGAACTTAAATAACCACGAATATCAAAATAATAAGAAATAACTTATATATAATAGACTCTTAGTGGATTTATAAATCATACACAATAGATTCAGCGCAGGTTACGAATCAAACAATAGCGTCATATTTTGATAATACAGTCTTCTTCAAGTATTGGGCTTAATCTTCATTGTTTATTGGTAACACGCATAGGTTGTGAATTGATCTTTTTATAGTGCCGTTTGGCAGTTTCACTAGCACTACACGCACTCGGTCGTCATCGCCAGGATAAAGTTTGATCACACGTCCTAACTTCCAACACAATGAGGGTTGGTTGTCGTCGACGACGAGTACTAGAGCACCTTCAGTCAGCGCTGTAGAAGAGCCCTTGCGCCACTTGGTTTTCTGTTGGAGCTGATGTAAATATTCTCGGGTGTAGCGCCTCCAGAATATTTGGCGAATTTGTTCAACCCTTTGCCATCGACTTAGGCGATTTTCCTTGACGTCCGTCAAGTCTGGATCAGGAAAGGATGTCAGCGGTTGCCCAACAAGAAAATGGCCTGGGGTCAGAGCTTCGAAGTCGTTTGGGTCCGAAGTCAACGGCGTAATGGGCCGCGAATTCAGAATTGCTTCAATGCGAGCTAGCAGCGTAATAAGTTCGTCGAAAATTAATAGCGTTGACCCCATAATGCGTTTCAAGTGATGTTTGACAGATTTTACATTTACTTCCCATAACCCACCCATATGAGGCGATCGCGGCGGAATAAAGTGCCACTGCACTCCTTGATTGACCAAGCCGTCGGTTACGGTTTGGAATTCTGTCGATCGAAACAATTCTGCAAATCTGTCAAGTTCGTTCTTGCAGCCCTGGAAATTTGTTGCATTGTCCGAGTACAGGTGAGCAACGTGCCCACGTCTGCTGATGAAACGCTTAAGAGCATTGAGAAAGGCTTCCGCGGTTAGGTCTGACACAAGCTCGAGATGTACCGCTTTGGAGGAGAAGCACACGAACACTGCTACATATGCCTTAACGGCTCGTTTTCCGCGACCACGCGACTCTTTCACTAGTACAGGACCTAAGTAATCCACACCGGATATTATAAAAGGTCGATTGCACCCTATGCTGAGGTAGGTTGCCCATTATCTCATGGGCAAAAATGGGTTTTGCGCGGAAACAAATTACACATTGATGAATGACTTTGCGGATCGCACTTCGCGGCGAAATTATCCAAAATTTCTGACGCAAATGTGCCAGGGTGCCTTGTGTACCGGCATGTAATTGCAACTGATGTGCTTGTTGTATTATCAGCTTGCTGATATGGTGATTTTTTGGCAACAGCAAGGGATGTTTTGCCTCGTAATTAATAGGAGCGTTTTTTAGGCGGCCTCCTACGCGAAGCAATTCCTTGTCATCCAAAAATGGCGACAAAGACAACAGGCTGGAGTTCGCAGCCACTGATTTGGATTTTTTCAAGGCTATCAAATCATCAGCAAATGCATCACCTTGTGTACGTTTAATGATATAAAGGGTAGCAGTTTGGATCTCTTTACAAGTTAGTGGACCCGTATTCCTGAGTTTGGATTTTGCGTTATGCAAGAATCTAAGGCACCATGCTAAAATTCTTTGCATTTTCGTGAAAGAAGAATATTGAGTGAGAAATTTCCACTCAGGGAGTTTGATTTGCGCGACAGTCATTGATATGACGCGCTTTTCAGGATCCGGTGTTAATTCGTGATGTGTTATATGTGGATGTTTGGGCCACTCCTCAAGGTTTTCATCCAAAAATGATGGGCCATTCCACCAGATTTTTGCGTTGATCAGTTCACGAGGGGAAGCCCCGCGACTCAAAATATCCGCAGAGTTCGCATTTGATGGAACATATTTCCATTCACTGACGCTTGTTAGGTTTCGAATTTCAGCTATTCTATTAGCCACGAACGTTTTGTAGCCACTCGGGCCTGCCTTAATCCAGGCTAGCACAATGGTGCTGTCAGAAAATAGAAATCTTCTAGATATCGTCATATCCATTGACCTTTGAACATTACGAGCTAGACGCGCTAGCAGTAATGCCCCGCTCAATTCTAGTCGCGGTATTGTTGTGATCTTTAGTGGAGCCACCCTTGATTTCGCACAAAGAATCTGAGAATGATAACTTCCGTTCGAAGTCGTTCGCAGGAAAACAACAGCACCGTAACCGTCTTGTGAGGCGTCTGAGAAGCCGATGATTTCCACTGATTCGTATGGATGTTTTATGATCAAACGCGGAATCCGAATTTGTGTCAAAAGGGGTAACTCTTGCAACATTGAGTTCCATGATGAATGTAAGTCAGAGGGAAGTTCTTCATCCCATCCGATCTTGCTTGCCCACAGCCTTTGTAGGATGACCTTCGCTTTGATCAATAATGGTGATATCAAACAAAGGGGGTCGTAAATTCGTGCTATGGTGGACAGAATTGTCCGTTTGGTAATGTTTTTTGTACTTGGGGGTTTGGAATTATATTGCAAGGTATCCTCGCTTGGGTTCCAAACTAAGCCCAGTACTCTTTGGATTTGATCCTTTTCTAACTGAACGTCTTCCGGGTTAACGGCGGATTCGGGTAAAATCGCATCGTTATTCGAGGCCCACTTTCGAAGTACGAAACCTCCTTGTGCTAAGATAGCAGTTATTTGCTCACGCAGGGTAATTAACCCTTTCACATCGTTTGCACCTGTCAACAAATCGTCCATGTACATGTCGTTTATTATTGTTTCACAAGCTTCCGGGAATTTAGATTGATTTAACAATGCCAATTCTTTCAGGCACCTTGTAGCAATGAAACTGGCTGGTTTCGTGCCATAGGTCAAGGTGATAAGTCGGTAGTGTTCAATTTCATTCCCAGGATTATCGCGCCAAACTATCCGTTGATAATCGGTGTCGTCTGGGTGGATTTTGATCTGGCGGTACATTTTTTCTATATCACCGTTTAGTACAAAAGCGTGCAGCCTAAACTTGACTAGAATAGTCCATAATTCATTTTGAATTACTGGGCCGCCCATTAATTGCTCATTTAGAGTAGTATGGTTCGAAGTGGGAAAGGAAGCATTGAAGACCACGCGAAGCTTAGTTGTTGTTGACGATTCTTTTATGACAGGGTGATGTGGCAAATAGTTAGATTTAGTGCATGTTATCTCCTGGGTAGGAACTACCTCCATGTGAGATAACGAGCGGTATTCTTTCATGAATCCGCAGTAAGACGCTTTCAACGTCGGATCCTTTTGTAGTTTTTGTTCCAGCGAGGTAAAGCACCTTATCGCTGAATTCTGAGATTCCCCTAAATTGGGGTCTTGTTTGAAAGGCAGCCGTGCAATAAACCGACCATCAACGTCTCGGCTGGTTGTTTTGGCAAAGAAATTTTCGCAAGCCCGTTGTTCCGAGGAGAGAATGGCTTCCGGTTTTACTAGGCATTCGTCCAGTTCCCAGAATTTCTGAAGACTGTTATCGATTTGCTCCATTGTCAGACAATGGTTGGTTATGGTTTGTTTATTATCGGAACCCGTCTGAAGCATGCCGCCGATAATAAATCCCAATTTTGTGTTTTGAAAGCGAGGGTGCTCCTTGTTTATTTCTATGTGACCGTCGCATAGAAAGTCCCAAAATGCCGCGGAACCAATTAGCAAATCTACCGGTCGCGATTTATAATACTCCTCGTCAGCGAGTTTTATGTGAGATGGAACGGTTATCAATTCCCGACTGAAGGAGGAAAGCGGTATGTTTTCCGTTATTTTCTCAGTCACCAGACACCGAAGATTTTGCGAAAATCGATTGACCTTGGAATGAATCCTTACATTGACTGCTTGATTGATTTGCATTTGGACCTTGCTTATGCCCGCTACGGTTACATTAGTTTTCTCGGGCTTGAGTCCTAATTTCTTACATAAGTTGTTACTTATGAAATTAGCCATCGAGCCTCCGTCGAGAAGTGCTCGTGCCTCGTGGAAATTTCCCGTGGCATCCTTTATGTTTACAACTGCCGTTGATAACATGACAATGCCCGAGCCTTTCGTTACCTGACTGGCAAGACTGATTTCGGGTTCAGGTGCGATTTCGGTCTGTGGTTTCGTTTCTTGAACGCGATTTTGATGAATCAAAGAATTGTGTGACTGATGGCAATATCGGCAACTGAATTTTGATCGACACTGCCCGGCTTGGTGATTAGCCTTTAGGCAATTTTCGCATAGTTTTAGATTTTTGACCTTTGTCAAGCGCGTGTCGATGGACATTTTTGCGAATGTAGAACATTGATAGATCATGTGATCCTTGCCGTTGCATATAACGCATGGCCTTTGATTGATCACTACGCCGCTTATGGCCTTGTTTTTAGTGATCGTAAATGGTCTTTGCCGAGTTTTGTCCATTGACGCGACCGTCAGACACCGCTTGTCCAAGAAGTCGATAAATTCTTGAAAGGTCGGAATTTCTGAATTTAGAGTACCCTGCCACTCCTTTTCGGAATTATAATCTAATTTTCCCTTGAGTAATGGGACCAATATGGCATCCCAATGCTCGACAGGTACCTTTAATGATTTAAGCGATTCTATATTGGAACGCGTGGTGTCAACAAGTTGTCTCAATGATTCATATGAACCCTTTGAGACAGGCTCGGCCTTGATGATTGACATCACGTGATCCTCCACAATTAATCGCGTGTGCTTAAATCTTTTTCGCAGAATTGTCCATGCTGCGTCATAATTTGCATCTGAGATAGCAAGGCTTTCTATAGCTCGCGAGGCTTCACCTCGGAGGCATGATTTTAGGTAATGTAGCTTATCACTTTTTGCGATTTGGCCGTTTTTCCCTACGAGGGATTCGAAGGTATTTTCAAAGGAAGACCATTCCCGGAACTCGCCAGAAAATGGCTTCATATTTATTTTTGGCAAATTAAGAGTGGCGGAAACAAGAGGGTTTGGCTGTAGATTACTTGATCCTGCACTATTAGAGGATTGAGTGAGATTTGGTGGCTTCAAAAACTTGTTTATGGCCGTAATGACGTCATATATTGAATTTTCGAACTGTTCGCGAGTTTGTTCGTGTACTCCTTCGTCCGCCTGTTCTTGCAGTAACTCGATTTGAACTTGCAACTCCTCAAATTCGTCTTGAATACCCTTAAGCGCTTCGCGGCGAGTACGTAAAAGCTCGAAATCACCGGTAGCCGAATCAAACTCACTAACAAATTTCGCTTGCCGCGTTAGCTTACCCTTTACAGCCCCACGCGCTGCTATTAATTTAGTCAACTGGCTCATTTCGCTGTTCACTCTAATTGCTACAATTAAGAATTGGAGGACTTACAGACCGAACCGATGCTGGCTTCTGGCTACCTCGCTGCTGATGTTGCCTTGGATGCTGGATTTTCTGGCTGCTATTGTCCAATGGTTGATCCTGGCACTTGTTGTGGTTTTTTGTTGACGATTCCGGAGCCTTTACCCACGGGGTGGCCGGAGCACCATCACATTTGTGTTTTAATGTCACTTTTTCTGTTAACTTCACTTTTCGCGCTTTAGTGGCCAATCCGGCTCGAAGGACCAATGTTTTTTTTGCTTCGATAGCTCAATGGGTCGAAAGGAGAAAGAAACGTACAATCTGCCTTTCAACACGTTTATTTAGTTTTTGAATGGACATGTAGCCACGACGGCGAAAGTAAAGAGAATGACGGTTACAAGAGTACAAGAAATCATTGAGAGGGTGGGTTACCCCCTCCAACCACCGGCAGGTAGATGGGCCGGTTTCTCCCAAATAAATATAGCCGATCGTGTATGCATTTACAGGTGACTACATGATAATCGTCAAAAATATTTCTAATTCATTCTTAATAGGCTAGTGGACATGGGTTTTTCTATTTCTTTTTATGAAAGATCCTCCCAAAATTGTTGCATTGGCAAGATGATTTTGTTTAAAAAAGTTTTTGTACATATAAAGAAAACATGAAAAAAATTTGTCTGTTTGAATGGCGCGGCAAGTGCGTGACGTCACATTTTGAAGAGCCAATAGAAACTCTAGTTGGCCATTCGATGACTGAAGAACACCTTCTTGTTTTGAACTGATTTATACAAAAAAAATATAATAAAATGCTGGAGTGCTATATGGTTTGACCTTACATTTTGGTCGATTCTTCATTAAAATTCACTTATTTTTGCTCGTGCAGGCTTTGGAATAATGTCACAACAGTGTTATTAGTGCCATATGAGTGGCAGTACTGCGAGTGTCGCATACCATATGTCAACCCCACGTCAAATAATCTAGTTTTTTTAATACAATTTCGCTTCAAAATACATAATAACTCCATGCAATGGCATCAAAAATAAGTTCTTTGTGATAAAGTTGTGCTCGCACGTGAAAATACACCACTACGTAATAGATCCAGAACGAATGCTTAGGTCGAATGTCAAATGCGTTCCCCTCTCCCTCCTCCCTCTCACCTCCTAGCCCACTTTCAAGCTGTGACGTAGCATATTATTCCTGATTTGAATAAGTCCACTTTCAAATTGAATTTTTACCGAAATGAAATCATATTTCCAAAAACTTTTCCAAATACAAATTCGTCATTCAGATATTTATCAGGTTTATGATATTTTTATACTGAAATGCGATTGATGTCCAGTAGCCTATTCGGTTTCATAACTTTCAAGAGCTGTCTCAAACTTGGAAAACGACGTGAACGTTTGTCCACACTTCATCATCATAGGTAACGATCGTCGAGACTGAGATTGCCGCATTTACTACCAGCTGTTGACTTGACAGCCCGCCCGCAAAACGCCATCACAATAATTTCGCGTGTACCTTGAAAATATAAGTTGGGGCACGCTAAAAGCTGACGTCATATACACACTATGACGTTTCGCGTGCACCTAATCTTCGAATTGGCGTACACGTTAGCGTGTACCTAGACACAGCGATTGACGCTAAATACTGTGCTAGATCATCCCCAGAAAGGTTAGATTTTTTTGTTTGGCTCGTGCTCTTCGTCCCAGTCTCCGTGTTTATTATGCTCCATGCGGTTTTTTGGATATTGTTTGAGTTTATTATCAACGCCTCATTTCTTTTTCTTGTTTCTTGCTCGGCCTGGATCCGATAACGGTTTTTGTAATTATTGTATACTTTGTACGATTCGCTGTTCTTCTTCACTCGGGCCACCACCGCCAGTGCATCCAAAGCCGATTTCATACCTCGCATTTCAGAAGAAAGTTCTTGATTTCTAGTTGGTGCAATTAATTTTCTTGTTTTTGGAATGGTAGAGTTGAGGATAGTAGTGAACAGTGACGGATTAACCAATAGGCTAAGTAGGCTGCAGTCTAGGGCGCCTCGATGAAAGGGGGCACCGACCAAGACGAAATCGAAAAAAAGAGCATGAATTCACAAAGAAATTTGTAGTTTCATGTTCCATATTGTTGCAATAATTTTAGGCCAGCTAGAAAAGTTGGGAAGGTACTTTCCAGCATCCACTCCCAAGTGAAGAAATGTTATGGAAAAAAATAAAATCGAAATGCTGGCAACTAATAAATAATGAATAAAATAATTGAATCTCATTATAGGGTGACCACCTACGCACCTTTGCTTATAAAAAAAAAACTGGTAACTGTACTCGAAAGTAAACCGTTGAAAAGGTGGGAAGTTTTTGCCCCACGGCGCCGGCGTAAGACACCGGAAAAAGGTTGTATTTTCGTTTATAGCTCAAGCGACGGAGCGAATGAATGTCACCCACCATCTTTGAAATAACATAAAATGACTTTTCTCAAGGAGACAGACTTCTACCAATATACAGGGTGATTCATGAGTGACCTTACATAGGCTAATGAGAGATAGAGGACTTCAAGGCGAGTCAGGATACACTGAAGAAATTTTGTTTTCTCCATTGGTTACGAAGATACAGGGTGTTTTGTGTGTTTCGTATGAAACTTTGATAAGCGATATTTCTGAAACGGCTGAAGATATTTTCTTGAAATTCACCAGTAATATTTTTCTATTGAAGCTCACCCTGAAGCCATACTGGGTAAGTCAAAATCCTGGGCCGGGATTGAAAAAATGTGCCTTTTTTTTATTTTATCAAAAAGTATATTTTCTAATCGCTTTTTTAAAAAAATGCTATCGGATTCGAAAAGCTAAGAAAAAATGCTTCAAGGATCACTCTTCAATTTAGATGGCACACCTGAACTGTTTCGACAGAAAAATCAAAAGTAAAATTTGTGGGTAAGTTTTCATTTTTGACCGGACATAATCGACTCATGGTTTGATTTAATTCATCCAAATTCTTTTTTTAGCTTGTCTCTGTGAAATAGAAGGGCTTGGTAGGAAGAAAATTTCCATAGCCGGAAATTTTTTTTTGACGACCAAATCGAGTCTAATTTTGGTTTTACTCTCGATTTTGTCATAAAAAAAAAATGGTCGGCTCTGAAATTTTTCTTTCAACCAAGCCCTTCTATTCAACAGAGACAAGCCAAAAAATTAATTTTATTGAATTCAATCAAACAATGAGTCGATTATGTCCGGTCGAAAATGGGAACTCACCCACAAATTTTGCATTTAATTTTATTGTCGAAACGGTTTAGGTGTGCCATCTAAATTGAAGAGTGATTCTTGAAGCATTTTTCCTTAGCTTTTCGAATCCGATAGTAGTTTTTCAGAAAAGCGGTCAGAAAATGTACTTTTTGATGTAACAAAAAAGGGGCACCTTTTTTCTAGCCCGGCCCTGGATTTTGACTCACCCGGTATGGCTTCGGAATGAGTTCCAACAGAGGAATATTGATGGTAAATTTCAACAAAATACCTCTGGCTGTTCCAGAAATATCGCTTATCAAAGTTTCACACGAAACACACAAAACACCCTGTATCTTCGTAACCATTGGAGAAAATGAAATTTCTTCAGTGGATCCTGACTCGTCTCGAAGCCCTCTATCTCCCATTAGCCTATGTAAGGTCACTCATGAATCACCCTGTATAGGAATGGAAATCACCTGCCCACATAGTGGGGTCGGTACGCGACGAAAATCCCTTGGATACTGCACTTTTGAGTAGAGTTATGAAACTTGGCACACAGTTTCTAGGGACCATTAGAAGAAATTCCACCCGATGTTCCAAAAAAAATTTTCGACGGAATCCGATATATAGGCCCCTTTTTCCAAAATGGCGTCCAAATTTTGGAAATTGGCGATTGGTCGTACAGTGGCGCGCAAAGTATCAATTCCTAACATTTCGAACATAAAGAGTTGATTCAAGCCACCCCTGACTCGATCTGTCTAATATTTTGGCCATTTGGGACTTTTTTCCAAAATGGCAGCCAAACTTTGAAAGTTGAAATTTGGTCCTGTAGTGGCCTGCAAGGTATCAATCCTGGACATTTCGACCATGACAAGTCGATTAAAGCCTACCCCGACTCTACCCAACCTAAATTTTGGCCTCAATACTCAATTATAGTGCTGATTTAGATTTTTTTTTCATCTTGAGAAGAGTTGTGAAAAACCCGAGGGAAAACCACTTCTTGGACTTTTTGTGTGTCCAACATGTGAGTAATCTGGAGAGCAGAATCACTACATTTTTCCGAAAGAATGAAATCAGAATCAGAATAAATTTTATTTCCATAAAAAGCTCCGCCATTGTAAAACATAGGCTCCCCCCAGTGGCAAAACCTATTTCACGCTAGTATAAAACTGTGACAACCATAAAAAAAACGTCGGAAGTACATATTTACATACCAACTGCAAGTTGTTCCAGAAAATTGTCATCAGTGCAGAAGAAATTTGGCATGTTGATTGGAAATAAACCCTTGCAAGGTTTGATTTTCTGCATGAGAGAGCGTCCCACTGATGTAGAGTATCTGAGTCGACTGTGCGCTATTTATAAATTTTGCACGTTTGCACGAAGTATCAATTCGTAACATTTTGATCATAACGAGTTGATTGAAGCCACCTCTGACTCGATTCGGCTGATATTTGGGCCATTGAGGCCTTCTTTCCAAAATGGCAGCCAAACCGAAATCGGCAGGTGGTCGTATAGGGGCACACAAGGTACCTATCTATTCCTGGACATTCCGACCATTGCGAGTCGATTAATACCCTTCCCGACTCGACTTGACTCAAATTTTGACCTCAATCGAGACCTCAATCCCCATTTATAGTCCTGTCCTATTGTCAGTTAAGATCTCGGGGCATCAAAACCGCAAGAAATTTCGAAGTGCAAGTTGTTTGAATATGTACGGAAACGGATCGAGATAAGCGGTTTTTACCGATTTATACGTCGATACGAGTTGTACTTGAAAAGATTTGAGCAGAAGACAATCACAATGTACCTCTTAGGTATTGAATACCAACACCAACACACTCTTATCTAGTGTGTCTAAGGCACAAAGATCTCTCCTATGGGTCTTAGTTTGTCCCATGTGACACATTTTTGGCAAATAATGTAGGTACAGTGTTAGATGTTTTGCACTTATAGCCGTAAAGTCCCTCATTATTAAAATTAAAACCTGTTCCTGAATTGCAATCAGATTTTTCAGTATCTATGGTAGAACGAATATTATATCTCGAGAAAAGCATTACAGCTTTAGCGCCTTATGTACATAGTTCTTTCCCAACCTTGGTGTGGCAGGGTGGTAAGTGACAAAACGAGTATAATGCAACATGTAGCAATTGGATCACCTACAGGAATTAGAATTGAAAAGGGATTCAAGATAGGTGAGAGCTCTGTTCTTCATCAATGTAATAGATAAAGAAAACAGTGAAGAAGAATGTAGGTGAGCGTCTCGCACAATCGCTCAAACGCAAACGTGCAAATTTCCAAATAAGTTGCATCCCATATCGGCGCACAGTCGACTCAGATGCTCAACATCAGTGGGACGCTCTATCATGCAGAAAATCAAACCTTGCAAGAATTTATTCCTAATCAACATGCAACATTTCTTCTACACTGATAAAAAGTAACCGGATTCTGAGGTCTGAGAGGCAGAGAGAAGTCTAACCTCCAAACACAACTGAGAAACAGCAAATACACGCGATAGAGCGCAGATCTCTCAATCACTGTTATTTCTGGTAATGTAATATGTAACCTGACTTATCTTTCAGCACAAATACAAATTCTGAAACAACTTGCAGTTGATATGGAGCGGTGGTAGCCGAGTGGTACAGGTGATGGCAAGCCAAACCATTCGCGCTGCCCTGTGTGGGTTCTAATCCTACTTCATCCATGGATATTTTGTGCTGTCCCCGAGGTTGCATGGTAGAGCAGCTTATAGCTGAATGCCGCCTCGTAAAATAAGACAATTAAATAAATAAATATAATAAATAAATATGTATGTACTTTCGACATTTTTTTATGGTTTTTACAGTTGATTACATGCGTGGAATAGGTTTTGCCAGTGGGGTGTGGAGCCTTTTATTTCTTCGGAAAAATGTAGTGATTCTGCTCTCCGGATGACTTGCATGTTGGACACACAGAAAGTCCAAGAAGTGGTTTTCCCTCGGGTTTTTCACAACCCTTCTCAAGATAAAAAAAAAAAATTCTAAATCAGCACTATAATTGAGTATTGAGCTCGGTATTGAGGCCAAAATTTAGGTTGGGTAGAGTCGGGGTAGGCTTTAATCGACTTGTCATGGTCGAAATGTCCAGAATTGATACCTTGCAGGCCACTACAGGACCAAATTTCAACTTTCGAAGTTTGGCTGCCATTTTGGAAAAAAGTCCCAAATGGCCAAAATATCAAACGGATCAAGTCAGGGGTGGCCTCGGGGGTGGCTTAAATCAACTCTTTATGTTCAAAATGTTAGGAATTGATACTTTGCGCGCCACTGTACGACCAATCGCCAATTTTCAAAATTTGGACGCCATTTTGGAAAAAGGGGCCTATATATCGGATTCCGTAGGAAATTTTTTTTGGAACATCGGGTGAAATTTCTTCTTACGGTCCCTAGAAACTATGTGCCAAGTTTCGTAACTCTACTCAAAAGTGCAGTATCCAAAAGCGTACCGACCCCACGGTCTATTCAGTCACTAGTGGTCACTAGTGTTTAACACTTTACATACCTACCCACAGTGTGCTACTCTATGATTGTGATAGTTTTGTTCTGTTTTTAAACAGCCTGTACATTTTTTTTTATTCAATCTTTGAAAATTGAAGAAAAAATCAAGGTGGATTTTTTTCAATAATAGTAGTTTCAAAAGTGAATGGGGGGGGGGGGGCGAAATAAATCAGCCTAGGGCGCCACTGCGTTCTAATCCGGCACTGGTAGTGAACCTCTGTATAAGTTGAGTTGACCATTCATCGCCACATTTTCAAAATTTTGGCCAGTTTTTTTTCGAATCTGAGTCACTGTGGGCGTGGGGGTGACCCTTAAGCCGCGCGATCGCGTCCCCTTAAAAATATTTCGCAGAAATGATTTTTCAGGTAAAGAAAACTGAATGGTTATTATTGAATGACGAGATCAGTTAGGTCTATCTATAATCTGCGGGGATAATGCTTTTGACTCCGCTTTTGAGCTTTTGGGACCATTCTCCTGCAGAGAAAGAACGGTTTTATTACCTATAGTACAGCACACGTAGAGGTAATTAGGTACTTAGGTACCTACTTAGGCAAAAGGTTTTATGGCCAGCAAATTTACGATTTACGCAGGCATTTGAGCGAGCCCTCTATAAAATAAAAGTTACCGCTGGATGTTCCAAGAAAGCGAAGTCGGTAGCCGCATTATTCCTACGGTTTGTGTATAGTACACAACAGGTAAGGCGGTTAAGGGCAGGGTAAGGTCGCACAGGTATAGAGATAGATTATACAATAATGGTAAGGATCCTTTGACAAGCAACTAATATGTTTTGTTTGTATTGGCCCTGTATGCTAGTGTTTAGAACTTCAGCGCTGAGGCTGATAATGAATGTAATTTTTACCACTTTTCTTTATTATACATACTTCTATAGGTATTTATTTTGTTTTCTTTACTGGTTCGGTCGTAAAAAATGGAAGGATCCAGGCAGAGTTCCAGGTTCGCAGTCGTAAAACCTTCCCGGTGAGGTCCTCGGCGGCTCGGCGTTGCGGTTTCCATCTGTGGGTCAATAGCGGTACGCGTGTGACCTCTTCACCCTTTCGGTTCCTGCGCCGCGGCGCTGCCGTCGCTTCCCCGAATTCGCCCAACAATGGGGTTCGGTTGGGGCCGGCGCGCCCGCAGATGGCGCTTCGTGTCTCACAAAGAACGGCGTGCGTCAGAGAGAGACCGCACCACACGGATCCGCTCTATCGGGACTGTTTCCATTATAAGAGGCCACCATAGTGGAAAATGGCCGCCGTGACGATTACGAAGTAGCGAAACCGAATGTACATTTTACAAAGTGCGCGCATCCTGGTTCGCAAGGGAATTAAGGGACAGCAGAGAGTGCCAATAAGTGTTTCCCACGACGGATGAGAGGCAAACATGCAGAATGCACCGCGCGATACGGCCGCAGATAGTCCGAAAATAGCTGATGGTAATTGCAGCAGCAGCAGCAGCAGTAGTGGTAGTGCTAAGGCTAAGGCAGTGGTGAACGTCGTCCACGACGAGATCGTCGTAGCAGCAGCAAGAACGGCAGCAGCAACGGCGACGGCAGGGAATTCGACGACGGCGACGTCGTCATCGTCATCCGCCCCTGAGGAGGCCTACTCGGACCGCACGTCGTCATCCACCAGGCGCTACATGACAGATTCGTCCGAAAGCGACGAGGACAGCGTGTCAGAGGTAGGATTCCGACAGGAGAGACGGGTAAAGTGCTCTGTGTGTGTGTATGTGTGCTGAGGCTCGGTGCATTAGCCATGAGAGCGGAGCGGTCCCGTTTCCTTTGATTTCGCCCCGCGGGCCCAAGTATCAATGAACTCCGACACTGGTGCTGCCCGCTCTCATCCGCGGGAGAGACATCTTGTGGATGATACGGGCACAGAGGAGGCATACCGCAAACCAGACGTGTCCGCTCCGCGATCTCTCTCTCTGGTTAACAACAGTGTGAATGTGCGGATGAGTGTGCACACTCCCCATTTTTCTTGATTTCGTGCCAAGGAAAGTACACGCAAAAAAAAGGACGAAAAACCGTGGTGTATCAAAGCAGCCTTATGTAAGCCATTCTTGAGCACCGCCTTCTTCCAGTTTTCGTCGTGAATACGTTCCCAGTTCCAAAATGTGTGTGTGGTGTGTCGTCGTATACGGAACGGAAACGGAATACGGAATCAGGCCGGGGAGCTGGGGAACTGGGGAAGGATACGGGTCGTCCTGCAAGCAGAAAAAAACGTGGTGGAAAATCCCGAAGGGGGGATTCGGCAGCGATAGTAGCACCCACCTGCGCGATTCGCCTTTCCTCCCGAACACCCGTGCATATAATTGCGCCGGTGTCATAGTTCAAGATTCCAACAATTAGAACGTTCAACTTGTGGCGTGTTTTGTTGTATTACCAGCGGATTATTGTTCACAAGAAAGTACCACTAGACAGTTACTCGATCTCGTTTTTTGACAAATTGCGCTAGAGCTGTCAACACGCAAAGCCTCCTGCGAATCCTGCGATACCTGCCGCACACAACACGGCCGGCCGCGATGTGCCAATTTTTGCGCAAACCAAAAACCCAACCCCGTGCAGAACGCCGCGAACATTTAATTTTAATTTGTTTTCGTGTTGTGTTCTAGCTGATTGTGCAGAAACCTTGAATCCAATTCGTTTGATATTCAACAAATTCAATTTTATTCAGCGATTCCGAATCAATTCGAACTGACACGGACGCTGCCAACCCCCAAACACCGGACTACCCTGAGTTTTTCGCGAGAACACCCACGGCCATTGTGATTTTTGCGCGCAAATCGAGCCGAGGAAAAACGTTTTTCCGAATTTGCATATTAAAATTGTACCACGATATTTGAGCGTTGCAGTGCGTCCCAGCTGTTGAGTATTTTAAATTTTAAATTGACACGTGCGTTGCCCAACATGCCCAGCCCCTCGAGCGTGTTTGACCTTGTGGCTGAATCAAATGAACCTCTCGGCCGGGAATTCGAGCCCTCAATGGAGCAACCTTATCTTCTTTACCTGACTCCTGTCTGATGCAATGATCCACTCGATGCTGACTCATAATAAATACTCAAAAATTCCAATCGTGCTTCCTGACGTCACGGACCCGGTTGCCAACCGAAAGGATCGGCGGCTGAAATTTCCCTGAATTTGATTTTGATATTATTATTGATGATTATTGCGAATCATCATTGCAAACGAGTGCAATTTACCGGAAAAAAAGCAGCGTAGACAGCCTCCTAGCACTTTTTTAAACCATCTCGACTGGTACTAGTTACGGAAAAGTCCAGGTGAAAAACCACCGACTGAAAAACCGTTTTCTTTTTTACACATCTAGGGTAGCGCCGAGGTGGCGCTTACGTTATAATCACGTTGTCATTGTCAATAGTGTCAATTGAGTGTTCGAATGCCAAATAAAGCTGATAGATAATATGTTTTCTGTTATTTTCTCGGTTATTTTGGATCTGTCACTTTTATTTTATATATACAGGGTGTTTCAATGAAAGCGAGCCACCCTACTGAATGAATCTTTGCCAGGTGAAGTTTGGAAAATTTCTTGAGACCCGTCGATTTTTGTTTCGAGGGGGATATCTGTTGACGTAAAATTCAATCTTGAAAAATCATTTCCTCAAGCTCGTCCTCAACCGTGGTAGCTACTGAAAAAATAAATAACCTGAATTTTAATTTTTTTTAATATATTTTTTTAATAACTCTTTTGTGATAGTTGTGAAGAGAATCGAAAGACCTTTAAAATGAGGTTTATTCACTCGACCCCTATAGTATGGGAGCATAGGTCGTGCCGTGTGCAGCTTTGTGAAGATATATAGAGTTTTGTCTCAATCGATTCCTGGGGGATTGAGGATGATGGAAAATTATGGTGGAATATTGGCATCTACCGCAGGCAAATATGGTGGAGGCGCCAAAATGGGCTACATCTGATGATAAGAAACTGGTTGTAGCTCGTTTGTTTTTCAACGGATTTCAACACCTGGAATGTCATTTTTGAGACAAAAGAATTCTCTTTTTATTTCATACCTAAATTTACAAACGTCATTTCGAGAAACTGTCAAAATTGTCTTTATAAGATATGCTAAATTCCGGCCTTTTTTTGAAGGTTATCCGATATTTTTGAAACCTGGCAGTGTTATAGGTCTTGAGGTGCCCTTTCCAAATTTTTACTTTTCCACTTCGTATCTATGCCGTTTTGGTCGCCATATTGAAAAGATGGCGCCCAAAAAACTGTTTTTTGTCAATATCTTGAATTCAACTGACTCAAGATTGAAACGTGTATATGCGGAGGAAAGCCCATTCAAGTCTCTACAATTTGACATATCAATCATGCTTGTGCGCCTTACGGTTCTTGAGTTAGGGCTTTCAGAACTTCCGGAAGCATCAACTTTCGGCATTCAATCAGCATGTTAAATTGATACGGCCGTCATGTAGTAGGCAAATTAACCATAAATAGTTCTTGGCTATTAACCATAGATAATACAAAATTAGAAAATCGATCATGGTGATGTTAATTGTGCAATTACAGGGTGAACTGTGAAGGCAAACTGACTCCAGAAAGAAATGAAGGTAATATAGCATTTGAAGGGTATCAGATACATTCGAAACTCATTATTATAATGAAATTTGGGGTTATTATTCAGAATATCCACTTTTCCACTTCGTATCTCTGCCGTTCTGGCCATCATTTTGAAAAGATGGCGCCCAAAAAAGCATTTTCGGAAAATTTTCGAAAAATGCGTCATATAATTTTAGAATTAATATCAAAGTGAAGGCCCAATAAATTCTCTGAAATTTGACATCTGAATCACCTATGTGCGACTTACGGTTCTCAAGCTATACGATTTCAAAGTCATTTTTCCCTTAGAGTTCACCCTGTAGTTGCATAACAACCGTTACCATGATTGATTTTCTGGATATTAACGGTCTGTGGTTGACAACTGATCATTATTTATGGTTGACTGCCACGTGGAGTTGAGATCAACTTAACACGCTGATTGGATGACAAAAGTTGATGCTTCAGGGAGTTCTAGAAGCCATAACCCAAGAACCGGAAGTAGCACGTACACGAGTGAGATGTCAAATTGTAGAAATTTGAATAAGCTTCCATTCGCATACAAACGCTTCTACCTCACAGTGACTGAAATGAAGATATTGACAAAAAACTGTTTTTTGAGCGTCATCTTTTCAATATAGCGGCCAACACGGCAAAGATACGAAATGGAAAAGTGGAAATTCGGAAAGGGCACATCAAGATCTATAATACTGCAAAGTTTCAGAAATATCGGATAACCTTCGAAAAAAGGCCGGAATTTAGCATAATCTTATGGAGACAATTTAGGCAGTTTCCCGAAATGACGTTTGTAAATTCAGGTACGAAATAAGAAGAGAATTTTTTGTCTACAAAATGACGTTCCAGATATTAAAATCCGTTGAAAAACAAACGATCTACAGCCAGTTTCTTATTACCAGATGAAGCCCATTTCGGCGCCTCCACCATATTTGCCTGCAGCAGATGTCAATATTCCTCCATAACTTTTCATGATCCTTGATCGCCCAAGAATCGATTAGGACATAACTCCATATATCTTCATGAAGTCGCACACGGCCAGGCCTTTTTTGCCCCCGGACTACTATTCCCATTTGAAAAATGGAGGGTCGTAGTAGCCGAGGTAGTAGGTAGTACGAGAGGTAGTAGCTACCACGCTTGAGGGGATGATAATTCAGTATTGAATTTCACGTCAAAAAATGTCCCCCTCGAAACAAAAATCGACGGGTCTATTTTCTAAATTTCAGCTGTCAAAGTTTTATTCAGGGTGGCTCGTTTTCATTGGAACACCCTGTATATCTATTCGCGTACACGTAAGACTTTCTTCAACACACATCGTGTCCATAGCCACAGCAGAAACCGCGTAACTTCCTTGTTTTGGCAAAATGTGTCGAGCATATGTTGTCGGGTTCCTCAGAGGATTCCTCTTAGTTCATACACTTCTATTGCGTTGGCACCCCAATTTGCACCCTGCTTTGCAGATGATGAGAGGTCGGGGTAGGGGGTGGTTTACCTCAAGCATTTAAATCCGTAAAAAGCATTACATTTGTAAGCTATTATCCGTTCAGCTTTTATTTTCAACACAGCAGGGCCTGAGATTTTGTTTTTAGGTTTTTAAAAAATAAAATTAGTTATAGTACGTTCAACCCTACCGCGATTCTAGTCAGCTGTGAGATTTTGTTCCCAGGTTTCCAAATCTGGAATTTGCAAACATGTATTTTGCATGAAGATCTTCAATATCGTCATCAGGTATCACTCATCACCCATATAAAGGTCAATCGTGTCCACGGCCATTCTGCGAAACATAGGGCTAAGTATGAAGAACAACGTAAACTAATTCATGATTTTAACGAACATACGGTATAATCCATTCCAAGCCTCAAAACACCACAGCTTGCCATAAAAAATGCGAGTTTTTGTTTGTTCCTTGTTTTTTGATGTTAAATAATGTCATCTTGATACCAAGTAGGTTACGTTAGAATTTGTGTCCGTATGACATAAAACCTTCACCTGAACTACGCTGTGCTGTCAACTGTATATTCCTTCTGTTGCACCTTCCAGCACTTTTCACTGTTGAGGTAACGTGCCCAACGGCGTTTTCAAGATGAAAAAGAATGAAAGTGATGTGTCCTGTCAAAATCTGACCAAATAATTGAATTAAAACGGCAATCCAGCAGAGCAAACATCACTTTGACAAATTTGATTAAAATCATCTTGACTTTTTCAATCCATCAACTTGTCGGATTGTCCAACTTGTAGAAAAAAGGTCGTAGGCGACTGTGTTTTTTTTTTAAGCTTGGAGGCTGTCACTTTATTGCGTCATTCCGTCTGAGGGTGTGGTTTAGATTTAGGGGTTTAAGCAAGGATACCCTGAAACAAGTGACTGCACTGCACTTTCAAATTCGGAGTCAACTGAACAATTTCTGCCCCTAATGTGTTCGAGAAGAATAAGGGGGTGATGTCTTTCGCCAATATCGGGCTTGTTCCGTCTATTCGTAAACTTGCTTGCCTTTGTCTAGCTAGGAAGGAATCTCGCCAGGTAGTTTCAAGGACGGGGTCACCCTGTGAGACAGACTTACACATAAAGTAGTGGAGTGAAAGAGATGGAAACGTACATTTCTGACTCGCAGCCGCACCAAGGAATGTAATAAAAAGTTTACAGACCCCTTAAAGCTAGCGAGTGATATGGTTGTTTTGGAGGTATGTACCTGTTGTAAAAATTATATTTCTAGCTATTTTTTGAAATTTTTGAGTCATTCAAAATCTTACACGTATCATACTCTTCCTAATTGTATTTTAAAAATGTATGAGTGTTTCCATTGCTTCCCATTCATTGGTTTTGGTGAGGGAGGGATAGAAAGTAAGAAAGTTTGCGCTGATTTGTAGGTTAGGATACTATAACCTTAAACTTGAACTCAGTGCAGCACGGTACAGTGCAGCTCTAGTGCGCCAAGCAGAGGATTTTACTAGCGAAAATCATCACCCCTAGACCAAATGATTCAAGTGCGGAGGTAACAGCAAGGTGTAAGACACATTTTGTAAAAATATAAATCCACGTGGTTTTATACTTTTCAAGCTTGGTAGACTTGACTTGAGTGGTGATCGATTTGAGGTTAATAAACGGCGGAGCTGGTAGCGTCAGCGTCGATTGATCCCAATCTGGACCCCACCCTCAGCCCTCTCCGCCACTGCAAATTATTTGACAATTGACATCTCTTTGTCAGCGATTTGGATTACCGATTACCGAATGACGGCGACACTGGTGCTGCGCAAGCGCACGGACTTGATGCGAAAGTTGGACCTTTCGCCCGTGAAATTTGAATCGAATCGAGCTGGTAATAATTACCAACACATGAGTGGAATAATTATTGTAATGTTGCTTGTGTTTTTCCAAAGCACCGAATTCTTTTTCATTACCAAAAGCTGGAAAGTATCAACTCGTTTGTTTGATCAGCGTTGGTTATCACAGTGACACCGTTACACAATGCTCTAGGGTGTGAATACCAAATCTGAGTGTGCATCTTCCTCTCTAGTGTGTTCTCCGTCTTTCCTCCGCTAGACGGCTAAATGTCAATCGAAATTGCAACATGGACGTCACTCGAAGCGGGACTGCCAACCGTTGTTAATTGAGCGCTTCACTGTTCCCAAATTTGAATCATTGGTCGTTGCAAATCGGTATGAATGAAGTGGCTCATTGATGGTTTCGTCAGTTTTTAGGTCGCTTCCGGCGATAATCTCCCTTTTAATAATAAATAGTAAAATAGTCTGTACAACAATAATATTTGTACATTATAATAATTACAGCAATTTCATTGAACGGTCGAGTGCTCAAAAATTCTGCAGGTTTTAAATTCTGACGGGTTTTTCCAGGAACAACAATTCGAAGCGATATTGAACTGTAAACAAGCTCGAACTGAGCTGCTCGTCATCAGTTGCCTGAATTCTTTTTTAGCGCATTTTCGGAAAAATTAGCGCTTGTATGGCCGGTTTGTCCGTCCGTCTGTCTGTCTGTCTGTGTCTGTCCGTGTAGAAATTAAGAAGTTGAACTCCTCCTCGGGGAATGAATATAGAGCCCTGGAACTTTATCCAATGGATAGCTTAGGTCCTCGTGGGTGGCTAGTGGGCAGATTGGATTACATGGTTGCGCCGCCATATTGAAATTTCTTATTAGTGGAACGATTTTCATAAAACTTGGAACTTTCTCTTGTCTTGTATGAACATTCTTATTTTCAAGGTGAATTTCACGATTCCGCCACAATGATGCTGATACCTGATGCTTCAAGTTGAACTACATCTTGCTCACGAGCTTGCTCATGTCTGTTCCTGAAAAACAGTCCTGCAAAAGCAAACGCACGAAATTCTACAAAAAATACGGCCAAGGAGCAAAAGGTCGGACGCCACTTTCTCACGCCATTTTCACGTCCAGGCGCTAATCAATTCTTCGAGAGTTTGTCAATAATTAGCACCTCATTGACATGATTTTCGTTAATTGCAAAGCGAGCGAAGAGTACTCGTATCAGCTTGATCCCTTTCTCGGCCGAAGTTGTGTCTTCAAACAAGAGGATTTTATATCCTAGGGTTGAATAACTCATTACAGCTGAGGCGTCAGATTAAATTCCGAAGCGCAGTTGAGGGATGTGGGATAATTTTCTCAACGTGGTTTATGTTACAGTTTTTTTTGTAAACTAGAAATCGACATTGCGATTCAGGAAGAGGTTAATAATTACGCACTTCATGGCTGGTAACAAAAAACATATTTCAAACAAATGAGATAGGTACGGCGCGTTATCGCTTCCAACGGTTATACAATTTTTTAAAAACGAAAACAACGTCTGCCTTGCAGATAACTAGATGATGGTGTGTATACACACAACAACACTTTTTTCGGCTTTCGATTAGAAAATTTGAATACAAAACACTAAACTGTACAGAACATTATGGCGCGCAGTAGGTGATAAATCGTTATTGCCGAAAGCTGCGTATCATTCCGGCAAGGCATGAAAATCTCTAGTCGAGCCGAGCCGTATAACAGGACACTGCCCTTTGGTGTGGAACTGAACCATTATTCGGATTACCTATCATCAGACGTTTTAATTGATAGGTAAATAAACGAAAGTCACGACCGCAGTTTTGCAACAATGACTCGCGTTGGGTAACTCTCGAAATTTCCGCGTTTTTCCAGACGAGTGGAACGAACCGATGATGGCCGATAATAGCAAAGGATTTCTCTCGGTCGATGGAATTTGCATTGGTGACATTTTCGCACGTACTTTTCACGTTGAAGCTATCTTATCTATGCGTTGAAGACGGTTGAAGTTTCAAGCTGAAGTAAATTTCATTTTATCGGTTTCAAGTTGATGTGATAATTATTTATTGCAATTATTCCATTGAAAGTTTGTTTTGGTTATCTCTCTGCGACTACAAGCATCTTTAGTTGTTGCTAATCAATATTTAAATTTCTTGTTGTACAAGAGTAGTAACATTTACGGCGTCGGTAGCGAGATCCTTCGCTAGATCATTCACGAGATCACAGTGACATATAGCATATCTACTCGCTTATCTATGATCAGTAAGCGACCTCTTTACCTGATGAAATAATCAACAGTAATATCACAAGTGCTTAGATTTTCACGATAATTTTGGCCAGGCGATCGCGAGTGCTGGTTGTAGCGATAAATGCCCGACTCCGTAGGAGGAGGGCATTTATCTAGGGACAACCAGCCCGAGGGAAACGCTAGGCCAAAATTATCTAGGAAAATCTCGAGCACGAATGATATTTTGATGATTAATGCAAAAAAGAAGTCCGAAGTGACAGCTGTCAGATTATTAGGCAACTTGTGCTACATTCGAACAAACTAGAAAATTTGTGTACAATACGTTGGAAAACGTCGCGTTAATTATCAAATGAGTTGTGTTTAGTGTGAAATAGTTATTAAGCTAAATGGTGAATGCTAGAGGGATACGAGAAGGTTCAGTGAGCGATCAGGGGTGGGACTCTGTGTTGTTCCGGCGACAGTCGCTTCGAAGCGATAGTCGATAACCATAGGCGATAACAATAGTCGCTAGAACATTGCACTCTGTGCACCTATCGCGTACGCTTCGGAACAGTTCGGCTTTGTATTAGCCATTCTGCGAAAGTAGGCATTTATCACAGTAACTTTGTAGAGAAGTTGTTGGCCTAATGTTGGCAGTTCTGGTTAAAACGTCATATTTTGAAACTTGGGTGGGCACGGTGGGCATGACAAACAAAATTTTCTCATTTTTAGAGTTTCAATTTTCAACCAAGATGGTGCATAAAGTGTTCATGAATTCTTTAAAATTGTTTAGCGTGGTTTAAGCTTGGCTAGAAAAAATTACGTATGTATCTTCGTTAAAATATAATGATAGGTACCTCAATGATAATGTAACAAACCGACACCAAATATACCGAGAGTTCATAAATTAAATGGGTCAAGGGTGCCTGTGGATTCAAAAACGTCTGTCGAAACTAGCGTAATCCTTTTGTAATAAATTTGTCAAACTTTGACAAGTTACGTCCCATATTATTGATCTCTGATCTGCCATAAGTGCACGATAATACTTCAAGTTCGAAAATACTCCTTGATCATGTAGGTTTTGTGCCCTGCCGTGAAAACCACATTTAAAATGTTCTGAAAACGAAAACTGCGACTGGTTTGACAAATTATGATGACCAAAAAATTACAGACATCAAATGAACGATGCTAGTTCCGACAGATGTTTTCAAACTCATAGGCACCCTTGACCCATTTAATTTATGAACGCTCGGTATAAGCGTAGCTAATTGCACAAAAATAATAAATAATCAAATTTGTTATTATTGAAAACCAAATCAAAAATGAAAATCCGTCGTAAAAACAAATAAATAAATTAAATCTGAGAATATTATTCAATATTCAACACAAAAAAATAAATAGCTTTTAAACGTTATAATCTGGGCTAATTTTTAGAACAGTAAGTACGTACCTATACATATGATAATTATAATAATGATAATGCTAGCTGGATAGTGGTAGTGGTGTTTGTCGACTTGTGATGACAAAATTGATGATGTAAAACAACAACAACAAAACAAAACAACCCCACAAGCGACCGTAAACACACCGTTCTCTACACGTCTCGAGGTGTCGCTTTCTGGCGACTTTCTTAGCGATGATGAGGTGTGGTGGGAGGTCGCTTACTACTGCGCGTAGTACGAAACTATCGCTTCGTGGCGATAAGTAGCTAGCGACACCAACACAGAGTCCCACCCCAGGCCTTTTTGTATTATTTTATCAACAGGTTAGGCAACCAATGTTACATCCGAATATTCCGAACTGACAGTACTGTAGTGACACACGTGCCACAAACGAATAAACCATGTAAAGATTGAAGCATAGAGTCTATTGTTTACCTTAAATCGACGGACACTTTTCTCTTATGTATGTACTCTGATGTGATGACTTTTCTCGGCCAAATATTTGAGGTTAACACATGGCACGTGTAGTAGGTTTAAAAAATTAACAGAGGGCAAACGGTCAACGAGCAGGCAACCAGTTATACAGTCCATCCTCGGATCAGAATCCCACCACAAATTTTTCAACTTTAATATCGAAATATATGAACAATGAAGCAATCATTTAGTTTCTTGCTTACTTTCCTAGCAAAATGTTATACTTTTACATGCTCTAGCACAAATTTTGACGCATTCCATGCATCCATTTGTTAATTGTAATGGTAAAATTGATCATTTGTTCGAAATTATGGCCTGATCAAATATACCGCCGTTACCTATACCTGTCCACGCCGTCGCAGAAGAGCCCAATCTGTATAGGAAGAACTATTGACAGTGGGATTTAGATAAGTGAATATTATCCTTGTAGGTCTATTAATCAAGGGCGTTGTGTGTAATACTCAACAGTAATATCACAAGTGCTTAGATTTTCACGATAATTTTGGCCAGGTGATCGCGAGTGCTGGTTGTAGCGATAAATGCCCGACTCCGTAGGAGGAGGGCATTTATCCAGGGACAATCAGCCCGAGGGAAACGCCTGGCCAAAATTATCTGGGAAAATCTCGAGCACGAGTGATATTTTGGTGATTATTGCAAAAAAGAAGTCCAAAGTGACAGCTGTCAAATTTTGTTGTTTACTTCAATTTTATTCCGTTGCCATTGACAGTGGGATTTAGATAAGTGAATAATATCCTTGTAGGTCTAATAATCAAGGGCGTTGTGTGTAATAATTGAAAGTAAAATATAACAAGTGCTTACTGTTTTTTGGGTTGGATCGTTTTAACTCTTCAAATTGTTGCTTTTATTATTTTGGTTGAATTCGGTTCTATTAGGTAGTTAGGTACAATACTATAAGTTCAGCTGCCTTAGACACTGGTGGCAGTGGTAGCTCTAGCTCTGATGGGTAATTACATGGGTGAGATATTTCAGCAGATCTAATATCACCAGTTCCAGGCTCCAAAAAAACATTTCAGTCCGGCGCTGTAGTATACTAGAGCTATTTTATCAGTAGCAATTTTTTTTTTCTTCAATTTTTTATCGATAGCTTTGAGCGAGTAGTCTGGACTAGACCCATTTCAGCTGTCCTGATTGGTTAAAACTAACTAAGTGAAAATTACAAAATTTATCACAACTCCCGCAAGAAGTCGTTGATGCATTTCGCCTGCGGTAATTCTCTTTTGATCCCAGAAGCTCTGTTTACACCTTGTCAGCTCCTCCATCGCCTTCAGCAAGTCCTTTTAAAAGACTGATGACCCAACGAGCTTGATCTAGAATACAACCTCGCCTCTTGCACGACAACCAGTAATGATGATTCGCCGTTCTGCCATCTCGCGGTATAGTTAAATTATATTTGCGATTTTCAGGTAAAGCTTCCCATTCCCACGGTGCGTCCATCATTTTCTTCTTTCCCTCCGCGTGCTAATACGAAATAATAATCGACATTACACGCCGGTGTGGGTTGCAAAATTGCGCTCTAGACTATTCCTAGAAGAACAATGCGCGTCCAAGAACGCTACTTTCTCCTGGAAGCCATTGTTCACACTCGCTGATTCAGGTTATATTGACAAGCAGCAGCAGCGAGCGGCTCTCGGCAGACCAGCCGGCAGCTCTGCTGCTTGCTGGCCAAGCTGCCATTCCGAATATTTCGAATTATTGCACCGCTTCATTTGCATTTCAAATGAAGAAAGTTTTTTTTGCGCTTCGCGGAGATGGCCACGCGGAATTCCGACCGGTTGTTGTTACAGGTACGCTGCGGGAGCGCTGACGAGGGCCGGGATCGATCCTGTACTTTCGGCACTTGATTCCCTCTCGACTCCGTGCACTAACGGGCGTTCAGTATATAATCGGAGCTGTAATCCATTGAGGCTGGCTGTAACCGAAGCTGTAAATTTACAAAGCGAGTGCTTGATGTGTACGTTGCTCTATTCAGCTGACCTGCAGTGTTTACATTCACATCATTTGATGCGGAAGTCATTAGCACTCTAATTTTGAGTGTAGCCAAGGCTTGATTGCCGATTTTATGCCTCAAAAAATGGCAATAGCGACAGGCATAGGGCATGGTGGTTCTGGACCAACTCCTACATTTCGCTCAGCTGAAAATGCTTGTGACGTCACGTCGGCGTCGCCTGGAAACCGCCTCCCTGATCGGCTGCGGCGAGGGCAGCCGCTAGGCAACGTGACGTCACAAAAGTTGAATTCTGCTCTTCGTGACCCCACCCATTAAAAGGCTTCTGCTAGTGTCGTCACTGCTGTAGTATTCTACACTACTCGTTCTGATAAAACCCTAGGATTTGAAAAGATAAACTGCGCAACATTGAATTGTTGAGCTTCAAAAAGTCGTTCGATTTTGAAACCCAGTGCTTTCATTATCACATTCGTAAACTTGGTTCTTTCTTTCCACAATTTGTACAATATCTAGGGGGCTCGTTTTCTCATCTCAACTCAAGTTCAACTCAAGTATCATGATCGTTCAAATGTTCAGAATGTGTAGGAATCGTGCTTAGTGACAACTTCCGAGGCAACTGCCCTCCCCATCATCAGGACTGACTTTTTTTCGACAACCGGTAGCACAAATCTGCATCATCGTCCGCATAATTAAACAAAAAAAAATCTATCTTCAATACTTCCGATCCAGAAAATTTCAGAATCGTCTCGAAGTGAGTACTTACAAATCATGATTTTCTGAAAGATTTTCTGTTTTGAATTGAAAAAAGTTGACATGCGGCGCCAGTGGGCACTTCGAACTTGTTGCAGTTTTGCACTACTTCATGCGTCGTTATCGGCGATCAGAAGTTATTGGGCTCGAAAGTCATTTGGACTTTCGAAACTTGCATAATACAGACAATCGCCAGAGATGATGAAGTGGAGCCCGAGAGTCCGAGAAGCTGACATTCCTACTGTAAATATAGCTTTTCTTCGCAAAAAGCAAATCCGTAATTTGAAATTGACACTGAAGCCTGAGTCACCAAAATCCACAAGGGTTCCACAAAAAAGATAATTCGAGATCAGTTGATTCGCGATTTTTGTTTGTCAATTTGTAGCTTACTAATCAATGGAAATGCTGGTGTATCAGTCAATAATGAAAAGATGATGGGTCTAGTACAGATTTCAGGCATTTTTTGTGGTTAATCTGGTTAATTTTGTGGAAAAAAGTTCAGTAAATCTGCAATCAGCCTTAATCGCTGATCATCTTTTTTCTGGAACTGACGGTCAGTGTTCTAGCGTTTAGATTAATACATAACAGTTTGAAGTAAATCGACAGGATGATCGTCAGAAGTGCCTGTTTTTGTAACAGGTTGTTAATGTAAACTCATGAAAATGACAGTTTGAACGTACGAAATTGAAATTTAAACCTCCAGAATGACAGTTTGAAGTAAATAGACAAAATAATTGTCGAACATGACAGTTTGTGACAACTAACAATCTAAATGTATGAACGTGTAAATTCAAACGCTCTAAATTGAAGTTTCAGCGTTCAGGATAACAGTTTGAGAGTCTAAATTGACAGAAATATTGTATAACTTGACCGTTTTTGTAATGTTATCGCAATCAGCGAAAAAAATCGGCGTTTTAGTGTTCAGAATGATAGTTTGCGGTGAAATGGTGAAATGAAGTGTCAAACGTGACAGTTATCTGTCTAAATGTATTAACATGACAGCTGAAACATTCAAAATTTTGTGTTCCAGCGTCCAGAATGAGAGTTTGAGAGTGCAAATTGACAAGCATTTGCATAAAATGACGGTTTTTGTGTCATTTTTTTGCAATATTAAATAAATAAATGAATGAAAGTTTATTGTTTGCATTATATACATAAGTAATAAAGAACTCGTGTTCTTCTTCTTTATTTCTTGTGATATTAGGTTTGTTCGCGTCGCATGAAATTTTTGCACTGACGTGAGTTGAAGCCTGAAGTCACGTGGGTTGAAGCCTGAACTTTTTGGATAACAATTGTGTCTTCAGTTCTTTGATATTTGTGTTCGTTCGTCAGATGTTGCGTTTGGAACAAGTAGCTGCCAACTCCAAAAGTGGTGACCGATCGTTTTGAATGTCACGTGGGTTGAAGCCTGAAGTCACGTGGGTTGGAGCCTGAAATCACGTGGGTTAAAACCTGAACTTTTTGGATAACAATTGACTCTTTTCTTCTATATTTGTGTTCGTTCGTCAGATTTTGCGTTTGGAACAAGTAGCTGCCAACATCAAAAGTGGTGACCGATCGTTTTAAAAGTCACGTGGGTTGAAGCCTGAAGTCACGTGGGTTGAAGCCTGAAGTCACGTGGGTAGAAACCTGAACTTTTTGGATAACAATTGTGTCTTTGGTTTTTTGATATTTGTGTTCGTTCGTCAGATGTTGCGTTTGGAACAAGTAGCTGCCAACTCCAAAAGTGGTGACCGATCGTTTTAAAAGGCACGTGGGTTGAAGCCTGAAGTCACGTGGGTTGAAGCCTGAAGTCACGTGGGTTGAAGCCTGAAGTCACGTGGGTTAAAACCTGAACTTTTTGGATAACAATTGTGTCTTTTCTTCTATATTTGTGTTCGTTCGTCAGATGTTGCGTTTGGAACAAGTAGCTGCCAACATCAAAAGTGGTGACCGATCGTTTTAAAAGTCACGTGGTGCAGAAAGTTCATGCGACGCGAACAAACCTATTGTTAATTTGAATGTCTGAAAACGAGAGTTCAGGTGCAAGAAATCAGGCTCTGGTGTCAAGAACGACAGTTTGAGACGAATTGACAGAACAGTTGTCGAAAGTGATAGTTTTTGTGACAGTTGTCAATGTAAATAATAAAACTGACAGTTTAAACGATAGAAATTGAAATGTTGGCATCCAGAATAATAATTTAAGGATCTAAATTGATGTAATAATGTTGAAATAAATGTTGCATTAATAATAATGTTGAATTAAAATTGACACTGAAGCCTGAAGCCTGGCTTTACTTTGTCCAGATCATAATTTTACAGGACATTGTCGCGGGTTTTGTTAGCAAGAAGTTGGTGTTTTAGCGTTCGGATTGATGTATAACAGCTTGAGGTAAATTGACAGAATGATCGTCAAAAGTGACAGTTTGTAACAGATTGTCAATTTAAATATATGAAAATGACAGTTTGAACGTTCGAAGTTGAAACTCTAGCATCCAGAATGACAGTTGGTGACAATTAAAAATCTAACTGTATAAATATGTGATAGTTTGAACGTTTAAGAATGAAGTTTCAGCGCCCAGAATGACAGTTCGAAAGTGTAAATTGACGAAAAATTGTCCATTTTTGTAACATTACTGCAATCGGTAAAGGAAATCGGTGTTTTAACGTTTAGAATGACAGTTTGAGGTAAATTGATAGAATTACGTCAAAAGTGACAGTTATCTGTTAGCAGTTAGCAGCTGCTTGAATGTTCAACATCGGAGTTTTAGCGTCCAGAATTCTGTTTGTCAGAATGACAGTTTTAAAGTGCAGATTGACAAGTATTCGCATTTCAATGACGGTTTTTACTTTTTGTGCATTTTCTGCAATATTGTTGATTTGCATGTCTCAAAACAATAGTTAACGTGCAAGATATCAGCGAGGAAATCAGGCTCTGGCATTCAGAATAACATTTTGAAATAAATTGACAGAATACTTGTTGAAAATGGCAGTTTTTTGACACGTTGTTAATGTAAATTTAGATGTATAAGAATAACAGTTTAAACTGAACGATAGACATTGAAATTTCGGCATCCAGAATGACAGTTTGAAGTAAATTGAGAAAATAAGCCGTTCTTACGGCAGTTTTAGATTTTGTTAATCTAATTATGAATGTGAGAGTTGATGAAACGTTAAAAATTGAAGTTTCAGTCGAGAATGACTAAGGTAGAATGACTAGGTTAGACAGGTAACGTGACAGTTACCTGTCTAAATGCATAAAAATGACAGCTTAAACGTTGAAAATTGGAGCTCTAGCGGCCAGAATGACAGTTTTTTAATGCAATTTTTTTGCAATACATATTAGTTATTTAGATATCTGAAAACAAGTGTTCAGATGTGAGAAATCAGGTTCACGCGTCCAGAATGACAGGATAGGATAAATTGACAGAAATGTTGTCGAAAGTGACAGTTTTTGTGACAGTTGTCAATGTAGATGTATAGATTCACAGTTTGAAGGATAGAAATTGAAATTTGGTGTTCAAAATGACAGTTTCAGAATCCAAGTTGACGTTTAAGAGTCTAAATTGAGTGCGTTCCACTAAACGATCGCAACGACCGCAACGCCCGTCTACCCGTTCCACTTATAGCCGCGGTCGTGTGTTGCGGTCGTTGCTACGTCACGAATGACGTCATACATCGCGACCACTCCAAGCCCACAACGATCGCGCTGAAAAGGTGAGGCGTTGCGGTCGTCTTCTGGTCGTTAGCGGCAATGTTGCCAGCTCTAGCAATTTATATTGGAAATTGCGACTTACTTTTTTGATTTGGCAATGGCGACCTAAAGTGACGACTTTAAAGTTCAATCAGTTCTATAACGATTTTTTTTTTAATTTTGCCTCCTTCCACATGATTTTACGCAACTTCATTTAAAAGATAGAGACCATTGGCAGGGCACTGCGATTTCGCGCAACACTAGTTTGGCTACGCATCAGCGGCGTAAAACCGGCAACACTGTCGCTGCAATTTTCTCTACAAACGTCAAACCCATGCGTCAAACAAAAAAGTTTTCGCATAACCATTAATGCAGCGTTAATAGCCATATTGTTGTTGTGATTTGAGTTGACGTTCAACTGTCATGTCATGTGGCTCCCTGACCACAGAAAAGACGTGACTCGAGTGACTCGACACACCACGACGACCGCACGCCCGTTCCACTTGAGTTTCCGCTCACAACGACCGCGGGCGTTTGCAAGCTAGTGGAACGGGAAAATCTGCGGTCGTGGGCGTGGGCGTTGCGATCGTTTAGTGGAACGCACTCATTGACTTTTCAATGTATAAATCGACCGTTTTTCTATTAACATTGTAGTATTGAAAATGGAAAATGCGAGCTTTGATGCAAAAAACCACTGTGTCGACGTCCAGAATGACAGTTGAAAGTAAATCAACAGAATAGCAGTCAAAAAGTGTCAATCTAATATATGATTGTGGCAGTTGAAATGTTCAAAATTGAAGTTCCAGAATGACAGTTCAAGATAAATTGACAGAATAGTCGTCGAAAGTGTCAGTTTTTGTGACAGTCGTCAATGTAAATGTATAGAACTGACTGTTTGAATGATAGAAATTGAAATTCTGGCATCCAGATGAGAGCTTGAATTGGCATAATAATGAATTAATTGACCGTCTTTTCCATTATTATTGCAGCATTGAAAATGAAAAATGTGAGCTTTGATGCAAGAAACTACTGTGTTAGCATCCAGAATGACAGTTTCAAATGAATCAACAAAATAATCATCAGAGAATGACAGTTCTTCCGACAGTTCTTGATTTTGTCAATCTAATGGATGAATGTGACAGTTGAAACTTTCGAAATTGAAGTATTAGCGTACAGATAGCCAGTTCAGGACTTCAGGAGCCTAAATTGACGGAATTGTACAAAGTGACAGCTTTTATATTATTATTGGAGTCGAGAATAACCGTGGGAGGGTGCCACTTATGTGTCAGTCAGATTCGGCAATGACGTAAACGTCAAACTTGCGTTTCAAACAAATTTCAATAATTGTCAAATAACGGAATCTGTAACAGTTCGTGTTATTGATTTTTTCCCATTTCCAATAATTCAGCCACGATTTAGAAATTATGCTCGATTCTTCGCCACTTTGACATTTAAATGTGTCAAATCAAAATAATTTAGTCGTCCAATTTTTTTTTACGGCTTTACCTGCATACAAAATTCATCGCTATAGTGGCTGCTGGCCTCTTACCGTCCCCAATCGCAGAAATATCAATTTTAACCTGAAAACGAGCTCAAAATGCAAGAAATCAATGACAGTTGTTAATTTTGTGAATAAAAGTGACAGCTTAAACGTTCGAAATTTTGAGTTATAGCTCAAAAAATGACAGTTTGAGAAGCTTAATTGACAGAATAATTGTATGAAATGACAGTTTTTTATTATTTTGCAATCACGTCGATTTGATTTTCTGAAAGTGAAAGTTTTGGAGGAAATAATCGGAGCTTTAGCTTCCAGCATGACATTTTGAGTTTCGAGGTGCTTTGACAGAATAATTGTCAATCTATACAAATGACATTTAAACATCAGGAACTGAATTTTTAGCGCGTTCGAGAGCCTAAATTGACGGAATAATTGGATAAAGTGATAGCTTTATCTCTCGCTCATATTACTACACTTTATTACATTTCATTGCACAATATTCTCGACAATATTACTCTTCGCTTCGCCCAGATATTACTCAACGCGTCACAGGCCACAAAATAGTAAAATGTGTTCTGTGAATCGAACTTTATGGCCTTCAACGGCCAATCTTCACAGGTCTTGAAACTATCTTGAGCGAAATCGGTTTCGATTCGAGTTCCACAGACGTGACGGTTTCGCCTTTTTACGGCTCATCAGTGTCACTGTTGAGTGCGTTTGTCGACGGAGATACTAGACGCTTTTCCAAATTTTACCGAAATGATTGTTTCGTTCTTTCCTTCTGCGGCTTGCACTGTGAAGTCTCTATTTGAAGTCATTCGAAGTCAAATACGTAGTGTCAATGGACAGTTTCCATGTATTTTGGGTTGCGGATATCGGGGGGCTGACAAATTTCTAAATGCGACGTTACTTAGCCACTGGCAACAATGAGGCAGGGTGTTTTATAACTTGCATAAGTACCAGGGGCAGACCGTCTGTCTCATTCAGTCGAAAACTTGTATTGAAAATTGAGATATTTATACTGTTTTCAATGAATTTTTAGATACAAAGACGCGCAAAAATACACCACTTTTGAGCGAAATTGTTTCTTCAAGCGTTCATATACCTGGCAGACGGCCAATTGTTCGTCACAGAGTAGACTCTTTACAGATTCCGGTATTTGATAAACACATCATTTTATCAGGCGATGAGAGCCAGGCACCATGGGCCGGCTCAACAAAGGTTATCTTGCATCGAGTGAAGAGCAGCGCAAATTCGAAACTGACTGCTGCTGCATGCATGTTTTATACTTTAATTACATTGACCCAATAAATGAAGGGTCATGAGCAGAACGCTTAAAATTCTTAAACGGACAAATAATCCCCGGAAGTTGTACAAAAGCTTGCGTGAATGGGGCATGTGTAGCGCCCTGAAAGGGTTTTTTTTTTCTGACGAAAGATTTGTTTAGTATATTTTATATCTCCACCCCTGCTGTCAGTATGATTAAAACCAAGTTTTTTTCCAGGATAGCGCGTTTTCCTTTGAAGACAAGAAGCTAATTTGCAAACTGTTGGAAGAGGTAACGGTCGAAGTACGTACTCTTTTTCTTTTTCTCTTGAAATAACCACAAAAAAGTTGAGCAGCTAAAAAGCTTGAGAGAGAGAGCCGGATTTTGGTACGGTACAGGTTGCCTCTTTGCGCCGCTCTTGTTTTATCGTAATGCAACTAACGCAGTTTTTAATCCCTGTTACATGCTTATGTGAGCGAAGAATAACTAAATTGCTATGATACATACACACAGAAGAGCCGACCCGACCCTTTAGTGCAATGACCTCGTTTAATAACAAATAATAACACACAAATATTAGCCGGTGACGTACCAAGGTGAGCTGTGTAAAAGGGAACAATCACACACACACATTTTGGAACCATACCACTACACGGTTTTCTCTTCTTTCTTTTGTAATATCTAAAACTCGAAAAACCTTAAAGCTAAATAAAAAGCCTTGATGATTGTACGTATGCGTTTGTGTGAGCATGGGTGAGTTTGCATGTGAATTTGAGAGTACCTATAATATGATTTAGGTGGAGTCATTTATGATTGATCAGGATTTCGAGGATAACCAAATCGCAACCGCCAAATTCCTGCTGAATCCCGACGAAGAACGGAACGTCGATCCCGAGACCCAGACTCGACTCGAAGCTTTGCTCCAAGCAGCAGGTAACACATTTCTCATATTATTATCATTAACTTTTAAGTTAGTTTTGATTAAAACCTGGATTCAAAAGCTTGGCCAGGTACTTAAAATTACTCATTTCTCACTTTAGTTAAAATAAGCTCGTAAAAGTCGTGTGATTGACAAAAATTTCTATTTGGAACTGCCGTTAGAAGCCAAAAATTCAGCCAATGCCAGATAATCGCTCCAAATGAAATTTTTTCGGCCGCACGTTATAGAAAATTGCTACACTGCTAAATCGCAGATTCCAAAATGATACGCCAGACTTTGGAACATGGTAGCACTGGGTCAAAACATTGGTTTTCTGCTGGTAAATAAACGGTGGAATTTTACAATCTGCGGGGTCATTATCACGTGGTCTATTTTTAGTGCGTGCTGGACCATCATCGACGCAAATTTTTTGATTTCTCTTTTATCTTTGTGACCGTTCGCTCTGTGACCGCCCGTCAATTTCATACGTCACCGATTCGACTAATCAAATCTTTTTACCGCTACACTTACGTATTATGTACGAATTAATGTTCAATAATTACACCGTTTATTGCCGCTTTTACATACGTATTTACCTACATAATATATACCCTCCTGGCTGTGATTTCTCGCGAAAAAGTGGATCGTTTGCATTACGTCGACCTGATTCGATCGAGCTCTAATGTTACCAAGGCGTTGCATTTTTTTGTCGTACTTACTTGAAAACAAAGCAGGTTGTTAAGTAGGTGCATTATTTTATTGTGGAACACTCTGCTGTACTCGGAAATAACAATTTAGGTTTTGCTCAATTGCCAGTTTCGTGGGTAGCTACCATTATACCGAGTGAGAATTGCTGAGGTATTTGGGTCGGTTTTTAGTCATATTCAGGTGTGTGTCGTCATTTCTCAAGTAGGTATGTCTCATTTCTCATTAGTCTTTGATCGATGTAGCTGTCCGGAATAATTTGTTGTGCTAGTCAACATTTCCACGTGCTGAATCTTCATAATATCTCGCTGGGTTCACAAATATCATTCCACTGATCTCGGAGCTTTCGCAAGGTCTTGGAAAATCTTGTTAGATTCACTAAACAGGTGATAGATTGAACTAGTGGTCTTGGAAAACTGGAACGAACTTAACCGATTTCAAACAGCGTGGTATTGTCGGATGGTTCATTATTCTGAGTACAAAAAGCCTTTCCGTTCACCCTTGTTAAAACTACCCATTAAAAAAAAACACTTTCCCAATCAATTTACAAAAAATCTGTCACAACATTTGGATGCCACAAAAATCTTATTCATGGAACTTCTCGAAACTACCTCCTTCATACATACATATGTGTACTATGTCTATCATAGACCTTGTTTGGTCCTCATAGGTCCCCTTGTGGGGTTCCTGCATTGTTCACATGTTTCTGGTTGTTTTTTATGAGCCCGAAGTGCAGTTCGCCCGAAAAGCTGTGTACATGGATCTCGTCAGGTCCCTAGCTCTATTTTTAGCCCAAAAATCTGCAATTTACCCAACCCGAACAGCTGTGCACATGAACCTCGTCAGGTTCAGTTGTTTTTTTTTTGCGTAAGCCTGAAAAGGTGCAATTTGACCAAAAAGCTGTGTACATGGACCTCGTAAGGTTCCAAGTTGCTTTTCTTCTTAGCCCGAAAAGCGGCAATTCGCCCGAAATGGTCTGTACACGGACCTCGTTAGATCCTTAGGTTTTTACGAGCCCAAAAGCTGCAATGCACCCAAAAAGCTGTGTACATGGACTTTGTCAGGTCCCTAGGTTTTTTGAGCCCAAAAAGCTGCGATTCAACCGAAAAGCTGTCTACATTTTTTCCATTAGCCCAAGAAGCTGCAATTTACCCGAAAAGCTGTGTATATGGACCTCGCCAGGTTCCCTTTGTATGAGCCCAAGAGCTAAAATTCACCTGAAGAGCTGTGTACATGGCCCTCGTCAGGTTCCTGGTTATTTTTTCATGAGCCCGAAAAGCTACAATTCGATTCGCCCGAAAAGCTGTGTACCTGGACCTCCTCAGGTCCTTAGGTTTCTCATGAGCCCAAAAAAGCTGCATTTCACTTCAGGACCTCGTGAGGTTCCCTCGTTTTTTATGAACCCGAAAAGCTGCCATTCGCTCGTCACTTTCTAAGCTTTTCTCAATGACCCAAGATTTTCCCTTTTTTTGCCGTTTTCCTCCATTTGCTCAATTTCTCCTTCTTTTTACTTTCTTTGCCCTTCTTCCTTTATGCTAATATGTCTTTCCGATCAACGTTTTTCGACTGCGACTCAACCTTCTTAGGCTTTTTCCCGTCAGGTCCCTAGCTCTTTTTTTGAGGTAAAAAATCTGCAAACCTGAAAAGCTATGAACATGAACCTCGTCAGGCCCCTGGTGGTTTTTTCATGAGCCCGAAAAGCTACTTTTCGAATTCGCCCAAAAAGCAGTGTACATGGACCTCGTCAGATCCCTAGGTTTCTTTATTTGCCCAAAAAGCTGCAATTCACTCGAAAAGCTGTGTGCATGGCCCTCGTCAGGTTCTTGTTTTTTTATGAGCTCGAAAAGCCTCAACTCGATTCTCCTAAGAAGCTGTGTACATGGACCGCGTCAAGTCACTAGGTTTTTTGAGCCTAAAAAACCTAGATTCACCCTAAAAGCGGTGTACATGGACCGCGTCAGGTCCTTGATTTTTTTAATGAGCCCAAGAAGCTGCAATTAACCTGAAGATACATGGACGTCGTCAGGTCTTTAGGGGTTTCTTTATGAATCCAAAAAGCTTCAATTCCCCAAAAGCTGTGTACAGGGTGTTCATGATAAAATTCACCCCCTCTCTAGGACATTCCCCTTTGGGATATTTTGAAAAACTAAAAACTTTTTCTCAACGATTTTTCCCAGGGATCTTGAATCGATCGTCTGAAAGTTTTCCATTGGTACCGTATACAGGGTGTGACATGTAAGTTTTTTATTTCAAATGCAAGACCCTATATTTTATTACGTCATTTGATAAAGCCTATCTTTCTGATTACAAAGATATATAACATTTATGATTTATTTTGCCAAGGAAGCTGTCAAAAAAACTATAAAATAGGTAGTCAAATAAATTAAAAATTGAAAATTACGCGACACCCTGTATTAGGAACGGATTGGACCATTTATCCATGCAGAGTTGAATTCTGCAGACAAAATGCTGCGAGAATAACTTTTTTTTTAAGTGAACTGTAGAAACCAAAGCCATCTTGCCGCGAAACAAAATTATTTGACAACCTATTTTATTATTTTTCCGACAACTTACTTGTCAAAATAAAGCATAAGTGTCAATATATTTGTAATCAGAAAAAAAAGGCTCCACCAAATAACGGAATAAAATATAAGGTGTTGTATTTAAGATAAAAAAGTTACATATCACACCCTGTATACGGTACCAATTACAAACTTTTAGAGGATCGATTTAAGGTCCCTGGGAAAAATCGTGAAGAAAAAGTTTTTAGTTTTTCGAAATTTCTCAAAGGGGAATCTACTGGAGTGGAGGGGGGTGAATTTTATCGTGAACACCCTGTACGTGGACCGCGTCAGGTCCCTAGGTTCTTGTATGAGCCCCAAAAGCTGCAATTTACCCGAAATTCTGTGTATATGGATCTCGTTAGGTTCCTGGACGTCTTTTTTCATGAGCTTGGAAAGCTTAAATTCGATCCGCCCTAAAAGCTGTGTACATTGATCTCGTCAGGTCTTCAGGTTCTTTTTTATGAGCCCTAAAAGCTGCTATTCACCCGAAAAGCTGTGTACAGGGTGGTCACGCGAGACCAATACCCCCTTCCATGAAAATCTTTCCTGAAACAATTATTCTTTCCGTGGTTTCTGGATATGTCAAGTATAATTTCCCATTTCGTGCCACATACAGGGTGTTGCAATTTCTTTTGCATTTTTTCGAATCACGCGGTTTTTCATTACCACAATCGGTGCAAATTGTTATCCTGATTACAAAAATGCATGACACTTTCGAAAATTATTCTAAAAAAAATTAAAAATTCACAATTAAACCCCGCCTTGAAAAATATATATTTTTTTGAGAATGATGGATTCGTTTCAGAATTCAAATAAGTCCAGAATATTCTGTTTGACTTTTGAATTACATGGAATGACATGAAATGACCAAAAAAATATCCGGGACATACCTATCTGATTTCTGAAATGAATCCAACATTAAAAAAAAAAAGATTTTTGAGATGCCATCTAAATTCTTCAATTTTTTCGGGAATATTTTCAGATGTGTCATGCATTTTTGTAATCAGGATAACAATATGAAATCATGTGATGATGAAATACAGAGTCCTTTGAAAAAAATGCAAAAAAATTGAGACACCCTGTATATGGCAGGAAATGGAAAATTATACTTGAAATATTCAGAAACTACAGAAAAAATAGTTCCAGGATAGTTTATTCTTTTTTCATTTATCATGAAGGGGAAGTTTCTAATGGAGGGGGGAGGGGGGAGTATCCGTCTCGCGCGAACACTCTGTACATGGACCTAGTCAGGGTCCTGGCTGTCTTTTTTCATGAGCTTGGAAAGCAATGATTCCATCCGCCCAAAAAGCTGTGTACATGGACCTCGTCAGGTCGCTAGGTTGTTTATGAGCTCGAAAAGCTTCAATTCACCCAAACAGCTGTGTACATGGACCTCGTCAGGTCTCTAGCTACTTTTTTTGAGCCCAAAAAGCTTCAATTCACCCATACAGCTGTACACATGGACCTCGTCGGGTCCCTAGGTGTTTTTTTTATGAGCCTAAAAAGCTGCAATTCATCCGAAAAGCTATGTACGTGGACCTCGTCAGATTTCTAGCTATTTTTTATGAGCCCGAGAAGCTGCAATTTGCTCGAAAAGCTGTGTACATGGACCTTGTCAGATCCCTAGTTTATTTTTTTCTTGAATCCAAAGAACTGCATTCCCTCGGAAAGTTGTGTACATGGACCTCGTCAAGTTTCTAGTTATTTTTTTATGAGCCCGATGCGCTGCAATTCACCCGAAAAGCTATGTGTATGGAGTTATGGACCTTGTCAGGACCCTAGGTGCATTTTTTCATGAGCCCGAAAAGCTGCGTACATGGACCTCGTCAGGTTCCTGGTTAGTTTTATTTTCATGAGCTTGGAGAGCTACAATTCGATTCGCCCAAAAAACTGTGCATATGGACCTCGCCAGGTACAGTTGCGGCCTCATAAAAGTTCACACCGATGACAATCATGTAGCCATGCTCATTCAAAATTACGTCAAAACTGAATTAGCATGGCCACTCGATCGCCGTCGGTGTAAACTTGTATGAGGCCGCAACTTAACTTGGATGTTGTTTGATGAACCCAAAAAGCTTCAATTTACTTGAACAGCTGTGTACAGGGTGATCACGCGAGAATTCTCCCCGTACTGGAGGTTTCCTCTTTTGATAATTTGGAAGGGAAAAAACTTGAGCAATTTGTCCTCGGAAATAACTCTATAGACCATGTCCGCTGACGTCACGCAGCTATGTCTTGAACAGCTGATTCGGGGCAACGTCAGTCAGATCTGCTTTATCTAGGGCACGCGGGCTACGTCAGTCATGTGCGTCAGTCACATTGGTAGTATGTCAATCTGTCAGTCGGTTTCGGTGTGAAAGTCACTGGTGTCACAAGGTTTTGACAAACTGGCACGTATAGTTGTTGACATCATGTTGACGTTGGCACGAATCAGCCGTTCGACACGAGCGTGTGACGTCATGTGGAAATGATATTTGTATTCAGAACAAAAAACTACATCGATTGCAATTCGACTATACAGGGTGTGGCATCAACAGAGAAGTTTCTTGCGACACCCTGTTTATCATAGATTGTTAAATATCGTAGTTTCCAGTTTTGAAATCTACGGGAAAAAATGTTGTTGCCCAAGAAGCTGCGATTTTCCCGAAAAGCTGTGTACATGAACCTCGTCAGGCCCCTGGGTGCTTTTTTATGAGTCCAAAAAGCTGGATTTCACCTGGAAAGCTGTGTACACATGTCCCTTGTCAGGTTCCTGGTTACTTTGTTTTTATGAGTGCGAAAAGCTTCGTAGGTACATGGACCTCGTCAGGTCCCTAGGTTTTTTTTTCTGAAAAACTCCAGAATCTGTACAATCTGTTCGAAACCCAATCTGTTCAATTTTCCTCTTGCTGGGAAGAAAATGACATTTGGCTTACTCTTCACAGACCTTGCTTATGTTTAGATTCTATGACTCATAGATCTTACTAATGGTGCGATTCTCAAATAAATAACATCCCATAAAGGCTCTGTTACCCTGTTATTTATTACCTAGGCAGCAGCCAATGACGACACGATTTTTTACATAACAGAGCGTTTATGGAATGTAATTTTTTACAGAATAGCACTATAAGGCTCCCATACCCTTCAGTAGCCTTTCACTTCTTGCTGGATTTGTCTAGAAACCCGCGGGATCTTTGGAAATCCAATCTGTCCAATTTTTCTTTTACTAGGGAGAAAATAACCCATCATCATTTTACAGAATCTAACTATTTAGGTTGTTCTTCATTAAAAACCTTGCTGGATCTCCAGTGATTCCACTAGGTCCACAATGGTTCCACTGGTTGTTCTCCACGAGGTCTTGAAAATGTACAGTAGACTTTGAAAGCATTGGCAGCTCAGACTACACAACAGTCACTTAGATTTTTGTATTTTTTTTAATCTCCCAAAAAACCTGTAAAAGACTTGTCAAGGTCATTTCGAGGATGTTGCTTGCCGTAGTAGATTATCACCATAATCTCGAATTCACGTTTTAATGATCATCAATAAAAATTTTGACACTGAAAAGCTTGATGATTTTTCACCCAGGAGTCTATTAGTCGTTTCAAAGCTGGGCGTATTTCGCTTTATTTGGAATTAGGTCAATTAAGAACAGAAGAACATTAAGTAGGATATTAATCTCGTTTTCGAGCAGCAATAATAGTGTTACTACTCTGTTTGCTATTCATACAGAGATAGCATTATTTATACTGGCGTTGCACAGCTCGTGCAGCTCTTATCGCACTTTGGATAAGTACGCGGGTAGACAATAAGAAAATAATGCATCTTAGCAAGGAGCGGCTACGTACATGCCTACCAACCTTCTCCCCCAATTGCTTATTCTTGGCCGAACAAAAAAATTAAACTAAAGAACAAAAACAAAACTTGCAAATCTGAGAAAAGTTTTCTTTCTGTCTGTCCCTCCAGGTATAAGTCAGTTGGCGGCAAAGGATGGTAGGCATCTAGCCGACCCAGAAATTTTGAAGAAATTGACTTCGAGCGTTTCTTGTGCTCTAGACGAAGCGGCCGCAGCACTGACACGTATGAGGTCCGACAATCCGGCGCGCGTCGGCGGCGGTCAACAACAGCCTTCCGACAAGTCGCTTCAGTCTTCGCTGGTGGAAGCATGCACCGACGGCGACGTCGGCACCGTCCGCAAGCTGCTGACCGAGGGCCGATCCGTGCACGAGACGTCCGAGGAGGGCGAGAGCCTGCTCTCGCTGGCCTGCAGCGCGGGCTACTACGAACTGGCCCAGGTCAGTCCCCACAGCACGATTTGGATGTGTACACTTTTTTGATTGTCGAGGCGAAAAAAAAATGGCCCTGAAAAACTTGCCCTGAGATAACATACCAATGTACTAGCTGCCGAAGATAAATTAATAATAATTGTCGGGTTTGCCGAGATTGTAACTGCATTCGGTACTGAAATACCTTGACTTGACTGAATTGGAACCGTCTTGACTTGATCTGACGAAATTACTGGTATCTCATCTCTGGGTAGAGCACAGGCACGTTTGCGTATATCGGTATGTTTGAATTTGATTATTATTTTATTGCTAATATCTTGAACTGAATGGATGTTGTATCTGCGAGTTGAATTTTACCCCATAAAGTTCCATAAGCTAAGATTTGGTATGCAGCCAACATCCAATACCCAGAGGGTTGTATTGCTGGTTGCATAAATATCTTAGCCATGGCATAAAATTTTACTGGCTAGTCTAGTATAGCAACTGCTGAATTTTAACAGTCTTGGAACATTTTGCTTGATATTTACATGCTTCAGAAGTAGGTTCAAGAAAGTGACAAAAAAGCAGTTTGCTACAGCTAGGACGGCATGCTTTTGATCGGTCCAGTTGTGTTGATTGAGCGCCGGTTTGCAGGTGCTGTTGGCCATGCACGCGAACGTCGAAGACCGAGGTGCCAAGGGAGAGTGTACACCTTTGATGGAAGCGGCTTCGGCCGGGCACCTCGACATCGTCAGGTTGCTGGTCAAAAATGGAGCCGACGTCAATGCGCAGTCCACATCAGGTACAAATAATTCCAATACGAGTTCTGCCCGTAACACAATAACCTCATCCTCCGAACAAACAGAAATTCGTAGTGTTTCAAGAATCGACATTGCATTGCACTACATTACAGGTTCAGCTGCGTGTAGATTTTCCAATCAGGATCTATCTTCAAGGCCAAAAATACACTGCTTGACGCCTTTTTTATGCCAAGTATCGGTTTTCCTTCGCTATCCAACGCAGAGCAGATCAGTCGAGTTTTGGAAGATTCTTGAAGCGTGTTTGTAGTTCTAGGGTTTCAAACATGGCGCGCACAGTGGGCATTTTCATTGGTCCTCGCTGACAATCGCGTTGCGTCACAGCGCTGTCGATTGCAGCCGCTGTCAGTGGGGACCAATGGGACGCTACGTCTGACGCGCTAAATTTGAAGTTAGCTCTGAGTACCTACCTAGTACCTACGGAGTCTGAAGGCACGATTTTAATAGGTCCAGTGCCTCATATTTCAATGACAACAAAACCCATAGAAGGCCTTTGACTTACGGGGCCTTACGGGATAAAATGTGCTCGCTTACTCTTTTGTAGGTAAATGGCTAAGTAAACGTGCTTGCCACAGAACGCAAATCTGTCCTATCAAGTGTTGAATATCTAAACTGTTGAAGCGCGCTTACTAGCTCGAGCATGCATTTCAAATGTGGCGCGTCGCAAAGAACGTTCTCATTGGTCCTCGCTGACAGCGGCGATGCGTCACAGCGCTGTCAACTGCAGCCGCTGTCAATTGGGACCAATCGGACGCTGTCTCTAGCGCGCCAAATTTAAAATTTGTTGCGCGCACCTGCGGCATTTGACGGGTAACGCTCTTTTTCAATCTCTTTTCACTTCCTTCTGTTGCCTCCGATTTCAAGATTCGGACAAGAAAACCCAGTAAACAATAACAATAAAATTATTTGGCATCACTTGCAGTTATTTTCACTTGAAAAAATCAATAGATGCACTGAGTTCCCATTAAAGGATGCACTGAACTTCCAAACTTCAGTGACTTCAACCGACTTCTAAGTTCCTAGACGCCGAATTGAACAATATTCTCGAATTGAAACGCATTTCGCGCTGCTATTGGCTAAATTCATGAATGAAAGTTTCAGTGGATAATTCGGAAAAATGAAATGTAATTTAGCGTCTGCCAGAAACTGGCTATTGAGTCATTCCATGCCAAAACGATCACTTTCTGCACTCATGAAAATTGGACACTTTCTCTTTTCAAAAATTTGAAAAAATTGTAATAAAAAAACCGGCGAGTACGAGTCGACTTATTTTCTTGTCTCTACAACATATTCAAAATTTATGGAAATCCGTCACCATGAGTGCAGAAAGTGGTCGTTTTGGCATGGAATGACTCTATTGATCGACGTTGTTAAAGGTTACGGAAGGCGACACAGCCAGCAGAGAAAAGAAAATAATTGAAAATTGATTGTGATTGGATAATAATTGCGTAATTTTATGTCTGGATATTTTAATTTTGATAATTTCATGTCGAAAGAACGAGAACGCTTTATAAACTGGTCGTGAATAAATTGATACGGGACACTAAAATATGTATCAGCTTTAGGAACTTGTAACTTTCGGTATGTCAGAGTGAAATTTTTTTCACTCTGATGAATTCCTTGATGAAATGGCTTTTGATTTATTTTTCCCGGTAAGAACCTCTTCATTCTTTGATAATGTATTAATCGTGCGACTTGCAACGTGACTGCGGTGTAGCTTTTACTACGCTTCTGTTAGAAATATCGCTTTTTTGAACAAGAATATAACTACTCAACTTCAAGTTAGCGGTGTGATTGGCTAAAACGGGTAGTTTTGCGCCGTTGTCATGGTAATCCGACCCAATTTCGGACGTAAGTCGGACTTGAAATTGAATCCTAAATAAAATACAACACAAAAAATATGTTGAATTACTGCTTTCTCACCTATAATCAGTTTCACGGGCTTTCCCATTGAATTTCTCTATGGAAAAAATGTGTTGTGTTGGTACGAATGGTACGATGTTAACTTGATTCTAACGTCTTGGCAGCTACATGTGCCATGTAGCTAGAATGCGGCATTACCGTCGTCGCAGCAGGCAAGCCACGCGCGTGATTGCACTGTATTGAAACATTTTCGTCACATAAAGCTTCTCCATTTTCTGTACGTATCGCCTTCTTCATACCTGCTTGCTGGTTTAGTATAAGCTAGAATAGGTTGTGTCCACTACCCAGCGACAACCACTAGAAGGTCGGCCCTCTGGGCTTCTTTTCATTCCATTTTCTTCAGTACCGCCGCGCTTGGGCATCAGTTTCTCCAGTGGCCACCGCTACCTAACAGCATTGGCGAAGAGCCACCAACAAAACACATTCTTCTTTGTAGCTCACCTTGATAAAAAAAACCGTGAAACTGATTATACTTCAATATATAGATTTTGACAGCACGTGGAGATAAATTATCAACAACAAAAAATTGGAACTGAAGGTCGAAATCACAAGTTACGAACTTCTAAATTTGATTCATGTGCCCCGCTGCAATAATTACAATCAACGATCATGACAGATTCTGGTTTTCTACTGGTCATTTGAGTGCGCTTTTGACCGCACTTATTGCAGCTATGCCTCATCCTATTGGCTTATACTCGCACCGAGTGCGAAAATATGCCCACTGGAATGCCCAAAAGAAAACACTGCAATATGCGCTGACGTATAGACAATACAAATAGAAAAGACCACATGTCGTCACGGATTTTTACGGTTGCGTAGGAACCAGGCGAGTCCATCATTCAAAAAAAGGTTGGCTGATTTTTGATACCCCAATATCCGTGACAACGGTGGTGATAACATATGGTCTTCTCTATTTGTATTGTCTATACAAACATCCGGTTACTTCTTCAGTTTTGGTTCTGTTATGAGTATAACTGCTTATTATTGTTACTGATCTTGTCGGCATCCCACCTCTCAATGGAAATGATAATCTTATTAACAGTCTCAGCTCCCGTTATCCCGAAAAATGAGTATGTGTGAAATTCAAAATTTCCGAAATTTTACAGAAGAGCAACAGAAACGAATAGCGGCACGGTTAGCGGGTGAATCAGTTTGTATTCCAGGAGGTGAAAGAGAAGAAAAAGGTAAAGCGAAAGATGTCATTTCTGTAAGTTAACTTTTTCCAAATTCTATTTTTTTTCTGGTTGTTCAGATACTTCGCAAGTAATTACTCTTGTTCATTGAAGTCGCGTTATTTTTAAATGTATATTTATTTTTTTATCGGTCATGTCACGGTTTTGTGGTGCTGGAGAAGAACGACAATTGCTCGTCAGTTTTTGATTCTTTTCACGGCCGTACGTTAAATTGCTTCCAAAGTATGAAGGAGATACATACCCTCGGAACTGTAGAAGCAAGTAGCGTCCTCTGGTCTTTTTTCTGAAGTGTGCAATTTGAATTGAAAAATTGTCACTTTTCCATTCTTTTGTCCGTCAACTCGGCAGCAAAAATAGCGCCCACTTGATTTATGACGAAGACGACTATTTGCTTGACCTGCTCTACCATAGTAGGAAGTATGTACTCGAGATGAATAACCAGTGCCGGCCTTGTAGAGGACTAAATAAACACTGTAGGTACAGGGTGATCCACCGAGATTCCTCCCCACCCCCTGTTAGAATTTTTCCCGTTGGAATAAATTGGTGAGGAAAGAAATTTTTCCCAATCATTTTTCCCATATAATTCAAATTGAACATCAATTTTTTATAACTTCTAGTATACCTACAGGGTGTTTCAAAAAACTTTCAAATTTTCTCAACTTTGATCTAAATACTGGAAATGATGTGGCTTTTTCTTTCGAGTCCAGATATGTAATTTGATATTTGAATAAGATCATATACAGGGTGTTCATTTTCACACTGTTCCACCCCAGATTTCTCCCCGCCAAATTGTTTTCAAGAAAAACGCCGGAACAGGTCGATTTTTATTTTGAGGGGGACATCTAGGACACGTATTGCCAAAATCTCATCGTTAAAAATCGACCTGTTTCGGCTTTTTTCTTGAAAAAAATGGACGGGGAGAAATCTGAGGTGAGTAGTGTAAAAGTGAACACCCTGTATATGATCTAATTCAGATATCAAATTACATATCTGGACTCAGAACAAAAAGCCGCATCTTTTCCAATATTTAGATACAATGTGTTGAAAAACATTTGGAAGTTTTTTTTAACACCCTGTATACCATAAGATACGGGAAAAATGGTTGTGCATTTTTTTCTTCACCAATTTATTCCAACGAAAAAAATTCTAACGAGGGGGGGATCTCGGTGGATCACCCTGTCTGTACATCATTGAACGTTTGAATGATTTATTGAAGCGCAGTACGATAATAACAAGGGCAGCACTGCTTTATTCATCTCGAGTACTATCACAAACTACTAGAGCAGAGAGCGATAGAGCAGGTCAGGCAAATAGTCGTCCCCGTAATAAATCAGATGGGCGCTATTTTTGCTGCCGAGTGCACTACATCATGGGAAACGGTAATAACTAGAATCAATTATTATTGATCTATAGACTAGAGGCCGAGCGTCGTGACGCTTGTCAGATGAAGTTTTCGATAGTGGTATTCGATAGCAATTTTTCCTGAATTTTCAGGCTCTAGGGCTCCTCATAGAATTTATCAGCCTATAACTTTTTTTACTGGCAAGGACAGGGCCCGTTTTTTTTAAACCGACGAGATAAATTCACATGGTATTGTTATGGCAGTAGCCAATCGTAGGAGCGGTAACAGGCGGTTGCCATGCAGCCCCATGTGAATTCATCTCGCCGGTTTTAAAAGTACGGGGAAAATGGTGCTATATGAAAAAAAGTTTCAAGGTTGTCTCGGGGTCACTGGGTTGATGAAATTTTGGTTGGAAATCATGATTTATGCAGGACTTTCGAATAACCCTGTAGGTAATGGTTCAGTTTTCATTATTTTGAGCCGTCCAAAAGTTGTACGGTTGCGGCCATAATAAAGTGAACGACAATGTCAACGAGTTGGCTTGCTGTCATGCGACGTTCAGGTCAGAATTCTGAGAAATCTGTCAACTGTCGTCCACTTTAAAAAGTCCGCAACGGTACCCACGTTAAAATTATTCAAATTTTTGTAAGTATGCATTTTACTTAGCCCCAATTTTTAGATGAAGTGAGGCGTCACGACGCCGGATAAGATATTCAATTGTAGTTGTCACGATAGGGTTGAGGGGTGCTGAGGCTGAGGGATTAGTAGCTTAGTAGTGGTTCAACTAGAGAGTACATTCATTCCACTTATATTGCGTATTTTACCTTATTATACCTTCACTTGCGCTGCCCTTCTGGCTCTTCTTGCATTTTTGATTTACACACGTTCACTCGCAGACGAGGGAACAATCGATGCGTTCTTTGCAAAAACCCCACTTGTCAATTTCGAAAAATTTCTGCTTCACGTATTTCATCAAAAATATTTGGACACCTCAATATGATTTGTGGTGTTTCTGCAGAGGCGGCGTAATTTCAAATACACCTGAAACTTTTCTGCACTGATTCAGCAAACATTCATTCAGTGAACTGGGTCTAGCATAATCCCAAATATCCGAAATAGAGTTCTACCAAAGAGTAACGAGTGGGGTTTTTGCAAAGAACGCATCAGTCCTCCCTTATTGGAACGGTCGGACAGGCCTGATCTGCCCCACTACTTCACTCGTTGACACTCAACCCGTCAGTCCTCGTCGCACTCGTTGCGCGTTGTTTTTTATACATGTGACATTTCTCCCTCCTCTAAAATGCCGACCCGGCATTCAAAGAGTTGTCATTCCCCGAACATTTTGGAAAACTTATTGAAACTTTTAAGAAATTGTTCGGTGTCGCAAGTGAAACTCATTCGTCTCCATTCACATGTAATTATACCTAATTGGACTGGACTGTAGTTGAAACTATCTATGAGTTACCAACCCCTAACCCGCGATCAAAGGGCCATCAGCCCTTGATCCTATCCAGACATTAGTGTGACGATATGTAGATCAAATACTTCATTGGACTACAATGACATCTAGAACGTGAAAAGATTGAATGAAATGTCTGAGACGTCAAGTTGAATCACCCTGTAGCCTCCACAGTTCTCGTCAAGCATCCCAATTTTATCTGGAATCATTTTAGTCAGTAAATTTGAAATCAATATAAGCTAGCAAACATTCCAATCACTGTTACTAAATCAACTGAGGCTACTTATATTGCGTACATGACAACTTGACGCGGGACAACTTGACGCCAGGAATTTTAAAGCGGCCGACTTGACGCCGGGACAACTTGACGCCAGGACAACTTGACGCGGGACAACTTGACGCCAGGACAACTTGACGCCGGACAACTTGACGCCAGAAATTTTAGAGTAGCCGATAGCCGACTTAGCGTCGGGACAACTTAACACCAGTAGGACCTATAGGATCCCGAGCATTACATGAAGGCTCAAAGGTGCTTATCACTTAAGTTACGAAAGCAAGGGGGAACGCAAGGGGGCCCGATAGACCTTCCAATACCAAACAAAGGCACAAGAGTGCTTACTAAATGTAAATGAGAAAAATGCAAGAAAGCTCAGCAGGGGTTCAAACACCATTCATTATTGAAGACACAATGGGGTCCAGTGGGGCTATGAACAACACATGAAAGCAAAAGGGAGCTTTTTCGGCATATGAGGACACAAGCGGACCAAGTAGAGCTTTGAATACCAGACGAAAATACAAGTGTGCTTTCGACTGCTTGAAAGCTCCCTAAGACACGGAAAATTGCAAGGGGGCTCATCAGGACTTCAAAAGACATTGAAGGCACAAGGGGGCTCAATAGTGCTTTGGATTACACAAGAAGGCAAAAGAGGCTCACGGGAACTCTAAACACGTAAAAAAACATAGGGAGACTCACCAGGGCTCCAAACGGTACTTGAGGTAGATGACACACGGGGACACCAAATGTTACACGAAGGCACAAAGGTGTTTACTAAAGCTTCGAAAGCGACGGAAAAATGTGAGGGGACTCAGCAGGGCTTCAATCGACATTGAAGAAACAAGGGGGCCAGTAGGGCTTTAAGAATCAAAGAAGGCACAAGGAGGCTTACTGAAATTCTGGAGGGACGAAAAATTATGAGGGGCTAAAACAAGAGTGTCCAATTGGGCTCTGAATAAGGGTGCTTACAACGCCATATGGAGACATAAAGGGTAGATACTACGATTCTGAAAGCAATATGAACACTCAAGAGGGCTTATTGGGGCTCAAAACGACTTATAAATCCACAAAAGGATCCACTGGAATTTCGAGTTAACACAGGAAGACAAAATGGGAGCTGCTTGAGCTCCAAAACATAGTCAGACATAAGGGGGCTCCTCAGAACTCCGAACTCCTCAAGTAAACACAAGAGGGTCCATCGAGGCTCCGATTGACAAAGAAGAACTCAAGAACTACAAAATCTGAGAAGATAGATTGTGGCTCGATAGAATTCCAAAAGCAACATGGAGACACAATAAGGGGGCTAGTCAAGGCTTGAAGCGACACATCAAATTGTTCATGCGTCAGATTGTCCTGGCGTCAAGTTGTCCCGCGTCAGGATGGCCGGCGTCAAGCTGTCCTGCTCCGACCAACTTGACGCCGGGACAACTTGACGCCGGACGATTTGCGCCAGGAATTTTGTAAGAACAGAGCAAAGAAACATTCGAAGAAAATGACGAAACGGGACTCATCGGTAGTCGAAACGAGACATAAAGACACAAGGAGGTTCACTGGGGCTCCAAATCACTCAGCAGAACACGAATGAGGGCCTCTAGATCTCCAAAACACAAGAAGACATGAGCGGGCTCGCTTAGACTTCCGAAAACCTTAAGAAAACATCAAAGGATTCATTGGGGGCTCGAAACTACACAAAAGGACACAATGGGGCCAGTAAGGCTCCAAAGTAAGAAAGATACGAAGGGGCTCGATAGTGTTCCGAAACTGCCAAGAAGAAACAAAGGGGTCATCGGGGCACAATACGGTAGGTACCTAAAGACAGGAGGGGGGCTCCGATTGACACAGCAAGACATAATGGGTCGCTAGAACTCCAAAACATGAGAAATGTGAGGGGGCTCGCGTTTTCCGAAAACCACAGAAAACATGAAGCGGCTCATCGTCAAAATGACGCATAAAGACACAAAAAGGCTCATTGAAGCTCCGATTGACAAAGCAAGGTATAATGGGGGCGCCCGGGAGGGCGCCATATAGGACGAGAAACATAATAAGATACAAGGGGGTTCAAGGGGACACGAGGGGGATTATTAGGTTTCAAAACAACAAATACAGACAAAGGGGGTTCGTTGCGTTTCTGACAAACGTAGCAAGACACAACAAGAGCCGCTAGGATTCCACGACATGAGGAGACAAAATGGAGCTTATTGCGGGGCTGGAAGCGTCACCATAGACACATGGCCCAGATTGACACAGCAAGAAAGAATGGCGGCCGGCAGGGTTCCAAAGCACAAGAAGATACAAGGGGGCTCGATAGAATTTGGAGCTTCATATGGAAACACAAGAAGGTCATCGAGGGGCTTATCAGGGTTCTTAAAAATGCTATGGAAAAACAAAGTGGCTCCTGTAAAGTTCCGAAAACAACACGAAGACACAAGTAGGGGGCTCATCAGGGCTTGAAATGACACATAAAGTCGCATGGGGGCTGTGACTTCGAGTTATACAAACTGAGGTCCTTGGGACTCAAAAACATAAGACACAAGAAGTAGGCATAAGGGGTTTGCTAGTTCCAAAAAACCACAGGAAAACACAAGGGGGCCAGTTGGGGGACGAAAAGACACAAACTGGCCAACGAGAGTCCCAAAATTATAATAACTCCTAGCGTCAAGTTGTTCTGGCGTCAAGTTGTTCCGCGTCAACTTGTCCTGGCGTCAAGTTGTCCCGCGTCAAGTTGTCCTGGCGTCAAGTTGTCCCGCGGCAAGTTGTCCTGGCGTCAAGTTGTCCCGCGGCAAGTTGTCCCGCGTCAAGTTGGCCGGCGTCAAGTCGGCGGCGTCAAGTTGTCCTGCTTCGCTTATGTTGCAGTTGAATGGGTAATTTGCCGCTTTGGGGTGATGCTTTTTTAAAGAACAGAAACAGTGGTGCTGGATTGAAAGGCATAGTAAGAGCGGTCGCATCTTATTCGTCAGTTAAACAATTCCAAACAAGATAGGTACCAGCGTCATTTTTTTTTTTAGAATAAAGAGCAGACATTCGAGGTTTAATGCCTGTTACTTTCGATTTTAAGTATTCTGCATCAGAGCCTTCGGCTTTTACCATCTGAGCCCCCAATATCCCAGCTCGAAGAAATAGCCCTTGTAGCCACGACATAGCCTAGCCAGCCACGGAGCGGTTACGCTATGCGCGACATGGTGGAAGTCGTCGACTTTTTCCGCCAATTTTATAGGCAAAGGAAGAGCCCCAAGTACCCGGCGCCTCCACCATGTTGCGCATAGCCGCTTCATCGCTGGCTAGGCTATGAAACGACCAGAAGGACTATTTCTTCTAGCTGGGGGTAACGGGAGCTCAGATGGTAGAAGCCACAGGCTCTAATACAGAATACTTACATTGTCTTCAACTACAATCTCCTCAATTCTACCAGTTAAGTTCGCCAATTGTGATAGGAGGTGCGTTTTCATCCAGCTTCAGCAGGAAACGTCTGAACCTTATCTCGTAGCTCGACACGAATTTCACATTTCTCGCGTTAGGAAGGGCGCTCCCATTGCTGATTATTAGCAGTACATTTGACAGCGCTCCGAACGTTGCCGCTAACCAATCGAACGCTTTGCCTAACCCTAACGCGCTTTAAAGTCCGTGCCAATCTGGAAATGGAATGAGTTGAATGTTGATGAAACCGCGCCGTGACAGGCGAAAACGTAGAGATTTTAGGGCTATTTCTAGTTTTTACCGTTGATTAGCAATGAATAATAGGAGAATAAGACAAAATACGTATAGGTTATTTCTAATGAAGTGCAATGCAATCGATGTTCAACAGCGGGTTATACGTTAACAGTTTTTGCACACATACTCACAGCTAAACGTGAAAGAGTTGCCAATAATAACGCGTGTGTGTGTGTTTTGAGCTTTTCAACAAAAACCTCTCGGAAACCACCGCCCGTATATTAATCTTATGCTTCAAAGCTTCGATTGCTTCCGCAGGCAACACTCCGCTGATGTACGGCTGCGCCGGGGGCCACACGGACTGCGTCCGCTTCCTGCTTGAGCACGGCGCCAACGTGGAGGACCACAACGAAAACGGCCACACGCCGCTGATGGAGGCGGCCAGCGCGGGCCACGTCGGCCTGGCTAGGATCCTGCTGCAGCACGGCGCCGGCATCAACACCCACTCGAACGAGTTCAAGGAGTCCGCCCTGACGCTGGCCTGCTACAAGGGCCACCTGGACATGGTGCGGTTCCTGCTGGAGGCCGGCGCCGACCAGGAGCACAAGACCGACGAGATGCACACCGCCCTCATGGAAGCCTCCATGGACGGGCATGTCGAGGTGAGCGCCGCGATTTGCGTGCAGTGCATACGTATTTTATCCAATCCTATTGAATAATGCACGCATTATCACCCGCATACATGCCTGCATTTTTCAATAAGACTGGATGAAGCATAGTATTCTACTCGCGGGTAATGGCTATTACTCATTCGGATGCTTTACGACACTCGCCAAGGCTCGTGTCGGCAAACTTCATCCTCGTGAGTAAGAAGCAATCATTACCCGCTTGTTGAATAATATACTATTGTAATATTGGGTTGGGTAATCGGGTATGCCCTGTACAGTACGGATACTAACTGCAAAGAATTGTACCTTGCATTTTTGACGAGAAGATGCTTGGTGGAAATGTTACTTGCATCGCTCTTTCGATTTAGAAGGGTAGCCAGCAGCGTTAACCGTGCCGGCGACGTATACAGGGTGAATAGGAGAAAAAGTTGAAAATTTATTGAATGTACTGAAGCACATGCGGACTTATTAATCACCGGATTGAATTGATCAGGACGCCGTGATCTTCCTACGATGTGATTCCTCTACCCCTTTTTGTTCTCTGCTACTTTATTTCTCCGTTCATTCAAGTCGGCACTCAGATTTTATATGAGAGAGGACCACTTCAAACCATTTCTACCCAGAAACAGTCATCTCACATCACAGCGGACTTTATTTCATTCTAATAAAGTAATAAATCTGGACAATTTCTTCTTGGTGAATGCTACAGAAGCCCACACAAGCCAGACTAGACTGTAGAAGGGTTGCCGCAGCAAGAATGAATAAAGAAAGCCGATTTGAAGCACCTGCGTAGGTAGAAACCACTTAAAACTTGCGTAGTGAACTTTCGATTTAATTTGACATAGGATTGCAATTTTATCACGACAAGGAAACACGAATAATAATGGTTACACTCAACTTGATTGAAGTGTAATTTTTGTGCGACAGTCAACTCGTACCAATCAATTTTTGCACACGTGGCATTTCAGTTAATTGGATCAAATCAGTGTTGTACTTCTACTTGCCTTGACTTTGGGATGATATCTCTGCATGGCGCACTGTCACTTTGTGCCGGCTACCTTAAAAATAGCCGGCTCCGGCTACGGAGGCACTTCCTAACAATAAAGTCCCTTGGGCTGATGAAATCTAAATCTTCAACTTTTTTCTTCTTCTTTCTTCACCTTGTCGACGCTGCCGGCATGATTGACGTTGACAGCCGCCTTTCTGAATCTGAGGAGTATGTTGCAAGTAACATTTCCACCAAATGGCCACTTTCCCTGAAAAAATGCAAGGTATTTGCTCCTAGGGTATTTGCAACTAGCATCCGGACTAGGATTACAAAACCATCATGATAACGTTTCCAGTTTTTCAACTCAAGCGTCTAGGTAAAATGGAATTAACAGCAGGTAGTTGCACTAATCGTTTTCCGCGCCAGAGATTCTGAAAAATGTCTGGCGCATTAGTTGACAAAGCGATTTTTCATCTTCTAGACAGGTAATTACTAATTAGGAGCGTGCAACGTTACAGTGTGTATTCACAGCTGTTCAGTTCTTCACTTCAGAGTAATGTGCCCGTGAACAAGGCATATACTGCAGAGCTGAAAGTAATTGTTTCACCTTATTATAAACACTCAATTATTGTTATTGTGCATACTTATATAGGGCGTATTTACTTTCTTGAGAATTTTTGTACTTTCGACCGCATTCATTTAGGCTTGTCAACAACAACATATCCACGAACAAGTTTCTGGTAGATACGGGCACAGACCAGAGTATTCACTTTACTTCCACGCGTCTTTTAATTAAATAGCGCGCGCTATAAATTCATCCAAAAGCTCTCCGGTTGCTTTGCGGACGATTTTCTCCAGTTACAGAGTCTAAGCTTGTGATAAGCAACAATTGGTAAACCGACAAGCACCACCGGAACTCTCAGTTTCACTGCTCTTCTGTAATCACCAGCTCTAGAATGCGATGAATGCTCCGTAAGTATGGCATTTCACCCGGCCAAATGTAGGAGTGAATTTGATATTTTTCAGTGAAAGACAAACCGGTAACTATTTATTTGCGTATTCGTATATAGAGTGTTATTGTGTAAAAAAGAACGAGATAAAACCTAACGATAATAATTCCAACAATGAAGGTTTGTTCGTGCAGGTCGCCAGGCTGTTGTTGGACTCGGGCGCTCAAGTGAACATGCCCACGGACAGTTTCGAATCTCCGCTGACTTTGGCGGCCTGCGGTGGCCACGTCGACCTGGCCATGCTGCTCATCGAACGCGGCGCCAACATTGAGGAGGTCAACGACGAGGGCTACACGCCGCTGATGGAGGCGGCGCGGGAAGGCCACGAAGAGATGGTCCACCTGCTCTTGAGTCAAGGTTTGTTGTAGTAATAGTTTTGCGGTATTTCCACACCATTCGTGGTGTTTCGATTGTGTTCGCGTTCATCAAGTTCGGCAGGTTCAAATCTTGTTTAGAGGAAGCACTAGAAGACACGGTCGCGATCGTGCCCATTGAATCAGCGAGTTCGTTGCGTTTCTTTAGGCTACAGGTTCGAGCAGTAAAAAAATCATTGCTTTCAAGTCTGTATATTCATGTACTGGGTGTTTTTTAAAATAAAGAATAGGCTATTTTGTTTGGGCAAGTGCGCATGCGCGATGACGCTTTGTAAAAAATTCGTACACCTGTCAATTTAAATGGCAACGCTGCACACTCTGCCTAGCCCCCTGGGGTCTTATTTCCATAGGGGAGCGATCACCATGCGATCACAATTACAGCCAATCACAGCCCTGGTTGCCTAGCAACTTCACATGTGAACGGATCACATCCTTCCTAGAAATAGGCTCCCTGACTAGCTGATGGTTCCTGCCTGTCACTGTCATTGGTGTCAATGACTTATTGCGCATTCAACTTTCTTCATGACTGCGGTGTTTCGAATTTCGATGTCTCGGCTGTTTTCTCGGTTTTGTCAATTGCTTTTTATTATTGTTGCTGTTATTGTTCGAAATGTCACAAGTGACAGATGACAGCGATCTCTTGTTCGTTTCGAGCGCTGTTGCCATTTTCGTTGTTTCATGTGTTCACGTTAAGATTGACCCCCTCCACTAGCTGCCTTATCTTCGAGACAATTTCAAAAATAAAAACTGATTCTTCAAGGACCTCTGCTGGATTTTTTGAATTTGCCCATCAAAAATATCTAGGCCGTAAATTTACAGGGTGTCGCAAGAAATATTATTTTCTTTACATGCGGTCAGTGCAGACTTTTATCCCGATTACAGCTAAATACAACACTTACTGGCTCATTTGACACACCAGCAGTCAAAATATTATCAATGCAACGACACCAGTTTAAAAATATTGAAAATCAGAATCAAGACGATTTTGAGAATTTTATTTGGAAAACCAATAACTTTTTCACCAGATGAACCGGTAAGTGTTGGATATGTTTGTAACCGGGACAAAAGTCTGCATCGATTGCGTTGTTTGAAAAATGTAGAATGTAAATAAAACAAGATACTTCTTTTGAAGCGCCCTGTAAAAATAGGGATTCAGAAATATTTTACGATTAAATTGAAAAAATTCAGAAAAAACCAATTCCAATAACAAATTCCCTTTGGATGCCAAACTGGTATCAACACAACAATCAAGGCAATCAAGGCAAATCCAGAGGAAATCGAGTGTAATCAAGAAGGAAAAGTGAGGAATCAAGAGAAAACTCTGAGAAATTGAAAGGAAATCTGGTGAAGACACTGCACAGCGCATGCGCCAGACGATGGCGGTCAATCGGTTGATCTCTTATCTAGGTTATGTCCTTGATAGCCGTCATGTTTAATTTATCTAAAAATAAATCTGGAAATTTGGGAGGAAATTGGAGGTGATCATGGCGAATCTAGAGGAAATCAGGTGTGATCAAGAAGAAAATTCGGGAAAACTCAAGGGATTGGAGAGGAAAAGATGGGGAATCAAGAGGAAACTCTGAGAAATTGAAAAAAAATCTGGTGAAATCACAGCACAGCGCATGCCCTAGACGATTACGCCGGCTGATTCCGTATCTAGGTTATGTGCTTGATCATTTCCAGGTTTATTTCATAAAATTTGATGTATATGCCGTTCACGTTTTAAATTCAGTAGAATAACTTTTTGGGACAAAAATAAAGTGACAAGATGGGGGGCTACGTCTACGGCTGATGGCATCTGCAAAGCTTTGGACAGAAACTATCAACGGCCATCGGCCGTATCCTCCCAGCGCTCCAGCTTGTCACTTTATTTTTGCTCCAAAAAGTCATTCAACTGAAAATAAAAAGTGAACGGGACATACATAGACGTAGAGCAATGTTTTCATTTATCTAGAAAAAATCTGGAAATTTGAGGGAAAATTGGAGATCAAGGCAAATCCAGAGAAAATCAGGTGCAATCAAGGAAATTCTGAAATATTCTGGGGATGGAGAAGAGAAGAGGGGAAATCAAGAGAAAAATTCTGAAAAATAAAAAATAAATCTGATCAGAGCACTGCACAGCGCATGCGCCAAGCTGATCCCTTGTCTAGGTTATGTGCTTCATCGTTTCTGGGTTCATCTTATGATAATTTGATGTAGAGCGATGTTTTCATTTGTGTAAAAAAATCTGGAAATCCGGGAAGAGATTGGAGGAGATAAAGGCAAATCCAGAGGAAATCAAGTTTAATCAAGAGAAAATCACGAGGAAACCCGGGAAATTCAAAGAAAAAAAGCAGATAGCTCATCGTGAAACAGAAAATCTAGTGTACCTATACATTTTAACCAGCGGCTTGCTCCTCGTCTTGAAACACGTAGACCTTTTGTGCAAATTTTGATTTTTTTGCTACCTCTTGTTGCGGCAAAAAGAATTTGACAATAATTGGTGGGTTTATATAGCTTTCGAATAGATATTTGAGTGTGCAAAAATTGAATTTTCAAACTCAAGAGGGGTAGAGGTGAAGAAAAGTACGAGTCCTTGGACGAATTAAGGGATAGTTTCGGGACTGCAAAATCGTCCCCTTATCTGAATAGATATACGGGTGCTCATTCGCGATTTAAATTAATTTTTCCCGCCACAAGATGGCTGCCAAAAGCGGCATGCGTTGACAATGATTGGTTGCCGCTGTTACGTCACTTTGATGTCATTGGCAGTTCAGCTGTCATTCATTTCAATCTGCCGTTGGCAGCCATCTTATCCCGGGGAAAATTGATTCAAATCGCGAACAACACTTGACAAAAGGTTACAGAGCTCAAGATATCTTTGAAAAACCTTGGTGATCTCATCACATCTTTTTTGACGACGAAAATCCATTTGCCTTGAACAATTTTGAGATTAATCTCTGATTATCACGGAGAAGTTTTTGCATAATTTTGAACAAAGAACTGTATCATAACAATGAGTGACGATCGAGGCAAAACCGAGTAGCTTGTTGTATTTAGCATGATTTTTTTGCGATTTAAATTAATTTTTGCGGCCACGAGATGGCTGTCAAAAATGCAGATTGATTTGAGTAGTAACAACCGAGCTAGCTGTGACAGCAAAGTGACATAGGAATGGCAACCAATCAACGCATGCCGCTTTTGGCAGCCATCTTGTGGCAGGAAGAATTAATTTAGATCGCGAATAGGATTGTTTCACTAGAAATCGACATCGCGTTTCAGAAACAGGTGAATAATGACGTACTTAACGGCTAGTAGTAAAAAAATAGCTGCATTATTTTGTATGAAGGTACATTTCTTACGCGCCAATAGTAGAGCAACTTCTATTCTTGAGCCTTTTTTCTAGAAAAAAAACAACTGAAAACTGGTGTTTTTTAGCGCTTGATTTTACCAATCGATTTAAATGCAGGATTAGATATTTCAAGAGGTGTTCTGGTACCTTGATGTAACACCTACCTTTTTAGATGGTAAAAATGGAGTAGGCCCGTTGCACTTTATTGATGGAAACATGGAATGTTTGTTCTTGAAAATTTGGTATCTTCAATGCCGAGACTTTGCCAGAAAGTTATAAATACATGGATATTCTATTAATCATAACTGATTATGATATTTAATGTTGTTGATACTTATTGTTGAATACCTACCTACTTTCTTCATTGTTCCATGAGTTATACAACAGAAAACAATCGTTCTGGCCAGTTTTGCTCTACTTTTGTCGTGCATGCTTGTGTTAGATAGGTAAGTTCCTGCAGTTTTCGATCTTTCAGAATCGCATGATGACTAAATTAGCTTAGCATTTTGGACAAAAAAAGCATAGCTTGTCGTAAAGTTTCCAAAAGATGAAAAAGAAAGGTCGCTTGTTACTCTATTTTTGTTTAAGAGATCTAATTGAAACTACAGGTAACAAATTTACTTGGTTTTTCTTCAGAAAATTACAGTTAATAAGTAAGTAAATGTACCTACTTACTTACTTATTGCTTAAGTATGGGTGCGGCCTTGAACGCTAGGTATTTTGAATATACCAAACTTCCTGTCACCATTCCAGCAGGTCAAAATGCCGAAAAAAAAGTTGTTGGGTAACAGAAAAGGTCAATTTTCCATATGCGGTCCGACGCCATCTTGAATTACCAATTTCCGGTAGAAAATTTGAATGGCCAGTATGTCATTTCGTTTGAGATTTTTTGTTTGCGGATGTAGCACGAATTTCCTAATCGTTTCGTACACCGATATCAAAAATTGGCACTAAAAAATATTTAAGTGCACCCAAAATTCCACAAATATACCAGTTGAATGTTGAATGCCACTTTGGCATCCAAAAGAAATCTTTCATTTGAATCAAGTTCAATGATCATTTGTGGAGGTGCATGAACAACGAAAATGGCAACAGCGCTAGAAACGAAAACTAGATCGCTGCCAACTGTCACTTGTGACATGATTCCTGTCATTTCTAACAATAGCAGCAACAATAACGATAACGAAAGCTACAAAAGCACTCGAAAACAACGATAAAACAGCCGAGACACCGAAACACCGTGAAGAATGTTAATTGCGCAATGTCAGTCATTGACACTAATGACAGCGACAGCCAGGAACCAGCAGCTAGTCAGGGGTTAGACCTTGGGTTAGACAGCAAGCAGCGTTGCCATTCAAATTGACAGGTGATCTATTTTTTTTCAAATTTGCCACCCCCACGCATGCGCACTTGCCCAAATGAAAAGCCTAATGCGATTTTTTGTATTCGGCGAGGTCCAGATCGAAAGTTTTGTTAGCAAAACGTTATACAGCTGTCTCAAAAGTATCGCATTCCGAGTCCAAAGCGGTATATGGAATCCACTCAAGAACACGAGAAAATTGTTTTAATAAATTAAAGACGAAGATATACAGGGTGATAAAAATGGCGTATTTCCTCCCGTGTACGTTATGGGAGACGTTGAGGAAGCACGGAAAAAATAGTAAAAAAAATTGGCTCATTTATCCTTCGAGTTATGAAGAGGTGAAGTTGAAAATTTAACTTCTTCAGTTTGCATGATTTTAAAGCAAAGCATTGTTACTTGTGAAGAGTCACATGTCGTTAGTAGTTCCCGATTGAAAATTTCTCTTGCAATTGACATTTGAGTCGTATTTTCAAATTTCAAAATTCGTCTTCCACCTCAAAAGTGCCGTGAAAATACATTTGGCAAGTATGTTTGGTATGGTCTAGCAGGTCCTACGGAGTTTCCAGGGTAACAATACAATAATGCTATTGTGATGTACCGGCACGTACCGGTATATGGTCCAAGGTATATGGATGTACCTCTTTGATCTAAAGGTGCCAGGTAGGTACTGATGCGATGCTGCCAGATTGGACAGATTTATTTTTGTTAATAACTTGCAAATCGAAGCCGATTAATTTTTGATTAATTTTTTTTTATCATTTTCCCATGCTCCGTTAACGTCCACTATAACGTGCCCGAAAGGAAATGCGCCATTTTTGAATAACCTTGTAGAGCAGAAGGTCAAATGATGGGACTTTGCCCCGCCGCCCCCATATTTTCCTTATTTCTCATTTCAAGTGATTTTGGGGAAGTGTTTGTGATAGACTAATCAGTGAAAATTATCCAGTGGGTGTGCATTGAATTTCTATCTACGATACAGGGTGGATCATAAATCAAAAATATCATGTTTTTTCAATTGTTGTATATAAAATATTTTATTCATCCTTGAAATGCTCAAGAATAAGGTATGACTCTTCTCGTTTCCATAGAAAAATTCTCAGTTCTTTAGTGGATTCCATATGTCGCTCTGGACTCAAACTGCGATACTTTTGAGACACTTGTCTTGTAGGTATTAAGTGCTCGAATTTTGTTACGTTGATCGATTCTGAAGGGTAGGGCCGATTTTTTAGATTAACGCAAGACGTAATCGTAACGCAACGTGAGCAAATCACCAATCCATGTCGACCCAGGGGGAGGAGCTAAGCTGGATTAATGACGGATTAGATTGATTTTTACGATTACCTACGTTGCGCTTGGATTGCTCCCTAGAGCTTTGCAAGTTTTATTTTTTTTCTCAACCTCGCGTTTTCCGCTGGCCAAATTAGTGCGCATTGAGTGCACTAATTGCGCACTGAGTGCGGGTCAATGTGTGGATATGAACCAATCAGAGGGCGCCCTGTTGAGTTTCCCTGACGACGAGCGCAAAAAAGTGCGCGCTGGGATGTCCAACAAAAAAAAAGCGCCGTGGGTAAAAGTGGGCACTTTTCTGCTTTCGGGAAACTGGCCAGCTATAAAGCCAGGTCGCGTTTTCCGCTATAGTCCAGGCGCCAGGGAAAACAATAAGGAAATAATTGTTTCCTGGCTGGAAACTAGCTTAAAACGATCTGTGTAGCTTAGGTTTTGACATACTAGTTTCCCCCCTTTCGGAAATGTCGGCGTCATGTCGCCATCATCAACAAGAAGTGCACCAGCGTGATTTTTGCCGAATATCTTAATTTTGGGTCATCTGACAGCAAAAGATGTGAGGAGTCATTTTGAAGCCTATGAAATTCCCTACAGTTTGGTTTTTCAATCAATCCTCTGCGACCTATGGTCTTTGAGATAGAGCTTCTGGAAACGAGAGTCATTGTCGTGGAAGCTCCATGGCCACTTGACTCGAAAAACTAAAATGTCGATGTGACAAAAAAAAATTCAAAATGAGATTACTCGAGAATTCTTCATGCTATATTTGCGGTGATGGTCTTAAACTCTTCCACTTGAACCGTAGATTACGAATATTGAAAATTCAAAAACGTCACATTGTACATATACAGGGTGTACTACGGGAATCAAATCAGAACAGAAAAATTTGGCATATCTCTTCGATATAGCCTATGCGAAACTCTAAGCACTTATCACGAGTCCAATATCAATATTCATCGCTCTGTAAGCTTCACTTGATACACTTGAGAAGTGGTCAGCTCACAGCCTTCCTGCAAAATGTTTTGAAGGCCCTCTGAAATCATCAAAATTTACAGTAGCAAGAAATGTATGTAACAGTATATTATATACCAAGGAACCAAAGTGAATTTTTGATCCCTTGGGTGAAGTTTGTTACTCGAGGGCCCTTTGGGCTCAAATCCCCAAATCAAAAATTCACTTTGGTCCCTTGGTATATAATATCCTGTTATATACATTCCTTGGTACTGAATTTTTAATATTTTGATGGATTCAGAGGGCATTCAAAACATTTTACAGTAAAGCTGTGAGCTGACCACTTCTTTAGTGTATTAGGTGGAGCTTATAGAGCAAATCCATATTGATATTGAACTCGTGTTAGGTGCTTAGAGTGTCGCATATAGGCTAAATCGAAGAAATATGTAAAATTTCTCTGATCTGATTTGATTCCCTCAGTACACCCTGTATATGTACAATGTGGCGCTTTTGACTTTTCTATATTCGTAATCAACGGTTCAAGAGAAAGAGTTTAAGACCATCACCGCAACTATAGCATGAAGGATTCTCGAGAAATCTCATTTTAAAATTTTTTTGTCACATCGACATTTTAGTTTTTTGAGGCAAGTGGCCATGGAGCTTTTACGACAATGTCTCTCGCGTCCAGAAGCTCTATCTCAAAAACCATAGGTCGCAGAAAGGTCATTTAAAAACTATTCTATAGGGAATTTTATTGGTTTCAAAATGACTCCTCACATTTTTTGCTGTCAGATGGCCTAAAATCAAAATATTCGGCAAAAACTACGCTGGTGCACTTCTTGTTGATGATGGCGACATGACGCCGACATTTCCGAAAGGGGGGAAATTAGTATGTCAAAACCTAAGCCACACAGATCGTTTTAAGCTAGTTTCCAGCCAGGAAACAATTATTTCCTTATTGAGCTGATTTTTGCTCCCTGGCGCCTGGGCTACTAGGGATTAGTGCACATCAAGCTGCCTTATTATTGGTTTAAACTTGCACTCGGTGCAGCACTGAATTGTCCAAGAAAAAACGCCGTTTCCCACGCGAACAACGTTACAGTCGCCGTCCACGTGACAATCGCGTCATGATTTTCCGCGTCAAAATCGCCGTTTCGCCGCCTCTCGCCGGCCGTTCCGAATCAACCTCACGATTTTCCTCTCACCGACAGGCGCCAACATCAACGCCCAGACCGACGAGACGCAAGAGACCGCCCTGACGCTGGCCTGCTGCGGCGGCTTCACCGAAGTGGCCGACATCCTGCTCAAGGGCGGCGCCGACATCGAGCTGGGCGCCTCGACGCCGCTGATGGAGGCCGCCCAGGAGGGCCACCTCGACCTGGTCAAGTTCCTGCTGGAGAACGCCGCCAACGTCCACGCTCAGACCCAGACGGGCGACACGGCGCTCACCTACGCCTGCGAGAACGGCCACACCGACGTCGCCGACATCCTGCTGCAGTACGGCGCCGACCTGGAGCACGAGAGCGAGGGCGGCAGGACGCCGCTGATGAAGGCCTGCAGGGCCGGCCACTCGTGCACCGTCAACTACCTGATCCTCAAGGGCGGCAACGTGCGCCGGCAGACGACCAACAACGACCACACGCCGCTGTCGCTGGCCTGCGCCGGCGGACACATCGCCGTCGTCGAGATGCTCCTCAACCACAACGCCGACCCATGCCACAAGCTGAAGGTAAGCTAGCCACTTTCTTCGCCTCTTTTTTCCACTGCATGCCGCATTTCGATTACAGGACAGCTCCACCATGCTGATAGAAGCAGCCAAAGGCGGCCACACCAACGTTGTGCAAATGCTCCTCGATTATCCCCATTCGGTGCAGCACATGCAGTCGATGATCAACCAACACCACCAGCAGCAGCAGCAACAGCAGCAGCAGCAGGGGCAAGCCACCGTCGCCACCAATCTGTCCATGCTACCGGGTCAGATCGGGGGAGGCACGGGCGGCAGCAGCAGCAGCGGCACCAACAGCCGCGATTCGCCGCTGTCCATCGCCTGTACCAGTCTGCAGCCGGGTTTACCAGGAGGCGGAGCTGTCGGCCAGCAACAGCAACAACAACAGCAGATAAATTTTTTCCAACCACCCCCCACGGCGGCCGTGCTGCAGGAAGTGCCGGAAGCCGTGCGGATCGTGTCCCAAACCGAGAACCCTAACGACCCCAACGATCCCAACAAGCTGGATTGCAAGCAGTAAGTGTTTTGGAAGCAATTCGTGCTCGTATTTACAGTCGCCTATAGGGCATTATGTAGCTCATTGAGAGGTAGTATGGGGGCATAGGTCGTGCCGTGTGCAGCTTCGTGAAGATATATAGAGTTATGTCTCAATCGATTCCTGGAGGATCAAGGACCATGGAAAGTTATGGTGGAATATTGGCATCTACTGCAGGCAAATATGGTGGAGGCGCCAAAATGGGCTTCATCTGGTAATAAGAAACTGGCTGTAGCTCGTTTTTTTTTCAACGGATTTTGACATCTGGAACGTCATTTTGTAGACAAAAAAATTCTTTATTCACAATGAGTTAGCAATCAATACATTCCCCACTTTTAAAAAGTTGGAAAGTGAATGATTCCTTACAGGTTGGAAAATGATGTCACTTTCGGCCCGTGGGCCGAAAATGACGTATGAAGAGGGGTGATCTGATCTACACAGCTGTCGCGAAGCGCGGAGTGTTGATGGATGCGTTGTTTGAAAAGGTTGCCTATGCCTACCTGATTAAAACGTTTGACGCGAAAAACTTCAAATAGAGCCAACTGGATCATTGTGAATAAAGTCCTATACATACCACGGAGTGAAGCGTCATTACAGCCTACGGTATTTCATCTCACCGCGGCATGCCTCGGTAATATATTGAATCCCTTGGCTGTAATGAGACACTTTCCACCTCGGTATGTAATATACTATTCCTTTTAGCTGTATTATAGCTGTATTACACTGCACAATTTCTTGTACAGTTTCTTGTACAATCTGTCAGTTAAACAATCAAGTTCATTGTTTTTTGACACTATTTTGGCGGATTGTACAAGAAATTGTGTAGTGTAATACAGCTATTATACTACACAATTTCTTGTTCAATCTGCCAAAATAGTGTCAAAAAACAATGAACTTGATTGTTCAACTGACAGATTGTACAAGAAGTGGTACAAGAAATTGTGTAGTGTAATACAGCTATTATTTCATACCTGAAATCACAAACGTCATTACGTGAAACTGTCAAAATTGTCTTCATAAGATATGCTAAATTTTGCCGGATTTTGAAGGTTATCCGATATTTTTGAAACCTGGTAGTATCATAGATCTTGAGGTGCCCTTTCCGAATTTCTACTTTTCCACTTCGTATCTTTTCCGTTTTGGCCGCCATATTGAGAAGATGGCGCCCAAAAAGCAGTTTTTTGTCAATATCCTGAATTCAACTGAACGAAGATTAAATCGTGTATATGCGGAGAAAAGCTCATTTAAATTTTTACAATTTGACATATCAGTCATTTATGTGCGATTTGCGGTTCTTGAGTTAAAGCTTTCGGAACTTCCGGAAGCATCAACTTTCGGCATTCAATCAGCATGTTAAATTGATACCACCGTCATGGAGTGAGCAAATTTACCATAAATAGCTCTTGCGACTCGATACCAAGTTGGGGCTGAGACCGCCGTAAGTGCGGTTACCATAGCAACGGTGGATACCAACCAATCAGACCGCTGTATTTGGCAAGTTACGCCGTCCCAAACTTTGCGCCTGCAACTTGGTATCGAGCCCTTGGCCATTAACCATAGATGATAAAAATTTAGAAAATCGATCATGGTGATGTTAATTGTGTAATTACAGGGTGAACTGTGAAAGCAAACTGACTTTAGGAAGAAATAAAGGTAATATAGCATTTGAAGGATATCAGATACATTCGAAACTCATTATTATGATGAAATTTGGGGTCATCATTCAGAATATCCACTTTCCGCTTCGTATCTCTGCTATTCTGGCCATAATTTTGAAAAGATGGCGCCCAAAAAAAAATTGTTGAAAAAATTTCGAAAAATTCGTTATAAAATTTCAGGATTCATATCAAAAGTGAAAGTCTATTAAATTCTCTAAAATTTGACATCTGAATCACTTATGTGCGACTTACGGTTCTCAAGCTATACCTACCTTTTCAAAGTCAATTTTCCCTTAGAGTTCACCCTGTAGTTGCATAGCAACCGTTTCTATGATTGATTTTCTGGATATCAATGGTCTTTGGTTGACAACTTATCATGAAGTAACCGTGGGTTCCACAAAACAGATAATACGAGATTAGTTGATTTGCGATTTTTGTTTGTCAATTTGTAGCTGGCTGATCGATGGAAATGCTGGTTTATCCCTCAATAATGTGAAAATGATGGGTCTAGTACAGATTTCAGGCATTTTTTGTGAGTAATCACCTAGCATTCAGCAGAAAAAAGTTCACTTAATCTGCAATCAACCTTGATCGCTGATCATCTTTTTTGTGGAACTGACGGTATATGATTTATGGTTGATTTGACTGTCACGTGGAGCTAAGTTCAACTTGCCATGCTGATTGGATGACAAAAGTTGATGCTCCAAAAAGATGCTCCAGGGAGTTCTAGAAGCCGTAACCCGAGAACCGGAAGTAGCACGTACACGAGTAAGGTGTCAAATTGTAGAAAATTGAATAAGCTTCCATTCGCATGCAAATGCTTTCACCTCACATTGTCTGAAATGGAGATATTGACAAAAAACTGTTTTTTTGGCGCAATTTTTCCAATATGGCGGCCAAAATGACAAATATACGAAATGAAAATGTGAAAATTCGGGGAGGGCACCTCAAGAAATTAATTAATCATTTTAATTTTTTAATCAATAATTCTTTTTGATTTAAAAATTGAAAAAATTGAGTACTTTATGGAACGTTTGCGCGGTATTCAACCGCATGTTGCTTTCCACTTGCTTAAATCTTGCTTCTGGATTCCACGTTTCACTTATTTTTTCAGATTCAGTCCAACCTTTTTATTCCCTGATCTCCTTTCTAAATTGGATTCATTCATCCGTGCAAGTTTGCAGCAAATTCTCAATATAAATTTAAACGATCTTTGCTGGCAGCAAGCCTCATTGCCAATTAATTCCGGGGGATTGGGTGTTCGTAGCGCCTCGGACTTAGCTCTTCCAACTTTCATTTCTTCTGTAAACAGCACTTTCGACCTCATCGGTACAATTGTTTCCCCGTTACTTGGTGAATTTGAGGTTGACTGTTTGCAGGAGGCAATTGTTCGTTGGACTGCGTTGCTACCCGATACACCCTTACCCTTGGATCCTGGCTCTCAAAGCAGTTGGGACTTCCCTTTGTTAAAGGATAGGTTTGATAGCTTACTTTCATCCGCTTCAGAATCTGACAAAGCACGTCTTCTGGCTTTCTCGAGAAAGGAGTCCGGTGCTTGGCTAAAGGCCTATCCTTCTACCCACTTAGGGACGTTACTACACACATCAAAAGAATCTAGGGGACAAGCAAATTCAGACGATTTCTAAAATCATCATAACTTTTGATTTCCGTAAGCGATTTCATATCGGTTTTCAGTGTTCGATTGCCCAATCTTTCGTTTTCATGTCTTGATCACGTCAAATACGTACAGTGTTTCATAAGGTTGCTACAGGGTGATCAATGGAACAGTGTAAAATCGCCGAAAGTTCAGTACGAGCGCGATTTCCCAAAAAAATATTTCATGCATTCCAATAGCACAGTTATGAAGATCGGTGTTTCAGCTTGAGTAACGTTTTTGAATTTTGAAAATCGAAGGTGAATTGCCAAAGATATTGATCATTTTGTGCCGCCGTGTTGAATTTCCAAGAAAAAAGAAAGTGGTCCGATTTCATTTAAACTTGGAACACACTCATGTCTAGTTCAAGTAATTGGAATTTCAAGGTCAAATGTCACTTTCGATCACTTTCGAGCCGCTATATCGAACTTTTTGTATAAATGATTTAATTTGAATGAAACTTGAAACACACTAAAATCGAATCATTTACATAAAAGTTTAAAATGGCGGCTTGGAAGTGACCGAGAAAGACATTTGACCTTGAAATTCCAATTACTGAAATCAAACATGAATGTGATCCAAGTTTCATTGAAATCGGATCACTTCTTGGGAGTTCAACATGGCGGCACAAAATGATCAATATCTTTGGCAATTTACCTTCGATTTTCAAAATTCAAAAACGTTACTGAAGCTGAAACACCGATCTTCATAACTGTGCTATTGGAATGCATGGAATATTTTTTTTGGAAAATCGCGCTCGTACTGAACTTTCGGCTATTTTACACTGTTCCATTGATCACCCTGTAGAAACATTATAAAACATTGCTCGTATTCGACGTGATCAAGACATGAATACGAAGGATTGGGCTATCGAACACTGAAAACAGACATGAAATCGCTGACGGCAATCAAAAGTTATGATGATTTTAGAAATCGTCTGAATTTGCTTGTCCCCTAGATTCTTTTGATGTGTGTAGATAAGCATACGTTGAGGATATCGTTAGCCTTACGCTTAGGCGCCAAGGTTTGCCAGCCACACTCCTGCGTCTGTGGAGTTAATGTGAGTGCCCAAGGTATTCATGGCCTATCCTGTCCAAGAAGCCCAGGTAGAATCCCAAGGCATTCTGCCTTAAACAACACCATAAAGCGCTCTCTGGCTTCAGTTGACATTCCATCCATCTCAGAACCTCCCGGATTGAGCAGATCTGATGGTAAAAGACCGGATGGAATGTCACTGATTCCTTGGTCAAAGGGGCGAGCCCTCGTCTGGGATGCAACATGTGTCGATACACTTGCCCCTTCACATGTGGCCTTTTCATCTGTGTCAGCCGGAGCTGCTGCCTCCAAAGCAGTAACAGAAAAGGTCCGCAAATACTCTGTGCTGTCTAACCACTTCTGGCTTTCGCTGTAGAAACATTTGGAACTTGGTCCTCTGATGCACTCGACTTTGCCAATTCTTTAGGTAAACTTTTGATTGACAAGTCGGGTGACATCAGAGCCAAGTCCTTTTTTATGCAGCGAATCAGTCTAGAGATTCAAAGGGGTAATTCAGCCAGTATTTTGGGGACCTTCGACAATGGTCCTGGATTGGACGAGGTCTTTTATTTATAATTCTGCTGTTCCCTTTTACGCATTATTTATAATTATGATTGTAAATAATTAATACTAAAACTGAAAAAAAAGATCTATAATACTGCCAAGTTTCAAAAATATCAGATAACCTTCAAAAAAGGCCGGAATTCAGCATAACCTAATAGCGTTTTCGAGTTGCTAGAGCCGAGCCGGTTCGGCTCCAAAATCAGAGGATTTGATTGGTTGTCGAAAATTCCTGGCCAATCAGTGATAGCGATTTTCGAGCTGAACTGGCTCGGTTCTGGTGACTCGAAATAGCTATTTACGATACAAGTGTTAAAAGTGACAGGTATTATTTTGTGAGCGGGGACGCTTGCGAAACGAGCATTAGCGAGTAGAGCAACCCCGCGAACAAAATAAGACACTTTTAACGCGTGTATCGTACAGGATTTTATCTACAATGGTGTTTGAAATGTTTGGTAAATGTCAGAATTTATTGAAAATATGACGGGAACGCGCAGAATCATCATTTTTTCCCGTCGCCCATGACGACGTGCTAAAAGTGACGGGTATTATTTAACGCTTGTAGATAATAGCTATTTACGATACGAGTGTTAAAAGTGACAGGTATTATTTTGTGAGCGGGGACGCTTGCGAAACGAGCATTAGCGAGTAGAGCAACCCCGCGAACAAAATAAGACACTTTTAACGCGTGTATCGTACAGGATTTTATCTACAATGGTCTTTGAAATGTTTGTTAAATGTCAGAATTTATTGAAAATATGACAGGAATGCGCAGAATCATCATTTTTTCACGTCGCCCATGACGACGTGCTAAAAGTGACGGGTATTATTTAACGCTTGTAGATAAACACTATTATAAAGACAATTTTGACAGTTTCCCGAAATGACGTTTGTAAATTTAGGTATGAAATGAGAAGAGAATTTTTTTTTCTACAAAATGACGTTACAGATGTTGAAATCCGCTGAGAAACAAACGAGCTACAGCCAGTTTCTTATTACCAGATGAAGGCCATTTTGGCGCCTCCACCATATTTGCCTGCAGCAGATTTCAATATTCCACCATAATTTTTCATGGTCCTTGATCGCCCAGAAATCGATCAGGATATATCTCTATACAGGGTGTTTCGCAATTACGGTTACAAACTTCTAGGGGAGATTCTCCATCAAAAATGGACCAAGAAAAAATATAACTTTGATGTCCTAAAATGCTCCGTTAAAAAGATACAGAGTGTTCAATTTGACTTTTTGAAATCGATTTTTCTACATAACTTTTGAACCGTTTAACTGATTTTGTTCAAATTTGGAACAAAGTTAATCAGAATAGGTTTTTATCGAATAATAGCAACGTGTTTGGAAAAGAAAATACAGGGACGTAGATAATGGGGGGTGTCTTGATATTTCCCCCCCTATTTTTCACTCCCTTGAGTATTTTCCTAAATTGTTCTACTTTTTGGATACCACGTCTAATTTAGAAAAAAAAGTTACTCTTGCAAAATTTTGATTAGAGGCTCCATTTCTGAGATATTTGGGTTTGAAACCTTGGAAAACATCTCGAAATCGCCTCTTTCAATGAGCCCAATTTCTTTTTCCCTGAAAACTTCCCGTTTCTCAGGAGAAATGGTGGTTTATCAACTTAGAAATTCTAGAGAACCTATTTCTGCTGAGAAATCATGAGTTTTTTTGGATTCTAATTTTTAGGCCTTTGGAAGTAGCAATTTCGAGATGTTTTCCAAAGTTTCAAACCCAGATATCTCGAAAACGAAGCCTCTAATCAAAATTTTGCAAGAGTAACTTTTTTTTCTAAATTGAACGTAGAATCCAAAAATTAGAACAATTCTGGAAAATAGCTATGGGGTGAAAAATAGGGGGGCAAATATGAAGACACCCCCCATTATCTACGCCCCTGATTTTTGTTTTCTAAACGCGTTTCTATTATTTGATAGAGACCTATTCTGGTTAACTTTGTACCAAATTTGAACAAAATCAGTTGAACGGTTCAAAAGTTATGTCAGAAAATCGATTTTAAAAAGTCAACTTGAACACCCTGTATCTTTGTAACGGAGCATTTTAGGACATCGAAGTTATATTTTTTCCTGGTCCATTTTTGATGGAGAATCTCCCCTAGAAGTTTGTAACCGTAATTGCGAAACACCCTGTATATCTTCACGAAGTTGCACACGGCCAAGCCTTTTTTGACCCTATGCCCCCAGACTGAGGTGCTTCAATGTTTCAAATTAATGGTTATATCTGAGCGAAAATTCGAAAAATGCTACTGTAAATACGGGCATAGTTACAGTAAAATGTTCTCAAAAAAAGAATCAAATCGCCATTCAGTGAGTCGTAATGCAATCCATATTACAATTATTTTTGATAAGTACCGTTAAAGAACCGCCATTCTAATTAAGTCTTCTTGAAAGGAGATTTTCAATCACATTTACTCCTTCCCCAGTACAGCCCGTGCATCATTAATGTCTGTAATTGTGCTATTTTGTGAATTTTTTTTGTGCTTGAATGGGAAATAAACTATTATCATTATTTACGCGGCTATCCTTCTAATCCCTAGGTTCCATTTTTCCAACAACCGTTATTAAAATTCACGTTTTGGTTAAAGTCATCTTGAGTGGGAAGTACTAGCCGTAAGTTGACCAAAGGTTGAGTTGAACAGTGCTGTAAGCCGGAGCCTTCAACCGCTATAGCTCGTTGAAGCAAAAAAGAAATAAAGCAAGATCTTTTAGGGTAACAGAACAAGACCTTCTAGAAAAACAAAGCAAGATCTCTTAGGATCATGGAGCAAGATCTTTCTGGGCAATAAAGCAACATTCAATAGAATTATTTAGAGAAAACTTTTGAGTCATGAAGTTCTTCTAGGGCCACCAAACAAGATCTTTCAGGGTCATGGAGCAAGATCTAGGATAATAGAGAAATATCTTTCTGGAACATGCAGCAAGATATTTTAGGACCAAACCGCAAGTTCTTCTAGGATCATAGACTAAGATCAACTGAAATAACGTAGATTCAAAGTCTTCTCGAGCCATGAAGCAAGATCTGATGGAGTCAGAGCAAAATCTTCCAAGATAATAGGAAAAGATCTTCGGGTCGTAGAGCAAGATGTGAAGTACGAAGTAAGATCATGTAGGAGCATAAAGCAAGATCTCGGATCTAAGAGTGAGATTTTCTAGAGCGGGCGGCTTCTAGAATCATGAGACAAGATCTCATAAAATCATGAAGCAAGATCTTTTAAAATGAAAAAATTAATAATAAATAAATGTTTTTTGCTAAACAGGTGTAAACCCAATACAGGAAATGTTTGCATTTAGGAAAAAACATCACAAGCAAACAGATAGAAACAAGCAAACTCACAAACAACAATTGTTACAAAGAGGTCAGTATAGTACCAAGGAAATCAAAATGAATGTCGCAGCCAGGAGACAGCTTGTTGAATGTTGCACAGCTTGAATAGAAAAGTTATAGCTATTTGCTTTGTTCGATCACTTGAAGATGTGATACCAACCTCGCCGAGCAGCCCGGCATGATCACACCCCCCGGGTGGATAAACACCGTTTTTAGGGAACATCAACCCTTTCAAGAATCGACGCTGGACAGATTCGAGGAGAGTCTCATGGCATTGGTATATCGGATGCCAAATCTGCACACCATACTCAAGGCGACTACGCAAGAGCGAAAAATAAAGGGTCATGAGGACATTTGTACCAAATCCCTTACAGTTGTGATAAACAAAGCCCAACACCCTGCTTTTACGATCATAAAGCTAGAGCTTCTTGAGTCTTTGAGCAAGATCTGAGGTTATAGAACAAGATCTGCGATAATCGAGCAAGATACAAGTATCCAGGATCATAAAACAAGATCTTCCAGAGTCATAAAGCAAGACCTTCCAACGTCATAATATTACTCCTAACATCAAGATCTTCTAGGGTCATGAGGCAAGCTCTAGGACCATGAAGCAAGACTTTGTAGAGTCGTAAGGCATCAAGATTTTTCTAAAGTATGGAGCGCGACCTTCCTGGGTCATATAACAAGCTCTTCCAGAACCATGGACAGAAATTTTTGCAGTCATAGGGCAATTGTTTTACCACGGGTTCCACCAAAAAATGTAAGAGCAGTTTAAGCTAAACCGAGATTAAACGGATTTTTTTCTGGTCAATGTTGTTAGATTTATTTTGGAAAATACGTTAAATCGCAAGTATACCACCCTTTAGTTAATTACTCAGCGTGAAACCTGAATTTACATTGATCATTTGGCCAGAATCCATCAAAATAAATCTCGAGTTAGCTATCAGCTGGTTAAATATTTTGGTGGAACCCACGGTTGGGGTCATAGAGCAAGATCTTGGGTCATAGGCTTATAGAGTAAAATCTTTCGGGACTACAAGGCAAGATCTCTTGGTATTATGGAGCAAGCTTTCATGCAATCATAAAGCAAGAGCTTCTTAAATAGAGCAAGAGCTTCTTGAGTCGTAGAACAGGTTCTTCTAGTGGCCTGAAGCAAGATCTGCTGAGGTCATAGACCAAGATCTTCTAGAATAATAGAACAAGATCTTTCAGGACCATAGAACAAGATATTTTAGGGCCATACAGCTAGTTCTTCTAGGGTTATAGAGTATCTGTTAGAATAACGGATCTTCAAGGTCGTCTGGGTCATGAAGCAAGATGTCATTGAACCGTAGAACTTCCTGAGTCATAGAACAAGATCTTCTTAGGAAAAGATTTTCCAAGTCGTAAAGCAAGATCATATTATAAAACTTCGAAGCAAGATGTTTTTGGTTCCAAGAGTAACATTTTTTAGGATGATAAAACAAGATCTTCCAGGATCGTGGGATGTTTTTCTAGGGGCATGGTGCAAAATTTTCGTGGGATCGTGCAGCAAAATCTTCTAAAATTCGTACAGCAAGAACTTGGAAGATCGTGGAGTTGAGAACTTTCCAGGTTGCGAAGAAAGATCTTTCAAGGTGATTGAACAACATCTTCTTGGATCATAGTGTAAGATCTTCTAGAATCGTAGATCCTCTATATAGAATAAGTTCTTCTAGACTAACAGGGCAAACATTTGTATGGTCATAGAGCAAGATCTCGTGGAATTGTAGAGCAAGATCCCTCTAGCATCATGAGTAAGATTTCCTACGGTCATAATGCAACATCTTCTAGTATCGTGAAACAAGAACTTCAAGGAGGGATAAAGGTAATTTTTCTGGGGCCATAAGGCAGGATTTTCTATTGTCATTGATCAAGATCAGGGCCTTAACGTAAATTCTAAGGATCATAAAGATTTTCGTGGTTCATAGAGCAAAAACAGTTCCGGTCCTTGCCGTAGTTTTTCCATTTAGTTCATCCATCACTTTATTATTTCGTTTGATAGTTTCGCTTCTGGATCAAGAAATGTTGGCCTACTTGTTTCAGCGACAATTTTCCTAGTTCCTACTACAATTTTGTTGCTAACTCAAATGTTAGCCTGTTAGTTTCCATTGCTATCAGTGCTTCGAAAGTGAAAAACTGAGAAAAACGGGTATCTGAAATTGGATTGGCTAGTCGAATAGCTATTTTTGTTTTTTGTTGCTATAATATTTTCAATAAAATTTCCACATCTTTTGGAGAAAAAAATTATAACAAATAGCTATTGAACTGGCCAATTCAATTTTTGAAATAGCCGTTTTTCCCTTTTTGCATTTGGAGCATTGGCAGCGCCGAAACCGCAGAAGAAAAAAAATCTATCTTCATCTCTTCCTCACTCATGGTATGTCACGGTCTCTCCTTCACTGTGAATCGTCACCCTTAAAAGCGTCAGTTATTTCTCTAGCTCTTGAAGCGCCGGCGCCGTTTCCCAAGCGATAGGTTGGTAGTTCGTTCGACAAAGTCGTCGCAATTCAAACGACAGTTGCTTGTTCAAGCTACATATTCTCAGTAGATCAAGCGTTTCTGCAATAACTTGAATCGCTACTTCGAGAGGTTTTTCTCTGGTAATACTGTCGCGATAGGGTTAGGACCGTGGGCTCTCCTATCGTGCCCTCAGGTGGTTCAACTAGAGTCGTCATTTCAATTATCTTGTATATTTGCCTATCGAGTATGATGTGTAAGACCTACCCCGTTCACTTCCGCTGCCCTTCAGTTCTTCTGGCATTCTTGCCTCATACACGTTCACCCGCTGGCAAGGGAACAATCCTCCCTTGCTGGAACGGTCGGACAGGCCTGATCCACTACACTGCTACACTCGTTAAACCTCATCACGTACTTCATCACATCATGTTCCGCAATTGCGTTTACCGGCTACTGCCTTCGTCGCGGGGGAAGGAGTCGCATCAAGCCATACTGACTGACATCTCCCCCTTCTCTGAAATGTCGAACTGGCATTCAAAGGATGCCATCGCCCAACAATTTTGTTAAAATTGACTTATTGAAACATTGGAAAGACAATTTTCTGTAGTAAGTTTCGCTAGTAGAACCCATTTATCACAAAACGGCCATTTTGATTCACAGTCAAGTATTCCATCAAGTACAGCAGTTTTGCTGCCAATTAATAACAGTTTCGTCTACAATTCAAGAAACAATTTAGTCATTTATAATAAAGTATTATTGTCGATTCCAGCGACAGTTAGACATGGGAAATCCAGCGACTGTTTCGTAGTTCAAATGATAACTTCCTTGTACCTCAGGGCTAATGGTAGTTCATTACTTCTTATGACAGTTTCGTTTCTAAATCAAATTCGAGCGATAGTTTATTCTAGGGACTGAAGCAACTTCATGCGACAGATCCGTGGGCCGTGGCTGGTCCGTGTCATTTTTGCGTAAGAAATTGTCGCGTCAGGGTAAAGGGCTGAGGCGTCAACTTAACACAAGTGACATTTCCCTTTCCTCCAAAATGCCGATCCGGCATTCAAAAGGTTGTCACCCCCAAAATTTTCAGAAAAACTGACTTATATTGAAACGATAAAAAGATAATTTTTTGGTTTTGCTAGTAGAACCCATTCCGTACCGCGTTTTGTATTACATACAGGGTGGCCCAACGAAAGCACAACAGAGGGGTTTAGGGAATAGCCCCAAATTACTGGACACGTTTCTAAAACATTGCTGGGACATTTTTTGAGTAACTAAAAAATTATCAACTGTTTTATAAGGAGAGAAATATTGAAGATACTTCTCATTTGCTGCGAATACAGCCCTAAGTATAATGTCTGAGACGTACTTTCACCTGCCCTTCTGGCTCTTTTCGCATTCTCGACTCTCAGACGTTCACTCGCAGGCAAGGGAACAATCCTTCCTTATCAGAACGGTCGGACAAGCCCGATCCGCTCCACTACTTCACTCGGTAACACTCAACCCGTCAGTCCCTGTCGCACTCGTTGCGCGTTGCTCTTACTAGCGAATACCTTCGTCGCGGAGAAGGGGTGCGTCAACCTATACATGTGACATTTCCCCCTCCTCAAAAATGCGGTCCTCCGTTCAATCGACAGCTTTTTGCCTGGCTGTTCCAGCAACACTTTTGTAACTACCGTGATGCGTCCTTCCTAATAGATTCAATAGAAGCGGTTGGTACGACTCACTGATCAGGTCAGCACCAGAGGGCATTTCCGATTGACGTCGCGGCAATAGAACCACAAGAAGACGACCTCGAAAGAGAGGCAGAACTCTGTGTGACGATGGCTCTTTCGAAACGTCCGGGGTGGTTTTATTGACGCGATTGAGGTCCGTTGCGTACGAAAAAACGACTAATGCGACGAATTTAAAGTAATTGGTGCAGGATGCATCTGCTGTTGACGAAAAGCCGTTCGTCGGCCACCACCACCAGCGGGAGCAGCACCATGTACGACGGGACGCTCACTTCCGCCGAGGCCCAGCAGGTGCGGACGCAGCCTTTGGCCTTCAGCGATTTCGAAGTGGACGCCGCTATGGAGTACGTCAACAAGGAGGATTCGCTGGTGGAGTTCATGAAGAGTCACAAAAAGCCGTCGAGCAGCAGCACCGACGACGGTTCCACCCAAAAACAGCAAATCCTCGAAGAGTTACACGTAAGACGATCGTTTTGATTAGTGTGTTGTCGCACTTGATTGCTTTTTAACTATTCTGCAAGTGGATAGCCATCATCGATATATTAGCGTTCATTGATGAAGCTTCAAGCGAGAAGTCGCTTTCATAACAAGTTTCCTGCATTCGTGCAATGTGAAAGATGTTCGGTTTTCGTTTTCAACGTGGCTTGCTTGTAGAAGTGTTACTTTTTCAGGAAATAATTTACTTAATACAAATTTTTTAATATTTCTTCAACAAATTGCAGCGCGTTGAACGCGAGCTGCACGGAAAGACGGCGTCTTCTGCGCACAGCCACGTGTTCCAGTACGCGGTTCCTCAAGATCAATGTTCCAGCAGTACACTGCCTCACATGCTGAATATCGATATCGCCATGCAACAACAACAGCAACAAGGTACGGTACATTGATATATATTTTACAGGTCACAACTTTTATTCGAACTGCCGTTTTCGTGAAACTTCACAATAAGCCGATGGTTTTCAAATTTAGCGTGTTAGGAAGAGCGTCCCTTTTCTTGTCAGAGCTGTCGCCAATAAGCAGCTGTCTTGTTGCGCGCGCCATATTTGAAAACCGGGCCAACTGAACGCGGGTGCTTGCAAGAGAAGAGTAATCATCAAGCGAATTTCTTCGCAGTGGGATTGGGCTCGAGCATTTTCCCGACGTCGTCGCTCGGCGGCGCCAACAACTTGCAGGTCCAGAACGCTTTCTACACGGGAGGAGCGACCGGAGCGGCGGGCGTGGTGGGCGGAGCGGCGCAGGGAACGTCTTCGTCGCCTCTGAAAGCCATTTCCGGCGGCGTAGCCGATCTGAGCACCACGTTCATTCAGACTTCCCAGCAGCAGCAACAGCAGCAGCCGGCTTTTTATTTCACACCTCTGTCTACGTCAGTATCTCTGCCAACCAATGCCACGACCAGTGCTGCCGCCAACCAACAGCCGATCAAGTTTCAAAGCGTCGCGTCTGAAGTCAGCCAGGTATGTTTTCCATTCGTTGTGCTTTGTCGGCAAGTGGGTATAGGTGGTATCGACGAGGCGGCCATTTTGTAGAAGCTAATCAAAAACAGGTGACTGAGATCTGTCACATACATCAAGACTGACATGGCCTAGTTATAAAGCAGTTACAGCAAGACGCTTCCTGACGATGATTTGACCAGGCGCGAGTAGAAAGTTGCGGTGCCGTGTTTTGTAGATATTTTGTAGTGTGACTCATTTGAGCTGGGGAAACAAAATCTCGACCACAATTTGGATTTGGGGCAAAAACACAACGCGGGGGGACCATGTAGACTACTTGTGTTGGGAACAGAAACGCTCTCAATCAAGCAACTCATAGCGTCATAGCCCATAAAGCAGAAGCACACAACGTGCAAAAAGTGTTCTCTGCAAGCTTTCAAGTCTCTTGTGAACTTTCTGTTGAGGTAATTTCTTCGATTTGTTCGACAGGATTTTCGCTGTTCAGATCATTCCTGTGCTCGATCTCCACGTGATCTCATCACTCCAGGGTAGTCTAAAACAGTGAAAAACGATGCTCCCATGCCCCATGCGGGAGTACTGGGAATAGGTGGCCGAACAGCCATACATTGCGCAAACCACCATCTTCTGGCTGAGTCATTGAAAACATGAACTTTGTGACACTCCAGTTGATGTGACAAAAGTCAGTTTGATTAGCTTCTACAAAATGGCCGATTTTCAGGAGCGTGACGTCACGCCGATACGACCTATTCACGATTTCAACTGCCGGTGGGGGGCGCCACAATCAAAATCACGACTTTTCGATTATGGAACTTGAAAACTTGTTTATTACTCGATTCGTGGTATTTGTACAACGAGAAAAAGGCAAAATGTGACGAAGTAGTGCGGGAGCTAAGGGTCAAAATATGTTCCTACCTTGCAAATTTTGAAACAAGCACAAAATTTGGTACACTCACTCTTGAAAGTAGGTACTCCGGACAAGACTGAGGATGGTGCCTAGCCGAATTTTCCCCAGGAGGGCTGTACCAGAGCCTCCATGTTGTTCCTGGAGCTCTAAGGTCTATCTTTGAGACGGCAAGTGATATCGACATACTTCAAACTTTCTTTTTGCTGAAATCACTCGCAGGTGATGAACACAAATTGTGTGAACTGATCTAAGCCTTCCGTGTACCAATTGCCTATCTTTCAGGGGTGAAATTGAAAAATCTGTCAGTGGGGGCTATTTCATTTGAGCGTTCTGGGTTGATACGTGCATATACCTTGCGCTTTGTGATACAATCACGAAATTTGGTACACTTCCTCTTCGAAGCACCCAGAACAAGACAAGTTTCCTGATTGTGAGAGCTTCTAGGTGACGGATAAAGATTATATGAATTCATCCGAACTTCCCCTTCACCGGTTTCCTAACTTTTAGGGATTAAATTGAAAAATAACTCGGTGACTACCGTACCAGAGCCATCAGAAAGTTTACGGGATGTCTTTGAAACGGCAAGCGATATCGACATGCTGAAAACTTCCTCCTAGATGCGCGGCACACTATGCATCGCGTTGGAGGTAGGCAGTATATTTATGTGGACCAAAGATTTCACCAAGGATAACCCAGTCACTATGGATAATTTATGTTGTCTAAATATCTTCAAATATATGCCTTCAAACGTCCTACCCATAGTAACTCTTGAGAAATCGGAAACCTTCTTCCATACCTAGTGCCTGTCTTTGATGCCCTTAATAAACAACAAAAAATGTGTGTGGGAAGTGTGAAGGGAAGAGAGACAAGCTTGACACTATCCATTAGTCATAAAAATACGAAGTCCTCTGGAAAGGTACTTACAGCTTCCAATAGTAGCCACATATGTAATCAAGAGTGCGATCGAGAACAAAGTATTCCTCAATTTTTCCCCTAAAAGGTAGCCAGCGGTGAACGGAACAATTCAATTCAATTTTTTCAATTTCAAGCCCTTTCGGGCACATTTATTCAGGACTTTTTCGAAATTAACAAAATGTGGAGAGGTACCGATGACCCTCTCAGACCACGAAAAAAAAAAAAAAAGACTTAAGATAATATGATGTAACGTAAGATGGCTTCTTCTTGATATAGCACATATGGACGGCACAGGTTTGACTCTGGATTCGATTCAGCGGCGGTCGAGACTTTTCTTGCTTCTCGCCCCAGGTGTAACAACCTGAGGCCGGTGGGTTACGTCGGAGTGGCGGCGAGCATCCCCGGTTCCAGATGGTGATTTCCTCGAAGTGGGTTGTTGTCAGGAGTGTTGCGTGTAACAGAAATTCAGAGACGAAGGAGAATTAGTAAGTGGCAGACACAAGAGGAACTGCCACTGCAAAGAGACATGGGAGTGCAGCACCACCACTTTCATCGTTTCTTTTTGGTGACCCAACATAACTTTTGGACATAATTGGTATTTAATGACATAATCGGGTTTGACATAACAGGTTATTTTCCAAAACCACACCAGTTCGCCTGACTGGCTCTGCTGAAACAGCAGAAGTGGAGTTGGACGTAAACTCCAAGAGTTTAAATGTCTTAGACACATTTAGAGATTTAGATGTATAGAGTGGACATTGTAGAGTTTATAAATTAGGTTTAGACATTGCAGAGATATATGTGTACGCTGAGCCGTCAGACACGTGCCACTGCGAAGGCCGCAAGGAGGCGCAGAGAATCAGAGTTTCGGAGGAGATTGAAGATGTCACTTAGCGGCAAGACAAGACGGCGCTGTCCAAGTTCTGCACACAGTTCGGCTCGTTCGTCCTCGTAGAGGGGACAGCTGGTTATGCGGTGTGAAGGATCGTCGGAGACCCGACAGAGGAGACACATGCCATCGTGTTGGCCGATGCGCGCCTTATGCGCGAGAAAGTCGCCATGGCCTGTAAGAATTTGGACAATCCTCCGATCCCCAGAGTAAACACCGCCGTCGCTGACGTTCGGGATGAAGTCGAAAGTTGTACGTCCCTTAGACGAAGTGGCCCATTCCGCCTGCCATGCAACCTCGGTGATTCGCCTCAGTTCCGCTACGCTCTCAGACCTGGAAAGAATAGACGTATCGACCTCGACACCCAGGTGCAACACCGTCGGGGATCTCTTCATCTGCCTGATGCAGATTAATTCTGGTAGAAGAAGATGGAGTGGAGGAATTCCAGCGATGACAGCCGCTGCCTCGGCGGAAGTGGACATGTAGCTACCTACTGCACATCTGCAGCACAGACCGTGAAGAGAACGAAGTTTTCTCTTAACCATCGACATGCCCATTGCATGTTTCCAGATGTCTATGGCGTACGAGATTATTGGAATTATTGCGTGTTCGTAAATGGTTAGGATAGACTTGGCGACCTGTCCCCAGCTGGATCTTACGTATCTAATAAGCATCGAAAAAATCTGTCTTGCCTTATCAACCACTTTGGCTACGTGCTGGGAGAAACCCAGACCTTCGGAAAGGTACACCCCTAGATATTTAACTGTCGACAGTCTTCTCAACGAGACGCCATCGATCCTTATGATCGGACTTCTCTTGAGTTTACCTTTGAGAAGTATGAAATTTGTCTTAGATGTAGAGATGGAGAGTTTGGACGCACTGACCCAGTCGGTCATCACCCTGAGCGAGGTTTCGGATTTTTGTTCTAACTCATTGCGCGATGAGGCACTTATAAGAAGCGCAATGTCATCGGCATACGCCACGAATTTCCCACCCACAGGGAGCTCCCTTTCCAGTAATCCGTCCATTACAGTGTTCCAAAAGAACGGTCCTAATTTTGAGCCTTGCGGGCTGCCCTTGGTTAAGACTTTCTCAGCTTTAGAGTGGATGGTAGAAAGTTCAACAACTCGGTCATGGAGATAACTCTTTATAATTTGGACTATGTTAGAGGGGAAGCGCTGCTGCGCCAGCCGCGCCAGCAGTACATCCCAACGCAGATTATCGAACGCACCCGCAATGTCGATCATTATCGCCAACACATACTTTTGAGGACTCTCTCGCACGAAGGAAGTAACAGCCTGAAGGGCATCAACCGTGGATTTATTTTTGCGGAAGCCAAATTGGTTTTCGTTGTGGAGAACACTCTCATCTCGGAAAGCGTGTATCTTGGACAGAATTATACCTTCGAGTGTCTTACCCAGGACAGAGAGAAGAGTTATGGGTCTGTAGTCTTTAGGATTTGTGGGATTTGGATTGATTCCCTTTGGAATAATCACAAGACGACCTTTTTTCCAGACATTTGGGAAGTAACCTTGAGTAAGACAATCAGAGAGAAGACGTAGAAGGTAATCCGCGATTGCGGGAAAAGAAATTTGTAGAATGAGACCTGGAAGACCATCCGGTCCCGGAGCTTTTCTGCCGTTCATGCGGAAGAGAACCGCTTCAACCTCGCTCAATGTCAACGGCCCACAAGGTGGAACTCCAGCTAAATCGACATCATCAGCATGCTGATCAGGGTCGTCGGAGAGAAGAGTGTGAAGAATCGCGTCAAGAGTGGAAGATGTGTCAGAAGAGTGCTCACCGTTGCCCAGACTCACAGTGGACAACGTGAGGGGAACCTTAGACTTCTTGGCTGCCATCTTGTAGACCGCGCCCCATGGGTTAGCTTTCAGCTGCTTCTCCACGAACTTGTCCCACGACTTGGCCTTTGCCCGCTCCAGGGCTTGTTTGTAGTTTTCGAGGGAAACTCTGTATCTCTCGTGGAATATGTCTCGCTCACGACGGACTCGAGACCTTTGGAAAAGTCTTCGCAGACGACGGGACTCACGCCTTAGATCGAGAAGTTCCCGGTTCCACCAGGGGGTGCTACCACGAGCGGGCCTCACCACCTTAAGTACCCTGTCACAAAGATCGCATAGCTCCGCTGTGAAAATTTCGGCGCGACGTTCCAAGGCTTCGACCCCAGGAGTCCACAGCTCCCTTCTCTCTACTCCGATCATACATCGTATTGCCTCATCCAAAACTGCGTTCCTGTTGATGTTTTCAAGATGGAATCTCTTGTGTATTAGCGGGTGAACGGAACAGTGAAATTGATTCCTGGTTAAGGTGCGGTTGTAGTATATCTTTATTCATTACTAAGAAGTAATTACAGCCAGGAAAAAGTTTTCAGCCGGTCGATATCGCTTGAAATTTCGAAGATATGCCTTGAACTTCAGGTACAAATGATGGTTCCGGTACAGCAATTAAGTATGTAACTAATTCTTAACCGGGAGCCGCGGCAATCCAAGCCAAGAAAGAATCATCTGTACGCGGCCAATCGTTTTCGTGTAGAGCGGGTCGTGGGTTCCGCGGTGTGATCTCAATCTACTTTTATTATTTATTTGGCGCGCCTACCGAGAGGAGCTAGACGACTCGTGACTTCTCGGTTAAGTCAATAGAGCGAACACCCGGTATGGACACCCAACTCCAAACGAAACGATGGTTTTTATTTGGGAACTGGCGGCAACTTACAGGAACTGAAATTGTAGAAATTATCATAAAGAAAAAACAAAATATCTTTGGCAAAGAATGGATGTGTTTACTGGCGAACTTATTCCGTATTTTACAATCTGAGACCTTTTAAATTGGAGGAAAACACTCGTAAAGCGAGATGAAGCGATGTTTTATGTTTCTTGTAGGGATCCATATCTTATGTTTCATGGTGCGACTATACACCCGTAACAAAACCTGCACCCGAGGATAATCCCTTCGAACTTCAAGTAAAGGACGCACTTTCGTCCTGAAAGAAATGACGCGTTCAAAACCCTAGGGAAAAACCTATTCACAGATATGCTCTTGTCTCTTCTAACGCATTCTGGCAAAACTCTGTTTGCCGTTTGCCTCGATCAATTTCCGTGATAAAGGAAAACAACAAAGGGCACCTCAAAATACTTGATTCCGTCAAGGATATACGTCGCCAAACACAAGAAACACGCTGGAGTCACAGACGTTCCAGGCCAGGAGAGTGGTTGAACGTCTTTGGGCGATAGGCTGCACCGAAGTCTGCTTAAACGTCGCTGGAAGAGCCGGACGGCGGCGAAACGCTTCAGGAATCGATGGTCCTCTCATCTAGCATACTTGTAGGGACAGCAAGCTTCATAGGGTACGTTGAACTTCCGCGACGTGTCTCTCTCGAGTACATAGGTGCTTTAGTAAAAAATGGAATAAAGGAAAAAAACGAGGAAATAACCTAGAAGTCGAATTGTCGCGTTTCAAATCGGAAACACCCGTCTTCAAAAACATACCTCCAACAGATGGAAATTGTGCCACAAGTGGACGACGACGCCGGTCGAGAACGAAGAGGTTTAAAGGTCGCTACGACAGAGCGAAACCTTTATGCGTTGTTAACTCTGTAGTTCAAGCCGAAAAGAAGGTCCAACCTTAGCGTATCGCTCCATCAGCTACGCGTTCCACGTGCATTGGGCAAACGACAGTGCCATCTGGCGCTTGTCGCGTAAACATTAAGCACAGCCTCGTACCGAAGGTCTGCTCGATGTGCAGACCCCTGTACCGTCACGCTCTGCCGCTCTTTTTCGGAAAATTAAATTTATGCCGTGAGGCGGCGACTTGATTTCATAATTTATGAGCACAAATTGCCAATTTTTAATGCCTGTTAAATGTAAATGTTACAAGTAGAAAAGAAACTTGACTAGACACCACCTCCAGTTTTGTTTGCGATACTATGAAGAGTCCATCAACACAAGTTTCCGCTAGTTTCACAAATAACAAGACAAAGGTATGCGTATTTCAGCTCTTAGCTCCCGAAATATAGTAGTCACTGAGTTATTTTTTATGTAGCCCCTAAAAGTTAGGCAACCGGTGAACGGGGAGCTCAGATGAGTTCGTATAACCTTCATCCGTCACCTAGAAGCTCTCACAATCAGGAAGAACTTTTCAGAATGTCGATATCACTTGCCGTTTCGGAAATATGCCGTAGGGCTCCAGAGACAATTTGGCGGGGCCGTTACGGCTCTTGGGGGAAAGATTCGACAGGGTATCATCTCCTGTCTTGTTCTGGGTGCTTCAAAGAGGAAGTGTACCAAATTTCGTGGTTGTATCACAAAGCGCAAGGTACATATATGCACGTATCAACCCAGAATGCTCAAATGAAATAGCCCCCACTGTAGGATCTCTCAGTTTTACCCCTGAAAGATAGGCAATTGGTACACGGGAGGCTTAGAGCAGTTCACACAATCTGCGTTCATCACCTGCGAGTAACTTGGTCCGGCATAGGGGACGATACGAAACACAAATACGTATAAATTCATCATTAGTCATCAACTTGTTCAGTTCTCCAGGCAGACTCCCCTCACCGGTAATTTGTTACCCAATCGAAAAATGGCGGTTGTCATGTTTTGGTTAGAAAAATCTCACCTTGAAATCTTTGCATCGAGTAGTGGGACACCTGTAAAAAGTTTCATACCTTCGTTCAAAAACGAAAGGCCCCAGCCTCCACCATGTCACGTAGGGTTAAGCTCTGAATCAGGCCTGACGGGGCCGGTGGCAGCTAGTCCAACTATACTAACCGATGCCAATGTCTTTACTCGGGAGAAGAGGGGGGGGAACGGGCTTCATATTTTCTCAAAGTGATTTCAAATGGACAGCTGAAGATCAAGGCATTGGGCACGCGTAAACAGGACTTCAGCCCTCATTTTGTTACCGTAACCGTTTGAATAATTCCTGGGATGTCCTGCAGAGCACGGCGATTAGCGATCGACCGAAAGCGAAGCCGGTGTCGAAGAAAGAAGGCAAGCTGGTGCGAAAACAGCAACTGATAGCGCAACAGTTCCAAAGCTCGAACGTCTACAGTCCTCCTCCGCAAGTTTTCAGTCCCATTCAGCTGCAGCAGCAGCATCAGTTTCAACAGCAGCAGCAGCAGCAACAGTTAGCAGATCAAGATCACCTACACCAGCAGATGCAACAACAAGTACTGCAACAACCACTGCCGCAGCAGCAACCAACGGCTCAACAACTTGATCAAATCGTGCAAGACAAGACCTCTCTGACGTTGTCCGAAGCGCTCAACGTCCAGGGCTTGGACTTGGACGCCCTCGACCAAGACACGCTGGTGTTGAAGGACGATGGCCAGGACAACCTGCTGGCCACGGCTTCGCTGCTCCAGCAGTTTCAGAACACCTCAATGCGGGCGGCTTTCGTCGGCTCGCCGGTGAGTACTTTGCCTATTCATTACCTGGTCGATTTTGATTTGTCGAACTTGATTTTTCGTGGATGTCTATTCAAGCTCAAATTTTTGACAATGGATACAATATTTCAAACTCAATTGGCATTTTGTTTCGAGCAGCAAAAGACCCAGTTAGACCTGTACGACCCGAAAGGCGTGGATCTCAAAGATGACGATTTGGAGAAGAGCTTCGAGGTGGTGGACGACGTCGACGTCGTCGAAACTCTCGAAGCCTTCAGCCAGGCGCAAGACATAGAACATCAGAATCAACACAACCTTCAGGTACGTTTTTCTTTTGCAACAACGCAGGCGAGAATTCGAAATAACGGCTCACGTGAACAGGTTCAACCGTACGGAACGACTCTCGAAGACTCGATAGTGGCCACGTTCACCGGCCAGGAACTCCAAAACCAGATCGATCTGCCGCGCGTCGAGTACTTCGCCGTCCCGACGCCGACTAACGGATCCCAAGTACCAGTGCACACTATATATCCTTACGAGCACTACCTGACCGCTGCAGGTATGCCAAACAAAGAAGCTCAGAGCTCTGGTGCTATCTATCAGGCAGGATTTCAAGCTGGAATTAATTTAATGCAACAACAATTAGGTGATTAATAAATTTTTTATTAATATTTTATTTCTCACTACTTCTACTACCACTACTACTACACTCATATATTTTTATATTTATCATCGTATTAATACTGCTAATCAAAATAATAGTGATAAAAATTAGAAGATAATAAAAACGAAAAAGAGTGAAGAGTTGGTGGTGATTATTCCAACTCGATTTCGATTGGTGCATACACTAACTATAAGTTTTTCTTTGTTTTGTTTTTGTCTTTGATTTTTAGTTTGGTTTTTTTGAAACGCCCTTGATTAACCCTACTTACAGCATGTCCTGCGATACAAGCTAGTGCAAGTCCAGAGACAAGCCCAGTGACAACGGTGGCGGTGCCGTCTTCACCGTCGCAGGTCGGTACTAGCCCCCAGCAGCCGCAACAGCAAACTCAATTCGTGACGAACCAGCAACAGCAGAGCTGTTGCGCTCAGATGGGCCCTTGCGGGCATTTGGTCAGCGCGGTGACCGCTGCCGCAGCTGCCATGAAACCGACCCCCGCTTTCGCGGAACATTCTTGTCAAGGGATCTGCACGCATCACCAGCAGCAGCAGCAACAGCAACAAGTCGTTGCGGCTCACCAGCAGCAGCAGCAACAGCAACAAAGTCATCAAGTACAGGCGGCAACGCAGACGCTGCAGACTACCGAACCCAAAAAGTCTAAAATTTCAACAGACGGCGCAGCGGCGAGCGGCACGAGCGGCAGTTTAGGCATGAAGCTGAAAAAGGGCCGCGTTGTCCGACACCAGAATAACCAAAACCAAAATTTCCAACAGAACCAGAACAATTACCAAGCGGCCGATCCCAACAGCACAGGTGCGTATTCCGTTTGTTCCCTACGTTCAAATCGCCGAAGTTTTCATCATTTCGTATTGTAATTGCGTCTCAGCACCTACTAGGCACAGTTATTCAGGTACTCTAGGTCGTGTTTCTTCAAGAAAGGCTTGTATTCACGTATCGCTTTTGACAGCGCTTTTAAAGACGCGTATTTACCGCTTATTTATCATGTCCTCCATTCCTTAGTCAAATATACACGCACACCGAAACACTTGTTTCGCGATAGTGGCAACTTTATCCGATTTTGAAGCACACCCTGTATAAATCATGATATGATCACGTTTCTGGTTTGTTTCCGGACTAGTGGAAAAAATCGGCCGCTGACTGCTTTATATTCGTGCTCATAAATCCTTTTAGCCTCCATGAGCTCCTACCAGATTCCATTTTTATAAAATAATTTCTGTTCTCGTACTAAATACACACAGTGTCCCACGAAGTAACCGACATAGCTCAAGGATAAGTGGACTTTTTCGTGGTAAACCAGAATTTGCACTCGATATATTCCTGCGCTCCTCTGTTATCGATATACAGGGTGATTTGTGTTTTACCGCAGACTTTGATTGGTCATATTTCGCGAATCGATTGAAATTTTGCAGGTTTATCCTACCACTTAGCGTCTTTGTAATGTTCTGTTGATTCATGAGAAAAATACAGGATCGTACTCATAATCTTGTACTAGTCCGGTGGTTAAGCGTCCTAACTATGCATTTTGAGCTTAAGCAATGCGCTTTTGGGGTTTGATTGGGGGTCCCTCAACCTTAATTTCAAGAGTTGGAGACATCGGTGCACTCGATGCGGAGGGGGTCTTGGGGGCCCTTGAAAGTTGAAGGTGTGGGGCTTCCCACCAAATCACCATACCACCACGTAATTTCAACTTGGATGTCATCAAACGACTCTAACCTACACATTGACAACATTTGTTACCATGTCCCAACAGTTCTTCACACTGAAAAAAATTAGTTCTTATGACAGATCGGAAAAAACAGTATTTCTCAATTTTTCATCCCCACAACGAATAAACTGCCAGGTGTGGTGTCATTTTGGAGTAAACGGCATCCTCTGATTTCATTCACCGAGTCAAAATGTTTGTGAGACCACCGTGCAAAGAATGGCACGCCAAGAAGTGAGCATTTTTGAGCACCTCATTTAACAGTAGTTTCTTGGCTGATACCAATCGATATGATTGATAATTTTGTCATGGATCAATAACTTGAACTCTTTTGTAACAGTAATGCATGTGAATGAAACTCGACACGAGCGTGGAGGCTTGGAAAAAAATTATTTTCTCCAGCGGTCGAATTTATTTCACGCCTACTGAGCGTTAGTTTGTTGGGCTCAGGCAGGCAGCGTTTGGATAGCTTTGGAAGCAAAATTTCCATATCTTTCTGAAAAGTTGAGCAGTTTAATTCTGGAAATCGATTTATGAATCATCAATGATTGTTTTACCGGTCAGTACCCACATGGTGGTTAACTGCAGAGGTGATGGCTAACGGCGGAGGAAATTCAACGTCCAAGATCTAATTTTCTGCCACTATGACAGTCATTTTCACGGTTGTTTTTATAAAATTATTTCTTCTCCAAACATAAGAAAACTTACACGTACAAAATGATAACAACCTTGAAGGTTGGTAGAGGAAAATAGAAAATAACACTTTAAAAGTTGAATGCCCTCCGTCGTCAGCCATGATCCCTGCAGTTAATCCCCATGGGGGTACCTAGTGACTGTCAAAATTATCTTTGATGATCCTCAAATCAGTTTCCAGAATTATGCTACTCAGCTGCATAGACAGATATGGAAATTTTGTCTCCGAACCTATTCAAACGCTGCCTGCCTGAGTCCAACAAACTAACGCTCAGTAGGCGTGAAATAAATTCGACCACTGGAGAAAATTATTTTTTTCCAAGCCTCCACGCTCGCGTCGAGTTTCATTCACATGCATTACCGTTACAAAAGAGTTCAAGTTATTGATCCATGGCAAAATTATCAATCATATCGATTGGTATCAGCCAAGAAACTACTGTTAAATGGGGTGCTCAAAAATGCTCACTTCTTGGCGTGCCATTCTTTGCACGGTGGTCTCACAAAGATTTCGACTCGGTGAATGAAATCAGAGGATGCCGTTTACTCCAAAATGACACCACACCTGGCAGTTTATTCGTTGTGGGGATGAAAAATTGAGAAATACTGTTTTTTCCGATCTGTCATAAGAACTAATTTTTTTCAGTGTGAAGAACTGTTGGGACATGGTAACAAATGTTGTCAATGTGTAGGTTAGAGTCGTTTGATGACATCCAAGTAGAAATTACGTGGTGGTATGGTGATTTGGTGGGAAGCCCCACACCTTCAACTTTCAAGGGCCCCCCAGACCCCCTCCGCATCGAGTGCACCGATGTCTCCAACTCTTGAAATTAAGGTTGAGGGACCCCCAATCAAACCCCAAAAGCGCATTGCTTAAGCTCAAAATGCATAGTTCGAGCTTTTTTGGCGCTTAACCACCGGACTATACCTTGAGTTTTTGTTGAAAAATCATCCTGTATGTACAAACTTTTTTCGAAACCTGATGTCATATTCGGACACTACATGTAAAACGCTACAAAAAGTTGCTGAAAACTGTTAGGCACTCTTAAGCTGGTTCTAAGAAAATAAGGGAGATTTTTCAGATGTATTTTGTAGAATTTTAGTTTCAATCAGTCAAGCTGCTCAAGTGCCATTCCAGGTGAACAATTCATAATCATTTCAATTTGGTGCTCTGTCGAACCGAGGATGAAATCTTTTCAGAATTTTCTGAAAATCATGATCTCAGCAGATGGGGAAGCTCTTTTTTTATTCTTCGAAAAACATCCAAGTCCGATCCTGAATGTATCATTGGTTCAATGAAATATCAAAATTAACATGGCGACTTCGAATTAATCAGAAATAGCTTGACTGATTCAAATAGAAATCATGAAAATATTCCTGCAAGATTTCAGTTATCAATTTTTTCTTCGAATCAGCTGCGGAGTGCCGATCAATTCAAAAAGCTCTTATAGCTATTTTATATAGTTTCCAAATGTGTCATTAGATTTTGGAAAAACATGTAGGCAAGATGGCTCTTCCAACAAAAACTCGCCGAAAAAATATCGAGTACAGCCCTGTACTTTCTCCCTTAACAAACCAGGGTGCTACAAAAATTCTTTTGGTTTTGCAAAATTTCTTGTATGTCAGGACTGGAGGACCACAAAAAATTGGACCCTGAGTTCAAATATTGATTTGCTTTGGTCCATGTACTCCACAGCTGTTTCGGTTACTTCGTGTGACACCCCGTCTTCAGCACGAAAAATTGAGGTTGATTCTTATAGCCAATGGCAGTTGTGTGAGAAAATGTAGAATGTCTTGTATAATTACAGATAGTGGCAGTTTACCGTTGGCATTTCCTTGGCTTTTCATTGGCTTAATTCTTAATGGGTCGTTAAAAAAATATCGGTCTTTTTTGCCAATAAAAACCTTCGTATACGCGCATTCCGAAACATCTGATTCGCGATAATGGCAAGTTGATCCCATTATTTGAAAAGGTGTGCCATTTTGCGGACAATCCTAATTTTGTATCATGTACTACTGACATTCAACAGAGACACCACTCGGCGACATGTCAACAAGCGGCCAAAAGTTGAAGTTCCAGCAGGTTTTATAGTGTTGAAATGGCAGTAGTACATAATCAAGTACTATTCCGATTACCTAGAGTGTCCGCAACATGGCACACTCTTGTGCTTGAATAATCGGATAAAGTTGCCATTATCGCGTATCAGATGTTTCGGTATGCGTGGATAAGTTTGACATAGACATGGAACATTTGGGTGACATCCTTTTGAGACTTAAACTCTCTTGGCTAAATTCAGAGACACCACTGAGCTACATGCTCAACGTCATCGAGTAATCGAAAGTTGATTTCCAGTAATTTTTCAAGTGTTAAAAACATAACAGTAATATCACAATTTTTTTTTGTTAGTACAGGTGCCCGTGAAATGGCAGACTGTTGTGCTTTATGAAGGATCCAGATTTTTTTTATGGAGACCTATCAGCGTTTACACTGATGGTTTTGAACAGCGGTTTTTACGGCGTTCCCAGACAGTTTCCACAGCATCAGCCAGACATCGAACCCGTTTGTTCAGGCTCTTTCCCAAATTCGCGGGCCAGAACCATCCGTGCAAACCCTGCTATTAAAAAGTAAACAACGGGACACCACTCAACGAGAGCTGGTCAATTTCCAGCAAGTTTTGTACTATCAACATGGCATATGTACTGCAATAGTATATTATTATACGAGTTTAATAAGACCAATTTTGTCACACGACTGCCCTCACTGCGTTCGTCGGGCCCCAAAGAAAGGAGTGTGACGAAACGTCTTATTAAACGAGTGTAATATACTATTTTATCTATTTTGCCGCAAATATTTGGAAGAAATTGGAAAATTCTAGAGGTAGAAACGCCTTTCAGTCTCATAAAAGTCAAGCGCCAGTACGTTGCGTGTCTAAAAGTGGCCAGTACGATACGGAAATAGATGAAAGGTATTTTTGATTACACAGGGTGTCTGAAAGAATGGCGCACCTTTGTAACGGGTGTTTTTTTTTCAATCTGGCGTCCAAGTATGCTGTGCTCCAGCCAAAACGAGCCTCATTCGGTAGGAGCACAGCATGCTTGACGCCAGATTAAAAAAACACCCGTTACTTCAAGAATGGGATAAAGTTCACATTATCGCGAATCAACTGTTTTGGTGTGCTTGTATACGTTTGAAATATGCTTGAAGGATCCACGTTTTTATTACTGCTTAGTGCTCACTGAGAAGTAAATTTAGAGACACCACTCAACCTTCACCTACTTGTACTGATTCATCACACAGTTCACGATAATACTATGAGACTTTTACTTCGAACTGACGATTGACGCGGCGAGCTGATGGGTTCTGGATGAAGTGAAGATTTCACCATCTTGAAACTTGGCGATTTGAACTTAGGCGTTTTGGCTTGTTTTTCAAGTTTTGTGGCACTAATTTCGAGTGTTGTTTTTCCTCAATAATGATCATAATTGAAAGAACGAATTTGTTTTGCGTGCAGCTATTACGCAGTACAATGGTGCCGCAGCGGCTGCGGCGGCGGCCACCCAGCAACAAATCAACAACAGTCTCACCTGCCTGGACGTAGACTCAAAGACTGACAGCAACCACGACACTGCGTTGACCTTGGCGTGCGCCGGCGGCCACGAAGAACTCGTCGACTTGCTGTTGAACCGCGGCGCCGACATGGAACACCGCGACAAGAAGGGCTTCACGCCTCTGATATTGGCCGCCACGGCCGGACACGAAAAAGTCGTCGACGTTCTGCTCAACCACAATGCGGAAATCGAAGCGCAATCGGAACGCACGAAGGACACGCCCTTGAGCTTGGCGTGCTCGGGCGGGCGTTACGAAGTCGTCGATCTGTTGCTGCAGAGGAACGCCAACAAAGAACACAGGAACGTGTCCGATTACACGCCGTTGAGCTTGGCAGCCAGCGGTGGATACGTCAACATCATCAAGCTTTTATTGAATTCCGGTGCTGAAATCAACTCTCGCACTGGAAGCAAGCTCGGCATTTCGCCTTTGATGTTGGCGGCGATGAACGGACACACGGCTGCCGTGAAGCTGCTATTGGACATGGGCAGCGATATCAACGCGCAGATCGAGACGAACAGGAACACCGCTTTGACGCTGGCTTGTTTCCAAGGCAGACATGAGGTTGTCAGTTTGCTGCTGGATCGAAAAGCGAACGTTGAGCACAGAGCCAAGACTGGACTGACGCCGTTGATGGAAGCAGCTTCTGGCGGTTATGTTGAGGTGGGTAGGGTTCTCTTAGACAAAGGTGCTGATGTCAATGCGCCGCCAGTACCGTCGTCCAGGGACACTGCCCTCACCATAGCAGCCGACAAAGGTCACGTTCGTTTCGTTGAGCTGCTGCTGGTCCGTGGCGCTCAAGTCGAAGTCAAAAACAAAAAAGGCAACTCGCCGCTGTGGCTCGCAGCAAACGGCGGACATTTACAAGTCGTCGAACTGCTCTTCAACATCCACGCCGACATTGATTCGCAAGACAACCGCAAGGTGTCCTGCTTGATGGCCGCGTTTCGCAAGGGCCACGTCAAAGTGGTAAAGTGGATGGTCACGAACGTCCAACAGTACCCGAGCGATCAAGAAATGGTACGTTACATCTCCACCGTCAGCGACAAAGAACTGCTGGACAAATGCAATGAATGCGTGAAAATCATCCGGGCTGCCAAAGAAACCCAGGCGAAGAAGGCCTTCGACAACGCTTCGAGTTTGCTCGCGGAACTCGACATTGAAAAGAACCGGGAAGAAAGCAAACGACAGGCCGCGGCCAGACGCCGCGAACGCAAGAAGAAGAAAAAGCTGGAGAAGAAGGAAGAAAAACGCAAGCTGTTGCAGGAGAACTTGAAAAACGAAAACTACGACGAAGACGACAAAGAAAACAAAAAGGATGGCGGCGACAAGACCGAAGACGACGAGCCGATGCCCGAGGTGGTCGAAGCCGTGACGCGCGAAGGCGACAAGGAAGAAGGCGACAGCGGCATCGACGCCAACAGCCAGGGCAGCTGCTCCTCCAACGACATCCAACGACCCACCAGCGACAAACGCAAAGACAAGAAGAAGAAAAAGTCCAACCAGGCCGGTTCGAAGTCCAACGCCGCCGGCAAAGCCGGCAGCTCGAAAGACTTCGCCGGCGCCGATTCTTCGTCCGATTCGAAACGCGACAAGGACGGCGGCAAGAAGTCGTCGTCGACGCCCAACTTTCGCAAGGGCATAGTCTTCGAAGCCAGCACGAAAAGTCCGGCGGATCGCGACGATTTCGAGGCCACCGGCAACGAAAATTACGTTTCGACTTCGGCCGCCGCCGCTTCGAAATCGAAAAAATTCACGTACGACTCCGTCGCCGACAAGACGACCAGTCCCAAGACGCAGTCGAGCAAGCGCGAAGAGGGCTGGAAGGAGGTGGTGCGCAAGTCTTCGGTGCAAGCGGTGTCTTCCGAACCGGGCGTGAAGAAGGTCTCCGTGCCGTCGAACGCCATCTCGCGGGTGATCGGCAGGGGCGGCAGCAACATCAACGCCATCCGTGCGGCCACGGGGGCCCACATCGAAGTCGAAAAGCAGAGCAAAGGCCAGGGCGAACGGATCATCACCATAAAGTTTGTATTTTTTTTGGCCGGGTCGTTTTCGCGGAACTGTAAAGCGTGGCTTTTTGCAGGGGCACGCCCGAAATCACGAAGCACGCCAACAATCTGATCACGACGCTGATCAAAGAACCTGACGTCGACATCCTGCAGCTGCTGCCCAAGAACAACAAAGCCGCGTCTACGGCCCCGAGTCTGTGGGACAAGACGCAAATGGGCGTCGTAAGTATTTCCGCTAAATTTCGTTTTCGTTTGGGGGCTTTTAGTGAATGCGATACATTAAAGAATGCTGACTATTAATTTCCGCTTAAGGCTTCTAATTTTCTCTGCATTTTTGTTTTGTTTTTGTATATATAGCTGTATTGGCTTAAAATTTCTCTTCAGACTTGGTTTTTCTCACATTTCGATTTTTTCGTCCCAAGGTTCAAACTTTTTTTATTCAATTGGAATGCTTGCTGAATGCAAGTGTGTTGCAAAGCACGTAAAATGTGAACGATGGTGCTGATCCTATGCAGTGTTGTCGGTTGTTGAAAAGCCTGCGTTGAAACACAAGGATTCGGCCGAATTTCCGGTATGGGGAACGCGCATGACCTTCAGCTATTGAGGCGTAGGACACACACAGCCCATGGTGGTGAAAATAAGAACCACTTAAGGACGGACAGAGTGGAGGGAATGCTTAGGGTGTTCGCATCACGCCGGCGGGCGTACTTCTTGTGTATTTTGGGTAAATACCACCGAAAGCTTCACTTTACGCTCGTGCTCTACGCGGCGCTACTTGTCTCGCGCATAGTGGAAGAAAGAATTCACCGGCGTCGGTGTGGGGCTTCGTGCAGAAATAGGCCGAGGTTGATTGGAGGAAAAAAATATTTTCATCCTGGCCCCTTGTACTTGGCAAGCATTCCAAATAAATCAAGGACCTCGATTTTTTAGCATCTGGCGGATTCGAACCATGACCTGGCCCGTGCCGGACATTGTAGACTGACGCGCTAGCCCATCGCGCCATCGATCTTCTCCAAACATATTTAACATAAATGTTTTTCTCCTTATCACTTCATGCCGTCGGAGTTTTCCCGTTGATCAATTATCAATTTTACAAACATGGAAATGTTCGATTTCGAACTACACAACACCCAGGCTTTTGGCCTGCAAAATATTTTTTTAATTTTTCAATCTCTTTCAGTAGCTCGGACCCAAACGAGGGTTCCAATAATTTTTTTAAAGCGCACGAACGTTTCTGATTGTCATCATGAGCCGCGTCTCGTTCAATTTTAAATTTGGAATTCACATTTAGAATTTGAGAAGTAGAAATGTGGGTATCTGTTGGTATGCAGAGTATTGATTTCACTCTGGGCCGGCATTTTAATCTCCAGCTGTTGCTGTTGACCGACGTACAAAGGGTCGTATCCGTAAAAACGGAGTATCTGCTCATGATACGATTTTGCAGGAGTTGCTGGGCAAACTTTCCGTAGCAACTCCTCCAAAACCTGAGCATGAGCACATAGCGACTCCATTTTTATGCATATAACCCATTGCCTAATGTTTTGTGTTTTTTTCGTTTTTCTGTTTAGCAATTTTAGACGCCGTTCTTCAACCTCTTCATCAAAATTGGCTTCGCAAAGACCCGCGGCAATTCCACCATGCTAAGGAGAAAGAACATTTATAAAACGAAGCCAGTTACCGGAGGAGATGAAGAGGAATAACAACAAAAATATATTTTTTAAAGGTTATTATCTTTTGTGCCTAGGCAAAAGATTATTTACCGGACAGTGGTTCCCATGTTTCTACTTTATTGAAAACTCAGCGACCAACAAAAAACTCATGTTATTTGAATATTTATTTAGCTATTAAGTATAGTTAGTTATTTCCATTTGGGTTTCCATTATTACTCAGGGCCAGTTTTTCAATAGCGACATAAGCTCCGAAAAACTATTCTGGGTTTAACCTCCTAGGTCAGTTACTAGGCATGCTCTTAGTTGATTAGGCATGCTGTTAGCTAATACTTACGGTTATCCCCCGAGTAGCGCTATGCCGCCGTTTTAAAACTGGCCCTTGATCAAATCAAAATTTTGTACTCAACTGCTTCAACAAATCCAATACTTTGAACAGAAATTTCAGCTGTAATAAAAAAAAATTGGAACCTTCTTTTTGGACGACTGCTGTGCCATTTAAACCGGTAAGTGACGTCAACCGGTTTTTTTCAAATTGTATAAAATTTTGATATGTCACAATAAAATTGATAATAATTATTTGTACATTTCTGCAACTTCTTGGGTGATGGACTATCTTCTTCTTCTTCTACTTATTTAGCTTTGCGGATCCTTTAGGCCCTTCGCTGATTTATTTGCCTATTCGTATCTATTCGATATGGTGGACTATGCCTAGTTGTAAGAATGTGTTTTTCTGTGCTGGACAATGATTATTTTGCTTAGTTTATGCATACAAGGTGGCCCAACGATAACAGAACAGGGGTTTTCGGGCATTTCACCTAATTTTTTTTTAGTAAAGCTTGGACAGGTCGATTTTTATATTGAGGGGGACATCCGAAACATACATTGGCCAATTTCATTTCATTATTGAAAAATATTTCAATAATTTCAATCCCACCCCCCTTCTTCCTTAAATTGTCTGAGTTTCCAGTGTAATATTCTTGACCTATTCTGAAAATATTTTCAGAATTTTCAAAAAGCCCTAAAATACTCCGAATGTTCAATTTATTAGGGGAGGGGTTGAAAATTAAAAAGAAAATGTTTTCAGAAAGAGGAATCCTTTTAATTCGATGTATCACAAAGTAGGTGGTGTCTGTTAAATTTTGAAGTTGGGGTGAGGGAGAGGAAAGGGGTGAATTTGGGTAGCACTTTTCTCCACCGAAAATTTTCTCCTTAGATGCTATTTAGGATGACGCTGAATAAATTGAAGAGAATTGAGGGGTCGAGAATATAAAATGGGACAGTCAGAGGAATTGAGGAAGATGGGGGGTGGGGTTGAAAATTTTAAAAATATTTTGTTCAGAAAGGTAATTTGATTACCTTTGATTTGATGTATCGCAAAGTAGATGGTGTCATTCGAAATTCTGAAGTTGAGGTGGGTAGGGGTGAAGGGGTTGAAGATAGAAATTTGCCAATGTATGTTTCAGATGTCCCCCTCGATATAAAAATCGACCTGTCTGAGCTTTTCACAAAAAAATGAGGTGAAATGCCCGAAAACCTCTCTGCTCTGTTTTCGTTGGGCCACCCTGTATAGCGACGAGCAATGAACTAAAATTGCAAATTTGCAAAAAATGCTATTTCTATTGGCAAATTTTAAATTACTATAAGTTGGGAGTGGAAGATTCTTCAAGGTTGCCGCATGCTGCATCCCGCTTTCTTTTACTGATTTCGGTGAAGGCTAAACTGTGCTGAAAGGTGGGAGAGCCAGAGTGAGCTGACGATCATGATTAGAACAAAGCCATCGGCAAGACCGCAAGAATGGCTTTCTGTGTAATAATTCCAGGATCTCCCTTCACTTGATTCAGCTGTCTGATAGTGCATACAAATCATGTGTGCCTCGCAAAGGCTAATAATTGTCCAGAAGCTTCTGTAATTAGAAGGCATTCCGTGGACTTTTGAATGAAGGAGCATAGCGACAATGTGAAATACATTCCTTGAATGGGCAGCTATCACACCTCACCCGGTGTTTTGCTTGAATTTCTTGCAAAGGATTTATACAGGGTGAAACAGGAAAAGAAACAAGAAAATTATATCCGTGAACTATGAGAAGTGGAGCGGTACAAATCACCAGGCGGATGCCCGACTTTATACTTTTGAAGATTTTGCTTGAAAAATTGACATTCGTTGCAAATAGGGTGAAAAACAAGAGAAGTTGACAAATTAAATTTACTATTTTGAAAAAATCACTGTCGCGAAAAACCGAAACCGTGTTGGATTTGAAAATAGGTCTGCAGTTCTCCAGACACCAGTTGGAATTTTTCGAAAAAAGTCAATCCCCCACCAGGAAAGGACGGCCGAGTTGAGTCCTGCACCAAACACGGGTCGTCCTGGTCAAAATCAGAGTGAGCAGCCGTCTGGGGTGGTAACGGCCAGGAGAAAATTTAAAAACTCGTAACGTGCAACTGGGAATTGGTGGGAAGCTGCAACTGCGGGTTTAATTTGATTCTTTTGTTTTGTTGCTTCCTACCAAATTTGGTTCAAATCCATCAGATAGATGTTGAATAGTTCAATGGCAAAGTTTTTTTAGAGAAGATTACGGATCTTTGTGTCTGTGTCTGTAATCTTCCACGATAACAGCCGCAACATTAATCCGATCGACTTGAAATTCGGTATGCGGACATGGTTTTGCTGTCGAATGAGTCTATTACGTTTTGGTTGTCATTTGTCAAACGGGAATGTCACCATTGAAATGACAGAAAGCATATGTCGCGTAACTTGACTTGCAATATGTCATTTGAAAGCTCTTGAAGAACTGTATTCAAAACTGTTCAAAGTATTTCTCCGCATGTCATCTATCACATATTGAAAAATGTCAAAGTTCAAAGCTTTGTTATTTAATTATTCAAAATTTATCTGTTGGATTGGGACCAAATTCGGCAGGAATCAACACAACAACAGAATCAAATCACGTCTACAGTTTTAGCTTTCCACCTTTTCGCAGTCTGGAGCTACGAATTTTCATTTATTTTTTCTGTTTCACCCTGTATAAATCCCCTGCAAGAAATTCAAGCAAAACACTGGTGAGGTGTGATTGCTGGCCATCTAAGGAATGTATTCCACATAGCCGCTATGCTCCTTCATTCAAAATCCCACGGGATTAGCTCCTGGACTATGTATATTTTGATCAAAATCAGAATCAGAAGTTGAAGTGAAGGCAGGTCGGGCGATCCAGAACGATATCTGAATGTGTTCCGTTTTATTTTTCAAAAGACAAAAAAAGTGGCAGGCAAATCCACCACCATCGTCCTGCCTCCGTACAGCAGCAGCGCCTCCCAAGTGATCCAGTCAAAATCCTCATCCGCACATCAGTCATCCGGTGGCGGCGGCGGCAGCGCATCCCATTCGTCGCCCCTGTGCGCAATTCAGGCCTCGGCGACGCCGAGATCTTCCGCCTCGGCCAAGCCGCGGAGCGGCATCGTCACCATGCCGTCGTCTCGCGTCGCCCCCCGCTTGCAGGCGCAGGCCGAAAAGCACGCCCTCGCCGCCGCCACCGCCACGGTACTGTCACACGTCTACCACGGCGGCGGTGGCAGCAGCAGCAGCGGCAGCCATCCGACGACCGCCACGTCCCGCACGGCAACGGCGTCGTCGTCTTATCACCCCGCCGGTTCGGCCATCCTGAATCCCGTGTCGTCCTCTTCGTCGTCGTCGTCATCTGGACGGATCGCCACGAAAACCATAACGACCATGTCCACGCAGACTTTTGCGGCCAAGCTGTCGTCGGAAACTTCAGCGGCAGCAGCTGCGGCGGCTGCGACAGGAGGAGCAGGCTCGAACCTTCCGACGGCGGCAGCGTCTTCGTCGAGTGGAAGAGGAAGCGGTCACCACGGCGGTAGCAGCAGCAGCAGCAATCAACATCACGAGCAGTTGTCTGTGAATGTGGGAAGCGGCAGTCACGGGAGCAAGGGAAGGAGCTTGGCGCCTCCGTCGGTGGGAAGCGCGGGGCCGGTGTCGCCGCAACAGCAGCAAGGGCTTCTGCAATCGACAGCGGTGGCTTCGAATCCGCTTTATGCTTCCCCGAAGCACAGCAGGCCGACGCCTACGGCGTCGGCGCCGCCAAACATGCAGCACTACCAGAGTCCTGGAAAGGTAAATTGCTATTTTTTTTCCATCACGCCCTTTACTTGTCCGCCAGCGCCTTACCTGCTTACCCCCTAGAGCTCCAATTCCTTGGGAGTGAACACGTAAAGTCAAACCTGTTGCGATCCAGGTTCTAGAGGTTGGGTAGGAAAGGTTCTTGACAAACAAGACGCTTACTGCTTATGAATACCAATCTATCGACCAACAATATTAGGCCGAGGTAAGAAGATAAATAGTTTACGGCCCTGACTAAATCAATTTACGGCCCTGACTAAATTAATTCACGGTTGCGGCGATGACATTCACAACAATTTATATAAAAAACTAGGGGGTACTAATCGAAAAAGCTGGTTGCGATGAAGGGGGGTCCTCGCCGCCTTGCCTGACACTCCAGTCGAAACGGAACCGGCGCCTTGAGGCTTGCCAGGACGAATCTGGCCTGGCCAGCTAATCGGGACGGTGTCAATTTAGCGCCACTACGCTTGTATAATGACATCCTGGCTTGAATGTGAAGTTGGCGTAGACGACAAGGCTTAGATATGGCTTCCAGAAAAACACGGGGCAGTAAGGTTGTACCATTATTCAGTTGCCACAAGACAGGTCTAAATCGACTTCTGTCTGACGTATAAATCAACACTTTTCCACTAGAGGGTTAGAGACGAAGCTAAATAAGAAGGGAAATTGAATTATGGACGGAGCTGAATAAGAGGAGAAATTGGATACGGCTGCTATCAAAGCAAGCCAACGTTTCAGTGACTACCACGGCATGCAAGTTTTGACTTAGCTTTCGGTTAAGGGAAACGGCAAAAGCCGAACTCTTCGTCATTTGCAACTGTCGAGCCGGCCGCAGCGCTGGCATAGCTCGGGTTAGGGCTAGGAGAATTGAAGAGTAGGGAAGGAAGCTAAGTCAGCTTGTAGGCGGTGAAGAGTGAAGTCACGCGCGGGAAGAGTGAGGTACTCAAACTACGCCGAAATTCTGGATGTAGTTGCCAGTGTACAATAAAATAGGTGTGACTGCTCCCTTCTTTTACTTTTCTTCATTAGGGTTTACCATGTACCTAAATAATCCAGGGCCACAAACAAAGAAACCTTGTTTGAAGCAGGTTTCTTATTATTTTTCGTTTTGATCCTCAAATATCCGACAAGATTTTATCAGCTCAAGAATTGAACACAAGACTTCAAGAAACGGTCCTGTAGAGCTTTTATCTCTCAACGAATGCAGTCCAGAAATCAAATCCCAATTTTTCTAATGCCTATGCCTAACGCATCCAAAAACACTTCCAGCTGGTTGTCAGGTCCACCAAAAGTTTCTTATGAGGAAAATCGTTTAAATACGAGTTTTTTACGTTTTTATAACAGTAATAGGCAAATTTTGATATTTTAGAAGTAGAAGAATTCAACCAGTCCTTGAAATTTGGAGCTTTCTTAAAAAGGACCCTGGTCACCTACAAATGTGCAAAAATCGGCCTTATGATATGCCTAATTTTTTAACAATCGCTTTTTTCTGTTCTTCGAGTTATAAAAAAAGTTCGTTTTTCAATATAGTCCGGTGGTTAAGCGCCAAAAAAAGCTCGAACTATGCATTTTGAGCTTAAGCAATGCGCTTTTGGGGTTCGATTGGGGATCCCCATACCTTAATTTCAAGAGTTGGAGACATCGGTGCACTCGATGCGGAGGGGGTCTGGGGGGCCCTTGAAAGTTGAAGGTGCGAGGCTTCTCACCAAATCACCATACCACCACGTAATTCCTACTTGGATGTCATCAAACGACTCTAACCTACACATTGACAACATTTGTTACCATGTCCCAACAGTTCTTCACACTGAAAAAAATTAATTTTTATGACAGATCGGAAAAAACTGTTTTTCTCAATTCTTCATCCCCACAACGAATAAACTGCCAAGTTTGGTGTCATTTTAGAATAAACGGCATCCTCTGAAAACATTCACCGAGTCAAAATGTTTGTGAGACCACCGTGCAGAGAATGGCACGCCAAGAAGTGAGCATTTTTGAGCACCTCATTTAACGGTATTTTCTTGGCTGATACCAATCGATATGATTGATAATTTTGTCATGGATCAATAACTTGAACTCTTTTGTAACGGTAATGCATGTGAATGAAACTCGACACGAGCGTGGAGGCCTGGATTTTTTTTTTTCTCCAGCGGTCGAATTTATTTTACGCCTACTAAGCGTTAATTTGTTGGGCTCAGGCAGGCAGCGTTTGAATAGGTTTGGAGACAAAATTTTCATATCTGTCCTTGCAGCTGAGTGGCATAATTCTGGAAACTGATTTGAGAATCATCAAAGATTATTTTGACAGTCACTAGGTACCCCCATGGGGATTAACTGCAGGGATCATGGCTGACGACGGAGGGCATTCAACTTTTAAAGTGTTTCTTTTCCTCTACCAACCTTCAAGGCTGTTATCATTTTGTACGTGTAAGTTTTCTTATGTTTGAAGAAGAAATAATTTTATAAAAACAACCGTGAATATGACTGTCAGAGTGGCAGAGAATAAGATCTTGGACGTTGAATTCCCTCCGCCGTTAGCCATCACCTCTGCACTTAACCACCATGTGGGTACTGACCGGCAAAACAATCATTGATGATTCATAAATCGATTTCCAGAATTAAACTGCTCAACTTTTCAGATAGATATGGAAATTTTGCTTCCAAAGCTATCCAAACGCTGCCTGCCTGAGCCCAACAAACTAACGCTCAGTAGGCGTGACATAAATTCGACCGATGGAGAATTTTTTTTTTCCAGGCCTCCACGCTTGTGTCGAGTTTCATTCACATGCATTACTGTTACAAAAGGGTTCAAGTTATTGATCCATGACAAAATTATCAATCATATCGATTGGTATCAGCCAAGAAACTACTGTTAAATGAGGTGCTCAAAAGTGCTCACTTCTTGGCGTGTCATTTTTTGCACGGTGGTCTCACAAACATTTTGACTCGGTGAATGAGATCAGAGGATGCCGTTTACTCCAAAATGACACCACACTTGGCAGTTTATTTGTTGTGGGGATGAAAAATTGAGAAAAACTGTTTTTTCCGATCTGTCATAAGAATTAATTTTTTTCAGTGTGAAGAACTATTTGGACATGGTAACAAATGTTGTCAATGTACAGGTTAGAGTCGTTTGATGGCCTCCCAGTAGGAATTACGTGGTGGTATGGTGATTTGGTGGGAAGCCTCGCACCTTCAACTTTCAAGGGCCCCCCAGACCCCCTCCGCATCGAGTGCACCGATGTCTCCAACTCTTGAAATTAAAGTTGAGGGACCCCCAATCAAACCCCAAAAGCGCATTGCTTAAGCTCAAAATGCATAGTTAGAACGCTTAACCACCGGACTAATAGTTTCAACACACAAATTTTCCAACAGTGATCTTCTGGTACATATTTTTGGTGCAAGAATCTGATAATGTCAGGTTTGTGTTTCACTTCTCTCCTTACTAATGGAAGGGACAGTATTGTCGTGATGGGGTTAAGGCTGTTGGGCCTTCAATCGCGCCTCACGGGTTAGTAACTCAGGTTGGTTCAACTAGAGAGTCCAGTCATTTTACTTATATCGTGTATTTGCCTATTGGGTACAATGTCTAAGACCTAACCTCCACTTGCGCTGCCTTTCTGGCATTCTCGTTTCATAAGTTCACCCATCGGTAAGGGAACAATCCTCTTTTGCTTGGAACGCTCGGACAGTCCCGATCCGCTCCACTCAACTGCACCCGTTGAGTTCCAACACGTACTGGGCCGTCGCACTCATTGCGCGTTGCTTTTACCAACGACTGCTTCTTCGTGGGGAGAGGACCGACGTTAAGCCATTCATGTGTGACATTTCCCCCTTCCCTAAAATGTCGACTCGACATGCAGAGTTGTCATTTTGGCCCTGGTTCCGTTTGTTTGCGCTAATTCCAACGTTTTAATAGCCCATCTCGCGCGAATGGGTCGCATTTCGTCACGAAGTCCGCTTTCACATGGTCCCAGTTTTTCGAACAATTTGCTGGATTCTGACAATATTCTTGGTAGAAAGTTAGTGCCACCGGTCTTGATAATCTAGATAAGTATGCAATTTTTTCGTCAGGCGCCATTTATTGGACGTCGCAGCTTTTTCGAAAATAAAAATGAAGTCTTCTGCATGCCACACATTTTCAACTTGCTGCCTTCCGGTTAGCAATCAACGGCGTCTTTAGGATGCATACTTGAGCCATTTTTGGCGTGCGTTGGGGTTCATTTTTCAAATGATCGATTTGAAATTTTCGACGTATATCTGCTTCTGACTGGCATTCGATGGTCATAAGTTAAATTTGACATTCTAACGTTTCAGAAGCCGTCAGTGATACCTTTTTGACATTTGGGACGGCCGCCATCTTCTTTCACATTTTTTTAAACGATCGACTCAAGATTTTCAACTTACAAATCTAGTTCTAATAACAGTTGATGTTGATATGTATGTCAAATCTGACATATTGACGTTTCAGAAATCGGAATTTGATTCTATCTTTGTCATTTGGGGCAGCCGCATTCCTGTTAGGAATCTTGTCAAATTTTACATTCTGACGTTTGAGAGGCCGTCAGTGGTACCTTTTTGACATTTTAGACGGTTGCCATCTTCTTTCACATTCTTTAACCAATCGACTTGGAATTTTCAACTTAATCTACTTCTAACGACAGTCAAGATGTATCTGTTAGATCTGCCATATTGACGTTTCAGATACCGGTATTGATGCTATCTTTATGTTAATTGGGGCAGCCGCATTCCTCTAACTAACTAGTATCTAACTAGTATGTCACGTAGTATATATTCTACGTTTTATTTAGTATATCCCCTACTGGTTGATGGACGGTCAATAAACGACAATCAATTATGGTATCTGTCAAAAATGAGACATATTGACGTTTCAGAAACAGGAATTGATTATATCTTTTTGCCATTTGGGGCAGCCGCATTCCTATAACAGAATTTCCTCAAATTTGACATTCTGACGTTTGAGAGGCCGTTAGTGATACAATTTCGACATTTGGACGGCCGCTATCTCCTTTCACATTTTTGAAAATGTTTATTTTTCAACCGATCGACTTGAAATTTTCAAAATACACCTGCTACTGATGGGCGGTCGATATGCATTGTCAAATTTGACATTGTGATGTTTCCGAGACCGCGATTTTGAACTTTTACGGTTTTCATCCGAACCATATGGAATTTCAAATAACATGTATTTCAGTTGAGCAATTATTAATAAGCGCATGCATCCGCCAAATTTTGAGTTTCGACTTTTCCAGGGGTCGATACTTATCTTTTTTCCACCCTATCGACTTGAAATTTTCAATCGTCTAGTACTTCTGACATGGAGTATCCATATACACTTGTCAAATTCAACATTTTGACTTTTTTCGAGGTCGCCATCTTGTACTTTGCAGTTTTGGACCGACCCACTTGACATTCAAAACGAACATGATAATGTCTTCAATCATGTTAAATTTTTTGACATTTCCTATTGCCGTCGGTCTTGATCTTTTCTATTTTTCAAACCGTTTCACATTGAATTTAAAATTGATACCGTTGATTAAAAAATTATAAGGGCCGCCACCGAATTCATACGCAATAACAAGCCAAAGCGCATTCGTCTGACAGCCCAAATCACCCAGCAGAAAAAGCGCAACGACTCATTGGGCCACAAATTTCAACGGCGCGCGAATCTCCCAAAGCTCAAATGTCCGACCGGAATTTGACCGACTTCACATTTCTTCCACACCGAGAGCAAACGCCCGAATCTCCAAAAGCTCAAACGTCCGATTGGGATGTGTCCGTATGTTCTGCTTATTATTTCGGAGGGATATAGTTTGCTCTCAGTGTGAGAGAAATTCGTGGTCGGACAGATTCCGGTCGGACGTTTGAATTTTTGGAGATTTGCTCGCTTGCACTACCTGTGGTACCTGTGTGCGAAAAGCTTCTCATGAGTAAGGAGAGCTTCGAGAATGAAAAATTGGTGTATTGAAAATGGCACTGGTTCGTACTCAAGTCCCGCGAGATCTTGTAACATAATATGGTAAAGAGTACATTTTTACAATGAACCAGGCTTTTTCTGACGTTACTTACCCTGTTTAACTTTTCTCAAAGTTTCATTTGCTGCATTGCACTTGGAAAGGAAGAGTTAATTGAGGGCTGCGTAGGTAACCAGGGGCAGATAATGTATCTCTTAATTGGAGACGTGTATTGTTGTTGACGACCGCAATTGGTTTTTGCTTAGAACGATGAAAAACTTTCGTCGATAAAAAGACGTACCTGTATGATAACGAAGCACAAATAATACAAAAACGTGCTTTGTTTTGACTTTATTTCGCTTTGAAAATCTCAAGGCAAACATCGTGGTGCCTTTGCACGAAATCGTTTTTAAAGCTTGACCGTGTGAGTTGAAGCAAGTTTTGCAGTAACAGTAGAGTATTCTATTTGCCCTTGACCACGGTTTTATTAATTGGTGGGTAAATTGAATTGAACAAAATGCTTGATTTCTGATACTGAACTGGCAATACCGGCTGCTTTATGTAACTTGGTTGAATTGTTCCAGACGTCAGTGTTTGGTGGTTCTGCAACGGCATCGGAAAGCTCGCAGGCGCGCAGCTCAACCCCGCAAGAATTACAATCGTCGAGGAGCTTGAACGAACGGATTTCGGTGATACAACCACCGCAGAACCGACCCAGTGCAACAACGGTCGTGGACCATCACGACGACAGCAGCAACGTGGTGCAACAGCAGTCACATAAGCAACAGCAAGATCACCACGCTCAACTACAGCAGCAGCAACAACAACAGCATCAACAACAACAACAACAAACCAGCACGATTACAAGCGGCGGCATGCAGACGAGGTCCAACGAATACTCGCTGTTCTCGACCGGCGATCAGTCGCCGATGTGGAGCCGCCGCGACGAATCGCAGAAAGTCAATTTCGCCGTCGTGACGGGAGGCGGAGGCGTGGGCAACCCGCAGCCGCAGCCCCAGCCGCAGTTCCAAGAACCGCCGCCGCTGGTCGACGCCAAGAAGGCGCCCGGATACCGCGGCGGCACCGCCGCGTGTTCGCCGGTGTCTTCCAAGGCGAGCAGCAGCAGCACGACGCCGCCCGGTTCTTCGTACCGCGGCGAGACGTCGTACTCTTCCGGCGGCATGAGCTCGATCGGCACCACTCTGGGACGAGTACAGCAGCAGCAGCAGCAGCAACAGCAACAAAACGAAAACAACACGAGCAGCGGAAGAGACGCTTATTACCCGGACATGTTCAAGACTGTGGGCGGCGCAAGCTCGGCCAACATTCCGCATTCGTCGGCGGGAGGAGGCGCGAGCGGCGGCGGCATGATGAACATGGGCGGAGGTCCCGAAAGCGCCGCCGCCCATCTGCTCCAAACCAGTTATTACCAGCACCATCAAAATTCTTCGGTCGTTGCGGCGGCTCAGCAGCAGCAACAGCAGCAGCAGCAGATCAAGAACTTGAGCGGCAGCAACAGCGGAGGATATTCGGTGGCGCAACAACAACAGCAGCAGCAACAGCAGCTCCCTCTGGTTTCCATGTCGCGGTTGAACCCGAAGGCTCCCGATTTCAGTTCCACTTCCAGTTCGGTGCACATGCAGGGCGGCGGACTGCCGGGCGGGAAGCAGCAGCCGAATCAGATGTACAACGGTTATCCGATGGGAAGCGGAGGTGGAGGCGGCAACCAGACGGGGCCGATTTACTCGACGGGGCACAAGTCCGGCATGGACCATTCGTACCACAGGTCAGTCGTTTAGGAGTTTTCTTAATCTAGTTATTATTATTATTATCATTGAGCCACCGCCTTGTCTTTAATTGCCTGTTTACCGAACTAGACATTCAATACTAGAGGATGCGAGATTCATGAAGATGTCAAAACTTGAGTAAATTTGTTTGCGCGGCGACTCCACCATGTCGCGTAAGGGTTGAAGCCTGAGGCCCTTTTATCGCGGCTCAGGAGTAACCCAGAATAATGGAGTCGGCACGTTCGGAAAAAGTCCTGTACGCTGCATTTTTGAGTAATGCAATGCCCTTTGGCACACATGTCCTTAGAACCTGTCTGAACAATTCTGTCCATCGCCGCAAGCAAAATTTTAGTTCAGATCCTGTATACAGGGTGAAGAAGAAAAACAATTGAAAAAAGTTGCATCTTTTGAACAGACAAAGGTAGAGTATTGCAGGGCATGTCATATGATGCGCAATTTGATGGTTGTTGAGGTACACCAAACCATTTTGATACATTATTAACCGTTTTAGAGATATTTTTAAAAAACTGAGATCTGTGAAAAAAAACATCTTCATATCTTATCTTCATTATATCGCTTATTTTTGAAGATATCGGAATGAACTTTGGTATTTGCTTTATAAAAGACGTCATAATTGAATAACAGCTGCAGTTATTTTCTAGGCCTACTATTTTCCTAAATAAGACGGTCAACTTTTTCAACAGTCCCAACAGGGGGGGGGGGGCGCCATCTTGTTTTGTGAATATCAAGCTGATGACCGAAAAAATGACTGATAGTCATCAGGCTAGCATCATGCCATTACTCTATCATGTGAAAGATCGCCTTGGATGGACCATCATACCATTTTTGCTGAAAGAAAGATGATGCACGGATTTTATCAGATTCCTCAGAACTAGAGGATCTACTGCTAGCCATCGAGCCATTGCAAGTAATTGAACACCGCAATTATGACCCTTATCATTCTTCGTCTACCAAGATTCATAGCCATAAGTTCAGCGGTTCGGTTTTAGCAGCTATTTAAATAAAAAAGTGTCGATTTTTCATGAAAAAAAAAAAAACAAAATCACGAGGTCTCTGGGTCATTCCTCAGGTCATTGGAAAAAGATCCTCCATGGAATTTTGATATATTTATGCTGAATTATTAGAAAAAAAGTGCATTCTTCGGTATAGGTTTTAAAAAACTGGCACAGGATGTGCTCATGTGATGTAGGAAGAACATGAAAGACTATCATGCAGTAGGTAGGAAGCGAACAAATTATGCGGTAGGGCAACACTAATAATGGAGAGAACCTTATAAATTTTGATGCCGCAATGTATTTTGGAATATATTCTATTCAGATTCCTCCTTCAACATTGGGAAATGTTGGCATGATGGCGATCTATGCAGATGACATCACAGGGTGATAAGAAATTGAAGAATTTCATCCCATGATCTAAATAGGCTGGAGGCATGGAAATCGCCAAAAAGATCCATAATTAACCGCTTAACAAGACAAAAGAAACCGTTTCGAACAATTTTCAGCCGTTTCTTCAAACCTGTGCTATAGAATGCACTTTTTTCTAATAATTTAGCATACATTTATCAACATTCCGTGGAGGATCTATTTCCAATGACCTAAGAAATGACCCAGAGACCTCGTAATTTTCTGTTTTTTTTCACGAAAAGGCAACACTTCTTCATTCAAACAGCTGCTAAAACCGAACCGCTGAACTTATGGCTATGAATCTTGGTGAGCAACCTGAGAAATGATCAAGGGTCATAATTGCGGTGTTCAACTACTTGCAATGGCTCGATGGCTGGATGTAGGTCCTCTAGTTCTGAGGAACCCGATAAAATCAGTGCGTCATGTTTCTTTCAGCAAAAGTGGTATGATGGTCCATCCAAGGTGATCTTTCACATGATAGAGTAATGGCATGATACTAGCCTAATGACTATCAGTCATTTTTTTGGTCATCAGCTTGATATTCGCATAACAAACGGCTCCCCCCCCCAAAAAAAAAGTTGACTGTCTTGTATAAGGCAAAATACCAAATTTTTTTCCGATATCTTCAAAAATAAGCGATATAATGAAGATAATGTTTTTTTGACAGATCTTAGTTTTTTTAGAATATCTCGAAAACGGTTAATAACACAGGTCAACAAAGTGAAAAAAAGAAGTTTTGTGCCTGGGTTTATTTTATGATTTTATTGAATGTCATGAGTCAAAATAATGAAAAAATACCCACATTCTCATTGAAGTTTGCTTTTGTAATATTGGTAGGTACTGATAAAACAGATTTCATATCATGAATAAAAACAGAAAATCAGTTTATAGGGAGACGGAGGGAAGTTCTGACGTTCATGTGTCATCTACATTAGAGTCTAAAGTGCTCTGGAGTCGCAAAAACGATAGTCAAGTGTTTTATTTGACGTTTGTAGGAAATTAAAAATGCCGAAAAAAATTAAAAAATGTTGAAGTTCTCATGATCATAATAGGAAGAGTCAAGGACTTCATTTCTGTTTTTTTTTTTAAATATTTTATATCAATTTTGTGTTGAAGTCGAGGTTGAAGCTGAAAGAAAGAACAAACAAAAAAATTTTTAAATTTTTTTCAACAAGTGAATTATAAAAATCAAGATTTTCATAAAATTTTAAATATGTCAAAAGCAAACTTTTTCATGGGATATTATTTTTTTTCAGGTTAATTTGACTCAAGCTACAGAAATTTGGTATACTTATCCCAGGCACAAAATTGGTGTTGACCTGTGTAATGTTTCAAAATGGTTTGGTGTACCTCAACAACCATCAAATTGCGCATCATATGACATACCCTGCAATACTCTACCTTTGTCCGTTCAAAATATGCAATCTTTTTTAAGTGTTTTTCTTCTTCACCCTGTATACAGGATCTCAACTACAATTTCGCTTGCGGCGATGGACAAAATTGTTCAGACAGGTGCTGAGAACATGTGTGCCAAAAGACATTGCATTATTCAAAAATGCAGCGTATAATACTGTACCGACCCCACTAGAAGTGGTTCAATTCAAGTCCAGGTCATTCTATTTATGATGATGATGATTAAGTATAGTGCCTCTAAGACCTACCTTCACCTGTGCTGCCCTTCTGGCTCTTGCAAGGGAACAATCCTCCCTTATTGGAACGGTCGGACATCCACTACACTCTTCACTTGTTAACACTCCACATGTATGCTCTTGCTTCGTACTCCGCGCTTTTTTTTACCAGGTACTACCTTCGTTGCTTGGGAAGGGGTGGCGTCAACCCGAAGCGAAACTTGCTCATTTCTTGGAGAAGACTACTAGTTACTCCATGGAGAAGATAGAAAGAAACAGAATGTTACCTGTGGTGGAAGCACGCCGTCAATCGGTTACGAAATTCGTGTTCGTATCCGAAATTTGCTAGCACGCCACTTTCGTGTTTCGTAAAAATCGACCAGCCCCTTCCGTATCCTACCCACAGCCGTGCCTATGCACAGCCCGCAAGCTAACATTCGCTTCGTACAAGTACTACAACGCTAGGCCTTGCGGAAAGTGTCGTATCTTCCTTGTCTTTGTCTAGAATAATATATCTGCATCTTCCTCCTTCGTTGCTAAAATTTTAACAATATGGCGCCCTTCATCCACGGGCACGACTTTTTACGATCGTTTCCGATTGCAGAGACGAACGACAATACGCAAGTTTATACAATAGATAATACGCAAGCTTCGTATACGAAATTCGTAAACTAGACGGCGTGCTCCCCGTACTGAATTGGTAATAATGTTTGAAACTTGTCACCACTTGCTGCCCGTGCTTTTTATCGAAATAAAATTACCTTAATATGTTTGACATTGAAATACGGCTGTTTTCGACCGAGGATGGACTGAATTTTGGAAAAGCGACCCCGTATTACCCCTCTACCACATGGAGCAGTGCCACAGTTCTTATGCAATGAACTAGCGGCTTTACAACCTGTGGAATATTGAAGAATTTTGTTCATTGCAACGTTTGGTTTTGTCTCGTCACTGAGGTGAAACTGTGTTGCTGGGACCGACATTATTTATTTCATTATCACAAAAATAGTCGGGTGGGTAACTTGAACTGCTGGACAACGAAGTTGTCGGTATCGGAAAAATGGTCCGACTTTGAAGACCAATAACTGCCGATTGCCGGATGCGATTTCCGTTTTGTTTATTGTGTTAATTAGCCTAATGGTTCCGTGACCTATCCTATGAAAGTGAATGTTGAGAATCTTCATGTAAAATTTCTACAGGGTGATACGTAAAATGCTGCAAAATTGTACCGATTTCATCGTACCCAAGGCTGGTCGACGTTATGTTTTACTATAGGTTGCCTCATCCAGTTTATGCGTGACGTCACAAGATACCGTCCGGGAACTTGATTTTGGCTGAAACTGATGTCGCTTTTTTTCGTTTGACATTTCAGATCTTATTTCGACGGAAATCCACCAAATTTCTGAACTTGACGAGAAATGGTTGATGCACATTCAACGATTGGTGGTTTTTAAATGAATCGGGCATGCTTTTATTCACCAAAACACAATTTTAAACGCCGCACTGTCAAGACCAAGAACAAGGCGCTAACGTTATCACGAGGTGAAGCGAATCGCGGATCTGTCAGCGGGTAGCTCAGTGGTAAAGAACCTGACTCTCAACTAGAAGGTAGTGGGATCGAACCGCAGCCGTGCCGAACTTTTTTTTTCTTCAAAAACACCCAAATTGTGACTTTTGAAATTAAATATGAGTTGGGCAACACTAATTTGAATTTTGTGTTCTCTTTCTAATTTTAAAAATCACAATTTGGGTGTTTTTGAAGTAAAAAAGTTCGGCACGGCTGCGGTTCGATCCCACTACCTCCTTGTGATAACGTTAGCGCCTTGTTCTTTGTCTTGACAGTTCGGCGTTTAAAATTGTGTTTTGGTGAATAAAAGCATGCCCGATTCATTTAAAAAACACCAATCGTTGGATGTGCATCAACCATTTCTCGTCCAGTTCAGAAATTTGGTGGATTTCCGTCGAAATAAGATCCGAAATGTCAAACGAAAAAAAGCGACATCAGTTTCAGCCAAAATCAAGTTCCCGGACGGTATCTTGTGACGTCACGCATAAACTGGATGAGGCAACATCGTACCCCCATTTGTCGAAAAAAACTTTTTATGTATTCCAATACAAAAATCATGAAGTGTGGTGTCTTACCTCAAAACGATTTTGGAATTCTCCGGATCGGAAGTCTAACATCGAAGATATAAATTTTTATTTTGAATGTTACAAATTTACCTTGTTGGCACGCGAGATTAAGTCACTTCCTTCTGATGAATGGATGTTGACATTGAGCAAGATTGTTCGTACAACAGTCCAGAACAATTTAATTTTAATTTAATTTAATTCAAATGAGGTACGATGAAATCGTTGCAATTTTGCACCATTTTACGTATCACCCTGTAGAAAATTTATATGACGTTTCTCAACATTCACTATTATAGGATGAGTTACAGAAAGATTAAGCTAGTTAACGCAACAAACAAAATGGAAATCGCAATCGGCAATCGAGAGATATTGACCTCCAAAATCGGACCATTTTTCCGATACCGACAACTTCGTTGTCCAGCAGTTTATATAGGAAAAACAGATCGTTTGGTGGTATTCGTGAAGATGAATAATTGAGTGTGATTAGTTCGATTTGGTTAGGTACTGTAGTTCTTTTCAGCCTCGTTTTCAGCTATTTCGGCGGTTTGGGGGAGGTACTGTTTGTGATTGATCAATCAGTAAAAACTAGAAATTAATCAGACATAATAGTTGAAGAAAACTAGTCATAAATCCCCATCTAGGAATAGTACGTGATCGAACTAAGCCATTTCCAATGCATCTTAACGAGTACTGCAATCTGCAATGAAGACACGTAAGGCCCATTGTTTCTGATGATAAGAAAAAGTGAAATTTTGAGCTAAATCACTCCTTGGTTGGTCGCCAAAACCAATAATGCGCAAACTCCAATAGTCGCAGAACGTGAAAAGCGCAAGATGCCGACCAATCGGGCGTCAGTAAAGCGCAAAAAGCGACCCCTGTTGGTAACTCGCATCACTTTGTGCGATCATTCGAGATTGCGCACAAAGGCCTTTGTTATGCCGTGTCTGATTTCAGAGAATTGTTCGCAGGTCTGCCGGTTCGCGGACGCACTCGGCTGCGGCGCAGCAAGCGGCCGTCGTGGCCGCCCAGTGGAACTTCATGACGATGCAGCAGCAACCGGCGCTGACGCCCCAGCAGACCGAGTACATCAGCGGCATGACCGTGCACGGCATCGCCCGCGTCGCAGGCGGCGAGTCCATGGTCGATCCCAGCACGGGCGTCGACCTGAGCGGCGGCGGCAACCACCACTCGCCCAACATGTCGCCCAGCGGCATGGGAGCGGCGGCGGCGCACGGCCTGCACGTGTCCTCCAGCGGTGGCGGAGGCGGCGGTCCCGACAGCGGCGTGCACTACCTGGACGAAGGAAGGAAGGCGCCGGCGCCTCCGCAGCCGATCGGCACGGAACGGGCGCGCAAGTCCGCGTCGTTCGTCCAGCAGGCGCCGCCGCCCGCCAGCATGGTGGTCGATCCCGGCAACTGGATGGCCTTCGACAAGCCGACGCAGTCCGGCGGCGGCGGCAGGTGGCCGGCCGGTGCGCCCGACAGCTACGCCATGTCCGGCCGGGTGAACCAGGTGTTCCAGGAGGACCTGCCGCAGCATCTGATCGACACGTTTCAGGTGAGCTTCGCAGATTTATGTCGATAGGCTGCTTCGTTTGGGCAGGTGCGCATGCGTTAGCGCGAAATTGAAAAATTCTACACCTGTCAGTTTGAATGGCAACGCTGCATAGTCCTCTGTCTAGCCCTCTGAGTAGTAGTCCGGATGTTAAGAGCCATAAAACCACCACCACCTTGCATTTAATGATTAAGCAATACCGTTTGGTACGAGTGTCAATACATACCCGTGCCTTAATTTCAAGAGATGTTGCCAAGATGGCGGTCCGTGCAGACGCCGTATACAGGGTGATCAAAAATATAAAAATTCCAACTTATGAGCCAAGAAAGTCATCAGCATGTAGATTCACAATTCAATGCTTATTAAGCTGGAACAAACCGCGTCTAAATATTTTCAGCCGTTTCCGAAATATTTTTAGTTTAGTGGTCGATTTCATAGAAATGGACATTTTACAAAAAAAATCAGTGATTTTCCAAGATATTTGGATAAAACTTTGCTTGCCGACAAAGAATGACCTCAATCATTAAATGTGATGTGTTGCCACCGTCTTCGCCTACTATTTTCGAAAATATGACAGTCGACTCCTTTTTCTCTTATGGCCGCCATCTTGAATTCGCCAATTATGGAATAAGTGGAAAATCAACTGGTACTAGCAGTAATGGTCATACTCAATAATATAAATGCAAAAGTAACCGTTTTTGGTGAGTAACTTTTTGTAATTGGCCATTTGGAAATGTTAAACCCATTTTTACGAGTTTTATAGCACTTCGGCACTTAACACGACCAAAATGACCATTGTAAAGATGAAAATGGAGTTTGGAAACAGTCCATCATATTGTTTGGTCTCTTTGCCAATTGTGCATTTCCGAAAAAATATTGTAATACAAAAAATGACCCACCGACAAAAAAACGGCGAGTCAAAAACGAGAAATTTATCAAATAAACGTACTTCCAAAACTTGTCCCATTATTTCAAGATATTTTCAGTTTATTTTGAGATTGAATAATAAAGATTCAAAATGGTTCCGTAATTCATCTTGACCAAGATATTGGATTGATTTGATACCCCATAGTCATTTTCACAGTTGTCAATAAGGTCGTGGTAAGCGCTGAAGTGCTGTAAAACTCGTAAAAATGGCTTGACATTTCCTTATGGCCATTTACAAAGAGTTACTCACTGAGAACGGTTATTTTAGCATTCAGAGTACTGCCTATGACCATTACTACTAGTTTCAATTGATTTCTCACTTATTCCATTATGGGCGAATTCAAAATGGCGGCCATAAGAAAGAAAGCAGTCGACTGTCATATTTTCAAAAATAGTAGGCGAGGACGGTGGCAACACATCACATTGCATTCATGAGGTCATTCTTTATGGAAGTACAAAGATTTATCCAAATATCTTGGAAAATCACTGGATTATTGCAAAATGTCCATTCCCACGAAACCGACCACTGAATTCAAAATATTTTAAAAACGGCTGAAAGTATTCAAACACAGCTTGTTTTAACTTGATGAGCATTGAATAGTGGATCTACAGGGTGATTTTCATGACTCCAATTTTTTTTTGTTCATGAGTTGGAATTTTTGCATTTTTGATCACCCTGTATACGGCGTCTGCACGGAACGACATCCTGACAACACCTCTTGAAATTAAGACATGGGTATGTACAACATTCGTACCAAACGGCACTGCTTAATCATTGAATGCAAGGTGGTTGGTGCCTAACATCCGGACTATAGCTTTTGGTTCCTGGCTGCCACTGTCATTAGTGCCAACGACTCATTGCGCATTATCGGTATTAGGTTTGTTCCATCAGAAATCTCAAACCAGTCAGAGCCAATGAGAAGCGCTCAAATCAGTTTCAACTGATTTTTTTCGATTCCTATTGGCTCTGACTAGTTTGAAATCTCTTGATGGAACAAAGCTAGTTCTTCAAGTGACAGTCGGCAGCGATTTATTGCTCGTTTCGACTGCGCTGTTGCCGTTTTTTCTGCTCATGCACTTCCGCAAATGATCATTGAAGTTGATTCCGATGAAACCTTTCCTTCATGCGCGCTTGAAAAAAGCCGAAACGAAACCACCTATTACCATTATTATTTAATGGCCTAAGGAGTAGGCGCGCATGCGTGGAGGGAGCCAAAAAAAAAGTCTTACACCTGTCAGTTTAAATTGCAACGCTGCATACTTCGTCTAGCCCCCTGACTAGCTACTGGTTCTTGGCCGTCACTTCTATTAGTATCAATGAATGAGTGGTGAAACTCATTGCGCATTTAACGTTCTTCACGGTGTTGTCTCGGCTGTTTTCTCGTTGTTTTCAAGTGCTTTTGTTATCTACATACATACCATTAATGCAAAATGTTGACTTTTAATTTTTCAACAACAAAGAAACGCGAAAAATAGCCTTTATTTGTTTGAGAACCGCAGCTCATACAGTACAATTTTTTTTTGTGGTATTCTAAAATACTTTTCGCATCTCTGGCTGGAAAACTCTCGGAAAATTGGAAATAATTTGTTGAAAATGTTCAAGAGCCAGTTACCTTTCATTGAAAAGAAAAATCAACAGTTCGGCAGTTACCGTGTTGTAGATTACAGACATGAACAGAATGCTTATTCCGAGGTGAAATTATGCCTTTGTACCAAATTTCAACTCGATCGAATCGGCAATAGTTCGGCAGTTATCGTAGCAGATCACAGACATATACACATAAACAGACGTCACTCTAGAAAAAGTATCAATCGTCTTGGCAGACCTCAATCCGATACATTCGTCGCTGAAAAAAAAAAATCAGCACGATCACAATACTTCCCCTTTCATTAGTGAGGGGGGGGGGCAGGAAAGTAAAAGTACGTACAGGTGGTGTGGTGTTCACGTGTGAATTACCCCCTCCCCCCTGGAGATAATTTTAAAAATTAAAAACGATTCCAAAAAAAAATATCCTGTAAAAATCTGGTACATTTAGAGGGTGCAACATCAATAGTTTTTCTCAAATTGAACACCCTATATTTTATTATGGGGATCAATTTCGCTTCTTATTCTGATTATAAATATATATCACACTTGATACATAGGTTAGTTAACAAAAACACTTATGAAAAAATTGATGAAGTTTTCAAAAATATCGAATTTTCCATTATTTTGATGAAACGAATTTTATTATAGTTTGGAAATCGCGCCTGACTTGAATTAACTCTACAAACTCGAAGAAAAATACTAATTTTTCGAGAATTTTTGCAATTTTTTTTTTAATTTAGCAAATTTTTTCACATGTGCTCTGTTAAACTGTTATATACTTTTATAATTAGCATGAAAAACTGAATCGATTCCCATAATAAAAAATATGGTGTCTAATTTGAGAAAAGTTTTTGGTGTTGCACCCTGTAAGCAATATTCCAGAGGAGATTTTCATGGGCAAATTTGAAGCTTACGAGCAAAATTCAATGAAAATCGTTTTTTTTATATTCTTCAAGAGGAAGTCTTTAAGTGGGGAGGGGTATATATTATACATTAACATCCTGTACAGCGGAACCATGATTCGAGTGACCTGGGAAATTTTCCACTTTTGCATTGTGGGCTCGCCGGCTTCTTACTTGGTGTGAAACTGGCTTGTCCAAATATCAACAAGCTGTTGCCTGTCAAACTGACATAATGTCAAAAAGTTTGAAAATCACCGTGTCATGCGTGGAAATGCGACTCGGGGGCCGCAGAGACGTGTTACCGTCGTTTAAACGCCGATATGAACTCGTCTCGCGCCGCTCCCAAACAAAAGCAAATGGCAAATTGAAGGTAATAACATCAATCTCGATTCAGTACGTAATTTTGAGCAGCTGGGCTGTTTATAAAATTCAGATTATCAAACTTTTCACCCTAAACCTTGCTGCGAGGGCAGACCGACGCGTTCCTTGTCGGGCCAATAACTTTTCAGGACTTGGTGCGTCTTTCTAGCTGGAGCAGGCCAAAGGTTCGATGCTTCCGTTGCATCGAGATGCTGGTTTCATTTTCTTCAACTGTCAAATTTCATTTGATTTCTTTCGTTATTGGCGAAAATTAAATCAGTCAAAAAATTAGCCTTCTTTCAATTGAATGGAAAAAGATTCTTGCAAAAATTTCCCGTCCATCTATAGTGGAAACGTGCGAAAAACACATTAAAAAGTGGCCTTGGCCTGGACTACATCGTGTGCCGTCGTGAGTAATAGACTTTTTCCAATTTTACCTGTTAGGGTTCGTCAATGGAGGCGGCACATTTCCAATTCAGAGTGTGCAGGTCAAATTAAAATTGTCAGTAGTGACAGTCAGGTGTGCTTGTGCTCTGTTAGTTCATACCGAACCCTAATGGGGCGGCTAATGGGGCGAACCTAATTGGTTCATATTTGGGTTCGTGTTGGAATCGAACATTCTCAACGTTTATATTAGATTTTGGAGCTTCCAGTGAGCCAGAGACTTTTACAAGAGCCTTACAACACGGACGCAGAAAAAAATTGAACTACTGCAATCAGAAAAGGAAAACCGTTAAAACCACTTTTGAGTTGGCAATTTGACAGCCGTTTGTATGCGCGCCAACCGGAAATATACAGGGTGTTTCAGCGATGATAGCAAAAAATTAAACTGAGAGTAGATCTCGTTAGAATATGACAAAAACCTGTATACCATTTTGCAAATTTCGGCCTAATGACGAAGGTACAGCCATTCAAAATACAGTTTTTTCCGTTATCAAAAATTCAACTTGAATTTAGATAAGCTGGTTTGTCAAAATTATTCGTCGACCTGCCAGATTTTGAGAGAATCTTAACCAGTGACGTAAAAGCTGTGGGGGTCACCTTGAGTCAACTTTTCTTGGAATTCTTCTAAATTAATGACCCTCATAATTCCTACGCCACTGGTTGGAATCTTTGGAAATTTGGCAGGTTGGTGGATAGTTTCGATGAACTAGTCTTATGCTTAATTTAGGTTAATTCCGTCAAAACGTTTTTGAGCTGAAAATGTTTGAAATCCGAAAAAAGTTAACTTTGAAGTGCTGTATCTTCGTTATTAGGTCGAACTTTGCAAAATGGTACATAGGTTTTCGTCATATCTTCACGCGATCTACCCAGTTGAATTTTTTGCTGTCATCCCTAAAACATCTTGTATGGTAATCATTGCCAAATCTCAACAGCTCAGGTGAAATTGGAAAGGTCTATTGTCGAGCCGAACTCTTCTAGTTCAACAATTTGCAAAATTTTGGGGACTTTCTATAAGTAGCTTAGATTTGTTAACTTGGAAATAAAATCTCTCAGGTTACTCGAATCACGGTTTCGCTAGAGGGACATTTTACGTTATTAAACTACACCCAACTCAACAGAGATAACTCGATAGAGATATACCAAAATCTCTTCAAGTATTGGAAGAGTGTTACGCATTTTAGATGAAGCGGTATTAACCGTAAATGTTAACAAATGTCAGTTTTCGCAGGATAAAATACCTCACCTGAGCTGCGATTTGACAAAAGAGAGCTTGTCAAAGAACAAAGATGAAATTAAGGTTATTGTTGATCGATCTAGGTCGACAAATCTAAGTGAGTCAACATTGTTCATAGGCATGGTCAATTATTATGGCAAATTCATCGATAACATGTCGAATAGAATTTCCTTTGTATCAGTTGCTGAAGAAGAAGATGCTATCTACGATTACGCTGACTAAGTTGAAGAGAATTGAGGGGGTCGAATATTAAATAAGGCAATCAGAGAATTTTTGAAAACATTTTGAGGGGGGTGGTCAAGAAATTTCAAAATATTTTTACAGAAAGAGAACTTGATTCTACAATCGTCGTATTGTCGAACATACACAAAATGGCCCAAGTATACGTTATGGAAAATATCAGCGAGAAGACCGTAGCTTATCTCAGTGATAGTTTTGCGTGATTCTGTTCACCGTACTATCTTGTGAGCGATACCGCACCCAATTTGGTTAGTGAGAAAATTGAAACTTTCTAACAACGGCATCAAGCACTAACTGTCGCACCCTATAATCCACAACGTAATGGACTAGCAGAGAACTTGGTAAAAATGCCGCTGGTAACCCTGTGAGTTCTTTGTGGCTTCCTGCGTTGTTCGTAGACCTTAGTGGACCTTCGTCTAACTCAATGCTGGATTGGGGGGAGGGGGGGGGGGGGGATTAAGCACCAACTGTCGCACCCTATAATCCACAACGTAATGGACTAGCAGAGAACTTGGTAAAAATGCCGCTGGTAACCCTGCGAGTTCTTTGTGGCTTCCTGCGTTGTTCGTAGACCTTAGTGGACCCTCGTCTAACTCAATTCTGAATTGGGGGGGGGGGGCATGAGACATGGTCTCGTCCGATACATAGACAATGAGCCCCTGCTGTCGCCTCTTTGCTTTTTGATTGCGAAACTCTGTTGATCGCTTGCGTCTCTTCCTGGGTTTCAACGCGTAATTGGTAATTCTAAAGTTGATTCTAATCGAGTGTTTCTAAGTCTTTTTGTTTCTGCTTTCAGACCAACATGGCGCTGGGGGATGCGACCGTTTACTCAAACGCCACCCAACTGCCGACGTACATGTTGCCCCAGCAGACGATCGGCAGCCACCGGTCGCACGAAATGATCCCCGCGGACAACATCCACTGGGACGTGGCTCGTTCGCAAATGAACGAAATCCAAGACAAGCCGCACGTGAGTTACGGCAACAAAATGGCTTAGCACTACTCTCACACATTCTCACGCTTCAACTCAACACACACACAAACGCTCATTTTTTTCGAATAAACTTGAATAAAATTCATTGAAAAAAAATCATTGATCATGATCATCCCACCATCAGCAACATCAATCATCGTCACTGTTTTCAAATCATCCATCAAACATATGAATTGTTTCTTGTTCACCATTTGTGATCGGACCAACTGTTTGCAGGGATGGACCGGAATGTCGAACAAATGGAACCTGTAATTATGGAAACGAACCTCTGTAATAATATTGATTTGTGACACACTACACACACACAAAACACGACCTTTGATTGAGACGGGAACTATAAGCGTTGTTTTTTGGTGAAGGCTCTGGAAGTCTTCACGTACACACACCCACGACACGTAACATACACAAAATGAGGACACACCGAAAAAAATGCGAAATTCATAGCTTAATCTTTGTGATCTTTGGGATACAAGTTTTACAGTTTGTAGTAGAATATCTTAGATCTATCTAGGTTTTGCTCTGTTTTGTTTCTCCAATTTCACATATTCAAGACACTCACGACCTCCCCCCCTTTCCCCCCCCAGTGTATGGTTTATACATTTAAGGCCCAATATACAGGCCCTGCACGATACGAACCCCCTTGCCTCTATGAAATTCGGTGTATATAACTATTCAGATCATTATTCTAATTGTAGTTGTTTGCATGTCTCATTATTTGTTTTATAATACCGCTTATAGTTTATCCAAACAAAACAAAAAAAATCCTACTTGGTAGCGAGTTTTGGAGATATAAACAAACAAAAAAAAAACACATGATATAATACAGCTTTACTGCTAGTGCGGATCCAAGGAATTATTCAAAATATGGAAAAATATATATATAAATGAAAAAATACGGCCAGTTGAGCTGAAGGTAGAATATAATTACTATAACACTATAATAATCTTTAGCAAGGGTAAAGGATCTAGGTATGACACGCAAGGATCCCACTTGTGGATTCTTTGTTCAGCATTCGAATATTATTTCATTTTTGTCAGTAAAAGTGTTGTCGCAATGCGGATGTGATGTGTTATGTATACACGTTCAACGCATACAGCACTCTCGGGTGGGCATTACTGACCCCACACAAAAATCTGGTAGGTTTAACCCGCTTGTAAAAAATGAAATAAATATGTATAACTTACTTCTGTTGTATTTTTTCACCACCTCGTATATTATATTTTGCTTTTATTATAAATGCAATACAAATGCTCTTAGAAAACTAAACGTATTTCTCAAATCTAAATCTGTGATGTGAACAAAAGTACCTACAAATATTTAAAAAAAGAATCAGATTTGAGAGGGTATCACCGTCGTCGTTGAAAACAATTCAGACTCTGCGAATTAACAAAAAAAAACAAACAAATAAGACACAAAAACAAAACATCAACAACTCAATCAGTGGATTGTATTTTTGCATTGGCCATGGCTATGACGCAAGCTCCGGCTCGGCCGGTCACCAGAGGCGCTAAATTCGTCCATTCGTTGGTGTTTGGGTCGTACTGCTCCACGGTTCTCAGGTAATGGTTGCCGTCGTAGCCGCCCACGGCCACCAGTCTGTCGCCGAAAAGGCAGGCCGCCACCGCATCCCGTCGGCTGGACAGGGACGCTATCACAGTCCACGTATCAGTGCCTGGAAAAAGAGAAAATGCGTAAGTTGTGATCGATACGATTTCTGGGGAAAACACTTTTTTATATGTGGGAACTTTCATATACTTCTAGGATCTTTTAGCATGCTCCAAAGAACTTCGAGCTACTCTATATAGAAACTTTCGGCTTTTTTTTAGAGACTTAGCTATTCTAAGAGTATCACCTGTTTCTAGGAATTTTAAGCTGTTTTTAAGAACTTTCAGCTGTTTCTAGGGACTCTTAGTAATTTTAAGGGACTTTAAACAATGCTTCGAATATGTCTAGGGACTTTCAGCTGTTTCTAGGGATTTCAAGCTACTTCTAGAAACCCTATATTCCAGGGACTTTCAGAATCTTTTAACATGTTTATTAGGAACTTTCAGCAATCTATACAGACTTTCGACTCTTTCTAGGCACTCAGCTATTTCAAAAGACTCCCAGTTACTTGTAGGGACTTTCGACAATGCTTTCAACTATTTCTAGAGAGTTTATTTCTGAGGACTTCTAGCTGTTTCTAGGGACTTTATACTACTAGTAACGTACCTATTTTAGGGACTTTCAGCTCTTTCTAAGGACTTCGCTATTTCAAGGGTCTTTCGGCTGTTTCTATGGTCTTTTAGCCGGTTCTAGAGACATTTAACTATTTCTAGGGACCCTTAGGAATTTTAAGAGACTTTCAGACAATGCTTTCAACAATTTTCAGAGACTTCTACTTATTACTTATTTTTACAGTGCTTTATGATTTAATAAACTGATCTTATTTCTAGGAACTTATCTGTTTCTAGGGAGTTTGGCTACTTCTAGTAACGTACCTATTTCAGGGTCTTTTAGCATGTTTCTAAAGACTTGCAGCTATTTCTGAGAATTTTCAGCAATTTCTAGGGACTTTTGACTCTATCTAGGCACTCGGCTATTTCAAGAGACTTTCAGTTATTTCTAGGGACTTCAGAAGATATTTCCTCTCAGGCTATATGGACTTCCATAAGATTTTTTGAGACTCTGAGGTATTTTTAAGAACTTCTAGATATTTTAAACTACTTCTAAAAACGTACCTATTTCCGAAACTTCCAGATTCTTTTAGCGTGTTTCTAGGAACCTCCAGTTATTTCCAGAGACTTCGCCTTTTCCTAGAGATTCAGCTATTTCAAGGGTTTTAGCTGTTTCTAGAGTATTTTAGCTGTTTCCAGAAACTTTCAGCTATTTCTAGGGACTCTTATTAATTTTATGGACTTCCAGACGATGATTTCAACCGAGACTTCTAGTTATTTCTGGGTCTTAGCATGTTTCTGGGAACTTCCAGCAATTTTTAGAGACTTTCAGCTATTTCTAGAAACTTGGTAATTTTTAGGAACTTCCAGACAATGCTCCTTTCAGGGTCTTCTAGCATGTCCCAAGAACTTCCAGCAATTTCTAGAGACTTTCGCCTTTTCCTAGACTAAGCTATTTCAAGGGTTTTAGCTGTTTCTAGGATATTTTAGCTGTTTCCAGAAACTTTCAGCTATTTTTAGGGACTCTTAGTAATTTTACGGACTTCCAGACGATGATTTCAACTGAGACTTCTAATTATTTCTGGGTCTTTCAGCATGTTTCTGGGATCTTCCAGCAATTTTCAGAGACTTCCAGCTATTTCTAGGGACTTTCAGTTATTTCTAGAAACTTGGTAATTTTTAGGAACTTCCAGACAATGCTAACTTTCAGGGTCTTTCAGCATGTTTCTAGGAACTTCCAGCAAATTCTAGAGACTTTCGTCTTTTCCCAGAGACTTGGCTATTTCAAGGGTTTTAACTGTTTCCAGAGACTTTCAGCTATTTCTAGTGACTCTTAGTAATTTTATGGACTTCTAGACGAAGCTTTCAACTATTCCTAGAGACTTCTAGTTATTTCTAGGGACTTCCAGCTGTTTCTAGGATCTTTTAGCTGTTTCTAGGGACTCAGAGACTTTCAGGCAATGCTTTCAACTATTTCTTGGGACTTTAGGCTACTTCTAGAAAGGTACCTATTTCAGGGGTTTCAATGGTCTTTTGGTATGTTTCTAGTAACTTCCAGCAATTTCTAGACAATGGCTCCTTTCAGGGTCTTTTAGCATGTTCTAAGAACTTCCAGCAATTTCTAGAGACTTTCGACTTTTCCTAGAGACTCAGCTATTTCAAGGGTTTTAGCTGTTTCTAGGGTATTTTAGCTGTTTCCAGAAATTCCCAGTTATTTCTAGGGACTCTTGGTAATTTTATGGACTCCCAGACGATGATTTCAACTGAGACTTCACTTATTTCTGGGTCTTTTAGCATGTTTCTGGGAACTTCCAGCAATTTTTAGAGACTTTCAGCTATTTCTAAGGACTTTCAGTTATTTCTAGAAACTTGGTAATTTTTAGGAACTTCCTGACAATGGCTCCTCTCAGGGTCTTTTAGCATGTCCCAAGAACTTCCAGCAATTCCTAGAAGCTTTCGCCTTTTCCTAGACTAAGCTATTTCAAGGGTTTTAGCTGTTTCTAGGGTATTTTAGCTGTTTCCAGAAACTTTCAGCTATTTCTAGGGACTCTTAGTAATTTTACGGACTTCCAGACGATGATTTCAACTGAGACTTCCAATTATTTCTGGCTCTTTTAGCATGTTTCTGGGATCTTCCAGCAATTTTTAGAGGTTTTCAGCTATTTCTAGGGACTCTGTTATTTCTAGAAACTCGGTAATTTTTAGAAACTTCCAGACAATGCCAACTTTCAGGGTCTTTTAGCATGTTCTAAGAACTTTCAGCAATTTCTAGAGACTTTCGTCTTTTCCTAGAGACTCAGCTATTTCAAGGGTTTTAGCTGTTTCTAGGGTGTTTTAGCTGTTTTCAGAAACTTTCAGCTATTTCTAGGGACTCTCGGTAATTTTATGGACTTCCAGACGATGATTTCAACTGAGATTTCTAGTTATTTCTGGGTCTTTTAGCATGTTTCTGGGAACTTCTAGCAATTTTTAGAGACTTCCAGCTATTTCTAGGGATTTTCAGTTATTTCTAGAAACTTGGTAATTCTAAGAAACTTCTAGACAGACAATGCTAACTTTCAGGGTCTTTTAGCATGTTCTAAGTTCCAGCAATTTCTAGAGACTCGGCTATTTCAAGGGTTTTAGCTGTTTCTAGGGTATTTAGCTGTTTCTAGAAACCTTCAGCTATTTCTAGGTCTTAGTAATTAGCATGTTTCTGGGAACTTCCAGCAATTCTTAGAGGCTTTCAGCTATTTCTAGGGAAATCAGTTATTTCTAGAAACTTGGTAATGTTTAGGAATTTCCAGACAATGCTCCTTCCAGGGTCTTCTAGCATATCCTAAGAACTTCAAGCAATTTCTAGAGACTTTCGCCTTTTCCTAGAGACTCAGCTATTTCAAGGGTTTTAGCTGTTTCTAGGGTATTTTAGCTGTTTACAGAAACTTTCAGCTATTTCTAGAGGGACTCTTAGTAATGTTATGGACGTTCAGACGATGATTTCAACTGATACTTCTAGTTATTTCTGGGTCTGTTAGCATGTTTCTGGAAACTTCCAGCAATTTTTAGAGGCTTTCAGCTATTTCTAGGGACTTTCAGTTATTTCTAGAAACTTTGTAATTTTTAGGAACTTCCAGACAATGCTCCTTCCAGGGTCTTTTAGCATGTCCCAAGAACTTCCAGCAATTTCTAGAGAGTTTCGCTTTTTCCTAGAGACTAGGCTATTTCAAGGGTTTTAGCTGTTTCTAGGATATTTTAGCTGTTTCCAGAAATCTCGGCTATTTCTAGTGACTCTTAGTAATTTCATGGACTTCCAGACGATGATTTCAACTGAGACTTCTAGTTATTTCTGGGTCTTATAGCATGTTTCTGGGAACTTCCAGCAATTTTCAGAGACTTTCAGCTATTTCTAGGGACTTTCAGTTATTTTTAGAAACTTGGTAATTTTTAGGAACTTCCAGACAATGCTAGCTTCCAGGGTCTTTTAGCGTGTTCCGAGAACTTCCAGCAATTTCGAGAGACTTTCGCTTTTTCCTAGAGACTTAGCTATTTCAAGGGTTTTAGCTGTTTCTAGGGTATTTTAACTGTTTTCAGAAACCTTCAGCTATTTCTAGGAGGGACTCTTAGTCATTTTATGGACTTCCAGGCGATGATTTCAACTGAGACTTCCGTTATTTCTGGGTCTTTTAGCATGTTTCTGGGAACTTCCAGCAATTTTTAGAGACTTTCAGCTATTTCTAGGGAACTTCAGTTATTTCCAGAAACTTGGTAATTTTTAGGAACTTCCAGACAATGGCTCCTTTCAGGGTCTTTTAGCATGTCCTAAGAACTTCCAGCAATTTCTAGAGACTTTCGCCTTTTCCTAGAGACTCAGCTATTTCAAGGGTTTCAACTGTTTCTAGGGTATTTTAGCTGTTTCCAGAAACTTTCAGCTATTTCTAGGGACTCTTAGTAATTTTATGGACTTCCAGACGATGATTTCAACTGAGACTTCTAGTTATTTCTGGGTCTTTTAGCATGTTTCTGGGAACTTCCAGCCATTTTTAGAGACTTCCAGCTATTTCTAGGGACTTTCAGTTATTTCTAGAAACTTGGTAATTTTTAGGAACTTCTAGACAATTCTAACTTTCAGGGTTTTTTACTATGTTATAAGAACTTCCAGCAATTTCTAGAGACTTTCGCTTTTTCCTAGAGACTCAGCTATTTCAACGGTTTTAGCTGTTTCTAGGGTATTTTAGCTGTTTCCAGAAACCTTCAGCTATTTCTAGGAGGGACTCTCTTAGTAATTTTATGGACTTCCAGACGATGATTTCAACTGAGACTTCTAGTTACTTCAGCATGTTTCTGGGAACTTCCAGCAATTTTTAGAGACTCAGCAATTTCTAGGGACTCTCAGTTATTTCTAGAAACTTGGTAATGTTTAGGAACTTCCAGACAATGCTAACTTCCAGGGTCTTTTAGCATGTTTCTAGGAACTTCCAGCAAAGACTACGAGACTTTCGTCTTTTCCCAGAGACTCGGTTATTTCAAGGGTTTTAGCTGTTTCCAGAGACTTTCAACTATTTCTAGTGACCCTTAGTAATTTAATGGACTTCTAGACGATGCTTTCAACTATTCCTCGAGACTTCTAGTTATTTCTAGGGACTTCCAGCTGTTTTTAGGGACTTGAGGCCACTTCTAGAAACGTACCTATTTGAGGGATTTCAGAGTCTTTTAGTACGTTTCTAGGAACTTCCAGATAATTCTGAAGGCCTTCGGCTCTTTCTAGAGACTCTTTCTGATCTTTAGCTATTTCTAGGATCTTTTTGCTGTTTCTAGAGACTCTAGGATCTTTAGCTATTTCTAGGATCTTTTGCTGTTTCTAGGGACTCTTATAGAGACTTTCAGGCAATGCTTTCAACTATTTCTTGGAACTTGAAGCTACTTCTAAAAAGGTACCTATTTCAGGGATTTCAATGGTCTTTTGGTATGTTTCTAGTAACTTCCATCAATTTCTAGAGATTTTCGGCTCTTTCTAGGGATTCAGCTATTTCAAGGGTCTTTTAGCTGTTTCTAGAGACTTCCAGCTATTTCTAGGAACTCTGAGTAATTTTTAGGGACTTTCAGACAATGCTTTATACTATTTCAAGAGACTTCTAGTTGTTTTTTATGGACTTGCAGCTGTTTCTAGGGACTTTTGCCTCTTCCTAGGGTCTCAGCCATTTCAAGGGTCTTGTTTCTGGGATATTTTAGCTGTTTCTAGGATTTTTTTAAGCCGTTTCTAGAACCTTTTAGCTGTTACTATGATTTTTTAGATTCTTAGTGATTTTCAGGGACTTTTAGACAATGCTCCCAACTATTTTGTTTAGACTTCTATTTATATTTAGGAGCTTTCAGCTGTTTCTTGGGACTTTGAGAACTTCTGGGAACGTACCTCATCAGAGTCTTTTAGCGTATTTCTGGAAACCCAGCAGTTTCTGAAGGCTTTCGGCTCTTTGGATTTGCCCTTTCTCAGGCATTTCAAATTCGTTTAGTTTTTGCAATTTGCTTCAACTGTTCAAAAGTTATTGATTTTTTTCTAAAAATGAATGCGTTTGTAAGATTAAATTGCAAGGCACTTGGTTTTTAGGTTATCAAGTTGGAGCTTTGCTCATGTTTAAGAAATAGCATAGGGTATCTTTTGGCGGTAATATCGCCTATTTCCGTTTCGGTATCACCTTGCTGTGACACATTGATTTTGGTAAACTTTCAAGGGCCATAACTTAATTTTTTCCAATAGCACCTCCTGGTTTTTGTTTCTTATTCGTATCAAGCGTCTCATTCCACATCTTTTTTACCTCTTATATTTTTTCTCAAAAGTTGATAGTTTGGAAAATAATTCGGTTTTTCTAAAAACTGGACACAAATTTCATCAATTAAACTTAGCGTGCAATGAAAATCAAAATTCTGACAATCAATGTCAAAGTGACTTCTATTGTACGTCACTTTTAAATTTTGACAAAAAAATGTCAAGTGAAAATAAAGAATGCTACGGAAAGTCTCTCAAATTATTTCTTTCATATTTTCCCTGGTATTGACTTAAGCTTCATACAGCTGATCGTAAACAAAGCCCTGAGGAAAAATATGGGTTAGTCAAGTCAGGTGACCTCGCAGGCCATGGCACCGGATCAAGGTATCAACTTAAAAATCAAACTAGTTCCAAATCCAAACTGCATCAACTAATTCTGCAACCAACGTCAATATGACTTCTATTGCACGTCACTTTCAATTTTTGACAAGAAATTATTATGTAAAAATTAAAAAACTCAAAATGTCGGAACAAGGAACTAAACAATATTATTTATTGAGGTAGTGCATCCGTTGTGGTCCAAGGATCGCCATTTTAGAGGTAAAACGGAACGGTTTCCCAAGGTTTTTTTTTTCGGTAAAGAATTGAAAAGTCAACTCAGGACGTTGCATGTTCTTTCACCAAACCACGGGTAATGGATAACTATCAAATTCAGTCATAAATCAACAGCAGCAACTCACCAAATTTGAATTTGACGCCAAATACCGCAGGCACCGCACGAACGCGACACTAGCAACTCGATTCCTGTCAATCTGGTTATAAATCTGATAAAACGCGTATCAGCGACGGCTGTGAGCCTGAGACTGCCAACCTGCCGCAAATAAACTAGCAGACAGTGGTTCTCAAACCATCTATAATGCAGTCACAATGCAAATTTCAACAGGCATTTGTTTTGTTGACCACTTGATTTTCTGGGACTTTCGAGCTCTTCTAAGGATACTTTCAAGCTATATCTAGGGACTTGAAGCTATTTCTAGGGACTTCCTGGCTCCTCGATCTTGACGCTATGTTTCTTTCGGTTTTAGGCTGTAATAAAACCAAAAATCTTACTTGGATCGTATCTCTCGACGCAGTTGAACCTGCACGCCGCAGGGTTGTTCGCTGGGGCATCCTGACCACCGAGGGCGTACAGGAAGCCGTTGGCCACGGCCACCCCCACCCCGCCCCGTCGCCTCGCCAGCGGGGCGCACATGATCCACTTGTTGGTGTGGGGGTCGTAGCACTCGACGGTTCGCAAGCAGGAAGCCCCGTCGCGTCCCCCGACCGCATACAGCTTCCCCTTCAGGACGGCCACGCCGGCCGAACACCTCTGGCTCTGCATCGGGGCCACGTAGCTCCATGAGCGCGTCACCGAATCCCACCTTGAATTTACAAAAATAACGTACATAAATCCGCACACATATCACAAAACGTAGCATCAAACAGTGCAGTGGAGGTAATCAAAATAGCCTCGATTGAAAAAATTATTTCATAAAATCTAGAAATTGGAATCGATTAGGTATTTATCTACCACATAATTGAAGTAAGTCCGGACGTTGAGGGCAAAAAATTAGGGTAACCTTGGACTTTTATACCAAGCACTGTCACTTTGCATGTCTGTTGCTGAGACTACGTATACAGGGTGACATAGAAAAAAATTGCTAAAAAATTAAATCGTGAACCATAACTGATGGACGTATGTAAATCACGAGGTTGATGATTGATTTCAAGCTCATGAAGGTGCTGCAAAAAATTTTGAAAAATCTTGAGGCGTTTCCGAAATACGCCGGAAGAAGTTAAATTTCTTATTTTTTTTTGTTTTTTTTTAATAAATCAGTTGCTTTTGGAGATACCGAGCTGTAACTTGATATTCCGACAAACAGTTATGTTCAAAATTAAACGCGAAGTGGAGACATCGAAAAAGCCTGCTAGATTCGAAACTGAGATTTCCAACTTTTTTCCATCGTGAGCGCCACCTTCAAACTGCCCTTCGTGAAATTATTGAAAAAAACAACAGGTGACCACTTTATTGAAAACATACGATCGTTTTATTATGAAAAACCAGGTCCTGGATTGCGGCAATGACCTCTTCAACCAAGAAACGTTATCAAGTTCGTTTTTCTTGATTCCTTCAACTTACGTGACAATCATGACCAAATCAAACTTTGATATAATCAATGCAATTCACATTATTTTTCAACGTCGCGTCGGTCAATAAGTTTCATCACCACACATGTTGTTCTTTCCGCAAACAGTCGAACAAAAAGTTTGCTTCGATTTTTGAGAAAAAAGCAAAAAAAAAGAAATGCGTCGTCCCCTTAAGCCCGACTGAAGGAAATCTGTACCCAAAAGTGCTACCAAATACTGAAAGGGTTCGGAGGAATGTGCTCTGTAGTTTAAAGGTAAGCCGAAATTGTTTCATCCTAGTTCTGCAGGAGGGACGTCGAAAGTATTCCTACAGCTCATATTCAAAACGTTTCTGGCCATAGTCCATAGTACCAAAAATTACCTTTCAACATTACTGAGATAACTCCAGCCGTCGTGTCCTCCTACAGCGTACAACGTGCCGCCCAAAACAGCAACTCCTAGGCCGTGTCTGTGGGTGTTCATGGGCGAAAGCTGGGTCCAAGTGCCGGTTTCCATGTCGAGGCATTCCATGGTGTTGAGCGTCTTCAGACCATCGCGACCTCCAACTACCAATAACCTGAAAATTCAAGTATATTTTGTTCAGTCCAATTTGAAGCAGCTGGCGCCTGCGTCATTATTTCAAAGTAAGATATCAGGCAGCCGTCAGCGGGGATTTTATAGGAACAGCATGTAAAATAATTTTCAGGATTCATGACTCACCCTGTATACAAAACAACAAAAATTCATTACAGATTCAGAGGATGATTTTTTGTACTCATTGTTTTTCTATAGACAGTTCACTAAAATCTCTTGACACAACGAAAGCAAAAGCGATCGAAGGACCAACTTTTGTCCCTCCATAACTTCAAAATTGAAAGACATTGAATTTTTTTAACACCTTTCTAGAACTCTACTGCATCTCCATGTTCGCACCCTCAAGATGGTGCGACACTTATGAATCAACCTGTATGTAATAATGGTAAACTTTTAAATAATTTAGACAATGCTTGGGCATCATCTTCTTCAGAGGCCACCACTACCTAACAGAATTAGTGAAGAGCCATCAACCAATAGAGACGATTTTCGCTGCGTAATACGGCTACGGCTGATGGCGAGTGAAACTATCAAGCGGCAATCGGCCGTAGTCTCCCAGCGCTCCAACTGGTCACCTTATTTTCGCTCCAAAAAGTCATTCTACTGAAAATAAAAAGTGTATGGGATATAATATAATGTATGCGGGAATGAAAATGTTCAAGATGACGCAGCGAAAATCGTGTCTCTATTGGTTGATGGCTCTTCACTACTAATGCTGTTAGGTAGTAGTGGCAGTCTTCTATGGTAGTGGCTCGCTGGTGGTGGCCCCTGAAGAAGATGATGTCGCAGCGCGGCGGTACTAAAGAAAATGGAATGAAAATCCTAATGCTTGAACTTGGTGGTTTGGATAACTTATGGGAAAGGAACGGGGGAACACAATTATGTTTGAATTAATATAGGTGGGCCGATCCCGACTGTACTGCAATGCCGGGCCAACCCGTGGCAGGGGTGGAGCAAGCCCCTAGCCCCCGCCGAATTCCAAAAATCAGTTTAATATACTGGCCCCGCATGCGGGGCGTATCAGATATTAAGCTGATAAGAACAGATACTACACTTTGATCTTAGCCATGAGGCCGAGAAGCGATGACGAACGTTTGCACATCAAAATTAACCATAGATGCGTAGAATCCCAACCGCATATGGGATGCGACAGTGGTGCCACATCGTATCCAATCTTGAAACTATCAAATACATCATCAAATACATCATCAAATACATCATCCAATACATCATCCAATACATCATCCAATACATCATCCAATATATCATCCAATATATCATCCAATATATCATCCAATATATTATCCAATATATTATCCAATATATTATCCAATATATCATCCAATATATTATCCAATATATTATCCAATGTATTATCCAATATATCATCCAATGTATTATCCAATATATTATCCAATGTATTATCCAATATATCATCCAATATACCCATTAAATATACACTCCACTAAACAAGTATCGAAAACTAGTCACTTAGAATTCTTCATTGCAGAGAGACTAGACTATCTCCCTTAATAAGAAGTTCTACTGGTGCGACACTTTTTTTGACGGAGTGTATTATCCAATATATCAAATAGTTTACCCAATATATATTATCCAATAAATTTACTCAGTGGAATAACCAATATATTACCCAATTCAGGGTGTCCGGAGTCTTGCGCAAACTTAACCAATCGATAGAGAATCAAAAAGTGAGTGGACTGCACCCGGAAAACACATTTTTCGGAAATCCATAATAGCTGAGATCCAGCCCTTCAAATTGCCAAAAAAAGCCGTTCTTGCGGCATGACTTTTCTTTTCTTGTTGTTGTTTACCACAACGCGACAATAGAATTTTCCTCATTATTAAAGAAATATCTCAAGAAACTCGATGCGAAAAGTTTTTTTTTATGTGCTCTTGGCCTTGGATTCGGGTCCATTAGCCAGACGCGAAAAGTAATAATAATAATAATGATAATAGTCATCTTTATAAATAAATATTTGTAGAATCATACTTTTCACCCAGCAAAGCGATTCCGAACTGCAACCTCCTGCCGCTCATGTTGTGCGCCACCGTCCAGGCGTCCGCCCGCGGATCGTAGCTTTCGATCGTGATGGCCCCCTTGTTCTTGTCCATGCCGCCCACCACCAAGAGCCGCCCCAGGGTGGCCTTCCGGGGCCGCGTGCGTCCGCAGGACATCTGAAGGTGGCGCTCGGGCAGCAAGTGCCACTTCATGGCTTCCATTATCAGGCGCTGGCACTGGGTGTCGTCCTCTAGCACCGGCTCGACCTAAAAAACAAGTCTTTAGATCCGTCTTTTTCTTCACAAACCCTCAGCCTCAAACTTTGAAATTGGTTGGATTTGAGATACACAACTTATAAGCAAAGACGTTTCTTGAAGTAGATAATAATCATTGCAAACAAATCCCCGGCAAATCACAGCCAAATACCTCAACCTCTTTATAAATAATAATTTACATGGACCTGTATTTAAAATGGACTGCTGACCGCGGTACCATATCGGACAATAAATGACGCCATACGGGCGCTACCATGGTGGGTGATATAACAGAAGTTCTCAAAAGCCTACTACTACTCGTTCATAAGTAGAAGATTCGGTGAGCGATAAAATGCTTTACTTTCCCGGCCCCCACACCAACAGGGAAAGTATTGTAAACGTACAGAAAAACAGTTTTGAGATTTCGCCGAATATATTTATTTCGAGGTCCCCCAGGACGATTAAGATTGATTTCAGAATGATATCTGTCTGTCTGTGATCTTCCACGATAACTGCCGAATCGTTGATCGATTTGAAATTTGGTATGCGAACATGTTTTTTCTGTGGAGTAAGCCTATTAAGCCCAGTCTACAATATGGTCTTTAGTTGCAAGTTGCAAGTCGCAAGGTGGAAGTGAGGTTGGAATTGCAGTCGCTAGTCATAGTTATAGTTGGCTCTAGCCCAACTCTTGCGACTAGAGACTTGCAACTTGCAACTAAAGACCATATTGTAGACTAGGCTTTTTGTTTTTGGCTGTCGTCTCTCGAATAGAAGTGTCACTATCAAAAAACCGTATCTGTCATCTCTGTCAAATAATAAAAAATGTCAAAGTTCAAAACTTCACCACTGAATTATTGAAAATCCATCTTAGTCCAGTAAAATAAGGATTCAACTTGGAACAAATTAGGGGCAGGATGAAAAAAATATGGCGATGTAGAGAATGAAAAACTGAATAAGAAAAACCAAAGTTTCATTTCCAGTCATCCCGGGAACCATGGAAAAAAAATGGAGAAGATGGAAAAACATGCGCCGCGATCTTTCTTTTGAAACGGTGAGAGAACAGTGAGAGATGTGTGAAAACTGTCAGGGACAAAGTTGTAGGGAATTCAATAATCTACAAAAAAGTCCTTGGGGGCATATGTCTATCTTCTTCGGTTTAGCCGTTTATCGCAGTCAAAGTTGCGCGCCGGTCTAGTGAAGTGGAAAAACTGTCCGCGTGACCTTCCTTCTTGGATGCTGTGAGAACGACAAGAGATATCAAAAAATTGTAAGCGACAAAGTTGTGGAGAATTGAATGCTCCACTAGAAAACTTTCAAGGCCAATTATTATCTCTTCTAGTTTAGCCGTGAACCACGTTCGAAGTTGTGCGACAATCCTGTTGATAAAGTGGATCTTCTGGAAAACTTACAAATACCCTAGACTCGATGAAAAAACCATGACAATGTAGAGGATGAGGAACTCGATCTAAAAAACCAAAGTTTCATTTCACACCGTTTCGGGAAACCTGAGAAAAAAAAATAAAAACTTGAAAAATAGTGATTTGCACGCGCAGCTTCCGCATTGAATACTGAAATAAACGTAATAAATATGGAAAATATAAACAAACCAGCTTGTAGAGGATTAAATGATCTATAGAAAAGCCCGTGATGTCATGTATGCATCTTTGTCGACTTAGCTGCGGAGCGCTATCAAAGTTGGAGTACATGACTCGTGACGCGTCGCATATGTGGTGAAACTGGCACGACGTTGCGGTCATTGTTTAATAGGGCCTTGCACTGCCACTTTTACACACCGAGGGCGCCACGACCGTTGGGAGCTAATTTGACGATTTTGACGGCGTTGACGCTTAAGCGACCGACGTCCGTCATTTTATGTCTTGATTTGAAATTTGGATAACCTCTGTTTCTTGCTTAACGTCTCCAGTCACTGTCAGTTACTGGTCAAACTACTCAAACTCCCCTGTTTTTCGCGTCGTTACGGCCGCTTTATCAAAGTAGGCGCCCCCTACAGTAGTGGCGACCTCACGTTGAGTTTTTCAATTGCAAGGCCCCATAGATTATAAAACATGATCAAATGATTTGAAAAAATTGCGTGCTTTGTTTAACGTCTGGGTAGCTACTTATTGTTAGAATTATCATTGTAGTCATCATCATCGTCTTCCGAAACGAAAATGCAGGAAGCGCCAGAACAGGTGGCTCCACCGCAGTTGTGGAAAAACTTGGTACACTTGAGGTCAGCTTTTCTGCATCCACAAAGCTTCTCGCAGTTTTTCTAGCATCTGCAGGAAATCAGCCGTAGCAGATTTTCGAGAGCTACATTATCCTGGGTTCTAATAGGCATCAACAGAGAAATGTTTAATTTCCAACCTCATTATTCAGGTGGACCAGTTGTTTATTATCTCCGAGCTGTTGTTGAATGATCATTGTTCATCAGAAATCAGTTCTAACGTGAATCACGTTTTTCAAATAATATACATATTGTGTTACAAAATACGAGTACTTTCTCAGTTTTAAGCCTGAGTGTCACGATACTATTTTGATGCTATAAATATATGATTAGAAACGACAAATTCAGAAGTTCCCTAGCAACCTAGTCTCTCGTCCTAGATTTCTAGAATGAAAATATGACGACAATAGTAGGTATACAGTCACACTCACGACTTTAATTTTGCCAAACAAGAAACTTTATACATAACAAAACGTTCATCCGCGGAGTTACATTTCCAACAATAGTTGCCAGACGTTCAACAAAGCACGCAATTTTTTCGAATCATTCAATCATGTTTTATAATCAATTGAACAATGACCGCAACGTCGTGCCAGTTTGACCCCATATGCGACGCGTCACTAGTCATGTACCCCAACTTTGATAGCGTTCCGCAGCTAAATCGACAAAGATGCATACATGTCATCACGGCATTTTCTATAGATGACTTAATCCTCTACAATCTAGTTTGTATAGATTTTCTATATTTATTACGTTTATTTCAGTATTCAATGAGGAAGCTGGGAGTGCAAATCGCTATTTTCCAACTTTTTCTTTTTTTTCCTTGGATTTCCCGAAACGGTGTGGAATGAAACTTTGGTTTTTTGGATCCAGTTTTTCATCCTTTACATTGTCATAGTTTTTTAATCGAGTCTAGGGTTTTTGTAAGTTTTCCAGAAGAACCACTTTATCAACAGGATTGTCGCGCAACTTCGAACGTGGTTCACGGCTGAACTAGAAGAGATAATAATTAGCCTTGAAGATTTTCTAGCGGAGCATTCAATTCTCTACAACTTTGTCACTCACAATTTTTTGATATCTCTCATCGATCTCACAGCATCCAAGAATGAAGGTCATGCGGACAGTTTTTCCACTTCACTAGACCGGCGCGTAACTTTGACTGCGATAAACGGCTAAACTGAAGAAGTTAGACATATGCCCTCAGGGACTTTTTTGTAGATTATTGAAATCCCTACAGCTTTGTCCCTGACAGTTTTCACACATCTCTCACTGTTCTCTCACCGTTTCAAAAGAAAGATCGCGGGGCATGTTTTTCCATCTCCTCCATTTTTTTTCCATGGTTCCCGGAATGACTGGAAATGAAACTTTGGTTTTTCTTATTCAGTTTTTCATTCTCTACATCGCCATATTTTTTTCATCCTGTCCCTAATTTGTTCCAACTTTGGCCTAAAAATCGCCTCATTTTACTGGGCTATCTGATAAATTGGGACCAAAGGCAGGAAGCAACACAATAAAACAGTCAAATTATGTCTGCAGTTGCGGATTTTTCCACCATTTTTCAGTCGGGCGTTATGAGTTTTTAAAATTTCTCCTAGCCGTTGCCAGCCGAGTGGGCCTCTCACCCGTGTTTTGACCAGGACGACTGGCTTTTGATGCAGTATTCCACTCAAAAACTCATTCCTGCTCGGGGATCGATTTTTTCGGAAAATTCCAACTGATATCGAAAGTAGATTGGATTAGGCGTCGTGTGACCCATTTTCAAAATTGACACGGTTCCGGTTTTCCCACGGTAATTTTTTCAAAATAAAATTTGCATATTCCGTGAATACATCCTTTTCGTATCAAGGCCATCTTAGCGCAAGCGTCAGGAGGGTGGTACAAATTCTGACAGACGACAGTTAACGGCGAAACAACAGAAATTTTAGCTGTGTTTTGACACATATTTTTAAGGTTATGTCATTTCAGAACGCGATTTGCTTAGAAAAGCAGCTTCCTTATTAATCCTGCACTGCAGAAGGACCTTATATGGTAATTCCATGCTCTAATCGTCCTAACAAGCCCAACTGGAAAACAAATTGTCTACACATCTACTGTTCCAAATGTTCGTATCAATATTTAGGAAGGAGTCACACATATTACAAGGAGCGGCACATATTGGCATTTTGCTAGGTAATTGGCAGTTACCGCTAGAGACAACCAGATGTACCCAGGGTAGTGCAATCCTTCCATTTACATCTCTCGAGTGTTGTAAGTGTTCATATCATATCGCAGAGAAAGTCATTTGCAAAATCATCGCTTATGTTTTTACGTTTTGAAATTATATCGAATGTAAATAGTAATACATATAATGGTGGACTAATGGGTGGGTGAATCTATCAAATACATAAAAAAGTTTTGTACCTAACATCGCTATCAATCACTTCCAACAATTTTTTTTCCGATTTCCCGGGAATTTTTCGGTTGAAAATGTAAAACCCGCCTGGGTTTTCGAGACCGGACTTGAATGATGGAGCTTGAAGTGAAGCCTAATTTGACGATTTTTACAATAAGATGATTTGGAAAAAGATTTGAGTTTTCCCGAAAATTCAAATTTTCCAAAACACAATTTTCAATTTCCTGCAAAAGTATTTTCAATCATTCCCTCTATACTCAACTTCCCACCCGAAGGGACGTTTCGAAGAAAATTTTCCACAGGCTCTGTACTCAACACACTTCAGTTGAAGCTTTTTGGCACGTAACACCGTCCCCTCTATCAAACTGCCGAAACTTATGAACAAATCTAGGTCGTAAGTGCTGCAAGCAAACGAAAGGAACCGGCCCTGCCCCTGCAGCAAACGTGAAAATATCATTGTGACACCTAACACCCAACCAGATTTTTTCTTTCACTGCCATGTCATGCCGCCATCAGAAAAACGCCATTACAGCAAGACGACCAATATTAATTGTGGTAAGTGCGAGTCCGTAGTTATCACACGACCATGTCGACCTCTTACTGGAGTCATAGCAATGTACTCAATGTACGGTATCATCAGTCCAGTTCAAGTGCAGGTCCATGTAGGTCTATTATTTCACTTATTTTTGTGACACCTGTGTACAGATTACGAAAAGAGGCGCCAACCTGGTCCACTATGAATGCTGGCGACAGCAAGGGCAGCTTGACGTAAGCCAAGAGCCTCCCTGTAGAAGGTTTGCGCTCCACTGGATCGTGCCGGATCCAGCTGAGCAAGGCGTGGAAAATGTGCTCTTCGGAGCAGACATTCAGATCATCATTGGAGAGCAACTGGATCATTTGGTCGACAGTCAGCTGAAGGAACTCTTGGTTTTTGATCACCTGAAAATGGAATGTTCATTAAATAAATCCGTCAGTACCCAGCCTTTTGCCTTTCGGCAACAGGAAGGAAGACCTGATGTAGCTTTGAGTTTTTTTCAAGAGAATTCGCAATTTAAGAGAAGGTAGCTACGAACGAGAATATATTTCAGGTCTGTTTTTTGCAAATATTTATTATATACCGGGTGATCATTTGAAAACTATCCATCTGCAATAACTCCCGATTCCTAGTGAAAATGCCTTCGAGCAAAAACAGGTCGGTTTTTATATCAAGGGGGACATCTGAAACATACATTAGCGATTTTCTATCTTTAGCCCCCTTGCCCCCACCTACCCCAACTTTGAAATTTCAAATGACACTACCTATTTTGCGATACAATCAATTCAACAGAATCAAATTCTCTTTCTGAAAAAATATTTATAAAATTTTGAAACCTACCCCTCTTCCCCCGTAAATTCTCTGTGTCCAATTAAATATTCTTGACCTCTCAATTCTCTTCAATGCAGTCAATGCCATCCTGCACAGCATCGAAAGAGAAAATTTTCTATGGAAAAAGTGCCACCCAAATTCACCCCTTCGCTCCCCCCTCCTCACCTTAAAAATCTAAAATGACAATACCTACTTTGTGATACATCAAATTAAAGGGAATTGAATTGTCTCCCTGAACACAATTTTTTCGAGATTTTTAAAACCCCCGTTTTCCTACTAAAATACTCCAAATGTCCAGTTAAATGGGGGAGGAGTTGAAAACTTCAAAAAAATTGTTTTCAGAAAGAGAATTTAATTTCCTTCAATTTGATGTATCACAAAGTGGGTGGTATTTTGTTAAATTTTAAAGTTGAGGTGGGGGAGAGCAATGGGATCAATTTGGGTGGCACTTTTTCCACCGAAAATTATTTTCTTTAAAGCTATTCAGGATGATGCTGACTAAACTGAAGAGAATTGACGGGTCCGGAATATTGAAAGGGACACTCAGAGAATTTTTAAGGAGAAGAGGGGTAGAGTTGAAATTTTTGAAAATATCTTTTTCAAAAAGAGAATTTAATTTTCTTCAATTTGATATATCGCAAGGTACTTAGGTAGTGTCATTTGGAATTTTATTTTTGGGATGGGTGGGGGCGAGGGGGCTAAAGATAGAAATTTGCCAATGTATGTTTTAGATGTCCCCCTCGATATAAAAATCGACCTGTTTTTGCTCGAAGAATAATTGACTAGGAATCGGGAGGTATTGCAGGTGGATAGTTTTCAAATGATCACCTGGTATATTATATTTATACGCTAGGATAAAAATTGATGCTTACCTGCATAAAATTTTGACTGGTGTAAGCATTGGCTTCGAGCAATAAGCTGTCGCAGGCCTGGTGTTCCGCAAACACGGCGATTCCCAAGCAGTTGCTCGGGTGCAACTGGTGAACCAGAAAGCTCGAGCAGGCCTCGACCACTTTGTTCAGCTGCATCAGGCAAGCCGTCGACAGCAAAACTTCGACGTTGTCCTCGCGGATATCTATCGTCCCCGTGTAGCAATAATTCACGACGGCATGGAGAACGTCCCCGCTGACTTCCCCTATCGTCACTTCGTCCTCAGCCGATTCGCGCAGATTTCCAGTGAACATCGCTGAGAAATACTCACTGGCCGCCGCCAAAACAAGCCTGCAACTTCCGATTGTTGTGTACGAGCGCCACGCAAAATAGCCCAGGCAAAACAGGTTCTAACCCGGAATAATCAGAATTTGATGGGGAACAACCGAACAACATACTGAAAGTCCCCATCTGTATGAGGCTTGGCATTTATTCTGTGGGAGGTCGAAGGTACAAGAAGTTAGGTACCATTTTCAAAGTTGGTGCTCATTTGGTGATTTTTTCATTGAACATCATATTTTCAAGGTCAAGGAACCCAATGCAATAGTTCCCAAGAAGTGCAATGCACCAGTGGCGTACCAACCAGCTTCGAAGGGGCCGAGGTGCAATTTTTCACAAAGTCATATGGTAAACCGTGACTAACACCTTTTTTTGACACGTTTGGTAACATTTCCAACTAAATCGCACTCTCTGATTCCAAAAATTCCAAAAATAAGTATGAAATTTTGATAAAGACGTGTTTAAGGCTAAAGGGGACGATAAAATAGTGTGTTCTGAAACGCGAGATGGCGCGGAAACTATTAACATTCTCAAAATTCACTCAACACACCGATTTTGAAAATTCAAACGTTATTATTTTCAGAATATATAAATTATTTGATGCGGTAGTGGAAAATTTAAATTTTTGTATTTTTCGGAAATTTTTTTCGTTTTTCTCAATTTTTCATATTTTTTTTTGAAAATCTAAGGTAGTCATTTTATTATATGGTGAATATTGCATAATAACCTTTTTCTAAAATTCAAATATCATGAAAAGTATCGACCGAAATCAATTTTGAATATTTCCCTTTGAAGTTCACCGCGTGCCGCCACCTGCAAGAGCGAGCGGTTTCCGTCCGGTATCATCATACAATATTTATAGCCCGCGAGGAATAAGACTTCTGTCGTAATTGCACAGTTAATGCCTGGACTGTATTTCCAGTCCCGTAGAAAATCCGAACAGTGTAACAAGCAACTACCTAGCACAGCATAGCAAGCAATACCTAAATATTGAAGGAAACTGCAGCTCACAAAATGACTAAAACTAATTTTTGTTAAAATCAATTTCTTGAAACATTCGAAAATTGAAAAAAAAAGTTCACCCATATACCAACGGTACACCCTGGTGCAAGTACAAGCACCTTATCCCAGCAGTCTGTCGCCCATTGGAAGTAGCTAATTTCAATCGTTGATTTTAATGAAAATTCAGAACAGGCATTGAACCCAGTAACTGGAAGCTATGGGAAGATACAGGGTGGCCGATCCCAGCGTAATTATCCCATAACGGTCTTACCGTTCAAGATAGAAAAAAAAGATGAAATAGTGCGATTCTGCCCATGGATAACTTGCGGAATCGCCAGACGGGCTTCTTCCTCATCAGAATGGTACTATCATCAAGGTGAAATGTCCTAAGTCGGCGAAAAAAAAGACTATACAGGAAGCTATACAGACCAATCAACAATTTCGTTTGGAGAGAAATTCTCAGCTTAAACTGACACACAATCACTATTTTCATTTTCAAGTACAAGGACATATTGGACTGACAAAATAAAATCAAAATTGACTGACTTAGTGACTTCTATATCAAAATTTTACTGCCTGAGATCATCGATCTGCGAGCTTGTAGGAGCATGCCCAATCGAGAAAGTTGAAATGCCATGACTTTTCCGCATCAACGGTTGTACTACGATACGTAATACGAATTTTATACTTTAAACGAATGCATTCTAGGGTGCATTCTAATGGAACGATTTCAACAAAAATCAAATGAACCGAAGTCATTCACGAAGATAACCACACAGACAGCCAGGCACACAAACAAACAGACAGATATCCACACAGGAGTCAAACGGACGGACGGGCGGACAGACAGACAGACTTCAGACGGAGTAGGATTCTCCTTCTTGAGTACTGTTTTTTGCGCGATCAACGTGGTTTTGAGCTCTTTGCAGTTTTGTTATTTATTTCCAGTGTATAAAGTTTTAAATAAAGTGCAGCCTTTTGTTTTGCAATGTTTGTCCCTTTATTTTATAATTAGATATAAGTATCTTGGAGTATCAGTAGATTGTAGATCTAGACCTCGATCTAGATAGTGTGATCACGTGAGAGAAATAATCAACTTGAAAAAAAAAATACAATCCACGTTTCCCGAAAGGTTTCTGCGCATACCTGTGAAAGTAGGACGTTGCCATATCTATATCACGACAACAAGTTGACAACACTGTAATACGGTGTGCGTGTGTAACGTCACGCAAATTTCAGCTGACAGCGCTTGACGTCGATTTGACGTTTCGACAGATCTAGCCAAATAACGCTCTTGTTTCGTCGATCGCCTTGCAGCTCGTTGTGTTTCGTATCACCTGAATCTTTTTTGCGTCTTTCTCCATACGGCACGTCGTAACATTTCATTCTGAACAATATTAAACGTTGAATGGTTAGGAGGTTATGTTTGTTGTTTGTTTACATTTCGATTATTGATTGACAGTTGCCATTGACAGTGACACTTCGTGCGTCAAAATTGAAATTACCGCGCTCTGCAGGTATGCGTTCTCATGTATGCGCTGAAGTGATGTATGTGATGGTAAACGTGGATTGCAAAAATCGTAGCAACGAAATATATCGGCGAATACCACTATGTCACAAATCTTTACTTCTGCTATTTACATCGCCTATTTCTAAAACATCATAACACCATGTGTGCAGAATAAGATCACTACCTATATCGTGAATGACTTATCGCGGAGAACAGCTGTAGCTAGTAGCTGTAGCTGCAACGGGCGGCAAATAAAAAAGAGAGAATTTCAAAATGTGTTTCGGAGGGCACCAAGTGTGCTACAGAAATTCTAAAAACGGATTGATGTTCGATATTTTCAGTACTTCAAAATGACTACCTGCGATTTTTAAAGAAATTTAAATTAATTTTGTAAAATTGAAGGAAAAAATTAATTTTTTTTTTTTGACTAGTGCATCAAATAGAATTGAAATTTGAGTATAACCCTCTTTCTAAATCTAAAATCGGACTGATAGTTTTCCCAAAATCATTTTATTACATTTAATGTATTTTCTCTCTGTCGGCACAACTCAATTTCAGTCCCCTTTAGCCTTAAACCGGTTTTATCAGAAAAAAAAGGTATATTATATATCAAGGTTGAGAAAGTATTATTATAGCTGAAGTGCCAGAAGCTATAATAATTTTCTCGACCGTGGTTTATACAGGGTCCTGCAACAGTGCGTCGGGCTGTCCTAGCGCCCTTACCTTGCAAAATAGAGAAAAAGGTGTGATACAAAAAAAATTGATTTAAAAAGTTCTACCTCGTGAAATTATTTTCAACTATACAGGGTGTTCAATTTTTGCGCTTCAACAAAAACAAAGATTTTTTTAAATGAAATGCCCCACGTCTGATTTCATTTTCTTGTTCAGCTATTCAAGCTCTATTACAAGTGTAATTTTGTTTTTCCAATTTGTGGCAGTGCAACCAACTGAAAATTGAAAATCGAAATTTTTTGTAATTCCAAGGTTCACTTTGAAAAATCGTAGAGGCCTCGTTTTTTTTTTTGGGATTGAAGAATGGAACTTGGCATACCGGTGGTCAAACAGAAGCTGAATAACTTTATGACAAAAAACTCGAGGTTCAATCATACAGGGTGTGCAAATTTTTTTTTCGAACTTCGCAAATCTTAAAATGCCATCAGTCTTTTTTCCCAAATGGATGCCCCCTATTTTCTCTCACCATTCGATAGTTTTTTCTTCTTCTTTCATTTTTACAAGGGATACTCTACCCCTAAATTCCATAATTTCAGAGATAATCGATAATTTTGATAAAAATTGTCTTTTATTAGGATTTTTTGTGTCCTTAGTAGGTCCTGATACAGAGAATCATATGTCAAAATGAAACCATCTTTTGATTTGACGGTTTGAAGGTTTTTGAAGTCAAGAAAACCACTTTACTAAGCTCAATTTGAATTTTCTCTGTTCCATCGGGCAACAAAATTTTTTTTAAAGTATTTTCTTCAGATTGTAATTTAGTGCAGCTATTCAATAAAAAAACTTGTTCTTGGCATCAAACCAAACAAAATGTGTCAATCAGACATTTGTTGATGATCACCATGGCCTGCCCGGGGTGAAAAATTTTAATAAACAGCAATTTTTATCAAAATTATCGATTATCTCAAAAATTATCAAATTTAGAGGGGGGGGTACCCCGGTAAAAATGAAAGAGGAGAAAAAAGCTATCGAATGATGAAATAAAATAGGGGGCATTCCATTTGAAAAAAAAATGACTTGACATTTTGAAATTTGCGAAGTTCGAAAAAAAATTCTGAACACCCGATCACTGAATCTGGAGTTTTTTGTCATGAAATTATTAACCTCTTATTCGACTATTGTTGTGCCAAATTTCATTTTTTGATTGCAAACAACGAGGCTCCTACGATTTTTCAAAACGATCCTTGAAATTACAAAAAAAATAAATTTTTCATTTTTAGCTGGTAGCACTGCCATAAATTGGAAAAACAAAAATACGCTTATAATAGCTTGAAAAGCTGAATAAGAAATTGAAATCAAAAGTGGGGCATTTCATTCAAAAAAATCTTTGTTTTTGTTATAGCCCAAAAATGAAACACCCTGTATAGTTGAAAATAATTTCACTGGTTAGAACTTTTCAAATCAATAATTTTATGTATTACACCTTTGTCTCTATCTTGTAAGGGAAGGGTGCTAGGAAAGCCCGACGCACTGTTGCAGGACCCTGTATAGATTTTTTTCACTACTTCAAAATAACCATTCTAGTTGAGGAACAGGTTAATAATGATGTACTTCGCGGCTAGTATTGAAAAAAAAAATTACCCTCAAATTTGATGTTTTATAGCTCTAGTTCGATCACTGTCCAGTGTATTCCTAACTATGAATTTGATTTAGACAGTTAGTTTGGGCCTTTTCCCACACAAATATCATTTTTAGATTTCTTTTCCTATTTCCCAATCATGTTTTTTTTTTCTGATGAAACCGGTTTAAACACGTCTCTATCAGAATTTCACACCTATTTGTGGAATCAGAATGTGCGACTTGATTAGCAATGATACCAAACATGTCAAAAAAGGTGTTAGTCACGGCACAGAATAATAATACAGAAGCGACACTGACCACAAAAATCAGTTTCATCTAGTTGCCTACACCGAATTTAGTATTTCCATCAACTTCAAAATGATAGGTAATCTTGACGTTTTCTGTCAGTGCCAAATTCGACTAGGTTTTGAACAACAAAAAATGAGTGCGGTACGGGACTTTTCTTGTGCGGTACGTGGATGTGTGGATAATTCGTCCCCCAAAGAGACACCTTTTTCAAGTTCCCAAAGGAAGCGGAAAGGTGTGATATATACCTAATTTCCAAGAAAGTGAAGGAAGAAAGTGAATAAAGGTAGGTAGCTGTTTTGTTCAGCAAAATTGTCTTATCCACCCACTTCTACATAATATATTATCTTATTCTTCAGAGCGACTATATGGCTAGAAGCTCGGCTAGAAGCTTGCAGCCGCGAAGACTTGACGAATAAGATTGGAGCGTCCCTTCGGGAAAATCAAAACACGTGCGGCTCGAGGTGCGGCTCATTTTTGTGATATGTACTTACTGTTTTCAAATGATTAAAAGAACAGGCTTTGTTCCAATTATGTCCCTACATTATTCCCGCATGCGCCAAAAAGGAATCACCAGGATTCCAATGGAAAGGATGGTGAATCTGCCGCTATCTGACTATAGATTCCACTGACGGAAGACTTTCTCACCAAATATCAAGTAGGTAGTTGGTGTATTTTTCTCTGGAACATTTCAAATCTCTTGACAGGAATACTAGTCCCGAAACACCTGGCAGTTCCAAGGTCATAGAATCTGGTCATAGCAACAACAATGCTACAACAATAGAGTGTCGCTTCTGGTTTGATATTCTGTGGTCACGGTTTACCATACGAATTCATGAAAAATCGCATCTCGGCCCCTTCGAAGCTGTCTGGTACGCCACTGGTGCATTACACACTTTTTGGGAACTATTACATTGGGTTCCTTGACCTTGAAGATATGAAGTCCAATGAAAAAATCACCAAAAGAGCACCAACTTTGAAAATGGTAACTTCTTGTACCTTCAACCTTCCACTCTTCCACAGAATAAATGCCAAGCCTCAGACAGATGGAGACTTTTAGTATGTTGTTCCCCATCAAATTCTGAAGGGATCCTTAAATTTTCAGATTTTCCTCAATTTATTCTGGGTTTCATCAAAATTTTGCATTCCTTTCCTCGAGCCTTTCCTGGGTTAAAAATCAAAACTCACTTGTGAGCCTGGACTTTCTTGCTGTCCTTTCCGGCGACCAAAGTGATGTCGCACAGCTTGCCCGCTTGCAAGTACGTCTGCATGCAGGACAGGCTCTGGTCCGCGTGGCCTTCGCAGCGGAACGGCTCGTCCCTCGAGGCCGCGGATCCAGCTGAAAACAGCGAGAGACGGCTGAAGTCGCGGGTGATGCTCTCCGGGCCCCCATTTATGCTGCTGCCGCTGGTCGAGATCGAATCTTTAGTGGGGCTGCTGGCGCTACCTGACAGAGACATGGCAAACGTCTATCACATTCATTAACACTAACAAAAACACGATTATACGAATATTATCACAGATGACTGGAATGAACTTTTTGCACTGACAGTAAACATAACCTCTCTATTGTTCTGGAAATGTCATTGACCTGACGTCAAAAAAAAAAAATGCGGAAAGTGAATGGAATTACAACGGCATTGTTTGGATTACGATGCTAATACCCCTGATGGTCAATCTTGCATTTGAATACCTGATTAGTAATTGGGCTATAAAAGCAAAAATTATAATAACAATGAAAATTCAAATCGTTAGAGCTTTTGATTTCGACGTTGGCACGCCTGATGTCTTTGTTGTGGAAATCTTGTGGGAAGCCAAAGCAAGTCGAAAATTGGACGTAACAAATCAAATTTGAAAAAAATTAACGCTGCAATTTTGAATAGACTCAGCTCGGGCTTCGACGCTCTCCATTCGCAGCTTTTTTCAAATTTCTGGTGCGAGTTTGAGGCCGCCCTGCTTGTCAAACTTGAGCTGTCAATGTCAAATGCTGATGACGAAGCAGCAGGACTGTCGAGAAGTTCGTAAACAATCAATAAATAATATTTTGATCTTTTCACCTTCTTCACGGATCAAATTCGAACGAAAATGAGCAGCGATTCGTCGTTCGACAGCGACGACTACGAATTCGTGGCGTCGGCCGGAACAACGTAAGCTCAAATTATCTACATCAATTATTTTTGGAATTAATTTCAAAATGGTGGTTTACCTACACAGCTCAAACTTGGCTTCTCTGTTTGGAGCTGCCATGACCATTCCCGAGGATGTTTCGTTGAGCTACAAAGCCCCCGTGCAGCCTGTCATGGCCAAGCCTAAGCCTCTTGCCAAGGCGGAGCCCAAGCCTCCTGCCAAGGCCGAGCCCAAGCCTCCTGCCAAGGCCGAGCCCAAGCCTCCTGTCAAGGCCGAGCCCAAGCCTTCCTCCAAGGCCGAGCCTAATCCTCCTGCCAAGGCCGAGCCCAAGCCTCCTGCCAAGGCCGAGCCTAAGCCTTCTGCCAAGGCCGAGCCCAAGTCTTCTGCCAAGGCCGAGCCCAAGTCTTCTGCCAAGGTTGAGCCTAAGCTTCCTGTCAAGGCCCAGCCTAAGAAGCCTGCCAAGGTCAAGAAGCTACCTAAACGGCCTTGTTGGCTGCATGAGAACGATCGGTCCTTTGAACCAGTTGAGCCAGAACTGCTCTTCGCCGCCACAGGTCGTGTTCTCACCAGGTAAGTAACATGCTATTGAAAAAAAAAAATCAGGGCTGGCTTTGATGTCGAAAAATTCAGTCATTCAGCCAATCCAGTCAATGAATGTTTTGTTCCCAAAGCCAGCTCTGTGTGTTTTGTTGTTGTTGTTGTTGTTGTTGTTGTTGTTGTTGTTGTTGTTGTTGTTGTTGTTGTTGTTGTTGTTGTTGTTGTTGTTGTTGTTGTTGTTGTTGTTGTTGTTGTTGTTGTTGTTGTTGTTGTTGTTGTTGTTGTTGTTGTTGTTGTTGTTGTTGTTGTTGTTGTTGTTGTTGTTGTTGTTGTTGTTGTTGTTGTTGTTGTTGTTGTTGTTGTTGTTGTTGTTGTTGTTGTTGTTGTTGTTGTTGTTGTTGTTGTTGTTGTTGTTGTTGTTGTTGTTGTTGTTGTTGTTGTTGTTGTTGTTGTTGTTGTTGTTGTTGTTGTTGTTGTTGTTGTTGTTGTTGTTGTTGTTGTTGTTGTTGTTGTTGTTGTTGTTGTTGTTGTTGTTGTTGTTGTTGTTGTTGTTGTTGTTGTTGTTGTTGTTGTTGTTGTTGTTGTTGTTGTTGTTGTTGTTGTTGTTGTTGTTGTTGTTGTTGTTGTTGTTGTTGTTGTTGTTGTTGTTGTTGTTGTTGTTGTTGTTGTTGTTGTTGTTGTTGTTGTTGTTGTTGTTGTTGTTGTTGTTGTTGTTGTTGTTGTTGTTGTTGTTGTTGTTGTTGTTGTTGTTGTTGTTGTTGATCACACCCATTCAGAAGCCATCTTACTGTGAACTGTATCAGTCTTCTTGGGTACTTATCACTAAAAATACAGGGCGTTCCACTTTTTTTGTCAGTATTTTCGAGATGGTAGAGTATCAAAAAATTAGTACTTTCGCAAAAAAAAAGTGAAAAATTAAAAATCACAAATTTTACAAATGTGACAGAAGTTAGTATGACCAGCTTGTAGGTATGCAACAACTTGCTTTGTGTACCAAATTTGGTCAAAATCCAGTTATTAAATTTGCAGTTACATAATATACAGGTGGTAAAAGCGCCTTTTTACCATTTTTTGGGAAAGTGCGCTAAAAATTTTAGCGGCCTTGCTTTTCAAAACTAAGATATGATATGAGACTGGACATGGTAATAGCTGTGGTAATAGTCAAGTCAAATACCAATATTCCAATGTCAGACAGTTGCGAAAAAATCATACTTTATAATTTCCAAATCATAACTCATTTTTTTTCATTTTTTCATAAGTTTTGGCGTGAGAACTTTTTGTTCAGCAGAATTAGAAGTACACAATATCAGAAATTCAGCCAAATTAACCGAGGAAAATTGGAAAATCGGCACCCCAACATTAGGGGTGGAAAATAATTTTCATGTCAAAATTCATAATTTCATAAATCACAGAAACCATCTGCATGGTTTTTGAGAGTAATCTCGAGTTTTGTGATGGTAGATAGGGGATGGGGGTGGAGGAGGGGGTTGATATTTTTCTTTCAAGTAAATACATTTAGCATGAAACACAACTTGAAGAGAAACCAAATAGAAAGCTTCTATTTACGCCAGAATATCATTTTTTAAGCCGTCCAAACCTCCAACTTCAACCCCCTGTGAGTAAAAAACTGTCCATTATTTGAGTTTGGGGTTCACGGTATTTGATTAGTATCTCATGAGCTACAATATATCAAAAATTCAGAGAATTTAACTGGGAGCCATTTTCCATAAGAATCGTGCGGGGTCCTCTCAATATGGCGGCCAAAATAGCGTCAGAATCATGAAATTTGGCCTGATCACAATGATCATACTATAGACAAGGGTAAGTTCCAAGTTTCATGAAAATCGTTCCACTAATAAGAGATTTCAGTATGGCGGCCAAGATAGCGGCAGAGCATCATTTGTCCAAAATCGGATGTATTTTGATAAAGTTTACATCGCCTGTGAATTTCACTCAAATCGGACCACTTTCAGAGACATTCAAAATGGCAGACCAAAGATGGCGGCCAAATGACGAATATCATTGTTCAACTTTATATGGTGGACACGTACGCATTTCATTGGCGTTTGCATCACATCGATATCTCTTTTCGTTAAGGCATAATTCTCCTAGTTCTATCACTTCGAAACATGTTCAATAGTGAGAATACAAGATGGCGGCGGGGCATCAATTGTCAAAAATTGGATGTATCCTGATAAAGTTCACATCGCCTGCAAATTTCACTCAAATCAGACCACTTTCAGAGAAATTCAAAATGGCGGATCAAAGATGACAGCCAAATGACAAAAATCATTGGTCAACTTTATATGGTGAACACGTACGCATTTCATTGGCGTTTGTAGCGCATCGATATCTCTTTTCGTTGAGGCATAATGCTCCTAGTTCTATCACTTCGAAACATGTTCAATATGAATACAAGATGGCGGCGGGGCATCAATTGTCGAAAATTTGATAGATCTTGATGTGGTTTACATTGCCTGCAAACTTCATTTCAATCTGATTACTTTTAGAGAAATTCAAAATGGCTGATAAAGATGGCGGCAGAATAACAAAAAACCAAAAGTCAACTTGACATCCTGGACATATGTACTATTGATCAGCGTTTACACCACATCGATATCTTTCTTCTCTGAGGAGTTATCCCGGGTACGGACAGACGGACGGACGGACGGACGAAGTGAAGCTAAAAGCGCCTTTTTCCCATTTTTTTTGGGAAAGTGCGCTAAAAATGTTTCTCTTTAGTCTCTGTCAACAAGTTAACTAAAATCTCATCAGGCAACGAAACGATAAGAAGGGGACAAAGCTTCACCCTCACCCTTCAGCCCCCCCCCCCCATGTCTCCAAAAATAAAAACCCTACATTTCTTTGATATTACTTTCTCAGACACATTTGCTCATATATATTTATTGTAAACAATAACGTCCTACCATTATAATAAATGGTCTGTAAATACAAGGAATACTTAACAATAAACAATAAAGAACATTACAAACTTAAAAAGTAAATTAATATTGTGTGTTTATGTAGATATTGTATAAAAATATTTAGTAGATTAAACACTGAATTCCAGTAGGTAGGTAGATACAAAGTTTTTTATCTAGTATAGTTAGTGTATAAGTGATGTTTCAAAATTAAAACGGAATATTTCAATGTCTCTATATGCTTTATAAATTGCTTTGAACTTTGGGGCGCGAGTTCTGGGACATCCCCTGTATTGACGTGGACGTCATTCAAATAAAATATACACGTTGTTTCCATTGATGTAGTTTATTTTCGAAGCTATACATATTTAGCGGCAGTACGAAAGAAAATGGAATGAAAATGCCCACTAACAATTTTCAGTAATAGTAATTATTAAAGAGTAATGATAATTTTTGTCGTTGCAGCCCCGACGAAAACACCCCATGGACGAATCACGGCAAGGCCGGCATAGCCATAATAGCGAATATTCAGGATTCAACTCAGTTAATTCTCTACCGTACCCAGACCGACCTGATCCTGCAAGCTGATCTGAAAACGCTCTGTATAAAGACCTCGGAGTATGATCGTTATACATTTGTCACAAACGGCTTGAACTTCGTGTTGTATTGCTACGAGCACTATGATTTCGAAGATGCCATTAAAGAGGCTGGCTGTAAATTTATGGAATTACGCGAAAGCAGATTGAAGCGTCGAAGGAGACTTGCGGAAGAAGCAGCAAAAGAGGAAGCGGAAGCGAAGGCTGAAGCTGCAGCCGAAGCTGAAGCCGAAGGTGAGGCTGAGCCTGAGCCGACGAAAGTCGAAGCCGAACCCTCCCCCGAAGCAGGGCCGAGCGAAGCGGCCGCGTTGAAGCAGAGCCTCGACGGTTTGCACGCCAAAGTCGACGTCCTGCTGGCGTCCGAGAGGGACCCCTGCAAAGACTGCACAATGTGCAGGTTCGTCCACGAATACGAACGACAGCTGGACGGTAACGACGCCGAACTGGACTTCCGAACGTTCATTTACCGCATAATGCACAAAGAATTGTGGCAGAACGAGATGTTGACCAGGGAAAAGTACGAACTGAAATCCGACGGGAAAGGCTGGAAACTGTTGGACAAGATTTTAAAAAGAGCCCTCACAAAGTTCATACAGGAACAAGTCGACATCGCACAGAGAAAGGAATGCTATGGTGGTGCTGCTATCAGCGGTAAAATACTATGAGGTAAAAACACCAAGATGTACAACGTGTACTCAACACGTTTCAACCCGGAGAAAAGACTCGTAGCAAGGTGATGTTACGTACACTCAAGGCGTTATTCGCATTCACTGAAGTTCATGAAAATTATGTGCGTCATCCACATCTGATCCTGAAGCTCGTTATAACGAGGAAATAGTATTATCATTAAGGTAGTGTAATTGGCGATTAAAACAAAACTATTTGGGGTTGTCCGCTGTCAAGTTGGTGTCTCGTTCTCAGTTCCACCAAGCGCTTGAATTTAATCAGCTTGATGAATTTCAACTCGCGGGATTGGGTATAATTTTGAGCGTAGAGCGAGTCAGAATTTATCATAATGAGTAGAGCTTGACGGAACTGAGAGTAAGTGATACTGTCTATAGCGTTCTTCCAATGGTTTTTATTGTTTATTAATTAAATTAGGATCTGAATTCAGGGAGGCACTTCCGCTCATTCTTCAAGTACTGCTTCACTTCAGGTGGCCAGAATATTGGTCAGATGACACAGTTTTCTTTCAGTTCCAGTAACCTTATTCTCTGGAAGAAAATTACCATTCAGGTCTCTTTTGAAAACTACAAAAATGGTGATCAACTTAACGAGCTCAAATTTTGAATTTTTGAAAAAAAAAATGAATTTTGAAGAAAAATGATAAATTTTTTAAAATTAATTTTCAAAAATTTCAAATTTGAGCTCGTCAAGTTCAAGACCATTTTTGTAGCTTTCAAAAGAGACTGGAATGGTGATTTTCTTCTAGAGAATAAGGTCACTGGAACTGAAGGAAAACCGTGTTATTTGACCAATATTCCGGCCACCTTAAGCTTTCACTTCATAATATTTAGCAATTCTTGCCAAAAGCAGCGCACTGGCTGTTTTGACCCGCGGATTTAGGGATGGATCTGGCCAAACAGGTATGAAGGGAAACAGGAAACTGGCTGGGAACGCCGTAAAAATCGCGGTTCAAAACCTTGCTTGTAACCGCTCCTTGACGCCTTGCCAACAAGGATTGTTGAAATAAAGCCAACTTCACTTTAACTGATCAGAAATAAACAGCTTCACGTCAAGTATCTCATCAGTGTCCTCCCACCTCTAGTTTTACTACTAGGATTAGGCTTGTGTTCACATTCAATTAAAACAATTTAGTACCTAAATTTATATCACAACATGCATTTTATTAAAATTTATAATAATAATTGTAGCAACGTATAAAAAAAAATCGAGTTATTTACAACAATAAAAATGGTATACCAAAAAAAGAGCTAGTTTACAATTCTACCGCTTCACAGTTCGATATGTTTCTGCATGATCCTGGTTTCCAAATCCAGATGTATCTTCTCGACCTTCCTCGAGTGCTTCTTGATGGCGTCCTCCATCATCATCTGGCCGTTGGTCTTGCCGCCGGCGATGTCCATCTTTTTCCTGTGCATGTCCTCGCTGAGCGCCGCCTCGGCCTGCAGATGGCGCAGCTTGAGCAGCCGGTTCTCGTAGTGCAGCAGCTCGACCTTGAGCGATTCGAGCTCGGCCGGCGTGAAGCTGCTCTCGAGCGCGATCTTCCACAGGCCCTGCACTTTGGGCTCGACGAACTCGCGGGCGTTGGGGCCCTTGGCCGCCAGCGTGCCCAGGCGATCGTAGCCGTCCCTCAGGTCCTTGTGGTGCTCCCGCAGCATGTTCACCTTGTCCAGGTAGTCCTTCTTTGGCTCCCGCTGCTGCTGCTCCTCGAGCGTCTCGATCGCGTTGAACCGGTCCAATTTGTCGTCGACCGAGTCTGAAAGTCCCACGCAACGTTAGTTGTTATTGTAAACAAAATTGTTTTTGATATAGTGATCAATCATGTCGTTAACGCGTAATTTGCTGCCGAAGAAAACGAACTGGAACAACAGAATAGGCCATTCAAATATTCCACTATACAGTAAATACGTGTAGATCTTCATTCCTGTCAAATTGTAAAGGTGTAGCAATGCGGATACCAGATCGCTCAGACTTACTCTATTTATCTTACCCGGGTGTACCCTATGTACATTATTACATGTTTGGTAATTTTAACTAGTCCTGATGCCTTCCTACGCGAACTATAATAGCTAAATCCAATCAATGGTCTATTATTCCAATGAGAGAGAAATGAGTTAGAAGCCCAGACAAATGGCCTTGTTTTAAATTTTGAATTTTTGTACCGTTCAGTGATCTGGTGTAATATGCGATGAGTCAGCCAGGCCTACGTGACGGAGAGCCATATCAACTTCGCGAAATAAGAAAGATTGGGTAACGTCTAGCTCGTCGTTTATTCATTTTAAAAATGACGTAGTTAACCACCCCTTCAACGGAGAAAGTCTATGGTAAACGAGTTAAAGAGCCTTAGTTGGGACCTAGTTAAAAAATGGTCCTTCGATCCAGTTTTCTGCTTATATTAGGTACGCCAATCATCAGAGATATTCAATTAAGTTTCATTAAAAATCAAGGCTATAAAATTGTCTACAAGAATTGTTTCATACCGATTTTTTTCTCGTATCTGTTGATATTAATTAAATTAAATTAACAAACAAAAAATCCAAAAATAAGCGATTTTTTGCCTATGGCTAGAGATATTGTCTTCAAAATACGTGAAGATCTTGGCAGTCTACATCAAAGCTAAACGTGACAGTTGAGATAAAAAAAAAAATTGCGAAAATATTTTTTTTTACATCAAGCAAAAATTTGGTTTTCGAGTTTGACATTTCCAACAGGACGGAGTAAAGGTTTCAATTGAACATCACTCAGTTTTGATATTTACATATTGTTAGACAAGATTTCATCAGTATTGTGTGCCTTGGAGCGGCGGTGGCCGAGTGGTCTGGGTGTTGGCACGTCAAGCCAGTTGTGACACACCGCGCGGGTTCGAATCCCGCCTCGTCCATGGATATTTTGTGTCGTCCAAAAATTGTTCCGACCTTACTATGCCATATCTGCACCTGTCTGACTACAGCAGTTACAGAAGAAATTGATTTCTGACTACAGAGTTGAGTGCCATCAGAGTACTGAGGCCTCACATAGCTAACAGTAGGCAATTCAAATAATAGAAACCTGTACCAAAAACTCACTGAATGTCCCGTTGACGCTAATAACCTCGTAGTTGATGCGTCGTAAAACATTCAACAACAAAAAAAAGTATTGTGCCTTCCCGAGCTTCTGGAATGCTCGATATGAATTAAACTAAAAGAATAATAGCCGAGTCCAAAAAGTGTTGTCGATTGGTTCTGAAGGAAACATTTCGAAACAAAAGACATCAGCAAAGGATATACAGGAGGTCCAAAGGTTATTCAACTGTATATGAGCCCAATATTGATGTGCCTTATCCAAAATAGTACAAAAGAATCAATCAAAATGTTGAAATCCACCCTGTATAACAAAAAGTAACGATACAAAATGGAAGTGGTAAAGCATACCTGGTGCCAAAAATACAGCCTTTACATTGCTGAAAAAAAGAACAAAATTAATTGATTCATTTGAAAGTTATTAGTCCTCAAACTTGACTTTACAAATTTCAGCCAGTCAAATAGGGAAAAGTAGAAAGAAGTAACTGTCGGAGTTTCAAAAATTTGACAGGGATGTTCGCTGAGGTATACTTATAAACATACTAAAAGTCCCTGCCTCTACCTGTTGCGCTCGCCATCTTGGAAAAATGGTCCTTCGATCAAGTTTATTACCATTTTTCCAAGATGGCGCCTCGAGCACAACAGGTAGAGGCGGGGACTTTCAGTATGTTTATAAGTATACCTTAGCGAACATCCCTGTCAAATTTCTGAAACTCCGACAGTTACTTCTCTCTACTTTTACCCATTTGACTGGCTGAAATTTGTAAAGTCAAGCTCGAGGACTAATAACTTTCAAATAAATCAATTAATCTTGTTTTTTTTTTCAGAAATGTAAAGGCTGTCTTTTTGGCATCAGGTATGCTTCACTACTTCCATTTTGTATCGTTACTTTTTGTTATACAGGGTATATTTCAACATTTTGATTGATTCTTTTGTACTATTTTGGATAAGGTACATCAATATGGGGCTCATATACAGTTGAATAACCTTTGGACCTCCTGTATATCCTTTGCTGATGTCTTTTGTTTTGAAATGTTTGGTTCAGAACCAATCGACAACACTTTTGGACTTAGCTATTATTCTTTTAGTTTAATTCATATCGAGCATTCCAGAAGCTCGTGAAGGCACAATACTGATGAAATCTTGTCTTACAATATGTAAATATCAAAACTGATCGATGTTCGATTGAAACCTTTACTCCGCCCTGTTGGAAATGTCCAACCCGAAAACCAAGCTTTTGCTTAATTAAAAAAAAAAAAATATGTTCGCAATTTTTTTTTGTATCTCAATTGTCACGTTTAGCTTTGATGTAGACTGCCAACATCTTCACAAATTTTGAAGACATTATCTCTAGCCATAGGCAAAAAAAATCGCTAATTTTTAAGTTTTTTTTTGGTTGAGTTAATTTTATCATTATCAACAGATACGAGAAAAAAATCGGTATGAAACAATTTTTGTAGACAATTCTATAGCCTTGATTTTTTATGAAACTTAATTGAATATCTCTGATGATTAGCGGAATATAAGCAAAAAACTGGATCGAAGGACCATTTTTCCAAGATGGCGGCTCGAGCTCAATAGGTAGAGTTGGGGACTTTTAGTATGTTTAACAGTACACCTTACCGGACATTGCTGTCAAATTTCCAAAACTCCAACAGTTTTTTCCCTCAAACGGAAAAATTTGTTCTAATTTGACTGGCCTATTAAAATAACTACCCCTTTAACGGAGAAAGTCTATGGTATACGAGTTGAATAGCCCCTTCGAATGTCGAACTCAATGACAGATGTCATCAGTCTTCGTAAGAGACACATAAATAAGAGAACGCTACTACCCTTAAAAAGCTAAAACTCCCAAGTACGCTCTGAACATCCCCTCTGTCCTTCTGATTCGAACCTAGAAAGAAACAAGATGTTAAGTGATTAGGGTTCTACCGTCTTGGGCAAAAAATTGCAATATGGCGGCCAAAATATCGACAGAATCATGAAATTCGGCTTGAAAATCAAAATGATCGTACTAGACAAGGGTAAGTTCCAAGTTTCATGAAAATCGTTCCACTAACAAGAGATTTCAATATGGCAGCCAAGATGACGGCAGAATTATGAAACTCAGCTTGAAAATAGGAATGATCGTACGAGACAAGCGTAACTCTTAAGTTTCATGAAAATCCTTCCACTTACAAGAGATTTCAATATGGCGGCCAAGATGGTGGGGCAATCATGAAATTTGGCTTGAAAATAAGAATGATCGTACTAGACAAGGGTAAGTTTCAAGTTTCATGACAATCGTTCCACTAATAAGAAATTTCAATATGGCAGCCAAGATGGCGGCCGAATTATGAAAGCCAACCTGCCTATTTGGTCCTTGAGGACCTAAGCTATCCACCGGATAAAGTTCAATCTTCAAGGGCTGTAGCTTTATTTCCCGAGGAGAAGTTCAACTTCATCGAAGTGCACAGGAGATCTCTGTTTTCTGAGAATAATGATAACGATGTATGGATAACAAAAATAGTGCCCATTGGCCACCCTTGGGGACATCAGCTATTAATCGGAAAAAAGTTCCAAGACTCTTGTTTCAATTCTCGAGAAGGAGTACAGCGTCTTAATTTCTGCACGGACTCGGACAGACAGACAGACAGACAGACAGACAGACAAACCGGCCACATAAGCGTCATTCTGTTACTTATATAAAAAAATGTTCTCCAACTGATTTCGACCTCCTGAACACTAATATCGGGTTCACTTTTGAATTGGAACATTTCTTTTTTATCGAAAAACCGAAAAAATGGTAGCCTTGTCACATGATTTTTAGTGATACCTACCTACTTTTTTATTGTTATTGAGCGAACATCTTTCGTAATTTGAGTGCCATTATCCTTCAGGTACCTAGTATTGACTATTTCAAAATGTTCAATTACTATTTCGGCACGTCTGATTTTAAATTTGTAGGGTCGTGTAATATGCGCCGAGCCGTGGCTTTGCGGTCGTTTTCAAAAATTGATAACAATTGACCCAACGGTCGGATCGAAGTGGGGTTTTTGTCAAAAGAAAGTTCAAATTGTTCTTTAAATATAATGCCGTACATGCAGTGATGTATTTCATTAAGAAATTGTAGTTGCCTGCATATCGCAACTTTCTACATCTTACCGCGAATGCCAGCACTTATCGGCGAAGCCGCCCTACACCAAAATGTTATTTTTGTATTGTTCATGATTATTTCGGCAAAATTTTTCTTGATTCGCGTACCAAGGCCATGAGCTACCCATTCGAGTTGAAATATTTTCTGTGTTGAATTTCGTTTTGTTCGGAGGAAAGGATATCAAGCACCAGCAAGCAACGAATAAATCATTTGCGGCCGAGCCGTAGTTTCGGAGTCATTTTCAAAAATTAATAACTACTAATCGGCACCTCGCACCGATGTGAAATTTTCATTAAAATAAAGTTCAAATCATTCTCTAAATATAACTCCGCATATGTATTATGGTAAAATGATAAGATCGGGTACTTCCTCGCATGTGATAACTTTCGAGATCAGGCCGGCTTCTGAAATGCAGCATTCAACGGCGATGCAGCGTCACACTAAATTGTTATTATTGTCATTGTTTATTATTATTTCGTCAAGATTTTTCTTGGTTCGGGATACAAGGTCATGAGCTACCCAATGGAGTAAAAAATTTTCGCAAAAACCTTTTCGTCTAGGACTAGATGCTGTGACGGACGGACGGACGGACGGACGGACGGACGGACGGACGGACGGACAAAGCGAGGACAAAAGCGCCTTCCCGTTTGGAGAAGTGCGCTAAAAAGCGGAGTAATTCCGGTTCGTGGTGGCATCATAAACACGTTAGCCTTGTAAGCATCCCCTATCAATTCCAGAGCGCACCTGTAGCTGTAAGCGCACCCCTTTCGTCATAAGATAATAACCTTGAGAAATCTTAGAAATATACTGACCAGATCAATCTTAATACTTCATAATTCTTCTTCAAACACCCCAGCTATTCTGTGGTTTGGCAATAATAATCAACTCTCGACATCGCCAACCTAAGAGGGATACGCAGGATGGTTGGCGTTGGAATGCCATAGAGGGTGTAGAACGACGCCTTATTTAGCGTTCCTTTTATTATTGTCATATATTTGTTGATTAGGTTGTTATGGTTTAGTGATTGTTGTATTTGGTGTGGAGCCCTTCTTGAAATCGAGGCAAGTAAATCACTGATCTAATCCAAATAACTGAAGTGGCAGGTGTGCCAAAATTTACTAGCACGAGTATGGTTGAATCAAAGTCGCACTTCAATTGAATGTGGTACAATCTTTATTATAAATATTTAGATGTCGTAAACTCATTTACAGTCTAATGTCAGATTTAATCAAATTTCGCGAATTTTACATCCGTTTTCCCACCTGTACAGGTGCTTCAAACTGGCTTGACTCTTTTTTCTCTGCGTATTCAACCTTTTTTCAGGTTAGACTAACATTAGTTAGTGCGCTGAATTGTCAAGCTCAAATAATTAGGAGTAGGACGCGCGAAAAAGGGTTAAACCAGGTGCGGTACTGCGAAAAAAACAAACACATCAGCCTAACGTCAGGAGCGTACGAAAGGAACGCTCTGGCTTTACAAAGAACGTAACAAGATGGCACCATGACCTATGCGAGACCAAAGCAACAATTACTCGAACAAAAGGGTTAATCAACAGGAGATTACTGCGACAGGACGGACTCGACTCGAACCGTCTGGAAGTATGTTCGTGGTCAATAAAACTTCAATAGTCCGGCTGGTCACCGGAACAACGCGACGCAATAGTAACAAGATCGGAAATTGGGGTAATTAGGGAAATCAAAGGCGCGAGAAAGTCTCCCACATAAAACCTGAAAATTCAAGTCATTTGAAGCTATCTGATACAAATTCCGAACTAGAGTTCCTCCGAATAAGAGGGCTATTGAAGGGGCATCAACAATAAAAGACCTAAAGGGTTAATTCATGACTATATTAGCTGTAAGCAAACCACCAACCCATTATATAAATAGTTGAAATCTAAATCTAAATATCTGAATAATTTATTACAGAAATGAAATTGTATTAGCTACTAATTTAGCTTGAGCGGTGACCTGAATAATCGGACGTACTATCATATTCACCAAGCACAAAACACTCATGTTGACCTATCTTTAATCGAATTAAATAAAGGTCATTGTGGTTCGAATTGTTTGTTTCTAACGGGTGTTTTTTAAATCTGGCGTCCAAGTATGCTGTGCTCCAGCCGAAAAGTGCCTCATTCGGCCGGAGCACAGCATGCTTGACGCCAGATTTAAAAAAAAAAACACCCCTTATGTGGAACATGGGTTAACTTGATCCTCTTGCAAATAGAACCTGGTTGTTGAGGGATGAGTTGAATCAATCAGCAGGTAACAAAAAGGGTTAAAGTAATCACAAGGTAAGAGGGGCACGGGTCTCGAGCGCTTCAATATTCTGTCTAGAAACTGAAACTCTCTAGAATTTGAATGAAGTGTGAAATAAGGGCATGTATCAAGGCTGTATTCTCAACATAGTCCAGTAAAACTACGGTTTAACCTCGAACTAATTGCAACAGAAATAATTTTTCGACCATCAAGTTTCGTTTAGCTGTCTGAACAACATATTAAAAATTAAGAAGAATTTGAGTAGGGGAAAACGTCCAAAATGGTATATCCAATCCGGTCGAAGGACGTTAACCATACTTCTTGATGAAGAATCTATAATAAATTCAATTTTTGTTGTTTATCAGTTCAGTACACCTATACGAACGACACATAAGAAATATAGTACAATATACCGGGTGATTATTTGAAAACTATCCACCTGCAATAACTCCCGATTCCTAGTGAATATTTTTTCGAGCAAAAACAGGTCGATGTGTATATCAAGGGGGACAACCAAAACATATATTGGCAAATTTCTATTTTCACCCCCCTCGCCCCCACTTACCCCAACTTTGAAATTTCAAATGACACTACCTACCTTGCGATACATCAAATTGAAGGAAATTAAATTTTCTTTCTAAAAAAAATATTTTAAATTTTTTTAACCCCACCCCTTTTTCCCTAAAAATTCTCTGACTGTCCCATTTTATATTCTGGACCCCTCATTTTTTTCTCAATTTAGTCGGCGTCATTCTAGATAGCATCGAAGAAGAAAATTTCTAGTGGAAAAAGTGCTACCCAAATTCCCCCCTTTGCTCTCCCCCACCTCAACTCTCAAATTTAACAAAACACCACCTACTTTGTGATACATCAAATTAAAGGGAATTGAATTTTCTTTCCGAAAATAATTTTTCCAAAATTTTCTACCCCTCCCCCAATAAATTGGTCATTTGGAGTATTTTAGGGGGGAGATGGGGGGCTTTAAAAATTGTGAAAAAATCTTTTTCGGGAAGAGAATTCAATTTCCTTTAATGTGATGTATTACAAAGTGGGTAATGACATTTTAAATTTTTGAGGTCAGGTGGGGGGAGCGAACGGGTGAATTTGGGTGGCACTTTTTTTATAGAAGATTTTCTCTTCCGATGCTGTGCAGAATGACGTTGAGTGTATTGAAGGGAAATGGAGGTCAAGAATATTAACTCGGACACTCGGAGAATTTTAGGAAGAACAGGGGGTGAAGTTGAAAAAATTTAAAATATTTTTTTTAGAAAGAGAATTTCATTCCCTCTAATTTGATGTACCGCAAGGTAGGTGGTGTCATTTGAAATTTCAAAGTTGGGGTGAGTGGGGGCGAGGGGGCTTGAGATATAAATTCTCCAATGTATGTTTAAGATGTCCCCCTCGATATAAAAATCGACCTGTTTTTGCTCAAAGACATTTGCACTAGGAATCGGGAGATATTGCAGGTGGATAGTTTTCAAATGATCACCCGGTAGGTAAGGGAACAAGTCCAAAATGTCAAAACCAATCCGGAAGTAGGCGCTACGTGGACGATTTTCGTTTCTGTCAATATCGGATCAATTCTGGCAAGTTTGACATCGTTCCCTACTAAATTTGACGTTGTGAATTCAATAAAGGTGATTTAATTGTGATTGAAACATGTTTAAGCAAGTTTTACTAAAAAAAAACACGTTTTTTCGGACATTTTTTCCTTTTTTTCCAATTTCATTTGTGTCGTTGTTGAAATAATTTATTATCACAATTCCTGCATACTTCATCTATTCCAAGTATCTTACACAGAAAAATCATGTACTGAATCTATCTTTTCTTTTAACAAAGTGATATAATCGATTTGTTGCAAAAGCTGTAAGTGTAAAATACATTTGTTTTGAAGTTTTTGAACTGCGGATTATAGAGAAAGCATTTCTTTTTCCGTTCAGTAGAGGCAGTCGTACGAAAGTTGTATTTTGATAGACGCAGCATAATTTTTGCGTGAACCTGCGTAAATTTTCGAGTGAACAATGAGCGTTGAACAGTTTCCGCGACAAATCAATTTTATCAATCTGTGAGAATAAAATCCACATCCAATGCATAGTTTTGATGTGTCAAACGCTTGAAATCAGTGAACTGTGTAGACATTTTCACAAAAATATTTTTTGACAATGAACAAGTCGAAATTAAAAACCGGCAAAAAAATAAACCCCAAAAACGTGTTTTTTCAAGTTCAACTGGTTTTAACGTGGTTTAGTCGCAATTTTACGTCTTGTTGTTTGTTTTGATGAATAATAAAGAAGAAAAATATAGTTTTGCCTGATTTTTTTTATTCCCTTGAGAAAGTCACCTAGTAGTCCAGGAATTATAGAAAAAATAGCGAACAAAAATGATAACTAACCGTATTTTTTGTATATAAGCTCAGTTAAGCATGTAGTTCAACATAGTAAAAGTCCTCGAAAATCCGGTGTGAGCTTCGGCCGTTGTGGCCCCGAGAAGAACTTGAGGATCAGTTTTTCATGTTTATCTCGTAAACGATGGCACTTGGAGGAAAAGCACTTGGGGCAAAATTGTAGGAAATTGTGTTGTCTACAAGAAAGGTCCTTACATACTCCATCATCAGTCCACTCCTTCTTCGTCAAAACACAAGAAAAGCTAAATACTCCAGATGCTCGATGCCGAAGACTGTACGGACCTTAAGTTTTATGATGGCAGGGTGCCACTTGGTAGAGGTGTTGTTCGATTCATTTTCTTTTGACTGAAACTTAATGTCATCAATACCAACTATGCCGGCGGCATATACAGGGTGACATAAAAATAAAAAGTTGAACAAATGTACCTCAAGAACCAAAATAGGTGAAGACATGTAAATCGCCGAAAATATTTCTAATTTCATGACCATGAAGTCGTCGTGAACTTAAATCAAATATGTTGAGCCGCTTCTGAAATATCTTCAGAAGACTGAAGTCGTTACGAAAAAAAAATAGTTTTTCGTATATCAGTAATTCTTCAGATCTTGAATCGAAACTTGGTGCTTTGAATCGAAACAATGATAAATTACATTTGAAATGAAATTACAGTGGAAAGCTCTCTCTAGGCCAACTCATTTTAGAAAAAACACAGTCAACTTTTTTTCTAATAAGTAGACGGAAATATATTTTTTTTTGGTAACAACTTCAGTCTTTTGAAGATATTTCAAGAACGGCTCAAGATATTCAATTCAAGTTCACGACGGCTTCATGACCATGAAATCAGAATTATTTATGGCGATTTACATCTCTTTACCTATTTTGGTTCTTGAGGTACAAATGTTTAACTTTTTATTTTTATTTCACCCTGTATATGCCGCCGGCATAGTTTGTCTTGATGGCTTCAAGTTTCAACCAAAAGATAGTGGATCAAACAACACCTCTACAAAGTGGCACTCCGCCATCATAAAACTCAAGGTCCATACCAGCCTTCAGCATCGAGCATCTGGACTATTTTTATTTTCTTGTGTTTTGACGAAGAAGGAGATGACTGACGATGAAATGTGTAAGGACCTTTCTTGTAGAAAATAAAATTTTCAACAATTTCTTTCCGGGAACTTTTTTCCCAAGTGCTATTGTTCATAAGATATACGCGAAAAACTGACCCTCAAGTTCTTCTCGAGGCCACAACGGCCGAAGCTCACACCGGATTCTTGAGGACTTTCACTATGTTGAACTACATGCTTAACTGAGCTTATATACAAAAATCCGGCTAGTTATCATTTTTGTTCGCTATTTGCGATTTAAACAGCTAAAATTCCTGGACTATAGCCAATATTTCGATTTTTGACTAGGTGTCTTTTATTTTGTTTTCCTCCATATTAGAGCTACCGCGTCAAGTTAGGTATTATTTCCGACTAATTTCTACATTCTGAATCCAATGATGACCTCAAAATTACAATAGAAACAAGTTGGACAAGTTTGGACAAGTGGACCTGGAAAAAATTTTCTTTGGAATTTTTCATTGTTTTTTTTCTTCAATTGGTGGAGGCATTTGTCTCAGAACTATTTAATACGTCACTACTTTGGAGTGTATTTAACATTATCAATAGCATGTACCCAATACTTGCGTATTTTGTTTTTGGAAGCTGAAAAAAAAAACCAAAATTGGAAAATAGTTTTGGATGTCTCCACAATAATTACTGAAAAAATCAAATTGAAGAATATGATAAAACACGGTTTTCAGGCTAACTTGTTCAAACTTGTTTTTATTTCAATTTCAGGGTTATCATTGAATTTAGAATGTGGAAATTAGTCGAAGATGATAGGTACCTTACTTGACGGTATAGCATCAATATGGAAAAAAAGGAAATTTCACAAACCTCTAGTTAAAATCCCCGCCGTGCCCCCCACGTTATGCAATAATACATTTTTTGTGAAAAATGGCGCCTTCAGGCTTTGACACATAGAAAAATTTGGGAAAACTGTTTATTGGGGTCAGTATAAGTAATAGGTTCTAAGTTCTAACCCTGGTGCATTTCAAATAGCAATTTTAGCTCGCCTCCCCTGAATAACAAAAATCCCTCCAGTACCATTTTTGTCGTTTTTGGATAAGTTATAAGGCAGACAATTCTGGACACATCCTGACATTTTCAGATTTCCATGATTTATTTTCAGGTAGAAACTGATATTTTATGTACTATAAGCAAAAACTATGTAAAGTGATACCGCCATTTTTGATTCGCCATTTTGAAGACTTTCCGCCATTTTAATTTTTCTCAATTTTTGATATGTTGCTTGTAGGACTTCAAGGTATTCCATAGCGAAAGAATTATTCCTGTTGCAATTAGTTTGAGGTTCACCCCTTTTTTACGTAGGTTTACTGGACTAACAGGCCAAAATTATTTTGAGGATTTCACCCTCAAAAATGAAGATAAATACTCATTTTCTTTATATACGGTGTACTGATTGTATTTCACAATTTAATACAAAGCGTTTTTCAATTATGTGGAAAAAAATATTTTTCTCTTTTTTGTTGACAACTTTTTTCAAAAAACGGCCATGTATTCAACTTTCTATGTCTCTCAAAATTATGAAACAGTTGATAATTTTTTCATTTGTCAAAAAATGTCCCGGAAATCCTTTAGAAACTTTTCCAGTGTTTCAGGGCTATTGGGCTTCTAAAAAATGTGGGATTATCCAAACGGAAACAAGGTGGACAAACATTAATTGGAATCCCATCAGAATCTCTATATCTTTCCTCCGGTTCCACTTAACTTTTATCAACGCGATAACTTTATCACTCTCATAGTAACTAAGCAACTGGCCATCCTATTGGCTGGTGCATAGCAACTATCAGCGTATCTATCACGATATCGTATGAATCTGCTCGTAAAATTTCGGTGGCACCGAAGGATAATTTTCATTTTTGATAGAGAAACATTGATACCGTGCGTAGACAGCCCTTAACACTGGATAATTCAACAGAACTCACTGGAAACGGCGTCCTCGTCTTCGTTCCCCTTGACGTCGTGCAGCAGCGAGTAGTACTGGTCCACCTTGTCCTGGTGATGGCTGAACTCTTCCTTGAGCGCCGCCAGCTCCTCGGCGCTGAAGCCGGCCGTCTCCGCCTTCTCCCACAGCTTGTTCAGCTTCTTGTCTTTGAACAGGCTCTTGTTGATGTACTTGTCGGAGGCCTCGTTCAGCGGCTTGTGGCCGCGCACCTTGGCCTTGTCCTCCACGTCCTCGGCCTGGTCCAACAGACCGAAGTTCTCCATGATCTTCAGCAGCTTCTTGCGCAGCTCCGCCTCCTTCATGCCGTCCTTGTCCTTGCCCTCGGCCTTCAGGTGCTTCCACGTGATCTCCTCCTTGTCGTGGAGCTTCAGCTCGCCAAACAGCGATTTGAGCTTCATCTCCGACAATCTCTGCGCAAAAAATTAACGTTGCCATTCAATCAATCCATAAGCGTGTCTGCAATTGAAAGACACTCAAGGTCTGATTGTAGATGCTCTAGTTTCCAAGAAAGTGCAGTTTAATAGGGAGAGTCACAAGAATTCGAAAATTCATGACCGACAAAACAAAATACTTTAGAGGAAGAAAAATCCTCTTTCCCTGGGCTTTCCATTGATGTGTCGCCGATGTCTGTACCTGGCCCAGTAAGCCAGATATTCTGCCTTACAGCCCAGTAGTATATTTGAATTAGAATTAAAGTAGTTCTCGAACGGTTTTTTGCTATATGGTTAGCTCATCCCCACCTGTTCAACATGTTGGAAGCATACATCTCTGTGACGCGTAATACTTAGTATACAGGGTGAAAATTGAAAAATAAATCTTTGAACTTTTTTATTCCGGTGAAATAGTTCTCGAAAAAAAAGCCTCTCATTATTCAGCAACCTTATGGTCTCCTACTGGACGTGTGAAAAACTCACTCCTCGATAGCTGCTGGTATTCTACGTACAGGGTGAATTTTTTTTTTTCAATAAATTTCATCTTGATCAATTCAATCCGGACAAAGACCAATTCCGGCTCTGTTGAAAATCTATAATGTCTCATTCAACATATAAAAATATCACATTCCTTGAACTGCTAAAACATGACATACAGGGTGGAACACCCTTTTTTTCTTATATTCTTTTTCTGGGTCACATTATTTCGGATGATAATCTTACCCACTTCAAAGGAGAGCCTAGAGTATTTGGCAAAACATATCAAAAATTTACATTTCTGCAATCACTGCAACTACTGGCTACTGTAGCATCAAGCATTTTTGCGATTTTGGTTGTGCGAGGAGTTGCTAAGGACAATTTCCTTAGCAACTCCTTACACAACAAAAGTTGAAGCAACATATAATTCATCCTGTATATCAAGTCAGAGTGATAATAGAAATGCCAATTTATTATATGGCTTGCGGAAAACTCTGAGCTTTCCAGTAAACCAGACAAGATTATTATCCTAATTTTATCCAGAAAAAAATAAAACCAAAAAAGTATGTTTCACCCTGTAGGTTGTGTTCAGGGAGTTTGAGGAATGTGACATTTTTATATCTTGAATAAGAGATGATAGGCTTGTAACAGAGCTGGAATTGACTTTTGTCTAGATTGATTTGATGAAGATAAAAAACATTGAAAAAAAATTGATTTCACCCTGTACGTAGGATACCAGCGAGTATGGAAGGGTACATTTTTCAAATGTTCAATAGGACACTATTAGGTCGCTAAATAATGAGAGACTGTTTTTCTCAAGGATTGTTTCATCGACATAAAAAATTTCAAAGATTTATTTTTCAATTTTCACCCTGTATACTAAGTATTACGCGTCACAGGGATGTACGTTTTTAACATGTTGAACAGGAGGGGATGAGCTAATCATATAGCAAAAAACCATTAAAGAACTACTTTCTTCAAGCAAGAGATAATTTTTTTACTATTTCAAGTACACTACAGCAAACACAATAATCGAAATTCATGACGACGTCACCGATCACACACTTGTTGATTTCAACATCAGCCAGTATTCATTGCTAAGGTGAATCCAGGTATGGTAAGTGAAAAAGTCCTAGTAATGACTAGTGTTAAAGTCAACAAGTGTGTGATCGGTGACATCATGAATTCAGATTATTGTGTTTGCCGGACTGTAAGGCAGAATATCTGGCTTACTGGGCCAGGTACAGACATCGGCGACACATCAATGGAAAGCCCAGAGAGAGAATTTTTACATCCGAAATATTTTGTTTTGTCGATCATGAATTTTCTTATAGTTGTGACTCGCCCGATTAAAATTGCATTTTCTTGGAAACCAGAGCACCTACAAGAATCGGTCAAGGTCAGGCTTTCCCCCAACTGAATTTTTTTTGTTGCTTTGATATTTCCTGAGAAAATCGCGCTGGATTGTTTTGGCTGGGACACCCTGTATTTGTTGCGCAGTTTAGTTAATTGAGCATTTTCTTGGGTTCCACCCAAAATTGTGGTAGAATGTTCAGTTCACAACAGTTCGTATGCATTTCCTGTGGTCAGTCAACTGGCATTGACCTAGAATTCACCAGGGAAAATCCTAAATTAGCTAGTTCATGATTAAATTCTTTGGTGTAATCGGGGGTTATTCTGGTAAAATTTTGTTGAAATTTGATCGAAATCGGTTGAACGGTTCAAAAGTTACGGTGAAAAAACGATTGTGAAAAGTCAACTTCAACACCCTGTATCCTGTATCCTGTATCTTTTTTAGGAAGATGAGTTTTGTTATTTTTCGACTTAATTTTCAATGAGGAATCATACCTCAGAGCTTGTGACAACCAGTACCCAACACCATGCATTAAGCCATGCATACAGGGTTATTCAAAAGTCCGGAATAAAGTTCATAATTTTTGATCATAGTTTTTTCGAGAAAAACGCTTGAACAGGTCGATTTATTAAAAGGGCAAACCGTTTTTCCATGACACATGTCATGATCTACCGTCAACCCCTTAACCCTTAAGCCCTTGACCCTCAACCCCTTAAGCGTCCAACGATTTTTAAAGGTAATCTGAACCATAGATAAGGCATCTGAACACAGTTTTTGACAAGCTTTCCAACGAACCCCCAACAAACCATAGGATGCGATTCAAAAAAACACTAAGGGTGGCTGGGGGTTAGGGGGTTGACGGTAGATTATGACACGTATCATGGAGAAACGACTTACCGCTTTTAAAAATCGACCTGTTCGAGCGTTGTTTTTTTTTTTGGAAAAAATATGGTAATGAATTATGAATATGTTTCGGACTTTTGAGTAACCCTGGGGTTTCTCCAAACTTCATGGTGAGGCGTTCGATCTAACTTTCAATGGTAGATCTGAATACAGTTTTTGTTTTTGACAAGCTTTCCAACGAGCCCCCACAAGCCATAGGGTGCCATTTAAAAAAAAATACTAAGGGTGGCTAGGGGTCAAGGGATTGACGGTAGATCAAGACACGTGTCATGAAAAAACGGCTTGTCTTTTTCAGAAATCGACCTGTTCGAGCGTTTTTTCGGAAAAAAATATGGTCAAAAATTATTAATTTTATTCCGGACTTTTGAATAACCCAGTATAACAAGCGATTGAATAAGTTTCTCTTCAAGTCGCCTATGATTCCTGAAAATCTGGCGGGAAAACTTGGCTACCAAGGAGACCGAGGCCTACTTTGAGGAGAAATTTATTCGATCACTCTTTACTTTTACTGAAAATTTGATCAGAAAAAAAGCTGTATCCAGTCCAAGTGACCTATTGAAATACAGGCTGTTCCATTTGAAGAAGGAAAGTTACATGCCACACCATACATACTTACTGTAGCACTTGAAAAATTTTAAAGGGCAGATATGAAATCTACAGGAGGAAAATATATTTTTAAGCCTCGCCAGACGTAGTGGCGGAGGCTATTTGTGGCCGCTTTTTTTTTCGTGACTATTTTTTTTCCTCGTTCCTCGTTTCTTAACACAGTTCACCTAAATCTTCCGTGTCTTTTGAACGGTTCAATATATCCAGTTCATTCTTTCGCTAATCGAATCTCAACTATTGCAGGTTGATACCGACGACGTTTAAAGATGATGGGTCAAATATAAACAATCTTTAACAACAATAAAGAATGCACAACTCGTGAAACTCATTCAAAATAGAGAAAACGCATGGATGTCAGCATTTCCATCATCATATCTTTGGATCTAATGAAGCTTTGTGCCTAATTTTTTTTTTAATTGAAGTACATATCCAGACCTTTGTCACAGTGTGACAGCGATTGAGAAGCAATGGTTTATTATTTATTTATAAGGTTTATAAACATTTTCATCAGCTATGAATGCAGCATGATTTTCAATCAGCGAGGAAAATTTTGTATTTTTACAGTTTTCTATATACAACCAGCGAAGCGATTGGAGCCAAAGTATTGCAGAATTTTTTAAAATAAATTTTTTTTATCTAGGACTTATAGTTTTTTAGATATGATTTTTTTTCTGACGCAACCAACAACTGTAAAGAAGCGGTGTGCGCATGCCACTCATACATACTATGCAAGATGCTCTATATTACTACTGAGGTGGGCACTTTTCGTATAAAGCTGAGTTTTCACAGAAATAATCAGATATTTGCTTTTCACAAAAAAAAAACAAGGCATCCGTTTAGGCTAGCCGAGTTATGGGGCTAAGACTGCCCTTAACGGTACAATGGTGTTAACGTAAAATAGGTATGATGGAGATGAAACTATTCACCCCTAATTTCTACATCGAAAAGGTCCTATTCCAAACATTTGCTCTGCTCGTGCCTTTCAAACTTTCAAACTAGTTGAATAATCTCCTATTTTTACCGCAAATCGCAGATGAGAGGTATTCTTACGTGTCACATACAGTTTCTCTTTTTATTTCATTGCCTTTTTTTTGCATTGATGACAACTTATTTTATATCAGGTCACATTTGGCAAATATGTTTCGATATCACTTCATTGAAGTTTTAGAGTAGGTACCATCATTATTAAATTTTTGCCAAGCAACTTTCAAACAGTTTCCAAGCTAATAAAACAATAACGATACTTCTTATTGTATGTATGTGTGTACGTGTTTTATGGGTACTTTTTGTAATAATGTACCAAAATGATTTATTGCTGCGAAGACCTTTTTTTTGGGCGAGACTTCCTATTAGTCACACCGCAAGGTGGGGAGATGGACTGGTTTTTATTATCCCAAAGAGGAATCTTCTACTAGAGGGGTAAATTTTATCCTGAACAGCCTGTACCTACCTACCTAATGTAATTCAGGTCTTATTTTTAAAGCAACCTCGTTACAGACACAGTCATAACAATCATATCCCGCGAGTCATGATTTTAGTAACCCTTGGAGCGTAAATGAACCATGCATTATGGGACTAAAATAGCTTTTATTTCTGCTTTTATAGTGTAATTTGGCTTCAAGTTTTTGGAGCCAGCTGGGGCTGGCTGAGGGTCATGATTAAACAGGGTGTTTTATTTAATACCTTGCAAGCCATTTGCATAGAACCAAAACCTACTCATCTCTGTACACCAACATCTCGACAAACATATAGATAATTTTTTCAGTTTTCTGGCGTTTTTCCCTTCTACATTTTGGCGAATTTGCCAAATTTCCCTGGACAGTCAATCCCTTTATGGCATGGCATATACCGTATGATCAAAAACTTTCCCTTTCTAGGCAGGCTGTGGCCTGGCCAAAATCAGCCTCTTTTGCCTGCAAATGACCAGACCACAGCCTGCCTAGAGGAGGAAAGTTTTTGATCATACGATACTACCCCTATGCTAAAAATGTAGCTCGATTGATGCTGCAGATTCTGCAGTAAACGGGCACTAAAGAAAAAACCAGACTCAGACACAGTGCCCCCCATTTTCCTTCGCCGTTGTCCGACCACCTCTGAATCGGGGCCCTTCGTACATGCTCCAGTTTGGAGCTTGGTTTGAAATAAAAATACAAGAGAAGATGCGCAGGATACGTACCACAACGGCCTTAGACCAGAGAAGGTTCAATTTGGCCATCCGAAAGGGCTTGTCCAGGTGCTTCAAAGATACCGGCCGGAAGTCCAGATCGTCAGTTTTCGGCTTGTTGGCATCCTCCGAGTATTTATTGTGACAATGAGCATTTTGGATCACGATTGCGGCCACTAAAACGAGAATTTTGAGCATTTTGATCGAACTGGACTAGGCAATGTTTATAAAATTTGAAACGTCAGCGGATGTCATCCGAGTCATCCGACACCTGTCACATTTGACGGGCCAGTGACGGTTCGTGTTTCAATCGGTGCATTTTTTGCATTCGCTGTGCAGTTTACGTGTGTAAAACGCATAATTTTGGTATTTTGTGCAAATTCAAATGAGAATTAGTCACGAATTAATAAACGGATTGCTTAGATTTAGCGAAAACAGGCGGGGAAAAGTTGGTGACGCCGCTGGGCTGGCTGTCAAAGCGTCGAACGTCAAAGCGCCAAACGTCAGTATGCAACTCGGCTTGCAACCGGGCGCGTAGCCGTTTTGACAGCGCCGCGCAACCGACGACTTTCGTGCAACCGCGCGATCCGTAGCGTTCCGTTCGTAGCCCGTATTTACTAGCGTGTTTATAACGTGAAAATCTTGTTGACAACTAAAAAGCACGAATTTTTCAGTCCTGCGAGCGCACGCCCCCGAAAAAGTGCCATGGATTGACCCCGAAGCCGCCCGTGCACTTTGGCCCTTCTGTGTTGCAGCAGCGCGGAAAAATGCTGGTAAATGGTCGGAATTGACGTTGAAAATGGCGAACGAGTGAAGAGAGGAAACGCGCTCCGCTTTCGGGGGGAGAAATGAAATCCGCCGTGCTGTGATCACGTCCCGATTCGGCAGCAGCCCGGGTGGAGCAAGACCAAAAGCTTCTGGCAGAGGCGCGCCAGAGACATGCCCGCTGAATGAGAGCGGCGCGTTCGAGGTGTACAAACAGCTGCATCATCAGCAGGAACATGTCCAGGGGGTACGGGAAGTACCGCAGGGGGGCCGGGTCCCACGCCAGCTTCCATTTCGACAACCTGTTCAAGGAGAACACCAACAAGCCGTCGGCCGCGAAGAGCGCCGCCACAGTGGGCAAGTGGGGCATCACTTCCTTCACTTCAATACGGACCATCAACGGTGAGGCTTGGTTGGCTTGTCCCACTTGTGTCGTGTGAACAAATGAATTCTTAACTTAGGCAGGCTGTGCCCCGAACAAATGCAGCTCGACACCCTTGAAATTGACCAGGCCACAGCCTGCCTGAATTAAGAATATTCATTTGATCACACGACAGTTCAGATCAACCCATTGCTGTGTAGAAAAAAGCTTGTGATTGGTCTGTTGTAAGGAAGTAAACAAGTCAAAATCATTTGGTTTAGCTTTGTGTTCTCGATTTCTAAGGACTAATTAATATGAATGCTAATACTTGTTTCGACCAAGAGTTCCCACTCAAATGCTTCAATTTCTAAATTGAGTTTGAAGTTGAGCACACTCCATCAAGATGGCTTTGGAATTTGATTTGTGATTTATGAACAGGAACCGTCACCTTGATGAAGTACAATTGTCCCATAATGAATAAGCCAACAGCCAACTATGAACTTCTCACCTCAAATTATGGTAGCATCCAAAACCGTTTTTCAAAATTCAGCTTCATAAGGGAGATACAGAGTGTTCAAAAATAAAAAAAAAATCATTTTCATCAAGTTTCAACTTATTAATTGAAAAACAATAAAGCTATGGTGATGAAATTTGGTCGAGGGGTACTAAAGAGTGTGTCAAAAGTAACTCCCCCTTTCTTTTTTCAGTAACTTTTGATTCTGATACTAAACAAATATTCTCAGTTTGCCTGATGAAGAGTTATTTTGAACCTTTTGTACAGGATCCTGCCACAGTGCGTCAGGCTTCCTAGCGCCCTTCCCTTACGAGATAGAAGAAAAAGGCCAATGCATAAAATTATTGACTCAAAAAGTTCTATGTTGTGAAATTATTTTCAACTAGGTATACAGGATGTCCCATTTTTGCTCTTAACAAAAACAAAGTTTTTTTTAAAATGGAACGCCCTGCTTTTGTTTTCATTATCTTGCTCAGATTTCCAGGCTCTACCTAAAATACTCAACAAAATAGATGTCACCCTGCAAAATTTGACCTAATTTTGAACCTATTAAACTTTGAAATGCTACAAGCGATTCAATTTTCAGGCCATTCGCTAGTCTAGTCCTTGAGCTATTAGTCCGTATTTTTTGAATACATGAAATATTCAACATAATATTTCTACAGGGTGTTCAATAGACTGGTGCAAAATTTCTGAAAGTTTGACATGCTCCCTCTTGAACAAAAAATGTTTTTACTGTATTTCAACACCATAGGCAGACCTCATGCCTCGCGACCGTTTTTGAATTTTTGGTGTATCTCTTTTATTTACAGGCGACCCCAAAAAGTTAACTTTTTTGTAGTGCATCAATAACTCTTTTCCTCATTACCCGATTTTCAAAATTTTCGGTTCATTTTGAAACTGAAATTTCAGGTAAGAATTCCAAAACATCAAAATCAACTCAAGATAGGCATTCAAGATACAGGGTTGCATTAAAAGTGAATATAGGTTGAGAGGAGAATCGAATGAAAATCAACTTACCTTCTGAAGTACCATTCCTTCTGAACACTTCAAGGTGATTTTTTCTTCTATGGGACTAGAACTGATGGTTAATAGCCCACATTTGAACTGTTAGCTTTTGAACGAGAAATATCGCCCTTGTGCACCTGAAAATGTTCGTAACCAAAGTAACAAAAGCTTAATAATCACTAGCAAACAGTGATCGCCAAGTGAGTGATTGTTCCGATTTCTGTAACAATGGTTACGAGCAGCTTCATGTGAGCAAAGCCCCGATTCTCCTCCGAAAACATGCGGTTGTAATTTGGTCACTTTCACTGACAGTTCAGGTCTCATGCAAGAAAACGTACCTTGAAGTGTTCAGAATGGATCATGTATTCAAGGAATGAAATTTGGTTTAACAACAGTACCTACAGTAGACGAATAGAAGATAAATACCATTGCAGACAAAAAAAAAAGTAGGACAGAGCCTAACACGGAGTGTAGGTACTGATTTCGCCCTGGTGTCATTGTGACTCAAGGCCAATAGTGGTAACTTCCTAACTTCATGACAAAAAAGTTTGAATTTATTGATACAGAATTAGCCCAGGAATTTTAGCTCAAAACCGGCCATTACCTCAAAAAAATTAAATCCCAACTTCTGATGATTGATTTTGGTCTCTCACATAGCACATAGCACTCTACCACTGGAAAGATAGTCCCCAAAAATCCGGCCTTTGGAAAATTTACAGGAGCCAATCGAAAAATTGCAATTTTTAATGAACTACTAAAAAGTTATGCCAACGTTCGCAACCCCCTGGCATGGTCTTATTATGGTTTCGACATATGAATTTTAGAAGAAAATAGTACTTATAAATCCAGCATGGTAATTGTTTGAAAAAAAAACTGAAAAAATGGACAAAATCGGACTTTGATGATGTGTGGGTGTGTGTGTGTGTGTCTGTAATCTCTCACGATAACTGCCGAACCAATGATTCCATCAACTTGAAATTTGTTCTACAGACATGGTTTCAGCCTGGAATCAGCCCACTATTTTTTGGCTCTCATCTGACAAACACAAGTGTCACTATCAACAAATGTCAGAAGCTATATCTCACGGAACTTGACTTGCAAAATGTCATTTGAAAGCCCTTGAGAAGCTGAATTCAGAACAGTTGAGAGTATTTTTTTACCTGCTATCTGCTGAATAATAAAAAATGTCAAATTTCAAAACTTTACCATTAATTTATCCAAAATCTATTCGATGGATTGGAACCAAATTTGGCAGGAAGCAACACAACAAAAGAGTCAAATTAAGCCTGCCAGTTGCAGTTTTTCACCATTTGGCTGTCAGTTGCTATGAATTTTTGAAATTTCTCTTAGCCACCCGAAAGGGCCTCTCACCCGGGTTTTGGCCAGGTTTTGACTCGCTTTTGATTCATGACTCCACTCAAAAATTCATTCCTGCTCAAGGATCAACTTTTTTTTAAAAACTCCAACTGATATCGGAAGAAGATTGAATTGGGCATCGTATCGTGTAGACCCATTTTCGAAATCGACATGGTTTCAGTTTTTCGACGGTAATTTTTTCAAAATGAAATGTGCAAACTTTGACATGCGGTGGGCCCCACGAAATATTCATTTTAGGTGCAGACATGCCAGGAATGAAAGTTGTAGTGGGGTTGGTAGCCATTCCTATACGGCATTTAATGATACAGAAAATTCCTTTTGCATGAGTGTTCTACAAGGCCTGACGAACGATATTAGAAGGGGAAGCACATAAGCTTCCCCTTAGGGGGGCCGCAGGGGGGCCCTGTCAAGTTGACGGTCCAAGAATTCCTACCAAATCATCTTTCAATTCCGTTGTATCACTCAAATGGGGATGATGTGACTCCATTGTGAATCTCGATGGCATTGGTCGCCATGTCTCTCCCATCCTTCATGCTTGAAAAAATGATTTCTTCGGGAGGTCAGAGAAATCACTTTTTATTTTTTTAAACATACAAGAGGATGCGAAGTTGGCATGTTTTGTGTCTTAACCTGTTATTTGGCATTCCCAAGATCCTGTTATGAAGTCAATTTTTTAAATTCTCAATTTTGGGTTGATTGGTAGGCTAAGAAGTAGGTATTTTTTAACATCCAGTTCAGACGTACTTTTTTCAGTGTCCAACTGGAGGTTATTGAAATAATCGCAGGGGTGGATAGACTGGACTATTTTCCTAACATTATGTTGAGGAAATCAATCCCAAACTGCACTTGGAGAGTACACAAATAATTTTTCTTTCGGTCGGTCGAATTGCGATGCCTACTACGCCCGTCAGGGAGAACGCTGAGCATCGCCAGACTAAACTAGGATGAAAACAGCATAAACGAATTCAAAACTGCCGGAAACACTCATTATGTGGTTCGACATTCAATTCTGAGTCAGCACTCAGAGTTTTAGTCAGTTTTGAATTTGTTTAGGCTGTTTTCATACCAGTTTAGGCTGGCGATGCTTAGCGTTCTCCTTGACGGGCGTAGCAGGCATCGCAATTCGACCGACCGAAAGAAAAATAATCTGTGTACTCTCTATTCGCGGTTTATGATTGATTTTCTCGACATTATGTTCAGAAAATAGTTCAGTGGATCCACCCCTGATGATGATTTCAATAACCTCCAGTTGGACACTGAAAAAAGTACGTCTGAACTGGATGTTGAAAAATACCTACTTCTTAGCCTACCAATCAACCCAAAATAGAGAATTTAAAAAATTGACTTCATAACAGGATCTTGGGAATGCCAAATACCAGGTTAAGACACAAAACATGCCAACTTCGCATCCTCTTGTATGTTTAAAAAAATAAAAAGTGATTTCTCTGACCTCCCGAAGAAATTATTTTTTCAAGCATGAAGGATGAAAGAGACATGGCGACCAATGCCAGCGAGATTCACAATGGAGTCACATCATCCTCATTTGAGTGATACAACGAAATTGAAAGATGGTTTGGTAGGAGTTCTTGGACCCTCAACTTGACAGGGCCCCCTGCGGCCCCCCTAAGGGGAAGCTTTTGTGCTTCCCCTTCTAATATCGTTCGATAGACCTTGCAGAACACTCATGCAAAAGGAATTTTCTGTATCATTAAATGCCGTATACTCGGCCGTATAGTACCGTTTTTTATTGTGTACCGACCCCACTATTGGGGGAAAGATTGAAATTGAAAAAGTCATCTTCTATAGATATTTTTTTTATCTGATGTCAGATTCGGAAGCTACATGAAAAATGCTACAAAATGCGATTCCTAAATTGTTTGGCACTAATTTAGCTGATTTGAAAAAAAATTATTAAGTATGTACCATTAATTTTTCAAGAGTATTTTTTAAAAATTCAATTCAAATCAGTGAAACGCTATTCCAGATAGTCAAACAAAGTCAATTTTCTAATTGTGGTGCTCTAACTACCCAAGGATAATTTCAGGAGATTTTCTGAAAACATGAGTTTGGGTAAGGATCTGAGGTACCGAATTCATGTTTCCAGAAAATTCTTCTGAAATTATCCTTAGTTTGGTAGAGCATCAGAATCGAAATTGTAACTTTGTTTGACCATCTGGAATAGCGTTTGAGTGATTTTAAATCAAATTTCCGAAAATATTCATGAAAAATCTCTGATGATTGTTTTTTTTTTCTCCGAATCAGCTAAATTAGTGCCAAATAATTTAGGAATCACATTTTATAGCATTTTTTATGTAGTGTCGTAATCTGTCGAATATGACAGATTTTGGCAAAAATCTATACAGGATGACTTTTTCAACAGAAGCTCGGAAAATAAGATTTTGAGTACGGTACTGCATTTATTCCATAAACGAATAGGGCGCTACAAAGGCCCTTGCTTTTAGAATATGCCTGCAAAATTTCAATCGATTCTATTGATCTATTCTTGAGATATGACCAATCAAACTTTTCGGTTGAACACATAAATCGGAAGACGGAAGACGTCAGAAAAATTTCGAATTTAGAAATCTGCAGAATGCAGATTCTGATTTGCCTTGAAAATGTACATCACCCTCAAACCATGTCGGTTACTTCGTGGGACACCTGTATAAGTCCATGCTTCGGCTTTTAATTCAGGGTTACCGTGAAAGTTTTCTAAATGAAGTCTGAAGCATAGGCAACCTTTTCAAACAACGCATACATCAACACTCCGCGCTCCGCGACAGCTGTTTAGATCAGATCACCTCTCTACATACTTCACTTTTGGGTCCGTGGTCCGAAAGTGACATTATTTTCCAACCTGTAAGGAATCATTCACTTTCCAACTTTTTAAAAGTTAGGAATGTATCGATTGCTCATTCATTGTATAGTACAGTCAAATTAGGTTTTCATCTCGCATAAAATTATAGGGTTTCAATTTTTTCAGGAATTTGTAGAGGGTGGTCCCCTGAACAACACCTGATAAAGTCCTTTCGATTTTAGGCGCCGCCGGGCGGGGGAGGGGGTGACAGATGTCACTTTGGTCAGTTTGTTCACCGTTTATCTCGAAAACGGTGCGCCGCACAGAAATTTTACACGAATCTAAATTAAAGCTGATGGAATTCTCTTCAAAATGGTGTATTCACGTTTCACCTGAAAGTTACCGATTTTGGGATATGAGCCGTTGAATATAAAAATGGAATTATGAATAAGGACACTGTCTGGTGCCAAAGGGACCTTGGTCTTAATTGGGATAAGGCTCGGGATAAGGTAAAATTAATTCGGAGTTATCTCGGAAGTTATTGAGCAGTGAGTTAGAAGAGAAAGCTTGACGAAATACTCTAAACGGCTCTACCACTTCTTTGAAAAATTTTCATATTCAACAGCTCATATCTCAAAATCGATAACAGTTAGGTAAAACGTGGATACATCATTTGGAAGGAAATTTCATCAACTTTAATTTTGAATGGTATGAAATTTCCGTGCGACGCACCGTTTTCGAGATAAACGGCAAAAACTGACAAAACTGACATTTGTCACCCCCTCCCCCGCGGCGCCTAAAATCGAAGGGACTTTATTAGGCGTTGTCCAGGGAACCACCCTCTACACATTCCCGAAAAAATTACAACCATATGATTTAATGCACGATTGGCCGCCATTTTGGACTAATTTGACTGGACTATGTGAATAAAATTATAAATTCATGGCAAAAAAAAATTATTGCAAACTAGGGAACCGATATAAAAAAGGGGACTTTCACAAAAAACTATAATTTCGAAATATTTATTTTTTTAAAATGAGATCAGAAATTTCAGAAGGTCAAAAAAAATTCAACCCTTTGGGCATTTCTTTGTACTTTTCACTTTCATACATTACTGCAATTCACAATTTTCAAAAACATCTGGTACATATTACAACAGCTGGATTAGGCAATGAGAAAGATATATATATATAATCGTAACCTCTTTTACCCATCTGGGTGTTGAGGTGTCGGACGCACCGAGCCGCACTATGGATTTATGCTACTACCCACAATCATCTCGTTCATGTGCGTGTACAGGTAATGGAGCCCCCTTGGGCAAGTACACTACGCTGCGTCCGCTCTCTTCGCGCACAGCTATCCACCAGTCACCCATCCAGGTTCTGGCTTCTGCGGGCGATGCTTGACTTTCGTTATAGTAGCCTGTATGCATATCCACCCATGCCGTACCGCCGACAATGAGAAAGATACAATGTTGAAAACAGTGCTGTTTCATTTTTTTATTGATAGTAAAAAAACCATACGAGAAAGAATTGATACGACCTTTACAGGCACGCCAGGCGACAAACCGGGCGAAACGGCCGCAGCAGCCGCTCCCCCGAAGCCCAAAAAATTCTTCAAGAGCCGCAACACCGACAAGCCGGCCGAGGTCACTTCCCCGCCCACCGCCTACGGCAAATCCAAAGCCGACGACGTCTACGGAGGCGCCAGCGTCAACGCCGGTTCCACGCCGAAACGGGCCAAGCTTTCTTCCTCTTCCTCCGATAGTTTCGGCGCCGCGGCCGCTCCCGCTGCAGAGAAACGCACCACAAGAAAGTTTTTCGCTTCCAAAGGCGGCGGCGGCGGCAGTTCGCCGCCCGAAAAGAAGAACAGTTCCAATAATTCTTCGGGCGGCGGCGGCAAACAGAGCAGGGCGGCCGCCGCTGCGGCTGCGGCTTCGGCAGCGGCGGCCGCTGCCGCCGCGGCGTCAGATGCTGCGGCAGCGGCCGCGACGGCGACGCCAGTTGAAAAACCGCCGCCGATAGTTTTAAGGATATGCAGGGGCAAATCGCAGCTGCTCAACGATTCGGACGAGTCGGAAAGCACGCCGACTCCGGCCAGCACTCCATCGACTTCTACCACTACGTCTCCCAGGGCGCTCAGGTGAGGGGTGTTTTTGGTATTTAAATATGTTAGCTCTCGGCCGCCTTGCCAAAAGTTTCAAACTACCCTTCGTTTTCGCCTCTGCTCAGAAGAGAGCTTCTTCTTTATTTGGTCACAGTCGTTAGGAAGTTTTGTCACCTTCGATGGATGCTGATGACTTGCTTGGTGTTAAGGATAATAAAATATACAGGGTGTTCATTTTCAAAACTTCCAGGAACATCTAAGACACGTATTGCCAAATTTTCATTTCCAACCACTTCGCCTTCACCCTAAGCTACTTTGGAATTTCAAATAGCATTACTTATCTTGTGGTACATGAAATTTTAATAATTTTGATAAAAATTTGGCATTGTGCGACTTAGATGTTCTTGTCGAGATAAGAATCGACCTGTTCTTGCTGGAAAATCCATTACCTAAGAATCGCGAGTTGATAGGGGGAAAAGTTTCTTGAATTAACAATTAGAGAATCATTTTGAAAAAAAAATTAAATATTCTTGTCAGGAAGAAAATTTTATTACCTTCAATTTGATATATCACAAGATAGGTACCTAATGCCACAGACTACCAATACAGACGGTCAACCGGCGAACAGGGCGATGTGTTTCTGGGTTGCCACTGCCAGGTGGCGTTCGTCCCGAAGTGTCGCTCCGCGGGGCACGAGACCGCGCGTCACATTCTAACCGCCGAGCTCTAGAGCGGAACGTGATGCCTACCCAAACAAGTGAAATTCGACAGTTACTGTGTTTCTATTACACTTTACTATTGCATCATACCCTTACTACCACTCCTACCACGACCTATTATTTATATTGTTATTCAATGCAGATCTTGACCTACACCATCATTTATTTCCCTTCATTCAAGTTACTAATTTTTAAATCAAGACTCCATCCAAAAATCTTCCATTCTCATGTGGAAGATCAATTTAATAAGGTACCTAAAGCCACAGCTGAGGATAGGTGTAGGTACATAATTATATAGCATTTTCATTTAGGCACTTCTAAATTTTCTTAGAGGCTTACAGGGACTATTGAAAGGGGGCCCAATAATTTAGGAATATTAGCCTTATCTGGTGAAAAAACTTTTGCAAAAATACCATTGTCAATGGTACAATAAAATTATTGGGGTATGCAAATCTAACGAAGGAAGATAAATTATTGATACTAAAAAAAAAATATGGAACGTCATTAAACATATGTGATTTGAAGACTCCTTCAAATATTATGAAAAAAAATTTGAAAACTGGCTTTTGACATAGTTCCAATAAAGAAGAGATGGGGCCGATCGACGTTTGACAGCCACATTATTCAAATTAATTCTAAAAAGGTTGAAAAAAAATCAAGAAATCAACAGCCTGTTCTTCATGGCCAATGTGAAATTCATTTGAACTTTTTGTTACATTCAATGATACACATAGTCCGGATGCTAGTTGAAAGTTCCTTGCATTTTTTGATGAGAAGATGCCACTCGGTAGAAATGTTCTTTGCATCGTACTCTTTCGATCCAGAAAGGTAGCCATCAGCGCCATCCATGCCGGCAGCGTATACAGGGTGAAACAGAAAAAAAAGTTGGAAAATTATATTCAAATAACCGAAGCATGTGGAGACGTGTAATTTACCACATAGATTAACTGTTTTATGCTCATAAAGTCACAGCAAACCGTTGTTGATTACCTTGTACCGTCTTTGAAATGTAGGGGGAAAACAGAAAAAAAGCAAAAAACACTCTTTTTATCATAAATAAGTAATTCTTAGAGATATTGACACAATACTTGGTATTTCTACAAAAAGTAATGCTAGAAATGATATGAGCTGGGTAGCCAATTCCTAAGCCAACTATTTCCAGAGATACGATTGTCAACTTTTTTTTTCTTCTTGAGCACCATCTTGAATCTGCCCTGTGAGGCATCGTTGAAAAAGTGACTGGTTATTATAATAATGGTAACATGAAATCATTGCATTGCAAAAACAACCTCCTCATCATAATTTAGTGACCTCTTCGGCGGGAAAGAATTGTCATTCACGTATTTTTTGGCTCTTCAAAGCTTTAGTGCCCATGATGGCATTTGCAACATCTGGAATGGTGAAATATGTTACGCATTATGAACCTTGATGTACTCTGAGGTAGCCTACCAAGTTTCACCATCATCAATTGAAAGGTTTGTTCTTAAAAGCTGTTTGAACAAAATTAGTGTAGTTTTTTATGAAAAATTCAAAATATTGGGTCTCTCACCCTCACTTGATCCCTCACTGAGGATAGCCTGAAACCAAAATTCTCCGAATTTTTTATGATAATGGTTCAGTGGGAAGTGCTCTTCAATGTTTAGTTGTCAAAAATTGCATAGTTGCGTTCAGATTCCAGACAGAGAGCGACAAAGAAATTCATGCAGTAAAAGAAGACATAAATCACAGTCGAGAAAAAACTAGTCCAGAGCTAGACTGAAAGCTGTCCGGAGACCTTGCTTTCTATAACATAAATGTGCAATTTGGTACACTGTTGAAACCTTAAGTTTGTAGTGTTTTAAGCCTTTCACCCACGCTTGAGAGTCTTACAGAACCTGTGTATTGCGGGAAGCCTATCTAAAAGGGAAATTTCCGGGATTTCTCTGTTGCGTTGAGAGTTGTGTCTTTTTTTCACTGCATGAACTTCTTTGTCGCCCTCGGTCTGGAATTTGAACGCAACTATGCAGATTTTGACAACTATACATTGAAGAGCAGTTCTCAGTGAACCATTATCATAAAATTTTTGGAGACTTTCGGTTTCAGGCTTCCCTCAACGAGGGATCGAATGAGGGTGAGAGATCCAATATTTTGCATTTTCCATAAAAAAATCAACAAATTTTGTTCAAACAGCTTTTAAGAACAACCCTTTCAATTGATGATCGCAAAACTTGATGGGCTACTTCAAAGTACATCAAGGTTCATAATGCGTAACATATTTTACCATTCCAGATGTTGCAAATGCCATCATGGGCACTAAAGCTTTGAAGAGCCAGAAAATACGTGAATGGCAATTCTTTCGCGCCGAAGAGGTCACTAAATTACGATAAGGAGGTTGTTTTCACGATGCAATGATTACATATTACCATTATTATAATAACCAATCTCTTTTTCAACGATGCATCACAGGGCAGATTCAAGATGGTGCTCAAGAGGAAAAAAAAGTTGACAATCGTATTTCTGGAAATAGTTGGCTTAGGAATTGGCTACCCAGCTCATATCATTTCTAACATTACTTTTTGTAGAAATACCAAGTATTGTGTCAATATCTCTAAGAATCACTTATTTATGTAAAAAAGAGTGTTTTTTGCTTTTTTGCTGTTTTTTCCCTACATTTCAAAGACGGTTCAAGATAATCAAGAACGGTTTGCTGTGACTTCATAAGCATAAAACAGTTAATGTATGTGGTAAATTACAAGTCGCCACATGCTTCGGTTATTTAAATATAATTTTCCAACTTTTTTTTTCTGTTTCACCCTGTATACGCCGCCGGCATGGATGGCGCTGATGGCTACCTTTCTGGATCGGAAGAGTATGATGCAAGGAATATTTCCAGTGAGTAGCATCTTCTCATCAAAAAATGCAAGGTTCATTCCATTTTATGCAACTAGCATCCGGACTAACACAGTAATATCCAAAGAATGTGAATATTTTAGTAGTTCGCAAAAATACTCAAACAATTTTTTTGGAGCTGGTTTTCACTTTGTTAGCACTAAGAGAATGATTTTGATGTAATAATATATTGGAAATAAAGGTGCATACAGGTGGTCCAACAAAAACACAACGGACGGGCTTTTGGGCATTTCACCTCATTTTTTTGAAAAAAGCTCGGACAGGTCGATTTTTATATCGAGGGGGACATCTGAAACATACATTGGCGAATTTCTCAAAACCCCTCAGCCCCACCCACCCCAACTTCTAAATTTCCAACGACACCACCCACCTTGCGATACATCAAATTGAAGAGAATTAAATTCTCTCTATGAGAAAATATTTAAAAAAAATTTGAATCCTACCACTCTTCTTCCTGAAATTCTCTGACTGTCCCGCTTTATATTATTGACTCCTTACTTTTTTTCAAGTTGGTCCGCGTCATTCCAGCTAGTATCTAAGAAGAAAATTTTCAGTGAAAAAAGTGCTACCCAAATTAACCCCCTTGCTCTCCCCCACCCAGCTTAAAAATTCAACAAGATACCACCTACTTTGTGATACATCGAATTGAAGGGATTTGAATTCTTCTTCCAAAAACAATGTTCCGAAAATTTTCAACCCCTCCCCCAATTAATTGAACATTCAAATTATTTGAGGAGGGAAAGGGGGATTTTTAAAAATCTTGAAAATATTTTTTTCAGGAAGAGAATTCAAATCCTTTCAATTTGATGTATCACAAAGTACGTAGGTAGTACCATTTTTTAATTAGAAGGAGTGAATTTGGGGCACTTCTTCCATAGAAAATTTTCTTTTTCGATGCTGTGCAGGATGACGTTGACTGCAATGAAGAAAATTGAGAGGTCAAGAATATCAAATCGGAACTCGGAATCTCAGGAGAATAGAGGGTGGGGTTGAAAATTTGGAAAATATTTTTTTCAAGAAGAGGATTTGATTTTCTTTGATTTGCTATAGATATCGTAAAGTAGATAATGTCATTTGAAAGTTGCGCCAATGTATGTTTCAGATGTCGCCCTCGATATTAGAGTCGACCTGTCCGAGCCTTTTTTGAAAAAAAATGAGGTGAAATGACCAAAAACCCCTCTGTTCTGTTTTTGTTGGGCCACCCTGTAAAATAAATCTGTCTCTCCACGTAAATTGAAAAAGTATATTGCGACGCGTTTCGGCCTTACAATTTGGGATAAAGAGTCATCTTCAAAGCAACAAAATGTCTAGAAATTGGTGTTTGTCAAAATGAGGGGTTTCTAACAGCGGTTTCTAAAAGAGAGCACAAGCTATCTGCAAAATTGTCAGAAACAGAGGAATTGAAAAGGATATTTCTTATCAAAAGTAGACATTCTGTAATTGGAACGGATGGTAATAAATTTGAAAATTTGTGACATCAGAAGAAATCAGAAATGAATTTAGTGGTGGAGTGATGTTTTTAATTTTGTTGATCAACTATGTTGTGTTTTTGACACTAAAATTTAGTTTAAAATTCAAGATATCTGGTAAAATTCTACTGAGGAGTTTTGATAGTTTATAGACACGAGAATTTTAAAAGACAACGATGGACCTCCATTGAATTATAAGGTTTGTGAATTTTTGGAAGGGCATATTATTATAATTGAGGAATTTTTAGGATTGTTCGACAATAATTAAGATGGAAAATAATTAAAATGTTATAACCCATGAATTGATTTTGATATTATTTCTATTCAAAGTAATAAATTGATTATTTGGATTCTTTTTCAAAATTTCAGAATCTGGAGAATTGAAAAAGTTTCTGTTTTTTTTTTGATGTATGAAATACAGGTGTATATATTAATATTTATTTCTACAACAATGCCTCCACGAAGAGCTGACTCTAACTTCTACGATATTCACATGATATATTGTTTGTCTATTTATTTTTTTTTTTCTGTTAGAGGCAAGTAATGTTATTTTTGTTACAAAATTCCGTCGTAGATACAGCCTGTGATCAAGTTATTGTTCTTTTGCTTCTAAACTGACTTCTGCCCATTTACGCAGAAGAGTAAAAACAAGATAAATGTTTTTTTTTGCCAAATTGGACTTAATTGATTGAATTAAACAAAAAAGTCGATTTTTGGCTGACGTCCCAGTGCGTGGCTAGTACACTGCATGTCAGTTTATCATGGCAATTTAAATTTGTCCCAATTTTCTTGAATATTGTTTAAAACATTGCAATTTCAAAATTTTACACCTTATTGATTTTGAATATTGTTGGTAAAATTCCGATGAAAACCTCAGATGGTACCTATAGCTACGTTCCAGAACGTAATAAGATGCAAATCGGCTATTGCTATATTTAATTTCAATCAAATGGATGAGTCGTATTCCCCATCGAAAATAAGATGAATATCAATCAAAACGGACATAGATGGACATAGAAAAAAATAGTTTCCAGAATAAGTAATATTAACTAAAGAGTGATCGAATTTTCTCCTCAAAGTAGGCCTCGAGGGGTCTTCTTGGTAGCCACGGTTTTTCGCCAGATTTTCAGGAATCACAGGTGACTCGAGGAGGAATGTATTCGATCACTCGTTATAACCACTTCATCTCATTCAAACAAAATTCGAAAATTGTGACCAAAATTACCTACCTAGCACCGTTAGGGAGGAACATGGATTTATCATAAGAACATGGATCTATCACAACGGTCGGCCGTGGTGCTTGTATTTATAGTTGTTGAATAGGCGATGTTTATAAACATGCCGCCGCTCGCCGATTTTTATTACCCTGCGGCTGCGGTGTGATAGCATGTGACTGCTGCGGCGCACCGATTCTCAGTTTTCACGAGCATAACACGCCGCGGCACCTACTGGTGATCTTTGTAAGATGCAGTTGACCGTCTGTATTGGTAGTCTGTGCTAATGCTATTCGAAATTTCAAAGTAGGGTAGGGTGGGGGCGTAGGGGTTGAAGATATAAATAAATTGGCAATATGTGTCTTAAATGTTCCTCTCGAGATAACAATCGACCTGTTTTCGCTGGAATATCTGTTTCTATTGAATCAGGAGGGAAAAGTTCCCTTTAATTAACAATAAAAGAATTTCGAAAAGGATTGGGGGGTGTTCTACAAAAATTTAAAATATATTTGTCAGAAAGAGAATTTTATCACTTTCAATTTGATATACCACAAGATAGGTACCTTATGCTATTCAAAATTTCAGAGTAGGGTAGGGTTGGGGGGTAGGGGTTGAAGATATAAAATTTGGCAATATGTGTCTTAGATATCTCCTCCCGAGATAACAATCGACCTGTTTTCGCTGGAAGATCTATTTCTCAAGAATCGAGAGTTGATGGGGAAAAAGTTTCTTCAGTTAACAGTGAGAATTTTATTATTTTGGGAAGGGTTAAATGGTCTGATTAATAACTAAAATATATTTGTCACATAAAGAATTTTATTACCTTCAATTTGATGTATCAGAAGGTAATTATTCCTTGCTATTCGAAATTTTAATGTAGGGTAAGGTGGGGACGAAAAATAGTTTCCGCCCTGTAACTTGATACACAGCAGTTGTTGGGCGGTATATTTTTTATGTGTTTATTGGAAGACTATAGTCTATCAAACTAGCCTAAAACCGTTTTTTTTTTTTCGGTCAACAGTTTTTCAAGGAAGTAAGAAAGTAAAGGAAAATAATAAACTTCCACCCCGTATACTGATTTGTAGCAGCTTTTGATATGTATGTTGAAGAAGGGACTTGAAGCTTGCCATGGTGAACAAATCGTTTTTGTTTTAATTAATTCCAGCAGCTATTCATTTCCAATACACTAACTACGCGGCTTACTCTGCAGGAAGCAACGGCTCTCATCTGGAAAACAAACACACCTCTCTACACAGAAGTTCTACCAAAAAATTGTAAATAGGAACTGACCTTTATTAAATGAGGACAGGAAAACGTTGCTGTCTCTCAATCTACTGTTTCAATTGCATTCCCTTTGAAGCTAGATCATATACAAACATCAGCGCCACCTCAAATGAAAGCTCGAAGCTCAGGCGTTGTTGTTGTTGAAAAACATATTTGAAAAATCAATTTTGTTGTCTTGATACTTTCTAAGGCAAATGAGCCGGTGTGCTACAGCTGGCGCTCTGTATTTTCCATTGTTCTAAGACGAAATTGACCAACTCTTGTTGTTGTCGATAACAGGGAAGCTGCTCAGCAGCAGCCGCGTGCAGAAAACTGCCGCATCACTCGCTCGGCCAGACGCAGCATGCAGCAGGACCCCAGCAGCAGCCCCGCCACGGCCGACACCCCCGCCGAATTATCCCCGCTGTTCACGTCGCCCAAGCAGCAGCAGCCCCAGCAAGACATCGATTTGAGTCCCCAGTACATACCGGCGGAAAAGTACGAAATGGAACGCAGGGCCATGTACGCCAACTTGCTCAAGCCAAATTCACCGTCGCCGAAAATGGACGAAGACGACGAGGAGGATGGCGGCGGCGGTGGTGGCGGCGGCGGCGGCGACGGTGGCGGTGATGTTGAGAAATCCGACGACAACAACAGCGTATCCCAGGCCGGTGACGATAAAGAAGACGATCAGGAATCCGAAACGGACGACATCGAAGCTGCTTTGAATGAACTGCACAGGTGGGTACCACTTTTTCATAAAAAATACTGACCAAATGATGTGATCGGAAAGAGCTTCGTGGATTTGTATCAATAGCACTGTCTAGAAAACATCTGCTTCATCTCTAGCGATGCCAATTTTTTTTTACAATAATCCACAATTATTATCAAGTCAAATTTTTTCAGTTCAGAAGTGGAATTTTTACTGGCACAGGCCAAAATTGAGCACTTTTGGTGGATGAGTGATGTCCCATATGTGGGGATTTACTTTGGAAAATCAAATCAAATCTCGCCTGTTTTTTTTATGTAGAAAATATATTTTCTATGCAAAATAAATATATGAGACATAAAACACATTCGAAGACACATTAAAAAGATTGAAAATAATGCGATTAAAAGGACAGTGATGTTTAAAAAATTTACACGGAAAGATTCCCAAAATGCTCCATATCCGAGTCACATGCGATGAGTTATTTCAAATACAAAAAAAATCGTTTTACGCCATTGGTTTTTCATCCACCTCAAAGTGCTCATTGCTCTTACTCGCCTATTGAACGAATGACAAAGTGGCTATAAACCAGGAGATATAACGAGGTGTTGATGGAAATTACAATAAAAGCAACACTTGGGTATTAAGGAAACTGCTTATTACCTGTTAGTAACTACATGTTAATTTACTTCAGCTTTCATATTCTCTTGTTCCCTTCCACTTGATGTTGATAGTTTATTTTATGAAAGATACTGTCGATAACACCCACGCAATTTGGAGCGGTGTATCCAAAAACAAGAATTAAAAATAACTTGTAATGGAAACAACGAATTAACTATACAACTCGTCAATTAATGTGAGTGCTCCCCTGTTGTCCAGGTGCGCGTCCTCGAATTTCACAATACACGAAGCAATTATTGTCACATTACTTGGACCAATAAACAGGTTAAACTATCGAAATATTAATATTGTCCACATAAGCCAGGCATTTTAAATATAAAAAACTCCGACCGAAGCTTTTTTGATGTCAAACTCTTCACAAGGTCAGTACTGTATCTACCATCGATTTATCGTCCGAATATGATTCGTGCTCATTCCTCCACATCTTCGCAAAGGTAAAAGATCCCTTGAAGGTGCAAAAAGTCTGAATAAACCACCACACTTTTTCGTTATACAGGGTGTTTCATGACTTATACGACATAGCTTAAGGATAGATCCAGTTTTTTGAGGCGGATCCGGATCTGGCTTCGAAATTTTTCTAAGATCCTGCGTTTCAAAGTTACAGGGTGATTTATGTATTTTGATCAAAACTTTCATAGGTCATAACTTTGGAGCAAATGAATGGAATCGAATGAAATTTGACAGGAAATGTCTCTTACCACGAACAATCACAATGACCAACAAGGCATGAAAAAATTCAGGGCCGGACTAAAAAAAATGGCCCCCATCAATTCATGGGGCAAAAAAACCATTTTCGCATCGGATTCCTAAAAAAATGCCATTGTATTTGGAAAGTTGAGAAAAAATGCTACAGAATCAGCTATCCAATACGAACGGCACACCTCAGTAGGTTTAGTAAAAAAATAAAATAAAAAATTGAAAATTTCAATAGCGATATTTCCTGAATGATTTGAGATAATTCATCGCAATAACTACCGGGTGTTTATAAACGACTGTGATCGCATCGCCTTTGGAATCCGCTTTCGATCACTACAATTGCGTCTGTTACTGCGTTTTTTGACCTGACCCATGCCTGCCGCGATCACAGTTTCTTATAAACACCCCGTACTTTTCAAACAGGAAACGAGCAACATTTAAAAAAAAAATCAAAACTCCTAACAATAGGTGATAAATACATTACATGTTATTAACAAATGGTTTTCAAAATACCCTCACCCAACTTCGACGCATTTTCCACATCTCGTCACTAAATGTCTAGTGGCTTTTCGAATGGTTGGTGTATTGTTCCGCGTTTCATTAGCAGCTGCAATGATCTCTTCTCTACAATCCTTCCTGGTATTCATTTCCGTCTTGTAGACCTCTAGATCTTCCATGCGGCCCCATACATAGTAATCTAGGTCTGTGAGATCAGGAGATCTGGGAGCCAGGAATGAGGACCCCCGCGACCAATCCAGCCATGGGGGTATTCTGCGTACATGTGTTCTCTGACGTTTAATGAAAAATGAGGCGGTGCCCCATTTTGTTGAAAATAGGCAAAACATTTTGGAGGAAGTTTAGATAGCGTTCCCCCGTCAGCCGTTCCTCAAAGAAATGTAGCCCAATTAAAGTGTCGTCAACCACTCCGCACCACAAATTCAGTGAAAACCTCCGCTGAGAGTTCTTTTGTACCGTGGCATGAGGGTTTCCGTGTGCCCATAAGTGGGAATTTTTCAGTTTCAGTTTTGAAGGTTCTCTTCATTTTTTTCGTTTCTCCTCGGTTCCGTTTCGCCACCCGCGTTGTGCGAGGGCGATTTCGGACTTCTCATTATTGTTATTGTGTATCACTCCATTTTTCAACCCACAACCTACCCTACCGTGACGCGCTGAACATCAGCGGACCATGCACAGAGAGCGCTTTCTTCATCTCACGGCGCTGGACGTCACAAGGTAGGTCCTTGTTCATTTTTTACTTTAATACCCAAGACAGTGCATCGCAGCTAAAACATCTCGGCGTGATTTTCTCAGAAACCGTTCAACCAATACAATTCTTTTTATTTTGAAGGCTATCTAAACTTCCTCCAAAGTGTTTTGCCTATTTTCAACAAAATGGGGCACCGCCTCATTTTTCATTAAACGTCAGAGAACACTTGTACGCAGAATACCCCCATGGCTGGATTGGTCGCGGGGGTCCTCATTCCTGGCTCCCAGATCTCCTGATCTCACAAACCTAGATTACTATGTATGGGGCCGCATGGAAGATCTAGAGGTCTACAAGACGGAAATGAATACCAGGAAGGATTGTAGAGAAGAGATCATTGCAGCTGCTAATGAAACGCGGAACAATACACCAACCATTCGAAAAGCCACTAGACATTTAGTGACGAGATGTGGAAAATGCGCCGAAGTTGGGGGAGGGTATTTTGAAAACCATTTGTTAATAACATGTAATGTATTTATCACCTATTGTTGGGAGTTTTGATTTTTTTCAAATGTTGCTCGTTTTCTGTTTGAAAAGTAGTAATTGCGATGAATTATCTCAAAAATCATCCAGGAAATATCGCTATTAAAATTTTCAATTTTTTTATTTTATTTTTTTTACTAAACCTACTGAGGTGTGCCGTTCGTATTGGATAGCTGATTCTGTAGCATTTTTTCTCAACTTTCCAAATACAATGGCATTTTTTTAGGAATCCGATGCGAAAATGGCTTTTTTGCCCCAAGAATTGAGGGGGGGCATTTTTTTTAGTCCGGCCCTGAATTTTTTCATGCCTTGTTGGTCATGGTGATTGTTCGTGGTAAGAGACATTTTCTGTCAAATTTCATTCGATTCCATTCATTTGCTTCAAAGTTATGACCTATGAAAGTTTTGATCAAAATACATAAATCACCCTGTAACTTTGAAACGCAGGATCTTAGAAAAATTTCGAAGCCAGATCCGGATCCGCCTCAAAAAACTGGATCTATCCTTAAGCTATGTCGTATAAGTCATGAAACACCCTGTATCTGCCTCAATGCAAACTCATAACTCTTATGCAAACATTGGGAGCATATGCTATTATTTCTCACTGTCAAAAAAAGATTTTGTGTGGGTCAAGCTTGCGAACAATGACTCTTCGTCGTAGGTACAAACACCCAATACTTAGTCACTTTATTTATTGCACTGTAGGTGAAAGAGTGCATTATTTGAGAACTCTTTTCTTGTTGATAATAATTTGTTTTCATTTTTTCAGGTGGGATTTTTTCCATAGGAAATCCGCTATTAGCCGCGCTTTGAATTCACTTCTCCGTCCGTCTTGTAGTTGAACTCCTCCTAAACGAAAAGTCACAGCGGTATCGGTTTTTTGCCAATTATTGTTATCGTGACGTATTCTGATAGGCACACATGGGAAGAACACGTCAAAGAAACTCCTGCGTATTGCCTAATTGTGCACTGAAATACGTTACAAAATCATCTGAGTAAAAGACAAGTGAGAATGAATCGTCAAGCCGGTGTAAATTGGTACTCGAACCTCTTTGAGTTCGCTAAGTTTGCAAATAACAATAAAGGATTTTCTCTTGGGGTAGATATTTGGACACAAATAAGTAAAAACTCTAGGTATTTGCCGACGTTTCGATTTTATTAAAATCTTTTTCAAGGCTCATGACCTAAATAATTATTGAATTAATTATAACTGACATTTTTGTGCAGTAAACTGCTTAACAAGTCAGGCAGGAACAAGAAGGCAGGAATTCCTGTCTGACTTGTTAAGCAGTTTACTGCACAAAAATGTCAGTTATAATTCATTCAATAATTATTTAAAGTGAATAGGTCATGAGCCTTGAAAAAGATTTTAATTAAATCGAAACGTCGGCAAATACCTAGAGTTTTTACTTATTTGTGTCCAAAAATCTACCCCAAGAGAAAATCCTTCATTACTAAATCCAAATGGACAAGAATCAGAATCAAAATTTTGCAAATAACTCACGTAACAAATGCAATCTCGCTCGCTTACGCTTTGGAGAATTTTACGCTCGGATTTCAACTTACGCTTCCAAACAAAATCACACACTTCCTCATGTCTCTCAAAACAGCCAAGCCTAAGGTAGTAAAGGTTAGTTAGTAGGCACATGCGACATGCGATAGAATAATCAATCAAGGCTCTGGGTTCCCACAGATAGTGAAGATTTTGGATGTACAGATTCAGAGGGCACCTGAAAAGCCCTAAATCACAAAGCTGACATGGTCCTCCTAAAGTTGAAACTAGGCTATTAGGGACCTGCTTCTCCCCAGTTTCCGATTCTCTTGAATCCTCAAACAGGAATCAGCAAACCCCAAAATAAACCCCAAAAAACATGGAATACACACACATCAATGAAATCTAAACAATTCTTGAAGCAGCCAGGGAGTGTTGCCTTCACACGACTTTCAGGGACGTAGAACGTTATACAAGGTTCAAGGACTGGCTCACAATTCAGATTCAACAAAGCTCTAACAGACCTCGCTTGCCGCTTGAATAATATAGAGTACCAACAAACATTGTCAAGACAAAGTTTGTTGCGAACTGGATGAAAGGATGCATGAGATATTTTGTAACACAACAACAAAGATTTTTAACAAAATGCAAGCATGGAACTCATTAGCTTAGCAAAATTCGTATGACAACAAAAATTGACTTGAAAATAACATCGTATATCAGACACAAGCAGAAAAGGTAATTCGCTTACGTTCAGGTATAAAACTCAATGATCCGTCTCAACAAAGTTGTCAAAAATGTTCACAGCACTAGATAATAGGCTGGTTGTTCACTACAGGTGTTAGTCATGAATAGCCTTTTAATAGACTTATTCTGAGAGGAACTTAGTTCGGATCATGTATCGGATAGCTTCAAATGACTTGGTTTTCCAGGGTTTGTGTGTGAGACTTTCTCGCGCCTTTGATTTCCCCAGTTACCGTAATTTCCGCACTCATTACTATCGCGTCGTGTTGCTCGGCGACCGGTTGCCGAACTACTGCTTTTTTTTACCACCAGGGCCGCTATTCTTGAATTGTGTGAGAAAAGTCCCTGGGAGTTTTATATAATCCGTACTACACTTCTGTAACGAAAGTTGCCTAAAAACCACGGTTTTAGGTTTAGGCAACATTCGCTACATCAGTGTACTGCGGAATGTATCTTACTCCCAGGGACTTTTCTCACACGATTCAAGAATAGCGGCCCAGGCGTCTTTCAAGACGCCCGAGTCTAGTTCGTCTTGTCGAGGTAATCACCTGTTGATTAAACCCTTTTGTTTGGGTAATTGTTGCTTTGATTGCGCATCGTTCATGGTGCCATCTTAATACGTTCTTTGTGAAGCCAGAGCGAGGCTCCTGACGTCAAGCTGATGTGTTTGTTGGTTTATTTCGCAATAACGCACCTGGTTCAACTCTATTTCGCACGGCTAAAATCCTACTCCCAATACTTCTGAGCTCACATTTTTAACGCACTGACTAATGTTAGTCTAACCTGAAAAGGGCTGGATTGCGCAGAGAAAGGTCAAGCCACTTTGAAGCACCTGTACAGGTGGGAAAAGACCATGTAACTTACTTCGTGAAATTTGATCAACTGACATTTGACTGCACATGGGTTTACGACATCTCAACATTTATAGTAAAGATGTGGGGGAATGAGCACAACTCCTGTTTATGCGATAGTTCAATGGTAGGTAGATACTGAATTTATGAAGAGTTTGACAACAGCTTTGGTCGGGATTTTTTCAAGATTGTACCTATTGATTTCAACGGCGTACGGCCGGACCTTATATAATTAAGTTCGAAATTCGTTGTTGCAGGGAAGGCGATCTGTCGATTTCGATACCACCGCAGCCGGAGCCGCAAAAACTAGAGGAGCCGAAGCGAACGGAAGCCGCAATAGAAGAGGACTGGTCGACGGACTCGGACAGCAACAGCACTGCTCCCGAGAGCAGCGCCGCAGCTTCGACGGCTTCCGCGCGCGATGCCGTCGACGCCGCCAAGTCCAGGATAGAACACGAAGAGGACTTCGACGAGGCCGCGATGGAAGACGAGATGGTCGGCGGCAGCGGCGCCGCGGCCGAGCCCGCCGCCCCGACGCCGGCCGTCGTCAAGCTGGTCATCTCCAAGAAGAAGGGCAGCATCTTCAAGAGCCGCGCCCTGGTCACCACCGGCGACGAGGGAACGAAAAAACGCCGCGCCCTCTACAGGCACAAGTGGAGCGACGACAAGGACGGCCAGGGCAGCGCCGCCGCCCAGAAGCAGGGGAACGCCGCCGGAGGCGACGGCGGCGGCGGAGGAGGCGACGACGCCGGCGCCAACAGCAGCGCGTACGACGAATTCGGTTTCAACGACGATCCGCTGACGAGGTAGGACAAGAAAAATTATTTTCACCCTTTAACAATGTGGACGTCCTGATGATTTGAAATTCCAACTCAAAAGGCTGGAGTGCAATATTTGACGATCTTGAAACATGTAGTAGTGTTGCATGCCAAAAAGGCCTCGTGCCTATCGGTCTGTCTCATTCAGGAACACGGCCCACCAGCTAATCAGGGGAGAAGGCCGGGGTTCTTGAGATGTTCGAGGGCGCCACAGTATTGTGAGCCGAATTCCCCAAAATAATTTTAGTCCCAAGCAATGACTAATACAATACTGTAATCTCCCAAGCCACCCCTCTTATAAAAATAAACTTTCCCCAAAGAAGCAGAAGAATCCCCTTTAAAGTTGAAGACTTAGATTGGTCAAAGTTCGTGTTTGTCTAGTATTGTTTGTTAGGACTTTCGTTGTTCCGTAGTTACCCAAAGTAGTACAGGTAAGTGAAGGCTTGGAAATGAAACACAGAGACTTCAAATCAACAAAGAACAATTTTATTCCAAAGACAAATATATCGACTCATGTGCAAGAATGCAATATCAATTCAATTACACCACCCTCCCACTATTTGAAATGCAGTGTGTAAGTCACTGATGCAGAGAGAACAAGAGAAATACGAGAGAGAGTATCGTTCTCGCTAGAACAGATTATATTAGTTCCACGGACCTAGATTGTTGAGGAACCTGTTAGCGGGAAAGAATACTGCAGACCAAGTGCTCAGCGCAGTGTAGTCACTTGGCGCAGTGTGAAACAGAGACAAAGGTTTATTAGTAAGTTCTACGGTGACCTAAATTGACGAGGGATCTGTAGGGAAAATAGATAAGATTTTGGCAAGGACAGTGGCCGAGCACTGCTGCAGAAAGAAGAGCGAGAACACATGACATACAAATCAATAACAATCAATATTACCAATAAAACGAAACTGTGAATAATCACAGTACATGGGTTCATACATAATAAACATGGTCAATGGAATCATCATCAGTTATTTATCACAATAAATACCACAACTTGATTCAATGTAAATCAACAATATCAACAACTAGGTCTCAACAGTTAAAGACGTATACTATTTCATCAGATAACAAAGTAAGGAAAGATATCTTCTCTCACGAGATACCCTTCTCTCACAAGACACGACAGTAAGAAAAACATCTGTTGTGTGCAGATCCCTTTCTCTCATAAGATCCAGGCATGGATACAGAAGATAGTTGATCAGTGTAATATGTAACATGGTAAACAGAAGTATGAAGAAATCATTGAAGCAATGCAACTCAGATGGAGGAGAATAGCCCGACCAGGTCCATCAATTATGACAGCATACCTCGGAGCTCTCAAAACCACGTCACCTGTACTACAGGTCATCGCTTTGTTGTCCCGCTATATGCTGTCTCTCATGGTAGCTCGGTCCCAGGTCATCTGGATATCTTGTGGCGAAATCGTTCTACTCTTTCGTCTCCCTCAAACCCCCAACAACAGTGACCAACACGCTACGTGTATTCCCTTTACTACCCTGAACGTGATTAACCCGTTAATTGTTATAATTATCAATGTCTTACTGACAGGAAACAAAACAACTAAATAAACTTATCTTCGAGCGTTCTGGAAACACCACAGCTGTACGATGGAAGTCTTCATCACCGGAATAGACTTGTATCTTCTCTTTTCTATGATCTGGAGCGTGGAAATACCAAATATCTCTTGTGATCTTCTTCCCGACATCTGCCGACTTTTCTCTCTTTTTCAACTTCCTGTTACTTGACGACGGCCTCCCTTTTCAGGTGTATTTTATTTTCAAAAGGCAAAGAAAATGAACAGGTGCCGGTTGGCTAATTTTACAATAAATGAAATATACGAAATTGCCAGTCGCTGTTATTACCACAATGAGCGAAATATTACGTTCTGGAAGAGAGGTTTGGCTTCAACTCAAGCCGGAATTAATTGAACGTTATCTGTTCGAACGAAGGTAGGTGCCCACTGTCGGAATAAGAAAAGTCAGATAACTAACCCAGAACGATTTGATATTAACGCGACTCGATAGGTACTGTAATGGGACAGACCCACCCCTTTCACTCAATTGACTCGTAATGATAAATAAATTAATGCTTACCCCTTTTTTATTTCTTTTGCTGACTCCAGGTGCTGCACTCTCTCAGATCGACGTTGCATCACTTATATCCATATCTTATATCTTACCGGCATGACCCTACGTTCTGTTCTTTCTTAATTAATTAGAGATCAATTAAATAAATAATTGATGACACTAATTAATTCGGTGCCCCGAAAGCCCCAAACCCCCGTGCGTTATGGAATCGTGGTGTGAGCTTCAAGACATGAATCAAAACATGAATAACCAACGAATTTGAAGACAATAATTCAATTTATTTCACAACAAGATCGTTTAGATCGGAACAATAAATTCTCTCTTTCAATTTTCGGGACTACACTGTCCTGCCTATTTTCTAATTGGCATGGCCCGTCCCGAGGATTCCAGGATACAGAATTTAGGGCCTAATTGGCGCTGCTAATTAGCTCATGCTACCCTGGAAATCCCTAGATGAACAAACATCACAAATGGCATAGTTCTGAGGCCACAGTTGACCATTTATCAACTCTTTGGTGGTTGACCTCTATTGCCTAATTAATTTAGAATTACTTAACATCATCAACTTGTACCAAAACACACAGTGAGTGGTCTAAATAGCTTAAAGAAAGCCTATTCTAATCTTGCATGGATTTACACCCTTTGACGGACGCTTCGACTTCCGATTGAAACTCGGCTTTAACTCTCCATCTTCCTGATACAGGGAATTCAAGTCGTGAAGCTTAAACAACTCTCACAGCAAGTTACATGACCCACAGGTAAATAATTAGCCGAAGCTTGGAATAAGCTTGTAAAATTGAACAAGTAAATTTGCACCTCTAAAGGTGAATTAGTCGCAATGACGTGGCCCAACTAAATTGACATAGGTAGTGCACACAGCTGGCGTTATCTTGAGTGAGTTCAAGCGTTGAGTTTCTTTCAATCAATAAACTGACTCGATGTTCAATTACTTGTTATTTTCAAAGGATTATCTTTACAAATTATTTGAGATCTTACTTAATCAATCTTCTGATAATTAATGACTTTTCAATTCAGTCAAATAATAGTCACTAGCTTTTGAAACGGTTAAACTCGTCTTAGTGGTGACAATTTCCGCTTGTTAAATACCATATGGTGTTACGAGATGTTTCGTCTAATTATTTCTTTGCGGTAACTCTGGGAGGTCTAGTTACAAGAGGTTCTTCATCAGCTATTCTAGCTAAAAATTTAGTAGCCGCGTCGCTTCCTTTTATCAGCTACTGCCGGCCGACGCGCTAGTTAAGATTCATCTACAGTCAATTAGACAGCAAGGTAACGAAACTCCTAAATGCTGGGAACTAAAACGGCGGGGCAGAATTGGACTGGCCCAATCGGTCAAAGTATCAAAAAGCAGACAGAAGCGGAAAAGGATGTAACAGTAGGACACTCAATTCTGAACAGAGTATCAAATTTTCAGGACGTCCTATATCTTTTTTCAAGGTTTATGTAATGTGAATTTTTCACTATCGTTCCTGTACTAAAGGGTGACGAGCGGCGGCGGCGGCGGCAGCAGCGGCCACGGCGAGGAGGCCGCCGACAGCGACGGCGGCGTCACCAGCATCAAATGCACCAAGGGCGACAAGGGCTACTACACGGTGGTGAAGAACGTGAAGAAGGCGCATCAGATACAGGAGATCGGCGAGTTTCAGGAGTTCAACGACGACGTCGAGTACATTTTGGACACGCTGCAGACGCACAATCCGATAAGCACGCGCTGCCTGTCGGCCATCACGCTGGCCGGCAAGTGCATGGCTCCGGCGTTCAGGATGCACGTGCGCGCCCACGGAACCGTCGCCAAGTTCTTCAAGGCGCTTCATGACGCTACCAAAGATCAAGTACGTACGACATTATAACATAATCAATTTCACGGCTTTCTGCATTAGAGCAAGCTATGGAAAAAATGTGTTGTGTTGGTGCAAATGATACGTTGACAAGGGGATGCCAGCCAGTTGGCCAGTTGTCTACACTTGCAATTTTTAATGTGACACCTTGTCACTGTGTGGAGGTATCATGTACGCGAAAGTGAATATTTTCGAGCATACGCCAGGAATCGTGAGTTTCTTTGGAGTACTTTGCAGTGTGAATGATAAGGGATATTGTCTATACTGGTTGGTGAGTCTCCGCCAAGGTTGTTAGGTTTTTGAAGAATGATAGATGATAGAATGATGTCGAAGATCGGCAGGATACTACTCGGATAAAAAGGCCCACCCACCAAAAGGCTACATCTTCTGATGCACATCACTGAAGTAGTGAGTACCAGGTACCTACTCTAGCTCTAGCTCTGAGCTCTACCTACTATACCTACTGCAACAGCAAGCAAGGTATGAAGACACATGCTGGCAGACAACACAGTGTACCTACCTACTCACGCCCAAATTCTCTCGTCTCCGTACAGTTCAACTCCATAAATCATTGTCCTACTATCCATATTGTCCATCCAAAGAATAAATTTCCTCTTGGGTAGTGTCTTTTTCTAAATTCCATTTCTTCACGGCATCACGGACTTTCTGCATGATTTTCTCGGTGGCCGGCAAAAACCTAATAGCCTTGGCGAAGACCCACCAACCAGTGAAGACAATGTCCCTTATCGTCCACACTGCAAATCACTCAAAGGAAACTAACAATTCCTCGCATATTCTAAAAAAAAATCACTCTTGCGTACATGACTCCCAGAGACGGTGACAATGTCACATTGAAAATTGCACATGAAGACAGCTAGTTGCCAACAAGTCGTCAACGTGCCATTCGTACCAACGCAACCTATTTTTTCCATAGCTTGCTCTAATGCAGAAAGCCGTGAAATTCATTATATGTATTCTGTAATAGTAGCGAAAAAGTAGTCAGAAGATCTTCGCTCGATCTCACCATCACAATATCGTAATTTTATTCATTGTAATTTTTTCCAGAGCTTGGGCCTATGCACCGCAACCGTGATGTTCGTGCTGAGCCAGGACAGGCTGAACATGGACCTGGACAGGGACTGTCTGGAGCTGATGCTGAACCTGCTCGAATCGGACGTCAGCTATCAACAGGCCCTGGACGTTTGCGGTCTCAGCCAGACGCAGCTGGAAAAGAACAAGAAAAAAGTGCGAGAGCTGTGCGCCGAGATTCAAAGTCAGGGGCACGCCATGCATCTGAATCTCGACAACATCACCGTGAGTGTGCTTTTCTTTTGCTTGCTCTGGATCCGCTCGAATGTTGTTTTCTATTGTTTTCGTCGTATCGCGTTCCAGGTTGGTCAACTGGCCATGGAAACTCTTCTGAGTCTGACCTCGAAAAGGGCAGGGGAATGGTTCAAGGAGGAGCTGCGGGAGCTGGGCGGTCTCGAACACATCATGAAGACCATCTGCGAGTGTTGCCGTCAAGTTTCCGACTATGTCGTGTCGTGGACGGACGTCTTGCTGGACAAGTTGCGCAAAGTCGACAGATGTTTGCGTGTTTTAGAAAACGTACGTATTGAAGATTATTGTTTACTAGTTTAAAAAAATAGTTTGGATTCAAAAGAAAAAATATTCAATACAGAAAAATGGTTTTGATACAAAAAAGTTTAGTAACAAGAAATCGTTTCAATACGAAAAAATGGTTTTGATACAAAAGTTTTGATTCAAAAATTCTTTCATTAAAAAAAATGGTGTGATACAAAAACCTTTGGATGCAAAGAAGTTTTTTGATACAGAAACAGGATTGTTTTGTTGCACAAAAATTGTATTCAATAGGAAAAACAATACAAAACAAATTGATTTCAACTCAAGAAAGAAAATGCTTCAAAAGTATCAAAAAAATGTTGAAAAAAATTTAGGGTTTTTATTTTTGAAAATATGGAGGGTCAAAAGATGGCCCCCTCTATTTTCGTTATTTTCAAAGATATTAGGAAACTCTTTCCAACAGACCAAAAAATGATGTTTTTGAACCTTTGAATGGAGGAGCTTGTGGTGTGGTTAGTTAGCGCGTTCGACTGCCACTCCAGAGGTCGCGGGTTCGATCTCCGCCGGGGACGGATTTTCGGCCTCGAAAAACAAGCTCCTTGGTTTAGTTGGAATGCTTGCTAAATGCAAGACGCGCCGTGTGTCGCATAGCACGTAAAATACGAACGATGGTGCCGACCCCATGCGATGTTGGTGGTCGTTAAAAATCCCTACCCTGTGTTGGAACACACAGGGGTTCGGCAAAATTTCCGGTATAGTGGAAGAAAGCATTCACCGACGTCGGTGTTAGGCCTCGTTGCGGAAATAGGCCGACGTTAAATAAACGAATAAAAAAAAAAAACCTTTGAATGTGTTTTGTAATTCTATTTACTAGACAAAGTGAATCGTGAACTCTGAAAATCCCGTTTTCTTCAAAAAAGCATGCAGAAAATTTCATATGGGAATTATTTGTGTTTTTATTGATGCTCTGCATCAGTTTTATAACGTCTAGAACTTTTTGCGGGCATTTTCAAGGAAAAATAGATTTTAAGGATCTACAGGTGTCCCGAAATTGATGCAACAAAATTTACAGGGAGGTAGAAAATTGAAAAATTAGGGTACTTCCTTGGTAAAAATACCATCGCAAACGTAATAACGGAGATATAGGCCTTCAAAGTTGTTTTTTGGAAACAGTTTTTTTGGCATTACTCTTGAACCGTTGAACCGATTTCATTAAAATTTCAACCAAAGTTTACTGAAATGGGTCTCTATTGAACAAAAATAACGGATTTCATCAAACATTTTCAGGGGCGGAGATAATAGACCTTCCCCCCTTTTCCCCTATTTTTCACCCCTCTGAATATTTTTGGAAATGGTTTCAATTTTTCCACGTTCAATTTAGAGAAAAAAGTTACTCTTGCAAAACTTTGATTAAAGGCTTCATTTTCGAGATATTTGGGTTTGAAACTTCGGAAAACGTATCGAAAACACAACTTTCATAGGCCTTGAAAATTAAAATTCAGGAAAACTCAAGATTCCTCAGTGAAATAAGAATTCCAGGTGTTTTAGGTTGATAAACCACCATTTTTGCTAAGAAACATGAAGTTTTTCAGAAAAAAAAAATTGGGCCCTGGAAACTGGCGATTTTGAGATGTTTTCCAGTGTTTCAATCCCAAATATCTTCAAAACGAAGCCGCTAATCAAAATTTTGCAAGAGTAACTTTTTTCTCTAGATTGAACGTAGAATTCAAAAATTAAAACCATTTCCAAAAATATTCGGGGGGTGGAAAATAGGGGAAAGGGGGGGAACGTACCCCCGATTATCTTAGCCCCTAAAAATTTTTGATGGAATCCGTTATTATTGTTCAATAGAAACCTATTTTAGTAAACTTTGGTTGAAATTTGAATGAAATCAGTTCTACGGTTCAAAAGTAATGTCAAAGAAACTGTTTTAAAAAAAATAATTTCAAGGCCTGTATCTCCGTTGTTGCGTTTGTGAGGGTATTTTCATCAAGGAAGACCCCTTATTTTTCAATTTTCTATCTCCCTGTAAATTTTGTTGCATTAATTTCGGGACACCTGTATGACTCACCCTGTACACTAACCTCGGGTTCCACCAAACTTTTATCAAGGCGATAACTTTATCACTCTGATAGTAACTAAGCTACTGGCCATCCCATTGGCTGGTGCATAGCATAGCATCAGCGTGATAGATTTAATCTGCTTTTGAAATTTTGGTGGAACCCGAGGTAAATAATATTACAAAACACATCAAAAGGAAGGTTCAAAAAATTTGCTTTTTTGGTCTGATGAAAAGAGTTCACTAAAATCTTCCAAAATAACGGAAATAGAAGGGATCGAAGGACCACCTTTTGACATTCCATATTTTCAAAAATAAAAATCATAAATTTTTCTCAACATGTTTCTGGCACTTTTGATTTGAAGCATTTCCCTAAATGCTGTTCAATTTTCTACCCCAAGTTTGCAAACACCCTGTATGTAGATTGTTTCGCACTTACGGTTACAAACTTCTAGGGGAGATTTTCAATGAAAAATGGACCCGGAAAAAATATAACTTCGATGTCCTAAAACGGTCCGTTAAAAAGTTACAGGGTGTTCAAGTTGAATTTTTGAAATCAATTTTCTGATATACCTTTTGAACCGTTCAACCGATTTCATTCAAATTTGAACCAAATCTCTACAGCGGTACCTTGGCATCCCATCATGCGCAAGCGCAGGCAAGAAGCGCGAAAATGCGCAATGCTCTGTTGCCACGTCAGGCATATTTGCTACGTTGTGATAGCAGGTGCCATGTGCCAAGGTGACGTTTTGTTCCCGCGACCTATACAGGGTGATTCAAAAGTGTCGGACCATCTCAACATTCTCAACGGTGCGTAATATGGAAGTGAAGTAGAGTGTTGGAAAGTTGTTTAGAAAATTCTATGTTTTATTAAATTTGAAGTTATGGAGGGACAAATGTTGGTCCTTCGATTGCTTCTATTTCCGTTATTTCAAAACATTTTAGTAAACTTCTTATGGAAAAAAATCGACTACAAAAAATCAACCTCTGAATCTGTATTGAATTTCTGTTTTATATACAGGGTGAATCATGAACTACAAAAATTAAGTTTTACTAAAAAACCAGAAGCAACAGAATTCTAATAAAATGGACTGTGTTTCATAGTTTTATTGTGCTCTACATAGGCTATGGGACCAATGTGGCTGTTTGCAGGTACTTTTAGAAAATAATATTTTTCAGGATTCATGACTCCCCCTGTATACAAAACATTAATTCTTTGCAGATTCAGAGGTTGATTTTTTGTACTCATTCTTTTTCTATAAACAGTTCACTAAAATCTTTTGAAACAAAGAAAATAGAAGCGATCGAAGGACCAACTTTTGTCCCTCCATAACTTCAAAATTAGAAGAAATAGAATTTTTTCAACAACTTTCCAGCACTCTACTACGCTTTCGATATTACGCACCTTTAAGGTGGTCCGACACTTTTGAATCACCTGTATAATAAAAAGGTCGCTTCGGTACAAAAAGGCTTCCGAGAAAAAAATGTTTGGCACGGGACAAGTTTCGATACACAAACAAAATTGTTTCACTACAGAAAAAAAGTTTCCGATATAAAAAAATCATTTCAGTATAATAAACAAAGTTTCGATACACAAACAAAATGATTCCAATGCACAAAATGGGGTGTGCCACGGGTTTTGGGAAAAAATGAATTTAAATACGGGAGCCTTCGTAGAGCTCACATATTTTTTATTTGATTCTTTTGCGTTCATTTAGGCCCCGAAAAAAAAACAAAGTTTCGCGTGACGTCACGCGTCCTGAGACCAAGGTCCGTTAACAGATGACGCCGGGTAAAGCTGGATTCCCGGATCCAAATATTCGGACAGAAAATGCGATTTTGTATGTCAAAAAAATGTGACTGATAAAAAATGGTTTTGGTACAAAAAAGTTTCAATACACAAACAAAATTGTTCCGATACGCAAAAATTGTTTCAATATACTCGTACCTACGAAAATTCTTCCCGATACAAAAAAATTTTGGTCCCAATACCAAAAAAAAATTATTTCGTTACCAAAAACAAGAAAAAATTGTTTTGGAACAAGAAAATTTCGATTTACAAACCAAATTAAAAAATATATATTTTGACACAAAAAAAAAACTTTCGATACAAAAAAAAATCGTTTCGGTCCTAAATAAAAAATTTGATACTCAAACAGAATGGTTTAAATGCTTTAAAAAATTGTATTGATGCAAGAAATGCTTTTATACACAATTTATTGTACAAAATACGAAATATGCAAAATCACACATCTATGTAACACAAATTCAATTATTTCTGACTAACTTGTGAAAATGATAATTTTGTATCATTATCAATAAATCGGTCTATCTACAGGGTGATTCAAAAGTGTTGGACATGAACCATAATTCGATGTATGGAATCCTTGATTAACCCACCAAAATTATTTGAAAAATTCTTTGACTTTTATTTTGCTCTTTGACCCCTTCTTGGTTCGTTACTTCAAAAGATTTTGGCAGACTGTTGATGGCAGATTTATGAATAGAAACATGTCAACTACTGGGTGTGTATTACATTTCCATTTACCTTATAGGGTGAGTCATGAAATTAAAAAATCCATTTTCTTAAAAAATGTCCTCCAAAATAATTTCTTGCTACAAAACTCTGTGATATGCTCTACATTGGAGAACAACCGAAAAATTTGGAGGCATTTTCTAAGAAAAATTATTTTCGAAGTTTCTGACTCACTCAGTATAGAAAACAAATTGAATACACATCCAGTGGTTGATATTCTATATTATGAATATTTCTTTCTCGCAACTCTACCACCAACAGTTCAATAAATTCATTTGTAATAGGGTGATTGCATGTAGAGGGAGTTTATGTCAATTATGTCATTGTCATCTGTCAAGTTTCATCCATGTCGGAGTCAACGTCAATCGGACTAGCCTGACTAAATACTCAAATTTTTACGTGTTTTGTTCACACGCTGTGTTGTTCGGCGCTTACGAGATCGAGATTGTGATTTCTAATCATTCTAACAATGTCTTACACTTGTTATGTGCGTATGTGCTGTAGTGTAACCCCGTTTTCGATGTTGGCAGTGATCATCGTTGTTCCTTCCCTTCCCAACGTTGTTTACCTCTTTCTTACGTTGTGTGAGTTCTTACTCTACACCTTTTCCAGTTGTAGTTCAGAAAATATCAATTGTATTTCAGATATCGTCAATTGAATTTCAGAATTTATCAAGTGTAGTTCAGAAAGCGTCAGTTGTATTTCGGATTAGTCACTTGTAGTTCAGAAGGCGTCAATTGTATTTCAGATTTATCAAATGTAGTTCAGAAAACTTGAACTGTACATCAGATTATGTCAATTGTATTTCAGAAAGCGTCAATTGAAGTTCAGAAGGCGTCAATTGTAGTTCAGAAGACATCAGTTGCATCTATGATTAGTAAAATGTAGTTCAGAAAGTATCAATTTTATTCGGACTCCTGCAAATTGGGGCACTTTTGCACAGCCACAGCTTCGAACTCTTGATCTTCTTGTATGATGAACTGCAGATATTCGGCACATCTTCTGTGTAACATATGCTTGCGGGGGTGTTAATCGCACGACCGGCTTCCGCAGCACTGAAGAACGACAAATGCTACAATTATCTTGGAGCTGCATTGATTGATAAATTATACATATAAATTATTTTCTGAACTACAAATGACATGTTCTGAAATACAAATCACGCTTTCTGATATACAAATGATGCTTTCTCAAATTCAATTTTTTAATCTGAAATACAATTGACTGTTTCTGAAATACATTTGACTAATCTGAAATAAAATTGATACTTTCTGAACTACATTTTACTAATCTGAAATGCAATTGACGTCTTCTGAACTACAATTGACGATATCTGAAATACAACTGATATTTTCTGAACTACAACTGGAAAAGGTGTAGATGAGAATGTGTCCTTGGGAATGAGGGTGAATTCTTGAATGAAACGCGAATGAAATGCAAGCAAAATGAATTTTTATTGAAAATCAATTAGCAAAGTTTTAGATGAATTTGTTTCTTTTCTCAAAACACCTCACAACAAGAAATCGACAGTGATAAAATAACACCACATGAATAAAGAGCAACAAAAACACAAACAAGAATGGAACAAGAAAAATCATTACAAATTATTTAGACAATTCAGGAATTCACAACAATAAAATGAACACAAAAATCGGATCAACAAAACAAAAACAAAACAAGAAATCATGAAACATGTTGAACTGTCAATTTGATCTCAAAGAAAAAGTGACGTATTCGCTGACAGGCACACATGGGAAGAACACGTCAAAGAAACCCCTGCGTATTGCCTGGTTGATTGCCCGAAAAATCCCTTCTCAAATGATCTGAACAAAAATCAAGTGTGAATGAGTCCTGATGAAATGACAGAGACGTCACTCCAGTTATGCATTGATCAAGTCAGCGTGAATCGGTGCTTGAACCTCTTTGAAAATTTGTTAAGTGGACGACAGTTGACAGATTTTTCAGGATTCTGGCCTGAACGTCGCATGACAGCAAGCCAACTCGTTGACATTGTCGTCCACTTTATTTTGGCCGCAACCTTACATAATCAGCAAGAAACAAATGATAAGTAATTGTGAAGATAAATAAACAAGAAAACAAACGATAAGTGAATAGGTAGATGAATAAACAAGAAACAGGTGAGAGACAAATAAGTAGAGAAGTTGGAGTTGGTCATATTTTTTGTAAGCGAATGGAAGGAAGAAGTATCTATAACGCATTCGCCCGAAATTCCGCAGCAGTTGCCCATCACAAACCCCACAGATACATACCTACTTACATACAAAACAGCAGAATGCTTAGTAAACAGTAATCACTTACAAGAAAATCGACTCGAGCCAACTTGTGGCCCTCTCTTCGTCGTCTTATATAATTTCCTCCCAAATAAGAAAAGGTTAGTAGACTCAACAAGGCAGATTCATACAAGTGGTGGACTCCCCCCCCAGGACACGGAGAAGCGTGAAAGTCTCCTTTCCTTCCTTTACTTTCATGTATAACCCGACAATGAACAATGAAATGTGGATGAATCATAAAAACAGTGTTCTTTACTTAGCGGCTGATTTTGGCGCAGCAGAGATTCTTTTTGTCGTCTAACTGTTTGTGACGTAACTTGTGGAAAAGAAACAATAATGAAACCTCGAAATACGCACGACAGCGCAATCTCGAGGCCACGTCATGAGTGCGTAAAGTGCGCGCACACACACACACACACACACTAGATTGCGGCCTTTGCCATGAATATCGAGATCATTTGGGGAGTAGATAAATTACACAAAATTCAAAGCAGTGCAAAGCACCTAGATTTCAAATGGGGGAAAACTGCGGGTTATGCAAGCCCGTTGAGAACAAAGAGAACAAAAAATTTCGTGTTATGTACAATAATTTTGCGGACAAAATAGGTATCGAAATGCATGATTTGGTGAGTGGGTGGAAGCCAAAGTTACGGTACAATAATCAAAGAAAGACCGACCTTGAATTGGTGAAAACGACGCACACTCGTTGCACTTAAAATTACATGCTCCTCCCCACAGCTGATTCTCTTTTCTCTCCGCGGCTGCCGCTCGCCCAGCACAGTGCCATCTCCCTCTCCCATCGGCAAACGCTACGAACGTCAACGACCGTACCTACTTCAGGTACCAACGTATAAACAAAACAAAGGAGGAATACCACAGTGCCCCAATGCAATTCCCTAACAAACGTCAAAACATAACTCGATCCTTGCGCTGTCTGCCGGTGATCAGGTGAACGAATTTCATGCAGTCACCCTATTGTCACAGACTACCAATACAGACGGTCAACCGGCGAACAGGGCGATGTGTTTCTGGGTTGCCACTGCCAGGTGGCGTTCGTCCCGAAGTGTCGCTCCGCGGGGCACGAGACCGCGCGTCACATTCTAACCGCCGAGCTCTAGAGCGGAACGTGATGCCTACCCAAACAAGTGAAATTCGACAGTTACTGTGTTTCTATTACACTTTACTATTGCATCATACCCTTACTACCACTCCTACCACGACCTATTATTTATATTGTTATTCAATGCAGATCTTGACCTACACCATCATTTATTTCCCTTCATTCAAGTTACTAATTTTTAAATCAAGACTCCATCCAAAAATCTTCCATTCTCATGTGGAAGATCAATTTAATAAGGTACCTAAAGCCACAGCTGAGGATAGGTGTAGGTACATAATTATATAGCATTTTCATTTAGGCACTTCTAAATTTTCTTAGAGGCTTACAGGGACTATTGAAAGGGGGCCCAATAATTTAGGAATATTAGCCTTATCTGGTGAAAAAACTTTTGCAAAAATACCATTGTCAATGGTACAATAAAATTATTGGGGTATGCAAATCTAACGAAGGAAGATAAATTATTGATACTAAAAAAAAAATATGGAACGTCATTAAACATATGTGATTTGAAGACTCCTTCAAATATTATGAAAAAAAATTTGAAAACTGGCTTTTGACATAGTTCCAATAAAGAAGAGATGGGGCCGATCGACGTTTGACAGCCACATTATTCAAATTAATTCTAAAAAGGTTGAAAAAAAATCAAGAAATCAACAGCCTGTTCTTCATGGCCAATGTGAAATTCATTTGAACTTTTTGTTACATTCAATGATACACATAGTCCGGATGCTAGTTGAAAGTTCCTTGCATTTTTTGATGAGAAGATGCCACTCGGTAGAAATGTTCTTTGCATCGTACTCTTTCGATCCAGAAAGGTAGCCATCAGCGCCATCCATGCCGGCAGCGTATACAGGGTGAAACAGAAAAAAAAGTTGGAAAATTATATTCAAATAACCGAAGCATGTGGAGACGTGTAATTTACCACATAGATTAACTGTTTTATGCTCATAAAGTCACAGCAAACCGTTGTTGATTACCTTGTACCGTCTTTGAAATGTAGGGGGAAAACAGAAAAAAAGCAAAAAACACTCTTTTTATCATAAATAAGTAATTCTTAGAGATATTGACACAATACTTGGTATTTCTACAAAAAGTAATGCTAGAAATGATATGAGCTGGGTAGCCAATTCCTAAGCCAACTATTTCCAGAGATACGATTGTCAACTTTTTTTTTCTTCTTGAGCACCATCTTGAATCTGCCCTGTGAGGCATCGTTGAAAAAGTGACTGGTTATTATAATAATGGTAACATGAAATCATTGCATTGCAAAAACAACCTCCTCATCATAATTTAGTGACCTCTTCGGCGGGAAAGAATTGTCATTCACGTATTTTTTGGCTCTTCAAAGCTTTAGTGCCCATGATGGCATTTGCAACATCTGGAATGGTGAAATATGTTACGCATTATGAACCTTGATGTACTCTGAGGTAGCCTACCAAGTTTCACCATCATCAATTGAAAGGTTTGTTCTTAAAAGCTGTTTGAACAAAATTAGTGTAGTTTTTTATGAAAAATTCAAAATATTGGGTCTCTCACCCTCACTTGATCCCTCACTGAGGATAGCCTGAAACCAAAATTCTCCGAATTTTTTATGATAATGGTTCAGTGGGAAGTGCTCTTCAATGTTTAGTTGTCAAAAATTGCATAGTTGCGTTCAGATTCCAGACAGAGAGCGACAAAGAAATTCATGCAGTAAAAGAAGACATAAATCACAGTCGAGAAAAAACTAGTCCAGAGCTAGACTGAAAGCTGTCCGGAGACCTTGCTTTCTATAACATAAATGTGCAATTTGGTACACTGTTGAAACCTTAAGTTTGTAGTGTTTTAAGCCTTTCACCCACGCTTGAGAGTCTTACAGAACCTGTGTATTGCGGGAAGCCTATCTAAAAGGGAAATTTCCGGGATTTCTCTGTTGCGTTGAGAGTTGTGTCTTTTTTTCACTGCATGAACTTCTTTGTCGCCCTCGGTCTGGAATTTGAACGCAACTATGCAGATTTTGACAACTATACATTGAAGAGCAGTTCTCAGTGAACCATTATCATAAAATTTTTGGAGACTTTCGGTTTCAGGCTTCCCTCAACGAGGGATCGAATGAGGGTGAGAGATCCAATATTTTGCATTTTCCATAAAAAAATCAACAAATTTTGTTCAAACAGCTTTTAAGAACAACCCTTTCAATTGATGATCGCAAAACTTGATGGGCTACTTCAAAGTACATCAAGGTTCATAATGCGTAACATATTTTACCATTCCAGATGTTGCAAATGCCATCATGGGCACTAAAGCTTTGAAGAGCCAGAAAATACGTGAATGGCAATTCTTTCGCGCCGAAGAGGTCACTAAATTACGATAAGGAGGTTGTTTTCACGATGCAATGATTACATATTACCATTATTATAATAACCAATCTCTTTTTCAACGATGCATCACAGGGCAGATTCAAGATGGTGCTCAAGAGGAAAAAAAAGTTGACAATCGTATTTCTGGAAATAGTTGGCTTAGGAATTGGCTACCCAGCTCATATCATTTCTAACATTACTTTTTGTAGAAATACCAAGTATTGTGTCAATATCTCTAAGAATCACTTATTTATGTAAAAAAGAGTGTTTTTTGCTTTTTTGCTGTTTTTTCCCTACATTTCAAAGACGGTTCAAGATAATCAAGAACGGTTTGCTGTGACTTCATAAGCATAAAACAGTTAATGTATGTGGTAAATTACAAGTCGCCACATGCTTCGGTTATTTAAATATAATTTTCCAACTTTTTTTTTCTGTTTCACCCTGTATACGCCGCCGGCATGGATGGCGCTGATGGCTACCTTTCTGGATCGGAAGAGTATGATGCAAGGAATATTTCCAGTGAGTAGCATCTTCTCATCAAAAAATGCAAGGTTCATTCCATTTTATGCAACTAGCATCCGGACTAACACAGTAATATCCAAAGAATGTGAATATTTTAGTAGTTCGCAAAAATACTCAAACAATTTTTTTGGAGCTGGTTTTCACTTTGTTAGCACTAAGAGAATGATTTTGATGTAATAATATATTGGAAATAAAGGTGCATACAGGTGGTCCAACAAAAACACAACGGACGGGCTTTTGGGCATTTCACCTCATTTTTTTGAAAAAAGCTCGGACAGGTCGATTTTTATATCGAGGGGGACATCTGAAACATACATTGGCGAATTTCTCAAAACCCCTCAGCCCCACCCACCCCAACTTCTAAATTTCCAACGACACCACCCACCTTGCGATACATCAAATTGAAGAGAATTAAATTCTCTCTATGAGAAAATATTTAAAAAAAATTTGAATCCTACCACTCTTCTTCCTGAAATTCTCTGACTGTCCCGCTTTATATTATTGACTCCTTACTTTTTTTCAAGTTGGTCCGCGTCATTCCAGCTAGTATCTAAGAAGAAAATTTTCAGTGAAAAAAGTGCTACCCAAATTAACCCCCTTGCTCTCCCCCACCCAGCTTAAAAATTCAACAAGATACCACCTACTTTGTGATACATCGAATTGAAGGGATTTGAATTCTTCTTCCAAAAACAATGTTCCGAAAATTTTCAACCCCTCCCCCAATTAATTGAACATTCAAATTATTTGAGGAGGGAAAGGGGGATTTTTAAAAATCTTGAAAATATTTTTTTCAGGAAGAGAATTCAAATCCTTTCAATTTGATGTATCACAAAGTACGTAGGTAGTACCATTTTTTAATTAGAAGGAGTGAATTTGGGGCACTTCTTCCATAGAAAATTTTCTTTTTCGATGCTGTGCAGGATGACGTTGACTGCAATGAAGAAAATTGAGAGGTCAAGAATATCAAATCGGAACTCGGAATCTCAGGAGAATAGAGGGTGGGGTTGAAAATTTGGAAAATATTTTTTTCAAGAAGAGGATTTGATTTTCTTTGATTTGCTATAGATATCGTAAAGTAGATAATGTCATTTGAAAGTTGCGCCAATGTATGTTTCAGATGTCGCCCTCGATATTAGAGTCGACCTGTCCGAGCCTTTTTTGAAAAAAAATGAGGTGAAATGACCAAAAACCCCTCTGTTCTGTTTTTGTTGGGCCACCCTGTAAAATAAATCTGTCTCTCCACGTAAATTGAAAAAGTATATTGCGACGCGTTTCGGCCTTACAATTTGGGATAAAGAGTCATCTTCAAAGCAACAAAATGTCTAGAAATTGGTGTTTGTCAAAATGAGGGGTTTCTAACAGCGGTTTCTAAAAGAGAGCACAAGCTATCTGCAAAATTGTCAGAAACAGAGGAATTGAAAAGGATATTTCTTATCAAAAGTAGACATTCTGTAATTGGAACGGATGGTAATAAATTTGAAAATTTGTGACATCAGAAGAAATCAGAAATGAATTTAGTGGTGGAGTGATGTTTTTAATTTTGTTGATCAACTATGTTGTGTTTTTGACACTAAAATTTAGTTTAAAATTCAAGATATCTGGTAAAATTCTACTGAGGAGTTTTGATAGTTTATAGACACGAGAATTTTAAAAGACAACGATGGACCTCCATTGAATTATAAGGTTTGTGAATTTTTGGAAGGGCATATTATTATAATTGAGGAATTTTTAGGATTGTTCGACAATAATTAAGATGGAAAATAATTAAAATGTTATAACCCATGAATTGATTTTGATATTATTTCTATTCAAAGTAATAAATTGATTATTTGGATTCTTTTTCAAAATTTCAGAATCTGGAGAATTGAAAAAGTTTCTGTTTTTTTTTTGATGTATGAAATACAGGTGTATATATTAATATTTATTTCTACAACAATGCCTCCACGAAGAGCTGACTCTAACTTCTACGATATTCACATGATATATTGTTTGTCTATTTATTTTTTTTTTTCTGTTAGAGGCAAGTAATGTTATTTTTGTTACAAAATTCCGTCGTAGATACAGCCTGTGATCAAGTTATTGTTCTTTTGCTTCTAAACTGACTTCTGCCCATTTACGCAGAAGAGTAAAAACAAGATAAATGTTTTTTTTTGCCAAATTGGACTTAATTGATTGAATTAAACAAAAAAGTCGATTTTTGGCTGACGTCCCAGTGCGTGGCTAGTACACTGCATGTCAGTTTATCATGGCAATTTAAATTTGTCCCAATTTTCTTGAATATTGTTTAAAACATTGCAATTTCAAAATTTTACACCTTATTGATTTTGAATATTGTTGGTAAAATTCCGATGAAAACCTCAGATGGTACCTATAGCTACGTTCCAGAACGTAATAAGATGCAAATCGGCTATTGCTATATTTAATTTCAATCAAATGGATGAGTCGTATTCCCCATCGAAAATAAGATGAATATCAATCAAAACGGACATAGATGGACATAGAAAAAAATAGTTTCCAGAATAAGTAATATTAACTAAAGAGTGATCGAATTTTCTCCTCAAAGTAGGCCTCGAGGGGTCTTCTTGGTAGCCACGGTTTTTCGCCAGATTTTCAGGAATCACAGGTGACTCGAGGAGGAATGTATTCGATCACTCGTTATAACCACTTCATCTCATTCAAACAAAATTCGAAAATTGTGACCAAAATTACCTACCTAGCACCGTTAGGGAGGAACATGGATTTATCATAAGAACATGGATCTATCACAACGGTCGGCCGTGGTGCTTGTATTTATAGTTGTTGAATAGGCGATGTTTATAAACATGCCGCCGCTCGCCGATTTTTATTACCCTGCGGCTGCGGTGTGATAGCATGTGACTGCTGCGGCGCACCGATTCTCAGTTTTCACGAGCATAACACGCCGCGGCACCTACTGGTGATCTTTGTAAGATGCAGTTGACCGTCTGTATTGGTAGTCTGTGCTATTGTAATAGCGAAACTGAAAGGGTTCGAAGGACCATCTTTTGACGCTCCAGATTCATAACTTGAAAAATAAAAGTCGAATAATTTTTTCAATATTTTGATGAGCTTCATGAAAGATTCTATTATACCGTATTATTTATTGTTTTGCTCGGGCACTTTTGAATCACTCTGTATCTACTATCCATCTATTTGGATTGAAAAAAAATCATACAAGGAAAAATAATTTCAATACAAAAAGCCATTTTAACAGTAAAGGATTGTTGTTTCTACACAAAAAAAATATAAAAGAAAAATCTTTTAAATCGTTTCGGAGCAAATGAATATCTTGATATACAAACAAAAACGGTTTCGACGCAAATTGTTTTGGTACAAAAATGGTTTTAATACACAGAATTGTATCGATGCAAAAAAGTTTTGATTGCGCCAAAAATTGTAATCAATTGTACCAAATATGCAAAATTATACAAGTAATTAAAAATAAATTTGTTTTGATCCTCTGCAGGTCACCCACAACAATGAAGAGAACCAAACGTACCTGCTTAACTATAATAACGGAATCATTTTAGATACTCTTGTTAATTTGTACAAACTGTGCGATGGCGAGATACCTCTCTATCCGGTGACGGACATTACCGACAAGGAATCGACGGGCACGATCATAAGGGAAGCTTTGCTGGTCACGCTGAAAGTACTGATCAATCTGACGCACCACTTCAGTAAACAATGTAAGTGATCTTTTACCGTATACCTGTTATCACTTCTTGTGTAGTAATGCAAACTTCATTACCCCTGGCTCTGAATTGATAATTTTTGCAGCCATGGGACCGTCGCTGATTGGTGGCAGAGTTGGAATCATAGAAACTAGTTTACACCTGCTCCTTCAAGTTCCGCACTACATACCTGAACAAAAAAAATTCGAGCTTGGAGTTTTGGTAAGTCTGATTTGGTGATTCGAGGTGCAGTCAGTAGAGCTTTTTTTTCATTTTCAGGTATTGATGTTGCTGATCAACTTGATACAAGACAACGATGCGAACAAAAAACTGCTGATGGACGCCAAAGCTCCATCCAAATTGGAGAGTATTTATTCACGTAAGTAATTTTTTTGGCTAAACTATTTGCGAGGTTGACGAAAACACAGGTAGCTCAACCTAGCATGCAGCTAGGTAAGGTAAGGTGGAATAAAGCAAATGCACTGACTCGCCCGTCAGTTCTACATGCTTACATAGTCCAAGGATGAGGCGAAGTGGACGTATTGCCTTTCCTGGTCGACGGATCCTTCACACAGGTTGAGTTGAAGCTTTCAAAACGAAACGATAAGCTGTGCATTAGCGCTGAACGACACAAATACCACTTTATAGAAATTGAGACAACAACGGTAAATACATCAGTTATCTAGGATGGACGAAAACGTGATCGTTTTGCACCTTATTGACCTTATAGAAAGAGGGTATAGAAGGGGTGCACCTTGCAACGCGATGGGTTAGAGGACACCACGCTGTCCTCTTCCTTTTTCACTTCCATCCATTGAATTTACATTATTTACAATATTTACATCAAAACTCGAAGGAATAAATTATTACAACTTCAGTTTTTTTGCGAAACAGGCGAAGAAAGCGCCGTGGAAGCTCTCATAGCTCAATTCTACCATTGGGAAGGTTGCGCCAAAATAGCGGAAAAGCGCACCAATGCCATTCTCGATGGCGAAAAAGACGAAAAGGACGAAGCAACCCCCGCCGCCCCCGTGGCTCACAAATCCAACGAAGAATTCATTGAAGAGACTGTGGCTAAACGTAAGATGACTCTTGTGTTGTAGATACAATGGTTGTAGCTTTTATACGAAAACTTACCCTGGCATTGATTTTTTTCAGTGCTGCAAAAAGCCGGAACTCACATGGAATACACATTCCTCGCCTCGTACATTGCCATGCTGACTGGCTTCCTCATAATGGAAAACCAAGAGTTTCAGACGAACGTGCGCCAGTTCCTCAAAGGAAACAATTTCGTCGACATGGTGGAGCTGCTGAAAAAGTTCTTCAATTTTATGAACTTGACTGCTTCGGTAATATTTTTTTTTTTTTTTTTGGTCTAGTTTCTCATTGGTTCAAATTGTCATTTTTTTTCAGACCGAAGCTTCCAGCGTTTGCGCCATAAAGACGACGGAAAAGGTGATCAAATTTTTGGAAGAGTGCGACGCTCCCGGTCCACCGCCGGAAAAGCAGCAGCCTTATCCGTCAGAATGCATGGATCTTAGTTACACGATGGCGCACTAGCAGCTATGAGTTTTCCGTAAATTTCCAGGAGTACTTAAATTTACTGAAAATCCCAACAGCAGCAGCAGCAGCCAGATTGAAATACACAAAGAGGCAGTACCTATAGTTTAACAAAAAGAAAAAGTCACATTTAAATAGTTGACGACTATAGAATGAAGTATATTTAAAATACATAATTATTACATTACTTATACATAATTTTCTGTTATTTGTTTAGTATTATTTGGTCATAAGTTGTTAATATTCACTAGCGACTCTTGTAAGGTTTTACACACAAAAATACACTTTAACTTTTAAATGAAGCTGATTTGTACATACTTGCAACTTGTATAATTTTAAAATATAGTGCTTTATTTATTTTTAAATTCGTCTATTCTAGAGATCCACTACTATGATGTTACTTGGATTGTTTAAATAATGATGTAAATATAAATGATAATTTTTAAAGAAGGCTTCGTATTTTCCAACTGTCCTGGCTTTGGCGGTTTTTGGTTGATACAAGTACAATGTGGTCTTCCACCTGTGCCTATCCATCACCTTACATCACGGCTATCCTGAACCATCTGGGACTGGCCCGCTATTAGTCCTCGCTGGACATCAAATCCACTACGGCTTTTACGGTTCCGGAGTTCGGACTTTCAAGTTAAGCCAGATGCCGTTTGGCTTGCATAACGCTCCCGCCACGAGGCAGAGGCTGACCGATCGCGTCCTGTGACTGAAACCGGAACCATCCGTGTTTGTCTATTTGGACCACAACAAAGTTTCTACAATTCCAGGTTACGCCACTGGAATTAACGCCTCGGGCGCGTGCTGTTCTTGTGGGCTGGTGGCTGCGGTGGCACCAATCGCGCGACGGGTCAGGCCCGATGGCTTTCACCGTTTTTCCTGTATTGGAAGAAAAACTCGCTTCTATAAAACCGGCCGACCCTACGATTTTCCCTTTTCTCCTCTCGCCGCAATTGTCGACTCCACATGGCGGAATTGAACATTCCTTCGGGCGTGCCTCGCGCTGTTTCAGGTGAGTGAAAATTCGTGCATTATTGGTAAGATTACATTTTGCCTTGCTTAGAATAAGGATTTTTCCCTAGAAAGCTGATAGCTACTGTAACGCCGCCACCGTCTGTGATTTGTTGCCACCATTACGGGCGTGATTGCTCCTGTATCGCCTCCACGGGGGCCCTGCTGCTCTACCCTAGTGTTAGATCGTAATTGCCGCTGCCTTATGTTGCCGTCAGTGACAACGCATTCGCATGCCACCACCATTTTATGTGTTCTGGCGCTGCCGCTTCCTTCCGTCGTGGTTGACGCTCTCGAATCGTTGACAAGCCGTGAGGGTCCAGGAAAACTAGATTCGTGGCGCCCTGATACCCCGACTGACACCATGCTTCCCGGCAAAAGGCTGTCGATTGCCCCCTCCCCCCTCCGAGCGGTGGCGTTGGGACGCACAAGATCAGGACGCCTGGAGCACTCGAGTTATAAAGCACCACCTGTGACCATGACTTTTTTGTTCTTTCGGCTTTATTTTTGATGGGGAATCATCTCTCAAAGTTTGTAATAACCAGACCCGAACACCCTGTATACGCGAATCTGATGGACGTTCCTAAAGCCGCGAATCTTCACTGGCGGTTGATGCCGAAATATGCCAGAGAGCCCGTGGAATCTTCTCGAAGGTAACACTGGAAGTATACATATAAGCAAAGATGAGCCGACCGACACCAGATTTCATTTCACAGCGAAAACAGCGAGTGATCGGCGAAGTTGGCTAAGCGATATACCCCAGTGCGAATAATAATTGACGTGTATTTAGTAGTTTGCAGTAATAAACAGAGTGTTACAGCGTTCGTCTCTCAATTTAGAAATTTTGAAATAAGAAAAACCACTTGACCGTTACACACACCTCCTTTTTATACCGCAGGTAACTCTATTGAATCCCCAGAATTAGTTGAGATAAATTCATACTTACTGTACCAATTGGTCGTACTTTTTCTTACGCTTCACTTCAGAAAGTAAGCGGTAGGTTCTCACATTACTACTAGGTACTTCCATCATTCTATGCACAAGTCCGCACCTTTAACCGCAAATGAATCAATTCGAGCCATTGCTCGGCTCCACTCAACCGCATATCAGAAATTGTCAGAATCAAAAGAGAGCTGGTCTGTTGACCAAAGCCTTTTATCGACCATCTGTCGTCAGCACTTCGTGTAGTGCTTCTCCATTAGGGTTGATGTACGGTATAGTGCGTGCCGTTGCCTCGGAAGAGCACATGTGTTTTCGCAATTCTGCAGTTTTATGGAAGTTTCACGTTTCAAAGTTCATTTACGATAGAAAGGGCGCTAGACGGATCTAGAATGGAGCATCTAGGAGCATCTATGATGATCTTACCAGGTGCGCCATAAGTGCGATTAGTTCTCGCTTTGAATTGACACCGCATTTGAACGTTTTGACAAAAATTTAACAAGTGATTTCTTCTAATTCCAGTACTTTTTGTGTAACTATTTTTGCCTCTGATTTTTGTCTGTACGTCATTACCTGTGATGTTTTACTGTCTCATTTCCAATTAGCAACTATTATATAATTATGCCCATTTTATTGATGTGATGTTTTTTGTATCAATTTTTGATATCTTTCTTCTTTGTGTCTCCCAAATATTTTCATGTTTCATTTTACATACTCACCAATATTATGCTATATGACGCTTGCGAGTATGATGTGCTATTGTGCTAAGCCTTGCTGTGCTTTCTAATATTTTCTTGATTACCGTGAGATGTCGCATCCTTGTGTCATCAATCACTTCTGCCCACCGTAACTTGACCGTTTTTCAATGTTTTGTTTTTGCACATGTGTCATAGGTGTTTCTACCGTACAAGCAGGTTGTGCGGTATCTTTTATTGAGGACTCATGGTAATTTATTTTGCTTTGTTTGCTACGAGACGATTTGATATTGCCTGTTGGGATGGGCACAGGGCCTGCTTTGGAGGATTCATCAGATTGGGTGCAAACTCTGTCGCTTGCGACACGCATAACGAGGAACATGTCAGCTATTTGAGTATCCCCTAGTGTGCACGGGATGCGCAGCAAAACTATCCTTATTTTGTATTGTTTCCTATTGTTACGTAATGTTTTATATTGTTTTATTATGTCTGTATTTTGTATTTTGTATGTCTGCGTGAGATGAATGTCTGTTTTGTTTGCCATTAATAACGAAACTGGTCAGTGGGTTTCACACTTTGTCGAAACGTATTTGAGAGTGGTCTTTTTTGGGCGATACTCAGGGGTTTATTTGACGTATTCTTCCCCTGCTTTGTGCACTGAACAAATTTAGGCAAAAATTACGTTGGAAGCGGGTTAAAAAAGGCATCAATTCCATAATGTCGAAGCACAGAAAATTTGGTTTTTGGCAACAAAAGTGAGAAAGATACGAATGCTAGTTTTTTGCATAAACATAATGTAAATTGATTTAGGTGGAAATGAATTTTCACTTATCGAATCCTTCAAGAAATAAGAAGTGAGGTAATCGCGGAAAAAAATTGTTTTTTTGACTCCCTGTAGGCTAAAACGTTGGGATCTGTCAAAAAAAAAAATCCGTGTAGGTCGGTCTGTGTGCGTCAGTTTTTTTTAACCCCCCCCCCCCTCCCCCGTGGGAACTTCTTTCTAAACCATCTGGAAGATTTCAGGTTAATGGTAGAAAAGAGAAAATAAGATTTTCAACGTGATCTGTCAGCGGAAAATGTCACTGTCAAAGAGTGACAGGAAATCTTGGTCAAACAATTTTGATTTTTCACAGCTCATTTTGAAGCCCTTGGAAAACTCAATTCAAAACGTGTGAAAATTATGGCATATCTGTTATCTGTCGAAAGTTAGAAGCTTGAAGCCACCCGCATTTGGCGGGCCGAAAATAATCCGGAGGAAAATAAATCGAAGCAGTGAAATCGAGGTATATGTAAATATTCAGAGTCAAGGCATCATTAAAAGATGTCGCTAGTTATTCAATTAATTCGTGTAAATCCCGCGAAGCTCTACAACATGATTCACTTGCTACACCTCGATATTCAACAACCGTCCCTGCTCGACGTCCGATGAAATAGTGAAATGAATGTGCGAATAAGGGTAAGCACCCGCACATCAAACCAGTTAGTCTGCCGGCGTACTCCTGCTGTATCGACGTTCCATGCAACCGCTGCTCAGCCACGCCGCATTCCAGTGCGCTATATCAAGTTACCTACTGTGGAATTTACGACTATACGCAGTTCGCGATCGTTTTGGATACGAGAAAATATTCTGAATTGCTGGGACTAGAGAAATATTGATGGAGTTTGACCATTGTACCTGGACCAATCCGCCTGAGCTGCCGTCCGCTCCCGACTTGTCACGTCCATTGCGAGTGCTTCTGCGGGTCTGTTAGCGAAGAGTTTTAATCCATTTCGAGGAAGCTGAGCTAGAACCCGTTGATGTTGCGTCGCAACCCTCCTAGAGGCCGTAGAGTCAAAGTCCGGATGATGAGTCCCAGCCCACTTGGATGATGCTGAGTCGAAGCCCCGGCTGATGTGCCTTAGCTCCCTGGAAAAGGTCGAGTTGGAACCCTTCGGAGACGCGTTTTGATCTCCTTGAGGAAAGTTGAGTCAAGATCCCTCCAAGTTGAGTTTTGACCCGCCTAGAGGCCGATGAGTTGCTACTCTTCAAGTTGTAACCCACCTCTAGGATGTCGTGTCAAAGCCTTTGGATGTTGAGTCTTGACCCGCCTCCAGGAGTCGAATCAAAACCCTCCGACGACGAGTTCCAACCCTTCGCCAGGTCGCTGTGCCGAGGCCCTTCCGGTGTTGAGTTTCCACCCATCTCCAAGTCGTAGAGTTGGGATCCGTTGATGGTGTGTTTCGAACCCCCTCCAGGATGCTGAGTCGCGACCCGTCGACGACGAGTTTTAACCCACCTCAAAGATGTTGAGTTGAAACCCCTAAATGATCCAGGCCCGAAACGAAATGAGTTCTTTCGTTTCGGTATCTCGTGTAGCGCAGTGATGACCTCGGCGAGCGGGAGGTTAGTCTTGGTGAGTTGCGATTGGTGCTTACGGTTGAGCTTTGTCGTGAAGAATGTATGATGGAGCTTACGCGTGCGTTTTGAATCAGCCTGCACGTGCTGGTATCTGCGCTACTGTCTGTCATCGGTACAGTCACTGTCAAGCCTCGTCCTTTGTTGGATACCCTTGGAAAGATATTCAAGCCCTTGGGCTCTCTGGACTTGACGTTGTGACTGCGGTGTTCAGACCACCGAACCTAGTGGGTTAGATCTGGAGATTCGCGGGTGAGCTTCCTCAGCCTTCCTGAAGCTCCTAGTTATTCGAAAAATGTAAATTTTGAGAACCGCGTGAAAAATCAAGTAATTAAAATAAAATAGAATCGCGTTTGTATCGGGGTTTGGAACCTGCCATAGAGTCGTAATTGTTGATCGGATTGGTGACCCCTCCTTGAAACTAATAATTTTGTTTTAGCGCCACGACAGTTCCTGATATTTCCATGTAGAGCTTGTCACGGGAATGAAGACGTTCTTATTCGAAACTGATGAATTCAATCCGGTACCCAACGACGTCACCGTTCAGATAAGGATTTTGTGAAAATGAATTGATATTAGGGCTCGACCAGGTATAGTGTAGACGGCGATTATTTAGCGTTAGGGCAAAGATTATTTCGACGCCTCTCCGCATCGGCTTTTCGGCGAACACCGTGTATAGTCAATTATCTGCGTTTGTTTCTCCTGACGGCGGCCTTCTCTGACAAACTGGTAAACAACAACGAACTAGCGCGTAGGTATACGGGGCGTGCTCAAAACATTCTCCACATTAAATTTGTATCTTGACTTGAGTAATTGTTTCGCGTACACCATCGGTTCAAAAGTTTTTGGAAGGGTGAAATTTGGTTCAACATTACCGGTTATAGGCACTCTCGATCACGGGAATCTTTCTGAGCGTTGGGGGCAATTCACGGCGAAAACAGGTTTAAAGCTTCCACAAAGGCCAGCCATATCTAATCCCTTCCAAACTGGCAAAAGAGAACCGTAGCCCAAAAAGAGCGTTAGCCTTTGAAAAGAGGCTCCACAAAAAGGGGACCACCGCACACACCGGCCCACAAATCTTAGATTGCATTCGTGGTCGAAGTCACTCTTCCCTTTTTAGTGTCTAGAAGCCGGGCCTAACTCTAACATAACCCCTAACACTAGCATAAATGTTGGATCTGATTGAACCACAAATGAGCTTGGAACCACGAAAACTAGTCGAAAGTAAATGTTGGTCAATGTGTAGAATCAGGTGTTCGTCGGAGGGTTGGGGTGCTGGAACGTCTGAAAGAATTAGGGGAAACTTATCTTTTCGGAAATAGCTTAGACATTTTAGATATTTTAGCCTGCGATGTGAAGGTGGGACTAGGTATAGGAGCGAGCCATTATTTAAACCTTTTGACTTGTACACAGAGGTCGACAGATCGATGTTATGTTGAAAATTCATACTGTGTCTTAAGTGTTCAAATTCGTAGTCAGACCTGTCTCAACAATCTCTAGAACTCTATCCTCGAACAACAAGAAGAGAAGCACAACGGGATGTCGTCCTGATGCTAGATGATCATTGGCCAAGCGGTTCCAAAAGCGGGAAACGTGATTTAATTCAAATAAGTTGAATAAGTACGTTCAGTAGCTCGAGAAGTACCGAATCTCGTACCGAACGGATTTCAACCAAATTTGGTTAGCCAGCAAGAGTAGGTACCCACCTCGATGAAATATTTATGTACAGATCTGATTGAAATCAGGCAAGCAACTTGGATAAAAAAGGTCAATTTTCTTGGGAAAAACAGGTGAAAATGGGCTTGTTTTTTTTTCGGTGTTTTGGATCGATTGCAAAACAACTTTGTGAACATGCGTCTAATAGTAAGCAGACGTGAAAATGAGATATTAACTCCGAAACATCATCAGTCAGGTGTACCACAACATTATTGAATAGGAACGTACGGTTTATCGCACACCTTGTTGAAATCTTTAGAAAAATTCAACAGATTTTGATGAAACTTATTGTCCATAAGTTTTCTGAATTACAACTGATACAGTTTCTGAACTATGAAGACGCTTTCTCAAATACTAGAAATCGTGAAAATTTGATCAGTCGAAAAATCCTTGACGCGAGTAAGGCTGAAGAACAAAAACATCCAGTTTAAACTTTTCATGTTATGTTTTCTCCAACTAGAATCTGGCGCTATGAAAGCTTTTTGTCGCACGAAGCGATAACGAATCTCATATTTTATGCTCAGAAAAACCTCACAGTTACTCTTTCGAATTCTATCAAAGCAAGTCGTCATTTAGCAATAACGCTCATCGAAGTAACATTATGAATTCAAAAGGACGTTCTTTCGCGGCGGCATTCAAAGGGATGATGTCCAGTCGTGCCACACCCTTCGCACGCAACTTGGTAGTAGGTTTCGTCATTAGTATCCCGTTGAACTTCGCAGCTGATAAAGTATTTGGTAAGGTTTTTTTTTTAATTTGATTCCAAATAAGTATACCTTTGATGACTTCTTAGCCCTGACCTTATAACCTTCACCCCCGGTCCTCGGTTGCACCAAGATACTCAAAAGAATTTAAATGAGAACTTTCCTTGGTGAATTTCAGCGTAGCGAAGAATGAAAAACGCAGTTTCACGAAAGATTACGGGAAAATGTTCAGTTCACAGCAGCTTATATGCATTTCCTGTGGTCAATCAACTGGCACTGAGAATTCACCAGGGAAAATCCTCAATTCGCTGTTGATTGAATTTTTCGGTGCAACCGGGGGTCAAGCATTCAAATAAAACCGTCAAACCGATATCAAATTGTTACGTTTTTCAGGTATTCGACTGCTACCACCAATCAAGGAACAAGAATTTATATTTCTTGTACCATCCGGAACTGATTTGGAAAATTCTAATGAGAAAAACTGAAGCAATACCGTGGATCGATCAATTTTTTGTAGTTACGTGTAGCAATTTTTTAAATCGAGATGTTATGTATTCTTATAATTATTGTGTTTTGTATATGGAAATAAATCAAGCTGTGTGAAATTGAAACGTTTCTTTGTATTGTAAACGAGCTAGGCGCAAGTTTGATATTCTTCATAACCTAAAGTGGCTCTGGATGTGAATATAACAATAGACCGTCTTTAGTCTTCTTCAAACAAAGTCTGCAAAAAATTAAAACAAAATACGAGGAAGCAACACTCAACACCACATTTTAGAGATCAATACGGGAAATCAAATTGTCAAAACACCTAAAGAAATCGCAGAATTACTAGCGACACACTTTCAAGAAAAATCCAGAGTGATGAAAATTACGAAGCAAATTTCCTGGCCGATGTGAAATACCCACCAGGAGGCACAAGTGTTTGTTCTAACAAATTACGATAGTGTTACCCGCGATATCGCAGTGTGCAAATGCGGAGCTCTAGACATTTCCAGAGAATATGCGCGATGGCTTAGCGAATGAAATTTACGTGGCGACTTCAACGGCCGAGTAGCACGCATGTGATCATTTGGCGGAGGTGCCGGATTCACAGCACGTTGGTAACGCCCGCGAAATGTGTGGTATTTTGCGGGAGTCGCCTAGGAACCGTAAGATAAGTCACTGTGGAATTTGCTGGAGAACCGAAAGCTTGTTTGGATGGACCACATCTGGAAATCTACGACAAGTCAATCGAGACTGCCAACAGCCATAAAAGGAGCTTGTGGTGTGGTGGTGGTTCGACTACCACTCCAGGGGCCGTGGGTTCGAGTCCCACTGTGGGCGCTCGGAATCTCGTCCCCAAAACAAGCTCCTTGATTTAGTTGGAATGGTTGCTGAATGCAAGACGCGTAGAATACAATTGATGGTGCCGACCCCATGCGATGTTGGTCGTCGTTAAAAATCCCTACCCTGTGTTGAGACACACAGGGGTTGGGCAAAATTTCCAGTATAGTGGAGTCAAGCATTCACCGGCGTCGGTGTTAGGCCTTTTTGTGGAAATATGCTGACGTTAAATAAACAAATAAAAACAGCCATAAATTCCTTGGTATGCACTTTGATTCACAGCTCAAATAGAACATCCACCTTGAGCATCTCGAACAGTGTAGCAATGCGGATACTATGCTCTAGTTTACCTTATTTACCAACATCCCGGGTTAACCCTATGTGTATCATTGCATGTTGGTGATTTTAAATATTTAGTTCCCAATATTTTCCTACTAGTGCAAGCGGTACACACCTACAAACACATCGATACTGCATTTTGGAGTGCAGTAACGAAATTTGGTATGGACATACTTTATACCAAGACAAGCGATTTGACCCGCAGCACTCGATATTTTGTCCCTTAGGGGGCCAATGGGGGCCCTCCAAATTTTCAAGATGCAAGAAGTTCCACATGACGATCATTGAGTATCGTCATGTATGTCATAAGTGAAGCTTACGGGTCTATTGAAAATATTTTCATCAATTGTCGTTGTGTCCGATTCATTCTTCACACTTGAAAAAAAAATTCTTTGGCAGAGGTCAAAAAAACTGTTTTTATTTTTTCTTCTATGCAAGGAGACGATAAATTCATATGTTCTGTTGCGTTCCCAACTAAATCGCATTCCCTAAACCTGATTATAAAGAAATTTTTCTGGTAATGGTATTTTTCAAAGAAGTGGTGACCTCTTCAGTACCTCTTTTCCAAGAGCATTTCTTTCTATGTCCCCACTGAATATCACTCGTAATTTTTGCAGGAATGGAGACCTCGAACTCTTTTCCTGGTAGTTGCGGAGCAACATGACTCCAAAACGCCCAAGGGAGCCCAAAAAAATTTTTTTTCTGCTGGGCCGTCCAACTTACAATATTTTGATTTTATAGTAGGAGAGACGCGGACCAGTATTCAATCCAGGCTGCAGGCGCAGGCGATTTGGTTTCAACAGAAAATATTCTTCCATGCCGTGTTTTATTGCAGTACAACAAAACGCAGAGTCGTTAGGTGTAAGTAGGTATATTTTCCGGTAGATTTTATTCGCCTAGACTAGATCTTATTTATTTGCGCGTCTCCCCTACAACAAAATCAACATGCCAGAAATTTGACGGCCCAGCAGAAAAAAAAAGTTTTAGGGCTCTCTTGTGTGTTTTGAAGCCATGTTGCATGGAAATTACTAAGAAAAGAGTCCAAGCTTCTCATATCTGCGAAAATTGACAGTCTTATCCACTAGGAACATTGAAAAAAATGCTGTTGAAAAAAGTGTACTGAAGAGGTCACCTCTTCTTGGGAAAATGATATTGCGAAAAAATTGTCTTCATATTTGGGCTTACGGAACGCGATTTAGTTGGGAACGCAACAAAACATATGAATTTATCGTTTCCTTGCACAGCAGAAAAAATAAAAACTGTTTTTTTGACCTCTGCGAAAGAATTTTTTTTTCAAATGTGAAGAATGAATCGGACACGACGACATTTGATAAAAACATTTTCAATAGACCCGTAAGCTTCACTTATGACATACATGATGATACTCAATGATCATTTTGTGAAAGTTCTTGCATCTTGAAAATTTGGAGGGCCCCCATTGGCCCCCTAAGGGACGAAATATCGAGTGCTGCGGGTCAAATCGCTTGTCTTGGTATAAAGTACGCCCATGCAAAATCTCGTTACTGCACTCCAAAATGCGGTATGCTTTTGCGTACCGCTCCCACTATACGTGAAGCTTTGATAGCTAATACCAATGAACGGTTCATTTGGAAATGAGAGAGACAGCTCAGACAACTAGCCTTACTTCATTTTTTTTTTGTTGAACAACATCCAGTAAATTTCTTTGATATTCACGAGGACATTCAATAAACCCAACTCTAGGTCTACGTGACAAAAGAGCCGTTTGTTTAGTTGCTCGAGATAATAGGGGATATCAATGACGTCTCTAGACTGTAGAGCCATTAGGAGATTTGATTCTTCTTGCAAGCAAAGTATATTCCCACGGAAAAATCCCGCGGACGTGATTGGTCCGTTTTTGAATCACGGGAAGGTCCGCGAAGTTGAGTGGTGAACTGCAGGAAAAATCAGACGAGTTCGGGGACAGAGTTCGGGAACGGAAAGAAATAAGAAGTCGGGCACGACAGAGACAGACATCACCCATGCTTCCCGACGTCGTGGTGCAGTCGCCAAGGACTTCGGCAGTAGCGAGTTCTCACTTCCTCCGGAGACGCCGTGCCAAAGCTGAGTGTTTACATTGCTCAAGTGTGTTAAGCGTGTCGCTGTCGGCCCAGCCTTCTTCGTCGTTTTCGTAATTCAATTATTTTGTTAAAGTCATAAATCCCTGTTGTTGAGTTTTGATTCTGGCCCTCAGCATCCGGTCAGCTCATGTTTTGTATTTGTGTGCCTTCAACATTTCATCGTGGTGATGCCTGTCACTAAAATTGATCTACGCCTGTGTGCAAACCGCTTGTTGGGATGTGCGCACGCATATCTAAGCATGCTTGCTTGTACGCTACCAATAAACCGGCAGTCGATGCCTAAGCACTACAGCATACACTCGTGTATTCATTATATCTTCACAGACATACAACACAGCTGATCTGAGGTCGTTGACCAAGTCGTCCATTTATTGTTCCCTTTCTTCTTTACATTTTGACGAGGCCTAATAATCTGCCGGTATTTTGTGTTGTTTCAGGACGTCGGTCGCGGGGGGGAGCCCTCCTGCCTCCTCCTTCACTTCAGTGTCCGCTGCACTGCATCGAGGCACCAGGTGCGACGCAAGCCTTCTTCAGCGGTGACGCCAAGACGGCATAAAAGTGAGCTCGTCGATAACATCATTCTGGGCCACCTGGATGTCACATCACTACGGAAGGAGTGGGGACTCGGCCACCGACGATCCTAGAAGGACACAGAAGCCAGACCGGAGCCGATTATAGCTCGAAAAAGACCTCGGTGACGTACATTTTTGTTTTATGTTTCAGTTCCGTATCCAAATTGTCACATCAAGGATAAGAATAGGCATACCGAGAAAGATACACGACTGACATATGAGTAGGTATTTGTAACCAAAACCGACCCCATAGATCACCGACCCCCCCCGATGTGCAATAACGCAGCTCGGTACTTCATGCTCTCATGGGGTGCCATGCAGCTGATGACCATAAACTTCTACTTTTGGAAAATGAAGACACACTCATTCAAGTCCTTAAACGACAAAATACTCGTATTTGTACGATAACATTTCAAATACCTACCTGCAATTTATGTTCAACTTGAAATTTGTTAATACCTACTAATTGTTGTCGCTAATAACATTTTATGTTGATGCAACGTTGAAATGCATAATAAAAAAAACTTTTTTAGAAAGAAGACCAAGAAAAACTTCGCACCAAATAAAATCTTATTGCCCAAGAAAAACTTATCGTAATTCCACAAAAGCTTTGGTTTATTCAACACGCACAGTTCCATCAGCATTTACGTATTTTTTTCTCCCAAGAAAATGTGGAAAAAGGTCTTGGAATACCTGGACAAAGGGTCCAAGTTCGATGTTATTGTCAATGGCATTGCATTCGGAACTGGCTTCTGTATTGGAAGAGCACAGGTTAGTGTTATAATTTTTATATTTCATAAAAAAACAGTTCGTTTTTTTTTTCTTTTTCTTTTGTGTCGTAGAATATAATGAAGGACGACCGGTATCTAATGAAGAAACCAATAGTGGAAGACCTCGTTAATGTCGAAAAAACTGCTAACTGATGAGTGATTGCATCTTTTTATATCGACTTTCGTATCGACTATTTTAATGTGTTTCTGTACTTCTGTAGTAAGCATGCAAATTTGCCTTAAAATAAAATGTTTCAAGATTACCAATGTATTTGGTGAACCTAGATTGAGGTAACACTTTAGCTCCTCTGGTATATGAGAAAAAAGAACAATAAGCCTGAAACCCCCCCTAACTCTTAAGCTGATACGCCTGGCTGGTTAGGCAACCCAACATACTCCGATTGAATTCAACTTATTTGAATTAAATCACTTTTCTCGCTCTTGGGACTGTTTTGGCCGGTGATCGTCTAGTATCGGGACACCATCCTGTTGTGCTTCCTTCTTGTGGTTCGAGGATAGAGCTCCTGGGCTTGTTGAGGTCGACTTAACCTCTAGTTTGAACGCAGTAAGACACAGAAATTAGTTGTAACATGAAATCATTGTATTGACTTCTATTTACATGTCAAAGTGTTTAAATAAAGGCTCGTTTCTATACCTGACCCTACCTCAACGCTAGTAACTAAGATAGCTAAGTCTTCTTAAGTGTTCCTTAAGAGATGACTTTCCCCTTATAATTATTTCAAAGCTGTCACACATCAATACTCCGATGAACACCTGATTCTACACCTTTACCAACATTTAAACTTTGTTTGGCGAGCGTGGTTCGAAATTCTTATCGTGGATTCATCAGATTCAACATTCAGGTTAGTGTTATAGGTTATGTTAGGGTTAGTCCAGCGTCTAGACACCAAAAAAGGAGTGAGTGGCTTGTGCGAGCGATGGGTACTTTCCCCTCTCTTTTCTGTTGTTTCTCCTGTTCCCTACAGTTTAAGTTCGTGGGCCGGTGTGTGCGGGGCTCCTCCTGTTATGAATCTCTGCGTCTCTTATATCTGGACTATTCTTTTTGCATTGCTCTTTTTAGGCTGTGGTAATCTTTTGCCCGTTTTGAAAGGGACTGGATATGGCCTGTGCCTTTGTAGAGAACTGGACCTATTTTCACCTTGCATTGCCCTTGAAGATCACGACCGCGAGTGTCTATAGCCGTAAATGTAAAACCCAAGCTGAACTAAAGGCGGCCAGGCCCACTTGGTTCAATGGGGCACCTACACAACCCATTGGTGGTCGGGCTCACTTGGTTAAAGAGGGCATCTACTCAACCGATAGGTGGTCAGGCCCACTTGGTGCAAGGGGCACCCACACATCCGATAGGTCTTTATCGAGGACGGATTACGAGGGCTCGATGCAAATTCCTCTTCCAATAGGCAGCGTTTTGTGTGGAGGGTTCCAATCTCATGGATATGAAATTATACAATCTCGTCGGAGGCAAGGGACGCACTTAGGTTTACCTCGGTTACTCGGCGATACCCACACGGTCCAAAGGCCTTGCTTTAGCTTGAAAACTCCCTGGTAAAAGCCGTCCGCCAACGTACAACGCAATTAATCCCGGAGCAAAAGTAGTGAAGTGCACACTGGTGCGGTGCCCCATTATTACCCACTTATTATTTGCACAAAACCGCGTGTAACACATTATCGCAAAGTAGGTATTTTACCTACTCAGCGAATATAGGTAGGTACTACAATGGAGCAACGTCCGGAGGAGGTATAATAAGCGCATATGTACGATAACATTTAAAATAGGTAGGTACCTACCTGCAATTTATGTTAAACATGAAATTTGTTAATACCTACTAATTGTTGTCGATAATAACATTTTATGTTGATGCAACGTTGAAATGCATAATAAAAAAAATTTGTTATGATTAAAACTCATGAAAAAACAACACAATGCATCATCTTTTGGTACATTGTGGAATTGATATATCAGCAGGAAACAATAACAATGTCTGTTTGTGGTGACAGTTCACTATAAATCTGACAAGTATGCATCAGAGAGCCGGGAAACGTTGCCAGAGAGTTTACCATGTCAAATTCTGTTTTTGTCGCGTGGTTATGTTCAGATGACTTCTCCGCCAGGCTCTTTATGTGTCTCACCTGTTTTCACACGTGCTTACGTGAAAGTGCCGCCCAAAGAATGTATTTTCAAGGGCTGCCCCAACATCTCTATCTCTACTTCTCAAAAAATGACTGCGCTTTCCCAGATTGCAACTCCTAAGAAACTAGGTGGTTCGATTTGGCTTATTATGGTCAATATCTACAATACAATGTGTTGCACGCCAATAGAAGGACGATGATCCAGAATTCAGACAACTTGCTGCACACAGTGGTTATTTCGATGTACCAAGGTAAAATACCGATAATTGCAGCTGGTGTTGGTTGTGTCGTCTAGTCATCAGTCTGCTCATCACCTCACCATCTAGCTATGCGCGCTCCACTGCGGAGCTGTAGGAGGCAGATCAGTTCCAGCCAGCGTCTGACCAACACCGACAATAACAATACACCTCCTGTATAATGTACCATACTATACTACGTTCATAAACCTTGCAATCTGTTGCCACACGACTCCATCATTGAAACCGAGATACAACAGTGTTCTTCTTTTATCTTCTTAAAAGAATCTTCTTGCCGGCGTCAGGTTGACACACGCAGGAACTTGACACAGGTCTGCAAACAATCGGCATTTCCCCACAAAATTATGATATTATGAAACACGTCCATCACCATGATGTGCCTATGGGACCTCTGGGCGATTTTTTCTGCTCAAACCCGATTATTTGTGCAGCCGCATCGTTTCCAAAACCAAGATCAAATATGTATCACATACATTAATAAGAAAGCTTTACGATGAATCAGATGTGGTTCCTTCAAACTTTCGAGTAACGTATGGTCCGAAAGTTTTGGGAATTTTTTTAAAAGCTAATAACTTTTTTTTGATAGTTTCAATTTCGTAACTTGATATTGCAAAAACTAGCGTCATCTTTAACAATTTCAAATTCGTATTCACGTATTGAAGATGGGCCATTATCTTTGATGGCTCTCGGTTTTCTTCTGCCATGTTCGATCATTCTCTGGACAACAGCAGAACTAATTTCTCAGAGCTCCTGCCTCCCAATGTACCGCAAGCTCGACCAATAAAAGATTTTTGGTAAGTATTGAGCAGGATAGTATACGACAAGGGATGGGAAGCTGCGAATGAAGACCAATTACGGCGTCACATTTTTCAATAACATTAGAGAATTTCGAATTTGACAAATTGATACAGAAAATCATGGAACATGGCAGAAGATAATTGAGATCCATCGCAGATAATGGTCCATTTCCAATATGTTGAATATGAATTTGTTATTGTTATATATGATGTTAATTTATGCACTATCAAGTACGAAAAAAAAGACTATTCAGAAAAAGTTATTAGCTTAAAACTATTTCCCAAAACTTTCGGACCATACGTTATAGACGCTGGAAAATACACATTTCAAACACCGATACGATACGATTTAAATACGGCGGTTTATGCTTCTAGGTTTTTGGATTTAGGATGACGGCTCTGAGGGCCCCATTAACCGGTTGGGTTGGTTTCACTTTGCACACCAAATACCCGAGTGCCTCATCAATACATTTATGCCCCCAACTTCCAATTCCTCGCTGTTACGCGTCGCGTTGTCAAACCCGACTTCCTCACTACTAGTAACTCATCATTTTCTCCCCAGTTCACATCTCAAACTTACGGGGTCTACACGTGGTTCGAATGGACCAATTACGTCCTCGATTTTTCCGTTTGACCTGTGGGAATAATTTCGCTCTCAGGAAACCAAATCTCGTTAATGACTTTCTGTCTAGACTAGGTTCCATAACTTTTGTTGACCAAATGACGGCTTTGTTCGCGTGTTACGTGCTGATTGACGCATAGCTAATCCGTGGAAGGTTCTTGTGAAAGAATTTATTTGACGGTTTCTATTCAAGGAAAATTGAGACTGGTTTGTCTATCCATTAATCGCTTCTCTTTTATTTTCAAATGAATCATTCATTGATAGCTTATCAAACGCAATACTCACATAGGGTAAACTAGAGCAAGTTGGTATCCGCATTGCTACAGTTGCTACCCGCTTTATATCCTTCAAAGCGGGACAAGCCATCTTCAAGGGTGAGGAGTGTCTTGAGGAACACAGCAACCTGTAAGTGTCTTTCAATTCCAACTTCATCTCTCTCTCTCTCTCTCTCTCTCTGATATATCGATTGCTGATATAAATGTTCCCAACGATACTCCAGTTCAGTACGTGTAGCGTCTTGTTACTTTGATTAATAATTAAGGACATTGTTCTTATCCCCAAAATTTGACAGAGTTGCGTAAAACCAGCGTAATATATAAAACTAAAATGGAGATAAAACTGACGATTGACAAACCGATAACGTACAGACCTCGGTACAGACTATATCGTTTACAACTTTTGCCGGTAGCCAACGGATTACCTACAACCAATCAAAAGCCGCCGCGATAAGGATTTTCCGTCAAGACTGCCACTGCAGTAGAATGAATTTCCCACGGACTAGGAAACAAAACGGCTGTGCAGAATAATTGGACTATAGCCCAATCGGTCAAAGTACAAAAAAGTAGACGAAGGCAGAAAACGCCATAACACCCTGTCGCTTGCGACGCGCATAGCGAGGAACATGTCAGCCATTTGGGATAGGTTTCCTTGGAGGATCCTCGTGTGCACGGGAACCGCAACAGCGCAACAAAACTATCCTTGTTTTGTATTGTTACGTAGTGTCCTGTATTGTTTTATCATGTCCTGTCTTCCTGTCTACTAATGTTTCTTCAGTTTCGTATTTTGTTTGTCTGTGTGAGCTGAGTGTCTGTTACGCCAGTAATAACGCCATGGATTAGATAAATAGTGACCATTTCAAGTTATTTGATCAGTCAGATGTTGTGAAGCTCCAGGCAAAAACGGTATCACTTTCAGGGGATCACTTCACATAGAATCCTCAGCCTCAAAGTAAGTAATGTTTGTCATGCACTAATGTCGTCTCACTTTACCAGCAATATGTTTTCAATTGATCAGAACGCTTGCTTTCGGTTTTGTCCGATTTTCATCAATCATCTTTGGGATCATGGGAAAAGTGGCATACCACATGGTGAGGCAAAATCCCGAGCAGAATCCCATATCACATTGTGAGCAAAACCGCACATGGATGAAAATTTGAGTAATGTCTTCTTCTTACAAGGAGAAACTTGAGAGAGAAGAAATAGACGAAAAGTTGATATTTGACGGGACTCTCCTGGTTGGTTCCCCCACCACCACGTGACATAGGTCCCGCCTCCTAAACACCGACCTGACCTGACTAACCCGAGTATATTACGCCACCCCTTAGGTACTGCAGACTACCTGTTTTTTGTGGAAACTGATCGGTTCATAAACCAGTTTTTTCGGGAAACCGAGCAGTTCATAGACCTGTTTTTGTAGACAGATTGGTTTTCCTGATTGTTACGGATTTCGCGTTTGGGTTTTTCCAAACTGGGACGACCTTCAAACAAAAACTGTTTATTACTATGTACTACCATTGTATACTACTATAAATACACGTCAATTGTTATTCGGGCTTGAGCATATCGCGGATCAGTACTCGCTTTTTCGCTTTGGATTAAAAAAAGTGTGTCCGTTGGCCCATATGTGCTTATATACTCCGACAATTATTTTGGAACTTACGACCGGTTCTTTGGCAAATTCCACATCGACTGCTCTCGAACAATCCAACACTTTCGAGTGTATTACCAGCGTGTTGTGGAAGCGGCGCCCCCGCCAATACACCTATCCCGTCGGAAAATTTTGGACCCAGTACCCACGCAATATAATAGGGAAATAGGGTCCTTGCACGTTTTTTTTTTTGCCTCCAATAATGCTCTGGTAGCCAAATAGCACCACAGACTGAACGGTTTTTCGAAAATCCAAATATATTATTTTATTTTGTAACTTTAAAACACAAAAACTGTCAGGCATGCAACTTCCATTCACCGATGTGTCAGCTGCGGAATGATGTCATCGTGCCCCGGGCTGGGGCTACTTGATTCTACACTAACAGATTGCGACTACGAATAAATGTTTGACATATCTCACTGTCACCGTCTCAGACGTCTGTGGGGCTGACGCTCAATTTAGGTTGAAAAGCGCGCAGCACGAGCTTGGGGATGGCCCTGACACGTGAGCAAGGGCGACGGCGCTGTTCGCGGCTCCAAAATTGAAATAGGTCTGTAAAATAATGAAGATTTGAATTTTCGCGGGGTTTCAGGGCGCAGGGCTGCAACCTCGCAAAGAAAAAAACTTGCAAACGAAAAATAGAACTCTCGGGTTGACGTCATCGGGCTTTTTCCATTTACCGACACAAGTCGACTTGTGTCGACACAAATCAACACAAATGCGTTCCAATTGATTTGTCTTGCTTTGTGTCATCGATGCAAGCTAACATTAGCTGACACAAACCGACACAAAGTGTTTTAAATGGGAAGCGCCCATCGTGGTCATACAAGGTCATTGTAGAGGCGACCGTGTTTTTGGCGCGAAAAAAAAAATCAAACTTTGATCTTTATTTAAAGGATGGACCAATTTTTTTGAAGTTTTTTTTTGGGCGGAAATTATTGTGGATAACGATTTTAATGATTTTATGAAGTGATCGTCTTAATATAAAATTCATGCAAGGACCCTATTATATTCAAAATTGAGGTTGGCAAGTCTGACGGACATCGGCGCATATTATCTACTGTCATTACGCTGTTGCAATCAAGGGTTGCAATGCATTATGCACCCACAACCGCGCAACTTTCATAAACAATCAACAGAAAATGAACTAAACATGTGCAGTTTAGTCGACTTGGGTTAAACAACTCACTACCAGAATAGCCAATCATGTTCAAACCCCAAGCAAAATTTCCCCATGCTACCGGCGCACGCAGCGGGTACACAAGTTGATATCGCGGTGGGACAGATGTATTGGCCAGATGTGTTCTACCCGCCTGTTGATATCTCCATGTGATTTCAAACGGTCCCGGGTTTACGCGTATGCTCTCGAATGCACTAGAATTGCACGAGAGCTTGGCCGCTCGTAACACTGCGTTCAAACTGTTCTAGAAGGAACGCGTGTGCTCTCGAATGCACGAGAGTCTCGCAACTCCTAACAATATCCTGTAAGTTCTGATCTTGTATGGTCTTAATAAATACGGAAAATCAAGAGATACACCACAAGCTTGATATCCCCAATATCTTCATTGGATCTTCCATCTCCCACTGCATCGTTTTCAGTCTCATTTGAAAGACTTTTCAGAAGTCGTCAATTGTAATTCAGAAAGTTCCCTCCCAGGTCCCCACTTTTGGAGCAACTTTTTTGCTGCAACCAACTTTTTAATTCTCTTGAAAATGGTTGACAGCCCAATATCTTGGCTATCACACATTACAATTAAAATCGGTGGTAGCAACAAAAGTAACCTTTGTCGCCAATACCAGGCCACGAAATGAACGATTGGTTTAGTGACCCCGCAGTAACGAAAAATAACTGTACGGGAAAAAACTTTTTGGCCGCCGGCCAGGAATATTAGATATTTTCTGGCCACCGGCACCGACCAGAAAGACAGTTTCAGATACTTTGATAGATCAATATCATTATTGAATTGAATGAAAAGCATGGCTTCAAAATTTATCATTTTGATAGGTGTAACTACCTCATTAGATCGGCTAAAAAATAGTATGTGCTGTTTGTACAGAAAGTGACTTCCAGGCCTCCGCCGGTTGCAGGCCTCGGCTGGCGCCTCGGCGACTACAAGATTACCTCGTCGGGCAGGAATATGGCACTTTCTGTACCAATCACACAATATATTCTATGAATGACGCTTTCTCAAATACCTACTGGAAATCCGAGCAGAAATCGTAAAAATTTGATCAATCAGAAAATTCTCGACTGGTGAGATCGATAGAAGCTGATATTTTATGCCCAGCAAAACCTCGCAGATACTCTTTTGAATTCTATCAAAGCAAGTCGTCATTCAGAAACGCTAATCGAAATAACATTATGAATTCAAAAGGACGCTCTTTCGTGAGGGCATTCAAAGGGATGATGTCCAATCACGCCCCATCCTTCGCCCGCAACTTGGTAGTAGGTCTCGTCATCAGTATACCGTTGAACTTGGCAGCTGATAAAGTATAATGGTAAGTTCTTTTTTTATTTACTTCCAAACTTCCAAATGACTTCCAAACCGTTCCTAATGACTTCTTAGCCCTGACCTTATATACCCTCCACCCTAGGTCCTCGGTTGCACCAAGAATTCACAGAATTCAAATGAGAATTCTTTGGTGAATTTCAGCGTAGCGACGGATGAGAAAATTCTCAATTTGCTGTTTTATTACTGAATTTTTCGGTGCAACCGGGGCTCAAGCATTCATATTGTTACGAGCGGCGATCTCGTCCATATTGGTAAACACTCGACCTTTTTTCTGGATCCTTCCATCCATTAGATCGCAGTGTAGAAGTCTGGAGCGATCTGGTGCATTCCAGAGCGTTCGTGTATGTGAAACTCAATGGAGACTCGAATGCCTGATCAAGGCACATCAGTCCACTTTGGCGGAGGTGCAGATTCCAGAACACATGGAAAGCACGCGAAAGGTGTGTGTATTCAGGAATGGTCTAGGAACCGCATATGCCAGGCACTATGGAATTTGCTGGAAGTAGACAGAAGGCTCGGGAACATTATTCGGAGGCCTTATATAAGGCATCAGCCGGCAGCTCGCGGCAGTATTGAATTGGAAGGCGAAGTGTTAACGCGAGGGAAACAAGCGAAGTACCTGCGATATAATTCCAAGTGGATAATTGTTGGCATTTATTGTAGTAGTACGCCGAAATAAACAGTGTGCGTTTTCAAACGATCGTCTTAATTATATTCGAACCTGTACGCGAGATATCGTAACAATATAAAGCCGTCGAACCGATATAAAATTGTTACTTCTTTCAGGTATTCAATTGCTACCATCACCAATCAAGGAAAAAGAATCCTTACCAAATATACCTACCATCCGGAACCAATTTGGAAAATTCTAATGAGAAAAACTGAAGCAATACCGTGGGTTGAGCAACTTTCTGCACTTAACAATGTGGCAATTTTTCAAATCGAGATATGTATTCTTATTGTAATTATTGTGTTTTGTATGTGGAAATAAATTAAGCAGTGTGAAATTGAGACGTTTCTTTGTATTGCAAAGGAGCTAGGCCCAAGTTTGTTTTTTTTTTGTAACAAGTGGCTCTGGATTTGAGATTTGAATTGAACGATGGACATTTTGAAATTTTCGATTTTGTATATACCTCGGTATATACCTACCAGAAAGTACCTATACCTCAAGTTTACTACTTTGAAAAAACTTAAATTTTTCATAAGATCTTGTAATCTAGACGAAACCGCATTTCGGCGTTTTCAGCAACCAAAAGTTTTCAGTTTAAGGACGGTGTTGAATTGGTAAAATAAGCGTTGCAAAATCAATCCGTGTGGGTTTATTCCTTAACGGATTATTACCATTTTGGTCTCTTTCGAAAGCTACAAGGATGTAGCTTGATGAAAATTTGATTTTGACTTTCAAAAAATTATTTTTGGATTTTGGAAATGCCAATGGGCTCAAACCTAAGTACATCCTTGTAGCTTTCGAAAGAGACCAAAATGGTAAGAATCCTCAATGGATTAATTTCGCAACGCTTATTTCACCAATATGACTCCGTCCTTAACAAACTTCTTTAGAAAGAAGACCAAGAAAAACCTCTCATCAAAAAAATCTTATCGCCCAAGAAAAACTTATCGTAATTCCACAAAAGCTTCAGTTTATTCAGCACGCACAGTTCCATAAGCATTTACGAAAATTCTCTCAAGAAAATGTGGAAAAAAGTCTTGGAACAGATGGGCAAAGAGTCCAGGTTCGGTCTTGCCTTTGGCATTGGACTCGGAACGATTCTATATTGGAAAACTAAAGGTCCGTGTTTTAATTTTTATATTTGATGATAGCAAAAACATTTTGATTTTTCTTTCGTGTCGTAGAATATAATGAAGGACGTCAAGGTCCCCCGCCGGTACATTATAAGGAAGTGAAGAGTGGATGCCCTCGCTGGGGGCCGGATAGTGATTAAATCTCTTTATATCGACTATTTTAATGTGTTCTTGTAGTGTACAAATTTGCCTTTATTACTATTCTCTGAACAAATATTTACTATAAAATTAAATGTTTTAAGATCACCAGTTATTGAGTGTATTTTGGTAAACCTTGATTGAGGTAATACTCCTCCATTATATGGAAAAAAAAGTTGTGCCACCCCAAAACTATTCCGGCGTGTAGCAAGAAACGGATGGAAATTTTTGTTTGAGACGTCCCTTCGGGTGGAAACGAGTGGAAAGTTGGAAATATTATAGAAATTGAAAAAAAGATTGAATAATTGAGATAATTTCCTCGATAAGGGCTTCATTTTGAACTCCATCATTTGAATCCGGTCTTGATAATAAGCCATCATCAAATTTTGAAAATTCTCAAAGCCCGACTGGAAAATTTTGAAAAACTGCAACTGCAGAAACCAATATAAATATCTCCAAGCACCTTCTCTGCTACGAGTGCTAGGAGTGCTTCAGTGCTTTCGAGAACGTTTCATTAAAAAAAAATTAGCAATGGGGTCCATACCACTTTTTTTTTTATTTTTGTTCAAAACAAAGTACAAACTGAGATCACTTCCAGGCATAAGAATGTTTCACCTCAAAAGTCCCTGCTTTTTTTTCAGAAAAAATGTAGAAAATTCGTCCGGGAACGGGTGGAGCTCAAACTGGAGGACTGATGACGTAGTAGACTTGTTCTGCGCTTGCGCACTAGGTGGGTCGTCCTGTCATACATTGACCGTTGTTGTCAGGTTTTGTCTGATAGGTAGTGTACAGTCCATGAATATCTGCTAGTTATGATTGAAACTCACGGAAAAACAAAACAACACAATGCAGCATCTTCTGGTACAATGTGGAATTCATCTGTCAGCAGGAAACAATTACAATGTCAGTTTGTGGTGACAGTTCACTATAAATCTGGCACTCATGCATCGGGAACCGTTGCCAGAGAGCTACCGTATCAAATTCTGTTTTTGCCAGTAAAATCGTATCATGTGATTTTGTACAGAACCCCTTGTCTATGACAGAACCCCATTGATCCGCGTAGGTACACACTACACATTTTTCTGAAAGAGTGTTCAACATTCCAGATTATTGCACTCGCGTTCGCGATATCCTTCTAAGAATTCGATTGCACTTCACGGTTGAAAATAGGTTCATTTGAACTTTTTCAGAATTTTCGTGGGAACAAGGTTTAGTTCACGCGTGTGTAGATTATTCAAGGATTGCTCATGCCTCGGCTCATGCAGAGTCCTTTATTATCGCTCCTTGTTGTTGCCTTCGATTTTACACGTTATCATTTGAAATTACTCATGTTGCCTCTCGTTTTCGTGTTGATTGGTGCGATAGTTTATCCGTGCTCAGACATACATGTGCTTATTGCCTTTTCATTTACAACAACATTGATGCTTGATTGAAACATGCAAAAAAATCTTGAAATAAGTAGGTAGGTACCTAATCTACTGATAGACATTTACACTGCTGCGGAATATCCTCGGTATGAAGACAAGGAGTATATACTTTATTCCGAGGACAGTCACCTATGCTAAGGAAGGTGTTTCACCGGTGGCAAACGTTGCTACCCTCTCGATATCGTTCAAAGCGGGACAAGTCACGACAAACTGACAACGTACAGACCATATCGTTTAGTCCACTCTGAACGGGAAGCTGTGTGAAACTTAAAAAGTGAATTGAAGGAAAAAAACATCGTACACGATTCTCCTTTTGCGAGTCCTATACTATTGATGAAGGAAAAACCGGCAAAGAGTCTCTGTATCGACTATAGAGCTCTAAATGCCACTACGTGTGGGCAAGCAGTTTTCCGATTCCCAGAATAGATCGGCTTGACAGACTCAGCGGATACAGGGTTTTCAGTAGTCTTGATATGGCATCAGGATATCATCAAGTTGCAATGGATCCAATGAAAAACGGTCTTCGTGAGACTTGACGGCTATTTCGAGTTTTGAAGGATGCCGTTTGGGCTTGTTAATGCCCCTTGGGCATTTCAGCAGTTAATAAAGTTTTGGGGCCTCACCTTTGCGAAACGGCATTAGCCTATATGGATGATATTCTGCTGCCTTCGGCAGAATTCAGCATTCATTGGCTTGAAGTGTTTGATTCGCTGAGACTGGCTGGTCTAAGTGGTCTAACGTTAAAACTGACAAAATGCTATTTCTTCCAAAAAGAGTTAAAGATCTTGGAGGTAAGTGCACTTGGCATAAAACCAGATGATTTTGAAATTCAATCTGTGAAAGAGTCAAGACATCCAGTACAGTACGTGAGGTACGACCGTTTTTGGGTCTAACTAGCTATTTTCGAAAATTCATAAAAAAAATTGTCCAATTCAACATCAACAGTGTTGACACGTAAAGACATTGACTTCGTTTGGAGTACAGATCAATAACGGAACCTTCAATTATTGAAAGCAAAAGCTGGTTGAACGACCTCTTCTTGCTCTATTACCGAAGTGCATACGGATGCATCCAGACATGGTGTGAGAGGCATTCTTCTTCAGAGACACAAGCAAATACAGAGCTGAAACCTGTGGTTTATCTCTAGGGGGTGGTATAATTTTTACGTGAGCACCCCGTACAAATATCGCTTCAGGGTGGAAAAATACGAGTATATTGCCGTTTTGAAAAGAAAGTGCTCAACAAAACGAGAAGATTTCCCCCAAAATTTGAATCAATATAACGAGCAATATAACTTTTGATTGCTACGAACGATTTTTGGGCGATCACAATATTAAGAGAATGGATTGGCCACTCTTGTCTCCAGATTTGAATCCTATCGAGCATGTACGGGGTAGGATGAGACTGAAATTTAAAGAAATAGATGGACAATTGGATGACTTGGCAAGTGCAGTTCAGAAAGAATGGGAGGCTATTCCTCAGGATTTTTGCGGGCTTTAGTGAATGGCATGCCGAAAAGAGTAATGGCTCTGATCCAGGCAAAAGGGGGGCGACAAAATTATGATTATTGTAAAAACATGAAAATAAAAATTATGGCCTTATACCTTCATGTCTACCCAATTTGAGTGAAATTCGATGAACCGTTCGGAATTCATTGTAACAGATTACAGACAGGCAGAAAGACTGTTTTGTTTTTACTGAGATAATCATGTCCAGCGAGCCCTAATCAAAAGAATTGATACCAAACATCTGGAGTAAAATTTGCCAAAAAAAAAACAGGCCCTACTTCAGCCACAAAAGATACAACAGAGGTTTGCTAGACAACAAATTGCTCAGAATCGTCTAGTGAGCAAGCCTGCTGAGGGATATGTACTCACGTCAAAAATCTGTCTATTTTTCGGGACGCCAAAGAAATGAAACGCAATATTCAGAAGAATAAAATAATATCCTGGCTATTTCACGCCTAATCCGAGAAATTTAAAAACCGTTCCGGGGTAAGATATTGAATCCCACCGCACGTCGTTGTCGGCAAAAATGAACGAGAAAAATCAATAAATATATGTAAGTACGATCGGAACAGCTGAGGGTTTGATTCGGGCGTTATATAAAAAAGGGCGCTGGCTATTCAATTTATACGTGAGAACTGAGAAAATTTTGATGTCGTCACATCTATACTCTCGTCTCCGGACATATCCGATTGCACACCGCAATATGCGACAGAGCATATGGGCCGGGGTAACACCGCGCGCTCCTTGATGGTAAACTCTTATGGCCCCGTGCAGTGTGCACTACCGCTACCATTAAACAATAGCAGAATCATTGTTGCGCTGTCCGATTTCTACAGTTTTGCTTACATGGTGCCTGGTAATTTCCGTTGAACGGAGCTACAACTTCGTTCTAGAGTGGCACACAAAGAGGAGTCCGCGTCAAGCACTCGTAATCTATCGCCGATAGCTTTTCTGGGATGTGGATCGCCCCCCCCCTGTCGGGTGTGGCCTGCCCTCCTCTAAGAAGTGGATCGCCTCCCCCCTCCTTGTCGAGTGAGGCCCACCCTCCCTCTGCAGAGACAAAGCCTCTTAGATTGAATGCTTGCAATCAATAAGCTTTAGCCTCGGGGTGTTTCACTCTCTGTTGATGCCTGTGGCCTCGGAAAGCGGGATTGCTGGAGCTAGTGGGTTGAGGTTGGATTTTAGACGGAGCTCTTGCGTGTTTATTCTGAATTTGCCTACATGTGCTGGTGTCTGCTCTGCCATTGAGTCACAGTTGAGCCTGATCGTTTGTTGGGTACCTTTCACAGAAAAGGTATTCGAGTCCTTGAGCTTTTCGGATGATTTACGTTGTGTCTGCAGTAATCAGAGGGCCGGACCTGGTGGGTCAGTTCTGGAAACTTACGCTTTGTTACGCGTGCAATCCCAACGTGCGGTGAGACGGCACCTCCGCCAAAATGGACAGATGTGTCTTAACCCACTGTTGAGGTTTCATTCAGTTTCACGGGCTTAAGCCTACACGCATGTTTTGGAATGCACTAGTAGGCTCCGCACTTGTACACTCTGCGACCTAATGGGAAGAGTCTAGAAAGATCGCGTGTTTTCCAGAATCGCCGCTCGTAACAATCTGTTAGAAATTTGTTGTATAATTACCTGGACACTTGACGACGCGACGATGTATAAAACTTGTATCGTATCTATAATGAATTGTTCGAGGACTTGTTAGGGCTCAGTTAGTAAGTTCAGCGGTCTGATATTTACCAATAGAAAACAATAATTATTCCGAAACCTTTTCGTATTAGGAAAGCGCAACAGGATGGCGTCCTGATACTAACTAGATGATCATCGGTCAGGCCGCGCTCCCAAAAGCAGGAAAAGCAGTTTGATTCAAATAAGATGAATTAAATTGAAGTATAATGTGTAAGACACCTATTTTTATAACAACCGACTACAACAGTCGGTTGTTTTGTTTACCTTTGTGTGTAAAATTATTATGCATAGTTACTGACAAGGTGCATTTTTCTCTGTGACAAATTTACGAAGCTGTCAGCATCCAAACGGTGAGTCGGTCTCACAGAGCATATACCTTTTTATTTACTGTAATTGACCATGCATATGTAAATAATCAAACATGAGAACCTCAGCATTGCTTTATACAGAGTAGACGTTTGAGGTTGTCTGCGCTAATATGCAGCAGAGGCCTCGCTGGTGGCTTCGGTATTGAGTGGTCCTGTGTGGCTGGACAGGACCCTTATGCGGCTCCATTGCACGAATCGGCACAGGACCGGGTTGCTTGTATCGGTGGTGATCACCCGTGTAGACAAACCAAGAATGAATTATAATCACGCTTAATACACATGATGTGGTATTGGAAACGGGTGATGCACATTGGGGGTACCATTGTGTGTTCAATTGTCACGGTGTTTGCTTAGACTCTGGCTGGTATTCATGTAATGTTATTTCCATAATGCTTATAGAAGGCCAAGTCGCGTATTTAGTAAGGCTGAGTGGAAGTGTTTTTAGAGTCATATTGTTTCAAGACTGAGTTTAAGTTGAATTCAACACTGAATTGACTTGAGATCAAAGTCAATTCATGAGAGTAGCGTTATGCTCACACCCGTTTTTATCTTTTCAGAACCAGATGACAATTACCAAACCGCCACCTTCCACTTGCTTTTAAGATTGTCAGTTGGATTGTTTTCTTAATTTGAAGAGTTGATTGTTAATGAAACCTGAGACGTTCATTTTAAACATTGCTTCATTTTTCGTTTTGAGTAACAATATGCCCTTCCGGCATTTCCTGACCTACAGTAATTTATCGTCCTACAAATGGGCTGTCTACCTGTACACTCAGTATAGTTATTTATTAGTTAGTTGATATTGTTTTCATAATTCTGCACTAGACGAGACTGCATTCAAGTACCTGCCCAGAGTCCAGTCTACTAAAATCTTCTGAAATGATGAAATCAGAAGAAGTCGAAGTAGCATACCATTTGAAGCTTCATAGCTTCAAAAATAAAAGTCGACGAAGTTTTTTCGAAGAATTCTTTTAATCATTTTTATGGTCTTCATCTTCGGCTTCGTAGAAAAATTCCATACCCATGCACCTAGGTACTTTTGAGACACCCTCCTGTACCGGATGGGCCAAAAAAAATTGCACTAGAACTCTTCCCTTGTAAAATTTTTAATTCTTCTCCGATTCCGACGATCTTGGTATCAATGAATAGCCAAAAGAATAGGCTTCAAACTCCGGAGTTCAAAATGGCCGCATTTCCAGAATCCAAGATGGCGGACGCAGTTGAAATAGGTCAACTGTAGAGCTCGTTTTTTTTTAAATTGGGAATTGTGAAAAAGCCGATGGTACATACCAATGGAATGAGCTGTTGGCAACATTTTAAGACTAAATTGAAATAAAACAGCCGACGGGTTGCAAAGAAATAGCAAATTGAAAAAACCGCCTGCTTGGCGTTTTCTAAGCGCGAGCAGTGAGAACATCATTTCGGTATTTGCACTGCTAGATTTTTGTTTATAGTCCGATATTATGGTATCGCATGTCACTGGATGACCAATGAAATATGGGCTTGAAACGCCAATATCTAAAATGGCCGCTATTCCAAAATCCAAGATGGCGGAGGCAGTTCAAAATAAGTAAAGTGAGAGCTCGCGTTTTTTTATTGAGAATGGGAAAAACAAGAAAGCCAATGGTACATGTCACTGAATTAGGCTCTTGGCAACATTTTAAGGCCAAAATGAGAAAAATCGGCCGACGGGTTGCAAAGAAATAGCAAATTTAAAAAAAGGCCTGATGGGCGTTTTCAAAGCGCGAGCAGTGAGAACATCATTTCGGTATTTGCACTGCTAGATCTCTGTTTTTAGCCCGATATTATGGTATCGGATGTCACCAGATAGCCAATGAAATGGGCTTCAAACGCCAATATCCAAAATGGCCGCTTTGCCAAAATCCAAGATGGCGGATGCAGTTCAAAATAAGTAAAAATTAAATTTTCAAAATTAGTTCGGAAAATAGACCTGGAACCAGTAAGACCACAAGGCAGGTGGCAAATATCGCTGGTACGTACTTGGTACTTGACAATGTTTGTATAAGAACATTCAAGATTTAGATGTTTGATAGTTCTGCGTCAGTTTGGCTTGTGTATTGTAGGAAATACCGGGTGATCATTTGAAAACTATCCACCTGCAATATCTCCCGATTCCTAGTGCAAATGTCTTTGAGCAAAAACAGGTCGATTTTTATATCGAGAGGGACATCTAAAACATACATTGGAGAATTTATATCTTAAGCCCCCTCGCCCCCACTCACCCCAGCTTTGAAATTTCAAATGACACCACCTACCTTGCGATACATCAAATTAAAGAGAATTAAATTCTCTTTCTAAAAAAATATTTTGGAATATTTCAACCCTACCCCCTGTTCTTCCTAAAATTCTCTGGGTGTCCAAGTTATTATTCTTGACCTCCATTTCCCTTCAATACAGTAAACGTCATCCTGCACAGCATCGAAAGAGAAAATTTCCGATAAAAAAAGTGCCACCCAAATTTACCCCTTCGCTCCCCCCACCTGACCTCAAAAATTTAAAATGTCAATACTCACTTTGTAATACATCAAATTGACGGAAATTGAATTCTCTCCCTGAAAACGATTTTTTCACAATTTTTAAAGCCCCCCAATTCCCCCCCTAGAATACTCCAAATGGCCAATTTATTGGAGGAGGGGTAGAAAATTTCAAAAAAATTCTTTTCGGAAAGAGAATTCAATTTCCTTCAATTTGATGTATCACAAAGTAGGTGGTGTTTTGTTCAACTTGGGAGTTGAGGTGGGGGAGAGCAAAGGGGTGAATTTGGGTGGCACTTTTTTCACCGAAAATTTCTTTCTTTGATGCTATCTAGGATGCGCCGACTAAATTGAGGACAAAATGAGGGGTCCAGAATATAAAATGGGACAGTCATAGAATTTTTAGGAAAAAGGGGATGGGGTTGAAAATTTTGAAAATATTTTTTCCAGAAAGAAAATTTAATTTGCTTCAATTTGATGTATCGCAAGGTAGGTAGTGTCATTTGAAATTTCAAAGTTGGGGTGAGTGCGAGGGGGGTGAATATAGAAATTTGCCAATGCATGTTTTGGATGTCCCCCTCGATATAAAAATCGACCTGTTTTTGCTCGAAAAAATATTCACTAGGAATCTGGAGTTATTGCAGGTGGATAGTTTTCAAATGATCACCCGGTATGTTCCTGATCTGGACAGAATAACTCATCAACCAGTGAATCCCTTTAGGATGGAGCACCTGCCTATACAGCAGCTACAACTGTTGACTACCTGAGAAATGGTGTCACAAATAATTTCACCAAGTCAAAAAGCTAGCCACCTTGTAGCCCGGAGCTTGTTCCCTCAGATTACCTCGTGTGGTTCTATTTTATTCAGCGCTCACATAACGATGAACGTAATCAGTTCAGAGACATTGAGGAGCTGCGAGAATGAGTATTCCAATATTGGGAAGAATTTTCCCAAATTCCAATTTTGAGTGGTGGTTCTAACTCCCCATTCCTTTGCAACCCGTCAGCCGATTTTTTTCATTTTTGTCTTAAAATGTTGTCAAGAGTCTATTCTATCGAGATCTCGATCGAGATGTATCATTGACTTCCTTATTTTTACGATTCCCAATTTAAAAAAAAAAACGAGCTCTTTAGTTGACCTATTTTCAACTGCGTCCGCCATCTTGGATTCTGGAAAAGCGGCCATTTTGAAAAATTGAGTTTGAAGCCTAATCTTTTGACTATCCATTGATACCAAGATCGTCGAAATCGGAAGAGAAGTAAAAATTTTACAAGGGAAAAATTTTAGCGCAATTATTTTTGGCCCACCTGGTATATGTAAATTTCCTAGAATGAAAAACAGAACAACACTAATAATGGAAAATGTGGTGAAAGTAGCACGTACACGTAGATTTATTAATATACATGCACGTGAACTTTTTGAATAATTAATACCTACCCTACCCTTGTCGTGCCCTTATGTACACATACCTGCACTTCATGTCCTTATCGCATGCAATGCAAACGGAATGAAAAAAAAATGCAACTTCCACATCCATGAAACGGAACGACTCCTCCATGCAATAATAAAATTAATTGACGCCAACGTGCAGCCTGAGCTTAGGGGGCTATAACGACCGAGCGCAAGTCAATTACGGCAATCTGAAAAGTGTTGTTGTAGGTATTGGCATAGAGCTAGGTATAGTGGTATAGAATTATAGATCATTCCTCGCCGCAAGTCAGTCAGGTGCTTGGAATTGGCCGGGACGCACGCCGCCCGCCGTCCGATGTTTGATCCGGGGTGAGAGCGTCTTCGCCCGCGCCAGCCACCATGCCGCGTTTCTGGGACTACTTTTACTACGGCGCCGGGAGCAGGCCGCCCCCCAAGCACAGGAACCTCCAGGATGGGCTGTTTCAGATCGCCTCGCAGACCTGCAACTTGCTGGTGCAGGTCAACAATACCAACAACATCAGCTTCGGCAACGGCTCGACCAACATCCACCTCGGCAACGTCTCGCCCGTCAGATCGACGACGACGACCACCACGTGCACCGCGACCGCTCCGCCGGAGGCGACGGTCAGCGACATTATTGACGAGGACAGCAACGACCAGCTGGTGGTGCTCCTTCCGCCGTCCTCTGGGAAGAGCTGCATGAAATACAAGCCGGGTCTTTTGGGAAAACCACGGTTGGCGGTAGGTAAACAGTTCCTTGTTTTCCTATATGCAGGGGTGACAATATCACGCGAGGTACAATCTGTAGGTATACCATAAAGGTACCTACAGGGTGGAACACAAATATAGGCACAAAATATTATATAGGTACCCCTACTTAGTACACATTTTTATTCAATGCAAAAGTTAGGGTTGCGATTTTCACTTTTCGGTAAATTTTGGGACGATAAGAAACGCCAGGAAAATGCGGAGAACGAGTCGAAGAATCTAATTTGCAGTTAAAATAGTGGCAGGTCAGGTCAGGTTAGGTCGGTGATCTCCGTCTGTGCTGTCCCTTTCTTGGGCCATCTTTGGGTCACATTCAACAGCTGCTGTCCGCGACAGTATGCCAAATTCTCGTGGGTCGACTATTTTCGACTGCTGTCACCTTCATTATTCTAGCGTTGAAAGGTCATGCGATCATAGTCCTCCACCATAGAGTCCTTTGAGCGACATTATGTCATAAAGGGGAACTGGAGCCCCTTTCACATTTTAAGTAACGACTCCACCACCATTCCCTTCCTAATGTAATTTTGAATCCATGTAGGTACGGAAGAATGCGATTTACTTCCGTTAACTATTCCATTTTCGCACTTTAACATCGCCCAGTTTCCTTTCTCGTCGCCACTCCATTCTCGCTGTTCTTGAGCTGTATTGTCGTTGGCTGCCTATCAACTACCTATTTTTCGCGACTTTCTTCCCCTTTTCTGTGTTTTAGTCATTCTTTCCTGCAATGAGCAATGTCCAGCGAAAATGGAATAGTTAACGGAAGTAACAAGTGAATCGCATTCTTCCGTATCTACATCGACTCAAAATTGCATAAAGATTAGAATGGTGGTGGTAGAATCGAAATGTTAAGATCAGCGATCAGCTATAAAGTAATTTCTGAAAATTTGACTTTCTTCACTTTCTCTGAGCTTGTGTCACTCAACTTTGAGCCGCTCGCTGGTCGGATTTTTCACAATTTCAAGCAATATTTTCGGGAAAAAATTAGCGATTTGAGAAAAGTTTATAGAATGGTGCCTGATGGAGCTTTTCTTCAGCTGCAAGACGCTATAAATGATGAATTTAGAGAAATTACCGCTACGAAACGAAGTTCTCACTATAAAAGTGAAATCGTGTCTATAAAGTTAATAAATTTGTCGAAATTCTAATTCTCACAATAATGTTGATGGATTTAGGGCTATCTTGGCTACGCTACGAAGTGAAATTCTTGCTACTAAGCTAATTATTTGGCACAGTTTTTGCTATAAAGTGATGAATTTGGAGAAAGTCCCGCTACAAGGTCGATAATAACTTGAGCAGAATGGATTCTCATTATAACAATGTTGAATTTTGTGAAATTCGCACTACAAAATCAATATGGCAAAATGCTCGCAGTGAAGTTTATGGATTTCATACAGTTTCCGCTACGAAGTTAGTGACCATGACAAAATTCTCACTATAAAGTTGATATTTTAATCAAAATTTTTTATACAAAATTGATGAGTTCAGTGAAGTTCTCACCATAAAATTGATGAATTCAAAGAATTCCATACCACAAAGTTAATGAATTCAGCACAATTATCACTATAAAGTTGTTAAATTTCAAGAAATTCTCGCTACGATGTTGATACTTTCGCAAAACTTCCATCATAAACTTGATGGATTTAGTGAAATTATCACTGCAAAGTTACTGAATTTATCGAGATCCTCATTACAAAGGTAATGCATTCAACGAGTTCTACACTAGGTACAGAGTTGATGAAATTAACACTGTGCTATGAACTTTGAGAAGTTAAAGGAGTTCTCGCTACGAAATTGATGAGTTGCAAGGAATTCTCGCTACGAAGTTGATATCTCCAGCAGATTTGTCATTGAGTATGGATATAGTGAAATGCTCACTATGAAGTTGATGAATTTAGAGAAGTTTTTGCTACGAAACGAAATTTCCAGCATAAAATTGATAATTCAGTGAAATTCTGACTATGGAGTTGATGGATTTGCCGAGACTCTCACTATACCTAAAGTTGATGGATTTAGAAGAATCTTCGCTACGAAGTGAAATTCTCACTACAAAGGACCCCGCACACAATACACTGAAAATGGCGAGGAAAATGGCTTTCGGTTAAAATTGCTAATTTTTTGATATTTTGTAGTTCATGTCATGCTGATCAAAGATTGATAAGTCAAAAACCTCTGTAAATCACCGTTTGCTAAGAAAAAAAATTCGAAAGTTGAAAAAATGGAAAATTTTCAACATTTCTCCGGTCATCTTTTCAGAGAAATCCTTCAAGGGGTAGAATGATTTTGACTACTGCGCAGCAACCTGTAGTCTCAATTCTCATTTTCAACCTGTCACGGTTGACAGGTGACATGAATGACATATTTTTCTGACATTTTCAATATTTTCATGTGAAAATGTAATCATGTACATTTTTTTTACATCCAGTAGGATGATTTTTGACCTATGTCATACCCAGTTTAGCAGTTCGGCCTTGACGTCATGTGAAATAACAGTTTTTTGGAAAAAATCTCTCACCTGTTTTTTCAGATCTTACAAAAAAAACCTGAAACTCACTAATAAAAATAAATCAAGTTATATTAATGTATATCAATGCTTCTGTCAAGGTCTTTTCGGTCTTGCAGTGTTATGTTTCTTATCTTGTGTGCCAGTTGGCGCAAGATTTCGATAAATGTCAACCAATAAAATGTCTCTCAGACAATTTCAATAAAACGTGAGGAAAATTGCCCTTCGGCTGTTCTTATCTTCCATCTCGTCGCCAATGTCCTGCCACCGTCTGTGTCAATACTAATCTATAAATAGATAATATACAAACCCACTACAGAGAGAAATGATCAATGAGACACACATCTAGACAGAAATATCTTTTGACTTCAAGTGTAAGATATTCAATGCAATTTAATTTTATATAATGCACAAAGTTCCTGGTGCATTATGCATGATAGTTAGGCACCATTTTTTTTCAAATAGTTTCAGGAACAATATTTCACTCCATCTTGATTTTGCCGACTGGATGTTTACGACTGGGGGGAGGGTGTTACACTCCCCACACCCCCCTTTCGGACCGGCCCTGCTTTTGACAGTTCGTCCGATAGATCCTGTCATAACTTATTACCAAGTCAAAAGATATTTCTGTCTAGATGTGTTTCTCATTGATCATTTCTCTCTGTAGTGGGTTTGCATATTATCTATTCATAGATTAGTGTTAGACGGTGGGAGAACATTGGCGACGAGATGGAAGATAAGATTAGCCGAAGGACAATTTTCCTCACGTTTCATTGAAATATGAGAAATATGAAATATGAATTGTCTGAGAGATATTTTATTGGTTGACATTCATCGAAATCTTGCGCCAACTGACACATAAGATAAGAAACATAACACCGCCAGACCGGAAAGACCTTGACAGAATCATTAATATACATAAATATAACTTGATTTCTTTTTATTAGTGAGTTCCAGTTTTTTTTTTGTAAGATCTTAAAAAACAGTTGGAAGATTTTTTTCAAAAAACTGTTATTTTACATGACGTCAAGGCCGAACTGCTAAACTGGGTATGACATAGGTCGAAAATCATCTTACTGGATGTAAAAAAAATGTACATGATTTCATTTGTACATGAAAATATTGAAAATATCAGAAAAAAATGTCATTCATGTCACCTGTCAACCGTGACAGGTTGAAAATGAAAATTAAGACTACAGGTTGCTGCGCAGTAGTCAAAATCATTCTACCCCTTGAAGGATTTCTCTGAAAAGATGACCGGAGATATGTTGGAAATTTTCAATTTTTTCAACTTTCTAATTTTTTTTCCAGCAAACGGTAATTTACAGAAGTTTTTGACTCATCAATCTTTGATCAGCATGACATGAACTACAAAATATCAAAAAATTAGCGATTTTAACCGAAAGCCATTTTCAGTGTATTGTGTGCGGGGTCCTTTGATTATATGGCACAGTTTTTGCTATAAAGTGATGAATTTGGAGAGAAAGTCCCGCTACAAGGTCGATAACTTTGAACGGAATGGATTTTCATTATAAAAATGCTGAATTTTGCGAAATTCTCACTACAAAATTGATGAATCTGGCACAATGCTCGCAGTGAAGCTCATGAACTCCATACAGTTTCCGTTACGAAGTTAGTGATTATGACAAAATTCTCATTATAAAGTTGATGAATTGATCAAAATGTTCATGAGTTTAGTGAAGAAGTTCTCACTATAAAATTGATGAATTCAAAGAATTCCATTCTACAAAATTGATAAATTCAGCACAATTATCGCTATGGAGTTGTTGAACTTCAAGGAATTCTCGCTACGAAGTTGATACCATTAGCGAAATTTTCACCATAAACTTGATAGATTTTGTTAATTTATCGTATATAATACCACAAGAGCTATGAGTTTTATCGATAAAATTTTCGAACTATCTCGAAAGCTTTGTTTTCAAGAAATTCACCGAGTGTGAAATGGTCACTTTATTATCTGAAAAAAACCCGACAGCGTAGCTGGAGGGTTTTTGTCTTTGATAATAAAGTGACCATTTCCACGAGTTGAATTGCTTCATGAAAACAAAGCTTGAGAAACAGTTCGAAAATTTTGATAAAACTCGTACTAGCTCGAGTGGTATTTGCGGAGAATATTCCACAAAACGTGAAAATCAAAATATAAAAACGTTTTGATTCCAACTCCACCCCATATCAAAAAATCTGTTGTGGGCGACACAAAACTTTCCCGGCGGTATCCAGAGACATCAGTAATGACTTTGATCGGAACGTCCCTTCGGATGGGAAGTTAGAATGGAGAGAAAGATTGAAAATATTTGCAGGAAATAGAAAATTTTGTCAGGAAAATTTGAATTTTCAGAGCAAACCTCAATTTTTCTTCCAAATCATCTTATTGTGGAAATCGCCATTCAAGCTCCACTTTAGGCTCCATCATCCAAGTCCGGTCTCGATAACCGAGGCCGGTTTTATATTCCCAGCAGGGAAATTTCCGGGAAATTGGAGAAAAATTGTTCGAAAATGTTCAACAACCAGTTATCTATTCCTTAATAACAAATGGTTGAAATCTGTTCGCGGAATGAAAAGTTGGAAAATTTGCAGTTTTTCCAGAGAGGAAAACTCGAAAACCGTGGGTCCGATTGTGACAATTTTTCCTTTAAAAATTAATTCAATCTTTTCTCCAACTTTCATTCGCAGCATGTCTGTACCTAAAATGAATATTTCGTGTGGCTCACCGCATGTTGAAGTTTACGCTGCAGTTTTTTCAAATTCACGATATGTGCAAATTTGTTATTGAAAAAATTACCGTCGGAAAACCGAAGCTGTGTCTATTTTAAAAATAGATCTACAAGACGCCCAGTTCAATCTACTTCCGATATCAGTCAAAATTTCTCGAAAAAAGTCGATCCTCGAGCAGGAATGAATTTTTGAGTGGAGTGCTGCATCAAAAACGAGTCATCCTGGTGGAAATCCGGGCGAGTCGTTCTTTCGGGTGGCAACGGCTAGGAGAAATTTTGAAAATTCATAACGCCCGACGGGAAAATGGTGGAAAATTGCAACTGCGGACTTAATTTGACTCTTATGTTTTGTTGCTTTCTGCCAAATTTGGTCCCAATTCATCGGATAGATTTTGGATAATTGAATGGTAAAGTTTTAAACTTTGACATCTTTTATTTTTTGACAGATGACAGATAGGGCAATATTTTAACCATTCTGAATACAGTTTTTCATGGGCTTTCAAACGGCATTTTGAAAGTCAAGTTCTGTGAGATATAGCTTCTGTCATTTTTTGATAGTGACATTTCCGTTTGACAGATGACAGCCAAAAACTAATGAGCTCATTTAACAGCAAGACCCTGTCTGTATACCAAATTTCAAGTCAATCAGATTATCGGTTCGGCAGCTATCGTGTCAGAACGTTTCTCCTGCATCCTGCATCATTACATAACTTTCCCTTGGACGGGCCGGGAAAGTAATAAAATGGAATTGTTTTTTGGCGTTGTGACACTGTCATGCGGTCATGCTAATTAAATCAAGTTGCTTTGGAAATCAAAACTTACATTCCAACAAACAGCTAATATTTAAATTATTATTGTGCTTCTCAATCGTAAAAACGTCTTCCAAAGCTTTGCCATTCAAAAAACGAAACCACATTGGCCGCAAAATATAACCATAACCTTACAGAAGTGATGAACTGGTCCTCTTTGTGGCTAGATCTGCGATTTTGTGCCCCGCGCGGATTGCGGATGTCATTCATTGTCAATGTGACAACTGCTGTGCAGGAGGGTGGCCTGGCCTGCCTTACCTACGGCGACGTAGGGTGCCGTTGTGGCAAAAATAATAATAATGCGGCAATTATAACAAACAGAAATTACATAATGTTCCATGGATAATCATTGCAGATCAAAATTATTGTAACTTATTTGAATTAGGAACTGCCTAAATGTGGTATTTCACAAATATAGTAAACTACATCTCACCTCTAGTTGGACACAAGGGATGAGTATATATACCGATTGCAATACCACCACTTTTGGAAGCGGTGTCACTGTGTGTAGGTGACGCTTGAAAGACTTATAGCAGGCACGATTCTCAGGAACTTTTTAAATCACAAATCATGTTTATTTATAAAAAGGAAGGCACAGTTTTATCAGTATAAAACTAATTTCATTGGTTCAACTTGAAGGTTTCAAACGTATTGATTGGTCAGAAGTATGTTGTGTGGAATAGTCACTGTAAAGATGCTGAATTCATAGAGATCGTCATTACAAAGTTGATGCATTCAAAGAATTTCACACTACAAAGTTGATGAACTTAGAACTGTTCTATGAACTTTGAGAATTCAAGCTACGGAATTGATAAGTTTTCAGAAATTCTCGCTACGAATTTGATACCTTCATCCTTCATCGGATTTGTCATTATAAACTCTATGAAAATAGTGAAACTCTCGCTACGAAGTTGATGAATTTAGAGAAATTACCGCTACGAAACCAATTTCTCACTATGAAGTCGATCGAGTAAGTGAAATTTTGACTATAAAGTTGAAAAATTTGTCGAAATTCTCATTATAAACTTGATGGATTTAGAGGAATCTTCACTACGAAGTGAAATTCTCACTACAAATTTGATTATTTGGCACAGTTTTTGCTATAAAGTGATGAATTTGGAGAAAGTCCCCCTACAAGGTCGATAACTTTGGACGGAATGGATTTTCATTTTAAAAATGCTGAATTTTGTGGAACTCGCACTACAAAATTAATGAATATGGCACAATGCTCGCAGTGAAGTTTATGAATTTCATACAGTTTTTCCTACGAAATTGGTGACTATGACAAAATTCTCACTATAAAGTTGATGAATTAATCAAAAATTTTACTACAAATTGATGAGTTCAGTGAAGTTCTCACCATAAGATTCATGAATTCAACCCACAAAGTTAATGAATTCAGCATAATTATCCCCAAAAAATCGTGGAATTCAGCTCAATTATCACGATAAATTTGTTGAATTTAAAAAAACTCTCGCTACGAAGTTGATACTTTCGCGAAACTTCCATCATAAACTTGATGGATTTATTGAAATTATCACTGCAAAGTTGCTGAATTTATCGAGATCCTCATTACAAAGTTGATGCATTCAGCGAGTTCTACACTAGGTACAGAGTTGATGAATTCAGCACTGTGCTATGAACTTTAAGAATTTAAAGAAGTTCTCGCTACGGAATTGATGAGCTTCAAGGAATTCTCGCCACGAAGTTAATACCTTCAACGAATTTGTCATCATAAACTTGATGAATATAGTGGAATTCTCACTATAAAGTTGGTTAATTGAGTGAAATCCTGACTGTAAAGTTGATAAGGTCGATATTGTCACTATAAAGTTGATGGATTTAGGGAAATCTTCACTACGAAGTGAAATTTTCACTACAAAGTTGATGAATTGGGCCAAATTCTCGCCGTGAAGTCCATGAATTTCATACAGTTTTGGCTACGAAGTGTTGGTGACCATGACAAAATTCTCACTATAAAGTTGATAAATTTAGTACTATGTTATGAACTTCAGAAATTGAAAAAAAAACTCTCGCTACGGAATTGATGAGTTCAAAGAAATTCTTGCTACGAAGTTGATACCTCCAGCGGATTTGTCATTGACTATGGATATAGTGAAATTCCCACTATGAAGTTGATGAATTTAGAGAAATTTCTGCTACGAAACAAAATTCCCAGCATAAAATTGATTAATTCAGTGAAAATTCTGACTATAAAGTTGATAAATTCGTCGAGACTCTCACTACACCTAAAGTTGATGGATTCACGGGAATCTTCGCTACGAAGTGAAATTCTCACTACAAATTTGATTATATGGCACAGTTTTTGCTATAAAGTGATGAATTTGGAGAAAGTCTCATTACAAGGTCAATAACTTTGGACGGAATGGATTTTCATTATAAAAATGCTGAATTTTGCGAAATTCTCACTACAAAATTGATTAATCTGGCACAATGCTTGCAGTGAAGTTCATGAATTCCATAACAGTATACAGTTTCCGTTGCGAATTTAGTGATTATGATAAAATTCTCATTATAAAGTTGATGAAATAATCAAAATGTTCACTACAAAATTGATGAGGTAAGTGAAAAAGTTCTCACTATAAAATTTATGAATTCAAAGAGTTCCATGCTACAAAGTTGATAAATTCAGCACAATTGAAGTTGTTCAACTTCAAGAAATTCTCGCTACGAAAGTGATACCATTAGCGAAATTTTCACCAAAAACTTGATAGATTTTGTTAAAATTATTCACTGTAAAGTTGCTGAATTCATAGAGATTGTCATTACCGAGGTCATTACAAAGTTGATGCATTCAACTAATTTCACACTACAAAGTTGACGAATTTAAAACTGTTCCAAGAACTTTGAGAATTCAAGGAAATTCTCGCTACGGAATTGATATGTTTTAAGAAATTCTCGCTACGAAGTTGATACCTTCATCGGATTTGTCATTACGAACTTGTTGAACATAGTGAAATTCTCACTATGAAGTTGATGAGCTTAGAGAAATTTCCGCTACGGAGCGAAGTTCTTACTATAAAATTGATTAATTCAGTGAAATTCTACTATAAAAATCGAGATAAAAATGACAAATTTCATCGAGATTTTCACTATGAAGTTGTCGGATTTGGGGAAATCTTCGCAACGAAGTGAAATTCTCACTACAAGGTTGATTACTTGGCACAGTTTTCGCTATGAAGTAATGAATTTGGAGAAAGTCCCGCTACAAGGTTGATGACTTCAGCGAAATTGATTCTCCTCATTATAAAAGTGCTGAATTATGTGGAATTCTCACTACAAAATTGATGAATGTAGCACAATGCTCGCTGTGAGATTCATGAATTTCATACAGTTTTCACTACGAAGTTGGTGACTATGATACAATTCTCACTATGAAGTTACGAATTACATCTTACATATTTTTATCATTCTTATTATTGTCCCTAAGAAATTTCACCTTCGGCGCCAACACGCCCGCTTCGCTCGCGGACTCAAGGTTGGATTGGCGGTTTCGGATTCTTGCCCGGGGCGCCAAAAGTGCCAAGGCCGGCACTGTTTGAACGTTTGGAGTTCGAAGCAGTGCCTTTTGTTCGAGCAATTAATAAGTTAACGAGCCTTGACGTAAAAAAAAGCAAAATTAATCCGGTTATCTCGCATTTAAGTAATGTCTTTTTAGATGGAGGGGTGAAATACCTCTTTTTGCAGTACGTCGTTGACGCCGAAAAAGGCTAAACATTTGCATACAGACCTAGCAGAGTGTGTCGATTAAAATCCTGATTTTTTTAAACTTTCCCATCCACACTTCTTGTTTTCTCAAGGAAAGGGTGTACCTAACATTCCCCATTGTTTGTTAGCAGCTGAGAAGAGCTGAAAATTTGTGTGAATTTTCTCCTTCTTGTGCTGAACAATATACTAGATTTCCTTATTTCTCCAATATGTGCTTCATGGTTGAATTAGGGAAAAGGTGTTGTAACCAACTCTTTGCTGGAATCATCCAATTACGACGAAAATGAGCCAAAAATGTGCATGCAAGTATGATAAAGTGAACAAGATCCTAGAATTCAATTTTTTTTCTTTCTTCGCATCGTACGGGTTTCCTAATTTTAGGGAAAAACCGGTTGTTTAGGTAGGTATTACGTAACTTCATATTATGGTGTATTTGACGACGCCGGCTGTCATTGCCGTAGCACAGTGGTTAACACGTTGGCATAGATAGTCGTTGCAGTTTACGGAAAAATCGCGAAAGAAAGTTGTTTATTGTCTTAATTATCCTAATATATGAAGAGAGCGGTGATTCTCGCGTGAGCATCCTGTATATTCACTACATTGCTTGCTTTGCTTTTCTTGTTTCATGCAGATATGAAATTCCGCAGAGTATTTGCGTGTAGTTAAGTATGTTAATTTTTATCGAGCAATCTTCAAGGTCAAGGTAACATCCCCAGTACCCCCTAAGAAACTGGAGCTTTCCTTATATCCATGCCGTTCATATCTAATTACTTTGACTTTCACTCTAGCTACCATGCAGTGGGTACATACGTTAAATATTTATGTGGAACGAAACAAAACAACGTTTATTTCCTCGTGGGTAACTACCTACAGGGTGATTATTTCTCCGCGGAAATCACGTTTTATGCGACAGTTTTTAACGGTAGATCAACCAAATTTTCAGGATATGCTCCATCAATTACGTTCTTTAAGAAAATTAGGGCTTAGCAGAAACAGTAATCTGAAAAGATGGATGTATGTAAAACTTGTAGGTGTATTTTTTCACATTTTGAATCACTTAAAAAAATATAGATAAAAATATAGATAAAAAAAGCATAGCTTGAAAACTGCTAACTGTTCTAGAGTGATTGAAAACGCGAGAAAAAGTATTAATCACCTTGTATTTGCAATGACTTTTATTTCTGAAAAAAAAAACGTGATTATGAGAGCAAATCCTCGAAATTTGGCTTTTCTCGGATGGAATAAGGCCTTATTCTGTATAAAAGACAATTTCCGTGGATAATGAATCACCCTGCACATACAAAATTCGAACTCTGCATTCCATTAGAAATTTAGAATATTTGAACAATTCCTTGCATTTTATAATAGTCCCCCGGTACCTAGCCACCTCCTATACTAAGTTACAATTCCTGACTGCGCATTTTCCACAGTAGATAGGTAGTAGTTATGTCAGAGTGCAAGTTTTATAGGCGGTCATATGTTTCAAACCCAAATCAAGTATATTAGAATGAAGGTAATTTTCATGTATTTATTGCTTATTAGAATATAAAAAAATGAATAATAATTTCTTAGATATTTCGCTTCTTATCATCGCTACATATGTTTACATTGTCTAAAGGAAATAGAGACCATTCATTATAAGTTGAATTGTTCTCATTCAACGAGTATACCTCGGAGTATACCTAATCTTTGAGCATGGCTTGTAGTACACCGCTTCAGTCGGGTGATTCGATTGCAGCAACGCTCAGCGAAGCCAAAAGCTGGATGGGAGAGCACCGGTAGCTGCTGCCATTGGGCGAGCCACTGGGCGGGTCTCATCTGATTATAGGCCGGCTGAAACTTCTTCTCGGGTGATCCTGGGCGAAACCAGGAAAATATTTCCCTATTTCCCAGCGAAATTCCAGGCGAAACATAGTCAATGGGCATTTGTCGAACTTTTAGCTCTAACCTGTCACCTTACGCAGTGACAGGCCCGGATTCATGAAATTTTTTTTGACTACTTTGAGAGCTTGGTGACATTTAGATGGCATCAACTACTCCAGCTACACTGGCGTCATCTACAAAACTGTCACTATTTGCCCCCACCAGGTTGGCTTTTAGTGGCGGAGTTGGCTTTGATGTGTCAAAATATAACAGACTTTTTTCATATGTCAGATTATCACTGAATATTTTGACATATCAAATCTAATTTCAAATGGATTTTTTACTGATTACAGCACACTATAGGTATAGACAATACAAATAGAGAAGACCATATGTTATCACCACCGTCGTCACGGATATTGGGGCATCAAAAACCAGCCAACCTTTTTTTGAACGATGGACTCGCGTGGTTCCTACGCAACCGTAAAAATCCGTGACGACATATGGTCTTTTCTATTTGTATTGTCTATACATTTGTGTGTTTTTACCTGAAATATATGCATATATTTGTTTTACATATAATTTTCATGACCCAGCTACGCGCACGTGTACACCTATACCTACTACTTATTCTTCTTTACCATGAATAGTACATTATGTGCGGGACACAAGGTGGGATCCATTAGGGTGAAATGATGGTTTTATTGATTATATGATAAATTTTGACATGTATAGGTAGGTATACGAACACACATTCCCATACACAAAATAGGGGGCATGACAATCGTGGTGATATGATGTTTTCTATTTCACCTGCAATCTACATATTCAACGAATAACTTATTATCTGCTCTCTCCATTATTATTAGGAAAACACGAAAACAGAAAGAACGTCCTTGGAAAGAGCAATCGATACAATACAGATAGAAAAACAAGCTCAAAACTCAATTTGGTGGGAATAAAATGGATGAGATTGTGTCATGGGACTTGAATGGGAATTCATTAAAAAAAATTCAAAATGGATAAAACATTTGATTTGTAGATGAGGTGAGAGATACACTAATCCTCTAATCATGATTATGCAGTGCTCTTGAAAATGTAAGGCAATAATTTGTACTTGTTCTTGACCGTGAGCTATTCACTGACCTATTTTCTTTCGACTTTGTATCATAACAAGAACAGTATTGATCAAGTGTGTGACAACGGAATAGAACCGCGTTTCGCTCCTTCCAAGACAAATCTGTGAAAAATTGTTCGTATTTTTGAAGCGTTTCACTTTTCACTTGGAAAAATACTATTGTGGCACCATAATACTTTCCCAACTAAATAGTATCCAGAAGAATCCTATGGAAATTTTTGTCCGAAACGTCCCTTTGAAACTTAGTTGTAATGTAAGATTAAAAAAAAATGCCTTCAAAAACCGGGTCGTCCTGGTCAAAAGCTGGGTGAGCGGCCATCTCGGGTGGTAACGGCCAAGAAAAAAATTGAAAATTCGTAGCGCCCGACTGGGAGATGATGGAAAACTCCAATTGCAGACTGAATTTGATTCTTCTGTTATGTTGCTTCCTTCCGAATTTGCTTCCGATTCATAAGATAGATTTTGAATAATTCAATGATTAATCAAATGGCGAGTTTTTGAGCTTTGACCATTTTCTATTATTTAATATTTGACAGATGACACATGGAGAAATACTTACAACTTTTCTGAATACGGTTTCGAGATTCGAGAACACTAGTCGGAGGTATACCTACCTATACAGGGTGGTCCATTGAAAACGAAACAGACAAATTTTCGGGCATCCGCCCTCATTTTTAGCGCACTTTCCCAAAAAATGGGGAAAAGGCGCATTTAGCTTCACTTTGTCCGTCCGTCCGTCCGTCCGTACCCGGGATAACTCCTCAGGGAAGAAAGATATCGATGTGGTGTAAATGCTGATCAATAGTACATATGTCCAGGATGTCAAGTTGACCTTTGGTTTTTTGTTATTCTGCCGCCATCTTTGATCCGCCATTTTGAATTTCTCTAAAAGTGATCCGATTGAAATGAAATTTGCAGACAATATGTGAACCACATAAAGATCTATCCAATTTTCGACAATTGATGCCCCGCCGCCATCCTGTATTCTCACTATTGAACATGTTTCGAAGTGATAGAACTAGGAGAATTATGCCTCAACGAAAAGAGATATTGATGTGGTGCCAACGCCAATCGAATGCATACGTGACCACCATATGAAGTTGACTAATAATTTTTGTCACTTGGCCGCCATCTTTGATCCGCCATTTTGAATTTCTCTGAAAGTGGCCTGATTTGAGTGAAATTTGCAGGCGATGTGAACTTCATCAAAATACATCCGATTTTGGACAAATGATGCTCTGCCGCCATCTTGGCCGCCATATTGAAATTTTTATCACTCAACGATTTCCATGGAGCTTGGGACTTACCTTTGTTTCGTATCATCATTCTTATTCTCCAGCCGAATTCCAACATTCTGCCGCCATCTTGGCCGCCATATTGAAATCTCTTATTAGTGGAACGATTTTTGTGAAACTTGGAACTTACCCATCATTAGTACAATCATTGTGATTTTTAAGCCAAATTTCATGATTCTGACGCTATTTTGGCCGCCAGATTGAATTTTTTCCCCAAATAACGGTAGAACCCTAATTAACATCTTGCGTTCACTAATTCTTCAAAAAGGAAGTGCGCTACTGAGCCTCATGCCCATGAGGCATATTCGCTTGTTCCAAAATAAGCCCGGACAGGTCAGCTTTGTTTTCAAGGGGGACGTTCAACTGCTATTGATTGACCCGTGGAGTTTCATCCCCGTAGTCTGCGTGGCAGCCCCTTCGAAAATTTCAAATGACAATTGGGGTTGAATGATACATCGCTGTGTTCGATTCGATGCAAATTTTCCAAGATAATGCTAATTTCAGTGTTTTCGGAGGGTTACAGCCCCTTCTAGGAGGTTGGCTCGTAGTTGCCGAACCCATGACGGGGCTTATGTCCGTTCAGTAAACATATTACGGTATACAAACAAGTGAGGTCAAGTGCCCGAAACTTTGTCGGTTTCGTTTTCGGCGGGCCACCCGGTATAAGCACCATGGATCGGCCTACGCAGTAGTATAGTAGGTTCACTTGTACTATGACTCTAGTTGGCTGAGCAAATTTTCTACTTTAGCATTGTAGGCTTGCCGCTTCTTTACCTGGTGTGAAAGTGACTTCTCTAGAAGTGAAGTTATATTTTTTATCAAATTGATATTAAAATCTAGGAAAACTGACTTTGTCATACGTGGAAATGCGACTAGAGGGGCGCAGAGCTGTATTACCGTCATTTAGACACCAGAACCCTACGGGGCCGCCTTGAATTCAAGTCATCTTGACGGCGGTCATTCGTGGTCGACAAAGACTCGTTCCGCCAAGGTTCAAAACGAAATCAAATTGAAAACTGAAGGTAATCACACTGAATCTACACAAAAACATGAAAAAAATATTCAAGAAAATTTGTGACGTTTATTTTTGAAGATGTATGATATCAAAGGGTGGGACTTCGCCCTTCTCTATTTTTGTAAATCTGAGTGATTTTGGGGAGCTGTTTGTAATAGACTAATCAGTGAAAATTATCAACCACTGGGTGCGCACTGAACTTTGATTTAATTTACAGGGTGGTTCATCAATTTCAAAAATTCATTTTCCTTCAAAAACGCCACTAAAAATTCTTCTATCGAAACGAGAAGAGTCAAATCTCACTCTAAATTATTTTAGGAACCAATGGAATAACTTACAGACATAATTGAAGAAAACTGGATTTTTGTGATTTGACTCACCCTGTATCGTAAACAGATATTCAGTGCATCACGCTTGCTGGTTGATAATTTTGATTGTTTAGTCTATCGCAAATAGTTCCTCAAAATCACTTTGAATAATGAGAATAGAGAAGGGCGAAATCCCACCCTTTGAGCCCCCATATCTTCAAAAATAAACGTCACAAATTTTTTTGAATATTTTTTCGTGTTCTTGAGCAGATTCCATTTATCGCTCTGGACTCGGAATGCGATACTTTTGAGACAACCTGTATATCGACAAAGGGCATGTAAAATTAAATGAGAAGGGTAGGTATTTTTTCCTAATTTTTCAAGATCAATATTTTCGAAATTCTTGAACTGTCAGTGCTGTCAGCTGTCATGTGTTCTTGATCTTCATATGATCAAGTGGCAGTGGCAGTGGCAGTGGTAGTGGTCCGTGAATGGATTGGTGGTGGTCTGTGGATGGAAACATCCCAGACAGCACATAAACATTTTCAAAATGTTTGTGAAATATTAAAAGCCAAATATTATGATATTTATAAAATATTGGAATTCATTCAGTGAATATTGTATAAATATTTATTGAATGTTTTGATGTCCCGCTTTTTAATATTTGTACAATATTTGCCAAAAATATTTTGGAAACATTTAGAACCGGGTATTTTAAGAAATTTAAAAAAAAGTTTGTTTTTCTTCTTATCGGCCTTTTTTGGCCATAGGAGCTCGCCTTTATTTCATATACCATTGATTTAGCTGAAAAATTGACTTCCAAAGACGACACAACACCCAGGCTACAGCAGGAATCGAACCCGCAATCTCCGCACCACAGGCAGATACTGACCACCTGTGCTACGGGGCCGTTGAGAAGATTCAGTGGTTCTGGGTAAACTACTATGTGAACACGCAGATGTCCGTCATATGAATTTTGCTAACTATATATCTGAAAGATTCAGCGGCTCATCCACTTTTAGGGATACTCGGCTACCGCCTCGTCCCTAAACACGCGGATTTATCTGCGTACTTGCTACATGAATTACCAATTGGTGTCGAAATAAATTAAAATGACATATTTGTACGAAACAAATAAAACAACGGATGTATTTCACGACATTATGAATCAGTTCAACCGTAACATAGAAAAAACCTATTTTAGGCCGTTAAAAAGGCAATTTCAGGACCGCAAACCGAGTTTTGCTAATTCAAGGCAAACTACACTTGAAGTCAAAGGGATGTGAAACGCTATCTCTTCAACACAAAACACAACACAGCTATACAGGGTGTCCCGAAAATACACCGACAACGTTCTAGGACGGCTTCCTCTCATCAAAATAAGAAAAAAAGTTCCCATGAACATGGGTCCGGAAACGCTTTATAAGGGAGCTACAGGCCCCTAAAGGTGGGACCCTGAAGAGGGTTGTTTATTCAATATTTCCGAAATAGTTCAAGGAAAATCAATCAAACTTGACACATTTGATAACCTTCTTACGCCTAACAAAATTTGAATGCCTAACAAAAATGAAGTTGCTTTGAAATAGTTTTTCTTTCGTCTTGAATATCGTAATTAAAAATTAGCATTTCTGACCACGTTTTCATTCATTCAAACTCAAATATCTCGTAAACGGTGCGTCTATCGAGGTTGAACAGAGAAACCTTTTTTGAGCAGAAAACTCCAATATTCTATAATTTCTTGTTAAATTCAGAAACAATTCACATTCAAAAAAGTTAGGGTTATTTTTACCCCCACACCTCAGCCTGACCCACCCCTGGTAAATTATTGTGAAATTAATCTTGCCTCATTTTGTTGGGCATAACAGGGTTCGTAGATGTGTCAAGTTTGATTGATTTCCCTTAAACGGTTTCGGAGATATTGAATACAAACCATCTTCAGGGTCCCACTTTTAGGGGCCTGTAGCTCCCTTAGGAAGCGTTTCCGGACCCATGTTCATAGGAACTTTTTTTCTTGTTTTGATAAGAGGAAGCTGCCATAGAACGTTGTCGGTATATTTTCGGGACACCTGTATATTTCAAAGCTCCGTGCAAATGACCATAACAAAAACCGGAAACCACATTGCCTAGAATACTGTAAATATTAGAGAAATCAGTTCACTAAATATTTTGATAATATTTATTGCTAAATATTCAATAAATGTTCAAAATATTTGCTGAATGTTGGTGCAATATTTCACCTTAATATTCCTGTAATATTTGTAACGAATATTTTGTAAACATTTATAGAATGTTGTAAATATTCATAAACTCTACTACCAAATATTTTCAAAACATTTCGTGCTGTCTGGGATTAGGTAAATTCAAATTATATGACAAGAAAACTAAATTTACTGATGAAAAACCGTCACTCCGATAGCAGAATCTTGTTCTTGAAGTGAAATCTATCGACTTGTGTCTTTTTTCATGTAATAAAAATAATGAATTTTTGACATTTCACCTTACACTCTGTACTATTACCTGTGCTATTGCCGAGCTGGTAATTGTTGACGACCACTATACTTCTCGACTTCAGCCACCAACTTTTCACGGTAGGTAGACACCACCACAACATCACGTTCGTCGACCGTAGTTTCCTGGGGAAACCACTATTTCCACTGTAAAATGCCCCTTCTTTCCATTACTTGTCCTACGACGTAAGTACATGCAAGAAGGAGACGTCCTATATAGCTGTTTAAGTGGTTGCCTAACTCTTAGAAAATGCTAGTCGAGAAGTAGTCGTCGTCAACAATAGGCAGCGTGCACGTTTGACAGCTCACTGACATTGGAGGTAAAACAATGGTTATGTTTACATTGGAACTGCATTGGAATGGAGGAACTTCAGCATAAATCAGATAATTACACAGCAAGTTTGTGAGAAAAACTATTGAGAAATTGAAAGGTAAGTGGATAATTAATGTTTTCAACGTAATCCAGCTCACAATTTGCATTTCAGCATTGACTAGATGAGAGGATTCTTCATAATCATGTCGGAGCTGTTGGCATCAAGTCGTAGGACGCAACAAAGATGTAGCCAAACATGCAGATATTAGGTTTTTTTGGTAAAAATCTTATAAAATGTAAGGCTTGTTGTACTAAGGGGTCATTTTTATCCAACAGGGTCCCCTCTGTCAAACCAACGGGGAAGAAATTTGATTGACCGCTGGCGATTGAGCAGCGACAAAAGTGGATGATTGCTTTCAAGAAACAGAGGACATCATGCACAGAGAAAAAACTAGTATACGGGCCTGTGTGCTCCCCTGCACTTTCATTCTGGCATAGAGTCATTCATGTTGGAGTGAAAGTAAAGATGAATTTATTCATCGACTTGAGTATACCCGAAGATAAAGCCGCTTAGATAAATATTCTAGTGAACAATCTGTAGGTTGTTTATCAAGTTGTTATAATTCTAGAATTTACATAATTGACTTCCAATGTTAAGAAATTATAATAGGTACTAGTGGCAGTAGTACATAATTTAGTTTACGAAACTTGTTTTTTTGTTTTATTTACCTACTTACCTAAATTTTAGGCACAATAAAAATGAATCGAAAATGCTTTTTTGTTTTTTTTATTTGTACAAATGAGAAAAAATACGAATTATTATTATCAACACTGTAAGAATGTTTTACAATAAAATGAACTTATGAAATGTTACAAAACGCCATCGTACAAAAAAAAACAAATCCATATCTCTAATGGAATTATCGAATTTCATTCAAATTTAGGTACACAACTTGTATTATGATACCACTCGATCTTGCAGAATCCCGGAGTCACATGCAATAAGTGGTGATATCACTTCCACTTCAGCATGAACGATTTTATGCCAGAATGAAAGTGCAGGGGAGCACACAGGCTCGTATACTAGTTTTTTCTCTGTGCATGATGTCCTCTGTTTCTTGAAAGCAATCATCCACTTTTGTCGCTGCTCAATCGCCAGCGGTCAATCAAATTTCTTCCCCGTTGGTTTGACAGAGGGGACCCTGTTGGATAAAAATGACCCCTTAGTACAACAAGCCTTACATTTTATAAGATTTTTACCAAAAAAACCTAATATCTGCATGTTTGGCTACATCTTTGTTGCGTCCTACGACTTGATGCCAACAGCTCCGACATGATTATGAAGAATCCTCTCATCTAGTCAATGCTGAAATGCAAATTGTGAGCTGGATTACGTTGAAAACATTAATTATCCACTTACCTTTCAATTTCTCAATAGTTTTTCTCACAAACTTGCTGTGTAATTATCTGATTTATGCTGAAGTTCCTCCATTCCAATGCAGTTCCAATGTAAACATAACCATTGTTTTACCTCCAATGTCAGTGAGCTGTCAAACGTGCACGCTGCCTATTACCGCCGAGCTGAATAACGAAACGAAATCAAATGAAAGGCCATTTTCCATTCAACAGTCTATTTTCTAAAAGCTAATTTGCCCTGAATACGCCTCTGTCCTTTCTGTGTACCTACGTCAAGCGTCAAGTTACTCAAGTTCACGTTACGCGAGTTCATTGTCCACTACACTGTAAAGTAAAACCGCGGCTAAATATACAATGTGCAACAATGATAAGAATTTATCTGGGAAACGTGCCTTTGTAAAAAAATTATCGACACAAATAACACAAGTTGATACGTACAATGACCTTCACACTACAGAAGACGCAAGACGAGACACCAGAAAGATAAAGATTACTACGGGAGCATTGTTAACAGCGTACGAGAAGTGACAACGAGAACAAAACAAAAGTCGCACTGACACAAGCTCCGCGATGAAGATTGAAGATAAGGTTAGGAAGTGCAGATAATCCCAAAAATGTTTACAGCGACATTTACAAGGAAGTGAGTGTTTGTTTATTTTTTAATTAGGCATAATCAATTAATTACTACCGGCACAAGCCAGATAGGTAGCTGTTGTCTAATTTTTACCGTGTTTTTCCAGACTGTGTTAGAAGGACCTCCTGCCACCCACGAGGACGACAACTACTTGTACAGTCATGGGTACATGCAAGCTGACGCTGATGGAAGCCCCACAAGAAGGTAGTTTTTACAATTTCAAAGATCTGCACAGCTATAAATCGCACAACAACAAGCCTAACCCCCGGTTGTAGGTACTAAAATAAATTTTTTGGTGCAACCAGGGGCAAGGGAATTTTTTATTAAATGAAACTGAAATTTAGACTATGTATTTTGATACACAGGTGGGGCGTACAGAAGAACAAATGGTGCAGGCCCTCTTGCATACCGATATCTCTGATTTGCATACTGATCTTCCTAGTAGTACTTTTACCGTTGCTGGACCATGCCACCGAAAAAGCCCTCCAAGAGATCAACAGGCACAAGCCGGATCCCTGCATCAACACCTGCAGGTATGCAATTTTTCATTTGTTTACTGCAGTCACAATAATAACAGCCCTTCAGAGAGGTGTATTTGGGATAAAAATAAATTGCATGGTTCTTTCCATCAGAGTAAGCTATGAAAATTGACATTTGAGCCAGAAATGTCATTGAAAATGTCAATTTCCTTAGCTTACTCTAATGACGAAAGTTGTGAGATGTATACAGGCTGTCCCGGAATAAGTGTTACAAAACTTACAGAGATATAGAAAATTGAAAAATAAGGAGACTTTTCTTAAAAAACATACCCCCGCAAACGCATAATAACTGATACAGGCCTTCAAAGCTGTTTTTAAAAACAGTTTATTTTGCATAACTTTTGAACCGTTCAACCGATTTTATTCAAATTTCAACCAAAGTTCACTGAAACAGCTCTCTATTGAACAATAGTAACGCATTTCATCAAACATTTTTTGGGGCGAAGATAATAGGGGGTGCCCTCCCCCTTTTCCCCCTATTTTTGACCACCCCGAATATTTTTGGACATTGTTTCAATCTTTGAATTATCCGTTCAATTTGAACAAAAAAGTTACTCTTGCAAAATTTTGATTAGTGGCTTCGTTTTTGAGATATCTGGGATTGAAACATTGAAAAACATCTCGAAATCGCCACTTTCCTGGGCCTAAAAATTAAAATTCAAGAAAACTCATGATTCGTCGACTGGAATGAGTTTTCTGGGTGTTTTAAGTTGATAAACCACCATTTTCGCTGAGAAACATGTAGTTTTTCAGAAAAAAACAATTTTGTCCTGAAAAAAAAGTCCTGTTCGCTGCATTGTTGAGTAATGCAATGCCGTTTGGCACACATGTCCTTAGAACCTGTCTGAACAATTCTGTCCATCGCCGCAAGCAAAATTTCAGTTCAGATCCTGTATACAGGGTAAAGAAGAATAACAATTTAAAAAAATTGCATCTTTTGAATGGACAAAGGTAGAGTATTGCAGGGCATGTCATATGATGCGCAATTTGATGGTTGTTGAGGTACACCAAACCATTTTGAAACATTAATTACCGTTTTCGAGATATTCTAAAAAAACTGAGATCTGCCAAAAAAAAAAACACTATCTTCATTATATCGCTTATTTTTGAAGATATCAGAATGAAATTTGGTATTTGCCTTATAAAAAACGTCATAAATGAATAACAGCTGCAGTTATTTTCTAGGCCTACTATTTTCCTAAATAAGACAGTCAACTTTTTTGGAGGGGAGCCGCCATCTTGTTTTGTGAATATCAATCTGATGACCGAAAAAATGACTGATAGTCATTAGGCTAGTATCATGCCTTTACTCTATCATGTGAAAGATCACTTTGGATGGACCATCATACCATTTTTGCTGAAAGAAAGATGATGCACGTATTTTATCGGATTCCTCAGACCTAGAGGATCTACTGCTAGCCATCGAGCCATTGCAAGTAATTGAACACCGCGATTATGACCCTTGATCATTCTTCAGGTTGTCTACCAAGATTCATAGCCATAAGTTCAGCGGTTCGGTTTTAGCAGCTATTTAAATTAAATAGTGTCGATTTTTTCATGAAAAAAACATAGAATCACGAGGTCTCTGGGTCATTTCTTAGGTCATTGGAAAAAGATCCTTCATGAAATTTTGATAAATCTATGCTGAATTATTAGAAAAGAGTGCATTCTTCAGTATAGGTTTTAAAAAACTGGCACAGGATGTACTCATGTGATGTAGGAAGAACATGAAAGACTATCTTGCATTAGGTAGGAAGCGAACAAATTATGCGGTAGGGCAACACTAATAATGAAGAGAACCTCATAAATTTTGATGCCGCAATGTATTTTAGAATATATTCTATCCAGATTCCTCCTTCAACTTTGGGAAATGTTGGCATGATGGCGATCTATGCAGATGACATCACAGGGTGATAAGAAATTGAAGAATTTCATCCCATCATCTAAATAGGCTGGAGGCATGGAAATCGCCAAAATGATCCATAATTTAACGCTTAACAAGACAAAAGAAACCGTTTCGAACAATTTTCAGCCGTTTCTTCAAACCTATGCTATAGAATGCACTTTTTTCTAATAATTCAGCATAAATTTATCAACATTCCTTGGAGGATCTATTTCCAATGACCTAAGAATTGACCCAGGGATTTCGTAATTTTCTGTTTTTTTCACGAAAAGGCAACACTTCTTAATTCAAACAGCTGCTAAAACCGAACCGCTGCACTTATGGCTATGAATCTTGGTGAGCAACCTGAGAAATGATCAGGGGTCATAATTGCGGTGTTTAATTACTTGCAATGGCTCGATGGCTGGAAGTAGGTCCTCTAGTTCTGAGGAACCCGATAAAATCAGTGCGTCATGTTTCTTTCAGCAAAAATGGTATGATGGTCCATCCAAGGTGATCTTTCACACTATAGAGTAATGGCATAATACTAGCCTATGACTGCACTGATGGAGCAGTTGTTGCGGCCATTAGTTTTCTCACCAGTGGATAGTAGTGTGTTCCAGCACGTCACAGTCCCAAACTGGGAAAAAGTGGTGCACTATTTTCAACGTAATAGCTATTCAGCTCCGGTTCTCTTCGATAACCAAGTTCATAGTCGCACCACGTCGACCAAGCTCAACTGTGAAAATGCGATTTTTTTTGTTTTCAATTTTTAGTTGGTAGCGCTGCCATACAATTAACAAAACAAAAATACAGGCATAAGACAGTTGAAAAAGTTAAACATGAAAATGCAAAAAAATTTAGGGTATTCCATTTAACAAATTGACGTTTTGTTATTCCCGTCAAAATGGGACACCTGTATAGTTGAAAATCTCATCAAACCATATAACTTTTCTCTATCTTGAACGGTAAGACCGCTATGGGATAATTACGCTAGGATGGACCAGCCTGTATATTGTTCATTATTTTAACGACCTTTGAAGCCAGTTCTTTGCTTGTTTCGCGGATCAGCCGCTAGGAGGTGTTGAATTTTTCCGATAAGGTCAAATCACGACTTTTCGATTATGGTTGTCCAGAAAAGACAACTTAGAAAGCGCTGGCAAAGAACTCACGCCCCACAAGACAAAACCAAACTCAATAGAGCCACCAGGGAACTTAAAAAGATGTTGAATGATACCAAAGATCAAAGTATCAAGGCACTTCTGGAATCTCTTTCACCAACAGAAGCAACCGATTACTCCCTATGGAAAGTGACAAAAAAGATGAACTATCAACAGCAAGTACAACCACCCATCAGAACCAAAACTGGCGACTGGGCAAGAACAGACCAACAAAAATTATGTGCGTTTGCGGAACACCTTGGAGATGTTTTCACGCCATTTCCCGGCGATATTCTCCCACAAGAAGAAAAAATCATAGAGCAAGCTCTCGAAGCCCCTTACCAAATGGATATGCCGATTAAATCTTTGAAAACTGCTGAGATCAAGTCAATAATTGCAAAACATCTAAATCCAAAGAAATCACCGGGCTACGACCTGGTTACAGGCAAAGTGTTGAAGGAACTCCCACACGAAGGCTTCTTGTTGATCACCTTCATATTTATTGCCATTCTGAGACTGAACTATTTCCCATCACAGTGGAAAGTCGCGCAAATGGCCCTAATACAGAAACCTGGCAAAGATCCTGCAGAAGCGAGTTCCTATCGGCCGATAAGCCTCCTGCCAGTATTGTCCAAGGTGTTTGAGAAAATTCTTCTGGCCAAAATTAAACCACTCTTGGAAGAAAAGATCATAATCCCAAAGCACCAGTTCGGCTTCCGGGCACAACACTCAACAATCGAGCAAGTCCACAGAGTCGGGAAAAAGATCAGAGAAAGCCTCGAGAATAAATTGTATTGCTCAACCGTTTTTTTGGACGTGTCCCAAGCATTCGATAAAGTATGGCATAAGGGCCTGATCTACAAAATCAAGACCAGCTTGCCCCATCCGTACTGCCAGCTACTCAAATCGTACTTAACAAATAGATACCTATTCGTGAAGCAAGGCGAGGTCTTCTCATCACTGGTACCCATAAAGTCAGGTATACCACAAGGCAGCGTACTCGAGCCGCTCCTGTACCTCCTTTATACTGCCGATCTGCCAACAGCATGATGATGATACAGCAATAATGGCGGCACATAAAGACCCTTTAGTCGCCTCGAGACACCTTCAAGGACACCTTAACGAAGTTGGGCAATGGATGAAAACATGGAGAATCAAACCCAATAGTACCAAATCCACCCATGTGACATTCACTCTCAGAAAAGAAACCTGCCCTGAGGTTTTCTTGAATAACCACCCGATTCCTCAAAAAGACGACGTAAAATATCTCGGCATCCATCTGGATCGACGCCTGACGTGGGGAAAACATATCTGGAGCAAACGACTACAACTGGGCCTCACCTACAGGAAGATGTTCTGGTTACTGAATAGAAACTCGCACCTTAGCATTGAAAATAAGGTCCTGCTATATAAATCCATCATAAAACCTATTTGGTTATATGGCATTCAACTGTGGGGCTCGGCTAGTGAATCAAACGTCTTGAAACTGCAAAGATTTCAATCGAAGACTTTGCGTGCTATTTGTAATGCGCCGTGGCTCGTCCCAAATCACGTTCTACATCATGACCTGAATATCTCCACAGTTAAGGAAGAGATCTCCATCCAAAGCAAGAAATACCAAGACCGACTCTCCGACCATCCTAACCAACTAGCTGTAAACCTTCTCGTCGACATTCCTAGTAGAAGACTGAAAAGATTGGACCCCCTGGACCTACCTCAACGAAGCGATATCAGCATAGATGCAGGGAGCCCAAAAAACATAGCAAAATTGTAAGGATTGTTATGTAAAGAGAAAAGAGCTGGCTGCTGGGTCAGTGTCTATACTATGTCAGAATCAAATTTTATTTAATTTACTGACCGTGGGTTCCACAAAACAGATAATACGAGATTAGTTGATTCGCGATTTTTGTTTATCAATTTGTAGCTGACTGATGAATGGAAATGCTGGTTTATCCCTCAATAATGGAAAAATGATGGGTCTAGTACAGATTCCAGGCATTTTTTGTGAGTAATCACCTAGCATTCAGCAGAAAAAAGTTCAGTTAATCTGCAATCAGCCTTGATCGCTGATCATCTTTTTTGTGGAACTGACGGTGAATGTTTATAAAAACAGATTGTAAATATACATGGGTGACAATAATAAAAATATTTTCACAGTTTTCTTAGAAAAATCGTAGCGGCCTTGCTTTTCAAAACTAAGAGATGAAACTTAACATGGTGATAGTCAAGTCAAAGACCAATATTCCAATGTCAAAAAATTGGGATTTCTTGATACAGGGCGTTCACAAAAAAACATCTAACTTTATAATTTTCAAAGTATCATAACTCATTTTGGTAATTGTTGACGACGACTACTTCTCGACTAGCATTTTCTAAGAGTTAGGCAACCACTTAAACAGCTATATAGGACGTCTCCTTCTTGCATGTACTTACGTCGTAGGACAAGTAATGGAAAGAAGGGGCATTTTACAGTGGAAATAGTGGTTTCCCCAGGAAACTACGGTCGACGAACGTGATGTTGTGGTGGTGTCTACCTACCGTGAAAAGTTGGTGGCTGAAGTCGAGAAGTAGTGGCCGTCAACAATTACCCTCATTTTTTTCAAATAGCATGCCCCTAATTTTATAACGTTACCTGATAGCTTTTTTTTATCCTCTTCCATTTTTACCAGGGATACCCTACCCTTGAACTCCATTTTTTTCGAGATATTCGGAAATTTTCACAAAATTTGCTATTTTTCTTGGTTTTTTCAAAAATTGAGTTGGCCGTGATGAATGACAGACAAGCCAAATAGTATGCAGCTGTCAGTTAGTCAGTCTGAATACTGTCGAACAAAAAAAATGGCTTCAACGCAAAAAGAAAACAAAGTGGGATCCTGGATATCTGGATTATTACCAGAATACCATATCAATTATTTCCTCTCGCGTAAAATAATTTTTCTTTGTTCGACAATATTCGACAATATTCAGACTGACCAACTGAGAGCTGCGTACTATTTGGCTTGTCTGTCATTCATCACGGCCAACTCAATTTTTGAAAAAACCAAGAAAAATAGCAAATTTTGTGAAATTTTCCGAATATCTCGAAAAAAATGAAGTTTAAGGGTAGGGTACCCCTGGTAAAAATGAAAGAGGATAAAAAAAGCTATCAGGTAACGTTATAAAATTAGGGGCATGCCATTTGAAAAAAATGAGTTATGATACTTTGAAAATTATGAAGTTTGATGTCTTTTTTTGTGAACGCCCTGTATCAAGAAATCCATATTTTTTGACATTGGAATATTGGTCTTTGACTTGACTATCACCATGTCAAGTTTCATCTCTTAGTTTTAAAAAGCAAGGCCGCTACGATTTTTCTAAGAAAACTGTGAAAATGCGATTTTCTTAGTTTTTAATTGTTAGTTGGTAGTACTGCCACACAATTGAAAAACAAAAATACAGGCATAAGACTGTTGAAAAAGTTAAACATGAACATGATTAACATGTTTCGTTAATCCCGTCAAAATGGGACACCCTGTATGGTTGAAAATAATTTCAAGTTTAATGATTTATTAATATTATTATTATTTATTGATTTATTATTATTAATAATTTAAATTTGACAAGATTAGCCTGTATTTCAAACATTTGTAGCTGATTTTTCTCTTTTTGCCTCCTTAGATTGTCGCTGGTCGAAAGCATCCCCGAAGGTTTGAATTACACAAACACTTCGATAACCAATCCTTCCACTTTTGATACATGGCTAGACCTCATAGACAACGCCCAGAAATCCATAGAAATCGCCTCGTTCTACTGGACTCTTCGACAATCCGAAATCTACCCAGACCCCTCGTCCTCCAAAGTAAGTAAACGCAATCAATAGCAATAGATAGAGTACTCGGAATACCAGAGGGACCTGTTGTGGGCGGAGCCTAACTACGCAAACTGAGTTCATCTAGTGGTGCACCTGGATTTGCAGTGGGATTTTAGGTTCGCCTGTGACCTGGTAATGGTCCACCACTCCAGCTGACGGTGTTGCTTCCCCTGTTTCAACACGCGGACTCGTCCAAAACGATTTTTGTTTTTCTGTTCAGCCCCGCCCACAGGTCCCTGTGGTGTGCCGTCAACTTTAGGTGTAATATTTCACGTTGCACACCGGGCGCCAATGCGACATAGGTAACAAAAAAAAACACGCATGTCTCAACTTTTTAGAACCTCCCTTGGCTCGCAGTACCAGTATGACAGTTCTAAAGTGTCAATTTCGACTAGAAAGTTTGAATCACAGTGGCATTCAAAGGACCCCGCACGATTCTTATGGAAAATGGCTCCCGGTTAAATTCTCTGAATTTTTGATATGTTGTAGCTCATGAGATACTAATCAAATACCGTGAACCCCAAACTCAAATAATGGACTGTTTTTTACCCACAGAGGGTTGAAGTTGGAGGTTTTGACGGCTTGAAAATGATATTATGACGTTAATAAAAGCTTTTTATTTGGTTTCTCTTCAAGTTGTGTTTCATGCTAAATATATTTATTTGACAGAGAAATATCAACCCCCTCCTCCACCCCCAACCCCTATCTACCATCATAAAATTCGAGACTACTCCCAAAGGCTCCCGGATGGCTTCTGTGATTTAAATTATGAATTTTGACATGAAAATTATTTTCCACCCCTAATGTTGGGGTGCCGATTTTCCAATTTTCCTCGGTTAATTTGGCTGAATTTTTGGTATTGTGTACTTCCTAACTCTGCTGAACAAAAAGTTCTCATACCAATACTTATTCCTATGAACAGTTTTTGTTCTGCAGGAGACTGAAGTTCAATATTTATGCTCTCAAATCTTCAACTTCAGTCCCCTGTAGAACAAAAACTGTCCATAGGAATAAGGAATTTGAAAGTAGAAAGCACGCGTCATATGCGCGGCGTTCATACAGAGTTTTAGTTTTAATTTTAATCGTAAGAATTCCGAACTTTGTCGTATGATGCCGACTTGCAGGTTGCGTAATTACCGGTATAAGGTATGAGGATGGATGATGATGGTAATGGGTTGTATGTATCAATAAAAAAATAGCATAAGCATTTGCTTCGATTTCAGAGGAGTTGTACTCCTCTGAAATGTAAGCAAATACTTATTTATGCTTATTTTTTCACGAGTTTTTATATTAGTACTACCCATTATGAACACGGACCGTATGAAGATGAAGGTTCGCGCAGTATCATTCGAGCTCCTATTGGTCAATTCTTACGACTAAATCTTGCTGTATGAACGCTCTTCTCTGTTACGACCACGACTAAAACTAAAACAGCGACTGAATAAGCTGACTGAACGCACCTTAAAATCATCCAAAGAAACACTTCTACTTATAGAGACAGTTTGAATCTATAAAAGTGGCTTTTAAATGTACCGAGTGACGTTGAAGGTTCTGTGGTTGAAGCCGTTGAAGCATCGAAAATGACAGTTCTGTAGTATAAAGTGACAGTTTTGGTTGCAATGACAGTTGAATCTCCAAAAGTAGCGTTTTAGATGGGTGGAGACATGTGTTGACTGTTGAGTGACTGTTTAAGCATAGCAAATGACAGTTCATTTCCCAAAATGACACTTTGGGTTGTAACGACCATTTTATTCCCTGAAAGTCTATTTACATGTGTTCTGTGACGTTGGGGCATCCAAAATGACAATTTAGTACTCAAAACTAATAGTTTCTGGCAGTTTGAATATCAAAAAGTGGATTTCAAGTGTGTCGACTGACAGGCTCTCTGTGACTGACAGCTTAGTTATTCAACATGACAGTTCGGTCAGTTAAAGTAACACTTTCGACTGTGATAGCCATAGATCGTGCATAGATCGTGATAGCAGTTTGAATCCAAGTGGAAGTGGCATTTCGAATATGCTGAGTGACAGCTTGGGCATGTGAAGTGACAGTTCTAATTAAAACGATAGCGTCAATCTCTGAAAGTGCTGTTTCAAATGTGTCGAGTGACAGTCTGATCATCTGTGGTACAGTTCAAATGAAATGACATCTCGGGCGGCGGCTGTGGAATTTTGACACTTGCATTGAAAATAATAAACTTTTTTTGAGCGAGTAACTTTTCATGACTGGGCACTTGCCTATAGAATTTGACATTTTAGCGAGGATTGGTTATAAGCGGTAAAGGAAGTGCCGCCATTTTGATATCATCACCGGTAATACATTTCACGACCAGTCAGTCATGGTGATGGTTGTTGTGTTGGGAAAACAAATTGTGGCGGTAACAGATTTGAAAGAAACAGCGGGACACAATTTGCATACGTCAGACGTACCTAACCTCAAAGATTTGACTTGAAGACTTGACGAGAGAAGAAGAATCTATGAGGAGACGATGAACCCACAAGAACACCGGCTGATCTCTCTCCCCTCCCTTATCCTCTCCGTACGATTTTTTTCGATATTATAAATAAGTAGTCAAAAAACTGTCACTTTCAGATATTCAAACTGTCATTACAGTCCAAAGAAGTTGATGTGTCATTCTGTTCTCCCAAACTACGGCTACTTCTCATCAGGAAAAAGAGATATCGATGTGGTGTAAACGCTGATCAATAGTACATATGTCCAGGATGTCAAGTTGACTTTTGGGTTTTTGCTACTTTGATCCGCCATTTTGAATTTCTCTAAAAGTGATCCAATTGAAATGAAATTTTCAGACAATGTAAACCACATCAAGATACCGGGTGTTTATAAATGTCTGTGGTCGCATCGCCTTTGGAATCCGCTTTCCATCACTACAATTGCGCATGTTATAGTAGGTTCACTTGTACTGTGACTCTAGTTGGCTGGGCAAATGTTCTACTTAAGCATTGTAGGCTTGCCACCTTTTTACCTGGTGTGAAACTGACTTCTCTAGAAGTGAAGTTATATTTCTTATCAAATTGATATTAAAATCTTGGAAAACTGACCTTGTCATACGTGAAAATGCGACTAAAGGGGCGCAGAGCTGTATTACCGTCATTTAGACACCAGAACCCTACGGGGCCGCCTTCAATTTAAGTCATCTTGGCGGCGGGCCGACAAAAACTCGTTCCGCCAAGGTTCAAAACGAAAGCAAATCGAAAACTGAAGGTACTCACATGAATTTTGACCCAGTACGCAACTTTGAGCGGCTGGGTTTTTTGAAATTCGGTTTAATAAACTTTACACGTAAATCCTGCTACAACAGCAAACCTGCTGGGATGTTCCTTGTCTTACCAATAGGTTCTCATGATTCGGCATGTCTTTTCGACTGGAAGAGGGGAAAGGATTGATGATTCCATGGGACCCCTTTTTTTGGACGAAGGACTAGTATTTTTTCAGTTTAAATCACGTAAAGTTGAACCGGCTTCGAGAGTTTAGAAATATTTTTGACACCTGTCAAATGTCAAAGCTGCTTTGATTTATTTGTTCATTGGCGAAAATTAAAAACAGGTCGAAAAATTACTATATTTTCCAATAAAATGGAAAAAAGCGCCAGACCTCACGTCCCGCAAAAATGTTCCGTCTATCTGCAGAGAAAATGCGTAAAAAATGTGTTCCAAAAGTGGTCTGAACGACTTCGTGTCTCTTCGTGAATTATTATGTCAAATGAAGCCAAAATAGCCAACCGCAAAGTTTTGTGGATTTTCTATATTTCAGATTTGGAAACTTGAGAACCAAATCTCACAGCCGACTAGAATCACGGTACAAGTGAACATACTATACTGCGTTTTTCGGCCTGACCCATGCCTGCCGCGATCACAGATTCTTATAAACACATCCAATTTTCGACAACTGATGCTCTGCCGCCATCTTGTATTCTCTATGAAAACCACAACTTTGTCATGAAAAATTCCAATTTTGTTGGTGTCTCTGATTTTCGTACTGACCTGAGTCGCTTTCTTTCGGCCTGATCCTGGAACAGTAGTTAGTGAATTAACGTGAATGTTTGAATTGATAGGTCAGTTACCCAGTTCTTAATGGGCGCCAACGAGGCCCTTGCTCTAGCACGTCCGGCGTGAATGATGACCTTCTTGCATGAAAGTCTGTAATTTTGGGTCGATAGTCACATTCTGATACACTTACGAGCTCACCTAACCGCGCCTCTCGGTTGATAGTAAGGGGTCATAAGCTCATAAGCGAGATCACTTGCGACGAAATCACACTCCAGCGTTACAAATGGGTATTCCTTGGTGATTTTTGAAACGGTATATTTTCTGTCGCATCTTGTGCTCATATTTTTGTTACTGTTGCACCTTCCAACACTTCTCACTATTAAAAGTAACATGCTGAACAACGTTTTCAAAACAAAAAAGGACGAAAATAATGTGTCACCGTCCAAATCTGATCTTAACAATTGAATTAAAGCTGGCAATTCAGCATAGCAAACATCATTTTGATAAATTTGATCAAAATAATCTCAACTTCTTTAACACGTTGAGTGCCATGTGACCTGCGGCGTCTCACGCCGGCGCGTTTCCGCTGGTGCCGCGCTACATTTTTTTGAAAGGGTCGTTAGGAAGTGCAAGCTCTTTCCCACCATTCCATGCAGTAATTAATTTTTTGGAGTACACCATACCGTTTTATTTGTGTTAATGGTTCCAGAAATCGAAAAAAAAGCCGTGACCCTCCTGGCAGGTCACGTGGCACTGGGGGAATGCAATTTTTTTTTTTTGAAATATCACGTTTTATGCATGGGTAAGTCTTCCACGATAATCCTGAGTGAGAATATGGACCTCATGTGACCGGCAAAAGTGTAACTCGGAGGCTACGAAATCTCGAAATTTCACTTTCAATAAATCTTTTTGGTGACGAACAGTTACCCTGCATTCATTCAGTAGTGTTACTATTACTGAACTATATCTTACATTTTTGATATCAGTTTGTATTTATTTCTTTGCCTATACAGGGTGAGCCATTGATATGGGAGACCTCGACTGCACCTACGCCGTTTGATACTAAAGTGAACTAAAGGTCATTATAAATGATAGGTCGAAGTGCATTTTTCAAATTTTTTTGCCTTATACAGGGTGCCCCATTTTTACAGAGCAGCCTATAACTTGATTTTTTCAAGTAGCACCACTTGTATGCAGGTGTCTCAGAGAAGTAGAATCCCCTCCATACTTTTTCTCTGGCACTTTTTTTGACTGATGACACCTTTTTTCTTGACATTTTTTTTGACAACGTTCATTTCAATCGCCGCAATTGAATTGAATATTTTTCTACACAAGGTTAATTCTTTTGTTTCTGTCATTATCCTGTGTTTGTTGAATTTGATATTCGCAGAAGATCTCAATGAGAAATTTGTGATATCTCAACGATATGCATCCGAACAAAAGCCCGTATATCAAACCTCAAAGCGTTGTAAGCAAAATCTGCTTGTCATTTATTATTATTATTATTACCCGTTATTCCCTTGCGGGACATAGGGTGTAAAAAAACATACAAGTATATATACAATCATATTGTATGTATTATATTGTGTCTATATAATTTTTACACTGCTTTCGGTCCTGTGCAGTTCTTCTTAGCTGAGCAACAGTCTTTCCAGTTTCCTCAGATACGGTTCTTCTCCAAGTTGTACGTGGTCTATCTCAACGACATGCATCCGAACAAAAGCCCGTATATCAAACCTCAAAGCGTTGTAAGCAAAATCTGCTTGTCATAGGGAAGTGTAAATTTTTCCTTGGCATTTTTTCAGAAAATTCCGTCAAATTGTGTATCTATTTTGACCATTGTGGATATGATGGTGATCTTAGTTTTTCCTTATTATACTTTATTACGTATGTCAATTTTTCACGGACATTTCGGTGCACCCAAGCGACCTACGTCATCGCACGCAATCTTCCACGTTACATTTCCACTGGGGGGATTGCGTGCACACGTTCGTACGACGTAACGTAACTTTCAACGTGAAAATAGACGAGTTTGTTGTTTGGAATTCCTTAGTTATAGGGGAATTTTCACGTTCTACGTCGCGTTACGTCGTACGTTGCGTGAAATTGCAAACTCCCTATTAGGATATCCTACGTATAATCCTACCGCCGTTCGTTGCAATCTCGTGTGATCGTAAGCCAATAACCCCAGGAGATATCGAACGTTATCTCTCGTGATCCCACGCTCGACAACTTATCACGCTAGATACCCCTCGCGATATCACGCCATATCACACAAGACCTTATACCTCGCCTCACACGATCTTACGCTATATTTCGACGCAATTCCCCGCCATCGTCCCAAGTGATCTCACGCCTGTATCGCAAGCCTTTTCACGCCATCCGAAGCAAATGATACGTACGTCATCCTATGTATTCTCACGTCATGATAACACACGATCGTACGTCATTCCACGCAATTTCACTATATGAAAACGCCAACTAACGCCACTATCATACGCAATCTCAAGCTGATGTGCCACGCTATCTCACGCCATTTTCATAAGCAATCTTGCACGCTAATGTACCACGTTATCTCACGCCATCTCACGCGATATTACCCATCTACTCAAGTGATCCTCCGTCAATATTCCATGCGATCTCGCTCTATTTCATATCATCAGTCCCAAGCGATGATATGCAATCTCACGCTTTTTTTCCCATGGTTCCACGGCATTATCATTATCCCACCCCACGGGTTGTCATACCATTTCGCCTACCCTATGCGATCCCACGCTTATATTTCACACGATTTTATGGCATGAACCCACGCAATCTTATATTATTTCACGTTATTTTACACGAACTTGATCAAATGGTGGTCGTAAGGAATTATCTCACGTGATCCCACACTATCACGCAAACCCACCCTATGCTCTCACACGTAATCATGCTATCATCCCACGCGATGACAAGTCAATTTACGTTATCCCACGTGATCATATGCTATGCTATGACTGCTACGTAATAATCACGATAATAAACGTGATCACGCAATCCCTCACTATCTGATGCAATCCCATCCTATCACCTCAAGCAATTCTATGCCATATCTCGCGCATTCCTACTGCATCCTGAAAATTTTATTGGCAGTCGACGAAACTATGGTGCCTTCCATGGCCGACTTGAATTTCGGCAATATACATCCACTAAAAGACACAACTATAATCAATTTCAAGACTCACTTTATTGGAGCAAGCTGTGGAAAATATTTAGTGTTGACACGAATGGTACGGTGTTAACTAGATTTTGACCTCTTAATAGATGTGCCAAGTATAATGTGACAGTTGTCATCGAGGTTGTCATCGTCATGCACGCGATGCACCCCCAGTGGCAGTTTCTGAGGCTAATCAGCGAAAGTAGGGAAATGTGAGCCCCCCTACAGTGGAAGTCGCTGTGGTTGACAAGAGACATCGTCTGTACCATGGTTGGTGGTTCCTCACTGACTCTACTGGTGAGCAGTGGTCACTGAAGAAAAATATGTCAAGCGACCAAGCGCGGCAGTACTAAAAGAAATGGAATGAAAATCACTGAGTAGTAAGGACTTCTTACTCTAGCTTTCACCTATTGAAAAAGCAAACATGGACGAAGAAGAAGATGCCTAGATATAGAAAATGGACAAGTGGCCAACACATTGCACTTACTCATGCGCGTCTTGTCTCGCGCAATCCAACCCCACAGATTATTGTCCATCTAAGGAAGTTTTCTCAGCTTCACAGAAGCCACTGGACAGTGGACATTTTACTGTGTTCCATATAGTACTACCGCGCTTGGCCGCTTGGCCATCATTCTCTTCAGTGACCACCGCTCACCTAGCACCGTCAGCGAGGAGCCGCCAATCTTGGGGGATCACGTTTCCCTACTTTCGTGGCGCACTCTTGGAGATTTCCACTAGCGGATGCATCGCGCGTCGAGATGACGGTGACAACTGTCACATTATAGTATGTATAATCATTATACATACAGGGTGATTCAAAAGTGTCGGACCACCTTGAAGGTGCGTAATATGGAAGTGTAGAAGAGTGCTGGAAAGTTGTTAAAACATTTCTGTTTTTTAATTTTGAAGTTATGGCGGCACAACAGTTGGTCCTTCGATCGCTTTTATTTTAGTTGTTTCAAAAGATTTTAGTGAACTGTTCATGGAAAAAGGATAGGTAAAGAATGAATCTGCAAAGAATTTCTGTTTTCTATACAGGGTGGATCATGAATCCTGAGAAAATTTTTTCGTAAAAGTACTTGCAAACAGCCACATTGGTCCCATAACCAGTAGAGCACAATAAAACTTTAAAACACAATTCATTTCAATAGAATTCTGTTGCTTCTTCTTTTTTAGGGAAACAATATTTTTGTAGTTTATGATTCACCCGAGGATTCACCCTGGTATAGAAAACAGAAATTCAATATAGATTCAGAGGTTGATTTTTTTGTGCTCATTATTTTTTCATGAAAAGTTTGCTAAAATCTTTTGAAACAACGGAAATAGAAGCAATCGAAGGACCAACTTTTGTTTCTCTATAACTTAAGAATTATTTAGAAGACAGAATTGTTTTAACATCACCCTCTATACACTTTCTATTTTCAGTATAATGACTTTTTGGAGCAAACATAAAGTGACAAGCGGGGGGGCTACGGCTGATGGCACCTGCAAAGTTTTGGAGCGAAACTATCAGCGGCCATCGGCCGTATTTTCCCAGCGCTGCTCCAGTTTGTAACTTTATTTTTGCCCAAATAAGTCATTCTACTGAAAATGAAAAGTGTATGGGATATAGCACATCTATCAAGGCGTCAGAATCAAGTTAGCATCGTAGCATTTGTGTCAACTCAGCACTTTTTTTTTCCATAGCTTGCTCTAATAAAGGAAGCCGTGCAACTGATTACGTCACTAGATCTCGCCTACCAAAATGGTCTTTGCATTCATTTTATTTTACTACGATTCTGTAAAAAGCATAGGATTTTTGTTTGTCATCACCATTTTGTTGTGGATAGGTGATGCCAATAAAATTAAAAAATTTTGACTTGTTTTTTGTGTTGAATTTTTCAAAAATTAACACTTCAAGGGATAGAAGGATTTTGATCATTGTCATTGGCAATTTTTTGACAGGTGACAACTCTGATGACAAGTTTCAAATTGTTTGACTTTTTTCACGCCAATGACAACAATCCGTATTTTCTCAGGTTAATATATACTTTTTGGCTTCTGTTATTCATCTCTTGTTGTCGTGGTTAGGTATGCAGGTGAAAGAGTGCATTGTTAGGAAAGTTAACACTGACAGATCCGCAATAGCGCAACTCCAGTCAAAATGTTCACAGCTTTCTCCTTGGAGAACGTTCAGGAATTAATGGGTCGCGGAACAGTGGCACATTTCTTTATTGTAAAATTTAAATAAATTAGTGAACAGCACTGTATGTTCCGCGCTAATCTCCCACTGGGAAATTTTTTTCTCTGTTCATGTAGTGTAAACTAGGCGTACTCAGACTCTGCCCGTTCGTGTTTATGAATCCGAAGTGATATTTTCACTGACAGTTACCCTGTGCGTTTATACAAAGTTCTGAACCTACTCCGAAAGCAATTTCCGGGAAGAATCGATGGCACTTCTGAATTATTATAAGAATAAAAGGATAATGATAGTAACACAAAGTATGTTATCAAACGGAGAAAAATAGGTAGTTTTCATTGCCTGAAATAAAAAAAATTGAAAAATGTGTCACCTCAACTGCACATTTGATATGTCGGTATCGGAGATTTTACCCTTTTTCAAAATAATATCATTCAATTTCGTTTCCACGGTTCTTTAGTAGATAGGTTCATCTTTCAGCAATCTCCCCTGTTGGTAATTTTTTTTAACCCAATTACATTCTTTACAGGGTGTAATGTGAAGCATTGGAAAATTGTGCTTAGCTCAACAGATCCCCGTTTCCGTGGGAAAAATATTTTATGATTTTTTTTTTGTAAAAGTTGCAATTCAGTAATTATTTTGGTCGTCGCGTCGATAAAACCTAATTTTTGTTGATAAGAACCTGTAATTTTGCATGCTTCTTACTTGAACAGTTGATAACATCCGCGCCCTCTGGAACCCTATTTTACTTTCTTGGCTGTCATTCTCGAATGAAAAAAAAAATCTTGTGAATGCGCATGAAAATTGTTTTTGGAGTTTGACGAATATATCCATTCTTCAGTCTCCCAGACGATTTATTCAGACCATTTCCAGATTGAAGCATGTCTGTCTGTTTGTCTGTGTTTCTATCTCTGTGTAATCGTTGATGAAACTCCCAAACGGTAGACCCGATTCAGCTGAAATTTGATATGCGCGAATGGTCAAGGTGTCCAATGAGCTCCTCAGATTTTGGCTGGAATCCGCCTCCAGAAAGCACTACATTTGCACCGTATCAATATCGGAATTTTTTATGTACGGATCTGAGATCAAATTTTTAGATTCTTTGTTAGTCCAAACACACATTTTAAAATTTTGGTCTGCATATGTCTCAAAAATAAAAATATAGGTTCCATTTCTTATTTTTCAAAAATCTCTGCTTTGACTCTTCTTTCAAGCGCTGATGGGTGAACCATTACAGATACGAACAAGTAGTGATCACTTCTAAAGTCAGCCTTCAGGGACTTTTTCGCAAAAAATTGTATAACAATACCTACATACTGCCTTCTTTTACTCGCCCGTTTCTGTAATGGTTCAACACGAACTTGGAAAATAAACACAGATTTTTGGAAAACAAGAAATTGAAGCTATAATTGTGAGACATCTTCAAATCAAAATGTTAGAATGTGTTCCTCAACTAACGGAGGATCAGCAAAGATATATAAATTGAGGTTCATATGTCAAAAATTCCAAAATTGAGACGGTGCAAGTGCGCCCTCTGGAGGCGAATTTAAACTGAAATCTGTTTCACGTTCATTGGACGCCTAAACCATGCGCACACACCAAATTGAGGCTCACTTGGATCAACCGTTTAGAAGTTATCATTGCAAATTACACAGAGACAGGAATACAGACACACAGACAGACAGACAGACTTCAATGTGGAAATTGGAATCGGTTGTGTCAGTTTTATATCATTTTGAGAAATGGGTAAAATTTTCGATACCGACATTTCAAATATTGAGCACAAGGAGGTTATAATTATAGCAGGAGGGAACATGAGCTCAAAAAAGTGAAGCCGTGTGACGTCACGTTCTGGGTATGCAACCCGTAAGTTATGAACCACACGAAGGCACACGACCACGAGTCACAGAGGTCCATCCCACAGAATCATGAATCTGTCACTGCGAATAGCGTAGTGACAGAATCAGTCAGTTTTTGTGTTTGTGTTTTTCCTTTGCCAATTTCTCATTTTCATAATGGCGGAATCAGTAGCTTTCATGGCTTTTGGATGCCGAGACCACTAGCGGTCACCGCCCAGGAAGAAATTTTTCGAGCAGAAAAAGCAAAAGGGCATAGCGTAGCAGAAATGGAAAGCAGAACAGAAGGAACAGAAACGAACAGAAGCAGGTGCAGATAAACAAGCTACAAGACTCTAGATATGCCAAACCAAGAATACAAAGAGCTACAAGGCAAAGTGCCTAGATGCACGCGTGAAGGCTGGAAGTAGCGATTTGCAAGGTTGTGTTGTGGTGATGGGGTACAGACGAGTAGCTACTGGAAGCTACCAGGGTATATCATGTTGTGGAAAGGAGTGAGACGATGGAGCACTTGAGGTCATGTCAGGAATCGCTGAAGGAGGGCAGAACTCTGAGGCAATTGTTGGGAGATGACGAAAAGGGGCTGAAATGGATGACAAAGATTGAAAAAAAAACAGAAGAGGTGCAACACTGATGCAACTGTTATATTTATCAACATTTTTTTATTTTGCGGCGTAGTGTGAATACAAATAAAAATGTAACATTCTCATGAAATATCAACAATAAAACTCAGTTCTTTCTCGACATTGAGTATCAAATTTTTCTTGATGTATGAACTTCTCATCGTCTCTTGTCTTCCGCGAGCGTTCTTCCTTTATTCCAGCTCAGTCAATTTTCTGTTATTCATCTTACTGTTGTATCCTATGCTTCTTTTTGTCTTTCCTGATTTCTTATTCCTGTCATTCTTGCTTATCGTTCTACTGGTCTATCCTCGTTCTTGCTCTCTAGGCGTCCTCAGCAACTCAGTTGTCTCTTATCTACAAATTTTGTTGCAGGCCTCATCTTAGCTCTTTTCTTACTCGGGGTTACGAATTGTGTCTCCTCAGTATTTTTTTTACTCCGCAGACGCATACTTCATCCCCGTTGCTTCACGCTCCTTCTGCATTCTCTTAAATAAGACCTCCATGTCTCACCTGTGAGTCATCAGTCAGTACTGATCTGAAAATCGTATTATAGGTACTTTCAGCTTGGTCTTCTTTGTTACTTCTTTTATATCTATTGATGTCTTAGTAGTACCTACATATTACTGGTGGTATTCTTGTACAGACTTTTTATAGCACTAGTTAGTTTCTTTTTCACTCCTCGTTGCTCTCTGAATTTTTTGATGCATTGTGAAGATGAGGCTTTGCACGCTACCTTTTTATTGGAGTCCAGTTGAGTGTTCAGCAACGTTGGCTCTATAGTCTTTTTCAGTTTCTTTCCCAGTAGTTGTATATTTTCATTGGCATGTTCAGCAAGGTGATGCATTTATGGTTTGCACACTCGTTAAGAACCTCCTTTTCTTTTCTATGCTTTATATTGTAGATTTCCAGCAGCAATCTTTTTCCCGCTTCTCTCAAAGCTATTTATTATATCTGATGTAAATTTATCATTTCCGAGCTTTGCCGTTTTTCAGTTTCAGGAATGCTTTTGTTCTTTCAGGTCTTCTGTTAGCGTCCCTTCATTTCTGTCTTCGATCGTATTTTCTTTGTTATTGTCGTCTTCATCAGTCTACCTTGGTTGTGCACTCAGTAAGTCTTGGAAATATTCACTCCATCTTTCCATTACTTCTTCAGAGAACACCAATAGTGCTCGATCCTTCCTTATTGATTATGGAATGCTCTGGTGAGGTTCAGAAATCTTGAATATGGAAAAGTTATTTTAAATTGTAAATTTTCAAAGAGATTTGCTCAAATTTCAATAATAATTCTTGGGCCAAGCAGTATCGTTCTTCTGATTCATCATTATTCTGTGGTTTTTTAATGCCTTTCATCGTGGTGCTCTAAACTAAGATCTAGGCCTCCTAAAGCTAAGCCTCACATCATATCCATTTCATCAAATTATCACCTATGCACAAAAGAACTTGAAGGTTGACTGAGTCGAGGTGCTCATACTTCAAGTGACTTTTTTCTTTGTCCACTTTCTTCTTGAGTAAAAGGCAGTATCTTCTCTTTGGTCGTGCATGTGAAATCCAAAAATAGGCATCCTTGAATTTGGAAAGATAAAACCAATATTATCAAAATTTTGTGGCATTTTTGACTCTCAATTACCTAATTGACTTGCTTCCATTTTATGAGTATGAATTATCCAGTGTAGGTGCACACTAGTACAACACACACGTAGGTCCGTACGCACAATATTGGTAACTGTACTAGGTTAAATAGGTAGGTACAAAGCAGCTGTGCACTGGGCAGTCCAGGAGGCATACTTTGGCTTGCTCGAGCTTTTCATTTGTTTGGTCTTTCATGACTTTGCAAGGCGGTTATGTCCTTTTTAATTCGGCACTGGACAAGGGCACACGTCGTAGAGGATACAATCAAATCATTTGGAGCTGCAAATCTTGAATTGGGCATATTCGTAACTTCAAAATTTATTGTTCCAGGTTCACTTACTTGTGCAACAGTATTTTCTAATTTGGATTGTCTTCTGCTTGGAAAAACTATCTCTGAACGACGATCGCTGTGGTTTTCACATTCGAAAACCTCAAGAGCGATTGAAAATGCCACATTGAAGAGCGAAACTGACAAATGAAAAAATTTAACCACAAAAACGAATGATATGCTGTCACTTTGCTGTATAATTCTGTGGGATAGACCTCTGTGATTCGTGTGCCTTCGGGTGGTTCATAACTTACGGGTTGCATACTCAAATACATGATTTCCCCTCACCCCGTTCCGCATCAAATTTCCCCGCCTACAAGCTGGGTTACGTTCCCTCCTTATATTCTAACCTCCTTGATTGAGCAGTTTATATTATAAAATTAGAAGACTATGAAAATATTGACACTGACAGATGCGCCATAATCAAGATTGTTACACCCCTTGAGGGAATTTTTAAAAAAAATGCAATAGGAAAAAATATAGCCAATTCCATCTGTATTACTACAACAAAAAAGTAATGACAGGAACAAAAATTGTATGCCACCACAGGGATAAAAATACGTAGTCTTCATTGCTGCGAATTGAAAAAAAAAGTTTAAAAAGATGTCAAAAACTCGTCATTTGTCAAAAAATTGAAGGAGCAAAAAGAAATTATTGACACTGACAGCTCCGCAATAGCCAAAATCGTTATACCCTTTCAAAGAATTTTCTGAAAAAGTGCCAGGGAAAAAAAATATATAGGTGTTTCCACTTCTCTGTTACACCCTGTAGGAATGCGAAGACTGGGAATGTGTAATGCATGAATAAATTATGAAGTTTCTAGAAGCTCATGCAAGCATCAATACCAATATCAAGCTTTTTTTAAATTTTATATCACCAGTTGAAATTTTGCGGCAGTGTCCCGCCAGGCGTGTCACGTGGCGCACTGGGACAAGAAAATTTTTGTGTCCCGCCGCGTCTCACATGGCACTACAGGAAACATCTCGATTTTTTAGTCTGGCGCTTAACGTGTTAATCCATAAACTCAACAGATTGTCTAACTTGAAGTAAAAATATCCTAGGCGACTGTGTTTTTTACGCTTGAAATGGATAATAATAAAAATTTCTTATGAAAAAACTCTGAAAAAACAATACCTACAGGGGCCCTATTTTCGGAACCGGGGAACAGATCATCAGGTGATGTTGTTGCCTAGGTGACAGCCAATCACAGCCCTGGTTGCCTAGCAACTTCGCATAGGAACGTATCACACGTTTCCCGAAAATAGGGCCCCTGGTGTTCCATTTGAAAAACGAAAGTTGATGTCACTTCCAGTTCGTGGTGGTTTTTGAAAACGCACGGTACTTATGCAGGATGGAAACTTTAACCTCTTGAATTCAGTAATTCAATAACCAAAAACATTTCACCAAAAACCTCGGACAGGTCGATTTTTAAATTTCAAATGCCACATTTTGATACCAATTACGTGACCTTAACAGTGCCAGGGACAGGAGCCCAATTTTTTTTAATACAATGGGGGTCAAAAAAATGCCATTTTCATCTTCGTTCGATTCTCTATCTAACCTAGAAAAACAATTGAAATCCTGCCTCACAAAAGAAAATGGCGGCGTTCAAAAGGTCAGTGTTCCTATCAAAAAGGTGGCATTTTCTTGAAATCTGAATCAAGTACCACCTGTTGAGCCATCTTACCTTTCAACACACAGATAACGTGACCTATTCACCTTGACAAAAAAAAAATTGGGCTCCTCATGGACCTTGCGCCCTGGCATTGTCAAGGTCGCGTAATTGGTATCGAAATGTGGCATTTTAAATTAAAAAATCGACCTGTTCAAGGTTTTTGGTGAAATGTTTTTGGTTATTAGATTATTGAATTTGAACAGGTCAAAGTTTCCATCCTGTATGGATACATATTAATTGTTATTGAAAAAGAAACTTTATCCAATCCTATTGATATGAATAATGCACGCATTGTCACGCGCATACATGCCTATATTTTTAAATAAGACTTGATAAAGCATAGTATTCTACTCGCGGGCAATGGCTATTACTCATTCGGATGCTTTACGACACTCGCCAAGGCTCGTGTCGGCAAACCGCATCCTCATGAGTAAGAAGCATTCATTACCCGCTTGTTGAATAATATACTATTGTTGTGTTGACGCAAAATATTCATACAGGGTGAAGCAATATTCCAAGCACTGCTCAAGGCAGGAACGGACCGCAAAATCTCCGTGAAAATAGCACAAAACGCCCCGTCGAGGAGCAACCCCAACGTCGACACGGAACTCTTGGTGCGGCGGAAGGCGGCCCAGGTCCGCAGCCTTAACTTCGCCAAATTGCTGGGAAACGGAGTGCTGCACACGAAATTTTGGATTATCGACCGGAGACATGTGTACATAGGCAGCGCCAATATGGATTGGAGAGCTCTGACTCAGGTAATAATTATCTGGGAGGAAAGTGTTTATTGGTAATGTCAGGGTTGAAACCTCAGTCTTTGATAAAAAAAAAAACAATCATTAACACCAAATTGACGCGTGTTCCAGGTGAAAGAAATGGGAATGCTGATACACAACTGCACGTGCCTGGCCGAGGATCTGGCCAAAGTTTTCGAGGTGAGTTTGCATTTAAATTACCACCACCTACCTACGAGAAGTATCGATTATTTCTCGCGCGAGAGGTGCGGTGATGGTCGTAAAATGCTAATTTTAGAACTCATTAAACTTGGTACCTTGTGGAAGCGAAACAATTCGTTTTGAAATTTCCAGGTTTATTGGAAACTGGGCGAAGACGGGGCCAAAATTCCCGATTCGTGGCCGGCGAATTATTCGACCAACATCAACATGATTACTCCCATGAACCTCACGTTGAATAATGAAACGTTTCAGACGTACATTTCGGTAATTATACGTTACGATCGGGCGGTGCGGAATCGATATTCGAACGACAATTTTTTTGTTCTTGTAGAGCTCACCGGCTCCGTTCAATCCCAAAGGTCGGACGAACGACATCGATGCCATCCTCAACGTCATCAGACACGCGGAAAGGTTCGTCTACATTTCGGTCATGGACTACATCCCCTTGACGATTTACACGCCGAAGACCAAGTTCTGGCCGCTGATAGACGACGCGCTGAAGGCCGCGGCGATGGAGCACCACGTCAAGGTCAAGCTGCTGATCAGCTGGTGGAACCACTCGAGGCCGGCCGAAGACTTCTTCCTGCGGTCGATAGCCAGCGTCAACCAGGCGTACCCGATGGTCTCCATAGAAGTGGTGAGTTCATACCCGTTCTATAGTACACCCGGTCGCAAAAATAGCGCCCACTTGATTTATGACGAAGACGACTATTCGCTTGGCCTGCCTCGCCCTAGTAGGTAGTAGCAGCAGTACTCAAGATGAATAAAGCAATGCAGCCCTTCTTATTATGCCCTTCAATAAACTGTTGAAACGTTTAACAATGGTAAGTGCCGACAGGGACTCGACATTTTGCACTACTGTTATTGGACAGAACTGTTGTCGAGCATTTTCATTTTTCAGTTATTGAGCATACAAAAATCTGATGAACGGCTTTGATTTGCAGCGTCGCTTCATAGTGCCTTCCAGCAAGGAGCAGCAGAAAATCCCCTTCGCCAGGGTCAACCACAACAAGTACATGGTGACCGACAACACGGCCTACATCGGCACTTCGAACTGGTCCGGGGACTACTTCATCGACACGGCGGGGGTGGCCTTCGCGCTGCACGACCCCGTCTACGACAGAAACACGAGCCACACGACTCTGAGGAGTCAGCTCCAGCAGGTTTTCGAACGGGACTGGAACTCGAACTATTCCCACCCCCTCAATCTAGAAGAATAACGAAAGTTGTTGGATAGCGATAATTGAACTCTAGTGCGTTTTTCGCCGTCAAGTTGGCCCCCTCGTTTTCAGTGACAGCTCAACCTTGATCCGGTTGGCTGGTGAATCGTATGGAATCGTGACGTCACAGCTCTGCGCAGCCAACCTTTCCCTGAGGTTGAAGCTTGACTGACAAGTGATTGGATCAACTTCGCGGCGAAAAGTCACTGCATACAGGGTGATTCAAAAATGGCCGACACAGCCGCCGATAATCCGCTAAGCTGAGTTGTAAGGGAGTTTCAAGAGAGCCACAAAAATATCTTCAACATTATCCTAATTTTAAACTCACAGTCATGGACTTAACGACACATTTTTTTCACAATTTTTTCTGCCTTCCTGATGACTTCCTTACAACCTACAACATAGTAAGCCGTGGCGGCTAGTTTTAAATCACCTGTATAATAGGTACGACTTACCTTATTAATTAGGGTGTTTTTTTTCAAACTTTTGATCTCTACATGGATTGTGATTTGTAAAATTAAGCACAACACATACTTGCGTGCCTTGTCAATAGAACTTATTTCAAACAACTCTTTGTTTTCTTTTTTGTTGTTGGTAACCCACTCGTTTCACGTGAAGTGGTTGGAGGGAAAACGAGGGCAAGAAGCGTGTGTCAACACAAGAAGTGAACGCATGCAAGCTAGAGAAATGAACGCGTCTAAACGAGAGAATAAGAAAAGTAACGCGTCCAAACGAGAAAAGTAACGCGTCCAAACGAGAAAATAAACGCATCCAAACGAGAAAAGTAACGCGTCCAAACGAGAAAATAAACGCGTTCGAACGAGGAAAGTAACGCGTTCGAACGAGGAAAGTAACGCGTTCGAACGAGAAGTAAAGTATCCCGTTCGAATGAGGAAAGTAACGCGTTGGAACGAGAGAAGTAAGGCGTTCGAACGAGATATAAAGTAAGGCGTTCGGACGAGAGGTAACTGCTTCGAACGAGAGAAGTAACACGTTCGGATGAGAAGTAGAGTAACGCCTTCAAACGAGAAATCTAACGCCTTCGAACGAGGAACGAGCAAAGTAACGCGTTCGAACTAGACAAGTACCTAATGCGTTCAAATAAGGTAAGTAACGCGTACGAACGAGAAGTGACGTAATGCCTTCGAACGAGAAGTAAAGTAAAGCGTTCAAAGGAAAAGTAAAGTTACGCGCTCGAACGAGAGGAGCAATGCGTTCAAACGAGAGAAGCAATGCGTCAAACGAGAGAAGCAATGCGTCAAACGAGAGAAGCAATGCGTCAAACGAGAGAAGCAATGCGTCAAACGGGAGAAGCAATGCGTCAAACGAGAGAAGCAATGCGTCCCAACGAGAGGAGTAACGCGTTCAAACGAGAGATGTAACGCGTTCGAACGAGAGGAGTAATGTGTTCGAACGAGAGATGTAACGCGTTCGAACAAGAAGTAAAGTAACGCGCTCGATCGAGAGGAGCAGTGCGTTCAAACGAGAGAAGCAATGCGTCAAACGAGATAAGTAACGCGTTCAAACGGGAGAAGTAACGCGTTCAAACGGGAGAAGTAACGCGTTCAACCGAGAAGTAAAGGACGCGCTCGAATGAGGAGTAAAGTTACGCACTCGAACGAGAGGAGCAATGCGTTCAAACGAGAGAAGCAATGCGTCAAACAAGAGAAGTAATGCGTTCAAACCAGAGAAGTAACGCATTCAAACGAGAGAAGCACCGCGTTTAAACGAGAAAAGTAACGCGTTGGAACGAGAAGTAAAGGACGCGCTGAAGGAGAAGTAAAGTTACGCGCTTGAACGAGAGGAGCAATGCGTTCAAACAAGAGAAGCAATGCGTTCCAACGAGAGAAGTAACGCGTTCAAACAAGAGATGTAACGCGTTCGAGCGAGACAAGTAATGTGTTCGAACGAGAGATGTAACGCGTTCGAACAAGAAGTAAAGTAACGCGCTCGATTGAGAGGAGTAGTGCGTTCAAACGAGAGAAGTAACGCGTTCAACCGAGAAGTAAAGGACGCGCTCGAATGAGAAGTAAAGTTACGCACTCGAACGAGAGGAGCAATGCGTTCAAAAGAGAGGAGCAATGCGTTCAAAAGAGAGAAGCAATGCGTTCAAACGAGAGAAGTAACGCATTCAAACGAGAGAAGTAACGCGTTCATACGAGAAGTAAAAGACGCGCTCGAAGGAGAAGTAAAGTTACGCGCTCGATCGAGAGGAGTAGTGCGTTCAAACGAGAGAAGCAATGCGTTAAACGAGAGAAGCAATGCGTCAAACAAGAGAAGTAATGCGTTCAAACCAGAGAAGTAACGCGTTCAAACGAGAGAAGTAACGCGTTCAAACGAGAGAAGTAACGCGTTCAACCGAGAAGTGAAGGACGCGCTCGAATGAGAAGTAAAGTTACGCACTCGAACGAGAGGAGCAATGCGTTCAAAAGAGAGAAGTAATGCGTTCAAATGAGAGAAGCAATGCGTTCAAACAAGAGAAGTAACGCATTCAAACGAGAGAAGTAACGCGTTCATATGAGAAGTAAAAGACACGCTCGAAGGAAGAGGAGTTGAACGCATTGCGTTTAAAAGACAGAAGTAACGCGATCGAACGAGAGATGTAACGTGTTCAAAGTAGTTCAAACGAGAAAAGTAACGCGTTCGAACGAGAAGTTAAGTAAAGCATTCAAACGAGAGAAGTAACGCGTTCAAACGAGACAAGCAACGCGTTCGAACGAGAGAGCTCAACGATAGAAGTAACACGATCGAACGAGAAGTAACGCGTTCGAATGAGAACTAACGCGTTCGAACGAGAACTAACGCGTTGAACGAGAACTAACGCGTTCGAACAAGAACTAACGCGTTCGAACGAGAACGAATGCGTTCGAACGAGATTTAACGTGATCAAACGAGGCAATCAATGCGTTCAAGGAGAGTAGCAATGCGTTCAAACGAGAGAACTGAACGAGTGTACACGAAAGAGACGCGTTTGAAGGAGGGAAGTAACGCGTTCGGACGAGGGAAGTAACGCGTTCGAACGAGAAGTAAAGTAATGCATTCAAACGAGAGAAGTAACGCGTTCAAACGAAGGAACCAACCGATAGAATCAACACGATCGAACGAGAAGTAAAGTAATGCGTTTGAACGAGAGAACTAACGCGTTCGAACGAGAGAGCTAACGCGTTCGAAAGAGAAAAGTAACGCCTTGGAACGAGAGAATCAATGCGTTCAAACAAGAGGACAACGAGTGTAAACGAAGAGTTAACGCGATCGAACGAGAAGTAAAGTAATGCGTTCGAACGAGAGAACGAACGGAAAAGCAAATAACTTGTTCGTGGTTTTGAACAAGATAAGTAACGCCCTCAAACGAGAGAAGTAACGCGTTTGAACGAGAGAAGCAATGTGTTCAAACAAGAGAAATGAACGAGTGTATACGAGGGAAATAATGCTCGTAAATGAGAGAAATAAACGCATGTAGGTGAGAACGGGCAATACGTGAAAATGTGAAATTAATACGAATTTACAAGCGAAGAAGCCAAAAAAAATTAAGAACCTAAACCCCGTCAGGTTTGACAGGCAGAATAATTTTACTGGTCTCATAATGCAGCAGGATTATGACACAAACATGAACAAGCCAAGCTTTAGTCTGCAAGGTGGGGGGGGGAGGGTTCAATAACGGAGAACGTCAACGTCCGCACAAAAAAAATCATCATTTTTATATTTAAACCATTTACTTTATTAATCTTGGATTTTAAATATTCAACTTAATTTTCAACATATCCAAAACGTATCTTCTGAGTAATTTGCAGATGCATATCGAACAAAAAAAAAATCGGGGGAGACAAAAAAACAATAATAATACTCAATCAAGTCTTCGGCTCATTTACACTTTCACTAAATGAACGTCCAAATGCAGTCTTTTCAGTCGAATTTTCCAGAGGTTTTCCGTCGGGGTTGCTGTTGCTGGGAGAAGCCAGCTGGCTGCGGTGCACTCACTTTTTCGGGTTTTTTTCCTTTTTTTTTTTTTTGTTTGTTCAATTAATTTACACGATACATAACCATGCTAAGAGTTCTTACTAACACTTGCTAAAAAAAAATGGTAGTGTGGGAGAGCTATTATAAATTATGTATAACTTATTTGTTATAATTTTTTTCATTAATAGCGAGATTGTGTAGCCTTACATGTAGGCAAGCTCCAAGCTTCACAATCTCTCAAAGGCTCGCTTTTGCAAAGACACTCAATCAAAATATCATGAGATTTTATGTCACATATCACAAAAACTAACATTCAACCATTTGTTTTGTATTGTACAGCTAAAAGGGCTTCGGGACCCCGGCCATTGGAGGGTCTCCAAAGCAGCACAGTAAAAAAACCTACAGACGAAGTGTATACAATGAGACGTTGTCTTCACCGGTTCCCTAGGATAGTACGGGATAATATTTTTAGTTTTTCAAGCAAAGCATGTAAACTTTGAACGACAACAGCTATAGAAAGAGCAGTTCCTGGGAGACTAACAACACAATACCAAAAAACCCATGTTATACAAAATGTGGTGTACTATTTAATTAATTAGTATAATATAATAATAATACAAATTGTTGCTTGAGGGGATTCGCAAACCTAATCACGTGACAATAAATACATTTACATTTTTTCCTTCCTCCTTCATAATCATCATCATCATAATTGATTCTTCTAAATAATTTACAAAACGTTGGTATAGAAAACGTAACATATTACGGGAACATCTTTTTTTTTTAGTACTTAAGCAATTAAAAACTGAAACACTTAGTCTTTCAATGCCGAATTTTCCTCGATCTTTTCCTTTGCCGCAATGTCCGACGAGGAAGTCGTGGTTGCGGTGATCGCCGCGGCCTTGCTGTTGGCAACAGATGAACTCACATTGGTGGACGTCGAATTGGTCAGGGAGCTGTTGTCGTTCAGTTTGGAGTCGTCCGCCTTCTCGGATTGGGACGAAAGGGAATTGCCTGCAAATTAAAAAAAAAATCCTTGAGCCACTGAAGCGCACATCTCGCATCGTTTTTGTTTTTCAATATTGAATTCACATCTGGCCTCTGCAAGCACTGGACCAGTCACAATGCACACGCGTGACCCCTCCCGATTCCTTCACTTCATTTTTATCAGTCCCTCAATATCCGTATCTTGCTTGAAGAAGCAAGGTAGGTTAGATTACGTCGGTTAGGTTAGGCTCTGACGACAAATAACCTTGACAATTGACGTATGGTCCCAAGTCTATGTCGCGCCCTCTGCATTGAGCTTGCAAGAATACATCCCACTGTAAATAATCTTAATTCCAAGCAAACTTGAAGTTGACGTCGTTGACGTTAGCTTAGCGGTAAACAACTCACGGGTTCGATTCCCGGGTGGGACCTGACTCGTTTTCTTTGCTATCAGGTAGGTATGTTTTCATCCCAGTACAAGTACTAACAGGAAAATGCGCTACTGAGACTCACACCTGTGAGGGCAAATTCACTCTTTTTAGTAGGCACCAATGTACCTTTACAGCTGTGAAGCATCACTGTCTTGTTAGCATCTGTCACTTGTTTCGCCGCTAGTTATTATCCCATGTTTTTCATTTCACAGTCTACCATTACCTTTGTTTTCTGTCCCTTTGCTTAGACTGGAAAAAATTTAAAAAAATCTCAAGCAACGGAATCAGATGGTAATTTCCCATTTGAGGAAAAAACATGGTCACAAGTGAAATCATCTATCCATCAATGGAACTGAATGGAAATTACCATGTGGAAAAATATGGTTGGAAATGGAATCAACCAATAACGAAATGAAATGGAAATCACCATTTGAAATGAATATGGTCTTCTGTGGAATTGGAAAGAAATCAAATTTAATGGAAAATACCATTACACAGCCAAAATGGACCAATATATACCACAATAATCCATATTAAACCATAACAAATGAATTCATACGGATTCTAGTGGTGATTTACAACAGGGCAATGTCAACGTGTTACGACATTGTCGAATTCAAAGAAAAACCCTGTTAGATTAAAAAGACAGTAAACGTTGTCATTGGAAAAAAGTTGAGTACCATCGTGTCATCAAATGAATTTATATTTTAGGCAGCCTGCGACGGAGAAAATGTGCGCAGTGTTGGTTCACACGACATCAGAATAAATTTCAAATTTGATATTTTGCGTTCCAAGTCTCAGTCTTATAGTCTTCACCTTCACTGATTTTTGAAATTTTCTTAGAAACTAGTTTTTTGTCAAAAACAAAATCCCAAAATAAATGCTAACTAACAGTCTAGCCTTATTATGAACAAAATTGGAAACCCTAAAAATGAAAACATTTTCTTTTTTCTTTTCCGAACTTAAGATGACGGTAACAGATACGTGAAACTGCAAAAAAGCAAAGTTGTAGAGGATGAAATTTACAAAAGAAATGTCTAAGAAGTTATACAGGTGTTCAAAAAGTACCGCATTTCAAGTCCAGAGTGATATACAGGTATACCAGAAACAGTCTAAAGAAATAAAACCCTAGACATCTTATTTCATGGTCACCTACCTATTCGCGATTAAAATTAATTTTTCTAGTCCCAAGATGGCTGCCAAATGCAGATTGAAATGAATAGTGACAGCTGAACTGCCAATGACATTAGAGTAACACAACAATGGCAACCAATCAATGTCAACGCATACCGCTTTTGGCAGCCATCTTGTGGCGGCAAAATATCAATTTGAATCGCGAAAAAGGTTTTCATTTCGAAATTCGGCTTTTCTATGACTTCTCAGCCCCGTCCAACTTTATAACCACAGAGGTTGGATATTATTAAACTCGACTTGTAAGTGGTGGATCATTAAAAAAAAATTATTGTCGCATGTGACGTCAAGTACAGGCTGTTCACGTATAATTTATACTCCCCCCCCCCTGGGGACTTCCCCTTGAAGATTATTTTCAAAATTTGAAAAACGATTCTCAAATGACGCTTTCTTTCCGTAGGCTTCGAATTTTCTGTTACACTGCTTACAGGATGCAACATCGAAAATTTTCATCAAATTGGACAGCCTGTATTTCAACATGGGAATCGATTCCGCTTTTCATCCTGATTATAAATATATATCACACTTCATAGGTTAGTCAACAGAACACTTGTGAAAAAATAGATGGAATTTTCAAAAATATCTAAAAATGATAAATATAAATAATCTAAATATCTAGAAAGTTCAATTCGGTATGCGACTTTCTTTGATAAAGATGTATGGGCGTTGCAATCTAGTAGTTTTTGAATTTTCGAAAAACAAAAGTGAAAAATTTCCCAAATTTGTTGGAAATTTTGAAAAATTAATAGCATTGCCCGTACTTTTTTTTTTGAGGAGTTTCTACTGCAAGGAAAAAATAAACAAAAACCGATTCCCGTCAAAAACATTTTTAGTCACACATCAGAAACCCCTCAACACCCTGTACACGCAATGGTACAGAGATCGCTACAATCGCTAGCTTTATGTTTATGTAAGGTTATGTTATAAGAAATAGAATAGTAATTTAGATCCTAACTACGACATGGTGGAGGCGCCGGGTAAGACCCATCCTGCATGTATTGTAGATTGTAGCGATCTTCCCCATATAATTTGTAATCATTCCACGTAAGAGATGTTACATGCGACAATATCCGGCAAATTACAGCCAAATACCTGAAACCAGTTCATGAACTATTCATGGAAATAAAAATGGAATGAAAAATGTCACACTTTGAAGCACTGTATCGCCTTTACAGAGTCGAATTTTTTAAACTAATCTCACAGGCAGATATAAAATGGGATATCTTTTTTTGATTTGATTAATTCTGGGAAACCTGTATACAGGGTATTTCAGCGATGATAGCAAAAAATCAACTGTGGGTAGATCTCGTCAAAATATGACGGAAACCTATACAGGGTGTTTGCAAACTTGGGGTAGAAAATTGAACCGCAGTTAGAGAAATGCTTTAAAAACTATCAGAATAATGTTACCGTGTGTTTTCCGAAAACCGCATCAGCTCATAACTTTTCTCCTATGGGATATACAGGGCGTCCTGAAATAAATGTTACAAAACTGACAAGGAGATGGAAAATTGAAAAATAAGGGGACTTTTGTTAATAAACATACCCTCCTAAACGTACAATAACGGAGATACAGGCCTTCAAAGTTGTTTAATAAAAGCAGTTTTTTTTTGCATAACTCTTGAACCGTTCAACCGATTTCAATCAAATTTGAACTATAGTTTACTGAAACAGGTCTCTATTGAACAATAATAACGCATTTCATCAAACATTTTTAGGGGCGAAGATAATAGGGGGTGCCCTCCCTCTTTTCCCCCGTATTTTTGACCTCCCCAAATATTTTTGGAAATTGTTTCAATTTTTGAATTCCACATTCAATTTAAAGAAAAAAGTTACTCTTGCAAAATTTTGAATAGAGGCTTAGTTTTTGAGATGGGTATTCGAAATTGAAACATTGCAAAACATCTCGAAATCGCCACTTTCCTGGGCCTAAAAATTAAAATTCAAGAAAACCCTTGATTCGTCAACTGGAATGAGTTTTCCGGCGTTTTAAGTTGATAAACCATAATTTTCGCTGAGAAACATGGAGTTTAAAAAAAAAAACAATTTGGGCCCTGGAAATTGGCGATTTCGTGATGTTTTCTGATGTTTCAAACCCAAATATCTTGAAAATGGAGCCTCTAATCAAAATTTTGCAAGAGTAACTTTTTTCTTTAAATTGAACGCAGAATTCAAAAATTGAAACCGTTTTCAGAAATATTCAGGGGGGGTTAAAGATAGGGGGAAAGGGGGGAGGGTAGCCCCATTATCTTCGCCCGTAACAATGTCTCATGAAATTCATTATTATTGTTCAATAAAGACCTGTTTCAATAAACTTTGGTTAGAATTTGAATGAAATCGGCTGAACGGTTCAAAAAGTATGCAAAAAAAAACAACTTAGAAGGCCTGTATCTCCGTTATTATACGTTTGGGAGGGTATGTTTATTAAACAAAAGTCCCCTTATTTTTCAATTTTTTATCTCCCTGTGAGTTTTGTAACACAAATTCCGGGACACCCCTGTATTGATTTGAAATTTTAATGGGTTATTTGAGACCACTTTTGCTATTTTTCGTGTTGATCATGAAGCAACTTTTACTTCCGGATTCACTTCCGGAAGTAACCGGAAGTGACATCAACTTTTAATTTTCAAATGGAACACCCTTTGTATTTTTTGATATTCGGATAGATTTTTTTATTGACACAGTGGTCTTGAAAATTCTCTATGATGAAAAATGACGATTCTAAGCTGGATTCCCAGTTGCGAATATTCGGACAGAAAATGCGAAATTTAATGTCAAAGTTGTCATATTGGCCAATCAGAGCCCTCGAATTCAAAATTTGACATATAAAATCGCATTTTCTGTCCGAATATTCGCATCTGGGAATCCAGCTTTATAGCGGATCGAATATAACAAGAAATCATCAAATTATGGGTACCAGAGATGAAAATCTGAAGTTGAAAGTTTGTTCATTTTTCATGTCGATTTCAACCGGCAACGCTTCCTGGCATGAACAATAAACAAACTTTCAACTTCAGATTTTCATTTGTGGTCGCAGCCACCTCTGGCACCAATAATTTGATAAATTTCTCTTGTATTCGATCTGCTATAAAATCGTCATTTTTTATCACAGAGAATTTTCAAGGACCACCACTGTGTCAACAAAAAAAAAACTCTATCCGAATGTCAAAAAATATACAGGTGTTTCATTTGAAAATGAAAAGTTGTTGTGTTCCGGAAGTAACCGGAAGTGAGAGAAGCTTCATGATTAACGTAAAAAATAGCAAAAGTGGTCTCAAATACCTCATAAAAATGTCAAATTTATATATCCCATAGGAGGAAAGTTATGGGCTGGTACGGTTTTCGAAAAACACACGGTATATTTATAATCAGGATGAAAAGCGGAATCGATTCCCATATTACAATACAGGGGGAGTCCAATTTGACAAGAAATTTCGGTGTTGCACCCTGCAAGCAATATACCACAGAAAATTTTTGTGCACAGATTCGAAGCCTAGGGAAGAATCATATGAGAATAGTAAGTATCTTTTATTCTCTGTAAAAATAAAATTGCAACACCCTGTACATAATTGAAAACGCTGAGTTTTTCACTTTCAAAATTAAAATCGAATATTTGCACGCCTGGCAAAATAATGGCATCTTCAATGTATGGAGCAAGCTCATAAGAAGGGGTGGACCACCACTTTTACACGTTGCATGGCAAGCCTGCCCTAGCATACTCCGAAAGACTGATCTGGTCGTCTTTTCCAAGTCGAATACCATCCAAAACAACGTTTGAAATCCAAAAACAGAGCCCGCAGCCGAAACCGAACAAAACCTCAGAAATTTCAATTGACAAACCGTGCAACCAGATCCGGTAATCGGGCGTAGTTCATGAGCAGACAGATATGCCAGTTGGATGGCTACAAGGTAACTCACGCACCTTCCCTCCCTATTCTTATATCCTCCTAGCATTGGACCGACGACATTATATCGCTTTGGACTCGAAATGCGGTGCTTCAGATTTTGTTACTGATCTTTCTTGGCTCAAAAATTAGCCACCGATAAAGTTATAGCCAGTAATTCGCTCCAAGACGATTCGCGCACATTAATCGCAGCTCACGCTGAAACTAGAAAATATACGGATACAACAACACTCCAGACAATATTCAAGAAAATTTCATTTTCTACAACTTTGCTCTTATACAATTTCATGTACATAAAAGAGTTCCCTCAACGTTAAAAAAATTAGCGAATAGGGTCAGTTTCAAGTTTTCTTCCAAATACTAGGCCGGGTTTTTGATTTTTACTTTGTATTTACTGGTTATTGATAAAAGAAAAAACATGGTATGCTTAGGTACCTCGTAAAATGACTTTTTGCGCTGAGAATATATTTACTACTCTAGTGAGCACACCTTAGAACCCCCAGCAGTCTTTCCAACGTCTGAAAGGTGTATACTAGCAAAAAAATGATGGCTATCTTCCGTGAGATGAATTAAGATTTTTCTTACAAATAATTAGTAGGATTATTGTGTGGAGTGGGCATTAGGTACACATGACTTTTTTTTCTTAGCAAAAATACTACAGCCTGAAAATCAAACGCCAATGTGGTCGGTTTTGGTACATCAAAATTTAAATAAATAAATAGATTTATTTATTTATTTACATCAAAATTTGCTTCAAATATCACCAGTTATAGCCAAGCAAAGTGAAATGCATCGCAATTTATTTCAACGCCAGTTGAAGAGGGTCGAACTTCCCAACAAAAAGCTGCATTTTAGAATTTTTTTGGAACTGCCATTCTGGCGAGGGCGAAATAATTCAAGAATCTGTATCGTGAACACAAAAAAAAATTGCAACACTAGATTTCTACAACACTCCCAGCAGTTCAACACAGCGGTTTTTTATTCAATTTGAAAATACACCAACTCCCAATAACAACTAAAAATAGTTTGTTAATGTGCTACAAAGTCCATGAACCCACCACCTTGCTGGATAAATAAAATCGTGTGTATTTGTGTCCTAATCTTGGTTCCAAACTCAAGTAGGTACTTGCACGTTTCTGAAAATACTGTTACATTAGAAACTGTTTCAATTTTTAACGATTTTTTTAATGAATTGTTACAGAACACTGCTGAACACAATGAACAATGCTTTCGTGCTTTGTTGCAAAAAAGTCGAAGGGGGAAAATGCCCACGAATGCCATCATCAGCACTTACTTTGATAGTATTGGCGGGAGGGCGCCTTGTTCGCGTTGGAACGGTGCTTTGGGCCGGCAGTGCTATTCTGGGACAATCCCAAACTTGGCGGCAGTATCGGCCTTTGAATCGGGTTTGGGATTCTCGGCGGCATCTGTACCACAGAAAAAAAAGCACGTTTGTTTACTGCCCTCCACTGATTGCGTACTGCAGCGTTAGACAATACCATCATGTTTCCGGACTGCTGCTGCTGCTGCTGTTGTTGTTGTTGTTGCTGCTGCTGATTGCCGACGTTCTGGTACAAGTACTTGTGCTGAGCGGTCGGGCTCGGCTGCGGCGGGGGCTGTTTGCAATTCTGCCTCAGCTTCGGCGAGGAGATTTGCGAACCTGCAACGAAAAATCCTTCGTTTTTACATTCCAGTGAAGAAACGTCGGCCCGGAGAGAAACGGACGGAGGGGGCGGAGATCGGGGCGCGAAACGTGTCGACTTACCGGAATTGAAGACCGACGAGAGGACTTCCTGGCTACCGGGACTCTTGAGCTGCTGCGACCGGCCGCCGCCGCCGCTCACCTGGTCCCCCCCGATGCCCGGCTGCTGGCTGCCCATGCCCTTCATGAACTGGGTGGGCAGGCCGGCCGCCGCGGCCGACCTGTACTGCTGCTGGGCGTTCAGGGCGGCGGCCAGCTGCATCGGGGTGCTGAGAAAGTGCGAACTGAAACTCTGCAATCCGGCATTGGTGTGCGACTGGCTGTGGGTGCCAAACACGTTGCCCTGCAGCCCGTATCCAGCCTGGTGTTGCTGTAACTGAGCAGACTGAATAGTAGAACTCCCGGGCTGTTGAAAATACCCTGTCTGACCTGTTGTACAAATCACACACTATTAACACACTTTCTTTTCATGTTTTACTTGATTTCGATGAAATATACAAACAATGCAGTGCACCCTACGAAAACAGCTCCGCCACACACGCACAAAAAATACATCTTTGCTCATTTACGTATACAATTTATTATTATTCAAACAATACATTCAAAGTTCTGCTCTACCAAGCTACTGTCTACTACAACAAAATGCTAATAACTACTAAACTACACAAAAGTATAAACTACAAAAAAATATAGTTTTTTTTTAGTCTTAATACCACATTATAGAAAAAATCGTGTAATACTTGAAAAAAGCTTTGGCCTTACTTAGTGTAGGTACAACAAAACACAAGAACAAAAATAGCATGGTCACCGCATACCAAACACAGGTAGGAGAATAACAAAATGGGGGAGAAGAGGAAACAAGCTCTGAACAACCCAAACAATAGAAAGGGAAAGAAAAAACGGATGGGAGGTGGGTGAGAAACAATAAGCAAGTTAGCACAAATTCCACGGAGATTGATTATAAATTTTTGCAGTACCTGTCGATCCGGAATAGTACGAGGAAGAGGGCTGCAGGCCCGGAACGACGTTGTTCTGGACGGGACCCGCGGGCGCCCTTTGCATAACGCCGGCGCTCTGCAAGTAATTGGCCTGGAGCGCCGGTTCGTAAGTCATGTAAACTTGCTGGCTCTGCTGCGACTGCTGCTGGTAGGCCTGGCCCACGCCACCGGCTTTGGTACCTGCAAAGTCAAAAACATATTTTTAGTTTTTTTTTTCCATCTTCCTCTGGCCACAAAATTACTCATCGTCGGCTTCGAAACAATGTTTTGCACTTTTTGACGCAATTCAAGTTCAGTTTCAAGTGAAAGGTTTTGAGTTTGATTATCTTTTGTTTTCCTTGGGAATTGTCAGATTTTTGCTAATTCCGTTAATTTGAAATTTCACCCCGTCACTAGCGCTCTTCTTTTCTTGGCAGATTTTCTATATTATTTCTCCCAAAAATTCATCTACTTTGTCAATTGATTCTGATAATTTCAAAAATTACGCGAGTTGGAGAGAAACCCAACATCGCAACCGACTCGTCGTTGAGTACCCTTCATTTTAGTACGATTTATTGTTGAATTGTCGGTGCGATACAACGCGATAAATTACGCCAAAGACGTATTTGAGTTCTATTTACCTCGGCCTGCTGCCGTTTCTTTTCTGTTACCACTTTTAGCTATCTGATTTGGACCGTAACAAGATTCGTTTATTATTTGTGAAAAAATGATGGCACTCCTTCGAATTTGTTACGTTCCAACCTCGCCCACCAGCATGTTGCGCTAACTGGAGTCGGGGCCGAGCTGTGGTTGAAGTATTTTTCGCCGTTGCGACTTTTTATGGAACATGTTATGAATTATGATTGTTCGACAGGGGATGATTTCAGTAAACCTTTGGTTCTATTTTGAATCAAATCGGTTAAACGGTTCACAAGTTATGCGGGAAAAAACGATTATTTATTTGTTATTTTCAACTTTGAAGGGCTGTATCTCTGTTATTAGGCATTTCTCAAATGTTTTCTGAAGAAAGTCTCCTTCATTTTTCATTCTCTATCGATCCTAAACTTGATGACATAAAAGTCGGACCACCCTGTATACGAGTATTTTGACAATTCGCGCGATTGTCAATGGTTATCTGACAGAAGCGACAGAACAAAACCGACGTAAAAACTTACAAACTAGCTTCGCCATTTTAGCCGCCAGAGGGCGTCTAGATTTTTCAAATCGCGAATAGCACAAAAATTGAACACTCTGTATCGTTGAAAATAATTGCACGAGGTGGAACTTTTCAAGTCAATAATTTTATGTATTACATCTTTTTCTCTATTTTGCAAGGCAAGGGCGTTAGGAAAGCCCGACGCACTGTTGTAGGACCCTGTATAATGGCGGCTTTACAGAACTTCGTATGTCGCCGGCGACCATTCCCCACTCCACTGTAGTTGAATAATTTCAACGACACGACTCGTGTCGCGGGAATTATGGAGGGAGGTAGGGGAGTACAGGCAGATCGAATCCTATTGGCCAGCGATGCTGTCGCCGGCGACATATGAAGTTCTGTAAAGCCGCCATAAAGGACAACGTTGTCCAGATTTCGTTCTTTTAGCGGAACGATGTTCTCGATGCCGCATGTTCGCGACTAAAAACGTACCAGGGCTTCTGTGTGCAGGGAAGCGAGGTCGGTATTTGGATGTGCGTAGCCTTCCTCGCCTTGTGCATTCGTTTCGTAATTTCGTCGTTTCGTTTCGCCTCAAATCGAGGCTTTGCTCAACGATTTCTACGGCGTCTCTTGGAGCGTGCTAATGTACACCGCCTCCAAGCCGCAGATATTCATCGGAGTGTGTACCGCTTTGTGGCCTTCAAGGAAATACTGCTGACCTGCCAGCACTCGGCTATAACTAATGGAGCCCTTTGCTTCCCTAGACTCGTTGGACTTTGAACAACGACCACCTACTGAGGGCGGAGAAGCATCAGTGGCATGCCCAGGGAAGTATGTGGCCCAGGGACGCCCCCCAAATGCTGGATAATGGAAGATCGATTGCCATGGAACTATGTTTGGCTGGTCAAGACTAGACCATGCATTTTGCTGTAAGAAGGCAAGGTATCTACTATTTTCGATGCAACATTCACGTTAACAATATCAATTTCTAGGTCATTGACCTGTTAAGATCCAAAGTAGGCATTGAAAAGCGAAAGCAAAAGACAGTAGTGACGATATTTTCACTTTCGCGCAGTGTTTGCAATTGGCAAGTTTCGTACTATGCCGTACAGAAAGTAACGTTTTCGTGGGTGCTCGTAGGAAAAGAATATTTTGCGCTTTTTGACGCAATTCAAGTTTAGTGTCAAGTGTGACCATCTATATGTTGTTTTCCTTGGGAATTGTCAATTTTTTTTCGAAATTTCACCCCCTGTCCCTACCATCTTCTGAAGACAGATTTTCCCTGATATTCCTCCCAGAAATTGATCTTCTTTGTGAATTAATTCTGATGATTTCAAAAATTATGCGAAGTGAGAGAAACCCAACATCGCAGCCAACTTGTCGTTGAGTACCATTTAATTTTGGTGCGATTCACTGATTAATTGTCGTGATAATAAACTAGAAGGCTCTTGATTCAAAAACGAAAGTGCAAAACATCGTGACGCATCCTACATTTGAGCTGCGGAGAAAAAAGGTAAAGAGAATGTGGTTACCGATGGCGCTGATCTGCTGGCTGCTGGGCTTGACGCTGGCCGACATCAGCGAATTCGAGGTCGACGATATCAGCACCGTCGTGGGATTGTTCAGCTGCTGGTTCTGCCCGAACGGTCCCTGAGCCGACAGCCTGTAGTTGTTCATGTTCGGGTACAGATCGGGCGGCGCCTGAGCCGTCGGCGGCGGGGGATGGGGCTGGGCCGTCGGCAGGTACACCGACTGCGTGGAATACGGACTGGACGCCGTCTGTCCGAGGCCGTAGTGATTCGGGTACTGTGAGTACTGCGACCGTCCCTGACCGCTCAACACGCCGCTCTGATCCAACTGGAACGGGCCGTACAGGCCGGCGGCCGTCTGCGCCTGCAGCTGCTGCGCCGCCGCCGTCGAATTGTACATCACCGTGGGCGGCGACGGGATCGCCGATATGCCGTACTGGCTGCTGCCGCCCAAACCGGCCTGCAATAACTTCAGTTCAAGCATAATTGTCATAGAACTCGGAACATATAACAGCTTCGCACGCACACTTTCAAGTATCCAACAACATGATCATTACCTGATAGCTGATGTGTTGGTTCGTGGTGTACTGCTGGGGCTGGCCCAGGTTGACTCCGGTGCCGATCACGGTCTGCAGCGGCGGAGGGCTGAGCGGATTGCCCATCAGGCTGCTGGGGCCCATGATGCCGGAATGTTGCTGGTGGCCGGAACTGAGAACGGCCGGTCCACCGCCACCGGAGACTTGCTGCGTGGGTTTGACCTATAAATTGTACAAAACATTTGCCGTCATGGATGAGGGTGTGGCCAACAAAGCCCACGTGTTACTAATACTCTACGATTTTTCGAAAGTGAAACTTCTTTGAACGTAAACTGACCTGAACGAAACAAAATACCGCCGAGAATAACGTCATTCCACGCCATGTCAACTTGATGTTTTGAGTTTCGAGAAAGCTCAATTAATGCTACTGAACTGTTGTTGGAATTGTAGTTGCAGCGCCGATATCCAGGCCGAATTCAATAGAATCAAAAATATTTACACCACATTTGGTTACTATTCAAATTCTCAACTGTGATTCAATCATATTCAAGAAGTTTCACTTCTGTGGCACGCGTGACGCGTCAATTTTTTTTTACTACTGTCAACGCAGCCCAGAATAATTTGTGGGTCCAACGTACCTTGCAAACGTTGGTGGTGCTGTTGGAGGCGACCTGATTGGGCGACGGGCTGTAACCTTCGTGGTTGTCGTCCGGCGTGTCGTTGCCTTTGGACGCGAACGCGCTGTTCGGATCGAGCGTGTTGGGATCGGTGACGAACGTCGTGGCGAAGCTGGAACTGCCGTCGTCTTGACCGACGTGATCGGCCGGCGTTTCCCACATCTTCTTCACCGATTGGATCTTGAAGTTGAGCGCGTCGGCCGTGGAGATGGCGTTGTTGCCGCCGCCGGTGCCGCCGCCGCCGCTGCGCGGCATCCCGCACAGGTTCTTCGCCGAGGAGGAGCTCTTTTCCTCGCTCAGCAAGTCCGTTTCGAAGAAATCGAGCTTGATGTCCGAACCGTTGTCCTCCTTGAACGACATCGGCAGCTGGATGGGATCGCCGGCGCCGGCCGACGACGCCTTGGACGCGGCCGTGTCCTTGCCGAGCAGATCGCCGATCGGCTTGCCCAGGCCCAGGTCCATGCCGTCGTCGAGCTTCGAGCGCGGCTTATCACCACCGCGGCCGCCAGCGCCGCGAGGGCCGGGCGCCTGCTTGAAGTTCGTGTTTTCAAAGATGATCGTGTTGACCGGCGGGGTCGTTCCGTCCAGCATTGCCTTGTCCTGCAACTAAGTTCAGCGTGACGTAATGAAAAGTTTACTTGAAACAGTCTAAGCTCATAAATAATCCAGGTCAAAAAGAGCATTGGGATCGAAAAACTGCCGTCCTCACATACAAGCAAAGACGGCGTCAGGATCACCTTTGACCAAGATGATTTTTGATCACACTGTAGCATTTTGGCGGTTCACGAACTAATGCCCTTCGAGACGGAAAACTGCTCATTAGGTGAAAACTGCGAATGAACCAAACCATTTCACGTCAACAGATGGCGCCAGGTAAAGCAGTAGAATTAATTCGTTGCTAGACCTCGTACGAACTCGGGTATTAGTCGACGAGCCAGGAGCCAAAAATCACGATTTTGGTTTCCACCCTGGGGACTTGACGTGTCATACCTTTTTGGATTCCCCACAACACCAGCATGAAAATAAGCCATAATACGTTTTTGTATCGAGTAGCTTAAGACCGCCATCTTGGAAAAACCGCGCCAAATATGTAGTTCTTGTAGTTTGTATTTTTTTTCTCATCAACGGCACCTCTAATGGGAAAAATCAAGCTGAATAAAATTGAACAACAAAATTTACTATAAATATCGTTCAGCACCGTTTTCTGACAGGTCTCGTTACTCCAAATATGGCAGTTCATAGTTTAGCTATGGCAAATTTCTTTATTTAACATTTTCAAGTACACCCGATGATATTTATACAAACCGAACTTCATGTCATTGTCTTTCTAGCGTACTTTACTAGGAATGCTGCTCTTAGCGGCATTTTGATGTCCGTCTGTCCGTCCGTCCATCGGTCCAACTGTCCGTCTTATCAATTAATTGCTCCTGAACGAGAAGACCTAGCGATAATCGACTTCTTGTGTGTAGCATGTATTCACCGGAGAATTGAATTAGGAAAAAAATGATTTCTCAAACCGTTGCCATCTTGATCCGCAATGTCAAATTTTCACAAAAGTGATCCGATTTTCATGAAACTTGAAATACACGCATGTTTTATATTCAAAAGTATGACTTCAATGTTTTCTTTTTGATCCGCCGCCATTTTGTCTGCCATGTTGAAATTGGTAAAACTGGTCCGATTTTGATGAAAATTGAAACCTAGTTGTGTCTTGTGTACGCATTGATGGTTTTTATGTTAGTTTCACGATTTGCGCCATATTGACGTGCCACATGAAAATTAATCTCCAGCTGTCACAAAATCAATTTATTCAAATATTTTCTGAACAAGAGGTTTCCGATGTGACGAAAAACTTGTTGATAGAAATCGGTTTCTGTTAGCTCTTTTTCACAAGTAGGAACTCCTTCAAATAAAAATGTACGGGAAATGCTATTAAATTTTCGAAATCTGCAAAAAAAATTGAAAATTCTTGATTTTTTTTTTTTTTCAATCTGGAAACCAGATAGCAACGCCTATACATTTTAATTCAAGAAAGTCGCATAGTGAATTTGAACATTGTATTTTTCAAAAAAAGGTACAAAAAATGGTTTCTACAAATGGGGTACTTGCCCAATTTTTTTTTATTGGCTCAATCGATAGTATGGGTGACAATTCAATTGTCAAAAATGTAATCAATAAAGAAGGGTTATTTCAGCAATTTTGACCAATAAGGCTTTGATTAGATGAAAATTGCACTAGTGTAATTTCCGGTACGGAAATACAATTATGGAGGATGAAAATGGAAAATCGTTTCGTTCGAATTGTCATGCCAAATACATCTCGAGACTTCGTAATTACAGAAAAATTTTTCGCTTTCAATAATTCGTGCTTGTTGGATATAATCCAGAAATGACCACTCGCGGTTCGCGCTTGTGATCATTCCAGTTACCAACAGGCACTCATATTTTACAGCTCAAAAATGTCCGGTAATTACTTAGTTTCTTGTTGTATTATACATATATGAAAATATTGTACGCAAATTTTTTCTTTCTCTCAAATTCCCAAAATTGGGCCGTAGTGCCTGTTTTAAAAATATATTTGTGACGTCACAAATATACTAAAAACTAAACAAACAGCACTGTTGGGTCGAAAGCTCAAAAAACTGTTAGAATGGCATCACAATATTTGAAAAATACAGACATAAAAATTTCAGTGAAGTTTTCGTACAGTTACCAACCCTTTGAAAAAAAAAATCGAAAAAAAATCTTCTTAACCAATGGATAAATTTTCCGGGGAATTTTTAGGGAATGCTTTTGATTACTCGTGTTGATGATCAAAAGTATTTCCAGTCAAATCCGTTTCACTGGCAAGTACCCCATTCATTTTTTCATGTTCACTGGAAAACCATTTTTGGTACCTTTTTTTTGAAAATAGAAAGTTCAAATTTGGTATGCGACTTTCTTGAATGAAGATGTATAGACGTTGCTATCTAGTTTTCGAATTTTCAAAGACAAAAATCAAAAAATTTTCAATTTTTTTGCAAATTTCGAAAATTTAGTAGCATTTTCCGTACATTTTTTCTGGAGAAGTTTCTACTTGTAGAGAAGAACTAACAAAAACCGATTTCCATCCATCAAGTTTTCCAGTCACATCGGAAACCCCTTGTTCAAGAAATATTTGAATAAACTGATTTTGTGACAGCTGGAGATTAATTTCCATGTGGCACGTCAATATGGCGCTAATCGTGAAACTAACATAAAAACCATCAATGCCTACACGAGACACGACTAGGTTCCAATTTTCATCAAAATCGGACCAGTTTTACCAATTTCAACATGGCGGACAAAATGGCGGCGGATCAAAAAGAAAACATTGAAATCATACTTTTGAATATAAAACATGCGTGTATTTCAAGTTTCATGAAAATCGGATCACTTTTGAGAAAATTTGACATTGCGGATCAAGATGGCGACGGTTTGAGAAATTATTTTTTTCCTTAATCAATTCTCCGGTGAATACATGTTGCACACAAGAAGTCGATTATCGCTAGGTCTTCTCGTTCAGGAGCAATTAATTGATAAGACAGACAGTTAGACCGATGGACAGACGGACAGACGGACATCAAAATGCCGCTAAGAGCAGCATTCCTAGTGAAGTACGCTAGAAAGACAATGACGTGAAGTTCGGTTTGTATAAATGTCACCGGGTGTACTCGAAAATGTTAAATAAAGAAATTTGCCATAGCTAAACTATGAACTGTCATATTTGGTGTAACGAGACCTGTCAGAAAACGGTGCTAAACGATATTTATAGTAAATTTTGTTGTTGAATTTTATTCAGCTTCATTTTTCCCATTGGAGGTGCCGTTGATGAGAAAAAAAATACAAACCACAAGAACTACATATTTGGCGCGGTTTTTCCAAAATGGCGGTCTTAAGCTACTCGATACAGAAACGTATTATGGCTTATTTTCATGCTGGTGTTGTGGGGAATCCAAAAAGGTATGACACGTCAAGTCCCCAAGGTGGAAACCACTCGAGTCCTCTGGCTCAACGACTATATCGCGAACGCGGTGAACTCTGCCGAGTGACATCAGCTTATCCCGAAAAAATGCCGAGCGACAAACAGCTGATCCCGAAAAAAAAGCACTGCGTCAATTTTGGTGTTTTGACTGTTTTGTGTTGAAATGTGGGCGGAAATAAACAATATGGGTACAATAATTTGCTCGAATATTTCCATTACCTCCCTGGTATTGAAGAAGGAAAGAAAACTGATTCAGCCAAACTCGAACCACAGCTCGAACCTTGGGATGCCCACAAAAAAATTCAAGAATGCCGCCAGAAGTTCTCATTTGGTCTGCAGCCCTCACTGCGAAAACCGCGGTGATAGACTAGCTGTTACCGGCGCCGGCAGGCCATCGCCTGGGTGACAGCATTGGTTGAAAAGTAGAAAGGGAATTTGTTCCACTGACACCGGGCAAGTGGAAAGGGAATTGTTTACATGATGTTGATTTTCCGTTGTTTTAGGCAGATGTCAGATTTTCCCTTGGCGAGTTTAGTAATTTTATGCATGTCCGTCGATAGTGTTTTGGTCAGATGAAGTTTTCCAAGAGGCGTAAGCAACTGACTGTGTAAGAGTAACATGAATTCAAAAATATGTTTGTTTTTCGCGTGTTTTGAAATTTCTGCCTCGACTTGTAGGGTTCTATTGTGAACGAAACGCATGTCAGTGGGTAGTGTCTGGTCAGTGAAGAGTTGTTAGGAAAAATCGATACACCATTATTTTGTTTATTAATATGTATTTCTACTTTTCTTCAAAGTAACTACTGAAAATACTGGAAACATTGATGAAGTACCACAATTTCGAAAATGAAAGCGACGATGTGTGTTATGAAAACCTGAACCGTGAAGAAGACTCTGGCGTGGAAGACACAGTATAGTGGAAAGAAAAGAAGAACCATGTATTTGTGTTATTTAGGAGCCTTTTACAATATGTGTAGGAAAAATTGAGATGAAATAAAAGTATGTGCAAAATGTTGAATTTGACAAATGCATTTCGATTGTCAAAATGTCAACAAGTGATGATGATAGCTCTGAAGATAATTGGCCCCAGAAGTATAAATACCCCAGAAATAATACTGGTTACAAACTGAGGAACTTTAAGATATCGGCCAAAGACCTGGAAGAAGCGGGTTCGTCGAAACAGTCAAGCACGCCACCTATCATGAGAAATTATTGTGATGACATTTGTGATGACAATTCCGAATCCAAAAATCCAGCTTCCCAGCTATGCCCTCACTGCACGGATAATAAAAAGTTCAAATGAGAGAGAGGCCTCAACATCCATATGTCTAGAATGCACCCAGATTGTCGCCCTACCATTACTTCCAATGATTTGAAAATAGACGTCACTTCGCTTCAAGACAAACTTTCGAACTGCAAATCTTCTATTAGAGTAGTGAGAAGAGTCCCAAACGGAGTCCGGATGATAGCAGCTGAAAAACTAGCGCAACCATAGAAGACTGTATCTCAAAAAAAGATTTCGATAGCTGGGAGAAGCTCCTTTTGTACGCATACGTTGCATTCAAAATTCCTTCTGTAAAAGGCAATGCGAAACAAAATTCTACTCTCACTAAGCTTATGAAATCGAATATTGAAAATTTCGATATTTCCTTATCCTCCTTTACATTCGATAATAAATGCTTGGACTTGCTGAAACGAGTGGAAGCAAAAGTTGCCGATGGGGATCTTAGAGGAACTGTTGGGCTACTATCATCTAATGATGATTTGGTTTGCCAGAATGACGAAACTCTTGAAGAAATAAAACTGAAGCACCCAGCACCTTCGAGATTGTTGTGTTTTCCTCCGACTCCAGGACCATCTGTGGAATACTCAACAGCGACAGAAAAAATGGTTTCAGAAGCTGTTTTTAGTTTCCCGAACGGTTCAGCATCTGGAGTTGATGGTTTGAGGCCCCAACATCTTAAGGACTCACTCTTTCATCGAGCTGGAGATGCTGGTCATCGTCTTCTCAAATCCCTTACAAAACTGTGCAACCTTATGTTATCTGGATCAGTAAATCCCAACATATTAGAGATACTATATGGAGCTTCGCTTTGTGCTCTGCGCAAAAAAGATGGTGGCATTCGGCCAATAGCAGTTGGGAATACCTTGAGGAGACTGGTAGGAAAGATTTGTTGCAAAGCGTCTAGAACATCGGCGGTTGAACATTTCCTGCCTCGACAAGTGGGGTTTGCCGTCCCCAATGGTAATGAGGCTGCAATTCAGGCGACCATTAACCCATTGCACGTCGATTGGTTAATAAATACTAATGCTGGGTTCATAGACAAAGAATAAGGAGCAACGCCTAAAAATTGCGCCTTAGGCGTTAAGTTCGTCTTATGGGTATACGTGTATCCGTTCATACACAGAATAAGGAACAAGGTGTAACGCACAAGATAGCAAAAGTTGGTAAACTTTTATCTTTACACCTTAGGCGTTGAGCGTTAATCACTGCCACGTGGAATGTCAGCACGTGTTTTATCTCTGACGTTTGTCAGTTCGAGTTGTTGTGCAAAACGAAAATGTCCTGCGACGATTCAAGACTGATAGAGCTGGTGGAGTCCTAGTTTTACATTTTTCTCTGTGTATTATTCAGATGAGGAAGTGACCAAACGATAGACCACACTGAGGAAGCGATTTATCAAGCATCGCAAAAAGCTCCGCGTGGTTCCTTCGGGTTCAGGGGCCAGTACAGAGTCTTGGTCTCTATACCAATCCCTTATGTTCCTGAACGAATATGTGTCCATGGGGCATAACCATAACCACAGGAAATGTGAGAAGGCCACAACAGACCTCGCAACAAACCGTGACGCAAGGTTCTTTCACGGATTTTTCCGACTAAGACACAAGACACAACCGAGGACACAACCCTATAATTATCATTGCCCATGTTATCCATCGTTCGTTTTCTTGTAATCAAACTACTATAGTGGCAATTCTGTAAAATTTAAAGGCCCCTTAAAATTTTTAAAGGCGTCGGTAACCTAGTAACGATCAGAAATGGGCTTCACGATTGGCTGATTTTCTTTTAACGGCCTTTAAATTTAAACGGGTTTGATACAGAATTGGCCCTTATAACCGATAATTTCTGACAATGCAAATATTGTCAGTGTCACCTATTCTAACACCTATTGCCACAGTATCAACGCAACGCTAGTTTATTTCCTTATTCATTATCCTGGGTTGCGTTCGAGAACTACGCTATTCTGCGATTGTTGCAGAAATGACCGTTCGAGATCTCTTCTGTGCGCACTATCGGCAACGCAGTAAACCGTTCGAGAACTCAAAACGTGTCGCGTTGAAGTGACAAATTTCGCAGCACCTCCGACCGCCGTGAAAGTTACTCGTCATGCGCACCTCAACACCCCACATATATTTCTGGTCAAACTTTATTTTATTTTGACCATTATCTTTCGATTGGGTACTTACGTGGTAGGCAGTACCTATAAAAATGGGTACTTTATCAGAAAAGCTTACTTTACTTCGAAAGTAAACAGCACTGCGATCGCCATCAGTGAGATTGAGAGTGACATTACCACCACAGCGGAAATCGTTCGGAAAGTGGTAGTTACTTTGCCTTACTTGATACCCCCACTCCAAAAATGCAAGAATCGCAGAATAGTGTAGTTCTCGAACGCGACCCTGGTGTATGAACGGCATGTTTTCATTAAACCTTGAACCTTACTCCATAGACCTTATGCCTTGGGCGTTAATTTTGTCTATGAACCCAGCATAAAAGTTTACCAACTTTTGCTATCTTGTGCGTTACACCTTGTTCCTTATTCTGTGTATGAACGGATACACGTAGACCCATAAGACGAACTTAACGCCTAAGGCGCAATTTTTAGGCGTTGCTCCTTATTCTTTGTCTATGAACCCAGCATAACAAAATGGTGCTCCTGTCAGCTGTCAAAAAATTTCACTCAATTCCGCCCCCCGAAACGTCAAAATTTCAAATCTAATCCTCCAATTAAAATAGGTATTACTATGAAGAAAATTATAATAAAAGCATGAGCTGTTACAGTAACGTTATAAAGACTGTTGAAAATCGATAGTCGAAAGAGACGGACATGTAAAAAAATTCCCAAGTCGTTTTGCTGGAAGTTGAAAACAAAATGAGGAACGCTCATAAAAAACGAAAAATCAACTTTCACCTCCGAATTATTAAAAATCCCACGAATTGTATCGGGTCACCTCTGGAATCTGGATCTGCTTTGCATGACGCGATTGACGCGAAAGGTCTGGCTTGCACGAGAAAGGTCGATTATAAACGAATCGTGTCTGGGCCATTTTTCAAACGAATTTTCAACAGATTTGAAGATGATTATAGGTGAAGATGAAAGAAAACCGAAGCTTGATTGTAGACGCTTTCCTCTATATTATGGTGAAACTTGTAATTTTTCCGGATCTTTCATTTCCAACCAAACATGAAGTTGGCTGCCGATTCATAACCATTCCACTTGGCGGCAACTTCACGCCAACGCGGCCAACGCCAAACGCCACATCTGACATTTGCATTGTTTACATCGAACCGGCAGAAATGACGCCGTATTTCCATCCAAAATAGAAAAAATAGGCAATCGAAGCGCTGAAAAAGTTTTCAGACGGAAAGGTGAAGCGTTGGTGGTGGTACAGCCGAAAGCCTGCGGCAGATCATCCTGGAATTCTCATCAAACGACTCGCGTCAAAAAAGGTGTGCACTCGCCAAGGAATTCGCTTCTGAAGAACGAAAGAGGCCACTTTTTTTGCAAATGTGAACTGCTAAAATCTGGCCCCAGTGTAAATTTATCGTGAGTACCTCTTATATCCATTTCGCTTCCTTAGTGCCCCTGTGTTGATCAAACTACTCCTTCAATACCAGAGCCGGCCTGGAAATGTTGATACATATCTCGTTTAATTTGAAGGGGACCTTGTGTTTGAGTTGGCTGGCAAACGGCCAAGGGTCAACTGGACCACTACGGTCACATTTCGTACCCTGACAGGGTCATTGTTATTCCAAAAACACTGTTCAAATCTTGCGAGATTCAAATGCCGAGGTGTTGTGTGTGTTGCTTTTCGAAATCGAGAGCGTCGTCATTGACGTTACTGTCAGATGGGGCGGCCCCCCATGAAAAGCCTCGCCAAATGGCCCGCACCGGACGACACGTGGCCCCCAGAACCCCCCCGGTCGGCATTTCACACCAAATTTCTCGAAATTCTGCCTGAAAAGCCGAGTTTTCACCGCGAAAACCTACCAAGAGGTCTGGAACAAATTGTTCAAACGTCAGTTCCCTGGAAAAAATTGGAATGAATTATGAATTTGAATGATTTGATGATTGATGATGATTGATGATGATGATTTGGAATGATTATGATTTTTGAAAAATCCCCTCAAATTCAGCAGAAATTTTGGAAATATCCCATCGTCAACTTGCAATGCGGTTCGTTTGTGAAAACTAAAATAAAAAATAAAAAATACCCTACCAAAATCCGACGTCTGGTTTTCACAAATTTCAACCAGCCGTCGTTTGATTCTCTCTCTCGACCGGTTTTCGAGCCCGCTTTCGGAGTCGATATTAGCAGTCGGTTCAATATCGGTCTTCGGAGCCGGTTTCTAATACAGGCTTTTCAGGAGGTGGTAGTCGACAAAGCCGGTACACCAATTTTCATTTTTCCCGGTTTTTGTCAGCACCAGTCCAAAGAAAAATTTCTGTATTGGAGTCGAAATTTCACGGCTCAAGTCAGAATGTCGAGATAAAACTCGAAAATTTTATTGTTTATAGTCGAAATTTCAAGATAAAAGTAGAATCTTTTTGCGTTTGGAGTCGAAATTTTGAAATAAAACTTGAAGTTTTCGCGTTGAAGTCGAAATTTCATGGTTTCAGTTAGAATGTCGAAATCATATACTTGTCGAGATAGAAGTCGAAGTTTTTTTATTCAATTTGCCTGGCTGCACGTGAGTGACCGCGACGATTGACATTTTCCGACGCTTTTTCTTCCGAAAATCATTTGATTCAAAGCAGCTTGAAATTTCACTCACGGCTGTCGCATCGCTCTAGCAATGCCGGAGTTGGCAAAAGATAATTACTTCCTTGCTATGGACAGAGCAACCGTCTCCCTAACTTGGCCAGAAGGGGTAGTCGTGGACCGCTGAAATTCTAAAACAGCATCATGCTTACCTTATCGGCGCCTTGTCCTTCGATCATGTTCTTGTCGACGCCGCCGAGGACGCCGCCATCGGCCACGAGCGACTTGTCCCAGGCGTTGGCGAGCGGCGTTCCCGCCGGCCCGGCCTGCGACTCCTTCATCCCGTACACGTTCATGCCCTGGTTCACCTTGTTCATGTCGTTCACGTCGCACATGCCCTGCTGCGGATGCATCATGTGCTGCCCGGCCTTCTGAAGCCTGTTGTGCTCGCGCTGCTTGGCGAACCGCGGCGGCAGCTTGGTCTGTCGCGGACCGCGATCTCCGCGATCGAACTGGCCCTTGCCGTTGTTGCCCGGGCCGCCGCCGCCGCCGTTGCCGCCAGCCTGCACCGGCATCACGGGCGGCGGATGGATCGGCGTCGCCATCAGCGAAGGTATATTCGAAATCTGCTGCTGCGTCAGGTTGACGTTGCCGCCGCCGCCGCCAGGCTTGCCGCCTTTGCCCTGCGGCTTCGCGTCTTTATCCTTGCCGCTGCCCAGACCGACCGGCTTGACCGGCTTGTCGTCCAACGACTTTTGACGTTCCTTCACCGCTTTCTTGCTCTTCACTTCTTGAAAGCCGTCCGAATCGCCGTGCAAGGACTTGTCGTCGTCGTCGTCTTCCAGACCTTTGTTCTTGGAGATGTCGGCGATGACGCTGCAGAGGCTTTGGTGATCGCCGCCGCCTTTGTCGCCGTCTTTCTTGTTGCCGCTTCTCAGAGTCCCGCTGGAGTTCTGACGCGGCACTGCGCTCGAACTGCCGAATTTCTTGTCCATGCGTGGCGGTTGGCCGCTGCCGCCGCCGCCTCGGCCGCGCTGGTCGCGATCTCCGCGTTGTTCGCGATCGCCGCGTTCTCCGCGTTGTTCGCGATCGCCGCGTTCTCCGCGCTGTTCGCGTTCTCGAGGCAACTGCGCTCCTCTGTCGCCGCCCCTCGCGTTGCCGCTCGCCGGTTTCTTTTTCAATTTCGCGTCGTCCGAATTGTCCGAATTCGAATCGACCAGCTCGTCTTTCGACTTGGACTTGCCGCGTCGTTCCGGCTTTCGCTTGTCGTTGCGCGACTTGTCGTCTTTGGGCAGGTCCTTGCGGGCGCTGCCGATGATGCCGGCGCTCAGCGCCTGCTGGTTCTGCTTGACGCGGTCCTCGAGGCTTTCCGAGTTCGCTTCGTCGCTGGACAGTTTTTTGTCGTCGTGGTGGCTGCCGCCGAAAGGACTTTTCGAGGGCGGCGGACCGTATCCGTCGATTCGCTTGCTCAGGCCGCCTCGGCCGCCGCTCCTGCCGAAGCTGCCGCTGCTGCCGCCGCTGCCGCCGCCGCGTCCGTGCCGCGACGGCTCGCCTCTCGGTTGGTAATTCGCCTTGTCCATTTTACCCTTGTCGTGTTTGATCTCTTTGTTTTTGTCTTCCTTGTCGGACTTGTTCTTGATTTTCTTGTCGTCGTCTACCGAACCTTCGGAATCGGTGCCGTGAAAGTGACCGGATCTGGAACCGCGGCTCGGCGGACGCTGCTTGTAGCCGCGCGACTGGTACTCCCCGCCGCCTCCCCATTTAGACGACGTCTGATCGCGCTGCTCGCGATAATTCCTCTGATTCCTGCGTCCCTTTTCGTCCGAATCGGACTTCGGTTCCTTGACCTCCTTCCTGATCATCAATTCCGGTTCGGGTATCGAATCCGCCCACGCTTTGCTCTCCTCTTTCTTGCCGTCCTCTTCCAAGATTTTATCGTCTTTTTTGCTGCCGCCGTCGACCTTTTTGTCTGGCATCTGGCCGCGTTTCAGCTGAGTCAAATTGCGTTTTTCGCTGCTCCGCATGTCGTCCGCTTCGATCCGATCTTTAGTTATGGGACCGGGAACGACGCGTCGATCATCGCGGTGATCCCTACCGCCGCCGCGTTTATCTTCGTAATGTGGCGGTTCGAATACTGATTCGGCCCACGAACCGATGTGCGGTTGGACATCGCGCGGTTCGGAATGACGAGAGTCGCGAGACGTCCGCGAATCACGACTGTCCGGCCTCTGCGGCCTTTCGTGATGCTTGCCTTCCGGCTCTCTCTGGTACTTGCGTTGTTGCTGCTGTTGTTGTTGCTGCTGCTGTTGATCCAAGTGCCAATCGTCTCCACCGCGTCTGTAATCGTAGTCTTGATTGTGTTGTTGCTGCTGCTGCTGCTGTTGTTGTTGTTGTTGTTGCTGCTGCTGAGGTGGCGGCTGCTGCTGTTGTGGCGGTTGTGGCTGTTGCCTATAATCGTGGTGGTGAGATTCGCGATTTTCATCAGAACGATCCGAGCCTTGCCGCTTGTATTCATGATGATGCTCGTCGTGCTCTGGCGTTTCAGATCTGGGCAGCGACCCTGCTTTGACAGTTTGTTGTTGCTGACTCGAACCGCCATTGTTACCCCAACGATTCTCGTAATGCCCGGCAGTAGGCTGCTGCTGTTGCGCACCAAACTGCATCTGAGGCGGCTGCGACGAAGGCTGCTGCGGCCCAGAAGAGCTGTTGCGTTGACGTTGAAAACGCGGCGGCAGCTGGCTCTGAAAATGGCGCGAAAAACTCGGCCCGTTCTGTTGCGCTTCGCCGCCTCTCTGTTGTTGCTGTTGTTCTGAGGGTCCTGTGTGCAATTCAATCATTAGAATTAAAAACTTATAAACGCAACACAACACAACACACGTACCTTTCATTTGATTCCGGTTCGAAGCCGGTGGGAATTTCTTGCCTTCGATTTGGGTCAGCTGACGGAACGAGCTGCCTCCGCCGCTCCCGGCCTTGTCCTCGCTCTGGCCTTGCGGAGCGTTGGCGGTGGCGTCGTTCGGGGTGCGCGACCTGCTCTCCCTCTCCCGTTCCTTTTCCCTTTGGAAATCGGGCAGCGGTATTTCGGCCGGGATTATCGGTTTCGGGGGCACCACCGAAGGGTTGATGGTGCCTACGCCCTCCTCCTCTTGCCTGTTGCGCTTGCTCATTTTCTCTTCCAATTCCATCAGTTTTTTGGCGGCGCCTTGCTTAGTGGCCTCGTTGAAGCGTTTCTCTTCTTCCTCTTTGCGCTGCTTGGCTCTCAGCACCGTCAATTCCAGATCCTTGTTGTGTTGGTTGCGACGCTGTTTCCACAGGTCGTCTTCGCTTGATCTCTGCTGCCTGAGCGGCGGAGGTCCTCCTTGTCCTCCTGCTCCGCCCCCGCCGGATCCACCGCCACCGCCGCCGCCACCACCACCAGGACCCCAACCTCTGGACGGAGGTCCGCTCATCGATCTTTCAGATTGCTCGTGATGGTGGTGGTGTTGCTGCTGCTGCTGTTGCTGCTGATGTTGTTGTTGCTGCGGTTGTTGTTGTTGTTGTTGCTGCTGCTGCTGCGGCAGCGGCTGTTGGTGATGGTGACCATGTTGATGGTCCATTTGTAGTTGTTGTTGTTGTTGTTGATGCTGCTGCTGTTGTTGTTGCAGCTGATGATGATGATGATCCTTGTGTTGCTGTGATGCGAATGGTGGCGTTCTGTCTTTGCCCATGTCAGCTCGGCGCGAAGACCCATTATCCTCGCCAGATTCGTCATCGCTGAATGCCAATTTTTGACTGCAATAACATGAAATTTCAGTTTTGTTCGTTAAGTAGAATCAGCAAAACACGCCGACTGCGTTACAGGAGGCCCCTAGAGATACGGTGTTCCTAGAAAGTGAGTAAGCCCCAACGGGCGTGAGGCTCAGTAGCACACTTCTCTTTTGAAGGATCAGTGAAGCCGACTGGGGAAAAAACTATTGTGCTATTGTTATCTCCGAATAATCAGCAGTCATTTGCGAAAAACCAGGAGCCGCTACGACTTGTTCAAGAATTCAATGAAAAGACAGACAGACATCGAATTGCGGCTTATTAGTACAGTCGACCGATACATTAAAATAGGATTTACCTTGCAAAAGGTCGCGGAGATTCGAAAATTTGCAGTCTGGTACAGTTTTGTGTCCTGATTAACACACTAAGTTTTCAAATTCGGCAAGCCGCCGCTCGCTCCTCCACATTGGAAAGATGATGCCGAAGGACCAAAAAAGAACCAATTTTCACCAATTCACTACTTATCGTCGTCTCACCTGCCGCAATGGAAACCTATGACTTTGTTGAAACTATTGATGCATTTGCTGCCACGTCAGTCCCATTCTTCGCGGTTAAAGACAAATGATTCCTTCGGAAAACATCTAGTTTTTCTTGATTCTGAAAAGATTTTTTTCTCACGTGGAAATATGACCAGCTGACCTAATTTAAGTGAATTTCGATCAGCTTCTTTCTTCTTGCGCTAGTTCTGGTCTCATTGTTTGCATAACATCATTTGTTAACAAGGTGCACTGCAAGAAATGTTAAATTGCCAACACCAAATTCAACAGTCATTTTTTTATAATTGCCAGTGATCATGAAGTTCAATTTTAACAGGAATTGATAGCTTGGACTGTTTTCTGTTGATTCAGCATGCGATCAAATCTCGAAATTCACGTGGGAGTACGAAAAATCAGTTTTTTTTAGCGCGCGGTAATCTGCAAAACCGCATCTAAATACCTGAAAATGGTCTTAACCAACGCAACATGAATTTGAACAATAAGTAACCTGAACTGGTTCTTCTGTCACTCATTGTTTTGGGTTTTGTAGTGTTGGTTACGACTATATTTTCAGGTGTTCAGATGCAGCTTTGCAGATTTACGCGCACTCTGAAAGAATTTATTTTTCGGCATTCCCACGGGCATTTGGGGATTCGGTCCATGCTGTATAAGCAGAAAACAGTCCAAGGTATCATTTCCTGGGGAATTTAAAATTCCTGATCGATGGCAATAATGAAAAAATTTCTGTTGATTTGGTGTCGGCAATTTTACACTTCTTGCAATACACCTTGTCAACAAATGCTGTTGAGAAAATTATGAGACCAGGACGAGCTCAAGAAGAAAGAAGCTGATCGAAATCAACCTGAGTTAGGTCAGTTTGTGACATTTTCGCATGAGAAAAAAATGTTTCCAAAATCAAGAAAAACTAGACTTTTGCCAAGGGAATTATTTCTTTTTAACCACGAAAAATCGCACTGGCGTGGCAGTAAATGCTATCAAGGGCTTCACTACAGTCATGTGGTTCCATTGCGGTAAGGCAGACGGCGATGCACAATAGTTTAGTGAAAAGTGGCTTTTTTTGGGTCCTTCGGCACTAACTTTTCGATGTGGAGGACCGAGCGGCGGCTTACCGAATTCGAAAACTCAGTATGTTAATCAGGATACAAAACTGTACCAGACGGCAAATTTTCGACTCTCCGCGACCTTTTGCAAGGTAGAACCTACCCATTGCCTGGACTATACAGGTTGTCCCGTTTTTCAACGCTCACTATGGGTATCTCGAAAACGGTAAGAGATACAAAGTCTGTTAAATTACAAAAAAGTTGCGCAATTTTATGACTATCTCAAATATGTCAAAATATCCAAGATATCTTTGGTCATTTCTGAAATATCCCGAAAAAACTGAAAAATGCCGAATTCGAAAATTTCAAATCACTTCTTTATTATGACAGGTATCAATTTGAAAACTGGTATTCTGACATTTTTGAAGGTCCTTAATCGACTGACGGTCATAATTTTTTCCTACGCCTACTAGTTTTTGAGATATGACATTTAACTTAATTTTTTCTTATGGACACCATATTATTTCTCCACCCCATAAAACTCACCTTTTCTTTCTCTTTACAAAGATATAAAACACTTGTAGCATTTTTGTCAAAATAACCTATAAAAATTGGAAAAACCATTTCTGGGGCGAAAAAATCTAGTTATCGGTTTGGTTGCCATGCTCTCGTTACATAATAACAATGGCATTCGGTTGCCATGGTCGGTTGATTTAAATAAAAGTTGGGTTACATTCCGTTTTAATGTATTTGGTAATCATAATGAATAAAAATAAAACAAATACAAAACCAAGTAGGTATAACACAAAATAACATCGCAATAGCAATAAACATTTATAATTTACAATTACTCGAAATGGAGTCTATTTTGCGAGGAACGCTCCAAGATCGAATTTATGGTTCATGACGGAACATCCCAAAGCAACCAAGAGCTGGAAGCAAGGAGTTGCTGATGCGTTCCAGTCAATCAACCCGCATGATATCAGCGCAGCCGTTGAAAATATGGCTAAAAGGCACACAACTCTGCGCAGAGAAAAATTAACTCCATTTCGAGTAATTGCAAATTATAAACGTTCATTGCTATTGCGATGTTATTTTGTGTTATACTTGGTTTTGTATTTGTTTTGTTTTTTTTTATTTATTATCATTATCAAATACATAAAAACGGAATGTAACCCAACTTTTTCCAAAATCAACCGACCATGGCAACCGAATGCCATTGTTATTATGTCACGAGAGCATGGCAACCGAACCGGTAACTAGATTTTTTCGCCCCAGAAATGGTTTTTCCAATTTTTATAGGTTATTTTGACAAAAATGCTACAAGTGTTTTATATCTTTGTGAAGAGGAAGAAAAGGTGAGTTTTATGGGGTGGAAAAATAATATGGTGTCCATAAGAAAAAATTAAGTTAACTGTCATATCTCAAAAACTAGTAGACGTGGGGAAAAATTATGACCGTCAGTCGATCAAGGACCTTCAAAAATGTCAGGATACCAATTTTCAAATTGATAGCTGTCATAATAAAGAAGTGATTCAAAATTTTCGAATTCGGCATTTTTCAGTTTTTTTGGGATATTTAAGAAATGACCGAAGATATCTTGGATATCTTGACATATTTGAGATAGTCATAAAATTGCGCAACTTTTTTGTAATTTAACCGACTTTGTAGCTCTTACCGTTTCCGAGATACCCATAGTGAGCGTTGAAAAACGGGACACCCTGTATAGCGGACTTCCTATGAAAATGCGCTAAAAAAAAAACTTCCGGTACACACATATAATCAATTTCACGGGTATCTGCATTAGAGCAAGCTATGGAAAAATTATTTTTTGTTGGAAGGAATGAGTAGGAATCCATAACCGTCGTCGCAGATAATTTGTGTAAATGTGGTATGTGAAAAGGTTAGGTATTGTGGCAGATGTCAGTCATGTCACCCGTCGCGCGGTGTGATGCACATCAAGTCAAAATGTTTAGTTTAATTGGGGAAAACAGATAAACACGTGTTCCTCGGAGTGTAAATTTGCTGGACACCGTCTTCACTGGTTGCTCTGGTTCTGGTAGTGGCGGCCAGTGAGCCAGTGTATAAAATGACGCCAAAGGAAGTCAGCGGCAGCACTAAAGGGAAGAAAAATTAATGAAAATGCTGTCCAGTGGCCCCAGTGAGGTTGAGAAAATTCGCTTCCATGGACATTGATTTATGGAGTTGCACTGTACAAGACAAGACAGTCGAGACACGACGCGTGAGTGCACTCTGTGTTGGAAGATCTTCTCAACATGAAATTATTGAGCATTTCATGTCCCTTCTTCATCTTCTTTTGGCTTGTATGCTGTTTTTAGTGTTGTAGAGCACGTAGTACTTCCTACTATCAGTCCTACTTCCCTTTAGTGCTGCCGCTGACTTCCTTTGGCGTCATTTTATACACTGGCTCACTGGCCGCCACTACCAAAGCACAAGTAACCCGTGAAGACGGTGTCCAGCTAATTGACACTCCGAGGAACACGTGTTTTCCCCAAATAAACTGAACATTTTGACTAGACGTGCATCACACCGCGCGACGGGTGACATCTGCCACAATACCTAACCTTTTCACATACCACATTTACACAAACCTTCTGCGACGACGGTTATGGATTCCTACTCATTCCTACCAACAAAAAATAATTTTTCCATAGCTTGCTCTAATGCAGATAGCCGTGAAATTGATTATAGTAAAGAGTGATCGAATGATCTAATTGAGCCTTTCATGTAACAGGTACATTCATTTCGCCTCTAATTTTCTAGGAGAAAAAGTTTCTTAGTAATCTATGACGTCACTCGGTCAACCTCGAGCGCAAGCCAAACGTGATCTACTTTACCGACATTTTAGCGTCTTGAAGTTCAAATCACGTTTTATCAGTTTTCTTTCATTCTTCAATACCAGGAAGGTATTGGAAATGTTCGAGTGCTTTTCAAGCACATAGAAAATTATTGCACCCATATTCTTTATCTCTGCCCACATTTCAAGACAAAATAGTGAAAACACGTCAAAATTGACGCAGAGTTTTTTTCTCGGATCAGCTGTTCGTCGCTCGGCAGAGTTCAACGCGTTCGCGTTACCGAGTCCGTAGAAGTTCTAGCAACGAATTCTACTGACGTACCTGGTGCCACCTGTTAACGTGCGTGGGTCTCAGGATGCGTGACGTCACGCGATTTTTTTTTCGAGGCCTAAACGAACGCAAAAAATCAAATAAGAAATATGTGAGCTCTACGAAGGCTCTAGTATTTGAATTATTTTTTCCCAAAACCCGTGGAACACCCCATTAAAGTTATCTCTCGCCGGAACACTGCTGAATTTCATATGACCACCGACTGCAATTTTAAACATTTGATATGACTTCACGACTTTGCTGGAAACAGTTACACATGGTAAAACGCCGCTGTAGTGATAGCTTCTTTCGCTGTTGACCGCTTTTGAAGGTTTCGAGTCTATGTTGAAGCTGAAAACGTATGAAAGCCCGACGGTTGGAACAAGGTAGTGACGATTTTATTTCTAAGTTTTCTCGGTAAAAGAAATTATAAAAGTTTTCGACCACTTTCAAATTTGGCGCGATGAAGTCCTAATCTTTTATCGGCGGCAGAGAAGCAGGCTTGATAACATTGTGAATTGTGATTACAAAACTTACAAAGAAAAGCACTAGCGTCAAAATGAACAGCTGATTATTAAACGTTAAATAGACATCGTGGTTTTCATTAGTAAAATAGTGCACTTGTACTTCGTGTTCCTCTGCTTCGTGGTGTTTTGCCTGAATATGGAGCGATGAAAAATTAGGTTACGTTCGCAAATGTCAACACTCGGCAGCAAAGTGACAATGACACGCGGTATTTACCTAGGTAACGGAGGTGGGGTCTCCCCACTTCTGTCGAAAGATTAAGGCGTCACAGCCCGCCTGAAGCTTAGTAGATTTGAAATCGTTCGGAAAAGTAGCCACTTTCAAGGTAAATTTTGAAACACTTGAAAAATTTTTTTTCGACTTCTCACAAAAAGTTTCCTTGTTTTTAGGGCTCTACATTCGATTAGTATGATTTTTTCAACACCGCCCTTGATTACATTCACTGATCGGCCATTCGCTCCAGAAGTGCGCCACTGAGTTTTCGGTTCAAAACACGTTCTTTGTCAGATTGCGAGGGGAACATAATAATAGACCGGAGAAGTATAGAAGTGATGACGTCGCAGCATGGCGGTTGATTTTTGTTTGACATTTCCTGGGGGCTCGCAACAAACAAAAGTCAGTGCAAAATGGCAACACAACAAACAAAACACAAAAACATCACGTCCATGTCACGTTTGTTTGCCTCCAGAAAATGTCAAACAAATGTCAACCGCCATGTTGTTACGTCACACTTCTCCAGTCTATACTATTACCATTACCTACCTGCTGAACTGTGCATGTTTATCATGCACCTGTACTTGAACTGGAGTTCCCAATCACAGCCTGGTAATAACACTTCTCAAAAGCCTAAGTTTTTACCATTTGCAAAGCTAGCTATATGTTTGCTTTGTAGTACTTGGGGCCACAGAATAGCTATATACAGAAGCGTGACTAGAAAAGGATATCAAAAATTAGAGTGGGATAAAAAAAATGACCAGAAGGCGGTCCTTGAGTGCTACTCGGCAGTATTCGGTATAGTTTCGTTACCTTCCGTGTTATGTGGGCAATCCTATTGGGCACTGAGCGAGAGATGGGCACAGCGATGAGGACGCGCGAAGCGTTTGAAATGGCCAAGTAGACTGGGAATATTTGGCATTTGATTTTTCATGTCACTCTGACATTTCGATTTTCGAAAACATTTTCTTCGGCATTTTCAAAACATTTTCACCATGAACGATGCAGAACAGGTGAAGCTGAAAAGGAAATGGGGCGTTGCATGTTCGTACAAAGATTCCGGCTACAGATTCTATTCTGAAAGTGACAGTGAAGACTGAGAGCCTTTATCGCCGGCTCTTTCGATTTCCGAAAGACACAGCAATGTAAGTACCTACATACATACACAATTGTACAGTTTCTACATTCGTATTATTTCACCAAAAATTCACATTAATTCTGCTTCTTGGCGTGTGTTATGTTATCTTGCACGTATTTGATTTATTTTTGCTTCAGGTGTAAAATTTGGATCGAGAACAGTGGTCGTGATGGACTTCATTTCAATGGATGGACTTCGATGGATTTCATTGGCAAGATAAACCAACTTCCATCTACAAGTAGTGGTTGTTTCACAAGTGTTTCCGACGAAGGATCGAGTTCTTGTGGAGACATAATTTATGTGACCAGCCAGCAGTTGAAAAAACCTAAAATACTGCAGAATATTTGAGGTAGGTACCTAATCAAAGATGAAATAAGAATTTTTCATAGCAATAAAAATGTTTCAGTTTCTGAGATGATCGGTGACTTAGATGGACAGAGAGAAAAGCCGCCGCAGATGTCTCCAGCTCAAACTGAGACTTCCGAAACAAGAGAGTCTTCAGCTGAGACTCAAACTCCTCGAAGCTTTGAGGCAGAACTCATCAAGAAAAGTCACGCTGTTGGAAAAAAATGTCCATCTCCAAAAAGAAAATGCGGCTTTGAAGAAAGAGATCGAGGAGAATTTTAGGAAAAGTAGTCAAGATTCGGACATGAATCCAGTTTCAATTTTTGTGCTACAAACTTTTAAATTCCGAATTATCCAAGCTAGCCGAAGTGCAATAAGCCAATCCATTGAAAAGAAATTGCCATGGCCGACGTCAGCTTGATGAATTCAAAAAGTTTGCTTTGTTATTATATTTTTTGGGCCCCAAATGTTACAAGCTCTTGAAAAAAAGCACTTGTTCTGCCATCAAAAACTGTTTTAGAAAAATATGTCAGACAGGTTCATATGGTTTTCCACTGGAGTTGATGAAAATTTCTTTGACTTTTTGTAACTGAAAGTCGACAAAATGGACATAGCAGACACAGTTTGCACACTGTTTTGTATTATACTGTTAATTGGTCTTCATTATAATAAACCATTCTACACTTGTTCCTTAACTTTTTTAATTACACCTACTTACGGCTGTGATGGAAAAAAAATTCGCACGGCTTCTTTGAAAAATTAGCTGAACTCACTTTCGATACATAATAACTTTTTTGATGCAGTCCCAATGGAGATTATTGGAGCAGATACAGTCTAGAATACCCCAATCAAAGGTAATTTCCATTGAAACTGGTTTAAAAAGCAAAAAGTGACATTTAATCAATGAAAAAAAGAAAACCAACTGTAAGACCTTCAGCAAAGAAAAGGGAATGATGAATAATAAATAATTCACCCCACTTCTCATTCTGCGGCATTTTTTTACGCCCACCTCTACGAAAATTTACCAACAAAATGGCGCAAGGTCACCGGTAACCAAGGCAAAAGATCAAAGGGACCGCCACGAGTGATGCTTCTGTATATAGCTATTCTGTGTTGGGGCCATGGACAATGGACATGTACGCCATAATTAGTCCAGTTTGATCCAGGTGTTGTTAAAAACTGTAAAATCACCAAAGCACCGCTGGTTTTTCAATATTTTTGGTGCATCTGCTACTTTGACAATCAACAAATCTTGAAATAAACGTTGAATTGCATAGATACGTTGGACTTTGAACACTTCTGGTTCATTGCAAATTCTCAGAGGAACTGGAATCCGCGATGCGCGATACCGCGGCAGTAACTTGACGCTAATTCATAAATGAGTTTGAATAATTATGGGTTCAGGATAATCTTCTATATAGTATTGATAAACAATAGTTTGCAATAATATTGGGATTCGCGTATCTTGTCTTTGGGTACTTTCTTCTGGATTCCCGTGGTTATGTCTCTCCTGTGATGGCCAAGAACCTGGTTCATAAAAAAAAAATTGACAACTTTTCACTTTGCACTTTTTTCAGACCATAAGCGTCCGATTTAGACCAGAATTTTTTCAAACTACATAGTGAAGTTGCAAAAGATGCTTCATGAAATAGGCCCCTGGGCAACACAGTACTTGGGGTTCCCGCAGTCGACGGGCGTTAATTAATCGAAAATAAAAAACCAAATTACTTGTAATCGATATCGTCGTGCCCAGTCCAGCCCATGTCCTTGTCGATCTCGTCCATGCGACTGAGCTCTTCCTCTTTGATGATGGGCCTGGGGGTCGCGTCGTCGATGGCGTCCGCCATCATCCTGTGCGGTTGTCGGCCGTCCGGCCTGCCGCCGCCCCTGCCATTCATCGATGGAGGCATCTGCTGCTGCTGATTGTGAATACCGCTTCCAGTCGGCGGTCCCATGTTACCTTTGTACATAAAATTGGGCAGCACAGCTCGCATGTGCGGCGGAATCTGCTGGCCGAGGCCGACCTGGGCCGCTAGCTGCGGCGGGCCACCCAGCGGCACCGAGCTGCTGCCGTTGCGCGGCGGCATGCCGGAATCGACGCCGCCGCCTGCGCTTCCACCACCTGCCCCGATGGGCCGCGATCCACCCTGTATCCACGATCCCTCGGTTTGAGGGCGCAGGCTTAGCCCGGGCGTGTATTGCTGCGGCGGAACGTCTGAAGAACCGGCGCGTGCGGGGCCGCCATCGCCAACGGACAAGCTGGGGAATTCGTGCTGAAACTGCGGGCTCTGGTAGAGCGGCGGGTGCAGCGGATCCGGTCCGCTCATCACCGCGCTCCAGGATTTGTCGTGTGCAGCTTGCGCGGCTGCGGCGTGGTGGGCAGCTGCAGCAGCAGCTTGGGCCGCCGAAGCGGCCTGCGCCGCCGCTGCATTCGCCGCAGCATTCTGAGGATGAGGACCAGTCATGCCGATCATCGGAACGCCGCCTCCTGAGCCGGCGGCATTCACCGCAGTAGGTGCTACCGTCGCTGCTGCTGCTGTTGCAGCCGCCGCTGCCGCCACCGGAGGGGGTACATGATGCGGATGAAGTTTGTTCTGTGGTGGGATAGTGGTCGTCACGGGCAGAGCGATCGCAGCCTGATGGGAAGTCAGCTGAGGCCCCACAGTCTGTGGAGTGCCATTGTTTGCCGCTGATGTGGCCGCTGTTGTTGTCGTCGTCTATATTTTTCAAACATGAAAATTAAGGATAACAATTATTGTTGTAACAAAAACTCGCTGGTGCATACAGTAAAACTTTATTAAAAATACAACTTTATTAAAAATTAAACTTTATTAAAAATTAAACTTCATTGAAAATTCAACTTTATTAAAAATCGAACTTTATTAAAACGCCTGCAGCTCAACCTCCTAGAGCTCAGCCTACATTTTTCAACTTAACCGACAACTTCATTTCAACTTTTTCTGACCAACTTCATCCGAAAGTACATCATGTGAGAACATTTTAGCCAAGAGTTCGCCAAAATTCGTTTGGCGGAACATCCTCAAAAGGCCTCCTGAAGGCCTCCTGAAAACCAAATTTATCGTGCACAGCGACTTTTTTCCCTGTTTCCCGTGAAAACTATGATAGGTAGGCAAAAGTTTTCAGGCACGAAGTTGTAGAGAATAAAATTGTTTACAAAAATGTCCCTGGTAGCATAGGCCTTCCTTCTTTAGTTTAGCCGTCAGAGTGTCTCAAAGTTGTACGACATGAATTATATATAAAAAAATAAAAAGTAATTTCTCTGACCTCCCGAAGAAATAGACCTATTCGGTGAAAACGAGAGAGACAGACTTATACAGAAATCTGTGAGAAAAGAGACACAAAGTGAGTTGCGCGCGCATATGAACGACCATCTAGGGATTTTTTTTTATTCGTTTATTTAACGTCGGCCTATTTCCGCAACGAGGCCTAACACCGACGCCGGTGAATGCTTTCCTCCACTATACCGGAAATTTTGCCGAGCCCCTGTGTGTTCCAACACAGGGTAGGGATTTTTAACGACCACCAACATCGCATGGGGTCGGCACCATCGTTCGTATTTTACGTGCTATGCGACACACGGCGCGTCTTGCATTTAGCAAGCATTCCAACTAAACCAAGAAGCTTGTTTTTCGAGGCCGAAAATCCGTCCCCGGCGGAGATCGAACCCGCGACCTCTGGAGTGGTAGTCGAACGCGCTAACTAACCACACCACAAGCTCCTCAAAGGGAAATTTAGCATGAGGTTTGCGCTCATATTCCCTGATATTCCCTGTATGTTTCATTTTTGACGGAGCATGTGGATTAAGACTTCAACTGCCGTCATTTTGACGTTTACGCTAGTGAGAATCCACTGCTGAATGATGAGGTGACCTCCACTCAACATGGAACAAGATGTGGGCCAGGGGGCCAATTTTCTTCTCTTCGCAACTTTAAAAAACGTTCGCAAGTTTGCGATTTCTGTAAATTCCAATTTTTGAGCCATCGTTTCTTTACGTATGCGCATCGATGCGCACGTTTTCATACGTTTTGCTGCGAGCGGACCTGGACTGGCGCAAGTCACTTTGCGTATACGCTTTCATGATGAAATGAGGTTAGGTAGTAATGTTTTCATTGTTATCAATAAAACAAACAGCATTGCTGAAGGTATGTTGCGATCATGGTGCCGAGTCAGGTGGCTAATGAGATACAGCACGGAATAACTTCACGAATGCGTCCTAAATAAAGAATTACTCACTCTTCTGTCATTCTTTTCAATCATCAGCTTCAGGGACACTGTTTGAAACTTGTCACGATGATGTTTAATTTTTTTCTTTTCATCGTCTGCAGTCTGCAGTGAAGCTTTGCATTTGCTCCCCACTAACGAGATCCAGGTTTTTGGAAATAGGTAATAATGTTCAGTTGTCTTCAACTGAACAACAAATTCAACTGTGAGTAGATAGATCTTGTCAAAATATTACAAAAACTCATAAACCGCTTTGTAGAGTTCGGCCTATTGTCAAAGATACAGCCCTTTATAGTTAATTTTTTTTGGATTTCAAAAATTTGTAACTCAGGAACATTTCGACAAAATTAGCCTAAATTTAGCGTTGACTGGTTTTAATGGCTACTTTTCCAATTTTTATGATGGTACAGGGTGTTCACGTATAAATTGGAGGCTTCCGCTCAAACATAGTTTCAAAAATTTAAGACCACTTTTTTTTCGCAGGTTTCGAAGGCACTAAAATTTTCTGTCGTCTATCGCGAGTCATTGAGAATTTTTCTCAAATTAGACACGTGTATGTAATTATAGGAATTAATTCAGCTTTCCATCCTGATTATAAATATACGTATATCGTATATCCCACTCGATAGGTTAGTTAGGAAAACTACCAAGCAATACAGGGTGTCCGTTTTTCGAGGCTAAGCATGGGTATCTCGCTTATCTCTAGAGATACAGAGTCGGTTGAATTAGAAGAAAGTTGCGAATTTTCATGACAATCAATGATCTAAAAAGATACTTGACTTGTCAGTTTTAGTTTTCGAGATATCGAGAAAAAACTGAAATTTGTAATTTTTGTTTTAGTTTTTTATTTGAAAAACAGTTAAAGATAGCCTTTTCTAACTATCTAAGACATTGTGAAGGCACTTTTCCAGGGGCAATTCAATGTTGCCAAAATCTTTATTCTAGCTTTCAAAACAACCGAGATATGACATTCAACTTTTTTTTCTCTCATAGTAAACATTTTTAAATACAATATTTTTCTCTGGTTACAACGATGTGTCACATGCCACTGTTGAATTCATGCTTTTGAGCAAAAAAATTTTTGATTAAGAGTGCTTTGAAAGCAAAATCAGCACCGACAATAAAAAAAAGTAAATGTTGAACATTTATTCAACAGTGACATGTGGCACATCGTTGTAACCAGAAAAGGATACCGTATTCAAAAATATCAAAATCCAATATGGTGCCCATTAGAGAAAAAAGTTGAATGTCGTATCTCGGTTGCTTTGAAAGCTAGGATAAAATTTTTGGCAGCTTTGAATTCCCCTTGAAAAAGTGCCCTGACAATGTCTAGATTAGAATAAGCCACCTTCAACCGTTTTTTGAATAAAAAATGAAAACAAAAATTCAAATTCCTGTTTTTTTTACGATATTTCAAAAACTAAAATCGATACGTGAAATTTCTTTTTAGAGCATTGATCGTCATGAAAATGCGCAACTTTTTCCTAATTCAACCGACTCTGTATCTCTCAAGATAAGCGAGATACCCATGCTTAGCTTCGAATAACGGACACCCTGTATTTCTTTTACAAAAGTTTGATTTTGTAAAGTCAAGTTAGGTTCAGTAAAAGTTTCAAACTATAGTGAAATCAGTTTAAGTACCTACTAAAATGATAGAAAATTTACTGAGTTACTTTAAAACAAAAAATAACTTTTCGATCATTTTAAAACTTCATCACTTTTTTCACATGCATTTGTGTTTTGTTGATGACCCTATCAAGTGTGATGCATATTTATAATCAGGATAAAAATCTGAATCGATTACCATATCAGAATAGGGCGTCGAATGTAAGAAAAATTTTCTATGTTGCACCCTGTAAGTGATATCCACAGACATTTTTCGTCGACAGATTCAAAGCCTACGGAAAAAATTATGTTGTAATCGTTTTTCACTTCCTAAATTATGTTCAAGGGGAAGTCTCCAGACGTATTCTTTGTTGTTAAATATGGAGGTTATGAAAATTTATTAATCTGAATGAAAACACGAACATCAGAAACTGACGTTTGAAAGCTTTGGTAGGCTTGGCGTGGCTTGAGTAGATAAAATGCACCGATATTTGCAACGTTGTCGCGTCTACCATGCGTTTATTTACGAAGACCCAATTCGAAGGTTTTTCGCTTTGCGAACGCTGCTCAAAAATTGGCAAACGGAAACGTATACGTAAATCTTGATACGCAAATTTGCGCATACGCAACTTTACGTATATTCTCAAAAATTGGCCCCCAGGGCTACCCCTCTAAAGGAAGGAGAGGCAGAGACCGTGTAACCGCAAAACATACAGGTCAGCAGCATTCCCACATATTACAGAACATGTATTCCGGGTCAACCTCATGGAAGAAGCTTTGCATCCTTTGTCACCGACAGCAACTCTTGGAGGGTCTCTTGGAGACTAATTCTTTTTTCCGATAATTCAATAACGCCTTTTCGAATTTTTCTTGTTACTTTTCACACGGACTAGATACTTAACAAGCGAACGCTATACTGAATTATCGTAAAAATGTCAAGAATCCAGTAAGGAATCAGTATTTTGAATTTAGATTGCTTTAAAAATTAAAAAAATGATTTTCTTTTGAAAAAAAATTGGACTTGATGGGTCTCGAACCTGGGCCCGTTTTGGACATGGCTCGTTGGACCTCGCGCCCATTCTATCGTGTGATCAAATTCTTATTTTAGGTAGGCTATGGCCTGGTCATGTTCAGGGGTGCGAAGCTGCGTTCGGCCAGGCCACAGCCCACTTAAAATCAGAATTCATTTGATCACACGATAGCTGCTGCGAACATTTCGCTCGCATTTGTTTAATCGAGCTATCAGGCTAATTGTTTGACGTCTCAAAATAGCCCGTTATAAAGGACACATACAACTTATTTTTTTTCAAAGAGCTATCACGTCCAAAGACCCCGGTTACCAGCCGGGAAAGGTTCGTTCTGGTCATCAGGAGGTGTAGGGGATGTTTAAATCAACATTGTAGCTTTGTTGAAATAATATGAAAAATCCGTCGCTAGCTCCCCGTCTATCATGTGCATTTTCAGTCCAGGAAGGTCCAGTATTTAGCCCAGTCAACGAAGAAAAAATAGCGAAAATAAATAGTGTAGTTTTGAAAATTGGTAGAGATGTTCTTGAAAGCTTATTGATCACTGTGTAAAAAGTCCCCATCGATACAAGTAGCTTTTTTCCTAGAAAACTTTGTTTTGACCTTATCTATGACCACAGCAAAAAAGCATATCACAATTATAACGGACACCGTGTCAGCCTCATGTGGTGTAACTCTGTGTCAAAACCCGCACGGCAGCGGAATAGCAATTCATGTCGTATAACTTTGAAACGCTCTGACGGCTAAACTAAAGAAGGAAGGCCTATGCTACCGCAGACATTTTATAAATAATTTTATCCGCTAAAATTTCGTGCCTGAAAACTTTCTCCTACCTATCACAGTTTACCCGGAAAACAGGAAAAAAGGCCGCGGCGCACGATAAATTTGGTTTCTGGTCGTCTTCAGGAGGCCTTTTGAGAATGTTCCGCCAAGCGAATTTTGGCGAACTTTTTGGCTGGAATGTTCTCACATGATGTACTACTTTCGGATAAAATTGGTCAGAAAAAGTTAGAATGAAGCTGCCGGTTTTTCGGTTTCTAAGCTGCTTTTACGGTTTGAGCTGCAGGCCTATAAAAATAACTAATTAATTAAAACAATGGTTATTCAAAGTCGAAATATCATCCGACACAACCTTGACTATTATTCCATTTTAGAATAATACGATCCTCCACTGCACATAACCTGTGCAGAATAATAAACCACAGCGGGCTTGAATGGATCGAATAACAACAAACTGAAATACTTATCTCATTCAATTCGCAATGAATGGAATCCGACATAGTATAAATTTTATTCAATTACATTTCAAAGTCCACTGACAACGCAGGAGGAAACAACGGGAGAAAGTCTGACGTGTTTATCTTTAAAAATTTCTTTTCGACTAATTACCACACATTATTACACATACTCATGGCAATATTATCGCAAAATAAGCTTTTAATTATTGTAACAGCTCAAAGTTTCATACTCGAGAGTGAAGTTTCTAATTTTCAAATTGCGCAACAAGCGTTTAGATTTTTCCGCCATGGCACACTATTTTCATCATCTTTTTGCAACGTACAAAGTCACAAAATTATATTTGAAAACAATAGTAACACCTGCCAGGCTACAATGAGCTTAAAAATTTACATGAAAAAAATCTCAACACAATTTCTTGAATCTCATCCAATTTAATGCATAGTCAATAATGGAATGCCCAAAGAGTCGTTATATTCTGGGACACCTGTTTATACACATGAACGACCTCCAGTTCATCACATCCAGCAAAAAGCAAACAAAAACAAACAAAAAACAAACAAAACGCTTAGTCACACAGGTAGATGCGGCAATTTCATCAATCCCATGATTTTTCTTTTTTTTTAGATAATCACTGGTGGTAGGTACTGCCGCTCTCCCAGACAATGACATCATCAAAAAAAAATTATCACGAGACACACAACATTCCCGAACAATGGAATTTGTTGTCTATCGTCAATGTGTCTTCCAAGTAAACGACCTCTGCGAATCTTTACATTTTGTTAATTATTCTCTTTGTTCATTTTCTATTAAAATTTTTATACTCAATTAAATCTACCTACCTACTTCAGTAACTAAATTTGCATGAATTAATGTAGTTGAATTTAATAATTAAGGAACAAAAATACGACAAAAAAAGCTGGCTTACCGTAGCAGAAGTGTTCGAGGTTGTCGAAGTCGAATCCTGTTTTCCCCATCCTGGTCCGCCTGGTGGTACTAGTGGTACAGATGCGTCGGTTCCGCTGTGCTCAGATTTCAAAGAGGGTAGATTTGCTGGCGCCCGTCTCGCATTGGGAACCTTTCCCAAACTTTGCATGCCATGTTTATAGGTGAATGTGTTCTTTTGCTGTTGCTTTTCCAAATTTTCTCCCTGTACGCCAAAACAAGAAACGTACAAAAAATATTCATCATTGGTGTTAAAATAACGGCGCCTTTTACACTTTCTCTCCCTCTCTCAACTTTTTTTTGCATCAATTTTTGCATGAATTCAATCTGTAGCATATGATGTCGCAACGATGCCTCGGCATTGCGACAACCGGAAGTCGAGTTGGAATTTATAAATTCCACCGTCGAAATTTATTTTGCATTTGAGCGACACTAGTCATCAAAGTTGCAGGATTTCAATTCAAATAATTATGATATCATGTTCGTTGTAACCCGATTACTGGTTTTCATATAATCAGTTTCACGGTTTTTTTCATTGGAGCAAACTATGGAAAAATTCTGTTGCGTTGGTACGAACGGTACGACGCTATAACCGTCGTCGCAGCCGGTTTGGTATAGATGTGCTTTGTTATGTGTTGTGATGACAGCTGTTACCCGTCATGCGATGTGATGAACGCCAAGTCAAAATGTTCTAGTTTATGTGGCGAAAATAGGAAAATGCGAGTTCCTTGGAGTGGAACTTTTTGGCGGCCAATAACTATTGAAATCGTCTTCACTGACTCCTGGCCCTTAGCCTGTGCGCTGGTAATGACAGCCACTGTATAAAATGAAGCTGATGCAACTTAGCGGAAGCAATAAAGTAAATGGAATGAAAATGCCCACTGCCCAGCGGCCTAACATGACTGATGAGTTCTAAATTTAACGCTAATTTAGAAAAACAGTTCACTGTTAGCGCCAAATAGCTTGAAAATGTTGGAAATTCTCAGTAGAATTTGAATTTCAACAACTAGCTACTAACTCTAGTGATTTTTTTTTCATTTTTGGAATCTTCAGAATTTCAAATTTTGGAAAATTTTGAAAGTCACCGGAATTCTTTTGGAAATCACCGGAGTTCCCGGAAGTCGGAATTCTTGTGTACATTTCTTTCTCGGGAAAGTAACCCTTCGCCCGGTCGTAAGCACGATGAGCTCGGGTCCGCTTTCAAATGTGGACGTCCCGGGTTCAAATCCGCACCGGGCCAGATGGACTTTTTAACGTGTTCCCTTAGTACTGGAGCATTTACTACCGTGCTGATGACCCGGGGAGAGATATGAAACGAAAAAGCCATCGGAAAAACCACAATTGACAATCCTCCACAGTTGTAACAGTTACAGCAAAACCTATATGTATAAAAAAAATCGTTAGGAGTATCTGATATATAAAAAAATCATGCCTTGCTGTCTTCTTAGTTTCAGTAGCTGCATGAAGTTGATTTTTTGAAGAAATTGTTACCTAGTTGATTTGAGTTTTTTTTTGATACAACTATTGTGCATTCCATTCCGTCATTTTCTGATTTCTGTCGATATAAGATCAATATTTTATGGATTTGTTCGGTATCGTTACTTACTAAATTCTGCCTTCTGTCAGAATCATGCAGTGCCGTAGATGTTGGCGGGTACTCGCCCTCTCGACCCCCTACTTTCTACGCAACTGGACATTTTAAAAAACCGATGAAAGTGTTGAATTCCACTTCAATTCTAAAGGAAAAATAGGCGGTCATTCCTGCATTTGGGCGGTTTCGGAGATATTTGTGTTTGAAGTTTCAAAAAAACCAGTTACGCAAATGTTCCACAATTCGAGCAAGGTTCGATCCATTCACTTTGAACTTTTTATTCAATTCAAAGTCATAATTTGGTTGGCTGATAGGAAACTAAAAATTGGTTATAGAAGTTCGTAATTTCAGTAACTACTTTACAACTATGAGTAAGTAGGTAGGTACCTATTAAATATTTAATTATGCGAGTACCTAATTGGTTATGTTACCGGAATCATAAACTTTTACAACTAATTTTCAATTTCTTATGAGCCAAATTATGAATCAAAACTTGCTCGAATTTTGAAACATTTGCGTAATTCGATGTTTTTGAACTTTCAAACACAAATATCTCCGAAGCCGCTGCTCCAAATGCAGGAATGACACCCCAATTTTCCCTTCAGAACTTAATGCGGAATTCAATACTTTCATCGTTTTTCCAAAATATTCAGTGGCGTAGAAAGTAGGGGGGTAAGAGGGTGAATACCTCATATCTTCTACGGCACTGCGTCATTCTGACAAAAAAATTCTAGAAATCACTGGGGACGTGTTTTTCAACCATCTGTGCAAAATTTGAGAGCAATCGATCAGGCTGTTCAAAAGTTATCAAGAAAAAACAAGTTTTTTCTGCAACTTTGAAGGTCCGCAACTTCGTTAATATGGATTTTGGTATGCACTTTTTGAAATAAGTCGACTTCTTTTTTCATCCTCTATCAGCCTGCAAACTTTGTCGACTAAAACCTGGACCACCCTGTATAAACAGTCAACACGTTTAAACAAGTTTCGAAAAATATGATCTTTATTATTTTCGTTGAACGATACATATGATGAAAAGTAGTTTTCCCTCGCTCTTGAAAAGGGGGGGGGGGATCGGGAGCTACTTACCTCCAACTTTCAACATTAGGTCTGGAGAAAACCATGTTTCGTTTTTAAAAATATTTCAAACATGTTCATATCGAAATTTTGAGGCTGGATTTGGATTTAGAATATAGAATTTTTAGCACAAAACGATATCATGCAAGTTCATGCGCCTAGATGTCATATCAGCAGAAAATTAAAATCTTGACCTCTCAAATAATCCCCCACCGGCCCAAAAGGGGGAGTGTTCCAACATCTCGAAAATTGAAAAGTATATCATAAAATGCCAAAAAATTCTGCTTCTTCCATGAAAGACGAAGAAACCATCCAAAGAGCTTCAACCAGAATTTTTTTCAGATTTTTCTAGCAGCTGCTTTTGAGAATTTTTTCCATCTACAGCTGCCATCACTTTCCAACCGTTGACGTTTTCGGGCTAGTATTTGGTATGGTACAAATTCGGGTACAAATCTACAGGGTGGTCCATCCTAGCGTAATTATCCCATAGTGGCCTTCTTGTTCAAAATAGAGAGAAAGATGTAAGAGAAAGGTTATATGATTTGATGAGACCTATGACCAGGGTTGGGTCAGTAGAATATACACCGTCAAAAAATGCGTAATCTACGCGTATATTCTACTGTAGAATATGTCACTAGATTTCCCATTTTTTGTTACATATTCTACACGTAAAAAATTATTTTGCAGGTGAACACATTTAATTGGATAAAACAAAGCTTTCCGACTACCACAACACCAGACAATCAAACCAAAACTGCACAGACACTTGTTTCGCCCCTGCTTGGGGCTCATCAGTGCGTAGGCATCAGTTGTATCATCCAGTGTTGTGGCAGTCAGATAAATCTTCGTGATGTACACATAGGACTCCTGATAGTCCTGGTCCGACTGGATGCCTCCGCAATGATGGGCCCCCAACAGGGACGAAACACGTGTCTGGGCAGTTCTGGTCTGATTATCTGGTGTTGTGGTAGTCGTAAACTTTTGTTTCATTGAAAATGCGGTGGGGCCGCTTTGGTGCTAAAAGGCGCAATTATTTGCATGTTTTGTGTTTTCTCCGAGGTTTTCTCTCAAAACTCATCGGATTGAACATCCTTTAGCTTGAGTGTGGACACATGTACAAGAGTTGCTTACATCTTTACGATCTAACTGTATCTTCAACTTCAAATCTTCAAGTGAATGCATTCGATTGAAAGCTAATATCACGTGAATTAGAATTTTCTACGTAATATACATTAACATTATTCTACATATTCTACATATTCTACGTGGTTATTTCCAGTGATGTAGAAAAATAATTTTCTACGTGTAATGACCCAACCCTGCCTATGACCTAAAATTATTTTCAGCTATACAGGTGTCCCGTTTCGACGGGATAAACGAAGCGTAATTTTTTTTAATGGAACACCCTACATTTTTTACATTTTCGTGTTCAGCCTTTTCAACTGTCTTACGCCTGTATTTTTGTTTTTCAATTGTTTGTCACTGCTACCAACCAAAAGTTGGAAACTGAAAAAAAAAACGCATTTTCAGTTTGCTTGAAAAATCGTAGCGGCCTTGCTTTTCCAAACTAAGAGATGGAACTTGACTTGGTGATTGTCAAGTCGAAGACCAATATTCCAATGTCAAAAAGTTGCGATTTTATGCAACAAAAGAAATCAAACTTCATAATTTTCAAAGTACCATAACTCATTTTTTTCAAATGGCATGCCCCCAATGGGAGGCATGGACAACTTTGCTCCCGCCAAGAGGCGCTGCAGTTGGTTGGGACCTCTAGGGACTTTATCTCGCCTAGGTTGCATAGACAAGCGCGTTGTGTCAAATCGTCAAATCAATAAACGTCAAATATTTAGAAATGTCATCGTGAACATAAATTGGGATTTTTGAGTCGTATCGTTGAATCGTTCATGAGGATGCCGTAGGCTCTTGCGACGAGGGTCAGGACGCGGCCCCAAACTCCGGGTAAGCTCAGTTTGACTACCGAAGAAAAAAATACATTTTTATTCACTTTTATCGTAGACCCGGGCCCGGTATGGTACTCTGGAGAGGTAAATAGATGCTCTGAATAAGCCCTTCCTGCTCCATTCTACCAGACAGATGGAGACAAGAATCATCGAAAAACATTGACATTGCTGAAGTGCATGAAGGGATCTAGGTTATGTTGGTTCTATGTTGAAGTTTTGAACTTGTTTAGTTAAGTTATTATGTTCACAGCGTTGTGCGTAGTATACGAAAATTAAACACATGAAATACAGTTCTTCAATCAGCCAGGGCATTTCACTTTATTACAATAATTCAAACTATCACTTTACAGGGAGTTTTCCACACTGCTACAAAATTTTGAAGGAAGGGCGACTCTAGTATAGGTGATACCGAAATGTCCTCCTGTTCTCGTATAGTATAGTCCAATTTCTCTCTCCGTTATCCATGTGCTAGGATGAAGCAGGAGTGGCTTATTCAGAGCATCCCTTTGCCTCTTCAGCAGATACCTACCATATGGAGCCCCTCGGGTCTATAGTTTAGTAAACAAAAATGAATTTTTGCCTTGGGCAGTCAAACTGAACTTACCCGAAGTTGAACGGAGCCCTGCCCTAACATGATAGCTTGGGACCACTGTGGGTTGCATTTATCGTCTCACCGGCCGGGATTTTGTCTCGCACAAACCGCCAGACGGCCTCGCGCTGCTTCGCTCGCATTTGCCCTGCCTTTCAAACGACAAGCACCCGGTACCGGTGACACTAACACCATGCGAGTCATGCGACGACAATGAACAATAAAGATAGGTTAGGTTACGCTCTGACAAGCAATGACAACTGCAAGCTTGACCTTGGACTTGACGTTGACATGACGTTGACATTTGGTCCCAAGCCTATGTCGCGCCCTCTGGAATGCGTTTGCGAGAATGCCTCCCATTTTATAACGTTATCCGATAGCTTTTTAACGACTGTTTAAAAAAAACTGAGTCGGCCGTGATGAACGACAGACAAGCTGAAAAGTACGCAGCTGACAGTTAGTCTCAGTCTGAAAATTGTCCAACACAGAAAAATGGCTTGACGCGAGAGGAAATGATTGATATGCTATTCTGGTATGAATCCAGATATCCAGGATCGATCTTACTTTGATTTCTCTTTTGCGTTTAAGCCATTTTTCTCTGTTCGACAATATTCAGACTGACTAACTGACAGCTGCGTACTATTTGGCTTGTCCGTCATTCATCATGGGTGACTTAGTTTTTGGAAAAAAATTAGAAAAATAGCGAATTTCGTGAGAACTTCCGATTATCTCGAAAAATATAAGTTCAAGGGCAGGCACCCCTGGTAAAAATGGAAGAGGATAAAAAATCTATCGGATAGCGTTAGAAAATTGGGGGCATGCCATTTGAAAAAAATCAGTTATACTTTGAAAATTATAAAGTTTGATTTTTTTGTGAGCGTCCATAAAGTAACAGAAAAAGTAAAGACAAGTAAAGAAAGTAACAAAATAGCAAATTTTTTGACACTGGAATATTGGTCTTTGACTTGACTATCACCATGTCAAGTTTCATCCCTTAGTTTTGAAAAGCAAGGCCGCTACAATTTCTTTTAGCCAACTGCGAAAATGCGACTTTTTTCAGTTTTTAATTTATTCTCATGGAATTCTTCGTCGAAAAATGAGGAGGTAATCGCGAAAAAAAAAATTTATTCGTTATTCGGACTCCCCGTATGCTAAAACGTCGAGATCTGTCGAAAAAAAATTCCGTGTCGGTCTGTCTGTTAGTGTGTTCGTGTGTATGTCAGGTTTTCTTTGTCCCTCGATTCATTTCCAAACCGTCAGGCCGATTTCAGCCAAATTTGGTATGCGCGTATGGTCGGCGGGGGAAAGAAGAAACTAAGCTTTTCTCCGTGATCTGTCAAAGGGAACTGTCAATGTCAAAAAGTGAAAGAATAAAAGAATTTTCATTTTCGACAGCTCATTTTGAAGCCCTCGAGAGACTATTCAGAACATGTGACAGTTATGACATATCTGTCATCTGTCAGAAGTTACAAGCTGTCAAAGAAAAAATTTTGAAGCTCGATAACTCGAAAAGTACCGAACAGATTTCGGCCACATTTGGTTTGCAGCAAGAGTATCCGCCAAGGACTTGACGGAACATGGGCAGTTCCGATAAAAATCAGGCATCCAACTTTGAAAAAAAAACAATTTTTCAATTTTTTTTCTGAAAAACTGGTAAAAAAATGGGCTTGTCCCTCGCTTTTTTTCCATGTCTTTGGAGCGATTGCAATACAACTTCGTGAACATGCATCAAATAGTAGTGAGACGTGAAAATAAGCTTTTGGCCTCGAAACGTCAATCAGGTGTACCACAACATAATTAAAGGTGCGTTCAGTCAGCTTATTTAGCTGCAAGTTTTAATTTTAGTCGTAAGCGCAGCATCGCTTATTGGCTGATCTGAGGAGGCTGGTTCATGACAGCCAATGAGCATCGCTGCGCTTATGACTAAAACTAAAACGTGCGGCTAAATAAGCTGACTCAACGCACCTTAAATAAAAATGCCCGTTTTATTTTCACATATTTGGAACGCTTTGATAGATTTCGATGAAATTTGGTATGTGGGTAGTATCTGACGGGTGGAACGTTTGGTTAACATCAAGCAATCACGGCCGCAAAAACTGGAAAAAAAATATTGTCGACCATCGACCCCTGGCCGTTGCCACGCCTAGAGAATAATTACACTAGGATGGACCACCCTGTACATAACATAGTGTAGTCACATAAAATGATGAATGAACTGCTGGCTGAGCTTTCACAAACAACCAGGACATATCAGCGGCAATACAGTAATGTATGGATAGTCCGAAGCTCCAATAATCCAAAATATCCTATAATCCTGAACAGTCAACCCCAATAGTTGTAAAATGATATTGATAATCCTTACTCCAGAACTCTTGCATTCTGTAATCCAAACTACCACCGGTGTACCTTTAAAGAGTAAGGTTCTTTATCTTTCCTGTAACTTCAGTCATTATTTTACCTCCGTCTGAAATTTCCTCTTCTACACACATCAAAAGAATCTAGGGGACAAGCAAATTCAGACAATTTCTAAAATCATCATAACTTTTGATTGCCGTCAGCGATTTCATGTTTGTTTTCAGTGTTTGATAGCCCAATCCTTCGTTTTTATGTTTTGATCACGTCGGATACGAACAATGTTTTATAAAGTTTCTACAGGGTGATCAATGGAACAGTGTAAAATTGCCGAAAGTTCAGTACGAGCGCGATTTCCCAAAAACAAATTTTTTAGCATTTCAATAGCACAGTTATGAAGACTGATATTTCAGCTTTAGTAACGTTTTTGAATTTTGAAAATCGAAGGTAAATTGCCAAAGATATTGATCATTTTGTGCCGCCATGTTGAACTTTCAAGAAGTGATCCGATTTCATTGAAACTTGGATCACATTCATGTCTGGTTTCAGTAATACACAATATTGCGCGGAAGTGGCGCTCCGACACGGATGTCATGCGAACTAAGAAAACGGTGACAAGTTATCATCGCGCATGTTCAGAATTCGACAATGACATTGATTTCTGTGTTTGACGTTGACGTTTTGTTCAGTTTTATCAGCAACTTGTGGAGTCTTCCGATTTAAAATAGATATTCGGCGGTCGAAAAAGTGTGTGCCACTCAGAAGACTGACTGTCGCCACACCATGCTGTCGTCAATACAATACAGCACTGATTAAATGAAATATCCCCAGACAATTTCGCGGTAAATTTGAATGTCATGGTTGAAGTGTTCCATGTTTTTTTATTTCGTAATTTGGGGCATTTTGGAATGATCCCTCACATATGTGCTTTCATGAATAAGTTGCGAGGGTTACTCCGATTTTTCTATGTAACCACTTCTACTTAAAAACGACGCACAATCCATTAAGCTTAGTTTGAGAATCACCTATTTTACAGCGTAGCATATGGAAGACTTAGAACGAATCACCTCATTTTTTAGCGCATGCACTTAGCAGTCACGCAATATTGTGTATTGGAATTTCAAGGTCAAATGTCTTTCTCGGTCACTTCCAAGCCGCCACATCAAACTTTTATGTAAATGATTCGATTTTAGTGTGTTCCAAGTTTTATTCAAATTGAATCATTTATGTAAAAAGTTCAATATAGCGGCTCGAAAGTGATCGATAGTGACATTTGACCTTGAAATTCCAATTACTTAAACCAGACATGAGTGTGTCCCAAGTTTCAATGAAATCGGACCACTTTATTTTTTCTTGGAAGTTAAACATGGCGGCACAAAATGATCAATATCTTTGGCAATTCACCTTCAATTTTCAAAATTCAAAAACGTTACTGAAGCTGAAACACCGGTCTTCATAACTGTGCTATTGGAATGCATGTGATATTTTTTTTGGGAAATCGCGCTCGTACTGAACTTTCGGCAATTTTACATTGTTCCATCAATCACCCTGTAGCAACATTATGAAACACTGTTTGTATTTGACGTGATCAAGGCATGAAAATGAAAGATTGGGCAATCGAACACTGAAAACCGATATAAAATCGCTTGCGGAAATCAAAAGTTATGATGATTTTAGAAATCGTCTGAATTTGCTTGTCCCCTAGATTCTTTTGATGTGTGTAGTTTAGATGAAGGCCTTCGCATATCATCTTCAATATGTAATGGAAGTATATTATTATGGCTCGAATTATCTAGATACTACTGCAATCAGAGGTTAGTTGAACTAAATCTTTCAAGAGTACATGCTCAATTTCAAAGTAACCTTGTGTGAAATTGTGCAATTCTAAAATTTCACTTGTACCATCAAAGAAATGTTTATTTTCATTTGGGTTGGCTTTGAAAACAAAATTTTCATCAATCGGAGCGAACGGGTTGGCTGAATGACTGGCCATTTCGACAACAAGGCCAGGTCGAAGTTTTGTTGATTACAATCATGATGAAATGGAAGTTCTAGATAAAACTCATCTCAGCGAGAAAGCGGGAAACCCTGTATACGACGGATGACTCAATATTTTGACGCTTCTCAATTGTTTAAACAAAGGAATTCACGGAAATCAATTATTTATCAATTAGGCAGTTTCACAAGAGCTTAATGAATGAGCTCCACAGTTAGGTATTCAAAATGAATGAACGATTTTGCTATTGGACAAATCTAGCTACCTTGTTCCGGTGTCAAAGCACCTGTGCATGAGAAAAGTTGAGCATCTAATGACAAAAAGGCGCAGTAGGCGTTGAGTTTGAGGACAGCGTTTCTTCATTGAATTTCATGCAAAATGAGCGTATTTCATAGCCAGATTCACAACAGTCTTGATGGTGAGTGAAGGTGCTTGACCTTCATTTGAGCAGACATTCACACAAGTCGCACAGACAGGGCAAAAAGAGGAGAAAAATGAAGACTTACCCTGCTCACACGATACAAGCTATTTATGTCTAACGATTGGAATTTCTGCTTGGTCGCTTTCTCCCCCTTGGAGGCCACTCCTGGCAAAGTAGACATGCTGTCTGCACGCAACCATTTAGATCTTCAGGACCCAGCGAACGAACCTTTTTCCTTGAAACACAACAGAAAAAAAACCTTTAAAATACGCACTGGCACACGACGAATCCTATTGTACGTGCTGTGTGCTATCTATTTGGTTTTGTGCGATTTAAAGCGCCGCTAGTACACTACACCACACACAGCACAGATCTCATCAATGGCCGAAGAGCCGCCGCGTCAGGATACGAAACGTCAAGAGGGCCAACCCCAAACAATGGACTCGACTGCACGCGACGCACTAAATCCCACACACACACGGATCCACTTGCTTCGAATTTAATCGAAACGGGCCCAAATCCCACGGCAATAACCGCTAAACGGCCTGGAAAACTCCCGACGCTTTACCTACGTAAGCACTTTCGGTGGCAATGTCAAGCCAGAGAACCCAACCCTTGCTGCCTGCCAAATCTCAACGCCCGCCAACAGGTCGCGACCCTGCCGCCTCCGCAGCCCCTTTTACGACCCTGTTTCGCTGGAAAACTCAAATCCGGGCCGATAATCGCACGTATAACGGGAATCCCTGGCTGGCCGTTTCCCCGTCCCAAAACATTGTCATTACGAAATCGAGCTGGGTTTTCTGGCTGGCATCGGCGGGAAATCGCTGCGTACCTTGGTCCGTCCAGATGGGTTAACAGTAAAGAACAAGAAACAAGTCTTCCTCAACGAAAATCGGGACGGATGATCACAGATTTTGCCACTAAATTACACTTTTTCACTTAAGTCAAAATGGCGTACGCCGACTTCTGAAGTTTCTGATCAATACCGTGACGTCACGGGCTATTGTGGTCGCTAGCGCTACCTGCGGCGTGTGAACCGTACCGCGCGCGCCGTCGGCATTGCAGGGCGCCGTCCGGCACGCGTCCTTCGTTTCGCTGGGCGGTTACGGCCGCGAAAAATCACCCCGGTTTATTTCGGCACCCCCGGGATCCGTTCGATCGAAATGCGACGATCTGAATCGATTCTGGGAAAGTTAAAATCGATTTTCGGGAAGTGCCAGTGATTTTTGGTTGTTGTTGGTGGCACTATTGCGGCGCGAAAGTCACCAGATGGTTCAAATCTGCGCGCGAAATGCTGGAAGGTTAGGATGATGACGGATAAAATCAAAATCTTGACCCAGGGCAAAATAAGAGATCTAGTCGAATGCCCTAATTCTGCATTTACAACGTGATGAGTAATATGGCAAAATCGCGTTAGAAATACAGGGTGGGAACAGTGCATATTAATAATAAAATATATTTAATCAATATACCGGGTGATCATTTGAAAACTATCCACCTGCAATAACTCCCGATTCCTAGTGAATATTTTTTCGAGCAAAAACAGGTCGATTTTTATATCGAGGGGGACATCTAAGACATACATTGGCAAATTTCTATATTCACCCCCCTCGCCCCCACTCACCCCAACTTTGAAATTTCAAATGACACTACCTACCTTGCGATACATCAAATTGAAGAGAAATTAATTTTCTTCCTGGAAAAAATATTTTCAAAATTTTTAACCCACCCCCTTTTTCCTGAAAATTCTCTGACTGTCCCATTTTATATTCTGGACCCCTCATTTTTTTCTAAATTTAGTCGGCGTCATCCTAAATAGCATCGAAGAAGAAGATTTTTGGTGGGAAAAGTGCTACCCAAATTCACCCCTTTGCTCTCCCTCTCATCAACTCCCAAATTTAACGAAACATTACCTACTTTGTGATACATCAAATTGAAGGGAATTGGATTCTCTTTCTGAAAAGAATTTTTTTGAAATTTTCCACCCCTCCCCCAATAAATTGGTCATTTGGAGTATTCTAGGAGGGAAATGGGGGGCTTTAAAAATTGTGAAAAATCTTTTTCAGGAAGAGAATTCAATTTCCTCCAATTTGATGTATTACAAAGTGGGTATTGACATTTAAGATTTTTAAGGTCAGGTGGGGGGAGCGAAGGGGTGGATTTGGGTGGCACTTTTTTTCATAGAAAATTTTCTCTTTTGATGCTGTGCAGGATGACGTTGACTGTATTGAAGGAAAATGGAGTCAAGAATATTAACTTGGACACACAGAGAATTTTTGGAAAAACGGGGGGCAGGGTTGAAAAATTTCAAAATATTTTTTCTAGAGAGAGAATTTAATTCTCTTTAATTTGATGTATCGCAAGGTAGGTGGTGTCATTTGAAATTTTCAAGTTGGGGTGAGTGGGGGCGAGGGGGCTCAAGATATAAATTCTCCAATGTATATTTTAAATGTCCCCCTCGATATAAAAAATCGACCTGTTTTTGCTCAAAGACATTTGCACTAGGAGTCGGTAGATATTGCAGGTGGATAGTTTTCAAATGATCACCCGGTATATAATAAAATTAAGTGCCAAATCTTTGTGCCGCTAAAACTCAGAAACGAGTCCCGCTACGAACAAAGGAGTTTTATGGTGTGGTAACCCTTTATCCCCCATCGATGAAGAAGGTTTCCGTTTTTACCTTAAGGGCGTGCTTTTAAAGATATGAGGGCTGGAAGTTTTTCGCTCTCTAGAAATGTCTAGAACAGTCCAGAACATTCGAGAGTATTCGAGATCATTCCACAACATTCCGGAACGTTCTGGTGTGTTCTGGAATGTTCGGGAATAGTCTTCAACGTTCGAATAATAGAAGTGTACAGAAGTGCGTGCCGAAGCTCGGAAACACGCGAGTCCCTGTAAGATCGAAGGAGTTGTATGGTGTGGTAGCCCTCTATGCCCCATCCATGAAGAAGGTTCCCGGTTTTATTTGAAGAGCGGGTTTTTTTGAGATGAAAGGGCTGGAACTTTCGCCCTCTTGAATGTCTAGAACAGTCCAGAACATCCGAAAGTATTCGAGATCAATAAACGACATTTCAGAATGTTCCGGTATGTTCTACAGTATTCGGGAATAGCATGGACCGTTCGAAAACATCCCCAAACATTCGAGATCATTCTATAACATTCCAAAATGTTCCGGTGTGTTCTAAAATGTTCAAGAATAGTCAGGAACGTTCGGAAACATCCCGAAACATTTCAGATCATTGTGGAACATTCGAGATCATTCTACAACATTCCAAAATGTTCGGGTATACCTATTCGCTATTCGAGAATAGTCTGGAACGTTCGAAAACATCCCGGAACATTCCAATCCATTGTGGTACATTCGAGATTGTTCCACAACATTCCAGAATGTTCCGGTGTGTTTTAAAATGTTCGGGAACAGTCTGAAACGTTCGGAAAACGTTCGTAAACATCCCGGAACATTCCAGATCATTGTGGAACATTCGAGATCATTGTACAACATTCCAAAATGTTCCGAGATGTTCGGGAATGGTATCGGGAATAATTTGGGATGTTCGGAAACAGCCCGGAATATTCTAGATCATTGTGGAGCATTCGTGATCATTCCACAACCTTCCAGAATGTTCGGGTATATTCGAGAATAGTCTGGAACGTTCTAAAACATCCCGGTACAATCCAATCCATTGTGGTACATTCGAGATTGTTCCACAACATTCCAGAATGTTCCGATGTGTTTTAAAATGTTCGGGAATAGTCTGGAACGTTCGGAAAACGTTCGGAAACATCCCGAAACATTCCAGATCATTGTGGAGCATCCGAGATCATTCTACAACATCCCAAAATGTTCCGAGATGTTCAGGAATGGTCAGGAATAGTTTGGGATGTTCGGAAACATCCCGGAATATTCCAGCTCATTTTGGAGCATTCGTGATCATTCCACAACATTCCAGAACGTTCGGGTATATTCGAGAATAGTCTGGGACGTTCTGAAACATTCCGGAACATTCCAATTCATTGTGGTACATTCGAGATCGTTCCACAACATTTCAGATTCCAGAATGTTCCGATACGTTCTAGAATGTTCGAGAATAGTCTGGAGCGTTCGAAAACATCCCGGAACATTCAAATCCATTGTGGTACGTTCGAGATCGTTCCACAACATTTCAGATTCCAGAATGTTCCGATACGTTCTAGAATGTTCGAGAATAGTCTGGAACGTTCGAAAACATTCCAGAACATTCCAGATCATTGTGGAACATTCGAGATCATTCTACAACATTCCAAAATGTTTTGGTATGTTCAAAAATGGTCGGGATAATCTGAAATGTTCATAAACATCCCGGAACATTCCAGATCAATATGGAGCATTCGTGATCATTTCGATCAACGAGGACTAGGTTTCGCTTAGGGGCCGCGAAGCGGCCCCGGCGAAAGCTAGTAAAATATATATTTAATAAAATATCATCATCATCCTTCTGATTCGGAAAATACCTACAGGATGTCTCAAAAATATCGCATTCCGAGTTCAGAGCAGTATATGGAATCCACTCAAGAACAATATTTAAGTGACATTTATTTTTATATACAGGTGTTCCGCGACTAATGTGCCATAGCTCAATGGCAGATAAAGAACTTTAAGGCGAGTCAAGATCAGCAAGAAAAATTTTTTTTGGCCAATGGTTACGGAGATACAGGGTGTTTCATAAATTTGTTTCGAATATTTAAAGGGCGATATCTCTGCAACAGTTTGAGATAATCAGTTGAAATTTGCCAGCGACATCCCTTAGTTGAAGCTTGTCACATTGTCATACAGGACCAGAAAAAAATCCAGGATCGGACTGGAAAAAATTAGCCCCTTCAATTTTTGTCAAAAAAGTACATTTTCTGATCACATTTCTGAAAAACTATTGGCAGATTCGAAAAGCTCAGAAGAAATGCTATAAGAATAGCCAATAAAACTAGCACGAAACAACTGTAGGCCTTTTCTATTTTTGAGTGAGTATACCTACTTATATCATTGAATTTGGTAAGTCTGATGGTAATTCCAAAATGTCTCTAAAAGAACAGCGCACCATTTTATCGACGTCGTTCAAGAACTGTCTGGTCAACAATGGCAAAGGAGCAGTTTGGAAGTTATATGTAGGGAGCGGATTTATATGCGGTAAAAAAGCTCAAAATATGCAGTTTATATGCGGTTAAAAAGTTTCAAAATATGCGGTAAAAATGTTCAAATAAAGCAATATATGCGAGTAAATATGTGATATAAGCTGCAAAAATAGTGAAAATTCTAGCATTTACATCTGAAACCAACCAACCAACTTTGACCATCAAAGTAAAAAAAAAAATCCTTAGAAAATTTTCAATTTTTTTTTCTTGGAATGAAAAAAATCGTGATTTTCTAGGTAATATAGATGAAATGGCCAGAATATTGACAAATATTCAGTTTACATGAAAAATATGGACTAAATATGCGGCTGTATGCGATGCGATGGGCTAGCAATTTATATGCGGTAAAAAGTCAAAATAATAAATTATATGCGAAATAAAACTTGGTATTTGGGTTTCTTCTAGATGGAAACGTCAAGCTGCAAGTCGACAGTTGCATCCAGTTTAGCGAATAGAACATGTAAAAAATTATAAATCCGCTCTCTAGTTATATGTGACGGTGGGCCAGACATTCAAAATGGTCATTTTTTGAATCGCTTTTAGACGGGAATGAGAGGCGACGATGTCTAGTTTTGGTCCTAGTTTTCTAATTATTCCGGCTGAACTGAATTCCATCACATTGTTGTAGTTTACTCCCAAGCATTTTATAGTTTCGTTCGTACCAATAGATTTTATTTTTGTTCCGTTCAATACCATCTAGTCTTCCACTAACTTGCCCTTCACAATGTTTATTATTCTGGTCTTGTTGGCATTCACATTCAATCCAGTCTCGTGAAAAAGTTGGATTGCCGTTTCATGTAGCACTGAAGCTGTTTCTTTTGTTTTACCGACTAAGACAGTATCGTCAGCAAATTCTAAGATACTTACGGGTGGGAGATCGTGATCGATTTTGAATCCCAATTCACTGGAAACGGATTCTTCCGATAACTCGTCCAGAATGTGGTCAACGCAAAGATTATAGAGACTTGGTGACAGAGGTGAACCTGGCAGCACTCCTTCTCCAATGTGATCTTCTTGGTTTTGCCTTCCGCCGTTTCTATTTGTGTCGTGTTTCCTTTCTGCAGATTGAAAATTACCTGATGCAGCTTGTGAGGTATTGGCAACGATTCGAGAGTAGATTAAAGATGGCTGTGACCTACAGTTTCGTAAGCTTTTTCGATATCCAAATAAAGAAGGCAACAATCTTTTTCTTTTTTGGCCGTTTCTAAAATTGAATGATCGAGGTATTGATATGAGTTCCAGGAGTTGGAACGAATCCCTTTTGGTTACGATTGAACGATACGTAACTCTTCAGTCGCTTATCAAGAATTTTCTCCACAATCTTTCTCAGAATGGAACAGATGGTGATGGGTCGCCAGTTTGCAACATTCGATGGGTTTCCGCCTTTATCTATTAAAACTGTTCTTGCTTGGTGTGGGCAACGCGGTACGAATCCAGTGGAGGACATGAAGGATGCAATACTTGCAAGCACTTCAGAGGTCCTTCCGTATTTCAACACCCTCATCAATATCTTGTGTCTGGTCCGGGAGATGTGTCAATACGTATTTGTTTCATTGCTGCTAAAATTTCTTCGTGACTGATCCCAAAATTATTGAGGGATGTAAGGGTATGAGGGATTAAAGGTTGGGACTTCTTCGCCCCTCACTACGTCCGTTTTGAAGTGCTTTTTGGGGAATATTTGTAATAGACTAATCACTGAAAATTATGAACTAGTGAATGTGCACTGAGTTTCTTTAACGATACAGTGTGAGTCATAAATCACAAAAATCCATATTCCTTTATTAATCCCTGTAACATACATACAATTAACTTGCTCTTCTTATTCTATGGCTGTACCTGGGCATTGTCTTGTCACAGATGCTTTAATCAGATCTATCACTTTCTTTAAGTAAAGGTCTGGATTATCGTGGTCGTTTGCCAAAGTGAGTTGTTCTTCTATAACTTTTTTGAGATAGTCGGTGTTCAGCTTTTTGGTCGATCAGCCACCGCGGGCAAGGAGACGCGTCAATTGTCTGTTTTCTTCCACCGTGTAATTGATGTATTTGTGATTACTGAGCGTTTCGCGAGCATCGACTTGCCACTCCGTCATACGACCAGCCGTCCGCCCAGATGCTAGTGTTTCATCAATTATAGATTTAGCGCTTTTTCTTTGGAACGTAGGCTCATCGCCGAGGTTACAAACCTCTAACTGCCATCTAGCGATCATTTCATGAGAAGCACCCCCCTACGATCTGTAGCTTTCCATTCAACAGCCTTGGCATTGAAGTCTTCAGCAATGACAACTTCCTGGCCTCGGATCAGAGTGCTTTCTAAGTTTCCAAGGTACGCGTCGAATTCAGCAATCGTGGTGTTTGGAGAAATGTAGCATGAATACATACGTTGCTGCCTCGGTTGCCGCCCACTCCAATCCAGACTAGCCCCGCCATGTCACTTCCAGTTCTGGTGATACATACTTGGTTGTTCAATATGGCAATTACAACATCTTTGTTCGTATCCGTCAGCCAGGTGTTTGCGATTCGGGCTTTATTTGGTTCCGATATAATCAAAGTATCAATGTTATTAGCTCTCGCCGTGTGGAACGCTAAGTCCTGTGCAGCTCTGCATCTGTTCAAATTTACTTGTAGGATTTTTAGCTTAGTCATTATTGATATTTGCGTGGATTGTTGTTGGGGGCGCTCTGTTGCATCCTCTGGAGTTTGTCCTGTGACCTTCCTGTCCGCATTTCGTACATTTGGGAGGGATTTTGCACTCCTTGGCCTGGTGATCCGCTGCGCCACAGTTGAAGCAGAGTTGAGATCTGCACGTTCTCTTGCATGTTGATGTTGAGTGGCCGGCCTCCCAGCATCTGAAGCATATGTTCGAAAGGACGCTTTCCTGTATCCTGCACATTGTTGGGCCTAAGCGCAGTTTCTTTTCTTCCAGTAATAACGGGTCATCTTTATTAGAAGGTTCCCTTCCTGGGTTTGCCTTACCCCTTCAATCTGTTTGGCGATGTTTTCATCTTTCAGCGTCGTTTTTACCTTTTTCAGAGTGTCTGCGTAACTACATAGACGCTTCCGCAGCCCCTTTCCCGACCCCATTTCACTTGAAAACTCGAATCCGGGGCCGCCAAACGCACGGATAACGGGAACCCCTGGCTGGCCGTTTCCCCGTCCCAAAACATTGTCATTACGAAATCGAGCTGGGTTTTCTGGCTGGCATCGGCCGGAAATCGCTGCGTACCTTGGTCCGTCCAGATGGGTTAACAGTAAAGAACAAGAAACAAGTCTTCCTCAACGAAAATCGGGACGGATGATCACAGATTTTGCCACTAAGTTACACTTTTTCACTTAAGTGAAAATGGCGTACGCCGACTTCTGAAGTTTCTGATCAATACAATCAATACCGTGACGTCACGGGCTATTGTGGTGGCTGGCGCCACCTGCGGCTCGTGAACCGTATCGCGCGCGCCGTCGGCATTACAGGGCGCCGTCCGGCGCGCATCCTTCGTTTCGCTGGGCGTATTTACGGCCGCGAAAAATCATCCCGGTTTATTTCGGCGCCCCCGGGATCCGTTCGATTGAATCCGACGATTCGGATCGATTTTCGGAAAGTTCGAGTCGATTTTCGGGAAGTCCGAGTGCTTTTTGATTGTTGTCGGTGGCACCATTGCGGCGCTAAAGTCACGGTAAGGTTGCGTCAAGTTGCGGTAAGGGATCCGTGGGTAAGGGCCGAGGGGTGAACCGCTGAAGAAATTTGTACAAAAGAGTTCCTTTTAGACAAGAGTTCCTCCAGAGTTCCTCCAGAGTTCCCCGGAGTTCCCCTGAGTTCCTCGGAGTTCCTCCAGAGTTCCCCGGAGTTCCTTCAGAGTTCCCCGGAGTTCCCCTGAGTTCCTCGGAGTTCCTCCTGAGTTCCCCGGAGTTCCTCCTGTGTTCCCGGGAGTTCCTTCTGTTTTTTTGATTCAATACAATACTATGTAGGTATACAGGCTGATTAACAACTTGTTTCTTTGTATTCAAGAGATAGTTCCTTGATAAATTTATAATGACCAACCTATAAGCAAATTCAGTTCTAAAAAAATTAATTTTTAAGATACATGAATAAAATCGAATAAAAAAAAGTGGCAAGCTGGAGCACTGGGGGGATACGGGGCTGATGGCCGCTAATAGTTTTGTGCCAAAACTTTGCAGGTGCAATCAGCCATAGCCGTTAGCCCCCCAATGTGTCACTTTATTTTTTATTCAAAAAGTCCTAGTCCCCTCGTAGTACCCAATTTGCAATCTGAATGGGATGTATGTAGGTAGGAAATGTTGAACTTCGTCATGAAAATTAGTTCTTTTTTTCATTAAAAGCGAGATTAAAAGGCGCAAATAAAATAGCAATAATACCGATGGCAATACCTACCAATTTCGAATTTAAGTAGGTACCTACCTAGTTTAATATCGAATACCTACACCTGTATTTAGGCAGATATGATTTTTTTTTAAATGTCGCCAAGTCGATTTAAAACGTGTGAATACCTATGCCTTCACCGGGCGTCTCAATAGGACATTTCTTGAAAGGAGCATACTTTTGCATGCAAAAAGAATTTGTTTAAGTATCTGAATACAATTGCACCCTTTCAAAAATATGTGCAACGATAAGAAAAAAAAAATCGAACGTTCCACTTGTAAGAGATTTCAATATGGCGGCCAATATAGCAATGTAACCAGATGTAGGCAACCATGGAGTCCGGCTTGAAAATAAGACTGATAATACGAAACCAGAGTTTTTCGTTTTAGAATGAATAAAAAAAAGAGTTCAGTACGCTTTACCTCTACGCTTTTACTAGCCTAAAAAAAAACAAATAGTTGACATTAAAAAGGTAGGCACATAGGCACCTACATCGTTCTGAAAAAGCTAGAGATTTCAAGATGTGAAAGGGCTATGCACTAGTTATGGAATAAATATGCAAAAATGTGTCCTCGCAACAACGAAACTTGATTTAATAAGCAGTCAACAAAAAAATATATTGTAACAAAAAATACAACACAACCAAAAAGGTAGGTACTAAAATATCAAAACCCAAAAAGAAAAATGATAAAATATGCAGGGTGTTAGGTACTGGTTGTTACTAACTTTGAAGGCGGATTCCTCATCAAAAATGGAGCCGAAAGATATAAAAACTTGCAATTCTAAAATGCTTCAAATGTTTTCTTCACAAGGAGCGTTGAATTTTTTAATTTTTTTTAAATCGGCGGGGTTTACCGTAATTTTGAACCGTTTGTGCTTTTGACCAAATTTGGTGCACATACCAATGGATTATTTTGCTTTAACTTGATGTTATTGATATTATTGATACCTAAATCGTTTATGCGTTATTGACAAAAGATTCAAAAAGTCATCAAGGTATTCAACACCCTGTACTTATACAAGGTGTCCCAGAAATACCCGGCCAAACCCTTGTGGAGGAAAGCCCGAGCCAAACTAAGATACCCGTATACATTTTTTAACGGAATTGCCCCCCCCCCCCGCCTTTGAATCCTGGCTACGCCACTGGACACGACGTCTCGAGGAGCTGAAATTTCCAGAATTCCCCTCGGAATCCGCCTACTTGACAATGGAGCTGTACGAAACAATTCTTTCACGACTGTATTTGTTATTTCAGAATGATTGTCATCTCGGGCGGCCATGGAAGTGTAAGAGTACATTCTGAAATAACGTATACCTGGGCTATACTCTGCTATATCAAGGTTTTATGCTTTTATGGGACCGAAAATATTAGACAACTTAGACAAGAATCTGCCTGCACAGGGGCCTCCAATACGTCAATTCGGCCCTGTGGTACTTGAACAAAGCTACAAATTTAGAAAAATAGAGTGGAGATAATCAGGTACAGGCGGGTACAGGGTAGAAACTCGGGTAGAAATTATAAAATAACACCTGATAAACCGGATAAAACTTGCCTGATAATATTGCTTTTCACTTCATTAAGCGTGCAGTGTACTTACTAGATTAATATTATGAGACGGCGTGCGGCAACACCATAGTTTTGTGCAGTACTGCAGTCTGCCTTCAGGGCATCGAGCCATCGGGCAGCACACGCCGCTGCAACTGCACTATACATAAAAGCAGCTGGATGCGCATGCGCATTCCTCAAGAGTTCCTCGAGAGTTCCCCGGGAGTTCCCCGAGATTTCCCCTGAGTTCCTCGGAGTTCCTCCAGAGTTCCCCTGAGTTCCTCGGAGTTCCTCCAGAGTTCCCCTGAGTTCCTCGGAGTTCCTCCAGAGTTCCCCTGAGTTCCTCGGAGTTCCTCCAGAGTTGCTCGGAGTTCCTCTAGAGTTCCTCATGAGTTCCTCCACCTTGTACAAAAGAGTTCCCCAGCGGTTTACCCCTCGGTAAGGGCATTGTTGTAAGGGTGATGACGGACAAAATCAAAATCTTGACCTAGGGCAAAATAATAGATCTAGTCCAAAGCCCTAGTTCTGCATTTACAACGTGATGGGTAATATGACCAAATCGCAACAGAAATACAGGGTGAGTCAAAGAACCCGAAGCAGTTCCTGGCGCAAAACAAAAGCGGCTGAGAAGCGCGGAAATGCGCTGTTGCCACGTCAGGCATACTTGCGGGTGCCACGGTGACGGGTATGTTCCCGCGACCTATAGAGAAAATCGTATCTTTGAACTTTGTTGAAATTGCGACTAAAATTAAAATCGAGTTTTAAATCGCACTTTACACTGCAGTCAACACACGTGACTTCCACTAAGTGGAATCGCCGGGCGGAACCCGTTTCTTAAAAAAAATTGTATCTTCTATAGCAATAAAGTAATCAAAATAAATCTTGCTCTAGAACTTTCTCAATTACTTTCTGCATATTTCGTTCGCTTGATGTATGCAATATGCATGTACCTAGAACGGATCGCAAGATTCCTCGATGTAGAAGTTCACACTGCAGCGTTGAATACCGACTTTTGAAACATTTAATTTTTTTTGCAATCGCGGGGTTGACCCAAATATTTTGTGCCCGTTCCCATCCGCAGACGATTAGCATTAATTTGCAATAAAACCGATAGGTACCCTTACGACTTTTCCTTTAGGAGGAATTCAACTACAAAACGGACGGATGTACTTCAAAGCGCGGCTCATAGCAGATTTCCTACGAAAATGCGCTGAAAATTTATTTCACCCTGTACATAGAACCAGTAGCTATGGAGGGGTACATTTTTCGCATGTTCAATAGGAGAGCACATGATTCTGTTGCCATCCAATGATTTTGATATGATCACCCTCTATAATCCATAGAAGGAAAGGCAGTGGCTACAGAGGAAGCAAATAAGCAATTCCACAAGAACTGTTAGCATATAATCATTATTGTTTTATTTTCGTCAGTTTGATATGAGGTACAAATAACTGCCTATAAAATAAATCTTATAAAAATAAACACAATTTTTTGTTCAGATAGGTATCATAAATTATTAAAATCTTTCACTTTGGCATAAATAAACATACTTTCTAAAATTATTTGTTAAACACATTAATAATAATTGTTTGGTTAAAAAAAGGGTTAATAAACACTGGGAAAAACTTAAATATGGCAATAATAAAACTTTTCGAATTAGCAGCTATCTTTGAAGTGCCACTGTAATAATAATACTATTTGAACGTGGATATTTTAAATACATGAGATATAAATATGTACAGTCGGTTGGTTTGTGTTAACAGAAAGCAAAAAAAAAAACGTAAAATACAAACATCTTCTTATTACGTGGGCGAAGCGTTACTTCTCGCCATCCGGGCTTGCTGTTCTTTGCGACACTCGTCGGTCAGGTGCATCAGTTGGCTTTTCAGAATCAGCAGCTCCCTGATGCGTTGGTACACTGGGTCCTGAAATAGCAACCGAAACATGTTGAAACGCTCTATCTCAAAAACCATATGTCACAGAGAAATGGCACAATAATTATTATTGGAAAAGAACCAAACCTGAGTCCTCATGCTGGGATTCCAACGGCAATAGTACGCCTTCCACAGCTTGATGTGCCGTATGCTCGCGATCGGAATCAGCACCCTCTGCTGGTTGTTGTTGGCCCAATACAAAGGATTTTTGTAGAGATCCAACTGGCTGTTTGTGTACGACCACAGCGAAACGGTCTGCTCTTTCAGTTCTGAACACACACAAAAAAAACAACATATCATGTGGTCGATCGTCCGACTGCCAGAAAGAAAAACTCACTTTCGACCTGCCGTTCCTTTTCGCTGTTGCACAGAAACGTCCCGAAACGACACGAATACAAATGGTCTAGAATTGTTATCAGGAAGTAATCGTTGAACTGAAAAGCGTTGGGAAACTGCTGCGTGATCTGCCAGACGCAGTCTATGAACTGGAGGAAGACCGGCGAACGGTCGGCGTCGGAATGGTGGTCGTCGCCGTGGCCGATCCTGTGCTGGAACTTGTGGCCGAAAGACAACCATTCCTTTTCGATCAGCACCTGGAATCCCTTGATCGTCCTGTAGTAGGGATCCAGCATGAGGATCGAGAGCGCCGTCAGCTGGGCGGTGCGATCCCAGCCGTCCGAGCAGTGCACCAGCACCGAAGTCTTGTGGTTTTCCACCTGCAAAAAATCGCCTCCTTAGTTTAACACCCAGAAAAAGAGACCGGCGAGTAAAATGGACCCAAACTTTTTTGCAAGCATTTTTCTATCAATATTTTTTGACAGGCTAATATTGAGACACCCTGTATACTAGCACTATTTTATCAGAATATATCAAACCAACTATTATCCATTCCAAGCTTGAAGCAAGTGAGTATGCCTTCACGTGCGTGAGTCTCAATAGCGCATTTTCTCAAAGAGGCATATTGTGAATGTAAAGAAATTTGGTTGAGGGAGAAACACCATTCTTTGCCCACTCTCTTCAATCGAAACTCATTGTGATATTTTGTAATCGGACTGGGATACTTGCCAATGGAATAGATTTGAATGAAAATTCTTTAATCATCAACAACAGTAATAAAGAGTATTTCCTGAAATTCTCCGGTAAATATATTTATGGTTAGAAAGATTTTTCTGGATTTTCTTTTTCAAAAAATTGGTAACAGTAGGGAAACTCAGGTGGGCTTTTAATGTCTGTATTTTTTTAATATAGTGATGCCACATCAACAGTTTTTTGAGTTTTCAATCCAACAGTGCTATTCGTTTAGTTTTTAGTATATTTGTGATGTCACAAATGGTCCCCAGTTTAGGGAATCTATAGAAGAAAGAAATGTCCTTTTGCACTCAAGGTGTTCAATTGGAAGCGGCAGCCGAATGTTTACCGCCACAAAGCGCTGCGTAAGGGATGGTGGTGGATGAATTATTTGCGGTCGCATTGCTATCAGAGTTACTACAGATTGGAAAAGTCACGTGACATTTCGGCCCTACGAAACTATTCCATGCATCAGAGTCCCACTACTAGCTTATTCCGAAATTCTGGAATCTACCGAAATCTGCACCAGACTAAAGGTGGATTTATACTCGCAGAAAATAAGAATGAAAATAAAAATAACGATAAGAATAAAAATAAGAAAAATAAGAACGGCAACTGCCCATTCATACTCCAGAAACAAAAATAAGAATAAGAAATAGTTTGAAACATTGCACCTAGGTGTCGCTCGAAGCATTAGAATGACAGTCGTCAAAATTTTTAGTTACAGTTTTTAGCTTTATGCTGTTATTATTGCGGTTGTTTTTCTACTCGTTTTGTTTGGTGTAATACAATATCACTAATCTGTAATAATACTTGAACAGGTAAGTATCCAAAAGAATTTTTTACATCGCATTATTTCGAATTAATATCATGTGTAGTGTAGGTATCTACCTACTTCTCAATCTAAATTATTGCAGTAATAGACAATACACAATATTGCGCGGAAGTGGTGCTCCGACACGGATGTCATGCGAACTAAGAAAACGGTGACAAGTTATCATCGCGCATGTTCAGGGCCGCTATTCTTGAATCGTGTGAGAAAAGTTCCTGGGAGTAAAATACATTCCGCAGTACACTGATGTAGCGAATGTTGCCTAAAATCGTGGTTTTTAGGCAACTTTCGCTACAGAAGTGTAAGTACGGATTATATAAAACTCCCAGGGGCTTTTCTCACACGATTCAAGAATAGCGGCCCAGAATTCGACAATGACATTGATTTCTGTGTTTGACGTTGAAATTTTGTTAAGTTTTATCAGCAACTTGTGAAGCCTTCCGATTTGAAATGGATATTTGGCGGTCGAAAAAGTGTGTGCCACTCAGAGGACTGACTGTCGCCACACCATGCTGTCGTCAATACAATACAGCACTGATTAAATGAAATATCCCTAGACTTGTGCTGTCCACATTTTGCGTTAATTGAGGTTTTTTCGATGTATACTAAATTAAATGAACGCAAATAACTCCTATGGCGTTGAAGAAGCCGATAAGGAGAACAAACTTCCAACTTTAAAAAAATGAAATATCCCTAGACAATTTCGCGGGAAATTTGAATGTTATGGTTGAAGTGTTCCATGTTTTTTTTATTCCGTAATTTGGGGCATTTGGGAATGATCCCTCACATACCGGGTGATCATTTGAAATCTATCCACCTGCAATAACTCCCGATTCCTAGTGAATATTTTTCGAGCAAAAGCAGGTCGATTTTTATATCGAGGGGGACAACCAAAACATGTATTGGCAAATTTCTATATTCACCCCCCTCGCCCCCACTTACCCCAACTTTGAAATTTCAAATGACACTACCTACTTTGCGATACATCAAATTGAAGGAAATTAAATTTTCTTTCTGTAAAATTTTTTTTAACCCCACCCCCTTTCCCAAAAAATTCTCTGACTGTCCCATTTTATATTCTGGACCCCACATTTTTTTCTCAATTTAGTCGGCGTCATCCTAGGTAACATCGAAGAAGAAAATTACTGGTGGAAAAAGTGCTACCCAAATTCCCTCCTTTGCTCTCCCCCACCTCAACTCCCAAATTTAACAAAACACCACCTATTTTGTGATACATCAAATTAAAGGGAATTAAATTCTCTTTTCGAAAATAATTTTTTCGAAATTTTTCTACCCCTGCCCCAATGAATTGGCCATTTGGAGTATTCTAGATGGGAGATGTGAAAAAATCATTTCCAGGAAGAGAATTCAATTTCCTTTAATTTGATGTATTACAAAGTGGGGATTGACATTTTAAATTTTTGAGGTCAGGTGGGGGGAGCGAAGGAGTAAATTTGGGTGGCACTTTTTTTCTGGAAAATTTTCTCTTCAGATGCTGTGCAGGATGACGTTTACTGTATTGAAGGGAAATGGAGGTCAAGAATATTAACTTGGACACTCAGAAAATTTTAGGAAGAACAGGGGGTGAGGTTGAAAAACTTTCAAATATTTTTTTTAGAAAGAGAATTTTATTCTCTTCAATAGACCATATTAATTATTCTCACTTTCCCCTTCCACTAGTCATTTGTAAGTTAGGTATGTGCCTGTGACCATGCGCACTGCAGTAGAAGATCTCGCGCGCCACAGCATGCATAGAAAACGGAACTTTGCTGTCGCTGTCAGAATTTACGATTTCAAGGTGTTTTCTTGATTCTTGGGACGTTTCAACATTTTTAACCATACTATTACGTGACGGCTGACGCTCGGTTCGCTTTCAAGCGCTGTCAAAATTCTCGTTAGCGGAAGTTGTGCAATAAAATATGGCGGGTAATTTGAAATTGTTTTGGATTCAAAAACCCCATTCTAAATTGTTTCGCATAAACTTCACAGCAAGATTTTCCATTTCATTATGGTGAAAAGTAGATCAGGTGTTTCTTTTTACACACTTGCTATGTTATACATTCGTTGAAATTGTCAATTTGCACCTTGAATTGATCATTTTACAAAGTCATTCAACATGCATATTCTTATGGGAGTTTCAACCCAGCACATGTGGTTGTCTCTCTCCCCGATCTGCGACTGCGCTCTGAATAAATAATATGGTCAATTTGACGTATCGCAAGGTAGGTGGTGTCATTTGAAATTTCAAAGTTGGGGTGAGTGGAGGCAAGGGGGCTTGAGATATAAATTCTCCAATGTATGTTTTAGATGTCCCCCTCGATATAAAAATCGACCTGTTTTTGCTCAAAGACATTTGCACTAAGAATCGGGAGATATTGCAGGTGGATAGTTTTCAAATGATCACCCGGTATGTGCTTTCATGAATAGGTTGCGAGGGTTACACCGATTTTTCTATGTAACCACTTTTACTTGAAAACGACGCATAATCCATTGAGCTTAGTTTGAGAATCACCTATTTTACAGCGTAACATAATTATGGAAGACTTAGAACGAATCACCTCGTTTTTTAGCGCATGCGCTAAGCGGTCACGCAATATTGTGTATTATCACTGATTTGAACTTGTGAGGATAACTGGTAGATGGCGCCACGTTGGGACCGCCGTTACAAAACAACCCGTGGGAGTTTCTCGCCTACCCAAAAACAGGCGGTTTCAGGCAATTCTTGCTACATCGATGTACTGCGGATTGCATGAAAGCAGCCCCCATCGTCATCGGCAAAGCTCGACTGCGTTCGTCACTCGTTCGGCTTATCTTCGAGCAGAAGTTGATAATATTCAACTTGTTATTATTATTCCTCAATTTCTTGAGCAGTAGCGGCAGTAAGTATTTTTTGGGAGCGGCTAGGATCTCGTCATTAACATTGACATTAACATATAACATTGAGGATGATTTGTGCAGAATTTAGGAAACATTTCGCCCTCAAGGACTCTTTTACGCCGCCACTGTTGTCATATCTGCGCATCTTCAATACGCAACAGTGAATGGAAAGTTGGAATTCCTTATTCTTATTGTTATTTCTTATTTTGGTGTATAAATGCTTCCATCTGAAAGCTCATTTTTAACATTTTCTTATTTTTATTCTTATTTTCTGCGAGTATAAATCCACCTTAATAGCGGTAATCCACCTATCAACATTTTTTTGTTTGGGGGCGGGAGCTGGGGGCGCAACTAATCAACAGTAGCCTATTCGTTCCCATTTTTAGTCGGCTATCCGTATAGTGAAAGAATTAGATCGTTATGTCTTCGGGTTCATGTTTTTCATTTATCTCTTACTTTGTGGGCGGCGTGTGGGGACGGCAGCATTCGGCAAAGTAGCTGTTACACAGTTTGAGTTGGGAGTTTCTAAATGTTTAAAAAGATTCTCATATTTATCATTTTTTTGTTCATTTCTGTCTTGAAAACGACCGACCGAGGAGGAGCCATTTCTAGCTCCAAAGTGTGATTTCGTCGCAAGTGACCTGAGCTTATGAAACCTAAAGGCGCAGTATTTTTAAATTTCTAACGTAAACTTCCTTGCATTAAGATGACATTTAACGTCAACAATCAGGAACACCAACAAAACTTCAATTTTTCATGACAAGCTGTAGTTTAAACAAACTTGGAATGGATTATACAGGATGGTCCATCCTAACGTAATTATCCCATAGCGGTCTTACCGTTCAAGATAAAGGAAAAGATGTAAGCCAAAAGTTATATGGTTTGATGAGACCTAGAAACGTCAATTTTTTTAAATGGAACAGCCTATATTTTTTTTGCATTTTCATGTTTAAATTTTTCAAATGTCTTATGCCTGTATTCTTGTTTTTCAATTGTGTGGCAGTGCTACCAACTAAAAATTAAAATTTAAAAAAAATCGCATTTTTACAGTTTTTGTAGAAAGATCGTAGCGGTCTTGCTTTTCAAAACTAAGAGATAAAACTTGACATGGTGATAGTCAAGTCAAAGACCAATATCCCAATGTCGAAAAATTGGGATTTCTTGATACAGGGCGTTCACAAAAAAAAAACATCGAACTTCATAATTTTCAAAGTATCATAACTCATTTTTTTCAAATGGCATGCCCCTACTTTTATAACGTTATCTGATAGCTTTTTTTATCCTCTTTTATTTTCACTGGGGGTACCATACCATAGTACGCAGCTGTCAGTTAGTCAGTCTGAATACTGTCGAACAAAAAAAAAAATGGCTTCAACGCAAAAAGAAAACAAAGTGGATCCTGGATTATCTGGATTATTACCAGAATATCATATCAATTATTTCCTCCCGCGTGAATTCATTTTTCTTTGTTCGACAATATTCAGACTGACTAACTGAGAGTTGCGGACTATTTGGCTTGTCTGTCATTCATCACGGCCAACTCAATTTTTGGAAGAAAAAAAACAGGTTATAGGTTTCATCAAACGATATAACTTCTTTCTTACATCTTTTCCTCTATCTTGAATGGTAAGACCGCTATGGGATAATTACGCTAAGATGGACCAGCCTGTATAGTATGTTCACTTGTACCGTGATTCTAGTCGGCTGTGAGATTTTGTTTTCAAGTTTCCAAATCTGAAATATAGAGAATCGCCAAAACTCCGCGGTTGGCTCCTCTGGCTTCATTTGGCGTTCGTCGTTCGGACCACTTTTGGAACACATTTTATACGCATTTTCTCTGCAGATAGACGAAACATTTTTGTGGGGCGTGATACCTGGCGCTTTTTTCCATTTTATTGGAAAATGTAGTAATTTTTCGACCTGTTTTTAATTTTCGCCAATGAACAAATAAATCAAAGCAGCTTTGACATTTGACAGGTGTCAAAAATACTTCTAACCTCTCGAAGCCGGTTCAACTTTACGTGATTCAAACTAGAAAAATACTAGTCCTTCGTCCAAAAAAAGGGGTCCCATGATATCATCAATCCTTCCACCTCTTCCAATCGAAAAGACACTCCGAATCATGAAGAACTATTGGCAAGACAAGGAACATCCCAGCAGGCCTGCTGTTACAGCAGGATTTACGTGTGAAAGTTTATTGAACCGAATTTCAAAAAACCCAGCCGCTCAAAGTTGCGTATTGGACTGAAATTCATGTGAGTACCTTCAGTTTTCACTTTGCTTTCGTTTTGAACCTTGACGGACCAACCAACCAACCTCGTTGACCTGGCCAACGAGCTTTTGTCGGCCTGGAATGACCGCCGTCAAGATGACTTAAATTGAAGGCAGCCCCGTAGGGTTCTGGTGTCTAAATGACTGTAATACAGCTCTGCGCCCCACTAGTCGCATTTCCACGTATGACAAGATTGACAAGGTCAGTTTTCCAAGATTTTAATATCAATTTGATGAGAAATATAACTTCACTTCTAGAGAAGTCAGTTTCACACCAGGTGAAAAGGCGGCAAGCCTACAATGCTAAAGTAGAAAATATGCCCAGCCAACTAGAGTCACAGTACAAGTGAACCTACTATAGTAACACAACAGGTTGAAATAAAGATTAAAGAATTACTTTGTCTACTATCCTGACGGCGCCGGCCAAAACACACTTGATGTGCTTGAGCCAGTAGGTGGATTCGACGCCCGACAGCCATTTGGTTTCTTCAATGTTCGGATAGCACAGTTCCTTGAGCTTCCGCAGCGATTCGCGCATCACGTGGATGTTGTGTATGTCTAAAAATACTAGCTCGGCGTTTTGGTACGCATCTTCGGATTCGTATCTGCAGGAAAAAAAAAGGTCAAGTCAAAAGCATTGTTGAAACATTAAATCAAAATTTTGCGGCAGAACTTTTCTAGAAGTAAAAAAATTACACCTAGCGTTTTTCAGTGGAGAAAAAGTACACAAGAAACTGCCATGATAGCGAGAGCTTAGCCAACAGCGGGCTTCTTGACGGGTTTCCCCGACGACGAGTGCAGAAAGTGCATGCTTTTGTTCCCATGTTTTGTTCCAAGTGGAAAACGCTGTTATAAAAATAGTAATGCCGTGGGTGATCACTTACCCGCCGCCTTTGGCTTTATTGGCAATGGCATTGGCACTGGGTCTGGCGTCCATGATGAACATTTTGTGTGACTGGGCATTGGCGTCCATTATCAGCTGGATGTAGCGTTCGTCTTCTCTGCACCTTTTCCCGCTGACCTGTAAATGGTTCAGTCGTCAGTTCTAGTTAATAAAACTGAATTAGAAAGTCATTTCTAACCACCCTTGGAACCATGGAAAAAATGTAGAAGATGGAAAAATATGCGCCGCGATCTTTCTTCCGAAACGGTGAAAGATGTGTGAAAACTGCAAGGGACAAAGTTGATCGCGGTCAAAGTTGCGCACCGGTCCAACAAGTGGAAAAACTGTCCGTGTGACTTTCCTCCTTATATGCTGCGAGAATGGCAAGGGATATCCGATAATTGTGGACATGAAAATCTTCGAGGCCAATTTTTAGCTCTTCTAGTTTAGCCTTGAACCACGTTCGAATTTGCGCGACAATCTTGTTGATTAATGGTTCTTTTGATAAACTTACGGCTAAACTAGAAGAACTAATAATCAGCCTGGAAGATTTTCTAGTCAAACATTTAATTCTCTACTACTTTGTCGCTCACAATGTTCGGATATCTCTTGCCGTTCTCGCAGCATTCAAGGAGGAAGGTCACGCGGAATTTTTTTCTACTTCACTGGACCGGCGCGTAACTTTAACCGCGGTTAACGGCTGAAATAAAGAAGTTACACATAATATCCCCCGTGAACTTCTTTGTAGGTTATTGAATTCCCTACAACTTTGTCCCTTACAGTTTTCATACATCTCTCACCGTTCTCTCACCGTTCCAGAGGACCGCGGCGTATGTTTTTCCATCTTCTCCATTTTTTTCATGGTTCCAGGGGTGGTTGGAAATGGAATTTTGGTTTTTCTAATCCAGTTTTTAATTCTCTACATTGCCATATTTTTTTCATCGAACCCCTAATTAGTTCCAACTTTAGCATAAAAATCCTGGACTACTGAGGGCGGAATCAGCTTGCGCGGCTCGCCTAAATAATTTATTCCGTGGGTTTTTGGACAATGTCCATTCTGGTGACCATTACTCATTGATTCAAAAAAGTTCAGAGTACGATACATAAAAAAATTGGGAATTGGGACATCTGTCAAAGAAAGACTGAAATCTCCAAAATTCCTCTCATCTTTTCTGGTGCTATGATTTTTCTCAGAGTGAAAAATTTTAAAAAAATGTGATTCCGAAAAACACATTCATGTATTTGCAACATATCTAAAATTTACGGAAATCCGTCACCATAAGTGCAGAAAGTTTTGGCATGGAATGACTCAATATGATATGACAGAGAAGGTGATGGCTGGATTAATAAGATCAGGCCATAGCTTCCGGATGCATTGATGTTTTTCTAGACCTTACTGGTTCCAAGATTATTACGATATTCGCTAGAGGTTCCGACTTGGGAATAAGCCACAAGCCCGGAGACTTCAACTTGGGAATAAGCCACGAACCCGTAAGATTGGCGGAGGAGCCGTTCGACAGCTTGCCAAATTCATGGAGAAACCGCTGGACTCTTTATTCAGAGCTTTCTACCATGCAGACGAAACTTGGAGATGGACAAGTAGTTGTTGAAAATAATTCATTTTTGACTGACTGCTCAAATTCATTCAATACGTGTCGAGTCGAAATAAACAAGATTCGATTGACGAAAAATTCGATATGTTGAAGGAAGAAATGGAAGACTGCCGCTGGAGACCTCAGCTCGGGGGTAAGTCACAAACCCGTTCAATTGGCGGAGGTGCCGTTCGAACCGAATTCTAGAAAGACGCTACAGGACTTTTTCAGAGCTCTCCCAATTGGACGAAATGGGCGATCGATGCAGAGATTGACGTGGAATAACATACTGAAATTCAAGTTCCAAGGCATGTTTTTTTTTCAGAGACCAATAAAAGAGCGCCATCCTTGGAAATTTTCGATTTTTTCTGAATAACTTGTAAACTATCACCTTCAGAACACAAAAACCACCAAAGCAAATGTGGCCCGTTGAATTTTCAAGAGATCAGCACTAAATTTATTGCTCTGTGGTCGATAGTCTCTGAGATACAGCGTCTGCTAAATTGCAGTGAAAATTACTCAACATTTATTTCCGGATTTTACGTAACAATTTGCATAGTTTGCAGGTTCAGTTCAGTGTAAAGTAGACAGCAAATGTGCCGATTTCAATGTGTTTTACATTTTTGGAAAGCCAAATTCAACATTCGGTATTACACTTTTGTCTAGAAGTCGCCAACTTCAAAATGGTACTTTCCCTCGACCTTTGATATCGATACATGATGCCCCGAAGAATCCTTAAAGATCGATTTTTTCACATCATGCCATTTGCCTAATTTTCAAGTAGAGTACCATCCAGGGAATATAATGGAGAATTGAATACCAAAAAAATAACATGAATAAAATGAATTACACACAGTCTTCCTTCAAATTGATTGTTTTCATTTCTGACCGATTTCGAAGGTCTCTGGTCCTTCTTCGTCAGAGCGTAAAATCGAGAACTATTGTATAAATACGTCAGTGGTATAAATGGTGAAGATAAAGTTTATCTAAATGATCAGTAAAATTGTTTTAATATTTTCACTTCACGCAACGCACGACGCAATGCAACGTAGAACGTGATAATTCCCCTGTAACTAAGGAATTCCAAATAACAAACTCGTCTATTTTCACCAAGGATGTCTATACTACTGGCTGGATAAGAAACTTCGCCGCCATCTTGAAGCTTGATTTGAATCTGTGACCGTCGGGATTGTCATCGTGACATTCGTGATGGACGCCGCCAGCCTTTTGTGCATCCATGGCGAATTATCGTTGATTATGCCGCGCAAGCCCAATAGTGTTCGCAACAAGCGGACCCCGCAACATAACACTTTTTGTTGCAGGTAATTGACTAATTGCTATCATTTTACAAGACCGGGCCCATACCGGGCCTGGCAGCAAACTTCTGAACGACAGTTTCGAGCGTGCTCCGACTGAACGTGACTATGGTTACGGGCAGTCACACGGGCAGTTACGGGTGGCGGACCAGTCGCGGACAATAACACTTCGACCGTCGGGATTGTCAAATCTCGGCTTCACCTTTCTACGTCAAAACCGGCGAAGATTCTTGTCCAGTCAGTATAGACGTCCTTGATTTTCACGTTGAAAGTTCCGTTACGTCGTACTTCGCGTCGTACGGACGTGTGCACGCGAACTCCCCAATATACAAAAGAGCAACTTCTACTCGAATCGCATTGCCTGCATGAGAAATTGTTTGATTTAGATTAGACCGGGACGGCGCGCACGCAGTCCCGACTACCAAAAATTGTGCGCCCGAGTTATCCGCATTAGGGATAATCGCAGGTGTCAGCCCGACCGTAGTGCAATGGAAGGGCCTCGTCCTGGGGGAACCGCCTTGTTGATCACGGTAACCCCTACGCCAGGTAAGTATGCTTCATGAGTCGGCCATTTTTCGTCTTACGCATGTTCGAAGGATATTCAACAGCGACGTGGATCGCTAGCGCCACCCATCCACAAACAGCGGTACTAGACAATAGAGTTCCAAAATCGTGCGCCCACCCATCCACAAACAGCGGTACTAGACAATAGAGTTCCAAAATCGTGCGCTAATGCCTTTGCCCTTTGCCCAATGTTTCCAAAGGATTTACCTGAACCAAATTCTGCTAGAACTAAAATGCATTTGCAAAAATAGTAATGACACTAATAACCGATGATTATTAGCAGTTAGCAGAGTCAATAAACATTCAGAGCTGTAACTCATCTAGCATAAATTCACCAAGAAGTCAATTTTTGAGTCAATTTTTTCAACAGTATTTCTCTTTATTTCTACATTTTTCATGTATTATTTTATGGACTTTTTTGATGAGCTAGTATTTTTCACGTGATAAAGTCTAATATGCATTTTAGAGCTGGGCCGATACCGATACTCAGTATCTGGTATCGGCCGATACTCCCTATTTTCAGATACATGCCGATACCAAGAAAATTCAGATACTTGTATCTGAAAAGTATCTGAAAATTACGCGGCGCTCGCGCTCAGCCTCCGGCTCCATATAGGACTTTATTTTGCACCCAGGGATTCCCAGAATTCGTTTGTCTAACCCAAACTGATTTTTATCATCAGCTGGTGCTTGCGTTTGGTAGTTTGAAGGTGTCCAAAATCTGCATTCAGATCCAGTGGATTAGTGGAAGAAGGAAACAACATTTCCCCATCTGAAAAAACTGGCTGCATACTACCTTGCTATTCCAGCAGGCTCTGTGTTTTCGGAGTCAGTTGACTCTGAAACTTGGGGCATCGTAACTATCAAAAGGACAAGTCTGACTGCAAAGCATGTGCAACAGCATATACTTTTGAAAAAAGAAAGAAAATGATTAGGATTTTTCAATGTTTTTTTTTTTAAATTTGATTATTGTTCGAATTTGAATTGAAAATGTTGAGAATAATAATTTTGAATGAGCCTTGTTTATGAAAAACTCAAAGATATAGTTAAAACTAAGCGCTGCTGCACTAACTAACTTGATGCAGCTAATTAAAAAGAAACTCGCGGTTTTCCGACTTTAATAGATTTCAGATACATGTATCTGAGTATCGGTATCAGAAAAGTCAGTATCTGAGTATCGGTATCGGTATCTGAAATCCTGGTATCGGCCCAGCTCTAATGCATTTATACTATTCGCGATTTTAACTACCGATGGTGCGCTGTCGTCGCAGGAAACAAAATGGAGGACTACAAGTAACTTTTGTCGGTGTCAGTGTCGTCAGTGACAGTGCTGTCTCATCAGAATTCAGATATCTGTCACCGACCTCGCACTCCGTAATATCCTTTGTAATTGTGAATTTAAAAGAGTCTGTCCGTTTCTTTGGTGGGTATTTCGAATGTTGATGCCAGCATTTACACGTACCTATGGATTCCTCTAACAGAATTTCAAGGCGCGCTGACTCTGGCCTAAGGCTGAAAACAGTGGAGACAGGTTGCCAGTTTCCAGTACCCAGTGCTGATAATCTTCTCTTGGACAAACAGTGAGCGCCCGCACTTTGACCAGGACCCCGCCGAGACTTCGTCGGCCTAGACAGGCAACCTGCCTTCGTTGTGTTTTCTTCTCAGCCTAACGGGCCGTGGTATTTGGAAAAGGACTACTGATGTTATTAGAAATTAGAACTAGCTAGCGAGACTTACCTGTCGAAAAATTATAGCTAGGTTTAAAAGGTAGCGAACAAGCCCTCATGCTTGTTATTGCTGGCTTTCTGATGCTCAGAACAGTTCTTCATGCCCTTTCACGGCACATGGTTTGCGAAACCACGCCGGAAGCGTTTATGATTGTGATGATATGCACTTGTGATGCGTCTTTCCTAGGTAATTGATAAAAATGACAGACCTACCTGGCCTTTTCTTGATTTACTACTAAAGACAGTGCAAATGGTGTATAAGTCCTTCTTTTGGCCGTTTCTGAATCACGCGAAGTCAATGAGACAACGCGCAGACAGCAGCAGGGATGACAGCAGAACAAATTCAAAAATGTCAGATGGACGTTAGAGCTTTCTAGATCAGAGCCGATTTACTCATAGTTTTAGTCCGCACAAACGGCACCAGAGCGCGTCTAGATTTTTGAAATCGCGAATACGTAATCTTTTTGTCAAAGTCTGATAGATAGTGATTAGATTGACAATCAGTGTAACAGCATGATTTTATAAAAATTCAGCTCATTAAACTTGCGTTGAAACATTTTAATCACGAATTTGTGATGCCTGAGAAATGGCAAATCCAAATATGTAAAGATATACGGGGGGTCGGGGGGTGCCATGTAAAAAATTTGGTTCAAAAACTGTTCTGCAAAAAATGGGACATCCTGTATCAAGAAAAATAATGTTGCAAACTGCACCTTGACCTCCCGTTTGCAGTGCCGTTTGGTTCATTTTGGTACCATTAATGGCGTGGATGTAATTGAGCTCGCCCATATCAATGACATCCTAAATTCCGGGGTTTAAGAAAATCGCGTTCGATGGTTTTTCTAAACCTACTGGTATCAACATTATTACGATATTCGCTAGAGACTTCAAACACGAGAATCAGCTACAAGCCCGGAAACTTTAACATGGGAATAGGCCACGAGCCCGTACAATTGGCGGAGGAGCCGTTCGACGGCTTGCCGGATTTATGCCAAACAGCTGGACTCTTTACTAAGAGCTTTTTACCATGAAGACAAAACTTGGAGTAGTTGTAGCAAATTATCAATTTTTGATTGACTGCTCAAATTCATTCAAAAGGTATTGAGTCGAAATAGATAAGATTCGACCAACGAAAAATTCGATATGTTGAAGGAAGAAATGGAAGATTGTGGCGACTGCAGCTGGAGACCTTGACTCGAGGGTAAGTCACAATCCCGTTCAACTGGCGGAGGTGCCGTCGAGCCGGATTCTTGGAAGAAGCTGCTAGACTCTTAGAGCTCTACCAATTAGACGAAAATTCAATGCAAACAACGAAAAAACCGGTTTATTATAGTTTGACGCCCTCGAATTAGTCAAATACAATATATCGTCGGTTCAAATGTGAAAATCAATTGGAACACTTTCAAAATTTTGATAACATAAGCGAAAAAACGAGCTTGATACGATGAACCGTTTGGGAAACATGGAAAAATTAGTTATGGAGGGCAAATAAAAAAAAAATAAAACTGCATGAAACCTTCGCTAAAGGCTGGTTTATATTGGCCGTAACCGGTAACTTATTCCCTTACCGTAAAGTTGAAAGGTAGCATTTGAATACAAACGTTTATATTGACAGGGAATAATCCCGTGATTTATTCTCTTACCGTAGAATTCGCCAAGTTTCAAGTTTTACGGCATAGGGAATGCGGACAGCCAATCACATACAACCAGTTACACAATCACATCGTCGAACGTCACTGTCGATCTGATGTTGGTTTGTTGGTTATTTTTATTCTCACTACTTGTGCGAAAATGGAAGAAAAAATGGATCTCGACACCAAGTTGATCCAACTCGGTTGCTTCGTTTCACCAGTTCTGTCCAACATCGCCCCTCCTGAGATCCGTAGAAAACTTATCACAAAAAAAGAATGGTTCAAATGCCACCACAATCATCAATTGCCAGTCCACCCGGACTGCACAAGACGAACGAGACTAAAAGAAAGCCAACGTGGAGTCTGACAAACGAGCTCTTGGAACAAAACTTCGACACAGAAACGGCCTGGATGAACGAATGATCAAGAACAAATCCAGACAGACTGAATCTGATCGAAGACCCGAATAAATGCAACCTGCAGGATTCGAACTAGACAGGCATTTGTGGTGTAAACTGAACCGAATCAGAACCGGGGCCATGGGAGGTGGGGGTTTTCAAGCATAAATGGGGACTTTCGGAAGAACCAGGATGTGACTGCGGACACCCAATCCAAACTATGGACCTTGACGTGTTAGATTGCCTCATTAGACGTTTTACGGAAACAAAATGGAAACACACCAAGCCTGTGAGGACGCAACTGACTGGATAGCGGCACTTGATGTTGAAATTTGATACTTTTTTCTTTTATTTGCTGTATACCATTTTTGCTTTTGAACTCTACGAAATATATATACCAGTTTTTGGCACACCAAACATGGTTTGAAATAAATTGCGGAATGCCTTTTTTCATTTTGTTCTGTGAATATTGGCCGGACGCTCCAGCGCCTCTTCCTTTGTGGTCTCTTCTTGTTTTGGTCTTCAGCTGCTGCACTGGCGGCACCGGCAGCTATAATGAGTAACATGGCGGAATCGCAATTGGCAAAATCTTCGGTATCGTTACTGCATGTTCGTATTCATTTTTAATATTGTACTGTAACTCTACTGCAGACTTGGAAGGAAATAGTTGACAAAACAAACAAGTTATTCAGATTAATCTGACAGTTTGATATGTGTAACTCTCACTGTCACATGTAGAACACGTGTCTTCCCTGTCAAGGCACTCTCAGCTGGAATGCTCTTACGGTGAATATAAACCACAGCGTTGAAGTTTAAAGAATAAAGAATACGGTTAGGGATAACGGCATAAGTTTACATCCAATATAAACCAGCCTTAATCCGCATGACGAAACTTGAAAATGCAGCTAATCTGTTATAAGCATGGATGGTTATAAGTTATTGAATAAAATACAGGAAACACTTCCAGTAATCTTATGAACGATGGCGTACGAGTGCGAGTGATATTGTGCTTGGATTAATTTAGGTGGGCCGATCCCGACTGTACTGCAATGCCGGGCCAACCCGTGGCAGGAGTGGAGCAAGCCCCTAGCTCCCGCCGAATTCCAAAAATCAGTTTAATATACTGGCCCCGCATGCGGGGCGTATCAGATATTAAGCTGATAAGAACAGATACTACACTTTGATCTTAGCCATGAGGCCGAGAAGCGATACCGAACATTTGCACATCAAAATTAACCATAGATGCGTAAAAGCCCAACTGCATATAGGATGCGACAGTGGCGCCACATCATATCCAATCTTGAAATTGAATACACATCCACAATAATATGAATACTCATACATTGCTATAATTTACCGGCCAATTACGCTGCATTATAATAGTTATATAATAAATAACATTCTACCTGCATGAAATTGCAAGGAGATAAACCGCACAGATGATTTGTATGATCTATGAATTAAATCTAAACGTGTAGGTATTTGAAATTCCTGCCCCTTATTGTTTACCGCCGGCCGCCAGTGGAGCATGCGCACTGCGCAGTTACGAACCAAACTCCGGCCTGCTCGCCTGCTCCATCACGTCGCATGGCTCTGCTTTTGTTTTGTTTCCATCTTATAAATAACAACCGTGCGTAGGTAAGCCAGGCATAATAATAATTATGATTTACTTGATTATAACAATATTCTGCGATTACTGCATCAGGTTTAGTTAACCGAATAGGAGATGGCTGGCACTCGGCCTTCATTTATATCTGAAATTACTGTGTTTTAGGTTATCAGTACGTTTTAACAAAAATACCAGTGAATCGTTGACCAGATGAAGGGGTGGCTTGCCCAAGCGAAATTCAGGGGCAAAGGAAATCTAAATTCGTATGTTGACCAAGTCGTTATCGTATATCGCGTTGTATATTGATGTTTTTATTATTAATATTTTCTGTTGCAGTTGCAGCCACCCAGACTAGGGCATAGAAGACTAAGACTAGGGTAAACAAACAGTCTTGGGCTCAAAAAGTTTGCCTTTATCATTATTTGCAACTTAATATTCCTTATTTCGGTTGTACCACGTCCACTTTAACAGCGTCAGAATGCACTGACATGTTCTCCAATCAAACCCCCGGATACATCCCTGGTCCAAATTACTTCATTTTTCTGCAAATGCATGTTTGAGTTCTTGGAAGCTAGCAGGAGTGGCGTTTTGTTGTCCTGTCTGTCTAAGGAGATTACCACAGAAATGCTGGATTGGATTCAAATCAGGGCTACATACGGGCCAATCCAAAACTGGAACGTTACCATTTGGGAAGTACTCGGTACCTACCCCTGTGACGTGAGGACATGCGTTATTGTGCACAAGCACACACCCATGTTCAATACGTGGGGCGTAATGCACGACAAATTCACGTAAAATGCCTCTAATGTACCGTCAGGAGCAAAATACTGCATACATCAAAATTTTTGTCATTAGAAAAAAAGCGACAAGGTCTTGCTTCGTTGCAGTTATGGCCGAATAGAATAAAAAGCTTGGTTCCTGACTTCATGGTGAATGTACTACGTAAGAGGGCTCCTTCATGACTACATCACATTTTTTGGAGTTGCAAAAATTTTGATGTATGTATACAGTGCTTTTGACAGTACCCCTCAGCAGTCACCGTCCTTCTATTTACCAGTACAAAGTCTGTGCGGCCCCTCAAAGCCAGGTTGAGATTGAATCTAGGGCAGTTTACTAATGATGACGACTTGAATTTGGTGTCATTTTCTTCACTTTGAAGTATCAAATTTCAAATTATTTTTCCGAAATAATTTGGAATCAATCCAATTCAGGGCTTTCATGCATATTCAAAGTGAATCAATCAAATGATACAAATTAACGTTTGTTTTTAAAGATGGAATGAGCGAGATCAATCTTGAACAAAGCTAGGATTTGTGGAAGAATTTTCCAGCCTCTTTCACCAACATTTGCTACCGTTAAAAATCACAGGCAATCTTACCCCAGTAGTTCATCTGGGAATATAGATATTATCCTCCTAACAAGAAAATTCCAATTTGAAGGTGATTATCTCGAGGTCACATTTCTAAACTTCAGTCGAAAAAACCTGAAACAGGAGTAGATTCCGAATTTCATGAAAATCGTTCAACAAATAAGATACCTCGATATAACGGATAAGTGACGGCTGAATTCATAAGATCACCCATAGCCTCGAATGCATTGATGGTTTTTCATGCCCACTGGTTTCAAGATTCTTGCTATATTCGCCGGAGACTTCGACTGGAGGATACGCCACAAACCCGGAGACTTCAGCTTGGGAGTAAGCCACGAACGCGTACAATTGGTGGAGGAGCCGTTCGACAGCTTGCCGGATCCATCGCGAAGCTGCTGCATTCTTTGTTGAGAGCTTTCTTCCAAGAAGACGAAACTTCGCAATGCACAATTTGTTGTTGAAAATTATTCATGTTTGACCGATTGTGCCCAAATTCGATAAGGTGTCGGGCGGATATAGACAATAATTGATGAGCGAAAAACTCCACATGTTGAACCATTCGGAAGGCATGGAAGATTGTGACGATATTCGTTGGAGACCTCAACTCAGGGATAAGTCACAAACCCGTACAATTGGCGGAGGTGCCGTTCGAACCGGATTCATGGGAGAAGCTGCTGGACTTTTCAAAGCTTTCCCAAGTGGACGAAACTTGAAAGGTACATATATTTTGTCGCCCTCAAATTACTCGAATTTAATATATCGTCGGTTCAAAGGTAAACACCATCCAGAACATCTTCAAAATTTTCAACATGCACAGATTCGAAGTTTATCAACGAAGTAAAAATTCATCTTCGTCCAGTTATGTTTTGTTTAAGTCATTCCTAAATCATGTGGGTGTAATAATTCAAGGGGACCAACATCCATTTTGAATTCCATTGCAATTATTTCACAGGTTTCGAGAGTACTTGGAAACTGATTTGAGTGAAAATACACTTGGCGTGTTTCAATTTTTAACCAACGATGTGTCGTGCCGAAATAGATAAGATTGAATTAGCGAAAAACGAGCTTGATACGTTAGACCGTTTGGAAAATATGGGAAAACTAGCTATGGAGAAAAAACATGAACGGTCTCCGCTACTCCGTATGACGGAACTTGAAATTTACAGCCAATCTGTTATTCGAATAATCCAGCAAAAATCTCTAGTCTCTTAACAAATGCATGCCCCTTATGGAATATGGGGAGAAGGTGCTGTTCCGCAAAACCACGCTTTCGTTCGCATGGAACACTTGCCAGTGGACACCACTATTTGAAAGTCACTATTTTTTGCCAAGCAAAATACAGCAGATTTGATAATAAGTCAAAAGGATGTTATTAAAAACTGAAACTGAACAGACTACAACAACTTCGGAAATATTGAGAACAATACAGGTTTCCTAAATTGAGCGTCTCTTTCTGGCCCGTGACGTCACGTTCGATTGCACAGTAAATCGTCGCAGTCATAGTGTGCCAACATTGCCCCGATTCCGTAAGCCGAACGTGTGTTTTGATCATTTGATGGTGTTATTATTGGTATTTATACAGTTTTTACAAGTAGTTATGGTAAATAAATGTTGTGTGCCACTATGCAAGTCCACAAGTTATACACTTATACAGTGATGGCCATAATACCTACACCATTAAAAGTATTAAAACTGGGACTTGGAACACGCACTTACCCGTGCTTTCTCAGCACGTCCATATATCGTTGATATATCCATTACAAAAATAGTTGTATCCGCACATCAAATGCCTCTCTGGCAAATTCTTCTATGCGAAATATTCATTTGCAATATTCATTGAGAAGTTCGTTATATTTTTAGCGACTTTCCCAGCATGGTTGGCTTTAGAATTCAAAAAATAAAACGCACTTTCAACACGGCGGAGCAATGTAAATACAAATGGCGCGATCACTCATGGCACACTGTGCCCAGAACGTGCCGAAAACAGCTGCGCGGAATCGCGGATTCTCCATCTCTCTTTTGAGGAAACCTGTATTACAGGATATCTAGTGAAAGGACGCGATTTTGTTTGGATTATGTTAGGTGGGCCGATCCCGACTGTACTGCAATGCCGGGCCAACCCGTGGCAGGAGTGGAGCAAGCCCCTAGCTCCCGCCGAATTCCAAAAATCAGTTTAATATACTGGCCCCGCATGCGGGGCGTATCAGATATTAAGCTGATAAGAACAGATACTACACTTTGATCTTAGCCATGAGGCCGAGAAGCGATACCGGACATTTGCACATCAAAATTAACCATAAATGCGTAGAAGCCCAACTGCAGGTAGAATGGAACGGTGGCGCCACATCGTACCCAACAGTGGAATCAAATATATACGTTTACAATATACTCATATGCTGTTTTATTATATAGTGCTATATATCGGCAGATATACTTATCCCGTATTAATATAAGAATATGCATAATGTATTTATATATTATGGTATTTCAGTTTTTCAGTATTATCCTCACAATATTATTGATCAATATAAAATTCAGGGAATAGGTAGGTATATTTTATCAAATCATCTACATACTTTTACCACCTCCTCATCATCTGGATTTAGTTTACCAGCCATAAGATTATTCAACTATTTTCCAGTTTGTTGTAAATTATGGAAGCAAGTAACTAACCAATACTAAATAATATATATTATTATATGATTTTTGATATACATATATATGTATACCACACATCAGTACATATGTCGTACTGAACATGTCTTTTTGGTGGTGCTCTCACCTGTGGAAATGTATCCCGCCTGCGATTCTTCTATTATGTTGTCATAAGAAGAATTAATCATGCGTATTGATAAGCAATGATAAAGCATATACATATTACATTGATGATACCAGTCAGATGACACCTCTTCAGGTGAAATAAAGGCTTCATTATTTTTATTCAGCTAGAAATCTCAAGGTCAGGCGAAAAGGACTTCACTTTCTTCCTTGGATTACATAAAAATCAAATAAGCTATAATCCATTCCAAGCTTAAAAAACCAGCTTGCCATGAAAAATTCGAGTCTTGTTAGTGTCTCTGATTTCTTACGTTAAATGTATGTATGTTACATTTTTCAACATTATGTTAAATGTCATCTTGATTAAAGGGAGGTTGCGTTAAAATTTGTGTCCCTGTGACATAAAACCTTCCTGACCTGACCTGACCTGATCTGACCTGACCTGACCTGATCTGACCTGAACTACACAATTTCTTGGATCATAATTGATTACCATAATGCAAAGAGGACAAGAGTGCAATGCTAAGGACCTTGAGAAAGCTTTTCGCGTCCTTACAATTCAGTTGTTGATGAAAAAATGCAATAGCGGAGCCTCGAGTTCAGAATTAAAAAACCACCAGGTCGACCATGACCTGTGAATAATACTCAGGTCGGTAGTGGACGATTTTGTAGGTTGTTTAGAAAAGTGCAAAGAAGAAGGACATCTTCAGCGAGATTGCATTTTTGGTCAATTTTCCCAAATTTCATTTCCCAACCATTTTCAACAAATTGCTTTCGCGAAATCAAAGCGTGAAATCTTTTCCGCCGGACCCTGTACTACGTCTTCGTTTTTTTGCTTGGGTGGTGCTTTTTGTCATGTAAACCGTTCACCGACGATTTCGGCAAAAACCCATCTTGCATTGTACACTGTGCCCTTCGAGAATCACCAAATTAAATTGGACTTTTCATCGTTATCTGATCCTTGAAACTTTGTCGAGACCAAATTGATCACAAATCCGTCGATATTTACCCCGACCAAAGGCTGGGAACATCTGCAAACGGTCGCCTGCGATTCCGGATGTATCCAGCTCAGGACGGGAATGCGACCTCGACTCCTGTAATTGGCCACGGCCTTGATGTCGTCGTCGGTCGCCTGGGCAGGCACGGCAAACACCGGCGGATAGCTGTCGCAAATTTCGAATAGCTCGTTGATCTTGGAAATTTTCCACATGTCATTATTCACTCCCTGAAAAAAAAAGAATAAATACATTCTGTAACAGATTTTGTTCCAGTGACGTAAAATAGCTAGTTTTAGATGGCACAGCCATTGCAATCTAAGCAAAAAATTGCCAGTAAAAAGCAAAAATAATTGACAATCTTTCCGTCGTAACCACAGAAATTCATGGCAATCTACGTGACAAAGAGATAGCAGGAAGAAAAGTGGACGTTCTTTCCGCCATGATAACAGATAACCTGTAACATAATTACAGATAATCAGAGCAATCTATGCTGAAAAAGACCAGTAAGAAGTTGTAATTATCACCATTCTTTTTGTCAAAAAAATGATATAATGTTACGTTATCTCGCGTACGGGTTCGAATATAATTGAGACGATCGATTTGAAACACACACTGTTTATTTCTGCGTACTACAATGAATACACGCCAACAATTATCTACTTGGAATATATCGCAGGTACTTCGCTTGTTTCGCACTTGTTACCACTTCGCATTCCAATTCAATACTGCCCTAAGCTGCCAGCTGATGCCTTATACAGGGTGTTTCCAAAATGGTGTTACAAACTTCTAGGGGAGATTCCCCATCAAAAATGGACAAGGAAAATATATACCTTTGATGTCCTAAAATGCTCAGTTGAAAAGTTACAGGGTGTACAAGTTGACTTTTTAAAACTGATTTTTTGACATAAGTTTTGAACCGTTCAACCGATTTTGTTCAAGTTCTCACCAAAGTTAACTGAAATAAGTCTCTATCGAATAATAGTAACGTGTTGGAGAAAAAAGTTCAGGGGCGTAGATAATGGGGGCTGTCCTCATATTTCCCCCCTATTTTTTACACCCCTAGCCATTTTCCCAAATTGTTCTTATTTTTTTATTCTACGTTCAATTTAGAGAAAAAAGTAACTCTTGCAAAATTTTGATTAGAGGCTTCGTTTTTGAGATATCTGAGTTTGAAACTTTGGAAAACATCTCGAAATCGCCACTTTCAATGAGCCCAATTTTTTTTCCCTGAAAAGCTCTCGTTTCTCAGAGGAAATAGTGGTTTATCAACTTAGAAAATTGAAGAGAACCTATTTCTGCAGAAAAATCATGAGTTTTTTCTTATTCTAATTTTTTGGCCTTGGAAAGTGGCAATTTCGAGATGTTTTCCAAAGTTTCAAACTCAGATATCTCAAAAACGAAGCCTCTAATCAAAATTTTGCAAGAGTAACTTTTTTCTCTAAATTGAACGTAGAATAAAAAAATAAGAACAATTTGGGAAAATAGCTAGGGGTGTAAAAAATAGGGGGGGAAATATGAGGACAGCCCCCATTATCTACGCCCCTGAACTTTTTTCTCCAACACGTTACTATTATTCGATAGAGACTTATTTCAGTTAACTTTGGTGAGAACATGAACAAAATCGGTTAAACGGTTCAAAACTTATGTCAAAAAATCAGTTTTAAAAAGTCAACTTGAACACCCTGTAACTTTTCAACTGAGCATTTTAGGACATCAAAGGTATATATTTTCCTTGTCCATTTTTGATGGGGAATCTCCCCTAGAAGTTTGTAACACCATTTTGGAAACACCCTGTATAAGGCCTCCGAATAGTGTTCCCGAACTTTCTGTCTGCTTCCAGCAAACCCGGCATATGCGGTTTCTAGACCATTCCTGAATAATCATTCACATTACCCGTATAATTCTGGCGGGTTCTGGAACGGCGCCTCCGCCAAAATGGACAAATCTTTCTCGATCGAGCATTGAAGTCTCCCCATTAGGTTCCACGTAAACGCGCGCTCTGGAATGCACCAGAACATTCCACACTTCTACACTGCGATCTAATGGCTGGAAGAATCCAGAAAGGTCGAGTGCTTACCAATATGTACGAGATCGCCGCTCGTAACAATAATTTACAACTTTTTTCCGTCGTAATCACAAATATTTATGGCAATCTACGTAAAATGGGACTCAAAGAAGAAAAAACTCGCATTCTTTCCGCCATAATCACATGATAATCAGAGCAACCTACGCAAAAATGGGCTAATGCGAAGTTGAAATTATTACCATTTTTTCTGAAATGAACTTGAAACAAATGACAATTTTTCCGTCATAATGACAGATATTTATGGTAATCTACGTAAAAACGAAACTCAAGGAAGGAACAACTTACATTTTTGCCGCCATAATGACAGGATAACCAGAGCAATCCACGCAAAAAAGGGCCAGTAAGAAGTTGAAATTATTACTATTCTTTCTGTCAAAAAGTTGAAATAATTGAATAATTTACAATTTTACCGTCGTAATCACAGATATTCATGGCAATCTACATAAAAAAGGCAAAATGAAATAAAAATTGACATTTTTTCCGCCATGATGACAGATAAGCAGAGGAATTTAAACAAAAAAGGGTCAGCAAAAAGGTAAAATAATTGGCCATTTTTTCGTCGTAATCACAGATATTTCCATGTCAAGCTACGTGAAAAAGAGAGAGAGAGAGAGAGCAGAAAGAAAAATTAACATTCTTTCCGCCATGATGACAAGTAACTATACAATCTACGAGAGAAACCGACTGGATGAAAGAAAAATTGACATTATTTCCGCCATGATGACAGATAATGAGAGCAATCTACGGAAAAAAGGGCCAGGAGAAAGTTGAAATTATTTCTATTCTTTCTGTCAAGAACTTGAGATAGATGATAATTTTTCCGTCATAATAACAGATATTCATGGAAATCTGCATAAAAACGAGACTCAAGAAAGAAAACATTACATTCTCTCCGCCATAATGACAGATAACCAGAGCAATCTACGCTAAAAGAGCTAGTAAGAAACTGAAATTATCAACATTCTTTCTGTCAAAACGTTAAAATAGTTTACAATTTTTCCGTCGTAATCACAAATATTCATGGCAATCTACGTGAAAGACTGAATGAAAGAAAAATTGACATTCTTTCCGCCATGATGACAGAAAACCAGAGCAATCTACGAAAAAAAAAAAAAGGCTAGAAAGAAGTTGAATTTATCAACATCCTTTCTGTCAAGACGTTGAAATAATTTACAATGTTTCCGTCGTAATCACAAATGATATTCATGGCAATCTACGTGAAAAAAGACTGAATGAAAGAAAAATTGCCATTCTTTCCGTCATGATGACAGATAACCAGAGCAATCTACGCAAAGAAGGGTCAGCAAGAAATTGAAATTGACCATTTTTCCGTTGTAATCACAGATATTGTCATGGCCATCTACGTGAAGAAGAGAGAGTGAAGAGAAAAATTGACATGATTTCCGCCATGATGACAGATGACCAGAGCAATCTATGCAAACAAAAAAAGGACCAGCAAGAAGTTGAAATAATTGACAATTTTTTTCCGTTAGAATGACAGGTATTCATGGCAAATCGACGTAAAAACGAGACTCAAGAAAGAAAAAATTTACACTCTTGCAGCCATGACAGGATAATCAGAGCAATCTAAGCAAAAAATGGCCAGCAAGAAATTGAAATTATTACTATTCATTCTGTCAAGAACCTGTGAGAAATGACAATTTTCCCGTCATAATGACAAATATTCATTCATTCTACGTAAAAACGAGACTCAAGAAAGAAAAAAAATTGCATTCTTCCCGCCATAATGACAGAAAAATCAGAACAGTCTACGCAAAAAAGCCACTAAGAAGTTGAAATTATTTCCATTCTTTCTGTCAAGAACTTCAAATAAATGACAGTTTTTCCGTCATAATGACAGATATCCATGGCAATCTACATAAAAACGAGACTCAAGGATGAAAAAATGTACATTATTTTCGTCATATTGACAGAATAATCAGAGCAATCTACACAAAAAAGGGCCAGTAGGAAGTTGAAATTATTACCATTCTTCTGTCAAGAACTTGAAATAAATGACAGTTTTTCCGTCACCATGACAGATATTAAGGGAAATCTGCGTAAAAACGAGACTCAAGGAAGAAAAAATTTACATTCTTTCCGCCATAATGACAGGATAACCACAGCAATCTAAGCAAAAAATGGCCAGCAAGAAGTTGGAATAATTACCATTTTTCGTCGTAATTACAGAAATTTTCATGGCAATCTACGTGAAAAAGTGACAGTAGGAAGAACAATTACATTCTCTCCGCCATAATGACAGATAACCAGAGCAATCTACGCAAAAAAGAGCTATGAAAGAAATTGAAATTATCAACATTCTTTCTGTCAAAACGTTGAAATAATTAACAATTTTTCCGTGAAAAAAAAAGGCTAGAAAGAAGTTGAATTTATCAACATCCTTTCTGCCAAGACGTTGAAATAATTTACAATGTGTCCGTCGTAATCACAAATGATATTCATGGCAATCTACGTGAGAAAAGACTGAATGAAAGAAAAATTGCCATTCTTTCCGTCATGATGACAGATAACCAAAGCAGTCACGCAAAGGGTTAGCAAGAAATTGAAATTGACCATTTTTCTGTTGTAATCACAGATATTGTCATGGGCCATCTACGTGAAGAAGAGAGAGTAGGGAGAAAAATTGACATGATTTCCGCCATGATGACAGATTACCAGAGCAATCTATGCAAAAAAAGGACCAGCAAGAAGTTGAAATAATTGACAATTTTTTTCCGTTATAATGACAGGTATTCATGGCAAATCGACGTAAAAACGAGACTTAAGAAAGAAAAAATTTACAATCTTGCAGCCATGACAGGATAATCAGAGCAATCCAAGCAAAAAATGGCCAGCAAGAAATTGAAATTATTACTATTCTTTCTGTCAAGAACCTGTAAGAAATGACAATTTTCCCGTCATAATGACAAATATTCATTCATTCTACGTAAAAACGAGACTCAAGAAGGAAAAAAAATTGCATTCTTCCCGCCATAATGACAGAATAATCAGAACAATCTACGCAAAAAAGCCAGTAAGAAGTTGAAATTATTATCATTCTTTCTGTCAAGAACTTCAAATAAATGACAGTTTTTCCGTCATAATGACAGATATCATGGCAATCTACATAAAAACGAGACTCAAGGATGAAAAAATGTACATTATTTTCGTCATATTGACAGAATAATCAGAGCAATCTACACAAAAAAGGGCCAGTAGGAAGTTAAAATTATTACCATTCTTCTGTCAAGAACTTGAAATAAATGACAGTTTTTCCGTCACCATGACAGATACTAAGGGAAATCTGCGTAAAAACGAGACTCAAGGAAGAAAAAATTTACATTCTTTCCGCCATAATGACAGGATAACCACAGCAATCTAAGCAAAAAATGGCCAGCAAGAAGTTGGAATAATTACCATTTTTCGTCGTAATTACAGAAATTTTCATGGCAATCTACGTGAAAAAGTGACAGTAGGAAGAACAATTACATTCTTTTCGCCATAGTGACAGATAACCAGAGCAATCTATGCGAAAAAAGGGCCCGCAAGAAGTTGGAACAATTGACAATTTTTCCGTCGTAATCACAGATATTTTCATGGCAATCTAGGTGAAAAAGAAACAGTAGATAGGAAGAAAAATGGACATTCTTTCCGTCATGATGATAGATAAATAGAGCAATCTACGCAAAAAATGGCCAGCAAAAATTGAAATAATTGAACATTTTTCCGTCGTAATCATAAATATTTCCATGGCAATCTACGTGAAAAAGTTATAGTAGGAAGAAAAATTGACATTCTTTCCGCCATGATGACAGATAACCAGAGCAATCTACGCAAAAAAGGAGGCCAGAGAGAAGTTTAAATAATCAACATTCTTTCTGTCATAATGACAAGTATTCACAGCAATCTACGTAGAAATAAAAAAAATGCATTCTTTCTGTCATGGTAATAAATTTTTATAGAAATCTACACTGAAGGTGTCGGAAGGAAAAATTAACATGCTGTTCATCATTAAAGATAATTATAGCAATTTACGCAGAACAAGACTCTGTAGAAGTAACAATAATAATTGGCATTTCCGTCATGACAAACCCAAAACAATGTACGTAAAAAGTATGCACATGTCAGAAATAAAGTTATCATTCTTGCTGTCACGATGACAGATAATCATAGCAATCTATGTAAAAACTATTTAATTAAACAACACTGACGTTTCTGTCGTGTTGGCATGACATGCAACAAGGTAGTTTACACTATTAAAAAAAAACTTTGTGGCAAGTTGGAATTGACATTTTTCCATCAAAATGGCAGTTATCCATTGCCGAGCCCATAGTAATCTCTGTAAAAAAAGCTTGCAGAAAGTTGAAATTGACATTCTCTCATGATGATTAAAGCCCAAAGCAACCTTTGGAAAAATGGTCTATGGTGAATACATGGGGTGAATAAAAATTCTCTTTCCATCATGATGACAGGTATCGTAATAATACCAAGGTAACCACAGCAATCTATGTGAAAAAAGTATGCAGGAACCAAGCAATTTGGAACACACTCTACTTCTATTTTTTTTATACTACATAATGCTTATTTCAACGCTTATACCTACTGATTTCTGAGAAGAATCAATTACCATTCTTTTCAGCTCGGCAATCGGCTCGTACACAGTCCAGCCGTTTTCGGGAAACGTTTCCGAATACTCGAAAGCAAACAGTTTGATCTTGTGGCTGATCGGAAATGCAAACTGCTGGAGCTTTTCGAACACGTTCCTTCTGGAATGGTTCTCCTGTTTGTGTGCGAAGCGCAGATTGCGCATGTCTTTGCAAAACACTTCTATCCCATACGCATTCTCGCCGCGGGACGACGCGCCTCCGACTTTTTCGATTCTAGACACCTTCGAAAACAGAAACAATCAACAGTCTTATATGGAGAGCACCGAATGTTTATGTTACTTACAACGCCTAGCGGTACATCGACTACGTTGGGCGTGTCTTTGTCGACGGGCCGGAAGTACAGCTTGTAGTTGGTGACGGTCAGGACCCCCCTGGCCGGGCCGTAGTACGGACACAGGTAGGTGACGTCCCTGGCTTGGCCGGTGACTTTCTCGCCGGGCAGGGACGGAGGATCGTCGGGACGTCCGGCGCCGGTGCCGGCGTCGAACGAGGTCGCCTGGAACTGTTCAATTTACATCAGGCGCGGTCGAAGCTAACCAAACGACTAACCTTTTTCCGTTCCAGCGTCGACACGACGTTCTCGGTCGACGTCGAACTGGACGAACAGTAGCTCTTGCTGGGCGACGTCTTGCCCCAGGCCGTCTGCAAGGAAAGCCGTTGGAAATTTGTTTGTGTGTGGGAAAATCGCTCCGGGGAAAAATGGGCACGGCACTTACCGCATCGGGCTTGGAATTGATGGTGTTTGATTTGGAATCGGCGCGGAACGCGTCCATTCCCAGCGGCTTGCCGTAATGATTCGGATCCATTTCGAGCAGTTCGACGCTTCCCTTTTTCATCATCCTGCGGGAGGGCTATTCATCACAGATACTTCTCGTGGAAGATTTGTCGCACTGTGTTTTCTTTGAGGTGTCCCGGAAATCTGCAAGTGACAGATGTGCTGTCACCGAAACGTCATGCACGCGGATCGACGGCTGTGATTGGTCGGTTTCCGGTTCGAGGACGCGGACGTCAGATTTGACACAAGGGCGACAGGGTGGGATTCAGGGAGATTCAGAAGAACAGAAAGGATTTTACGCGGGGTACGGGGCGCGGGAAGATGGCAGAGGAAACAGGGCAAAATCTTTCCAGGGGGCATATACAGGTGTCCCACGTAGTAACCGACATAGTTCAAGGGTAAATGTACTTTCTCGAGGCGAATCAGAATCTGACTTCGAAATTTTCCTGACGTCCTCCGTTTCCGATATCAGGTGATTTATGTGTTCAACCGAAAAGTTTGATTGGCCATATCTCAGGAATACATCAATAGAACCTATTGAAATTTTGCAGGTGTTTGGTTTATCCTAGAACCGAAAGGCTTTGTAGCGCCCTGTTCAGTATTCACTTATAAAACAAATACAGGACCGTACCCAAAATTTTTTTTTTAGAGTTTCTGTTGATTATGGCCCACATACCCAGTTCAACCAATCAGAACAACCGAATGAGACCCATGTGACTCGGTTTAAGCTATCGATTAATGCACACTAGCCGTCAGTTCCACAAAAAAGATGATCAGTGGTCAAGGCTGATTGCAGATTAACTGAACTTTTTTCTGCTGAATGCTAGCTAGGTGATTACTCACAAAAAATGCCTGAAATCTGTACTAGACCCATCATCTTTCCATTATTGAGGGATAAACCAGCATTTCCATTGATCAGTCAGCTATAAATTGACAAACAAAAATCGCAAATCAACTGATCTCGTATTATCTGTTTTGTGGAACCCACGGTAGGAGGTGATTAATGGGTGCCTTCCACCTAGACGATACAAATATCACCAGACGGCACATGTTCCATGGTGTGGCACAAAATTTTAGGTGATCCAATGAACGGCGCAGAACCGAGTAGGAACACGTAGATGGAAAGCACCGTTTAGCACCCGCACATGCGTAAATGGCAGGTGTACCGAACTTGGGGCTAGGTGTAAAGCACGCAATGGGTGCTTTCCACCTAGACGGTACAAATACCACCAGACGGCACATGTTCCATAGTGTGGCACAAAATTTTAGGTCATCCAATGAACGGCGCAGAACCGAGTAGGAACACGTAGATGGAAAGCACCGTTTGGAACCCGCACATGCGTAAATGGCAGGTGTACCGAACTTGGGGCTAGGTGGAAAGCACGCAATGCACACTAGGTGAATAGCACCGGATTGGAATATTTTTGGGCCCACGAATAATATGTAATTGAAACGACTGTATTTATACTTGTTTGGACTGAAATTTTAGTACTGGTGCGTTTAAAGGGTCTTTCACTTACTAAAATACAATTTTACAGCCTATTAGACTTCGTTTCAGCATTGTTTCCAGCAACGAGGCCCCTTCCCTAATCCGCGACTGTGCACTCTCCTTTCATGCGCTGTCAACAGCTATTAGTGACATTTAGTTTTTAGCTCTACCAGTCTACCGCCCTTGTGAAACTACTGTGTTGTGAACTACCACTCATGGTAAGATATTTATCATTTAGCCAAGCAGAATTAGCTTGATTCAGTAGTGAGCTTCACAAGTGCATTCAGTTATTAGAAAGAAGAAAAAACAAACATTTTTACCCTTCTCTTGAAATTGTTTTTTTTCTCAACAAGGCATGCTTTGAAATTGACACTTCAATACAATGATACATTGGACCTACTATTTCTACTAGTAGTCTATTTGGGCGATAATCTGCTGAATTCAACTCGTGCTTTGTGTTTTATTCGAGTTAAATGTTTTAAATTCCTCAAACAAACTATCAATCACTCGAAAAGTAGACCCGATATTATCTTGGAATCCCTCGACTTTGTCTCGGGATTTTAAGGTGCGTTCAGTCAGCTTATTTAGCCGCAAGTTTTAATTTTAGTCGTAAGCGCTGCCTCGCTTATTGGCTGTTCTGAGGAGGCCGGTTTATAAGAGCCAATAGGCGTCGCTGCCCTTGCGACTAAAATCAAAACTTGCGGCTAAATAAGCTGACTGAACACACCTTCAGTCAGATAATATTGGGTCTTCTTTTCCCTCGTGATTTACAGTTGTTTTCGGGTTAAAACTCCTAGGATTAAAACGATTTAACTGAAAAAACACTAAGCAGTAAGCACTTGTTATATTACTATTGAAAAAGTCATCCTGTACCTATAGATTTTTTTTCGAAATCTAATTGCATATTCGGAAAGTAAGTACATAAAAAATGCTACAAAATGCGATTCCCAAATTGTTTGGCACTAATTTAGCTGATCGAAAAAAAAATTATTAGCAGAGATTTTTCACGAATATTTTTGAAAATTTGTTTCAAATCACTCAAACGCTATTCCAGGTGGTCAAACAAAGTCACAATTTCAATTTTGATGTTCTACCAAACTGAGGATAATTTCAGGAGATTTTCTGGATCTGGAAACATGAATTTGGGTAGAAATCTGGAGGTACTAAATTCATGTTCCCAGAAAATTCTCCTGAAACTTCTGGAGAAATTTCTGGTAATAATTTTTTTTTATCAGCTAAATTAGTGCCAAACCATTTAGGAACCGCATTTTGTAGCATTTCTTATGTAGTTTCCGAATATGACATCAGATTTAAAAAAAATCTATGCAGGATGACTTTTTCAACAGAAACTTAAAAAAGTTTCTGTTCTGTTTCTGTCTGAAATTTTGGGTACGGTCCTGTACTTATTTTATAAGTGAATAGGGTGCTACAAAAGCTCTTGGTACTAGAATATACCTGCAAAATTTGAATAGATTATATTAATGTGTTATTCCTGAGATATGGCCAATCAAACTTTTCGGTTGAACACATAAATCACCCTGTGTATAGGAAACGTGAGACGTCAGGAAAATTTCTAAAGCAAATTCTGATTTGCCTCGAGAAAGTACATATATCCTTGAACTATGTCGGTTATTTCGTGGGACATCCTGTATACAGGTGTCCCATAAAGTACCCGACCCGACACAGCTTAAGTACCTATACCGGGTGATCATTTGAAAACTATCCACCTGCAATAACTCCCGATTCCTAGTTAATATTTCTTCGAGCAAAAACAGGTCGATTTTTATATCAAGGGGGGCATCTAAAACATACATTGACAAATTTCTATCTTCAGCCCCCTCGCCCCCACCCATCCCAAAAATAAAATTTCAACTGATACTACCTACCTTGCGATACATCAAATTGAAGAAAATTAAATTCTCTTTTTGGAAAAGATATTTCCAAAAATTTTAACTCTACCCCCCTTCTCCCCAAAAGTTCTCTGAGTGTCCCTTTCAATATCCTGGACCCCTCAATTCTCTTCAGTTTAGTCAGCATCATCCTGAACTGCTTCAATGAAGAGAATTTTCGGTGGAAAAAGTGCCACCCAAATTGACCTCATTGCTCTCCCCCACCTCAACTTTAAAATTTAACAAAATACTACCCACTTTGTGACACATCAAATTAAAGGAAATTAAATTCTCTTGCTAAAAACAATTTTTTTGAAATTTTCAACCCCTCCCCCATTTAACTGGACATTTGGAGTATTTTCGTAGGAAAACGGGGGTTTCAAAAATTTCTAAAAAATTGTGTTCAGGGAGAGAATTCAATTTCCTTTAATATGATGTATCACAAAGTAGGTATTGTCATTTTAGATTTTTAAGGTGAGGAGGGGGGAGCAAAGGGGTGAATTTGGGTAGCACTTTTTCCATAGAAAATTTTCTCTTTCGATGCTGTGCAGGATGACGTTGACTGCATTGAAGCGAATTGAGAGGTCAAGAATATTTAATTGGACACTCAGAGAATTTAGGGAGGAAGAGGGGTGGGGTTGAATATTTCAGAAACATTTTTTTAGAAAGGGAATTTAATTCTGTTGAATTTAATGTATCGCAAAATAGGTAGTGTCATTTGAAATTTCAAAGTTGAAGTAGTTGGGGACGAGGGGGCTAAAGATAGAAAATCGCTAATAAATGTTTTAGATGTCCCCCTCGATATAAAAATCGATCTGTTTTTGCTCGAAGACATTTTCAATGGGAATCGGGAGTTATTGCAGGTGGATAGTTTTCAAATGATCACCCGGTATGTACTTTTTGGAGGCAAATCAGAATCTGCATTCTAAATTTTCCTGATGTCCTTTTGTACAGTTTTTTTTTAAACCCATTGTGGTGCAAATGGCTAACAACTTTGCATTGGTAGCACTCTACAGTGGCGTAGCTATAAATGAGCAAAAAGAAGCAGTGCCTTAGGGCTCTCAAGGCTCAAAGGAGCCCAAGGTTTCAAACTAAATAATAAAAATTTTATATAGGAGTTTACTTAGTGCAAAGGCTCGTAATAAGAAAATTTAATTTTTTTGTTATTTCCACCTACATAGACGATTTTGGACAAAAAAAAATAGGACAGTCATTCCTCGAGTCATTCATTATTTCTGCAAAAATTTGGGCTCCAAGTGCTCTTCATTTTGGATAATTATGTTCATCTTGATCAGCTGCAACTGACACGACCAAATTGAAGAGTATTTTGAGCCCAAATTGTTGCAAGTTGCGATTGTCATGCTTTTTTTGGCCGCAATGGTTTTTTATCGAAGTTTTGTGAATTCTTTATTCCATCATCATTTTCATTATTATTATTGACCACAGAGTTATTGACCGTGTGGGCTTGGAAACAAGGAGAGCGAGAGCCTTTTTGGGCGTCGACCTCGGCGTCGACCTCCCTGGAACCCTTTCTTTTAAGACCCCCGAAACAGTTTGCCTCAGGACCCTTGAGTACTTATAGCTACGCCACTGGCACTCTATTCATTTATGAAAAGGATACAGGACCGTACTCAAAAGTCAAAACTTTATTCTTATCGAGTTTCTGCTGAGAAAGTTATCATGTATGGACTTTTTTCAAAATCTGATGCCACTTTCAGAGACTACATGAAAAAGTCTACAAAATGCGATTCTGAAATTGTTTTCTAACCGAGAATAATTTCAAAATAATAGCACAATTGCATGATGTTGGTTCAGCTTGTCGCCACTTGGTGGCTTTGGTTGGGCTTGGGCGGCACAGCGCGCTTGCGTCTGATCCAGATTATCGCGATTCGTTTCGTTTGTACTTTGTTTATCTTTTGCAAATTGCAAATGGAAGCCGAGCATGCGAGCATGTCGAGTGGGAAAGAAAACAACGGCCCATCGATTCTTCAGGGCTTCATCCGTGGGGAACTTGTGGAATTTCATGCAATTTTCGATTCTTGAACTTTGACCGCAGTGTGGCACCACACAACATTTATAGGGCATTTTTCAGCGTCGACAACATGGAAAGATGAAAAGAGAAATTGATGACGCCGGGCAATTCACCTTTCCCATAAGAGAAATCATTTACGCGCATACCCGTGAGCGCAGACTTCCACTAATACAAACAGCCACTACAGCCCGCTAGTTCTACGCGCACAGGTATGCGTGAAGCTCTCGTGGGAAAGATGGATTGGTGAGACGAGATAAATATGTTAGGTTATTCAAAGTGCCAAAATGACGCGAATGACTGTTATGACTAAAGAGCGGATTTATAATGTTTTAGATGTTCTATCCGTCAAGTTGGATGCAACTGTCGACTTGCAGCTTGACGTTTCCATCTATAAGGAACCTAAATTTCAAGTTTTATTTCGCATATAATTTATTATTTTGACTTTTTACAGCATACAAATTGATAGTCCATATAATCGCATATAGCCGCATATTTGGTCCATATTTTTGCACATATTTGAATATTTGTCACTATTTTGGCCATTCTATCTATTATGTGCTAGGAAATCACGAAATTTTGATTTCTATCAAGGAAAAAATAATTGAAAATTTTCAAAGAATTTTTTTATACTTTGATGGTTAAAGTTGGTTGGATGGTTTTACATGTAAATGTTGAAATTTTTACTATTCTTGCAGCTTATATCACATATCGACTCGCATATATTGCTCTATTTGAACATTTTTACCGCATATTTTGATACTTTTTAAGCGCGTATAAACTGCATATTTTGGACTTTTTTACCGCATATAAATCCGCTCCCTAGTTATGACACACGATTTGACGGTTTGCAATACCAATTGATGAACCTAAAGTCCCCAAGTGGCAAACGGCGCCACAAGCGCCCCACAGAGAAGCGCCCCCTACATGCAATCGCCCTATTTTCTGGAAATATGAATTATTTGGTTATGTACCTACTTAACCACATCAAATTTTGAACTCTCAATCAAAATCATTTACGACAAGGATTCCCCCCCCCCCCCAAAAATACGTGATGCGTGATGCCCGACAAGTGAGTTCATCAAGACGCGCTTCAAATTCAGACGCAGCCATAACGTTGTTGATTTTTTGAGATAAATGGGCACTTATGCGAGATCATAGAAAGAATATACTTTGAATATAGGTACTTCCTCATTGGGAACTTTTTTTTAACAGAAAATACGATTATTGATTGAAAAATTAGACTAATGGAACTTCGATTTGGGCCCACTTTGAATTTACTTGAAGTTGCAATTTAATTTCAAGAAGTTTGATACCAAACTCGACGAATTAGGTATAGAGAAAAATGACAGAGATATGATCAAAACTGCCTTTTCACCATAATCCACAGCCTGATGCGACTCGTGCTGCTGAAAAAGGACGAATTGCGCTTCAGCAAGGAGAAACTGCTTCTGGTTTTCGACAGCGCGGGTTTCTCCTGGCTTCCGGTCCCAGCAAGCCGACTTTTGAAACCGCGACGATTCGAGGTCGCGGTAACAAAACGTCACTTTGGCACCCACTATGGCAACGTTGCAAGTACGCCTGACGTGGCAAGAGCGCAATGCGCATTCTTTCCGACGTTGAATTGACATTGACATCAGGCGCTCGCGCCAGCGCATGATGGAGTGCCAAGGTACCGCTGTAGAGATTCGTTTGTTTTTGACATTACTCAGTCAAATCTTGAGTTTAGCACGATTACTTTTTTGATAGAGCGACAATTCAATAAACCATCTATATAATTTATTACAACTAAAGACAATTGCACCAACAAGTACTATGGAAAATATATACCATATACCCATCTTAGGGAGGACGTCATTTTTGCTCCCGCGACCTATAGACGACGAAACGACATAGGCTTTGGACGCTCAAGCTTTTTTGTTTCTCAAATTTTTGACTTGTTATAGCTTATTTTTTTGGTTTTGTCTTAGGCAGATATGAGCAAATGAAAGACTATTATAAATACATCCCATACACTTCCTATTTTCAGTAGAATGACTTTTTGGAGCAAAAATAAACTGTAAAGCTGGGGGGGGGGCTACAGCTACGACTGATAGCACCTGCAAAGTTTTGGAGCGAAACTATCAGCGGCCAATCGGCCATCGGCCGTATTTTCCCAGCGCCCCAGCTTGTCACTTTATTTTTGCTCCAAAAAGTCATATTCTACTGAAAATGGAAAGTGTACGGGATATAGTTATTCTACGTTATTATTTGCAAAAATGCGGAAAGTTCTGTGGTCTAATTGCAAATCTACACGAAAAATGCATGAAAAAACCTCGTAGTAAACAGTTTTCGTCAATTTCTGGTTATCCAGCAATTTTTTTTTTGGAAATTCAGTCGCACATTTGAGCAGGTGCCAACAAGAGCTTTTGTTAGAGGTGTCACTCGATAAGGTTCTAATTCTGATACTTTTTGACATCATTTGACCGCATTTGACGTCATTAACATTTTTGACATTAATTACGTCATATAGAACTGTCTTGTTTTTCCAAACAGCTCCCAAGACCTAATTTCAAACAACGTAGGTACCAAAATTCAATTATGTTTTTGATGAAATATGCTAGTTTTCGTGTGAAAATTTTTCGCCTCATAGATGGCTTTGGAATCTCAGTTTAGCCTGTATCTCTGTCAACTTTTGTAATAAACTAGTCGAGTTGGGTGTCTAAAGACGCAGAATTTGATAGGAAATTCGAATTTGTACAGTGCCTGTTGATTTTATGAGGTTGCCAAACAAAAACTACCTTAAAATCACAATTTGTGCAGATTCTTAGTCAATTTCCTGTTGTAACGGTAAGTTTTCCAAAAATGAACAACGTCATTTAGGCGCAGGCGAGAGCTCTATTTAGAGGTGACACTCGATAGGGTTGTGATTTTCAACATTTTTGACATTTATTGACATCGTTGATGATTTTTAGCGCATTTTCCATCTTGATGGAAATCGCTATTGCAACCGCTTTGTCCGTCCGTCCGTCCGTCCGTCCGTCCGTCCGTTCCTCGAACTCCTCCCAAACTAGACGACCTAGCTTTCCAATTTTTTCGCTGTTACATAGCTGCCACTCCCAAAGGAGGGCTAGGCTATATTGGATGTCTATATTGCGCCGCCAACATAGAGAAAACCGCCCCCGATAAACTTGAAATAACATAATATTGCACTTTCTACCAGACCTGATGCTCTGGTGTTCTCATTTTTTGAATAATACATAGTTGCCACTTATAAACGTAAGCCAAGAAACATTCCGTCTTCAATATGCGCCGCCGACATGAAAAAACTGCTAAAAACCGCCGCCAATCACTTAAAAATGAAAAACATAAACCCGAAGATATAGCGATCTGATTCTTTCGGTATATAAATAGCTGACTAAAAATGGGAAAGGATAGGCTACTTTTGGTTAGTCGCCGCCCTCAGATTCCGCCCCCAGATTCCGCCCCCAAACGATAAACAGTGCAACTTTCACAAATGTTACTGATTGAGATGTTCCCTTAAACATTTAAGAACTGCCAACTCAAATTGTGCAACATTTGCTCGGCCGAACGCTGCCGCTCCCACATGCCGCCCCCAAAGTAAGAGATAAATGGAAAACATGAACCCGAAGACATAGCGATCTAAGTTTTTCGCTATATGGATAGCTGACTAAAAATGGAAAAGGATAGGCTACTTTTGACATGGCGCCGCCTCCAGCTTCCGCCCCCCCAAAAAAAGTGCAACTTTCAACAATTTTCACTGATTTAGCTAATAATGTTACCTCAAACATTTAGAAACTCTTGACTCAAACTGTGCAAGAATTTCTTTGCCAAACTCTGCTGCTCCCACACGCCGCCCCCAAAGTGAGAGATGAATGTAAAACATGAACCTGAAGACATAACGATCTACTTCTTTCACTATATTGATAGCTGACTGAAATTAGAAAAATAAATATAGGCCACTATTAATTAGCCGCCGCCTCCAGCTGCCGCCTCCAAACAAAAAAAATGCAACTTTCACAATTTTCACTGATTGTCATATTTCCGTCACATTTAGAAACTCCCAACTCAAACTGTGCAACAGTTACTTTGCCGAATGCTGCCGCCCCCACACGCTGCCCTCAAAGTGAGAGATGAGTGAAAAACATAAACCCGAAGACATAACGATCTAATTCTTTCGCTATATGGATAGCTAACTAAAAATGGGAAAGAATAGGCTACCTTTGACATGGCGCCGCCTCCAACTCCCACCCCCAAAAGTAAAAAAGTGCAACGTTCAACAATTTTCACTGATTTGGATGTTAATGTTACCTCAAACATAGATAAACTCCCAACTCAAACTGTGGAAGAATTTCTTTGTCAAACTCTGCCGCTCCCACACGCCGCCCCCAAAGTAAGAGATAAATGTAAAACATAACCCTGAAGACATAGCGATCTGATTGTTCCGCTATATAGATAGCTGACTAAAAATGGGAAGAGATAGGCCACTTTTGATTAGTCGCCGCCTCCAGCTCCCGCCCCCAAACAAAAAAAAATGCAACTTTCACAATTTTCACTGATTGTCATATTTCCTTAAACATTTAGAAACTCCTTTCTCAAACTGTGCAACAGTTACTTTGCCGAATGCTGCCACCCCCACACGCTGCTCTCAAAGTAAGAGATAAATGGAAAACATAAACCCGAAGACATAGCGATCTAATTCTTTCGCTATATGGATAGCCGACTAAAAATGAAAAAGCATAGACTACTGTTGATTAGTCGCCACTCCCAGCTCCCGCCCTCAAACAAAAAAATACATTGATAAGTGAAAGAATTTTCATTCAAATCTATTTCATTGGCAAGTACCCCATTCTGATAACACAATATCACAATGAGTTTCGAATGAAGAAAGTGGGCAAGGAATGGTGTTTCTCCTTCAACCAAATTTCTTTACGTTCACAATATGCCTCTTTGAGAAAATGCGCTACTGAGACTCACGCACGTGAAGGCATACTCACTTGTTTTTGACATTTTTGATAGTTCGGTGATGATTTGATAGTTCTCGAGGATCAGTTCCTTGGACGGACGGATAGACGACAGACTGACTGACGGACGGACAAAGTGAGGTGGTGAAGACATAAGAACATTTTCTCTTAAAAAAACGTGCGCTAAAACCTGATTTGACCTGACCTGAACTAGGTACGCTCCACCAGTGCACTTTTTCTGAAAAATACATTTTAAAGAAGACATTTCTTCTCTATAGTACCTACTTAAGTACCTATACCTAACTTTGCTCTTTGCACTTATTGATTTTCCAAGCCCTTCGCTATCAAGCTTTTTATAGGTATAAAATTCAAATAAAGTAGGTAGGTACTTACCTCTTCTATACCTACACATTTAATCGCCAATTACGTTTAATGCGGAAATAAAGACTCCAATCGATAGATCCAAATAAAGTATCCTATATACTACCTCTCTCTGCTAAAAGCTTTGGGAAAACAACGGGCGATATTTTTATTTCCGGCTGCACATAGGGGAGCGAGAGCTTTCCATAGAAGCGCGCCATCTCAGACGGGAGAAGCCCCGGCGCTCACGCTGGCAGGCAAGTTGTTTGTATTCAGCTTTAGTAGCCGCAGCAGTAGAGCGAAGAGTGGATGTGTCCATCATTTGATGCCTCTCTCTTGCCACCGACGTAGTAAAAAGCGAGTGAGTGGTTTATGAGCGAGAGCCTGTTATCAATCAAATATTATTCAAAAATCTCACTACAACAGGCACAAATAACTGTTTTTTGGCATTCTTTTCGTTCGTTCCGTGCATCGTGTACGTGTAATACACCCGGAAATAAGAAATTCTTCATCATTGTTCTCTCGTAAGTAGGCAGACTTTTATTATTTGAACTTTATTTACCGTCAATCGTCATCAATTGTTGAACTAATTTATTGGTCTAATTTTCTACTGGTAATTCATGATTCACTTGATCGCGTGTGGTTACGACATGTGTGCCACTCCCAGTGGCGCAGCCAAGGGGGGGGCTATGGGGCTATAGCCCCCCCCCCCAGACAGTCTTGCTTTTCCACCGAAGCAATGGAAAATGTTGAACAAAATAATAAAAATATTGTGTTCGACTGTTACCTTCTTCATCATTTTGAAAATAGATCATTAGTCTTTCTGTGTAATAGTTGCACTGCGATTGGATTGCGCGTTTTTTTCTTCAATTGGTGCGGAGAGAGAAACTCTTCCGGTTTAAGGACGGAGTTGAATGGACCTTTTCAATAAAGGCGGTCTCTCTCGCACGATTTACGTCACAGCCCCACATGAACGGAGTTTCCCTTGGAGATATTAAGCGCCGTTAGCTAGACACCACCAACTGCGCGGTACGAACGCGCACGCATCTGTCTCTCTTTTCTGAAAAGGTCTATTGGTAAGATAAGCGTTGCGGAATCAATCCCTGTGGGTTTATTTTTTGACAGAATCTCACCATTTAGGTTTCTTCCGAAAGCTACAAGGGTGCACTTTGGTTTGAGCCCATTGGCATTTCCAAAATCAAAAAATCAATTACTCATCCAAAAATAAAAAAGATATTTTTCGATTTTGGAAATGCCAATGGGCTCAAACCAAACTGCATCCTTGTAGCTTTCGAGAGAGACCTAAATGGTAAGATTCTGTCAAAGAATGAACCCACAGAGATTATTGATTCCACAACGCTTATTTTACCGATATAACTCCATCCTTAAGCAAGTATACTCACCTACCTATCAGGCTTATTTTGTAACTTCTCGTTCACTAACGACTCGTTAGCGAACGATTATCGTTAAGACTGCCACTATCGATAGATCTAACAAGAGCACGAAAAACCGTATTTCGTGAACAGCTGCGTTCGGCCGTATCGTTTGTATGTGCCGAACGATCGTGTATGACGTTTCTACGTGCGCACAGCGCAGCTGTCAGTTTGCAAGTGTCATTACTACCATTTATTACTGTCATTTTCCCTGCAAACCCAGGGAATACTGAATTTAATACCTACTTCAATTTAAGGTAGGTAACATAGGTACCACAATGATTATACTCGAAAATATGATGACCAAGACCCTTTTTCCGGGGGGGGGGGGTTCGCCTTTGGCGCAGCTCGCTTTGCTCGCGTTCGTTAGCCCCCCCCATGGCTATATCCTGGCTGCGCCACTGGCCACTCCTCTGCATGTTACTGCGTTTTTATCTTCAGGTGTATAACCTAGTACCTACATTATTTGTTTATTTGCATTATTTTTATAGGTCTTTCATATCATGTCTGCTCAAGATTAGACAAAATATGAAATAAAATTCTTGGTCATCTTCGCAGGCAATATATTCGAGTAAGGGAACTAAACGTAGAATTTGTATACATAGGTACTGGTACTACCTATATGTATACAAATTCTAGGTTCTAGGTTTTAGGTTCTAGGTAGGTTGTTTTCTTTATATCCAGTGTTTTTTTTGTGGAAAAGATTATTAGTCACAGGTAGTTAAACAAATTCATCAATGTATTTTGAGAGAAAAAAAATCTTGAGACTGGAAAAGATTTTTGAGAATTTTTAGCAAAATAATAGGGTAGGTAGGTAGGTACCCGAGTAGGTACCACATGAGCAAAATAAACAGGGACGCCAATTTCCCAAATTGTCCCTATGTATTTTTGACGTTGTCAGGTAGTTGTCAGGTGGGTTTTGAAAAAAAAATTCGAGGGCGAAAAACGTCGGTTCTCATTTTGGGAGAGGGGGGGGAGGCATGCAAGACACGTATATTGCAAAAAAATTATTCGCCCCCACTCTACCCTACTTTAAAATTCCAAATACCATTACCTATATTGTGATGCATCACATTGAAGGAAATAAAATTATCTTTTTTTCTATATTTTGAAAATTTTCAAACCACCCGCCCAACCTTTCTCAAGATTTTCTCATTGTTACTTTTCCCCCTATTAATTCCCCATTCTTGAGAAATTATTTTTCAGCAATAACAGGTCGATTTTAATTTCGAGGGGGATAACTAAAACACGTATTATCAAATTTTCATTTTCAACTCTTTCGCCCCCACTCCACCCTATCCTACTTTGAAATTTAAAATGGCATCACCTATCTTGTGAAACATCAAATTAAAGGAAATAAAATCTTCTTTCTGCTAAATGTATTTTAAAAACCAACCCTCCTCAAAATGCTCTCATTGTTAATTATTGGAGGATAGTTCTTCCCCTATTGATTCCCGATTCTTGAGAAATTATTTTTCTGGAAACACAGGTCGATTCTTATTTCGAGGGGGCAAATAAAACACGTACTGTCAAATTTTTATTTTCAACCCTTTCCCCTCACCCCACCCTACCCTACTTTGAAATTTCGAATGGCATTACCCATCTTGTGATAAATCAAATTAATGGAAATAAAATTCTCTTTCTGTCAAATATATTTTTAAAATTTTCAAACCACCTCCCCCCAACCCTCCTCAAAATTTTTCTCATTGTAATTGGAGGAAAGTTTTCCCCCTATCATAACTTCCGGTTCTTGGGAAACCGATTTTTCCAAAACAGGTCGATTTTTATTTCGAGGGGGCAAATAAAATGTATTGTCAAATTATTATTTTCAACTCCTTCGCCCCCACCCTGCCCTACTTTGAAATTTCAAATAGCATTACCTATCTTGTGTCGCATCAAACTGAAGGAAATGAAATTCTCTTTTTGTCAAACATATTTTAAGGCTTAGAATTGCTCGGCTCGATACCAAGTTGGGGCTGAGACCGCCATAAGTGCGGTTACCATAGCCCATAGCAACGGCGGATACCAACCAATCAGACCACTGTATTTGGCGAGTTACGTCGTCGCAAACTTTGCGCCTGCAACTTGGTATCGAGCCCTTAGTCTTGCCACACGTTTTTTAATGTTTCAACATATTTCAACATTTTTTAAACCACCCCCTCGACCACCCCCTCCCCTTCTCAAAATTTCCTCATTGTTAAATAAAGGAAAAGGGGTGAAGGAGTTGAAGATAAAAATTTGGCAATGCGCGATGTATCCCTCAAAATACAAATCGACCTGGTTTTTTCTGAAAAATCTATTCCTCAAGAATCAGGAGTTGATAGGGGGGAAAAAACTTTCCTTCAATAAACAATTAGGGAGTTTAGAGAAGGGTTGAGGGTGGTTAATTTTGTAAAAAATATGTTTGACAGAAAGAATTTCATTGCCTTCACTTTGGTGTGTCATACGATAGGTGATATTCGGAATTTTAAAGTAGGGTAAGGTGGGGGCGAAGGGATTGAAAATGATAATTCGACAATACGTCTCCTAGATATCGGCATTTCGGTATTTTCATAGAGAAATGCTTGGGAATCGAGAATCGACTCAAGTTTCAGAACTCAATTTTGTAATCTTGAGTACTTACCAACTTTTAACCAAGATACTCTCTGACCAAGATCAACTTTTGGTTCATATATCATTGAATTCAGAGAAACAAGAAAAATATAGGTTTGCTCCGTTTACTTCAGTACCTACCTACCCATTATGTGTCTTCCTCTTCTTGTTTTAAAAATAAGATAAGTAGGTACCTACCTCGGTATCTACATATACATAAGAATTGGTGATCACACATAATATCCAAATCAATATAACTATACTCAACGAGGAAGTGATAATGCGGAGAGAATCACTTCAATCTGAAGCTATTCTGCGGTAAAACATGAAGCATTAAGAACTTTTATACGTTACCTGTAGCAAGAAGAAAAGCAGAAATTCTTTAGAAATTTTACACCATACATTTCTCAAGTTACGCAAAGGCAAATATTGTCTTTTTTTCCATCAAAAACCGCACAATAGCGTAATAACACGGCTCTCGTAGGCGCAAGACATTGAAACAAGTCCCACGAAATCCACATAAATGTCCAGCGCTAATTATTTATCGCCCGACCACATGGGTTCCTTGCACTTTCCATCTATACAATCTACACGTATCTCATATCTATATCTTGAAAATATATCAACAAGTTTTTGGCATTTTCATCTTCCCAATTTTTGATTTTTGCTAAAACGAAGAATCATTTTGCATTAAAAAGCGAGTTAACAAGACTTATGAGGGAAGGTTTTCTTGCGGAACTAGCGGACCAAATCGTGTAGCTCCACACATGGATATCAAAGACATTATGAGAGAGGCACGAGCCCTTGACGACCGTTACCCATCACGGTTTCCACCTGGCCTCCAGGTGTTCAGATATAGGGGAACGTCTTGTTATTTAATCTCCCAACGATATTTTTCTTGCAGCAAAGGTAGCTATAAGTACACAGAACAAACTAAGTTAATTTTCAAATAATGCCGGCAAGCGTGTTTTATGTGCGGGTGCCAAGGTCACATGGAAAAACTTTGTCTGATATTGGTTTGACATTTAAAGTAATATTTCGATTTTTAAGATAATGTACTCTCTGGTGTTTTTGTGTAAAAAAAGTTAGAGATCGATATCCGCGGTAGCTAATTTCAACTTTTTAATCAACTTACGGTTTGGTTCAATAGTTATTTGTGTAATAAGGCACTTGAGTAGTTGAATTTTACATTCTCGACCCACCACCCAACGAGAAGGGAGAGTATTGTGAACACGCTAATAAAAAAAAACGGTTGTGACCCCAAAACTTTCCCGACGAGTAGCAGGGAACGGATGGAAATTTCATTATGAGACTTCCCTTCGGGTGGGGAGTTGAAATTTGAGGGAAAGATTGAAAAATTGAGATATTTTCTCTAATCAGGGCTTCATTTTGAGCTCCATCATTTAAGTTTGGCCTCGATAAGCCAGACCGGTTACTTATTTTAAAGTGGGAAAGTCTCGGAAAACTTCGAGAATTTTGAGAGAAATTGCCTGGAAAAGTACAAGAATCACTTGTCCTTAGTTTAGAAAAAGTTGGTATAAATCTGTTCACAAACTAAAAAGTAGGGAGAAAAGCGAATGAGGCAGTCAGACGCATTGGTACATGGATGAAGGTGAACGATCTGGAACTGGCTATTAAGAATGATTTGCAGGAAAATGAAAATTTAAAAAATTTGAATTTTTCCGGAAAACTTGAAATCTTTTTTCAAATCATCTTATTTTAAAAATCGTAACTTCGTCTTCACTTTGGGCTCCATCATTAGTCCGGTTTCGATAACCCAGGTCTGTTTTACATTTTCAGCAGGGGAATTCCCGGAAAATTGAAAAAAAAATGGTTGGAAAATGTTCAAGAGCCAGTTATCTCTTGTTAAAAAAAATGGTGAAAATCTGTCCACGGGATAAGAAGTTGGAGAATTTGCACTTTTTCTAGAGATGAAAACTCGGGAACCGTGGGTCTGATTTCGAAAATTTTTCCTTCATTAATAATATTTATAATTTTTATTTTCGTCCGTGATTTTACAGAAGTGTAAATAAAATATAAAGATTGATATTTCACTCATAAATAAAATATAGGACATGTCCAAACACTAAATCTAAAGATAAGGGAGAAAGTGGGTAGGTGAGTAATAAATTAACAAATAAGGAACAATAAAATCATAGCTCGAGAAATTCCCCAACAGAGTAAAAAGCCTTGTCAACTAACATTAATTCAGTTTTGTCTCCAACTTTCATTTCCAGCATGTCTGCGTCTAAAATGAATATTTCGTGGGGCTCACCGCATGTCAAAGTTTGCATTGCAGGTTTTTCAAATTCACGGAATGTGCTACTTTCATTTAGAGAAAATTACCGTCGGAAAACCGGAACCGTGCCGATTTCGAAAATGAGTCTACACGACGCCCGATCCAATCTACTTACTTTCGATATCAGTTGGAATTTTTGGAAAAAAGTCGGTCGAAAAAATGGATTTTTGAGTGGAGTCCTGCATTAAAAGCGAGTCGTCCTGGCCAAAATAGGGGCGATAGGCCCTCTCGGGTGGTAACGGCTGGGACAAATTTTTGAAAATTCATAACGCTCGATTGGAAATGGTGGAAAATTGCAACTTCAGGTTCAATTTGACTCTTCTGTTGTGTTGCTTCCTGTCAAATTTGGTTCCAATCCATCGGATAGATTTTGAATAATTAAATGGTAAAGCTCTTAACTTTGACATTTTTTATTATTTGACAGATGACTAGGGCAATACTTTCAACTGTTCTGAATACAGTTTTTTATGGGCTTTTAAATGGCATATCGCAAGTCAAGTTCCGTGAGATATAGCCTCTGTCATTTTTTGATAATGGCACCCCGTTTGACAGATGACAACCAGAAACTTATTAGACAGAAATATCAATTTTGACGTCTGTCAAATGGAAATGTCACTGTCGAAAAATAACAGAATTCATATCTCACGGAACTTGAAACCCCTTGAAAAACTAGGTTTGTTCGCGTCGCATGAACTTTTTGCACTTTCCGCACCCTAGCCAATAGTGTGGGGTCCCTGGCAGCAGCTGACCAATCACAGCAGTTTGAGTGCAGAAAGTGCAGAAAGTTCATGCGACGCAAACAAACCTACTGTATGCAAAATTAATGGGAGTGTTTCTCCATCTGTCATTTGTCAAATATTAGAAAATGTCAAAGCTCAAAACTTTGCCTTCCAATTATTCAAAATCACTCCAGTAGATTGGGACCAAATTCGACAGGAAGCAGCACAACTAGGGAACACAATTGAATGTACAGTTGGAGCTCTTCACCGTTTCCCAGTCTGGCGCTACGAATTTTTAATTTTTTTTTCTGGCCTTTACTACCCGAGACGGCCTCTCGCCCGTGTTTTGACCAGGACGACTCGCTTTTGATGCAGAACTCCACTCAAAAATTAATTCCTGCTCGGGGATCGGCTTTTTTCGAAAAATTCCAACTGATGCCAAAAGCAGATTGGATTGGTCGCCGTGTAGACCCATTTTCAAAATCGAAACGGTTCTGGTTTTTCGACGGTAATTTTTTCAAAATAAAATTTGCTCATTCCGCGAATTTGAAAAAACTGCAGTGCAAACTTCGGCATACGGTGAGCCCCGCGGAATACTCATTTTAGGTGCAGACATGCTGATGGGAAAGAAAGTTGGAGAAGAGATTGAGTTAATTTTTGGAGGGTGAATTTTCGAAATCGGGCCCACGGTTTTCGAGTTTTCCTCTCTGGAAAAACTGCAATTTCCCAACTTTTTATCCCGTCAACAGATTTTCACCTTTCTTTTAAACAAGAGGGACCTGCTTCTTGAACATTTTCCAGCAATTTTTTTTTCAATTTCCCGGGAATTTTCCGGTTGAAAATGTACAACCGGCCTGGGTTTTTGAGACCGGACTGAAATGATGGAGCTTAAAGTGAAACCTTAATTGACGATTTTTACAATAAGATGATTAGGATTAAGATTTGAGGTTTAGCCTGAAAGTTCAAATTTCCTTGTCGTACATCGAAGCGTTTGTTAAAAACCTTATGCAAAATGCAGTACGGACACAGTGTGTAAAAATAAAGTTCGATTTATCGCGCAAATCGGCTGCAATCAGTAGCGGTTAACCACTTGGCGGCCCGCGAGCTAATTACTGCTAGTTATTTTGCCTCGAACTCGACGTCAACTCGCCAAACTTATTGCCATAATTTTCATGTCAATGTCCTAAATGGATCGTTAATTACGTTGCAAACTGGAAAATTAGACCCCGGACCGCGCGCGCGATCAACCTATCACTTACAAACCCCCTCCCCCAGCCCCTTTCGCACAATAAATTCTCGAGAGTCCCGACAGAGCACCGCCAAACATCCGCCGAAGCGGAAAAGTCCCGGCAAATGAGTTTTTCGCGTGCCTGAACGCCCGTTATCATGTGTAGTAGTGGCGATTAAATTTATTTGTTCGACCTTCGCCTCGCCACTGAAGACGCGAAATTTCAGGGCTGAGAAAACCCATTTCCACGGAAAATATTTCATTAAACAAGCGCGCCGCCGTCGGGCCCCAGGCCAACAGCGAGTCTCTGAAATTTAAACGAGTCTAGAATTGCTGGGTCTGTGCATGGGGTATGGATTTTCCCTGCATCGAGGATATATAATGGACATGGAAGGATAATTTCCGTTACAAGGGCGGGTGTGCTGCGCGGGTTTTTCGGGGTCAAGGTGGTGGGTGGCGGCGGGGTGGGTGCTGGGTTCTGGGTATAGCTCGCGCTGCAAGCTGGAAATAGCAAGATATCGAATATGGATTTGGAAAAAAAAATTGAGAGGTTTTGTCTGTGTGGCAGGGAATCTAATCCAATTTATACGCGCCACCCACCCGCGTGCGGTCCCAATCGAATTTTCAAAGAGAAATATAAACCAGTGGTGAATCTTCGGTATATATGGAAAAGCTTCCTTGTACCGACGCCGTTATAATGATATCGAAATGAACAAAAGTCATTCCAAACGGGAGGCCAAAGTGCAATTTCAAAAATTGTTACAGGATGCCCTTTTTTTTTTCAGAACAGTGTTCAACTTATTGTATTTAGGGCACGTCCTATACCGGGTGATCATTTGAAAACTATCCACCTGCAATATCTCCCGATTCCTAGTGCAAATGTCTTGGAGCAAAAACAGGTCAATTTTTATATCGAGGGGGACATCTAAAACATACATTGGAGAATTTATATCTCAAGCCCCCTCGCCCCCACTCACCCCAACTTTGAAATTTCAAATGACACCACCTACCTTCCGATACGTCAAATCAAAGAGAATAAAATTCTCTTTCTAAAAAAAATATTTTAAAATTTTTCAACCTCACCCCCTGTTCTTCCTTAAATTCTCTGAGTGTCCAAGTTATGATTCTTGACCGCCATTTCCCTTCAATACAGTAAACGTCATCCTGCACAGCATCGAAAGAGAAAATTTTCCATTAAAAAAGTGCCACCCAAATTTACCCCTTTGCTCCCCCCACTTGACCTCAAAAATTTAAAATGTCAATACCCACTTTGTAATACATCAAATTGAAGGAAATTGAGATCTCTTCCTGAAAAAGATTTTTTCACAATTTTTAAAGCCCCCCATCTCCCCCCTAGAATACTCCAAATGGCCAATTTATTGGGGGAGGGGTAGAAAATTTCGAAAAAGTTATTTTCGGAAAGAGAATTTAATTCCCTTTAATTTGATGTATCACAAAGTGGGTGGTGTTTTATTAAATTTGGGAGTTGAGGGGGGGGGAGAGCAAAGAGGGGAATTTGGGTAGCACTTTTTCCACCAAAAATTTTCTTCTTCGATGCTATTTAGGATGACGCCGACTTAATTGAGAAAAAAATGAGGGGTCCAGAATATAAAATGGGACAGTCAAAGAATTTTCAGGGAAAAGGGGGTGGGGTTAAAAAAATTTCAAATATTTTTTTCAGAAAGAAAATTTAATTTCCTTCAATTTGATGTATCGCAAGGTAGGTAGTGTCATTTGAAATTTCAAAGTGGGGGTAAGTGGGGGCAAGGGGGGTGAATATAGAACTTTGCCAATATATGTTTTGGTTGTCCCCCTCAATATAAAAATCGACCTGTTTTTGCTCGAAAAAATATTCACTAGGAATCGGGAGTTATTGCAGGTGGATAGTTTTTAAATGATCACCCGGTATACCTTCACATATTTAGATTTGCCCTTATTCAGGCTTGATAAAGCCGTTTAGTTTTTGCAATTCGCTTCAGCCGTTCAGAAGTTATTAATTTTTTCGAGGCATCACCTTGCCCCTCACCTCTGGAACTAGATCTGCTATAGTATGTTCACTTGTACCGTGATTCTAGTCGGCTGTGAGATATTTTTTAGCGCATTTTCCATCTTGATGAAAATCGCTATTGCAACCGCTTTGTCCGTCCGTCCGTCCGTCCGTCCGTCCGTCCGTCCGTCCGTCCGTCCGTCCGTTCCTCGAACTCCTCCCAAACTAGACGACCTAGCTTTCTAATTTTTTCGCTGTTACATAGCTGCCACTCCCAAAGGAGGGCTAGGCTATATTGGATGTCTATATTGCACCGCCAACATAGAGAAAACCGCCCCCGATAAACTTGAAATAACATAATATTGCACTTTCTACCAGACCTGATGCTCTAGTGTTCTCATTTTTTGAATAATACATAGTTGCCACTTAAAATAAATAAAATAAATAAATATGCTTTATTGCTCCTTCGGCCTTTTCGGCCATGAACAAGTATAGTTGCCACTTATAGACGTGAGCCAAGAAACATTCCGTCTTCAATATGCGCCGCCGACATGAAAAAACTGCTAATAACCGCCCCCAATCACTTTAAAATAAAAAAACATAAACCCGAAGACATAGCGATCTGATTCTTTCGGTATATGAATAGCTGACTAAAAATGGGAAAGGATAGGCTACTTTTGGTTAGTCGCCGCCCCCAGATTCCGCCCCCAAACGATAAAGAGTGCAACTTTCACATATGTTACTGATTGAGATGTTCCCTTCAACATTTAGGAGCTGCCAACTCAAATTGTGCAACATTTGCTCAGCCGAACGCTGCCGCCCCCACACGCCGCCCCCAAAGTAAGAGATAAATGAAAAACATGAACCCGAAGACATAGCGATCTAAGTTTTTTGCTATGTGAATAGCTGACTAAAAATGGAAAAGGATAGGCTACTTTTGATATGGCGCCGCCTCCAGCTTCCGCCCCCAAAAGAAAAAATGTGCAACTTTCAACAATTTTCACTGATTTAGCTGATAATGTTACCTCGAACATTTAGAAACTCTTGACTCAAACTGTGCAAGAATTTCTTTGTCAAACTCTGCCGCTCCCACACGCCGCCCCCAAAGTGAGAGATGAATGTAAAACATGAACCTGAAGACATAGCGATCTAATTCTTTCACTTTATTGATAGCTGACTGAAATTGGAAAAATATAGGCCACTTTTAATTAGCCGCCGCCTCCAGCTGCCGCCTTTAAACAAAAAAATGCAACTTTCACAATTTTCACTGATTGTCATATTTCCCTTACATTAAGTAACTTCCAACTCAAACTGTGCAACAGTTACTTTGCCGAATGCTGCCGCCCCCATACGCTGCCATCAAAGTGAGAGATGAATGAAAAACAAGAACCCGAAGACATAACGATCTAATTCTTTCGCTATATGGATAGCTTACTAAAAATGGGAAAGAATAGGCTACTTTTGATATGACGCCGCCTCCAACTTCCACCCCCAAAAGAAAAAAAGTGCAACTTTCAATAATTTCCTCTGATTTACATTTTGATGTTACCTCAACCATTCAGAAACTCCCAACTTAAACTGTGGAAGAATTTCTTTGCCAAACCCTGCCGCTCCCACATGCCGCCCCCAAAGTAAGAGATAAATGTAAAACATAACCCTGAAGATATAGCGATCTAATTATTCCGCTATATAGATAGCTGACTTGAAATGGGAAGAGATAGACCACTTTTGATTAGTCGCCGCCTCCAGCTCCCGCCCCCAAACAAAAAAAATGCAACTTTCACAATTCTCACTGATTGTCATATTTCCTTAAACATTTAGAAACTCCTAACTCAAACTGTGCAACAGTTACTTTGCCGAATGCTGCCACCCCCACACGCTGCCCTCAAAGTAAGAGATAAATGGAAAACATAAACCCGAAGACATAGCGATCTAATTCTTTCGCTATATGGATAGCCGACTAAAAATGGGAAAGAATAGACTACTGTTGATTAGTCGCCGCTCCCAGCTCCCACCCTCAAACAAAAAAATATTGATGAATGAAAGAATTTTCATTCAAATCTATTTCATTGGCAAGTACCCCATTCTGATAACAAAATACCACAATGAGTTTCGAATGAAGAAAGTGGGCAAGGAATGGTGTTTCTCCTTCAACCAAATTTCTTTACGTTCACAATATGCCTTTTTGAGAAAATGCGCTACTGAGACTCACGCACGTGAAGGCATACTCACTTGTTTTTGATTCCAAATGTGGAACATAGAAAATCTCCAAAACTTTGCGGTTGCGGCTGCTCTGGCTTCATTTGGCACAATAATTCACGAAGATACGAAGTCGTTCGGACCACTTTTGGTACACATTTTTCACGCATTTCCTCTGCAGATGGACGGAACATTTTTGCGGGACGTGATGTCTGGCGCTTTTTTCCATTTTATTGGAAAATGTAGTAATTTTTCGACCTGTTTTTAATTTGGCGCCAATAAACAAATAAATCAAAGCAGCTTTGACATTTGACAGGTGTCAAAAATATTTCTAAGCTCTCGAAGCCGGTTCAACTTTACGATGATTCAAACTAAAAAAATACTAGCCCTTCGTCCAAAGAAGGGGTCCCATGGAATCATCAATCCTTTCACCTCTTCCAGTTGAAAAGACACGCCGAACCATGAAGAACTATTGGCAAGACAAGGAACATCCCAGCAGGCCTGCTGTTGCAGCATGATTTACGTGTAAAAAGTTTAAAAACCAAATTTCAAAAAACCCAGCCGCTCAAAGTTGTGTATTGGACCGAAATTCATGCGAGTACCTGGGGATTACTCTATGCCAATACAGTATAAAGAAAAGTACATATGGGGCGGAGTCTAGTCTAAGGCTAAACCACCAATCATTTCGCAACCGCTGAACAGAAAGAATCAGAGAAGGTGGCTAAATGCAAATAACAATCAGAAGACTAGCGCTGTAGCAAAACAGGTTTTAACCCGGAATAAATGAGGGACAATCTAGAAATTAGAGGATCCCTTCAGAATTTGATGGGGAACAACATACTAACAGTCTCCATCTGTACCAGGCTTGGCATTTTTTCTATGGGAGGTCGAAGGTACAAGTTACCATTTTTTAAATCGTTGCTTTTTCACTTTTTTCATTGGACCTTATATTTTCAAAGTCGAGGAACCCAATGCAATAAGTTCCCGGAAAGCGTAATGCACCAGTGGCGTACCAGACGACTGCGAAGGGGCCGAGGTGCAATTTTTCACCAAGTCGTGTGGTAAACCGTGACTGACACCTTTTCTGACATGTTTGGTGTCATTCCCAACTAAATCGCACTCTCTGATTTCAAAAATTAGTATAAAATTTTGATAAAGACATGCTTAAACCGGTTTTATCAGAAAAAACATGATTTTTTACACTCTTTGATGTTTTGTAGCTCTAGTTCTATCAGTGTCTAATGTATTCTTAACTATGATTTTGATTGAGACAGTTAGTTTGGGCTTTTCTTGAGATGTATCATGTCCAAGCTTGACTTGATAAAACGTGCTATTTCACAGGAAAAATCAGGCTATGATCAGAATGTAGCTTTTATTTGGTTCTTTATTCATTCCAAGGCATGAGAATAGTTCTCTTTATCAAATAAAGCGGAAAAAAAAACTAAAATCGGAGCCGTATTTTAGTCATGAGATCATATTTCCTCCGACAATGCGAGCTCTTGAAATTGAATTTCTACATATTGCACGTTTTGGAACAAAATTACCGTGTGACTTTGTAACAGCGATAGAAACGTCTAGTTATGAAATTTATCGAATAAATAGTTCAATTGAACCATCTTTGTCAAAATTGTAATAATAAGAGCTTTCCTTTTACATCCTGATCCAAGTATTCTGGCCTAAGTTAGTGGTATCTCACTTTCGCGCATGTGATTTCTCGCTTTTTCTCTCTCCAACTTCGATCAGATCGGTAAGTTTTGTGGTGAAAGGAAAGCACCTCATGAGTGTTTTGAACCACGATGGAAATGGAGCTACAAAACGACAAATTTATAGACTGGAACTTCGCGGTTTTTTGGCGAAATTTATTCCGCATTGTTGAAAGAAAAATTATGTCATGACTAAAATACGGTTTCCTTAATTTTGTTTGATAGAAAAACGTACCTCGGCCCCTTTGTAGCTGTCTGGTACGCTACTGGCGCATTACACTTCCTGAGAACTATTGCATTGGGTTCCTCGACCTTGAAAATCTGAAGTCCAATGAAAAATTCACCAAAAAAAGCCACCAACTTTGAAAATGGTAACTTCTTGAACCCTCCCACAGAAAAAAATTCAAGCCTCGACAGATGGGGACTTTGAGTATTGTTACGTATTTCGCGTACGGGTTCGAATATAATTGTGATGATCGATTTAAAACACACACTGTTTATTTCTGCGTACTACAATAAATACACGTCAACAATTATCTACTTGGAAATGCGCAGGTACTTCGCTTCTATCCGCTCGTTACCGCTTCGCATTCCAATACATAACTGACTGTCGCATTTGAGGACGGTGCTTTTATATGCCTCCGATTAGCCTTCCCGAGCTTTCTATCATCTTCCAGCAATTTCTATAGTGGCCCAGCATATGCCGTTTCTGGACCACACCTGAATAATCTTAACATTACCCGTATAATTCTGCCGTGCTCTAGAACCGGCGCCCCCGCCAAAATGGACAGATGTGTCTTGATCGAGCGTTGGAGTCTCCATGTATTTCAATGCCATCGAGTTAACTCTAGAAATGTCCAGAGGTCTGCGCATTTGTACACTGCGGCTGTGGAAGAGTCCAGAAAGATCGCGTGTTTACCAGTATGCACGGGATCGCCGCTCGTAACAGTATGTTGTTCCCCATCAAATTCTGAAGGGATCATCTTTTCAGATTTTCCTCAATTTATTCCGGGTTCCATCAAAATTTTGCTTTTTTATCTTGGGCTACTGGTACTGCAGTTAATTGATGAAACGTGATTTCTTTTAAATTTTGGTGAAAATCTAGGAACTTCCAATGCTTACTACTAAATTTCGTATTTGTAGGACTCCCACAAAAAAATCAGTACATCTGCAACTATACCGCCAACATTCAGTTGTCTTTCACTGTTGTAAACTTGACCATTTTCTCTCTGATTTAGATTTGATTGGCGCAGTTTCGGCAGTAAAGCCGAATTTTCCTTTGTAATGAAAGATACGGCGTTGGAGCGATTTCTGTCATTTACCGAATTCAAGTCGTGGTCCAGTGTAGCCATCCTGAGAGAAGTGGCTGCCCGCTCGCACCTCGATGTGTGAATTTCAGGCACGTTTCGATGTCATCGGTATCGATCGTGTGTCAGGCTTTGTGAATCGTGTTGTCGATTCCTGCTTCCTTACCAATTATAGCATGTTGTGATAGTGATGGGAATCTGAGGGCTGTATTCGCCGCGTCAAAAGTGACCAAATTGGAGTGTGAAGTGTTTGAAGAATCAAGTTGAAGAGAAGTCGTACAGGCAAGTGCGAGCGCGCCATCTGTTAATTAATAGCATTAGTTCATTGGTTAAAAGTTCCGTTCTGTGAAACTAGTGTATGTACATGTTGCTTTTGCTTCCCGTCGCCAGGCTGTAGCATCTGAGATCATGGGTATGTGGCGGCCATTCAATGGCAGGAGCTGTTTTTATGTTGAGTAACGGCATCCTTAAGTAGCAAAAAATATTTTTTCACTTAATTTTGTGCTCGTTTAGCCCTATACATAGTTTCTTCGCTACTCGAGATTTTTCAGAACTGATCAAATTTTTGAAATCTCTGTCTCGATCCACATTAATTTCGACTTAATGGGGAACTATAGTGGTAAACGCCCGAAGTAATGGCGCTCGTGTTCCATGCACCCCAGCTGTCATTAGTGTCATTTTAAGCGTACATAACCTCAACTATGGAAGTGTTATTTCATTTTCATTTGTCAGCACTCAGCATATAACCAGCGGTTTGCGTCACTTCGTTAATTAAAAAGCAGAGAAAAGTCGAAAAATCGACAAACGAAAAATAGCGGTGAAAAAAAAGGTAGTGCCGTGTTAAGTACCAGGCTGCACCTTTGCACCAGCTCTTTTTTTCCTCTCAGTGGGGCTCCTTTCCGCCTCGACTCTTCTTTGAGCATTAGCACTTTTCCTCTTTCCGTACATTTCTTTGAGGGAGGTTATGTACAATAACTGTCAAGAGTGTCAATATGGGTGCATGGAACACGTCGCCCTCTACAATCCGTTTTGCCTATAGTTCCCTATTAGCGCACTTCTCCAAACGGGAAGGCGCTTTTGTCCTCGCTTTGTCCGTCCGTCCATCCGTCCGTCCGTCCGTCCGTCCGTCCGTCACAGCATCTAGTCCTAGACGAAAAGGTTTTTGCGAAAAAATTTTACTCCATTGGGTAGCTCATGACCTTGTATCCCGAACCAAGAAAAATCTCGACGAAATAATAATAAACAATGACAATAATAACAATTTAGTGTGACGCCGCATCGCCGTTGAATGCTGCATTTCGGAAGCCGGCCTGATCTCGAAAGTTATCACATGCGAGGAAGTACCCGATCTTATCATTTTACCATAATACATATGAGGAGTTATATTTAGAGGATGATTTGAACTTCATTTTAATGAAAATTTCACATCGGTGCGAGGTGCAGGCCAATAGTTATTAATTTTTGAAAATGACTCCGAAACTACGGCTCGGCCGCAAATGATTTATTCGTTGCTTGCTGGTGCTTGATATCCTTTCCTCCGAACAAAACGAAATTCAATACAGAAAATATTTCAACTCGAATGGGTAGCTCATGGCCTTGGTATGCGAATCAAGAAAAATTTTGCCGAAATAAGCATGAACAATTACAAAAATAACATTTTGGTGTAGGGCGGCTTCGCCGATCAAGTGCTGGCATTCGCGGTAAGATGTAGAAAGTTGCGATATGCAGGCAACTACAATTTCTTAATGAAATACATCACTGCATGTACGGCATTATACTTAGAGAACAATTTGAACTTTCTTTTGACAAAAACTCCACTTCGATCCGACCGTCGGGTCAATTGTTATCAATTTTTGAAAACGACCGCAAAGCCACGGCTCGGCGCATATTACACGGCCCTACAAATTTAAAATCAGACGTGCCGAAATAGTAATTGAACATTTTGAAATAGCTAATACTAGGTACCTGAAGGATAATGGCACTCAAATTACGAAACATGTTCGCTCAATAACAAAAAAAAAGTAGGTAGGTATCACTAAAAATCATGTGACAGGCTACCATTTTTTCGGTTTTTCGATAAAAAAGAAATGTTCCAATTCAAAGGTGAACCCGATATTCGTGTTCAGGAGGTCGAAATCAGTCGGAGAACATTTTTTTATATAAGTAACAGAATGACGCTTATGTGGCCGGTTTGTCTGTCTGTCTGTCTGTCTGTCTGTCCGAGTCCGTGCAGAAATTAAGACGCTGTACTCCTTCTCGAGAATTGAAACAAGAGTCTTGGAACTTTTTTCCGATTAATAGCTGATGTCCCCAAGGGTGGCCAATGGGCACTATTTTTGTTATCCATACATCGTTATCATTATTCTCAAAAAACAGAGATCTCCTGTGCACTTCGATGAAGTTGAACTTCTCCTCGGGAAATAAAGCTACAGCCGTTGAAGATTGAACTTTATCCGGTGGATAGCTTAGGTCCTCAAGGACCAAATAGGCAGGTTGGCTTTCATAATTCGGCCGCCATCTTGGCTGCCATATTGAAATTTCTTATTAGTGGAACGATTGTCATGAAACTTGAAACTTACCCTTGTCTAGTACGATCATTCTTATTTTCAAGCCAAATTTCATGATTGCCCCACCATCTTGGCCGCCATATTGAAATCTCTTATAAGTGGAAGGATTTTCATGAAACTTGAGAGTTACGCTTGTCTCGAACGATCATTCCTATTTTCAAGCTGAGTTTCATAATTCTGCCGCCATCTTGGCCGCCATATTGAAATCTCTTGTTAGTGGAACGATTTTCATGAAACTTGGAACTTACCCTTGTCTAGTACGATCATTTTGATTTTCAAGCCGAATTTCATGATTCTGTAGATATTTTGGCCGCCATAGTGGAATTTTTTGCCCAAGACGGTAGAACCCTAATCACTTAACATCTTGCGTTCACTAATCCTCCAAAAAGGAAGTGCGCTACTGAGCCTCATGCCCATGAGGCGTATTCGCTTGTTTTTCTTTTCACCCAATATTTGGCGAAAAAAAATTCTTGTAGCTCCTTTCAAATGAAATTATAGTTGACGATCCATGGGACATGTTTAGGTGTTGATCTCGGTGTTGATGTTGTCTGCAATCCGATAATTTTTTCGGCAAGTCTTACCAAAATCCAACAATGAATATTGTTTGGATAAACATAATATGGAAAATTGAGACGTCTAAAGATGTTGATTCAATCCATTACTCACAAATTATTGTATATGAGTAGCCACACATGTATAACGCTTATCAAGCGCTTATTTTCCCGATGACTCAAGAATCAAATTGTTAAAACAAATCTTGCTTGTCACATTATAGCCAATTTTGCCCAAGTCCATACGGAAAATTTTCTATTTCTTGGCTACTCCAGAACCAATTTCGAAGATACTGGTACCAGGGAGGTGTAGGGGTATTGGCAAGTACTTCATTAGACGTCGAATTGAAACTGTTCTTGTAAAGAAAGATCGTTTTTTTGAGAGCATAAAATATCTTCTAATAAATAATGCAATAAACAGGAAGCTGGTTTTGTTATAAGATTATGCCATAGGCTTTAATATAAGCAACATGTGGTGGTAATGATATCTATGCAAATAAAAGACTTGCTGCGAAGCCTTCAGCAGCACTATACAGAGTGCACAATTTCTTTAATGGTATACGACATACACAAAGATATAACTACTGGAAGATACCCTCCAGTATAGTTAGCTAGGTACTTATATCTTGGTGCGTATAGGTCGTTTACACTTGGAAATGCACTAGAGAGGACGAAGAACACAGCAGGAAATTATCAATTATTGCTAAAGCGTATTAAGTAGCTTAATTAAAGACATGCATCGGACTTTTCTTTTTTTCTGGTACGTTGGTGCTATCAAGTTTTTTTTTACGCGCGCGGTAAATCCTTGAATGAAACTCGCAAGAATTTTGCGTGGGCTGTAGCGCATTCAACTCCAGACACCAACTTTTGATTAGGACATAGCTGCTGTATCAAAAACTCGTCAAATGCCAAAAAATCGTCAATATTTTCGGCTAGGTACATTAAAACTCAAAGTTTACTTCAAGCTGATTTTAATTGAGAGAACCGGCTAAAATTGGAACACGCTTATTGATGGGTTTTCCGTTTGGAATTCCACACCAAAGTCAATATTTGCTGCAAATTGACCGTTATTCTAGAATATCGACTCGCTAATTTTAATTTACTCGGGCAAAGTTTTTCTGTCGGTTTTTCTCTGGAAAAAAAGTTTACCTACACATGACAAAAATTCGCGAGTGAAATTTCCAAACACATACCATTTGGTAGAGTCAAGTCCAAGAATCTGACCCGGTCGGTATGTGGTAATGCTTCGGGCTGAACAAACGTGATATGGATATACATAGCAGCCTGTCCAGGAGATAGTCTTTATGGTTTTTCTATATAATAAATGTCCATACAAGAAGTGCTACCGGTAATCTCCATCGCTCATCGCGAGCGTGGCTTGAAATATCTAATATCTCCATTTCTGAGCGAATATTATTCAGCCATAAATCAACGGGACTCATCAGCGGTTTTTGCACCTAGGAGTAGATGCTTTTTTTTAATAGGTACAAAAGCAAAAATCCTCTTGATAAAAGCTTACCTACCGATTAACCCAGAAAGCAAGAACGGCCTGAACAAGAATCCGTACAAGAATTTTATCTCCGTTTAAAAACCATGGACCTGTCTTTAAACGCTCCCTCGTAATTTGGAGACGAGCCAATTACGAGGTATTGCATTCCTGGCATTTTCCAAGAGCGGCTTTATTGGGCGGGGGTGTACATACCTATCCGAGTGCATAATTATCATACCTACCAGTTAAATGAAACGAACAATGAATTTTAATCAAACAGAACTGTCTACTGATTGAATAAAATCCTGGATTGGACTACAAACCATGTATTTCGTATCATTATGAAAAAAAGCTCCAGGAAACTTGAACTTAATTCACTCTTCATTCTGATAAATCTCGTAGGATCAATTTCATCTGTACTGGTTGGCAACTGCCAGCTCATCGCTGATGCTGTTAGGTAGCGGTGGCTACTGAAGAAAATGATGCTCAAGCGACTAAATGCAGCAGTATTACTGATTTGAAATTACCGTAATTTATTATTTTGGTAACCAGCCGAGGTGATTCACCCGTTTTTATTACCCGAATAAATTTTTTGGTAATTTATGTTTCTTTGTAAATTACCGAAAATTTAAATTCTTAGTAATTAACGATATTTTTCCATTGAAATCGTGATTCCAGTTTGAATCGAAACCGATAATTTTTTGTACTTGTCAAGAGCTTTATTAACCGTACGTATAAGCCAAAATAGGAATTTCCCAGGGGACGCATGGTCTCTACTGGTTGGTAGCTCCCCGCTAATGCTGCTAGGTAGCGGTGGCTACTGAAGAAAATGATGCTCAAGCGGCTAAGTGCAGCAGTATTAGTGATTTAAAATTACCGTAATTCATTATTTTGGTAACCAGCCGAGGTGATTCACCCGTTTTTGTTACCGGAATAATTTTTTTGGTAATTTATGTTTCTTTGTAAATTACCGAAAATTTATATTCTTGGTAATTTACGATATTTTTCCAATGAATCGTATTTCCATTTTGAATCGAAACCGATGATTTTTTGTACTTGTCGAGAGCTTCATGAGCCATACGTATAAGCCAAAATAGAAATTTTCCAGGAGACGCATGGTCTCTACTGGTTGGTAGCTCCCCGCTAATGCTGCTAGGTAGCGGTGGCTACTGAAGAAAATGGTGCTCAAGCTGTCAAGTGCAGCCGTATAAGTGATTTAAAATTACCGTGAATCATTATTTTGGTGATCAGCCAAGGTAATTTACCCGTTTTTATTACCCGAATGATTTTTTTGGTAATTTATGTTTCTTTGGAAATTACCAAAATTTTATATTCTTGGTAATTCACGATTTTTTTCCATTGAATCGTGATTCCATTTTGAATCGAAACCGATAATTTTTTGTACTTATCGAGAGCTTCATGAGCCGAACGTATGAGCCAAAATAGAAATTTCCCAGGGGACGCATGGTCCCTACTGGTTGATAGCTTCCCGCTAATGCTGCTAGGTAGCGGTGGCTACTGAATGAAATGATGCTCAAGCGGCCAAGTGCAGCAATGTCGGTGATTTAAAATTACCGTAATTCATTAGCCATTTTGGTGATTAGCCAAGGTAATCCACCCGTTTTTATCACCCGAATAATTTATCTAGTGATTCATGTTTCTTTCTAAATTACCAAAAATTTATATTATTGGTAATTTACGATATTTTTTCAATGAATCGTCATTCCATTTTGAATCGAAACCGATAGTTTTTTTGTACTTGTCGAGAGCTTCATGAGCCGTACGTATAAGCCAAAATAGAAATTTCCCAGGGGACGCATGGCCTCTACTGGTTGGTAGCTCCCCGCTAATGCTGCTAGGTAGCGGTGGCTACTGAAAAAAATGGTGCTCAAGCTGCTAAGTGCAGCCGTATAAGTGATTTAAAATTACCGTAATTCATTATTTTGGTATTCAGCCAAAGTGATTCACCCGTTTTCATTAGGTACCCGAATAATTTTTTTGGTGATTCATCTTTCTTTGTAAAATACAGATCAACTATATTCTTGGTAATTTACGATATTTTCCCAATGAATCGTGATTCCATTTTGAATCGAAACCGATATTTTTTTTTACTTATCGAGAGCTTCATAAGCCGTACGTATAAGCCAAAATAGAAATTTTCCAGGGGACGCATGGTCTCTACTGGTTGGTAGCTCCCCGCTAATGCTGCTAGGTAGCGGTGGCTACTGAAGAAAATGGTGCTCAAGCTGCTAAGTGCAGCCGTATAAGTACCGTGATTCATTATTTTGGTAACCAGCCGAGGTGATTCACCCGTTTTCATTAGGTACCCAAATATTTTTTTTTGTAATTCATCTTTCTTTGTAAATTACAGATAAACTATATTCTTGGTAATTTACGATATTTTTCCAATGAATCGTGATTCCATTTCGAATTAAAACCGATAATTTTTTGCACTTGTCGAGAGCTTCTTAAGCCGTACGTATAAGCCAAAATAGAAATTTTCCAGGAGACGCATGGTCTCTACTGGCTGGTAGCTCCCCGCTTATGCTGCTAGGTAGCGGTGGCTACTGAAGAAAATGGTGCTCAAGCTGCAAAGTGCAGCCGTATAAGTGATTTAAAATTACCGTGAATCATTATTTTAGTGATCAGCCAAGGTAATTTACCCGTCTTTATTACCCGAATGATTTTTTTGGTAATTTATGTTTCTTTGGAAATTACCAAAATTTTATATTCTTGGTAATTCACGATTTTTTTCCATTGAATCGTGATTCCATTTTGAATCGAAACCGATAGTTTTTTGTACTTATCGAGAGCTTCATGAGCCGAACGTATGAGCCAAAATAGAAATTTCCCAGGGGACGCATGGTCACTACTGGTTGATAGCTTCCCGCTAATGCTGCTAGGTAGCGGTGGCTACTGAATGAAATGATGCTCAAGCGGCCAAGTGCAGCAATGTCGGTGATTTAAAATTACCGTAATTCATTATTTTGGTGATTAGCCAAGGTAATCCACCCGTTTCTATCACCCGAATAATTTATCTAGTGATTCATGTTTCTTTCTCAATTACCAAAAATTTATATTATTGGTAATTTACGATATTTTTTCAATGAATCGTCATTCCATTTTGAATCGAAACCGATAGTTTTTTGTACCTGTCGAGAGCTTCATAAGCTGTACGTATAAGCCAAAATAGAAATTTTCCAGGAGATGCATGGTCTCTGCTGGTTGGTAGCTCCCCGCTAATACTGCTAGGTAGCGGTGGCTACTGAAGAAAATGGTGCTCAAGCTGCTAAGTGCAGCCGTATAAGTGATTTAAAATTACCGTTATTCATTATTTTGGTGATCAGTCAAGGTAATTTACCCGTTTTTATCACCCGAATAATTTATCTAGTGATTCATGTTTCTTTCTAAATTACCAAAAATTTATATTATTGGTAATTTACGATATTTTTTCAATGAATCGTCATTCCATTTTGAATCGAAACCGATAGTTTTTTGTACTTGTCGAGAGCTTCATGAGCCGTACGTATAAGCCAAAATAGAAATTTTCCAGGGGACGCATTGTCTCTACTGGTTGGTAGCTCCCCGCTAATGCTGCTAGGTAGCGGTGGCTACTGAAGAAAATGGTGCTCAAGCTGCTAAGTGCAGCCGTATAAGTGATTTAAAATTACCGTAATTCATTATTTTGGTAACCAGCCGAGGTGATTCACCCGTTTTCATTAGGTACCCAAATATTTTTTTTTGTAATTCATCTTTCTTTGTAAATTACAGATAAACTATATTCTTGGTAATTTACGATATTTTTCCAATGAATCGTGATTCCATTTCGAATTGAAACCGATAATTTTTTGCACTTGTCGAGAGCTTCTTAAGCCGTACGTATAAGCCAAAATAGAAATTTTCCAGGAGACGCATGGTCTCTACTGGTTGGTAGTTCCCCGCTAATGCTGCTAGGTAGCGGTGGCTACTGAAGAAAATGGTGCTCAAGCTGCTAAGTGCAGCCGTATAAGTGATTTAAAATTACCGTGAATAATTATTATTTTGGTGATCAGCCAAGGTAATTTACCCGTTTTTATTACCCGAATGATTTTTTTGGTAATTTATGTTTCTTTGGAAATTACCAAAATTTTATATTCTTGGTAATTCACGATTTTTTTCCATTGAATCGTGATTCCATTTTGAATCGAAACCGATAGTTTTTTGTACTTATCGAGAGCTTCATGAGCCGAACGTATGAGCCAAAATAGAAATTTCCCAGGGGACGCATGGTCACTACTGGTTGATAGCTTCCCGCTAATGCTGCTAGGTAGCGGTGGCTACTGAATGAAATGATGCTCAAGCGGCCAAGTGCAGCAATGTCGGTGATTTAAAATTACCGTAATTCATTATTTTGGTGATTAGCCAAGGTAATCCACCCGTTTCTATCACCCGAATAATTTATCTAGTGATTCATGTTTCTTTCTCAATTACCAAAAATTTATATTATTGGTAATTTACGATATTTTTTCAATGAATCGTCATTCCATTTTGAATCGAAACCGATAGTTTTTTGTACTTGTCGAGAGCTTCATGAGCTGTACGTATAAGCCAAAATAGAAATTTTCCAGGAGATGCATGGTCTCTGCTGGTTGGTAGCTCCCCGCTAATGCTGCTAGGTAGCGGTGGCTACTGAAGAAAATGGTGCTCAAGCTGCTAAGTGCAGCCGTATAAGTGATTTAAAATTACCGTTATTCATTATTTTGGTGATCAGTCAAGGTAATTTACCCGTTTTTATTACCCGGATGATTTTTTTGGTAATTCATGTTTCTTTGTAAATTACCAAAATTTTATATTCTTGGTAATTTACGATATTTTTCCAATGAATCGTGATTCCATTTCGAATTGAAACCGATAATTTTTTGCACTTGTCGAGAGCTTCTTAAGCCGTACGTATAAGCCAAAATAGAAATTTTCCAGGAGACGCATGGTCTCTGCTGGTTGGTAGCTCCCCGCTAATGCTGCTAGGTAGCGGTGGCTACTGAAGAAAATGGTGCTCAAGCTGCTAAGTGCAGCCGTATAAGTGATTTAAAATTACCGTGAATCATTATTTTGGTGATCAGCCAAGGTAATTTACCCGTTTTTATTACCCGAATGATTTTTTTGGTAATTTATGTTTCTTTGGAAATTACCAAAATTTTATATTCTTGGTAATTCACGATTTTTTTTTCCATTGAATCGTGATTCCATTTTGAATCGAAACCGATAATTTTTTGTACTTATCGAGAGCTTCATGAGCCGAACGTATGAGCCAAAATAGAAATTTCCCAGGGGACGCATGGTCCTTACTGGTTGATAGCTTCCCGCTAATGCTGCTAGGTAGCGGTGGCTACTGAATGAAATGATGCTCAAGCGGCCAAGTGCAGCAATGTCGGTGATTTAAAATTACCGTAATTCATTATTTTGGTGATTAGCCAAGGTAATCCACCCGTTTCTATCACCCGAATAATTTATCTAGTGATTCATGTTTCTTTCTCAATTACCAAAAATTTATATTATTGGTAATTTACGATATTTTTTCAATGAATCGTCATTCCATTTTGAATCGAAACCGATAGTTTTTTGTACTTGTCGAGAGCTTCATGAGCTGTACGTATAAGCCAAAATAGAAATTTTCCAGGAGATGCATGGTCTCTGCTGGTTGGTAGCTCCCCGCTAATGCTGCTAGGTAGCGGTGGCTACTGAAGAAAATGGTGCTCAAGCTGCTAGTGCAGCCGTATAAGTGATTTAAAATTACCGTTATTCATTATTTTGGTGATCAGTCAAGGTAATTTACCCGTTTTTATTACCCGGATGATTTTTTTGGTAATTCATGTTTCTTTGTAAATTACCAAAATTTTATATTCTTGGTAATTTACGATATTTTTCCAATGAATCGTGATTCCATTTCGAATTGAAACCGATAATTTTTTGCACTTGTCGAGAGCTTCTTAAGCCGTACGTATAAGCCAAAATAGAAATTTTCCAGGAGACGCATGGTCTCTGCTGGTTGGTAGCTCCCCGCTAATGCTGCTAGGTAGCGGTGGCTACTGAAGAAAATGGTGCTCAAGCTGCTAAGTGCAGCCGTATAAGTGATTTAAAATTACCGTGAATCATTATTTTGGTGATCAGCCAAGGTAATTTACCCGTTTTTATTACCCGAATGATTTTTTTGGTAATTTATGTTTCTTTGGAAATTACCAAAATTTTATATTCTTGGTAATTCACGATTTTTTTTTCCATTGAATCGTGATTCCATTTTGAATCGAAACCGATAATTTTTTGTACTTATCGAGAGCTTCATGAGCCGAACGTATGAGCCAAAATAGAAATTTCCCAGGGGACGCATGGTCCTTACTGGTTGATAGCTTCCCGCTAATGCTGCTAGGTAGCGGTGGCTACTGAATGAAATGATGCTCAAGCGGCCAAGTGCAGCAATGTCGGTGATTTAAAATTACCGTAATTCATTATTTTGGTGATTAGCCAAGGTAATCCACCCGTTTCTATCACCCGAATAATTTATCTAGTGATTCATGTTTCTTTCTCAATTACCAAAAATTTATATTATTGGTAATTTACGATATTTTTTCAATGAATCGTCATTCCATTTTGAATCGAAACCGATAGTTTTTTGTACTTGTCGAGAGCTTCATGAGCTGTACGTATAAGCCAAAATAGAAATTTTCCAGGAGATGCATGGTCTCTGCTGGTTGGTAGCTCCCCGCTAATGCTGCTAGGTAGCGGTGGCTACTGAAGAAAATGGTGCTCAAGCTGCTAAGTGCAGCCGTATAAGTGATTTAAAATTACCGTTATTCATTATTTTGGTGATCAGCCAAGGTAATTTACCCGTTTTTATTACCCGAATGATTTTTTTGGTAATTTATGTTTCTTTGTAAATTACCAAAATTCTATATTCTTGGTAATTCACGATATTTTTTCATTGAATCGTGATTCCATTTTGAATCAAAACCGATAATTTTTTGTACTTGTCGAGAGCTTCATGAGCCGTGCGTATAAGCCAAAATAGAAATTTTCCAGGGGACGCATGGTCTCTTCTGGTTGGTAGCTCCCCGCTAATGCTGCTAGGTAGCGGTGGCTACTGAAGAAAATGATGCTCAAGCGGCTAAGTGCAGCAGTGTCAGTGATTCAAAATTACCGTAATTCATTATTTTGGCAATCAGCCAAGATGATTCACCCGTTTTTATTACCCGAATAATTTTTTTGGTGATTCATGTTTTTTTGTAAATGACCGAAAATTTTTATTCTTGGTAATTTACGATATTTTTCCAATGAATCGTCATTCCATTTTGAGTCGAAACCGATAATTTATTGTACTTGTCGAGAGCTTCATAAGCCGTACGTATAAGCCAAAATAGAAATTTCCCAGGGGACGCATGGGCTTTACTGGTTGGTAGATCGCCGCTAATGCTGCTAGGTAGCGGTGGCGAATGAAGAAAATGATGCTCAAGTGGTCAAGTGCGGCAGTATTAGTGCTCTAGAATTACCGTAATTCATTATATCGGTAATCAGCCAAATTAATTCACCCGTTTTTATCACCCGAATAATTTTGTTGGTAATATATGTGTTTTTATAAATTACCGAAAATTTATATTCTTGGTAATTAACGATATTTTTCCAATGAATCGTGATTCCATTTTGAATCGAAACCGATAATTTCTTGTACTTGTCGAGAGTTTCATAAGCCGTACGTATAAGCCAAAATAGAAATTTCCAGGGGACGCATGGCCTCTACTGGTTGTTAGCTCTCCGCTAATGCTGCTAGGTAGCGGTGGCTACTGAGGAAAATGATGCTCAAGCGGCCAAGTGGAGCGGTATTAGTGATTTGAAATTATCGTAATTCATTATTTTGGTAATCAGGCAAGTGATTCACCCGTTTTGATTGCCCGATTTTTTTTTGGTAATAATATATGTTTTTCAAAATTACCGAAAATTTATATTCTTGGTAATTTACGATATTTTTCCAAAGAATCGTGATTCCATTTTGAATCGAAACCGATAATTTTTTGTACTTGTCGGGAGCTTCATAAGCCGTACGTATAAGCCAAAATAGAAATTTCCCAGGGGACGCATGGGCTTTTCTGGTTGGTAGATCGCCGCTAATGCTACTAGGTAGCGGTGGCTAATGAAGAAAATGATGCTCAAGCGGCTAAGTGCAGCAGTATTGGTGATTTAAAATTACAGTAATTTATTATTTTGGTAATCAACCAAGGTAATTCACCCGTTTTTATTACCCGAATAAATGTTTTGGTAATTTATGTTTTTTCTATAAATTACCGAAAATTTATATTCTTGGTGATTTACGATATTTTTCCAATTAATCGTGATTCCATTTTGAATCGAAACCGATAATTTTTTGTACTTGTCGAGAGCTTCATAAGCCGTACGTATGAGCCAAAATAAGAATTTCCCAAGGGACGCATGGTCTCTACTAACTCGTTGGTAGCTCCCCGCTAATACTGCTAGGTAGCGGTGGCTACTGAAAAAAATGAAGCTCAAGCGGTCGAGTGCAGCCGTATTAGTGATTTAAAATTACCGTAATCCATTATTATGGTGATCAGCCAAGGTAATTTACCCGTTTTTATCACCCGAATAAATTTTTTGGTGATTTAGTCTCTTTGTAAATTACCGAAAATTCATATTCTTGGTAATTACGATATTTTCCCAATGAATCGTGATTCCATTTTGAATCGAAACCGATATTTTTTTTCACTTGTTGAGAGCTTCATAAGCCGTACGTATAAGCCAAAATAGAAATTTCCCAGGGGACGCATGGTCTCTACTGGTTGGTAGCTCTCCGCTAATGCTGCTAAGTAGCGGTGGCTACTTAAGAAAATTATGCTAAAGCGGCTAAGTGCAGCAGTATTAGTGATTCAGAACTACCCTTATTCATTATTTTGGTGATCAGTCAAGGTAATTCACCCGTTTTTATTACCCGAATAAATTTTTTGGTAAATTATGTTTTTTTTTGTAAATTGCCGAAAATTTATATTCGTGGCAATTTACGATATTTTTCCAATGAATCGTGATTCCATTTTGAATCGAAACCGGTATGTTTTGTACTTATCGAGAGCTTCATAAACCGTACGTATAAGCCAGGATAGAAATTACTCAGGGGATGAAAAGACTATCTGAAACATTCGGCCGAATGGGATCAACCAACCTCTACTGGTTGGTGGCTCCTCGCTAATGCTGCTAGGTGAGCGGTGGTCACTGAAGGAAATTAATCTCAAGCGGCCTAGTGCAGCAGTACTAGTGATTCAAAATTATCGTAATTCAATATTTTCCAATTAACCAAGGTAAGTTACCCGCTCTCATTACCCGAATAAGTTCTTTGGTAATTTATGTTTCTTTGGTCAATCACCGAATGTCAGTTCCGTATTCAAATGATCTTTCTTGAAACAGGACTCAAATATCAATTGTTAAATAACGATAAATATTCCATAAGTGGATGTCCATTCAAGGAGGTGTTCCCAACATTTCACTGGATCACTGGACAGGGCGAATTGTCATTCCACGTTCCTCACGCTTAGCCGCTTGGGCGTCATTTTCTTCAGTAATCACGACCGCTCACTTTAGCAGCATTAACGAGGAGCTGCCAACCACTAGAGACAATGTTCCTAGTCGGCCGCAGCAAATTTTCACTCTTCTCACAAGCTCGTATTTTCCTATTTTTGCTGCGTAGTCTAGAAAGTTTCCATTCGCGCGTGTATCCAATGGCATGTCACATTATACAAAGCACATTTACCAAGGCGTTAGCATCAAGTCATCATCGTACAATCATACCAACACAACACATTTTTTCCATAGCTCACTCTACTGCAAAAGCATGATTATACAACATCTTGCATGCCACCTGTGCTACTAATTGAAGCTGGATATACAGAATAAGTATCTGGATGCTATACAAATACAAAATCAGCAGATTTGTAACAAAGTGCAAGCACAGCCTCATTAGAAGCAACCCAGTCCAATTAAAGCTCGCGCTTCCAAAATTTGTCAAGTATAACCGAAATTCAAGATTTGGGGTGTCGAAAGCAGTAAAAACATCCTCGGCGTTGGCCGGTGCGTTTCAAGGCCCGAACGGCGCGGCATTAAAAGTGTACGAGCCTTCGCCCGAACCATCATCCACGAAGTTCAGCCGGCTGTAAAATCCCGCTCCCGTTTTATAGCCAATTTATCCCCGGGCCCATTTTAATGATTAAGGGCTGCGAGGTCACATTTCGCTCACAGGTGAGTCAGGTAGCACACGTTCGGCGAATTTTCTCCTCGCCGCCGCCAATCGATATTCCATCCCCCCGTGTCGTCGCGGCATACATGAGCCACTGTGTTGTATAAAACGTCTTTATGCGTGTTTGCTAGTTTGCTGTTCTGCCATCCTTGATGGTTCCACTACACGGCGTAACACGAATCGAATTGTTCCCGCGCGGCGACCTTGAAGTCCTTGAACTCCCAAGGATCCTTATTGGTTTTACAAGGATCAAAGGGCCGTCGGGCATCAATTACGGCCGTTTGTTTAGATGTTGTGTGCGGCAAAACTTTGCGAAGCAACACGTAAATTGGGGGGAGGGGGACGAGAACAAGAGTTTGGACGCTTCATCTCTGATTGTGTTTGTCTTTGGGGTCGTACCATAGTTGGGTATACCTGCGGGTTTCGGAGCAAATTGAGTCGAAGAGGGTCGCTTGAGTTTCTGCTCAGTTCCAGCCGTGATGCTCTAGCTAAAGAATAATCCTCGGAACAATCGTCCGGTTTTCTGCAAAATACAGAGCGTTTGCATTCACGTTTCAATAATGCTCGCGTCACTTTTTACACGAGCGTATTGTTGGTTGCCGTACAACCAGGCCGTACAACCGAAGGGGGGGGATGAGAGTGATAGCCTGGTTTTTTGGACTGTGCTGTGCGTATGCGTGCGCCGAATTTAAAAATCGTACACCTGTCAATTTAAATGGCAACGCTGCGCACTCTATCGAGCTCCCTGGCTAGCTACTGGTTCCTGGCTGTCACTGTCATTAGTGTCAATGACTTATTGCGTTCTTTACGGTGTTTCGGTGTCTCGGCTGTTTTCTTGTTGTTTTCGAGTGCTTTTGTTGTTTTCATTATTGTTGTTGTTGCTGTAATTATTGGAAACGGCAAGAGTTATGTCACAAATGACAGCTGGCAGCGATCTAGTGTTCGTTTCGAGCGCTGTTGCCATTTCAGATGTTTATGCACCTCCCCAAATGATCATTGAACTTAATTCCAATGAAACATTTTCTTTGGATACTAAAATGGTACTCAACATTCAACTAAATTATTTTGATTGCGCTAAAATATTTTCTATTGCCAATTTTCAATATCGGTGTACGAAATTATGAAATTCACGCCACACAATCGCTCTGAAAAAAATTCCAAACGAAACGGCCTATTTTGCTGATCCAGTAGGCTCGCGATTTAAATGGCCATTAGTGAATATAGGTCGCGGGAGCATAACCGTCACCTTGGCACCCGCTATGGCAACGTTGCAAGTACATATACTCGACGTGACAACCGCGCATCGTGCATTTCCGCGCTTTCTAGCCGCTTTCGTTTTGCGCCAGGAGCTGCTACGGGTATATCACTAGATAGAGAAAGTAGATACATACACCAATCACGGCCCAGCTGGATCCACTTTCTTTGTCTGGTGATCTACCCTGAGAAGCTCCTGCCGGCACAATGGAAGCGCCTCTTGCCAGCTTCTTGCCCGCGCTTGCGCATGATGGGGTGCCAAGGTACCGCTGTAGAGAATTGCTTGTTTTTGACATTACTCAGTCAAATCTTGAGTTTAGCACATTATTTTTTTGATAAAGCGATAATTGAGGTCTCCAATTTTCCGTTGTCTCTCTTTACTGTGACGTCATGCGTATAAGAGATGGTTAATCGAGGTCATTGGGCGCTTCCCAATAAGGCGTATAAGAACACAATTCGACACATATGAACAAAATTCTACACAGCTAGCGTTCCAATAGCAGTAATAGCACCACATGACGACACAATCGAAACATTGGCGAGGCTGAGTTTAGAATTGAGCTGGCAAGTGCACTTTGACATTATGTATCCGTCTTGTCGCAGTTATTGGAAAGCGCCCTATGTTTCTTGAGATATGACATTTCGTTTCTGACAATGGGAAATTTTTCGAATCTTACAAGCGCTCTGTCGTGTATTTATTTGATTCCAGCATGGATTTCATGATTTCACTTGTTCTTACCCTCGTTCTTACCAATAAGTGTGTTATATGTAGTGGAAAACTAAGAAGATACTTACAGAAATGGTTCAAGGGTGTTGTGTCGCTCTATGCGAGTCGAGAATAAGACTAATACACCCAGCATAACCATGCACCGGTTCACGAAAGACCCAAACTTGATGGAAGTGTGGCTGCACGCTGCACCAGACACGTGCATCTTACTACGAAAAAACTCTATTACTTCGTCCATTAAAAACTCCCTTATGGGCTCTAGTGACTTTCCCCACATGATAATGGGAACAGTATATAGCTATCCGATTCAAAATTCCCGCAAAAGTCAGAAACGAAACGTCCAAACGTCATAAACGTCAAAACGTCAAAGGCGACCTCGAAAAACCATGTATTTTCTATCTCCTAAAATTGGAAAGGTCAATTGTTCAATAAATTATCTATATATTTATTGCAACTTTACAAGTAAAGAAAATTGTATCAACAAGTAGGTACTAGGGAAAATAACATTATACCATATACCCATCTTTAGGACGCCATTTTTGTTCCCGCGACCTATAGAAATAATATAGGTTATTTGACATTTCAGCTGATGGAAATACTGACTGAATAATTCAGAATCTCCCTGTGTACAACGAAAGCTTTCAGACTAATACGGTATCGATTATACTGCAGAGAACGATACAATTTTCAACAGCTCTACAACTTTAATTGCGTTCACTTTAGCGAATGAGCTATTAATATACCCCGCTCATTCAGAGCAAATTTACAGCGCCACAATAACTACTTTTTTTCTCAAAAGCACCGCCAAAATTTTCGTGTATTCAAAAGTGGCCGCTCGGTGTTTCCTAAGATACACGTCAACCCCAAGACGGTGTAAATCTTGAAAAGCCCCAATTTCCAAAACGAGTCCACAAGACCGACATCAAAGAATTAGGCACACAATTTATTCCGATATTTGCACTTGATAAAGCGTACTATTTATTTAGACGGTATTTATGTTAGTTCCGAAAGGATATTTGTAATGTTTTGAATAAACACGAAGCGAATTTACTGTGAGCAGAATTGAGACGCATTTTTCTTTTCGTTGCAGAACGATAACACGACTGCCCTGTATTTTCCGGCTTCAAGATGACTACGATGGTGGAACTGGAAAGCTGGCTCATTTACCAGTGCATAGCTACGGAATGCAGTAACTGCCTTTGTAAGTTTGTTTCCTAATCCCAGTTTTAATTCCAATTTTTTTTTCAAACAATAATTTCAATCTCTGAATTATCGCTGTTTGTTTTTGTTTGTATCAAGTGTTTGTGTTTTATTTTGATTTCTTTTATTTGTGCTTATAGGATTTTTCTGTTGGCCCCCCGTATAATTTGTTCTAAGCCTAATGTTGGACTCAGGTATGTTTCTTTTTTTAGTTTTTTTTATTGTTTTTATTTTTAACTTGTTTTCTACACACCTTTATATCGATTAGATGAAAGTAAAGCCTGTAAGTGCAGGATGTGTATGAAATTGAATCAATATAAACTTGGAATAGATTCAAGCGGAAGGGTTTGGTTTGAGCGAAATTTACTGGCGTGTAAAAATACACAAACTTTATTTTGATATAATATTACCTGAATTATATAACCAGCTCTCATTGGCTGGCAGCGCCTACGGCCTCCGCGATAAGTGTCATTGTCACTTTGAATGTCACTGTCACTGTCACCTATCATCATAACCGCATTGCCTACTAAGTTACATGTTATAAACCGGAAAAATACACATTATATTGGGAGGACTAAGTTATACATCTAGACAGAAGGATGGATTTCCACCGGTTATCAGTTTCACGTTTTTTTTCTATTGTATTGGACTATATTGGTCATTGCTGGGTAGGTTGATGGTACCGACTCGTATGCCAATCAAGAATCTGTTGGTTCAAGGTGGTAATTTCCGGAACTTTCTGAATTGTTCAAATGGGGATTTCCAATACATTCTCGATTCTCATTAATTGGCCGTGGGTTCATATTGGAATATATTGGAAGTAACTCACAGTGAAATAACCAAGTGACCAATTGAACTATTGTTCGAGTGACATTCTCCAATAATTTTCGATTTTCATTTTGTAGCAGTGTTAATCATTCAAACAAACTGAATTGTTCAATTTAGGAATTTCCAATATGTTTTCGATTCTTATTTGATGGCAATGAACTTATGTTGGAATATACAGAGCGAGATACAGAGTGTCCGGTGTTCAACTTTGGAAACTGAAACAGCGGATAGAGCTTTGAGAAAGAAGGGGACTTTTATCATAAACTTTTTCTCAAGAACGAACAATAACGGAGAAATAGCCCTTCAAAGTCAGAATTGAAAAATCTTTTTGTTGTGTAACTTTTGAACCGTTCAACCGATTTTGCTCAAATTTGAACCATAGCTCACCAAAATAAGTTTCCATTGATCAAGAATAATGCATTTTATCAAACATTTTTAGGGGCAAAGATAATAGGGGGTAGGTACCCTTCTTCTTTTCCCTCTATTTTTCACTCCCCTAATTATTTTGAGAATCGTTCCCATTTTTAGATTCTACGTTCAATCTGTAGTTAGTTCAAAGTTACTCCTGTAAAATTTTTATTAGAGGCTTCGTTCCCGAGGTATTTGGATTTGGAACTTTGGGAAACATATCGAAAATGCCCCTTCCAAGTTCTAATAATTAAAATCCAAAAAAACTCATGAATTCTCAGCTGACATAAGATTTCTGAGTTGATAAACCACCATTTTTTCCAAGAAACGAGAATTTTGCACGAAAAAAAATTGGACTCTTGAAACTGGAGATTTCGAGATGTTTTCCGAAGTTTTTAAACACAAATATCTCGAAAACAGAGCCTTCAATCAAAATTTTGCAGGGAGTAACTCTCTTTCCTAATCTCTTCTAAATCTGAAAATTGGAAAGATTCCCAAAATTAATTAGGGGAGTGAAAAAGGGGGAGGATTCCTCCTATTATCTTGCTCCTGGAAATGCTTGATAGAATGCATTACTATTGTTCAATAGAGACTCATTTTGGTTAACTTTGGTCCAAGTTTGAACAAAATCGGATGAACGGTTCAAAATCTATGCCATCCAAACCAACTGAATTGTTCAATTTGGGAATTTCCAATATGTTTTCGATTCTTATTCGATAGCACTGAGCACATGATGGAATGTATTGGGAACAATTTTCAATGGAAATGACGAATTGACCAGCTGAATTATTAAATGGGGAATTTCCAATACATTTCCGATTGTTAATTATAGCAGTGGGCTCCATATTTCCATATTTATCATTAAAACTAACCGGATTATTCAATTGGAAATTTCCAGTATGTTCTCCTTTCTTATCTGATGGCAGTGAGCTCATACTGAAGTATGTTGAAAATAATGCAAATTGGATATTATCAATTGACCAATTCAATTGTTTAACTGGAAATTTCCAATACGTTTTAGATTTTATTTGAAGGCACTGAGCACATATTGGAGTATGTTGGGAATAATATCGCTGGACTTGACCGATTGACCAATTAAAATAATTGTTTGATTGGGAATCTCCTATACATTCTCGATTTTCATTTGATAGCAGGAGGTTCATATTGGAATATTCATATTGGAGATAATTTAGCATGGAAATTACCATTCAAGATGACTAAATTGTCCTATCAATGATAACCAATCAAGCTGAGTAAATTGTTCAGTTGGGAGTTTTCAGTACGTTTCCAATTCTTATTTGATTGGAATATGGTGGAAATAATTTACATTGGAGATAATTCCTCTAATTCAAGTCCGCTTGGGAATTTCCAATATATTTTAGATTCTTATCTGATGGCAGAGGGTCCATATTGGAATAGTTTGGGAATAGTTCACAAATTGGAAATAATCAATCAAGTTGAGTGAATTGTTCAATTGGGAGTTTCAAATACGTTTTCAATTCTTATTTGATGGAAAGGTTCACATTGGAATATGGTGGAAATAATTCATATTGGAGATAATTACTTTAATTCAAGTATACTTGGGAATTCCCAATACATTTTAGGGAATTCTCAAGATTTCAGATTCTTATTTGATGGATAACATACGTTAATTAATTCCGATATATTCCAATATGAACCCACTGGCAATAAATGCGTGAATCGAAAATGTATTGGAAATTTTAAATAGAACAATTCAATCGGTCAGTTGATCATTTCCAATATAAATATTCTTATATTAGCTCACAGTCATCAAATGAAAATTGAGAACGTATTGGAAATTCGCAATTGAAAAATTCACTTGGGTTGAATGGTGATTTCCAACGTGAATTAATTCCAATATATCCCAAAATAAACCCACTGACATCAAATAGAAATCGAAAATGTATTGGAAATTCCGGATGAAACAATTCAGTTGGTTCCATAACAAAGTCCTTCCACTTCTTTCAATACTTCACGATTTATATCAGGAAACAATCTGCTGCAAGGCTGGTTTCAAAAGTTGCTTGTACTGTGGCATCATCTACCGGCCGATCCCAAAAGGTCACCAGAATCCGTGGTGCCTCTTTGCATACATTTTTTTGTATTAATTTTCACTCAACGGTAAAATACACATTTGAAGCATAGGCGGGTATTTCTAAGTTGACTTACGTTTTTAAATAGAGGGAGACTGTACAGAACATTTATTTATCCAGGAAAAAATGGGGTCTAGAATAGTAAAATATCGCCAAGCCAAAACGAAATATTCGAGGCGTCGGCGTCGCGTCGATGAGGTAAATCAGGTAACGTCAATCGGGCAGACCGTAGATCAAATTGACATTCAGGTACAACGTTCAAAAAAACTTTCAGTTTGACATTTACGTATTTTTTAGTACGAATAAAATTCAGTTTACGCAGTCAAAATTCATAGTGAAATGTCCTTCTCAACGATCTAATACTTCAGCACCTACTTAGCAAGTGACTTTCGAAAAATTGCACCTACAACTCCAGCTGTGTTCAGACCAAGAACTCCGGAATGACTCGTTCAAGAACTCGATTTCGCCTCATGTCCTTAGAACCGTTAGGTAGGTAGTCAATTTTCGAAACTTTCTATCCTACTCAAGCTGGGTTTACACTGTTCGAATTCACTACCACATGTTGTTATTTTGAAGACTTTATACAACTGAAGCTATGCTCCCAGCCGCTGAGCCATATACGGAGCTTAAGCTGGGTTTAGTTGAGCTACTTGAAACGATTCAAGATCTACGAAGTGTATTAGGGACGTTGCATGAATGTTGCTGATTGATGAAGTGAAAGGAGGTGTGCTGGGCTGGGATAGAGCTTTGTTCAGATGAAAGTGACTGAAGAGTTCGAGGAAGAGCTGTAAAAGAACTATGAAAGTAGTAATCATAGACGTAGCCAGCTCTAAATAGATAAATGAGTCATTGTTACCCCAGCTCTTTATCACCCATCAAATACTAGCTCTCTGCTCCCGCGCGCCTAAATTTATCTCGCCACTGAGGATTTCCTTTCGAAGAAACGATGATAATACATGAATACACAGAACAATTTTACTTTATTAGTCTCAATTAAAAAAGAAAAATATATGCCAATGATGGCGCTGTGCTGTATGGTACCGCATCAGAGATAAAAACACTCTTTGTTATTGTTTTTGACAACTTCAATTACGGCCGCGGCAGTAAATGAGCTAAATACTAAACACTTCCGTTACAGTCTGATGCACTTTATTGCCGCTGCTGGTAAAACGATGAAAATTTTGTTTTCTCCTTCTTGTAGTCATGAGCGAGAGCGCATTCAGGGCACGCGACATTGGCCTCCGAGCCCAAAAGAAGATTCTGTCTCGGATGGCCGGCAAGAGCGTCGCCAGGGCCTTCATCGACGACACCACAGCCAGCCTCCTGGACAACCTGTACAAGCTCGCCAAGCAATACGTAAGTCATCCTTGGCGCCAAACACATTATTTCATTCAAAATTGTACAACTATCCCCCATAGAAACTGTCTTCAAAGCCCGTGTCTCTATGGGTTTGAATATGTTTTTTTTGGAAATTTTGAGGATTTCCCATAGATGTTTCAGAAGGTTGCTATGAGGTTGAAGTATTTCTCATGCGACCCCATAGGATCACATAGAAATTAATAGAAATTTGTTCATTCCCTATATAAGAATTATGTCTTCGAATGATGTATCTCTATTGATGGTTATTATGTTTTTTTTTTAAATCTTGGGTATTTCAAAATTTCCCTCGGCATTTCCCGTAGGAATGTCAGTTTCTATGGGGTTATAAATTCTCCCATTTAACCCTAGAAGATCACATAGAAATAGATGGAAATTTGAAGGCGTGATTTGTTCCGTGTACCTATAGGTACACTCCCGTAGGGCCCCATGAGAATTGAATCTTCGAAGGATGTGTCTCTATGGGTTTCATTCAATACAAGTCTTTGTACAAATCTTGAGTATTTCCCATAGGAATCTCAAAAGTTTTCTATGGGATCACAAAATTTCACATTCGACCCGGTAAGATCCCATAGAGTTGTGTGTACATCCCCTATACGCTCGTGCAAGGATCCATAAAAACTGTCTTTAAAGACCGTGTCTCTATGGGTTTGAATGTTTTTTTGTAAATTTTGAGGATTTCCCATAGGAATTTCGAGAGGTTGCTATGGGGTTACAAAATTTCCCATTCGACCCCATAGGACCACATAGAAATGAATAGAAATTTGTACATTCCCTATACGCTCCTTTAGGGCCCCATAAGAATTGTCTTCGAAGGATGTATCTCTATGGGTTCCAATATGTTTTTTTGAAATCTTGAGTTTTTCGGAAATTACCTCGGTATTTCCCATAGGAATTTGAAAAGGTTTCTATGGGGTTAAAAATGTTCCATACAACTTCAGAGGATCACATAGAAAGTTTTTGCGAGACCCAATAAAAATTTATATTTGATGGATGTGTCTCTATCGGTTTGAATATGTTTTTTAGAAATCTTGAGTATTCCCACAAGAATTCCAGAAGTTTCCTATGAGATTATACACTTTCCCATTCGACCCCATAAGATCAAGATCACATTTGTAGAAATAAATAGAAATTTATAGGCGTGATTTGTACATTCCTTATAAGTTCCCGTAAGGCCCCATAAGGACTATATCTTCGAAGGTTGTGTTTCCATTGGGTTCCATTGCCATCGTGTGAATCCAAAGTATGTCTCAATAGGATTCAAGTTTTCTGTGAGATAAAAAATCCACCATTCGACCTCGTAAGTTCCCAGAGAAATGAATGGGATATTCTGGACTTGGTTTGTAAATTCCACATGCACTTTTGTGAGGCCCAATAAAAATATGTCTTCGAAGATGTGTCTCTATGGGTTCCAATATGTCTTCTTGCAAATCTTGAGTAGTTCCCAGAGGAGTTTGAAAAGTTTTCTATGAGATCACAAAGTTTTCCATTCGAACCCGTAAAATCCCATAGAGTTCCCCATACTCTCCTTCCAAGGCCCCATAGAAACTATCTTCGAAGGTCGTGTTCCTTTGAATTTGAATATGTTTTTTGGAAATCTTGAATATTTCCTGTAGGAATTTCAGAAGGTTTCTATGGGGTAACAAATTTTTCCATTCCACCCCAGAAGATCACTTAGAAATGAGTAGAAATTTGTAGGCAGGGTTTGTACATTCTCTATACGCTTCCGTGGGGCCTCATAAGAATTGTCTTTGAAGGATGTGTCTCTAGGGGTTTCAATGTGTTTTTTTGCAAATCTTGAGTATTTCCCATAGGACTTTCAAAAGTTTTCTATGGAAATTTCCCATTCGAACCCGTCAGATCCCATAGAGTGGTTTATACATTCCCAACACGCTCCTGCAAGGCCTCATAGAAACTGTCTTCGAAGGTCGTGTCTCTGTAGGTTTGAGTATGTTTTTTGGAAATCTCATTTCCCATGGGAATTTCAAAAGGTTTCTATGGGGGTTACAAATTTTTCCCATTCCATTCCATAAGGATCACGTAGAAATAAGTAGAAATTTGTAGGCAAGGTTTATAGGTACATTCCTTATACCCTTTCAAGCTTCCTTAGGACGCCATAAGAACTATGTCTTCGGAGGTTGTGTTTTCATTGGGTTTCATTGCCATCGTGCGAATAACCAAAGCATATCTCAAAGGGATTCCAAAGTTTTCGAGGGTCGAATGGTCAATTTGTAGTATTATGATACTACAAATATCATAATACCCCGTAAAATCCCATAAAGTGGTTTGTACATTCCCTATACGCTCCTGTAAAGCCCCTTGAAAAAAGTCTTTGAGAAGTGGTGTCTTCATGGGTTTCAGTGCCATTGTGCAAATCTAAAGTAGGAACCTAATTCCTATGTGGATTCCAGAGATTTTCAATGGGGTTACAAAATTCTCTATTAAGCTCTATAAGTTCCCATAGAAATGAATAGAAATTTGTAGGCGTGGTTTGTACATTTCTTTCATACTCTCGTAAAGCCCCATAGGAATAAAGTTTGTCTTCCGATGCTGTTTTGAATAACTTGGACTAGCGAGCTTTTCCCACTTTCTGAATGAATAACTGTACCAAATCGACACTGTTGTTTTCCAGTCGGGGAACAAGAAGGAGGCGGAAAAGCTGGTCAAGAACATCATCAAGGTGGTGATCAAGCTGGGCGTGCTGCACCGCAACGGCCAGTTCTCCGCCGACGAGCTGAAGCAGGCCGAGCGCTTCAAGAACAGGTTTCGCATGGCCGGCATGGCCATCATCAGCTTCTACGAGGTGGACTTCAGCTACGACCGCAACTACCTGACGTCGATCCTGGGCGAGTCCCACAAGTGCCTCCAGTCCATCGTGTCCAAGCACCTCACCGACAAGTCCCTCGGTCGCATCGACAGCGTGTTCGGTTTCTTCGCCAACGAACAGTTCTTGGACAACGTCTTCAGGGCCGATTCCGAGCACCGCGTCGCCCTCGGCAGGGTCGTCGGTGACCTGAACAAGGCCATCGAAAATGGAGATTTGTGAAGTGCCGTGTGCTGTTCCGTTTTTTTTTCGTATTATACATAAATGTGTGATGTTAGAGCTTAGGTGTTGAGATTTTGGATGATATATTGAATGTTGTTGATGATGAGTTGTGATTTCGCCGTGTACTTAATGTGTATATTTTGTGGTCCAAGCTCTGTGAGTTTTATCGAGGCCTCTGGAATTAGTCCACTCTGGTAGAGAGGGAGCGCGTACCTTTAGTATTCCTTCACATAGACTTGAATCTACTTATCACACCGTATACACTCACCTATTTGACATATCCTCTTCTGATGGTTATTACTCATGTACACGCAAATTTCGAATTTGAACTTACTATTAGACTTGTAAGGTATTTTTGCACCAAAAACAAAATTATACAAGGTACCTATAACATGTAAATTTCAATCTGTATACAGATCGATGAAGTTTCTAAGACAATAACTATTATTCTATTTGCTAGTCATTTATTATTATTTCCAACTATTTATTTATATTGTATGTCCACCAAATAAAATGCTTTTTGAAGCAATATGTAGACCAAAACAAGTCATTTATTATTCAATTATTATACTATACAGGTGTACAAAACTTCGTGGCACCAAAAACTTTTTTTTTATCAAAATGATGTTAAAACTTGCCTGTCTAGCCACTCTTACCGGTTTGTATTTGAACTATAAATCCTGAGACGATGTATATTCTATATTTATATTGTATGATTATTTGAATTTTGACAATTATAATACTTCTGTTTGTTTTTGTATTAAAAATTATATTTGAACAGCTTCAACAAAAGTTACTGTGAAAATGGAGCAACTTTTTGTTGCGAAACATCCGACGATTTATTTTATAAACGGTTTCAGTCAATAGCAAGACACTTATAAAATGTCATGTTAGATCTCGATGATATTTTTTCGATATTTTGTATGTCTGTTAACCTAATAAAATATGAATGCCTACCTATGAAATGAATGGTTTTACTCTTACAATGTCAAATTCAACCGTAATGTCCTATTCACGATTTCAAAAGCCGCCACGCCCTCTGTCGGCTAAAATGGCGAAGCCAGACTGTAAGTGAATCTGATGCTGATGTCCCAAGACTGAAGATCATCTAGCAACCCTCAAAACAGGCCCTAGCAGCCACTTACAATCCGCCATTTTGTCATCGTCTTGCAGCACCCCTCACCTGTAGTTTAAAATGGGAACTGGGTGACGTCTTTCAAACGTCCGATTGGAATGAATTGTAAAAGACAGTGAGTCTGTTAATTTCGATATTGCTGTATAGGTACTCAAATCATTGAGCGAGCTCATGCACATCAATTATTCTCAAGAGTCAGTGATCAAGTGATAACTTTTTACATGTTAGGTATACAGGGTGTCCCAGCTAAAACAATCCAGCGCAATTTTCTCAGAAGATAGCAAGACAACAACAAAAATCCAATTGGGGGGGGGAAGTCTGATCTTTTAGCTTTCTTCTGAGGGGGCGTCGATGCTTGTAGGTGCTCTAGTTTCCAAGAAAATGCATTTTGAATCTGGCGAGTCACAAGAATTCAAAAATTCATGACCGACAAAACAAAACGCTTCAGATGAAAAAGAATCCTCTTTCTGTGGGCTTTCCATTGATGTGTCGCCGATGTCTGTACCTGGCCCAATAAGCCAAAAATTCTGCCTCAAAGTCTAGCAAACACAATAATCGGAATTAATAACGAGGTCACCGATCACACACTTGTTGATTTTCACATCAGTCAGTATTCATTGCTATGGAGAATCCAGGTATCTTAGGTTAGAAAGTCCTAGTAATGGCTGGTGTTAAAATCAACAAGTGTGTGATCGGTGACGTTACGGATTACGATTATTGTGTTTGCTGGACTTGCTGGCAGAATTTCTGGCTTATTGGACTAGGTAGAGTCATCGGCGACACATCAATGGAAAGCCCAGAGAAAGAGGATTTTTTTTTCATCTAAAGTACCGTATGTTCGTTAAAATCATAAATTAGGGTAAGCTATGGAAGTAAAAACGTATGTCGTGAATTCATCAATAATCACCCAAATATGATGTAAACATGATGAGCCGTCGTCATGGAATACATTTTGGACATACGTTTCGAAGTTCACAGCCTGCCCTAATTCATGATTTTAACGAACATACGGTATTTTGTTTTGTCGGTCATGAATTTTCGAATTCTTGTGACTCGCCCGATTCAAACTGCATTTTCTTGGAAACTGGAGCACCTACAAGCATCGGCGCCCCCTCAAAAGAAAGCTGAAAGATCAGGCTTACCCCCAATTGCAAAAAAAATTATGTTGCCTTGATATTTTTTGAGAAAATCGCGCTGGATTGTTTCAGCTGGGACACCCTGTATAGTAGAAACCTTATCACTGAATAAAGTATAAAAACCTATTCATCATGTATCACCTTTCACATCGACAATCGTCTAAAGACCTTGGTTTGGCTGCCATTCTTTTCGGTCGCAAATTCGGTGGAGGAACTGTCAAGGTTTCTTCATCTTGTGTGCCTTCTGGGACCACAATCCTCTCATTACCCGTCACGTCCAACACATCAGCATTCCCACCAACATTACCAACTTTATCCGCGTCAACAGAACACAGTGCGATTTTCACCCTCTGCCTCAGCCCCTGGGTGTGCCCTGTCCGCCCGTCACAGGGCGCCGCCTTTGCAGGGGGCCTAATAGGGCTCTGAGAAACATGGAAAGGCACAAGGGAGCTTTCTAAGATGTCAGAAATATCGAGACGTCAGAAGGGGGTCACCGGGGCTCCAAACGATAGTTGTAGACACAATTAAGGGGGTTCATTAGGGCTCCAAACGATACTTGAAGATACAAGGGGGCTCAGCAGGGTTTGAAACACTTCAATGTAGATATCAGGGAGGATAGGATTCTTATAATTGAAAGAAGGCCTGACGGGGCTCACTAGGGCTCCAAATGACACTTTGAGAGAGAAAGGGAGCTCGGGGAGCCCTGTAGAACTTTGACCAACACATAAAGACTCATAGGAGCTAACCATGCAGAGCTTCGAAAACTAACACAATGTAAGAAGGGGCTTAGCAAGGCTACAAATAAAACATAAGGACACAGGGGGACCACATAGGGCTCTTAGAAACCTAATAAGACACAAAGAAGCTTTTTAAGATTCTAGAAGCATCGAGAAATCTTGAGAAAGTCACCTGGTCTACAAACGATAATTGAAGACACAAGGGGGCTCAGTAGAGCTCCAAACGATACTCTAAGATACATAACATAACATAACATAACATAACATTTATTGCATTTGAAGAAAATTACATTCTTATTGCAAGGATAGGTAATTTTTGCACATTTGACAATTTCACATAAAATAAATAAATAAGGGTCAAGGGTCACTTTAAGATACAAGGGGGCTCAATAGGGCTTGAAACGCTTCAATATAGACACAAGAGAGGAAAGGCCTCTAAAAATCGGACGAAGGCTATTTTAGTATACTGAGCCCCCTTGTATCTTCATGTACCGTTTGGAGCCCTATTGCGGCCCCTTGTGTCTTCAATTATCGTTTGCAGACCCGGTTACCCCCTTTTGACTTCTCGATGTTTCTGGAATCTTAGAAAGCTCCTTTGTGCCATATTAGGTTTTTCAAAGCCCTATGTGGCCCCCATGTGTCTTTATGTGTCATTTGTAGCCTTGCTAAGCGCCTTTTTTCAATGTGTTAGTTTCTCAAGCTCTAGTTAGCTGCTGTTAACTTTATGTGTTGGTCAAAGTTCTACGGGCCCCCCTCGTGTCCCCAAGTGTCATTTGGAGCCCCAGTGAACCCCGCCAGACTTTCGTCCGATTTTTAGAGGCATCTCAAGCAATGAGAGAATTGTGAAAAGAGCTGGGTGCAAAATTTCAAAATATGTTTGGTAGAAAGAGATTTCATTACCTTCAATTTGATGTTTCATGTATTACAAATTACAAGATAGGTGATGCTATCTGAAATTTCAAAGTAGGGTAGAGTGGGGGCGAAGAGGTTGAGGATAAAAATCAGCGTTTTCCTGAAAAAAATTATGACGACGAGAAATCTTGGGAGGAAAGTTTGAAAATGAATACCCAGTTCATAATTATCACATATTAGTCGATTGAACAAAAAACCAGAAGGGAGCGCCCGAGTTCCTCGGTCCAGAAGGTAAATAGGTCCAATAGGCAGTCTTCCGATTTCTGGCCTCCTTGCCCTGAAACAAAAAATTACAGTATATAAATTTTAGTTGAGGGTCGTCCAACGTCCAACAGTTAGCCCAACTTGATAAAAAAAATTCTACAGGATTTTTAAATGTGGTTCCGCATTTAAAACCTTGAAAAAGTGTTAAGAGGATGGTTCAACCAATTTTTTCAATACTGGTATCGGTAATATTGATAAGGGATATTGAAAAAAAAAAACGCTGTAAAACTGGGCAGTGACAGGGCTTCTTTTCCTGGCATTCTCCCGAAAATATGTCTGTCGCAATTTCGACTTCATAAATGGAATGAACTGATGCAGATATGTGTGGAAAAACATCAAATGCTCAACTCTTCATGTTCTTGTAGAGGAAAAAATTAAAACAAATTTTTCGCACTAGCCGAAGACGAGGCCGAAGACTTTATTTTTTAACAGTAAAGAACGATAGTGACATGGTGAGGTGACTGATGCTGAAGAGTCATACGTTTCCTCTTTATTAGGTACAACGATAATAAAAAGCGGTTTCGTAAGAGCTCCAGCACTTTCAAATTTCAAGGGCCCCCTGGGGCCCTCCCTGAAAAGAAACAGCGAGGCGCTCTTTCTCAATCGAAAAAGCTCGGCGGTCGTTTTGGGCCATCCTACCTATTTTCGTGCTTTTGTCACCAACGACAACGAGGTCACCAAGTGCAAGCAAGGTTCATGTCGGTAACCTTTTAACCGAACCGAAGCATTGTTTTGCTTCGCCCGAAGTTTTTTTTGAAGTGAAACTTCTATTCTCGCGCCTAGATCACAACACACCACTAACGCAGAACCACACATGGGAGTGAAATTGCTTCATAGTAACGAACGCCTGTAACGATGTGCTGCAACGTTGTCTTGTCTGACCTTGGGGTGACCAGCGTCGTCCCAGGAAATGAAAGAATAAGCTGTTGCAGCGTTCGCCGCGTTCGGTTCTATTTTTTACTAATCGCTGACACTGGATTGCTCTTCGTGTTGTCGTACTGTTGGCCCGACAAGAATGGCTCTCGACTTGGCTCGAATAGATTCGAGCTGATGTGATTTATTATAGGGATAGGGAGGTATATTCAGGGCCAGGCCTAGCAGGCGTGCAGTGCGTTCCGGCGAGCGGCAAGTCACAGGGGCGGTAATATAATAATAGGCTACTGGACATCAATCGCATTTCAGTATAAAAGTATCATGAACCTGATAAATATCTGAATGACGAATTTGTAGTTGGAAAAGTTTTTCGAAATATGATTTCATTTCGGTAAAAAATCAATTTGAAAAAGGACTTATTCAAATTAGGAATAATATGCTACGTCACAGCTTGAAAGTGAACTAGGAGGTGGGAGGGAGGAAGGAGAGGGGAACGCATTTGACATTCGACGGAAGCATTCGTTCTGGATCTATTACGTAGTGGTGTATTTTCACGTGCGAGCACAACTTTATCACAAGGAACTTATTTTTGATGCCATTGCATGGAGTTATTATGTATTATGAAGCGAAATTGTATTAAAAAAAACTAGATTATTTGACGTGAGCCTGACATATGACATGTGACATTCGCAGTACTGCCACTCATATGACACTAATAACACTGTTGTGACATTAATCCGAAGCCTGCACGAACAAAAATAAGTGAATTTCAAGGAAGAATCGACCAAAATGTGAGGTCAAACCATAGCACTCCAGCATTTCATTATATTTTTTTGGTATAAATCAGTTCAAAACGAGAAGGTGTTCTTCAGTTATTGAATGGCCAACTAGAGTTTCTATTGGCTCTTCAAAATGTTACGTCACGCACTTGCCGCGCCATTCAAACAGACAAATCTTTTTCATGTTTTTTTAATATGTGCAAAAACTTTTTTAAACAAAATCATCGTGCCAATGCAACAATTTTGGGAGGATCTTTCATAAAAAGAAATAAAAAAACCCATGTCCACTAGCCTATTAAGTTGAATTGCGAAGGATTCTTTCCATTCCCGCATTTGGTGGGGCTCTCCACTGCCGAGCGCAGCGAGAAAAGAAATAAAAGAAGTCTAATCGTGAAAAAATCATGTCGAAAGTACTCTGCCCTTTGAGTGACTAATAATAATAATAATAAGATTGATAATAAGAGAAACAAGATGATACAAACCGCGAGGGAGCGGAGCGGGAGTGTTAGCGCCATCTAGAATGGGTACCCTACTACTTCGGCATAGGCAGCCCCATGTCATGGTGCAGGTAGCGCCATCTACTCGGCAACGAGTGCATGTCAGGATGCAGGGTGGTAAACGCCACCACTTCCATCGTGCCTTGCGAACAGCTTGTTGCCTTTTTGCTTATTCTCTTTGCTTTGTGTAATTGTGAATAATTATAACGTTCACACTGTTCAATCCCTAAAGTGTTGTTCACCTATAATATCAGAAGTGGTTAAAGAAGCTTTAAAACGCCCACAATCGGCAGTGTGCAGTGTGCATCAGGTATTATTATGTTTTTCTCGAGCGGCCCGCACTCGGTCATCTGTGCTGCACTCCAACCCAAGACAATGGCGGAAGGCGGAAGAAAACAGTACCGCACGGCCCGCAAAAAAGCCACATCACGCCCCAAGCCGATTGCTTTGTGTCTGCATCATCTTCGTTGGAAATGGTGCTGTAAAAATTATTAGATCGGATGGATTTCAAAACCATTGCCTGACAAAAATACAGTTTGCCCAACTTTCTTCCGACCACAGACGATCCCGAAAAACAGGCTGATGACGTCCCGCAACTTATGACGGAATTGTAATGGAGTGACGCTTACCTACATTACCTAAAATGACTCGAATTTCTGGCTGTTTTGAAGGTAAGGTAAGCATTTTTGGTTTTCTGGGCGGCCCCCCAAAATGCCTAAAGTAACCGTACTTGGCTAACTTGAGGAGAGATGTGTGCGCTCCGCTAACTTTGCAGGCGTTGCTATTGTGTGGTAAGCCTTTAATGCTTGATGCTGTTGACTTTATTGATTCAGACGGTTACTCGAGTTACGGTCATTATGCTCGTATGAAACTTCAAAAATTAGAGGCTACACGTATTGACTTTACTCACGCACAATTGATCAGTATCATTTTTTGTTTTGGCATTCTTGATTCGATGATACAAACTCACTCTTTACAAGTTGAATCACACTTTTGTGACGTCACTTGAATGTAGTAAAATTTCAAGCCACCACTCAAATAATGTTTATTTGGTTCCTTCTGCCAGTTTTGTCGGGCAGTATTTTCAGATTAGATGTTTTGATTGCAATCAGTTTGGTCGCCACCGAGTCAGTTGCAAAAGTACGTCAACAAGCACAGCCAGTCGGTTTGAAAGAGAACGCGAACTTTCCGACACCAAACGTGGTTCACAAAAAAAAAAAAAAAAGAAAAAAATCTTACAACGCTCCATTTTGTGATCATTGCAAACGTAAAAGGCGTATTAGGCATTTTATTACGAATTGCTTCATTTGTGAACTTATTGAAACTAAAAACTACTATGAACGAATCAAAGCGACAAACTCATGGGCCGGAAGGTCTAGAAAATACAAAGCGGGTGGATGTAAGTATGTATGTCTCCTAAATCAAATGACACACTCACGTCAATGGAGTACTAAATTGTGGAACTTGATGAACACAAAACAAACGCCTTGTTGTATACAGAAGCCCCAAGTTACTATGGTGCGTTCGTCTTTGACTACTTTTCCTCAGTGAACATTAGTTCCTGAACATTTCAAGCTCACCGGAGTAGGCGGCTCTACTCACGCATCTTATCCTGTCAGTATCAAAGTCAAATTCAACAATCACATTATTGTTCATAAATTATACGTCGTTGATGACGATACAATTTTCTGCGATGCCCTATTCGGTTCGAATTTTCTCAATTCACCAATAATTATGTCACTTTCATCAATTTTCAATCCGAACCTCATCTGCAATATGATGATTTTTGCGAAAGTCTTCGGACAAAAACTTACAATCAATCTTGAACGATTAATGTGATTCGTGGAGAACTTGTTACGAGTGCAAGCTGATGTCTCCACTGCTTGGAATAATATGGTTTTCCGAATCCAACTGATTATCAACTCGACGGTTCACAAGGCAATTCAACGAACTCTATTACAAACACTCTTTGGTTGTGATGGCCGACTCTCCGAGATAGCAAGAATAATTTACCAAGCCTTAACTGACAAATTACCATCTTCTCCTATTCACAGCGAAAAATGGAGGGAATTCGTGAACAAACATCTGAATGCTAATGCAAAAAAAAAAGAACGGGCTGGAAATAAGTCATCTAGAGGGTCATCCCAAACATCACTACTTCTCAATTATGTACTCCTTCCTCGAGAAGCTTTGCGAAAAAAAAAAAAAAAAAAAAGTTGAAATCCAGTTGGGTTAGAACGTGTTAAGTGGTCGCAGTTATATTTCTTCCAAATGACCACTATTACCTTCGCAAAGTGGGTGACTTAACAACAGAAATAATTCAATTTGATTTACGACTGAGACTTTCTGCGTCTGTGGCCCCAGGAATGGTTTCCGAAAGACTGCAGTGAACCTTTGGATAGCTACATGACCAAAGAGAATGTATCTGAGGTATGGTACAAGTTTCGAGTTTGTGTTCATTTTTTATGACTCTACACCATGTTAAAGTAGTTCGTCGTAACTCTAAACTTGGTTAAAGAAGTCAGTGTGTTGATGACTCTACACCTTGTTAAAGTAGTTCGTCGTAACTCTAAACTTGGTTAAAGAAGTCAGTGGTTTGATGGCTCTACACCATGTTAAAGTAGTTCGTCGTAACTCTAAACTTGGTTAAAGAAGTCAGTGGTTTGATGGCTCTACACCATGTTAAAGTAGTTCGTCGTAACTCTAAACTTGGTTAAAGAAGTCAGTGTGTTGATGACTCTACACCATGTTAAAGTAGTTCGTCGTAATTCTAAACTTGGTTAAAGAAGTCAGTGTGTTGATGACTCTACACCATGTTAAAGTAGTTCGTCGTAACTCTACACTTGGTTAAAGAAGTCAGTGTGTTGATGACTCTACACCATGTTAAAGTAGTTCGTCGTAACTCTACACTTGGTTAAAGAAGTCAGTGGTTTGATACAGCAGCAGAAAAAGCAGAAAAATATTGACTGTGTTCACTTTATCTGTATAGAATCCTCACCTATATCTATAACAAAAAGTCTGAATGTTTTGTCGCGGACAGCGGTTATTTTACCCGAAACGGTGATATACTGAGGCCGCGAAGGGCTCGACACGCCTTCCAGGAGAAAGCATCATCTAACGCCGGATGCAGGCTCTTCAATAGACTGCCTTCATCAATTAAACTCGAAACAAATCCCCAAAAATTCAAACAATTGTTGAAACATCATCTTATACGGGGTTGCTATTACACGGTCGGTGAGTTTATGGAGCATGGCTGATCGAGGCTCGTCTGTTTTGTTGTTTGTTAAAATGATATTGTCTCTTTTTTGTCAAAAATGAGACAATGAAAATGTATTGTTTTTAGTGTGTATGCTTACGTGATCGTACATTATTTTACTGTACAGTATATGACTGTACCCTGTGTTGACTTACCTATGTACATAAAGTATCAAGAAAAGGTTAATAAATATTATGATTATGATGACTTTACACCATGTTAAAGTAGTTCGGCGTAACTCTACACTGGGCTAAAGAAGTCAGAGGTTTGATGACTCTACACCATGTTAAAGTAGTTGGTCGTAACTCTACACTTGATTAAAGAAGTCAGTAATTTGATAACTCTACACTTGATTAAAGAAGTCAGTAATTGGATTACTCTGCACTTGATTGAAGAATTCAGTAATTTGATGACTCTTAGTTACAGTGGATTTTTTTTTGTCTGGCCGCGACACAAAACCTGATGTTTTCTTGGATTTCAAAGGCCTCGGAAGTCTCCGGTTCATCGCAAGGGCTCTGGCCTTCTGGCTTCTACGAGTTCTACGTCAGGATAGGCCGAGCTGGGCCGAGAGCGTCCCATCGTCAGGTTGGCCGTGTTAGCGCCATCTAGAATGGGTACCCTACTACTTCGGCATAGGCAGCCCCATGTCATGGTGCAGGTAGCGCCATCTACTCGGCAACGAGTGCATGTCAGGATGCAGGGTGGTAAACGCCACCACTTCCATCGTGCCTTGCGAACAGCTTGTTGCCTTTTTGCTTATTCTCTTTGCTTTGTGTAATTGTGAATAATTATAACGTTCACACTGTTCAATCCCTAAAGTGTTGTTCACCTATAATAGGGAGTACGAAAAGAACACCTCTTCGAACGTTGTTTGCTGATTGATTCATATGTATAGAAGTTTCACTTCTTCCGAGGGTGACTATGGTCACGCACTCACGTTTTTTTTATACCTATATAGAAGCGTCCTACTCTACCTAATGAAAAGCACCGTGGCGGAGAAAAGTTCGGAAACACCTTGACAATGGCTGTTTCGAGCTCCGGAACAACCAATAATTTTGAGGAGGAGCTCTCGGAGGAGCTAAATCTTTTGCGATAAAATAAGACGCCTTTTCATCTTACCAACAACAACATTCAAAACTGGAACGATTGTAAATAAATTACTAATCAATTAGGTTGGTCGGAGTCGAGCATTTTCAAAGTTTTAGTTCCCACTGTAGGTACCTACTTGCCTAATTACCTACTATTTCAGGCTCAAAAATACGAATTTCGTAATCACCTACCTTCATTGTAGTTTTGCTAGTGTTGTAAAATGAAGGCAACAATTCCTGATTCTGATTCTCTGCCTCGACAGTCACAACAGATCACCGACGACGTCGACGATGAGTATGAAAATCATGAATGATGAGATCATCGGCTGCTGCTGCCAGGTTGCTACCATGGAGTGTCTGTTACCTTGGTTTGGCCGCTTGGCGGCAGCAGGCGACAGTGCGGCCATGCAGGACCACAAAAATTCTGCAAGTAGTGGATATTTTTGCACGGGTCTTGAGTCATAAAGGGCAACGCGATTTTGATAATTGCAAAAGTAGGAATGCACTGAAAACAGTGTCCTAGAAGAGTCTCTGGAGGAAAATTTGCGGCTTATCAACAAATTTAAAAAAAATCATCAAAACTACGGAACCCGCACGTAGTGTATTTTCGGCGGTCGACTCGATTTCAGAAATTTCAAAAGTAGGAATGGACTAAGAACAGTGTCCAAGAAGGTTATGCGACAGAAAATTTGCAATTTGCGGAATATCCACTGGTTTTTAAGAAAAACATTACTAAAATTTGGGAACCATACATAATATACCGGGTGATCATTTGAAAGCTGTCCATCTGCAATAACTCCCGATTCCTATAATGGGAGCGGTAAGCAAAATGATACTGCATTTTAGAGTAGAGTAACGAGATTTTGCATGGGCGTACCTTATACCAAAACAAGCAATTTGACCCGCAGCACTCCGTATTTCGTCTCTTAGGGGGCCCTCAAAATTTTCAAGATGCAAGAACTTTCACAAAACGATCATTGAGTATCGTCGTGTGTGCCATAAAAGAAACTTATACGGGTCTATTGAAAATGTTTTCATCAATTGTCATCGTGTCCGTTCCATTCCTCACACTTGAAAAGAAAATCTTTGGCAGAGGTCAAAGAAACTGTTTTTATTTTTTCTTATATGCCAGGAAACGATAAATTCAAATGTTTACCAACAAGTTTTTTTTACTTTTACGTGTGTGTGTGTGTGTGTGTGTGTGTGTGGAAAAACATCAAATGCTCAACTCCTCATGTTCTTGTAGAGGAAAAAATTAAAACAAATTTTTCGCACTAGCCGAAGACGAGGCCGAAGACTTTATTTTTTAACAGTAAAGAACGAGAGTGACATGGTGAGGTGACTGATGCTGAAGAGTCATACGTTTCCTCTTTATTAGGTACAACGATAATAAAAAGCGGTTTCGTAAGAGCTCCAGCACTTTCAAATTTCAAGGGCCCCCTGACCCTGGTGTGGGTTTTCACACGTGCGTGCGTGCGCGTGTGTGTGTGTGTGTGTGTGTGTGTGCGCGCGTGCGTGCGTGCGTGCGTGCGTGCGTGCGTGCGTGCGTGCGTGCGTGTCTGTCTGTGATCTTCCACGATAACTGCCGTAACGTTGACTGGATCGACTTGATATTTGGTATACAAACATGGTTGTTTCCTAAAAAGAGCTCATTAGTTTTTGGCTGTCATTTGTCAAACCCAACTGTCACTATCATCAAATGTCAGAAACTATATCTCACGGAACTCAACTTGCAATATGGTCATTTGAAAGCCCTTGAAAAACTGTATCCAGAAAAGTTAAAAACATTGCCCTATCTGTCATCTGTCAAATTATAGAAAATGTTAAAGTTCAAAACTTTACCAATCAATTATTCAAAATCTATCCGATGGATTGGAACCAGATTTGGCAGGAAGCAACAAAACAAAAGAACCAAATTGAGGCCGCAGTTGCAGTTTTCCACCATTCTCCAGTTGGACGTAATGAATTTTCAAAATTTCTCCTGGCCGTTGCCACTCAGGAGGGGCTCTCGCCGGTGTTTCGACCAGAACGACTCGCTTTTGTAGCAGGACTTCACTCAAAAATTTATTCCTGCTCGGGGATCGACTTTTTTTTGGAAAATTTCAACTGATATCAAAAGTAGATTGGATAGAGCGTCGTGCAGGTCTATTTTCAGAGTTGACACGGTTTCGGTTTTCCGACTGTAATTTTTTCAAAATGAAATTTGCACATTCCGTGAATTTGAAAAAGCTGCAGTACAAACTTCGACATGCGGTGAGCCCCACGAAATATCAATTTTAGGTGCAGACATGCTGTGAATAAAAGTTGGAGAAAAGATTGAGCTAATTTTTTGAGGAAAAATTTTCGAAATCGGATCAACAGTTGCCGAGTTTTCCTCTCTGGAAAAACTGCAAATTTTCCAACTTTTTATTCCGTGAACAGATTTCTTGGAATTGTTTTTTTTAGAGAATAGATAACTGGTTCTTGAACATTTTCCAATAATTTCTCTCCAATTTCCCGGAAATTTTCCTCCTGAAAATATAAAATCACTCATGCGATCGTACAAATTAAGCGGTTCTGTCACGATAATTACCGAATTATTGATCAAATCGAAATCAGGTACGGAGGCCTAAGTTCAGCCTGGAATGATCTGATTAGACTTTGGGTGGATGATTTTGATCGAAAGCCCTCAGGTGGCACATTGGGTCTGGGTTTGTCTGCCCAAGCTCTAAATTGAAAATATAGAGTTGAAATTTGACACACAGATGCAGTAAAAGTTTTCAATCAAGTTTTTGTAATTTCATCATCATATCTAAAGTAGGAACAAAAATTTCAATAAGGAACCAGCATTGCATTTTTGAGATATCACAACAGTTAGCTACCTAGTTCTACCTTTTGGATCATTTCATCACCTTGGAAAACTGACCTAACCTGTCATTTTTTCTGTCCGCTCAACAATGGATGCAGGATACTCGTTAAACGCTCGACTAAATAGAATTTTTTCATCAATTTCTAAACCGAATTGCCCCCTCCCGAAGGGACACTTCGATCAAAATCATTACTGACGTCTCTGGATACCGCCGGGAAAGTTTTGTGTCGCCCCACAACAGATCTTTTATTATTCAAATTATGAGCAATGAAAATGAACGGGGCAAAGTATTTCAGTAGAGAGTTGGACCTGTTCTGGACCGCACTACTTTTTGGTAACGTCTGAACATGCCTTTGAACAGGTTATCGGTAGGTGCCACAGGGATTTCTCTCCACTTCGCGACTAGGGCATCAATAAGTTCTTGTCTTATATTGAGTTAATTATACTAATAATGCTGATAGTCTTCTTTGGAGAGCATCTCATATGTGCTCAATTGCATTGATGTCGGGCGATCAGTTCGGCCGTATCATTGTGTTGATTTTATTATTCACAACAAAATCATTCTTAATATTGCCATGTTACATTTATTATTACACTGTTATCGTTGTTACAATTTTCAAAGCCATTTCTGCAAAACTCAAAGCAAAACTGTTTATAGCAACATTAACAGTTGTTAAATTAATCGACTCAACTAGGTACCTACTTGATTAAATATTCAGAGCCACCTGTGGAAATTAGGAGCAATGCAATTCGAAAAATCACCTCACGAAAAAAATAATTGTATTTCTGTAACTATGCAACCTGGAGCATCAAGCTAAAAAACAATGAGTTCTTCGTACTGTTGTCTACCAGATACAGCAAAATCCAAAATTACAGGGTGGTCACGAAAGCTCCTGTACCATTTCAAAAAAGTATAAAATTACAAGGTATTCTTTATCACCCTGTATTTAGCAGATCGCTATCACGAGCCAACAAGCACTTGCAGAAGGTGATGGTAGAAGGATTCATCTTGAAGTTGGTGTAAGTTATTCCAAAATCCGATGCTTCCAAGAGATTGACAGAGAGTAACTCTTTATCTCAGCGCTCTTTTCACACAGAGAGCCTTATAAATACGATGGGAATAGTCACGGTTTAAAAGCAAGACTTTTTATAACTCCTTGAACTCTGAGTTGTTGGTGTACTCCCAGTACTCCCACCAACCCTTTTCGTAGCCTTCATGAACGTGTTCCAAGAGCACCTTCCTCCTGGTTCCGCAATACTCGACTTTGAGTTGGAGCTTATGCTTGATGGTTTCGCCGCCTTCAGACGACTTGACTTCTTGTTCCAAGTATTCCGATAGCTTTTCGGTGGCGATTTCCAGGTCCTTCTGGTTGCTCTCGAAGATTATCGATTGGTTGTTCTTTCGCAGATAGAACGCGAAACCGTATGTGTACATGAGCGTCTGGCGGCACTGACACAGCACCTCGACCGCCTGTTTCAAGTACTGCACTTGGAGCCAACTTTTGCCGTCGCGCTGCTGCAGGTCTTCCATTGTCTTCCTGGCGGATGCGCACAATTCGCGCTCGAGCCTGAGCGATTCTTTGTGCGCCATGAAGCGCTCGCAGTAAAACCGGTACCTCTGAAGGACCTGAACCGATGCGTTTTTTTCTGCCAACGAGGATTTGTCCGATGTCGCATCAATTGAAGGAGGTTCGCATGTGTGAGGGGGTAGCTGCACCACTCTCTGCTTCAGTTCTGCAAGGCAGTTCCAACAAAATTTATATCCGCAGCTGTTGCACTTCATGCGATTGCAGCCGCCGTTTTTCTCGATGGTGGCGCTGCACCGCGGGCATTCTTTGGTGTGGATCGCGGTGTGGTTCTTACAAATATAAAAACAGTAAAAAGTATATGTAGCGAAGTATATGTAGAACTATAAGCGACTCAATATATTTCCTTGCACTCCAATAAGTGGCTATACTCCCACCAGTTATTTTCGTTGCCTTCATGGACGTGTTCCAAGAGCACCTTCCTCCTCGCCCTGCAATACTCGACTTTGTCTTGGAGCTTACGCTTGGTCTCGTTACCTTTGGATGACCTGACCTCCTGTTCCAAGTATTCCGACAGCTTTTCGACGGCGTTTTCCATGTCCTTCTGGTTGTTCTCGAAAATAATCGACTGGTTGTTCTTTCGCAGATAAAACGCGAAACCGTACGTGTACATGAGCGTCTGACGGCACTGGCACAGCACGTCGACTGCCTGTTTCAAGTACTGCTCTTGCATCCAACTTTTTCCGTCCTGCTGCAGGTCCTTGATTTTTTCCCTGGCGGATGCGTACAATTCGCGTTCGAGCTTCAGCGAATTCTTGTGGGACACGAAGCGCCTGCAGTAAAACAGGTATTTCTGAAGGACCGATTCCTTTCTTTCTGCAAAAGAGAATTTGTCCGATATCGCATCCGGTGAAGGAGGTCGTAAGCATGCGTGAGAGAGTTTCTTCAAATCTGCGGAGCAGCTCCAACAGAAGTCAAATCGGCAACGGTGGCACTTCATGTGATTGCAGCCGCCGTTTTTCTCGATGGTGGCGTTGCACCGCGGACATCCTTTGGTGTGGGTAGCTATCCAGGAGGACGTCTCCGCATCTTCTTGGATTCGCGCGAGCCATTTCTTGAGCATCGAGCAGGTGAGGGGATCGTGCCAGGCTTCGCCGCACGAAAAGCAGAACGCATGGCCGCATTTGCACTTGACGCGCTGCATCGAGTCATCGACGTGCTGCACTCTGATGGCGTAACTGCAATCCGGCGACGGACACCAGCGCAAAAAGCGATTGCTGGTCACGAAACTGTTCGCGACCAAAAACTGATACTTCCGCCTGACCTTCGGATCGCTTACAAAACGCATCACACTGGCTTCGTCTACGAGAATGTCGCAACCGTAGGCTGCACAAGTGATCATCTCCCCGACGCCATCTTCCATAATTTTGGTCGTGAGATATTTGCACCAGCAGTCCTTGCAGAAGCGATGATTGCACTCCAGTCCAGTCAAAAATGAGCTGTGCAACTTCAGCTCGCAGCAGATTCCGCACTCATTTTCTTCATTGTCTTTGGGTAGCACCGCCTTGTTGAGTTCCTTCATGGGATTGGCGATACCAGCTTCGGCAAACAGTGTGTCTTGATCGACCTCGTAAAACCGTTCAATGAGTTGTATCTTGTCCCATCTGAAGTGATTCAGAAGAATCAAAGTGGTGGTGGCTGGGATCTGGATCAGGGAATTCACTTTCCTGATGCAGTCGACCATGTACCGGATAATCTGTTCAGTAGTAAGCGCTTGGGCAATAAAATTTTCACAGTCTCCGTTAGATTCGTCTTCCATTTGTTCAACGCTGGCTTCCTGTTCCACTGGATCGAGGTACGATTCGTTTTCCACTGCATCAGAATTTGTTCCGTTCTTCTCTGGATCAACATTGGCTTCCTCTTCTGGACCAGAAATGGACTCATCCTCGTCTGTATCATAATCATCACTGTAGTAGACTTCAGGATCCATTTCATCTCTACAATATAGAACGCTATGTTAATCAGTAGGCTAGGTACAATTTGTAAAATACGTTCCTGTACAGACATATAAAAACTAAACTACATGTGGATTTCACAGATGAGGGAGAAACCTTTTTCAAAAGTAATATCATTGTGTAACATCATCTAGAGAATTTTTTTAATAAATCAGGAAGAGCTGTAAATTATTCAATGAAATTGTATCAAATTCATTGGATCAGCAATTTAACACGGGATGAAATATTTTTCGGAAGGGGGGGGGGTCAGCAGTAAGGGGATATCAGTGTCGGATAATTCGAGGTGTAAATGAGGTCTACTATAGACCTGGGGCGCAAGGCTTGGAGGGCGCAAAACAAGCTGAAGAAGCCCCGTTTTCCGAAAAAAATTCGTCTGTGACGCTTTTCCCTCACATTGATTGGTCACTGTAGTGTGCTGACAAACCAGAAATTTTCAGGAAATTGTTTTTCTGCGTCTAAATAACACCATGTCACTAATTAGATGGGACACGAACACGATGCTTCGATTCCAGAATTCCCAGGGCGCAAAATGCCTAATTGTGACAGGGGGGGGGGGTCATTACAGTCTGCAGCTAATTTTCTAGGACGGGGGGTGTCATAGGATAGTCCGCCCCGGGTGCCAAATACGCTAGGTACGCCACTGCTACTCAACTTCTATGTGCACGCACCTAGGTATACAGGGTGATTCAAAAGTGTCGAACCACCTTGAAGGTGCGTAATATGGAGGTGCAGTAGAGTGCTGGAAAGTTGTTCAAAAAATTCTATGTCTTCTAATTTTGAAGTTATGGAGGGATAAAAGTTGGTCCTTCGATCGCTTCTATTTTCGTTGTTTCAAAAGATTTTAGTAAACTGTTTATGGAAAAAGAATGAGTACAAAAAATCAACCCCTGAATCTGCAAAGAATTTCTGTTTTGTATACAAGGTGAGTCATGAATCCTGAAAATTATTTTTTTTCTGAAAGTACCTGTAAACAGCCACATTGGTCCCATAACTTTTGTAGAGCACAATAAAACTATAAAACACAATTCATTTGGATATAATTCTGTTGCTTCTGGTTTTTCAGGAAAACTAAATTTTTGTAGTTACTGATTCACCCTGTATAGAAAACAGAAATTCAATACAGATTCAGAGGTTGATTTTTTGTGCTGATTATTTTTCCATAAACAGTTTACTAAAATCTTTTGGAACAACGGAAATAGAAGCAATCAAAGGACCAACCTTTGTTCCTCCATAACTTCAAAATTAAGAGACATAGAATGTTTTCAACAACTTTCTAGCACTGTACTATACCTCCATATTATTCATTGTTGGGATGGTCCGATACTTTTGAATCACCCTGTATACTATACAGAGAAGTGCATAAAAAACGGCCACCGCTGTAGCATCGTTATTCCTTATCCGATCTTCAAAATTCAAAAATCAGTTCGAATGGTATAATGCCTTCTATGATTCGGCATTAGAAAATATTCTTTTTTATTGTGATGCTTCTGAGCACTGACAGTCAATTTTTGTTTTTCAAATGGCAACTATATTTTTTTAATTTTTTTTCGGATTCCTCACAATTATCTGTATATACTGATGCATCAATATCACACTTTTTGTTATCGAACACGAAGAAAAAAATTAAACTGCGAAATTTTCACATACAACAGTAGCGTCAGAACACCCACGATATGCACGCAATCTGGTCGGCTGGGTGCAAAAATGATGTTCAAAAGCACGTAGTAGGTCAGGCGTTTGGTTTTTCAAAATGTAAATGTCAAAATTTTTCCAAAATCTGAAAGAAGCTGTCCGTCTCTAAGACTTATTTATTCTCTATTTTTAGCTTACAATTTTATATCTTTTCAAGTGTGTATTGTGGAAATAAAAAAATCAATAAAACGTTTTTGTCCTGACAGGTCACAATACATACCTACTTAAAAATGTGTAAAATAATAAGCTGAAAATAGAGAATAAGGACGTCTCAGAGACGGACAGCTTCTTTTGGATTTTGAAAACATTTTGACATTTACATTTTGAAAAATCAAACGCCTGACTTACTATGTGCTTTTGAACATCATTTTGCACCCAGCCTACCAGATCGCGTGCATATCGTGGGTGTTGTGATGCTACTGTGATGTGAAAAATTTCGCTGTTTCAATTTTTTTTTTTCGTGTTTAATTATAAAATGTGTGATATTGATGCATCATTATATTCAGATAAGCATAAGGAATCAAAAAAGAAATTAAAAAAATATTGTTGCTATTTGAAAAACAAAAGTTGACTATCAGTGCTCAGAAGCATCATAACAAAAAAAATATTTTCTACGATCGAATCATAGAAGACATAAAACCATTTGAATTGGTATTTGAATTTTGAAAATCGGATAAGGAATAACGATGCTACAGCGGTGGCCGTTTTTTATGCACCCCTCTGTATACATAAGAATAGCGCTAGGTTTGTCTGTCGGTAACGGGTTCGTTGTCATGCTTTAGTGTTCGTGTGTATAGTCGCTGGGAGTCGGGTCGCCTTGGCAACGCATGTGTGCTCGCCGGCAAATGATGCACTCGCAGTTATCTCCGCAGTCTGCTTGCACTGCTGGGTCGGTTTGGGATAGCTCTTTCTGACACCTCTGGAACACTTATTTATATAAGTGTTCTAACACATATATTTATTATTAATTTATCGTTAAAAAATCCGCTGCCGCCCCGACGCCAAACGGGAAGCAAGCAAGTTACAGACACCGGACAAAAACTATCGCGTTTCCTGTCCATTCGCCATCGCAGGAAAAATAGTTTCAGCCGTCGCCGCCCCCTATACACCGCCCCCGACGAAAAAAAAAACCAGAAGTTACAGAGACCGGACAAAAACTATCGTGTTTCCTGTCCATTTGACATAGCAGGAAAAATAATTCCAGCCTCCGCCGCTTCCCATACGCCGCCCCCGACGAAAAAAATAGAACCACAAAAGTTACAGACACCGGACAAAAACTATCGTGTTTCCTGTCCACTCGACATCGCAGAAAAAATAGTTCCAGCCGCCGGCGCCGCCGCCCCCATACGCGTCCCCGACGAAAAAACAGAACCACAGAAATTACAGACACCGGACATCACTAATCGTGTTTCCTGTCCCTTTGCCATTACAGGAGAAACGGTTTCAACAGATGCCGCCCTCATACGCCGCCCCCGACGGAAACGAAACAATCGAAAAAGGTACAAACACCGGACAAACACTATCGTGTTTCCACTGTACATGGCGCTTTCGGGCAGCTACGACAGAACGAACAGTAATTTACAAGAAGTGTTGTCTTCACGGAAGTTTTCAAACTGTGTGTTTTTATTACAGCCAATGTTTTCCTCCATAGGTAGGTATAATGGGGGTCGATATCTCAATACGCTCTCAAGATACATATCGAGCTTAAACTTTCCGAGATGGCTGACGCCAAACACTGGCTCAAGTCAGGCCGCTTACGAGTATACATGATGTTAACTTTCAAATTTCCCGTCCCAGATTTTCTACTGACAACATTTTTCCCAGGAAAACGTCGAAATAGGTCGATTTTTATTTCGAGGGGAACATCTGGGATACGTATTAATTGCCAAATTATTTTCTTCAACCCCTTCGCCCCCACCCTCACCTACTTTAAAATTTCAAATAGCCATTACCTATCTTTGTGACGCATCAAATAATTGGAGGAAATGGAATTCTTTTTCTGTCAAACACATTAAAAAGAATTAAAGCCCCATCAACCTTTCTCAATATTGTTTCAATGTTTTCTCAAAATGTCCAGCAAAAGCAGGTTGATTGTTATTTTGAGGGGGACATCTAAAATACACATTGCCAAATTTTCATCTTAAACCCCTTCGCCACCCAATTAAGAGAATTTTTGAAAAGGGTAATAGTATAAGAAAGATAGATTTCAACCTCGGAAAAAATATGGACGTCCTGAAAATTTGATATTTTGTTCAGAATTGAGTGCTCTACAACATATCCAAAATCGCCAAAAATCGCACCCGGGGGTTTTGAGTTATTGGAGGGGGGGTAAAAAATCGCAGCTGAAAATGGAGGGGATGGAACCCGTCAATCGATTGGATGCAAATACATTATAGTTCGACGTATCATATCCCGTTGATACCATTTTGGCACAAAAAGTGTCCATCATTGTTGAAGGAGAGTTGTGGGGGGCGAAGCTCTGCTAGGTGGTCCATTTTGTTTTTCTGGCCATGTAGAACCAATCACGACCAGTTTGGTATATTTTCCGACTAAATTCAATCTCCTGAACTCATATCCGATGTGTAAATTCGGATGAAATCAAGTTTGAACAAGTTAACTTGAGAAAACTTGTTTTTTCTTCGACAGTTTTGACGAATTTCTTTTTTTACTTTTGGAGGTGTTCATCCTTAGAAAATTTTCAGGGACCATTAAATTGAAGTGTGTTTCTCACGAAAATCATCCAATCGATGTATAGTTTTGTTTCTAGAGTTTGAAAAATCGAATTGAACTTGAGCCGGCGCGGCGCGTCGTTTACTGCTGACCAGAACACTACAGCATGCACCTTTAAATGAAAACACCTCGAACTATTGAAGAAATGACAACTCATGTTTGAAAATTGAAGGATCTGTGCAGAATTGAATTCCCTATAACATGAACAAAATCGCCTTGAATCGCAATGCAGGATTTTGAGTTATTCGAGGAGGAAGATAACATTTTGGCAAGATTCATACTCTATGAACTGTTACCTCTTCCCTCAAATAACTCAAAACCCTGCAGTGCGATTCATGGCGATTTTGTTTATGTTATAGGAAATTCAATTCTGCACAGATCTTACAATTTTCAAAGATGAGTTGTTATTTCTTCAATAGTTTGAGGTGTTTTCATTTGAAGGTGCATGCTGTAGTGTTCTGGCCAGTAGTAGACGACGCGCCGCGCTGGCTCAAGTTCAAATCGATTTTTTAAACTCGAGAAACAAAATTATACATCGAGTGTATGATTCTCGCGGGAAATACACTTCAATCTAATCGCCCCTAAAATATTTTTAAAGATAAACACCTCTAACAGTGAAAAAAAATCGTCAAAATTGTCAAAGAAAAAACAAGTTTTCCCAAGTTGACTTGTTCAAACTTGTTTTCATCCAAATTTACACATCAAATTCAAGTTTAGGAGATTGAATTTAGTCGGAAAAGATACCAAACTTGTCGTGATCGGTTCTACATGGCCAGAAAAACAAAATGGACCACCTGGCAGAGCTTCGCCCCTCCACGACCCCCCTTCAACAATGATCGACACTTTTTTTGCCAAAATGGTATCAGCGGGATATGATGCGTCGAATTATAACTAGGCCAGTCAAATAGGGAAAGCTGGAGGGAAAAAACTGTTGGAGTTTTGGAAATTTGACAGTAATGTCCGGTAAGGTGTACTGATAAACATACTAAAAGTCCCCAGCTCTACCTATTGAGCTCGAGCCGCCATCTTGGAAAAATGGTCCTTCGATCCAGTTTTCTGCTTATATTGCGCTAATCATCAGAGATATTCAATTAGGTTTCATTGAAAATCAAGGCTATAAAATTGTCTACAAAAATTGCTCTATATTGATTTGTCTCTCGTATCTACTGATATTAATTGAATTAAATTAACAAAAAAAAATAAAAAAAAAGCGATTTTTTGCCTATGGCTGGAGATATTGTCTTCAAAATTTGTGAAGATGTTGGCAGTCTACATCAAAGCTAAATGTGACAGTTGAAATAGAAAGAAAAATTGCGAAAATATTTTTTATTTCATTTTTTAAATTAAGCAAAAATTTGTTTTTCGAGTTTGACATTTCCAACAGGGCGGAGTAAAGGTTTCAATCAAACATCAATCAGTTTTGATATTTACATATTGTAAGACAAGATTTCATTAATATTGTGCCTTCACGATCTTCTGGAATGCTCGATATGAATTAAACAGAAAGAATAATCGCTAAGTCCAAAAAGTGTTGTCGATTGGTTCTGAAGGAAACATTTCGAAACAAAAGACATCAGCAAAGGATATACAGAAGGTCCAAAGGTTATTCAACTGTATATGACCCCCATATTGAGGTGCCTTATCCAAAATAGTACAAAAGAATCAATCAAAATGTTAAAATCCACCCTGTATAACGAAAAGTAACGATACAAAATGGAAGTAGTAAAGCATACCTGGTGTCAAAAAAAAGCCTCTACATTGCTGGAAAAAAGAACAAAATTGATCGATTTATTTGAAAGTTATTAGTCCTCAAACTTGACTTTACAAATTTCAGCCAGTGAAATAGGGAAAAGTAGAGAGAAATAACTGTCGGAGTTTCAGAAATTTGACAGGAATGTTCGCTAAGGTATACTAATAAACATACTAAAAGTCCCCGCCAGTACCTGTTGCGCTTGAGCCGCCATCTTGAAATAATGGTCCTTCGATCAAATTTATTACCATTTTTCCAAGATGGCGGCTCGAGCACAACAGGTAGTGGCGGGGACTTTTAGTATGTTTATTAGTATACCTTAGCGAACATCCCTGTCAAATTTCTGAAACTCCGACAGTTACTTCTCTCTACTTTTCCCTATTTCACTGGCTGAAATTTGTAAAGTCAAGTTTGAGGACTAATAACTTTCAAATAAATCGATCAATTTTGTTCTTTTTTTCAGCAATGTAAAGGCTGTATTTTTGACACCATGTATACTTTACTACTTCCATTTTGTATCGTTACTTTTTGTTATACAGGGTGGATTTCAACATTTTGATTGATTTTTTTGTACTATTTTGGATAAGGCACATCAATATGGGGCTCATATACAGTTGAATAACCTTTGGACCTCCTGTATATCCTTTGCTGATGTCTTTAGTTCCGAAATGTTTCCTTCATAACCAATCGACAACACTTTTTGGACCTAGCTATTATTCTTTTAGTTTAATTCATATCGAGCATCCCAGAAGCTCGTGAAGGCACAATACTGATGAAATCTTGTCTTACAATATGTAAATATCAAAACTGATTCATGTTCGATTGAAACCTTCACTCCGCCCTGTTGGAAATGTCAAACTCGAAAATCAATATTTTGCTTAATTTGAAAAAAAAAATTAAAAAATATTTTCGCAATTTTTTTTCTATCTCAACTGTCACGTTCAGCTTTGATGTAGACTGCCAACATCTTCACAAATTTTGAAGACAATATCTTTAGCCATAGGCAAAAAATCGCTAAATTTTTGATTTTTTTTTTTGTTAAGTTAATTTTATTAATATCAACATATACGAGAAAAAAATCGGTATGAAACAATTTTTGTGGGCAATTTTATAGCCTTGATTTTTTATGAAACTTGATTGAATATCTCTGATGATTAGCGGAATATGAGCAGAAAATTGGATCGAAGGACCATTTTTCCAAGATGGCGGCTCGAGCTCAATAGGTAGAGTTGGGGACTTTTAGTATGTTTAACAGTACACTTTACCGGACATAACTGTCAAATTTCCAAAACTCCAACAGTTTTTTCCCTCAAACGGAAAAATTTGTTCTAATTTGACTGGCCTAAACGTATTTGCTTTTAATGGATTGACGGGTTTCATCCCCTCCAATTTAAGTTGTAATTTTTCACCCCCCCTTCAATAACTCAAAACCCCCGGGTGCGATTTTTGGCGATTTTGGATATGCTGTAGAGCACTCAATTCTGAACAGAATATCAAATTTTCATGACGTCCAAATTTATTCCGAGGTTTTGCCGATTTTTATACTATTTTTCCTGTACTATAAGGGGGGTGGTTGAGAAAATTTGAAAATAATTTTTTGTTAGAGAGAGAATTTCAATATCTTTAATTTGATGTATCATAAGACAGGTGATGCTATTCGAAATTTTAAAGTAGGGTAGGGTGGGGGCGGAGGGGTTGAAGATAAAAATTCGGCTTGAGGGTTACCTGAAAAAATTATGACGACGAGAAATCTGGGGTGGGAAGTTTGAAAATGGATACCCAGTCTATATAGAAAAAAAAACAACAGAAGGGAGCGCCGGGGTTCCCCGTTCTCCGGACCTAATTAGGTAGTCTTCCGATTTCTGGCCTCCTTGCCCTGAAACAAAAAATTACAGTGTATAAATTTGAGATTTATCCAACAATTGGGCTACTCAAGCTAAAGTCTACTAGGCAACAATGACTAGGCTAATAAACTGATAGTATTTTTCGATACAAGAGTGCGTTTCCAGGCCCGAAGCCTTGTTTGTCATCATAAGGCGTAGCCGAATGCTTTTTTTAAGGTATTAATTTTTATTTTATTCAAAAATACCAAAAAGAAAGCTTGTTTTTCATTTGGGTTGATTTTGTAAGTTTAATGTGGCAAAGAACATCGCAAATTTCAAAAATGTTTCATTGATTGCAATCAGAATATCATACCCTCGATTATACCATTGTATAGTTAGCCTGAGTGAAACCGGTTGAAAATAATTCAAGTAATTGTTATGATGTAGGTACCTAGACAATATGACAAAAGTTTGTAAAGCGCGCCATTGGAATCAATAGGTTTGTTTTGGCAGCGATACACAACCGTTTCCAACCGTTTGGATTCTGCGCGCTTCCGTTAAGCCGTTCGGGCAGTGTAAACTTCGAGTTGCCAACTGTTGGTAAGCTGTTTGGGCAGGTGCCTCCAACGGTTCGAAAACAGTTTGTGGACGGTCAGAGGAGTTTGAGAATTGAAAAGAAACTGGTGATCAGACGCATGCGTACGCCTTTATTCGCAATCGGGCGATCTTTGATTGATGGCGTGGCGCGTAATGTGACAGTGTGACAGTAAAGGTAAATAAAGATGCATTTTTGAGGTTAATTTAAAATAGTTTTACCTGCTGAAAGTTACATATTTACATTAATTCGGTAAATTTATCAAGGGGTTTCTGATGCGACTGACAAAGTTGTTGACGGGAATCGGTTTTTTTTTCGTCGAGTAGAAACTCCTCCAAAAAGAAAATGTACGAATATTGCTATCAAATTTTGAAAATTTTTGATTTTGATTTTTGAAAATTCAAAAACTAGATAGCATCGACAATGTGTCTTTCCTCAAGAAAGTCGCATGCCAAATATGAACTTTTTATTTTTAAAAAAGGCACCAAAAATGATTTCTCGTAGACATGAAAAAGTGAATTGGTAGAAGTCATTTTTGGTACCTTTTTTTTTAAATAGAAAGCTCAAATTGCATGCGACTTTCTTGAGGAAAGATACATTGTCGATGCTATCTAGTTCTTGAATTTTCAAAAATCAAATTCAAATATTTTCAAAATATGTATTTTGGAAATTTTCAAAATTTGATAGCAATGTCTGTACATTTTCTTTTTTGATGAGTTTGTACTTGGACGAAAAAAATAAAATAAAACCGATTTCTGTCGACAACTTTTTTAGTCGCATCAGAAACCCCTTAAATAAGACCTCGGCTTGGCGGGGAAAACTTGACAAGTTGTTGTGTTCCTAGTTTCAACTGGAACCGCTCGCTACGCGTTCTTGCAGCGAAAACTTTCCAACCACTTGAAAACTGGTTGGAGTCGAGTATGCGCGCTGAATCACAGTTAGCAAACCGTCCGCAACTCGCTGCCAAAACAAACCTAATACCAATAACATCCAACAGAGTTCAGGTAATGTTCCCACAACATATTGTGCAATAAAAGTCTAGGCAAATATTATTACGAATTATGCTACTACCTGTGGCTAATAGCAAACTAAAACGCTATGAGCGTTTTCTGATTATCTTTTAACCGAAACGTTGTTTTGCTCGAAGGTTTTTTGTTATTGTTATGCCTGAATAGAAGGGTCCTACCACTCCTATCCCACCTAATATAAAGCAAAATTGGAAAGAAGGTCGTAAATAAGTCAGGTTGGGATGATGGGATGATGCATATTCCAAACATTAGGTACCACCCTCCATTAGGCAGGTAAATTAACTTGAGCTTTTAATCTAAAATGCGATTATGAAATCACCTACCTTTATTGCAGTTCACGTCTTAAAAATCATCACGACAATCCCTGAACCCACGGCAGTCACAGCACATTAGCCCATCAGCGACGACGGCGACGATAAGTATGAGCACAGACGTATGAGAATGATGAATCAGATATCAGAGAATTCATGAATGATGATTTAGCCGCTTGGCGGCAGTGTTGGCAGGACCGCAAAAATTCCATGGTAGAAATTTGCAGTTTGCACAACTCGTGCAAAAAGTGATTTCCCAATTTAGCGCACAAGCTGTGCAAAGTTTGCATGCAGATGCAATATACCCACCTCTGAGTACCTCTATAGCAATTTTACATAACTTGCGAAATTTTGACTGAAACTGTTGTTCAGCCCATCTCCCATTGTTTTCATATACATGCCCCACCTAACCATCAGAACTCTGGGACAACAAGGTACCTATGAGTTCGAATCAATGCATGTTGGGACGCTTTTCTTTTTGTTCTTCGAAAAATTGGAGAGGTTTGGTAATCGAGCAATCATTCGTTTTTTTTTGTTTTTTTTTGGCACCTCAGTATAGATTCTAAAATGTTGAGTTTTGGGAAAACATCGTCGTCATGTCATTGTTCAACTCGACTTTTCTGGCGACTCCGACTGGGCGGTAAGGCACGAACCCGGAAATTTCGATTCAGAAATGAGCCACGAACCCGTACAATTGGCGGAGGAGCCGTTCGACAGCTTGCCAGATCATCGCGCAGCTGCTGGACTTTTTATTTTAGGATTTCTTTCCAAGGAGACGGAACTTGGAGATGCACAATTGGTTGTTGGAGATTGATAACGATTGACCTATTATTGTGATCAAATGCAATAGGTGTCTAGCCGAAATCGACAAGATTCGATACGCGAAAAACTCGCTATGTTTAGAAGATATGGAAGATTGTGGTGATACACGTCGGAAACCTCAACTCGGAGATAAATCATGAACCCGTACAATTGGCGGAGGTGCCGTTCGGGTCGGATTCATCTAAACGATCCAATTCTGTAAAAACATTCCATAAACGCTCCGTTGTGTAAAAAATCCTGTAGGCCATTGGCTGTTGCCTAGACAATAACAGAGTAACAGAGCCTCTATGGAATGTTATTTTTTAGAGAATCGCACCATTAGTTGTTATGACAAGCCAAAATAGATAAAATTTGTTCAGCACCAAAACGAACTCGATACGTTAGAAGGTTTGGAAAATATGACAGATTCAGCTACCGAGAAAAAAAATTGAATACCACATTGAGTGTTATGATAAACTTGTGAAGACTAAAGAAAGGAACACCACAATTTTGTTAGAATTGATTCAGGTGGGCCGATCCCGACTGTACTGCAATGCCGGGCCAACCCGTGGCAGGAGTGGAGCAAGCCCCTAGCTCCCGTCGAATTCCAAAAATCAGTTTAATATACTGGCCCCGCATGCGGGGCGTATCAGATATTAAGCTGATAAGAACAGATTTATTTAAAAGATAATGTTTTGTACATAGATATATAAATTTGATATTTGGTTGTGATTATTTGGTAAAAGATAGTAGCCTAGGTATTGCTTCTACACAATTGGTAGTATAATTAATTATCACAGTACTATATAATATATCTTGAATTGCTTATTTGCTTTATAATAAAATAATAGTTCAATACTGTGTAACAGTTCTAAAAATTAAGGGAATTAAGGGAGATTTTATCTTAGGTTAAATCACAAGGCTAGGAACTATAGGTAACCATTAAGTATTAATATTAATTAAGTGAGATCATTCATATTGCCTGACGCCAGAGAGGTGCTCGACATAGATGTTTCGGCTCCACCTGATGGTGTCCGTGCACATCAGCCTTCGCATCAGTCTGGCGTACCTCTGGTTCACGCCCAGCTGCTGGAGGCACAGCTCGTTTCCCGGGTCCCATCCACCGAGTGAGCCCACGATGAAGGCGTTGAGGGAGACGCTCATACCCTGCTGTTGCAGGTGGTTTGCAACAGCTTGGTATTTGGCGATTTTTTCTCTCCTCACGGCTTCGAACGCCTCATACCTATTCTCGAATGACACCGCAACGTCAATGATTGTGGCCTTTTTGCGGGAGTCATCGATAATGAGGATGTCGGGCCGTTGCCCGTCAGGGAGTCCGGGGACGGTTCTGTTGATTCGGGCCATTGCTCTCTCGGCTGGTTTGAGAGCTCCCACTAGTCTTGTCAGGACGGCATCATGACGCTTTGTCATCGTGGTGTAGTGGGGGTTGCAATGGTTCAGAACGTGAGGGAGGGTCTCGTTCTCGTATCCGCAGCGTCTACAGCGCTTGTCACCGTTGCCGAACCTTCTCGCACCGTTGAGTGGCACGCATCCCAGGCGCGCTCGGTGGACGAATCTCCACTCTGCGAACCGGGTGAAGTTCCCGCCTCGCATGAAGTGGTTCGGCGGGGTGGTGGCGGATGTGACAGCGTAGACCTTCCCTTGGTCCTTTTTCCTCAGCAGCGACTGGCGGTAGTTTTCCCTGACGGCGTCTTTAAGGGCTCGTTCGGTGGTCCTGGGCGTCAGGGTACTTTGATTCAGGTGTAGTTGTACAGCCCCTTCATCAGCTACCCAGGCCAAGTTGATTGAAGCCCTCAGTTTCCGCGTCGCTATCCGCAGCCTCGTCCAGGTGTTTGTGACGTCGGCGGATTCGCTACTGAAGATACCTTTTTGACTACCGTTAAGGTATTTGGCCACTTCTTCTGTTGTGGTGGGTCTGCGAGCTCGTTTGTTGACCGTTGCTCCAAGGGACGACATCGCCAGCCGGTGCAGTGAGCCGGACTCCAGGAGTTGCAGGCCGTGTGCAACCTGGCCTATGTTGACCATTGTATTGGTCGGCAGCATGTTCATTCCGCCGGCCTGGTAGCTGAGGTACAAGATCTCCACTCCAGCTCTTTGAGGCAGGTTCAACCACCCCTTACCGCACTTCTTGAGGTGCCGGTCGAATTGTGCCAGTAGGCCATTGGACACGACGCCGTTGCGCAGGTGAAAGGTCAAGCATGGCAGAATGAATGTGTTGACCGCGTCGAATTTTTGCCAGGGCGCCAGCAGGGACTTGTCAATCTTCGTGACGTTGGCTGTCATTTGTTGTAGCGTATCGGTAGCCGAACGGGCTACGCGGTATCCAGTGGGCGTACCAAGGTGTTGGTAGACGTCGTCTTCGCTCATGACGACTGGTGTTCCGCCCTGGATGCTGAACTCGGTGGGAGGAGTTTGGTTCTGGAGTCCGTCGATGTGCAAAGTGGAACATTTTTTTGGGTTGAAGTGGAGCCCCGCCCACTCCGCGGCCTCTCCCAGCACGTCCAGCATTTTCTGCAGGTCGTCCCGGTTCCGGGCGAGTGTCACCAGGTCATCCACTAGGGCCAGCACGTCGACGGCCGTCCCCATCAGGTCTATTCCACGGCGCGCAGTGGCCACCGCCTTCAGCAGAGGTTCCATGACCAGATTGAAAACGATAGGGCTGAGTGGAAAACGAACTCGATACTGCTCGATACGTTAGAAGGTTTGGAAAATATGACAGATTCAGCTACCGAGAAAAAAAATTGAATACCACATTGAGTGTTATGATAAACTTGTGAAGACTAAAGAAAGGAACACCACAATTTTGTTCGACTTGATTCAGGTGGGCCGATCCCGACTGTACTGCAATGCCGGGCCAACCCGTGGCAGGAGTGGAGCAAGCCCCTAGCTCCCGCCGAATTCCAAAAATCAGTTTAATATACTGGCCCCGCATGCGGGGCGTATCAGATATTAAGCTGATAAGAACAGATACTACACTTTGATCTTAGCCATGAGGCCGAGAAGCGATACCAAACGTTTGCACATCAAAATTAACCATAGATGCGTAAAAGCCCAACTGCATATAGGATGCGACAGTGGCGCCACATCATATATAATATTGAACCTATTAAATATACCACCCTATGTATCACCAATATATCATTCAGTCCATTACATTATTCAACATGAACTCCAATGTTGGTATTGTCCAATATACCGGGTGTTTGTAAACGATTGTGATAGCATAGTCTCTGGAATTGTTCAATTTCCTTGACGTGAACGAACCAGGAACGGCGAGGGAAACGAAACGTCCTTTGAACAGGTACGTCGCAGTTAAGGGGTTTCTGATGCGACTAAAAAAGTTGTTGACGGGAATCGGTTCAATTTTTTTTTCGTCAAGTAGAAGCTCTTCCAAAAAAATGTACGGGCAATGCTATCAAATTGTGAAAATTTCTAAAAATTTTTGATCTTGATTTTGAAAATTCAAAAACTAGATAGCATCGACAATACATCTTTTCTCAAGAAAGTCGCATGCCAAATTTGAACTTTCTATTTTTATAAAAAAGGTACCAAAAATGATTTCTCGTAGACATGGAAAAGTAAATCATTTAGTAGAAATCATTTTGGGTACCTTTTTTTTTGAAAATAGAAAGTTCAAATTTGTCATGCGACTTTTTTGAGAAAAGATGCATGTCGATGCTATCTAGCTTTTGAATTTTCAAAAATCAAAATCAAAAATTTTCAAAACATTTCAGAATTTCCAAAATTTGATAGAATTGCCCGTACATTTTCATTTTGGAGGAGTTTCTACTTGTATTGACGTGAAAAATAAAATAAAACCGATTCCCGTCAACAATTTTTTTAGTCGCATCAGAAACCCCTTGAATCAGAAACGTATAAATAAACGTGAACGAAGATTTTTCTTCACCAGATACTAATGTTTCTGAAGTCGCATATTTAGATTGTTATAGATTTTTTTTTCAATCCAGCTCCATTTGCTGATAGTTTTTGTGACGACAAATTACGGCTCGCTGACGTTTACCCTTCAAAATGACAATAATTTAATAATTGAGGTCTCCAATTTTCCGTTGTCTCTCTTTACTGTGACGTCATGCGTATAAGATACGGTTAATCGAGGTCATTGGGCGCTTCCCAATAAGGCGTATAAGGACACAATTCGACACAATTTGACACAGCTAGCGTTCCAATAGCAGTAATAGCACCACATGTCGACACAATCGAAACATTGGCGAGGCTGAGTTTAGAATTGAGCTGGCAAGTGCACTTTGACATTGTGTATCCGTCTTGTCGCAGTTATTGGAAAGCACCCTATGTTTCTTGAGATATGACATTTCGTTTCTGACAATGGGAAATTTTTCGAATCTGACAAGCGCTCTGTCGTGTATTTATTTGATTTCAGCATGGATTTCATGATTTCACTTGTTCTTACCCTCGTTCCTGCCAATAAGTGTGTTATTTGTAGTGGAAAACTGAGAAGATACTTAAAGAAATGGTTCAAGGGTGTTGTGTCGCTCTATGCGAGTCGAGAATAAGACGAATACACCCAGCATAAGCATGCACCGGTTCACGAAAGACCCAAACTTGATGGAAGTGTGGCTGCACCAGCACCACCAGGGATCACGCTGCACCAGACACGTGCATCTTACTACGAAAAAACTATTACTTCGTCCATTAAAAACTCCCTTATGGGCTCTAGTGACTTTCCCCACATGATAATGGGAACAGTATAGCTAACCGATTCAAAATTCCCGCAAAAGTCAGAAACGAAACGTCCAAACGTCATAAACGTCAAAACGTCAAAGGTGACCTCGAAAAACCATGTACTTTCTATCTCCTAAAATTGGAAAGGTCAATTGCAAGTTCACAACCAAAGACACTACTTACGCATCACAATCGTCTATGAACACCCGGTATCATACAACATTTTGTCTAATACCTATATCATCAAAAAATAAGAATAATTTCGAGATTATAACGATATTCGCTGGAGTCTTTGACTCAGGAATAAGCCACGAACCCGCACAATTGGCGGAGGAGCCGTTCGAAAACTCGCTGGATTCATGGCGAAGCTGCCGACTCTTATTTGGAGCTTTCTTTTCTCCCAAGAAAACAGAACGTGGAGATGCACTTTTGCTGTTGAAAATTAATAACGATTGACGTGTGTGTGCTCAAATGCAATAGCGGTGTCAAGCCGAGATCTGACAAGATTCGATAAGCGAAAAACTCGTTATGTTGAATTGGTTAACCATTTGGAAGATATGAAAGATTGTGACGATAATCATCGTTGGAGACCTCAACTCGGGGATAGGTTACAAACCCGCACAAATGGCGGAGGTGCCGGATTCTCATCAGAAGCTACTGGATTTTTTCTAGAGCTTTTCCAATAGACAAAACTTGAAGAAACGCCTACATTTGTTGTTAATAATTACTCTTATGGTGCGATTCTCTAAAAAATTACATTCCATAAAGGCTCTGTTACGTTGTTATTATCTAGGCAACAGCCAATGGCCGACACGGATTTTTACATAACAGAGCGTTTATGGAATGTTATTTTTTACAGAATAGCACCATTAGTTGACCTTGACGCCTTTCAAGTTATCAAATTAGATGTGATTATCAAATCGAGCCGAAATGAATAAGATACGATGATCGCAAAAACGAACTTGATAGGGTCTGTTTTGGAAAAGGGTATTATCTGGTTTGGGCACATTTTGGGCCTAGCGGAAGGTTGTTTTTTCAAATTGTGGTCGATTAGCTGCCCTATTTGCTCCTATCAAATTAAATTGTACTTAAGGTAGTAATTTCTGATATTTTCACATATATTTCTTCTCCCCAGCTGTTTTCGGAGTGATTGATCTCAAGAAATTAAAAAGCCTATTTCTGGGCCTAGAGTCACGTTAGTACGGGTACTGGGGAATAAAGTTGTTCACTTGGTGTTATTTGTGATAATGTTATGAAACTTGGCATACTCATTCTTTGAGTCTTACTGAACACTTCTGGATGTCAAGTCACCTTGACAGATGGCGTGTACAGGGTGGAACATGACGTTGAAAATTGAGAATTCATATGCTAGACCAATATATCGTACCTGAGTATCGTTTTCGACCAAATCCAACCTTCTGAATGCAATCATTATCTTAGATTTACTATACGAACTAGTTTGAACTCGTACACCAACAAAAAAAAGTTTTTAATTGGGAATTCATAATTATACTAAACCAATATATCGTACCTAAGCATCGTTTTCGACTAAATCCGACCTTCTAAATGCAATCATTATCTTGGATTTACTATACGAACTTGTTTGAACTCGTACACCAAGAAAAAAAAGTTTTTAATTGGGAATTCATAATTATGCTAAACCAATATATCGTACCTAAGTATCGTTTTCGACTAAATCCGACCTTCTAAATGCATTCATTATCTTGAATTTACTATACGAACTAGTTTCAACTTGTACACCAAGAAAAAAAGTTTTTAATTGGGAATTCATAATTATGCTAAACCAATATATCGTACCTAAGCATCGTTTTCGACTAAATCCGACCTTCTAAATGCAATCATTATCTTGGATTTACTATACGAACTTGTTTGAACTCGTACACCAAGAAAAAAAAGTTTTTGATTGGGAATTCATAATAGGGTAGTGACCGATTTTTTTTTTATTATTTTTTTTTAAAGTTCACTTCTTGATAAGTGACGCTATATAGTTAACAGATTTTTTTTCGTAAGTTTTCTTGGTAAAAAAAATTCATGAAAGTTTTCGATCATTTCAAATTTGGCGCGATGACGTCGCAATCTTTCATAGGCGGAGAAGCAGGCTTGACAACATTATACAGAACTTACTACAAAAAGCACTAGCGTCAACCCGTCAACGCTCATAACAGCTGATTGTTATATTGTTAACGCTTTGTGTATCTGTGCGGTGATTCGTGTTGTTTAGTTGTTTTGCTTGAAAATATGGAAAGTTGGTAAAATCTTTCATGATTTATGAATATTTCAAGACTACATCAGACTTCAATGGTTATGTTATGCTGGCAAACGTCAACGTCAACACTGACACACAGGCAACGGAGGTGTGGTCATCCCCACTACTGTCAAAAGATTGAAACGTCACAGCCCGCCTTACAGCTCGGTAGATTTGAAATCGTTCGCAAAAGTAGCCACTTTCAAGGCAGATTTTGAGACACTTGGAACTTTTTTTTTCGAATTTTCACGAAACGTAGTCTTGTTATTAAGGCTCTACATTCGATTAGTATGATTTTTTTCTATATTTTTGGATGGTGGTCACTACCCTATTATGCTAAACCAATATATCGTACCTAAGTATCGTTTTCGACTAAATCCGACCTTCTAAATGCATTCATTATCTTGAATTTACTATACGAACTAGTTTCAACTCGTACACCAAGAAAAAAAGTTTTTAATTGGGAATTCATAATTATGCTAAAACAATATATCGTACCTAAGTATCGTTTTTGACTAAATCCGACCTTCTTAGTTTGAACTCGTACACCAAGAAAAAAAAACTTTTTGTGACCTTATTCTTATAATTTTTCTGTGATGTACCTATGCTTTTTTTTTTCTTGTGCCACTACTGGGGAGAGAAGTAACAATTCAGCTCTAGCGCTTCTCTTCTTGTCTCTCATTGTATACCTACTTAGTATTGCTACGAGCGGCGAGACTCTCGTGCATTCTAGAGCACACCTGATCTTTCTAGATTGTTCGCATCAGATCGCAGTGTTACAAGTGCGAAGCTCTGAACAGTCAGAAACAAACGCAATGGCTTGGCGATTTAAATAACATGGAAGACTCAATAGCCGAGTAGGACACATCTGGCCAGTTGGCGGAGGTGCCGCAAATCCAGAGCACGCGGTAATGCACGCGAAAAGTGTGGGATTGTTCCAGAGTCGCCTCGAAACGATTTGCAGCGATCAATATGGAGTTTGCCGCCAGTGGAAGATTTCAGAACAACAGTCGGAGATATATAAACACCACGGATCAGTCAACGGACCAGTATCAAAGTCAAAGCGATAACAGCGAGAAGTTGAAGCAATATACTCAAACGCAAAAACCGTAACAGTATGTTGAATGTTGAATGGCAAAATCAAAACAAACCGTAGTCAAATTGGAAGCTTGCCGTATCAGCCAATTTCAATCTTTGTACATCCACAGGAGGCTGTGTCCCTGAAACTCAGCAACTAGCGACTCTTCCCTTCACTGATACGACAAATATTTGTCCGCTTTAACAAAAGCACATTCTTAATTCTGGAATACTTGAGCTCACCATGTCCCGAAGACATGTGCCGCCACTATAGATTGCACCTAAGATTCGACGTACGATCGCGCGCAAAATAAACGGAGACACCAAAAATACTTCAAGGCCCGAGTTTCCGGACTTCTAGTTGTGTGAGGTTAGTGCATTTTTCTATGTTGATTGACCACACTAGTGTGCACGCAAAATGCATACAAACATCCCACTACACAACTGGAAGTCTAAAAACTAAGTCTCAAAGTGTTTTCAGTGTCTCCGTTTTTTTGCGCGCGATCGTACATGCATGATGTAAAGTACTACGAGGTTTTTGTAGTGAAATCAAACAAGAATAATAATTTCTCCCCAATCGAAAAGGGGATCCACAAATTGTCCGCGGTGGTATGTTGTGTTTGGGGTTCTTGATTCAGGGTTTATAATTGGGGAGTTGTTGAAACGTAGTTCTGACACGTGGACCTCATCAGTGGGCCCATTGTACCCCTCCCAGTCCCGTACTGCCGGCTGCATCAGGCATGTTCTACTCGGGGGGGGAGGTGCCTAGGATCACCCGAGGAAGGATTTCAGCCGGCTTAGAACTAAGCTCACTGGCACTACTTATCAGCGGTCTCCCATCCAACTTTTCTCCGCGTTGAGCAGGAACTCGGTGTAGGACGCAGGAGTTATTAATTAATTAATTAATTAATTAATTTAATTTAGTTTATTAGTTCCGTTCATACAAAATATATAAAACAATATATGTATAGAACATAAAATAACCTTGAATGGTTGTGGAACGTGTCAGTAAATAGGTATATACAAAGCTGTCAATACAATATCACATCATTTAAGTTATTAAAATTATTGTAAAGATAAAATACAAATCACAGTAGATAAAAACATCTGAACTCAAACGCAAAATAACATCAAGAAAACAAAATCTACATCCAGGCACACCAAGCCTGCAGGCTCATTGTTTCCTCGTCTGAGAGGTACTCGCTCAAGGTGTAGTATGCTTTGCTAAGCAGAAAGCTTTTGAGCCTTTTTGAGAGAACTCTGAGAGGCAACTCCCTGAAGGCCACCGGAAGCCTATTGTATGTTTTTATTAATTGGAATCGAACGTTCTTTTGTATGTATACATAGTTGCACCTCTCACCAAGAAGATCCTTCCTGTTGCGAGTGTCATGTGTGTGGTCTCTCGTATGGGCATCATTGAAAAGATCTTTGTTCTTTAATACAAAAACGACTGCCTCGTATATATAAAGACATGTCAGAGTAAGCACTTTACAAGCAATAAAATGTTGTCTACAACTTTCAAAATTTCTCAAATTCAAAATCCTTCTCAGACATTTTTTCTGCAGTATAAAAGCTCTGCTGGAGTCGGATGAGCCCATCCAAAAAATTATTCCATACCTCAGTGTCGATTCTACGTATGTATGATATGTTGTAAATGCGGTTTCTTTATTTACTAAAGTGGTAAGAAGGCTCAAAGCGTAGCAGTACCTGTTGAGTTTTTTCATTAAGAAATCTACATGTGCGTGCCAGTCTAATCTGTGGTCTATTTTGAGTCCCAAAAAATTCAGGTTGCCAATCGATTCAAATTCTACATTGTTAAGTTTGAGGGACAGTGGATTATTCTTCTTTTTATAACCAAATCGTACAACCTGTGTTTTGTCAATATTCAATCTCAGACTATTATCCGAAAAGTACCTTTCAAGAACCATCATACTCCGATATATTTTGTTCTCAAGATCTTCGTCATTTTCTCCCGTCACAACCAAGGAAGTGTCGTCGGCATATTGTAAAACCTCATGATTTATTGCATTAGGGAGATCATTTGAGTAAATGAGGTACAACAGGGGTCCCAAGATAGAACCCTGCGGCACCCCCCTGTCCACCAAAAAAACCTCAGAATTGATTGTTCTTCCATTTTTATTTTTTTCAGACACAAACTGCGTACGACTCACCAAGTATGACGACATCAATTGTAAAGCTACTCCCCTCACATCATAGCACTCCAACTTTCTCAACAGCAACCCGTGATTGACGGAGTCAAATGCTTTTGAAAGATCAACACAAAGAACCGATGTTTGCTTTCCGTCATTCAAGGAATCTAGCACTCCGCAAAGTGCAGTATACATTGCTCTGATTGTAGAGCGTCCCTTTCGAAAGCCATTGTGTGACTCACTCAATACCAAATACCGTTCAAAAAAGGATATAAGCCTATCGTATATTACTCTTTCAAAGATTTTACTTATAACGTTCAAGACTGAAATGGGACGATAATTCGCAATCTGTTCCCTATCACCCTTTTTAAACACAGCCTTTATCTTAGCCACCTTCAAGGCATTCGGAAAAACTCCACACTCCATACATCCATTTATCAGGAAAGAAAGAGGTACTGCTATAGACCCACCAATATGTTTCAGAAGTTTAGTAGGAATCTCATCCGGGCCTACTGCATTAGTGTTTTTCAGTGATTTGATAAATGAATGTACTTCCTGAGGATCAGTTGGCTTCAGAAACAAAGTTGAATGATTCTTTACTATATGTTGAGGATTAAAAACAGGGTGTGAAGTATAACCTCCAACCGTATTCGCGAAAAAATCACCCACCCCGTCCAAAACGTCCTTCTCGCTTTCGGAAGAGGAATTATTGTAAATGGATTGTGAGAGATTATCCAGTATACCGGTTCTCGATGCGGTATTTCCATTACCCGTGTGTTGTTTGATAATGTTCCAAGTGGCTTTTACTTTGTTGGAAGAGTTTTGAACGTAAGTCATGCTAGAGAACCTCTTCGCGACTCTAATCTCCTTTCTGAGAGAGTCACAGAACTCCCTATATCTTTCCTTAGTTACGTAGCCATTTTGTACGTCTCGGAACATTTCACGTTTCATTTTGCTCTTTTTCCTTACCTCAGGAGTCACCCATGTCTTAATTTTTTCAGTCATTTTAATTTTTCTACATTTGAAGATGTCATTAATTGGTTCACTTAGAGTTTTGATAAACATATCATAAGCCGTATCAACATCCGAAAGATGATAGATGAAGTCCCAGTCGATAGATGCAACTCTCTCAGCGCATTCGTTTAGTCTGGAATCAGAATAAATTTTTTTATATTGCACGCAATTCACAAAGGTTTCGATAGATTTGGACACTCTGAGATACTGACAATGATGGTCAGATAGAGCACTATTTATCACTTCCGCGTTATCGCACTCAAAATTAACAAATATATTGTCAATGAGAGAGGAGGTTCTTTTTGTTACTCGGGTTGGTATGAATACTGTCTGAGAAAAATTATAGCTATTTATAAGATCTAACATGTCCTTACTTTGCCTGTCATTCCTTAGAAGACACACATTGAAGTCCCCGCACATGACAACTTTATATTTCTTGTATGTTTTACTGCAATAGGAAAATATATTGTCCAGTGACTCTAAAAAAACAGCAAAGGATCCCATTGGAGGTCGATACACACATACCACGATTAGCTGCATTTTTTTACTTACGACACACGAACATTCACAGTGACCCTCATGGCTCACCCCCTTCACATGTTCGAGCTCCACAAAGTCAAAGTTTAGGGAATCTACAACATAAATACAACTCCCACCGTGAGCGGACACCTCCCGTGCAAACATTGATTTAAGTTGATAGCCTTCAATTATCGGAGATATATCTTCATTCGTCCAGTGTTCTGTGAAGCATAAGACCTCTGGTTTTTGCTTTAGTGTTTCTAAAAATATATGTGTTTCAAGAGTTTTACTTCTCAACGATTGTATGTTTTGATGCAACAAGTAGAGGTCCCTGCCACCGTTCACTCCAGGGTTTTCGTCATCGGCGGGTTCCTTTGGGAATGCCAGATTACTTTTGTGAATTTCCTGTTTCAAACACCGCTCCACCCCGGGCTTCACGTCTTCGAAAAAACGTGAACCGACGTACGTGCACGCCGCTTGGCCAACATTCTGGGTTGTATAGTTGTTCCGCTATGCGGAAATCCGCCCCAATTTTGAAGGACGAATTTCTAGCCGGATCGTCAACAAGCTGCTCCACGAATATTTCTTCTTGGGGATATCTCAGCTTGAGCCACCGCTCAACAGCATTTTTATTCGTTCCAGGTGCGACGCGGCTCAGGTGCACCCAGACACGCCTTGCCGCCGCCGCAAAACCCACCTCCGGCTGGGTCTCGGGAAGGCCAGTGCCGACGACGACAGGGTTTCGAGTCCGGTTGTTAACCTTTTGCTTTTCTTGGGAATATTTCCGAGATGGCACAGTGCTCTCCTCGACCTTATCGCTAGGTTTCTTGTTTGACTGTTCGCCGTCGTTTTTGTTCTCGATGCGGTTGGTAGGCGAGTTTTTTGACACGCCACGGTGGAAATGCTCCAGTTCCTGAGAATTTCCAGCCAACATTATCCGCTGTTCTTCATTTTGCTTCGCCATTTCTTCATTGGTTTTTTTCAGAGAAGCTACCTCCATCATCAGTTTATCGATTTCGGCAGTAAACATCTCTGTAAGCTTTTTTGTGTGCTTCTTCAGTTTTTCTTCCAGAAACTTGCTGAATTCGTCCGACTTGAGCAACACATCGACGGTAATGGCATCGGATCTTGTTGCTGGTGGCATTTTTGGGCATTAATTAGAAGTTTCAAAGGTTTGTTTACTTTTAACTGCGAGAGCGTTTATAGGAACGTCCACTTCGGAGCGTTATCTTATCGCGTTCCTTGATGATGAGTTCATTGATGATGCAGACGTAGATCAAGTCATAAGTTTCAAGATGTTTTCATGATGATGTGTTTTGATCTATACCACTGACGTATAATACTAGACCGAGTTGTTTACATTCGTGCATGCGGCCAAGACCTAAATCCAGTATGGCCGACGTCAGGAAAATAACAATATGCAAGTATATCAACTGAGGTGAGCCCGCTTAATGAATGCAGGCCCAATGTGTGGATTTTCACTCCAAATCGTCAAGATACTCAATTTTGTACTATTTCTTGCAAAGGTTTTCCATGTCTAATTGAAAATTAAGAAGTAAAGTAGGAGTAGAGGTAGAGATTAGGGATTAAATTCCAGTGAGCACACCTCGTATTGTAGCACCTTGTTGTGGGAGCGGCTTGTTATGAGTCGCGCGCTGGGGTCAGCTGATCGCGTTGCATGCTGTCACACGTCACACCATAGCGGTCCCATTTCTTTGACGCTTTTCGCTCATTATTATTTGTCTTTTCGTTTGATATTTTGCTTATTTCGCGAGGTAATAATGGTGCAGCAGTGCCAGGTGTGCAAAGCTTCGGCATACCGGGAGCATACATTGACGTTATTTTGGACCTCTATTTGTCTTGCCCCCTTAACATAAAGAAAACGCTGCAAGCACGCCAATGTATCGTTCTGATAACAAACTCCCGCGCCCCTCCACTTTCCCCTGGTCCTAGCGGTTCTCGCGCGTCAACACAGTGTGTAATGGGTATTGGAAAGATCCGTCTAGTATTATACGTCAGTGATCTATACTATGTGTGTTGTTTTCCATAATTTTCTATATTTTTGTATCTATTTGTAATTTTATCTATTTATAGTTATTTATTTTAGATCTATTCATCCATATTTGAATGCAATTGGTATTCATTTTTATTACGCATTGCTATAAAATGTACACACTGTGACGCTTCCACACTACATTGGTAAAATGGAATGAAATAACGACCTATCTATCTATCTATCTAATACACTACCCACTAGGCGGCAGTACGAAGATGACATAAGGCGAAATCAAGCTTTGAGTTAACCAAGTTTGTCCAAATATTTTGCGAGCAAATACCTATATAGCTGTATATTACACTACATAATTTCTTTCACAGTTTCTGGAACAATCTGCCAAAAAAGTGTCAAAAAACAATTAACTTGATTGTTTAATTGACAGATTGTTCCAAAAAAACAAGATATCTTTGAGATTCCTCCCTCAAAAATGAAGATAAAAACTCATTTTTTCATGCGGTGTACTGAGTGTATTAGAAAACTTGATGCATAGCGTTTTTAAGTTGAACATCACCTCAAGAACAAAAATACATGAGTGAAGAGTCAGATTTTTTTTCAAGTGGCTGGAGATTGTTTTTTTTGCCTTATGTCATTTTTTATGTAATTTATCGCGAAAAGTTCAAGTTTCGGTTCAATATCTGGAGAATTACTGATATACGAAAAAAAAAGTCTGTAACAGTAACTTCAGTCTTTTGAATATATTTCAGGAAGGGCTCAAGATATTTCACTGAAGTTTACGACGACTTCATCATCATGAAATTCAATTTATTCATGACAATTCACATGATCTTCACCTATTTGAGTTCTTGAGGTACAAATGTTCAACTTGTATTTTTCTCTCACCCTGTATATGCCGTCGGCATAGTTGGTATTGATGGCTTCAAGGTTCATACAGTCCTTAGCATCGGGCATCTATACTATTGTTACGAGCGGCTATTCCGTGCATACTGGTAAACACGGGATCTTTCTGGATTCTTCCATCCATAAGATCGCACAGTAGAAGTGCGGAGCGATCTGGTGCATTCCAGAAGTACACACGATTGGAAGACTTCAACGTTCGATCAAGACACATCTGTCCATTTTGGCGGAGGTGCAGATTCCAGAACACATGGAAAGCACGCGGAAGGTGTGTGTGATTCTTCAGAAAGCGGTATAGTTGAGAGTAATTCGGCCTGCGACTACAGGACGATCGGAACATTCGTGATTTGGTAAATGCCGGAGACGAGAAGCATGTCGAAGACAGGAGTCGAAGACACTTTGACGAGCATCATGGCGATGATGCAGGAGCAAAAGAATATTTTGCAAGAGCAAGAGAAACGACGTCTGGGAAAGAAAGAAGAACAGAAAAAGAAACGCGTCGTAGAGCGTTTAGAAGACATGGCAGAATTGAAGAATCTTCTAGAAGGGCAAGAACAGGAATTGAGAAACCTGCTAGAAGAACAGGAAAGGAAACGCCTGGAGGAAAGGGAAGAAATTCTAGCCGTTGTAGAACAACAAACGCGGTATTTCGACGGCAGCGTGAGTAAGCTAGAAAAAGTAGTGGAAGCGGTGAAGGCCAACATGACGAAGCTGGAGCAACAGGTTCAGAAGACCGCCCCCAGTGCTGCGATGGTTAGTTCAGCGGGTGTTCATTGTGTGAAGCTGCCGAACTTCGATGGGAAAAGCCTATGAACAACCTATAAGAGGCAGTTCGATGCCGCTGCCGAAGTAAACGCATGTAGCGAGGATGACAGCGCTACAGCTCTAGTCCTGGCTCTTAGAGGCCCAGCGTTGGAGCTGCTCCAGACGATTCCTGAGAGTGAGCAGGAGGACTTTACCAAGCTGACGAGGGTCCTGGAGCTCCGGTATGGGGACAATCATGTGCGGCAGATCCATCAATCCCAGCTGAAGGCCAGGACACGGAGGAGTGGAGAAAGTCTTCAGGAATTCAAATCCGAAGCCCTGAGGCTGGTTCACCTGGCTTATCCAGCGCATCCAGCGGATGTTTTGGCCGACATCGCCAAAGAAACTTTCATAGGCGAAATAAAAGATCCAGAATTGCGTCAGATAGTCATGATCAGCAATCCAGCCAACATCAGCGACGCACTCACCCAAGCTATTCGCATTGAGGCCGCCAAAGATGCTTCGCGCCCTCATAATCTTAGAGAGATGAACTTTGACGAATCCGGAGCATCACATACCTCCGAGAAATCTGTGAAGTAGATGTTTGACGAACTTCTCAGCGCTATGTCTTGGAACAGACCCTAAGACGAGCAAAGAGCTGGAGGAAGACCGCGTTGCTTCGGCTGTAAAAGACCAGGACATCTGCTTCGGGACTGCAGGCAAAGGTCGAGTTCAAGTGACCGTTTCACACCGGGACGGAGAACTCCAGCTCTGATGGACGCTATCAGGAAAACTTATTCCAGCTAGCGCTAAAAGGGCGCACGTTAGCTGGCAGTTCTCAATGCCCCAGGAGTAACTTCGTCTCACTGCTGCGGAAGTCGCCCAATAGCCTTCTTCTTAGTGGAAAGCTTGACGAGGACAATTGCGTGTTCGTAATCGATCCCGGAGCCACTAAGTCAATTGTTCGACGAGGGATACTTCGGAAACAACGCATTGTGCCACTAAGAGACGGCGCTCGTTTGACTACAGCTACCGGAGAGTCCGCTACATTGTACGGAGAAGCTGAAGTGAGCATTCGCTTTGGACGGTTTCTGCTGCGAGAAAAGTTCCTGGTCGCTGACATTGTTGACCACTTCATACTTGGCCTGGACTTGATGGATAAGTACGGATTCATCCTGGATGTTGGACAGCGGACGTTGAAAATCGGAAACGAGGAATTGGCGTTTAGAACATCCATGAAGACCGCTGAAGAAATCCGCCTACTTTCGGCTGAAACCGTTCGTGTAGCCGCCATCTCCGAGAAAATCGTGTGGGCAACACTGAACGGACAACCTGGAGGACATGTCGCCGGCATTGCTGAGCCCGACACAGCTGCCAGCTGCATCATGGCTAAGACATTAATCAACATGGACAAGACAAAAATACCGATCAGAATCATTAACCCGAACAAGACGTGCAAAACAATCAAGGAAGGAGAGACCCTGGGCAAGTGTGAACCCGTAGAGTGGATATCACGCTGTGAAGACATATCGACAAAGGCTGCGACTCCCAAGACTGTGAAAACTCATTCAAGACTTTGAAAGTTGCATTGTGCTCGAGTCCTATTCTGGCATACCCTCTTCCACAAGGACAGTACATCTTGGACTCTGATGCCAGCAACAGCGGAATAGCAGCAGTGCTGTCACAGCACCAGAAGGGCCAATAGCGAGTAGTAGACTACCACAGCAAGGTGTTGTCCAAGCCTGAAAGAAACTACTGCGTGACGCGTAGGGAGCTACTGGCCATAGTGAAAGCTGTCGATCACTTTCACCAGTACCTCTATGGCCAGAAATTTTTGGTGAGGACTGACCATGCTGCCCTAAAATTTCTACTGCAGCTGAAGAATCGCGAGGGACAGTTGGCACGGTGGATCGAGAAACTGCAACAGTATGACTTCAAGGTCCAACATCGCCCCGCAAGAAGTCATGGCAACGCGGATGCTCTTTCTCAAAGACCATGCAACGAGGACTGTAAGCACTGCAAGAGGATAGACCAGCAGAATGGGAACGTCGAAGTCAAGGCAATCGTTGTCGAAACCCCGAGAAATTGGACTACGGCTGAGCTCAAGAATGAGCAGCGTGAGAGCCCAGCCATCGGTACGCTTGCTGAAAGGAAGGAACTTGGCCAGGACAGACCGGAATGGGCCGAGATCTCTAGTGAACGGCCCGAATTCAAGGCTCTTTGGGCTCAGTGGAATGATCTGAGGATGAGAATGGGCTGCTGAAGAGGGTCTGGTAGAGTCCTAATAGGAAGAAGGAGATGGTTCAATTGGTGCTTCTCAAGAAGAGAGTAAGAGAGGTCCTGAAGGAGATGCACGATGGCGTCACTGGAGGGCACCTTGGGGTGAACAAGACTTTGGCCAAGGTCCGCGAGCGGTTCTACTGGGTAAACTGCCGGAACGACGTGGAAACATGGTGTCGCCAGTGTGAGGTTTGTGCGGCTAACAAAGGAACAAGAACTCGCAGCCGAGGGGAGCTGAAAACTTACAATGTTGGAGCGCCTTTTGAACGCATCGCGATCGATGTGGCTGGCCCCTTCCCGACAACAGAAGATGGCAACAAATACATCCAATACGGCCCTACCCAACCAAGAGGCCTCTACAGTGGCAAGGGTGCTAGTAGGCAATCTGATTAGCCGCTTCGGAGTACCTCTGGAGTTACACTCAGACCAGGGACGAAACTTCGAGTCCAACGTGTTTCAAGGTGTCTGTACTCTACTCGGGATACAGAAGACCAGGACGACGCCTCTTCACCCACGGTCCGACGGAATGGTTGCACGGTTCAACAGGACGATGGAGCAGCACCTGTCGAAGGTCGTCATCCGCCGATATTCCTGATGGCGTATCGCGCTGCCATTCACGACACCACAGGGGAAACACCAGCAGACCAGCACGTGTTCTTTTTGGCAGAGAGCTTCGCCTCCCCTTCGATTTGCAATTTGGCACGCCGGAGAATGATCCTAGAGACATCCCCGAATACGTCGACGACTTGAGGCAAAGAATGTGTGACATCCACGAGTTGGTTCGGAACCGGATTCGGATCGCGACCGACCGAATGAGGACCCGTTGCGACTTGAAGGCGAACTCCACGGGATTTCAAGCAGGTGAGCTGGTCTGGTTGTACAATCCTCAACGCAAGAAAGGAATGTCTCCGAAGTTGCTTCCGTCGTGGGAAGGACCGTACACGGTAGTCAAGAGGATTATGACGTCGTGTACAGAATCCAGCGACCCCCAAGAGCTAAGATGAAAGTTGTCCACCTTGATCGCCTAGCACGTTACTCCGGGTGTAACGATGAGTCTATTCGGGACGAACAGGCTCAAGAGGGGGGCAGTGTTACTAGCGGCTATTCCGTGCATACTGGTAAACACGGAATCTTTCTGGATTCTTCCATCCATTAGATCGCAGTGTAGAAGTGCGGAGTGATCTGGTGCATTTCAGAAGAATACGCGATTGGGAGACTTCAACGTTCGATCGAGACACATCTGTCCATTTTGGCGGAGGTGCAGATTCCAAAACACACGAAAAGCACGCGAAAAGTGTGTGTGATTATTCAGGAGTGGTCTAGAAACCGCATATTCCGGGCCACTATGGAAATTGCTGGAAGATGTTAGGAAGCTCTGGAGCGCTAGTCGGAGGTATATAAAAGGCACCGTCCAACAGCGCGACAGTCAGTATTGAATTGGAAGAGACAGCGAGCGAATAAGTGAGCGATAATCACAGCGATATTCCAAGTGGATAATTGTTGGCGTGTATCTACTGTAGTACGCAGAAATAAAGAGTGTGTGTTTTAAATCGATTGTCTCGATTATATTCTATTTTTTACTTTTTACTATTTTACTTTCCTTGTGTCTTGACAAAGGAGAAGTAGTCTGGTGATGGAATATGTAGAGACCTTTCTTATAGATAATAGAATTCCCAACATTTTTTCTCCGGGTACTTTTTATCAAAGTGCCATCGTTTACGAGATGAACGCGAAAAACTGATCCTCCAGTTCTTTTCGAGGCTACAACGGCCGAAGCTCACGGTGGATCCTTGAGACTCTTAGTATGTTGAACTACATGCTTAACTGAGCTTATATACAACAAGATGGCGGCGCAACCATGAAATCCAATCTGCCCACTGGCCACCCTTGAGAACGTAAGCTATCCATCGGAAAAAGTTCCAGGGCTCCAGGTTCATTCCCCGAGGAGGAGTTCAATTTCTTAGAAGCGCACAGGAAATCTTTGTTTTTCGATAATAATAGTGATAACTATGTATGTATGAAAAAAATGCTCATTGGCCACCCTTGGGGATATCAGCTATCCATCGGATGAAGTTCCAAGGCTCTGGCTTCATTCCCTAAGGAGGAGTTCAACTTCTTAGAAGTGCACAGTAAATCTTTGTTTTTTGATAATAATAATAATGATAACTATGTATGGATGAAAAAAATAATGCCCATTGGCCACCTTCGGGGACATCAGCTATCATTCAAAAAAAGTCCCAAGGCTCCAACTCCATTCCCCGAGGGGAGTACAACTCCCTAATCTCTACACGGACAGACAGACAGACAGGCAGACAGACGGACAGACAGACAGACAGACAAACCGGCCATATAAGCGTCATTCTCTTACGAAAATGCGCTGAAAATCCAGCTGGGCTTCATTTTTGTTCGCTATTTTTTCTACCATTCCTGGACCACAAAAAAGTAGCTTTAATCCGCGGAACGGGAGCACAAGAATCACTATTGAGTTATGATGGCGTCATGGGTGAACTCTATAACTTTGCACATTTGAATATTAAGGTTCTATTGACCTATATACAAAAAATCATCGTTCACTCATGACGCCTTCATGATGGCCCAAAATTCTGAAAAAACAGATAGTACCCTTTGAAAGTTTTAGTTACCAAGAAAAATCTCCAGTCTTTTCATGGGGTACGATCCTTATGAAACACGAAGAGTAGGTGCTGTTTCGCAAATCCACGCGTTTGTTCGCAGGAAGATTTGTGATAGGATGGATGGAGTACCCTCGGGAGTACCTCTACCTGCCATATTATAAATATGGAAGTCAGGATTTCTTGCAACTGGAAGTTTAAATTTAATAACGGAACAAATTTTGTTTGAACTACTTTGAAGAGTTTTTGAGTAACTGAAAAGTGTTCCGATCGGCACCGTCCAGTATAATACTTCGACTAGCTCTCACCGGCGGCCCCGGCAAACCGTCTGATTCAGGGTGTCGGCGTCGTGTTTCTCCTAGACCAAAACTACGCTCCTGCGAATTTTCAGCTGTACAATAATAATTAATTCCGTATAGAAGCTTGACGACTAATTTAAAATTCCTGGACTAGGTAAAATGGTAAATGCATGGAGTCGGTTGTTGCCACCCACCATTGTGAAATATCGCATTTCTTGGATCTGAATCTGAAATTCAATAACGAAGGAATGAATGAACCGTCTGCGTCTACATTGAGACTGCGGAACCAGGATAAGCTGGTGAATAGTAAGTAAGTATGACAACGCGTTAAAAACTGAAATTCTAGATATATAATTTTGTTTAAATTATATTAGGTGGGCCGATCCCGACTGTACTGCAATGCCGGGCCAACCCGTGGCAGGAGTGGAGCAAGCCCCTAGCTCCCGTCGAATTCCAAAAATCAGTTTAATATACTGGCCCCGCATGCGGGGCGTATCAGATATTAAGCTGATTAGTGATGGGCTGCTAAATAGCAGTCTGCTATTTTGTAGCAGCTATTTGACTAGAAGCAGTTATAGCAGTTACGCTCTTTGAAAAATAGCTGCTATTAATATAGCAGTTTGGACTACTATAGCTGCTCGAGCGCAAGCACTCCTCGTACGTTACTTTAGCTATTTAGCACTATAAACAGCAGTAGCAGTAGCAGCAGCGAACTGCGACTTGACTATGTATAACAGTTCGTAGGCATCGGTCGCGTCGCCGCGTCTTCCCAGTTATAGAGCGCTTCGAGAAATAACATTTCTCTGCTATTTGTGTAGCAGTAGCAGTTTGGTTGGCCGCCGGCCCGTAAAAACGATTTCAACATTTTCAACAACAATTAGACAATCGAGCGCAAGCACTCTCGTACGTTACCTACTTCAGTGCCTGTTCTCTGACTTCAGTTATTAGCACTATAAGCAGCAGTAGTAAGTAGTAGGTACCTACTGTAGCCCAGCACTTCGAACTGCGACTAGGCATGCATATTGCATATCACCATATCAGTCTTGGCACCGATCGCGTCGCAGCGTCTTCCCAGATAGCACTTTGAGAAATAACTGCTATAATAGCAGTTATTTCTCAAAGTGCTATTTGTGTTGAAGTAGCAGTTTGGTGGGCCGGGTCGTAAAAACAATTTGCGAATAATATAAGTTTAAGTAAAGGGTGACAAATTAAGAGTGCCGCGTTTTTATTTGTTAATTACAAAAAAGTTACACATCGGATTCTCATTTTCTCTTTATTAAATGAAAGAGTGGAGTTTCATATCAGCTTTATCATGACATAGGTATAAATTTGAAATTTTGCATCAAGCACAAGAAATTTCAATTAACCAATGTGATTTTCAGGTACCTACTGAATTTCCAAAAATATGTCATATGATAAAGGTGAAATTCTACTTTCATTAAAAAAAAATTCAAATCCGAGGTCTAAACTTTTTTCTAATTAACGAATGAAAACGCGGCGACACTAATCTTAATTTGTCACCCTTTACTAAGTAGCAAGCGCAATTTATTTATTAAAATGCAAGTAACATAATTTTTTCAAACATGAAACAAAGTTAAGAATATGGAAAATAATAAATTTTTTATAAAATATTTTAAGAAAACATAACTAAGTAGGTACCTACATTACCTAATTGCTCGAATTAACCGAACCGAGCGTTATCTACAACGATTTATTTCTTTACTGCTTTCGCTTTTGTATTATGCTAACTGCTAATGCTTAAAATGCTAGACCGCGCACCGCGCTGCTAATGCTACTCCTGTAGCTATTTCGCATTTTTCATGTACAGGTTCTTATGAAAGTAGCTGCTACAAAAATAGCAGCTATTTTTAGCTGCTATAAAAAAGTAGCATAGCAGTTCGTAGCTGCTACTCAAAAATAGCAGTTTTGCCCATCACTAAAGCTGATAAGAACAGATACTACACTTTGATCTTAGCCATGAGGCCGAGAAGCGATACCGAACACTTGCACATCAAAATTAACCATAGATGCGTAAAAGCCCAACTGCAATGGGATGCGACAGTGGCGCCACATCATATTTAATATTGAACTTATTAAATATACCACCCTATGTATTACCAATATATCATTCAGTCCATTACATTATTCAACATAAACTCCAATGTTTGTATTGTCCAATATACCGGGTGTTTGTAAACGATTGTGATCGCATAGTCTCTGGAATTGTTCAATTTCCTTGACGTGAACGAACCAGGAACGGTGAAGGAAACGAAACGTCCTTTGAACAGGTACGTCGCAGTTAAGGGGTTTCTGATGCGACTAAAAAAGTTCTTGACGGGAATCGGTTTAATTTTTTTTTTCGTTGAGCAGAAACTTCTCCAAAAAAAAGTACGGGCAATGCTATCAAATTTTGAAAATTTCTAAAATTTTTTGAAAATTTTTGATTTTGATTTTGAAAATTCAAAAACTAGATAGCATCGGCAATACATCTTTTCTCAAGAAAGTCGCATGCCAAATTTGAACCTTCTATTTTTATAAAAAAAAGGTACCAAAAATGATTTCTCGTGGACATGGAAATGTGAATTATTTAGTAGAAACCATTTTTGGTACCTTTTTTTTGAAAATAAAAAGTTCAAATTTGTTATGCGACTTTCTTGAGGAAAGATGCATTGTCGATGCTATCTAGCTTATGAATTTTCAAAAATCAAAATCGAAAATTTTCAAATTTTTTTAGAATTTCCAAAATTTGATAGAATTGCCCGTACATTTTCTTTTTAAAGGAGTTTCTACTTGTATTGACGAAAAAAATAATATAAAACCGATTCCCGTCAACAATTTTTTTAGTCGCATCCGAAACCCCTTAAATCAGAAACGTATCAATAAACGTGAACGAAGATTTTTCTTCACTAGATACTAATGTTTCTGAAGTCGCATATTTAGATTGTTATAGATTTTTTTTTCAATCCAGCTCCACTTGCTGATAGTTTTTGTGATGACAAATTACGGCTCGCTGACGTTTACCTTTCAGAATGACAATAATTTAATAATAATAATAATAATAATAATAATAATAATAATTTATTGAATCATCTACAGGAAATATCCTATTTACAAGATGATGAACAAAAAATAGTGAACAACATAATTGTGTATAAAGCAATGAAACAATACAAAACTGGAAGACTTCACAATTAAAAAAAAACAAAGATCTATGGGCTATCGATACAGACAGTTGAAAATTTCACGGATAGATGGTATAGTCGCGTGAATAATTGAAAGTTCACAACCAAAGACACTACTTACGCATCACAATCGTCTATGAACACCCGGTATCGTACAATATTTTGTCTAATATGTACCTATATCATCAAAAAATAAAAATAATTTCGAGATTATAACGATATTCGCTGGAGACTTTGACTCAGGAATAAGCCACGAACCCGCACAATTGGCGGAGGAGCTGTCCAAAAACTCGCTGGATTCATGGCGAAGCTACTGGACTCTTATTTGGAGCGTTTTCCCAAGAAGACGACAGAACGTGGAGATGCACAATTAGTTGTTGAAAATTAATAACGGTTGACCATGTGCTCAAATGCAATAGCGGTGTCAAGCCGAAATCGACAAGATTCGATAGGTAAGCGAAAAACTCGTTATGTTGAATTGGTTAACCATTTGGAAGATATGAAAGATTGTGACGATAATCATCGTTGGAGACCTCAACTCGGGGATAAGTTACAAACCCGCACAAATGGCGGAGGTGCCGGATTCTCAGAAGCTGCTGGATGTTTTCTAGAGCTTTTCCCAGCGGCGGCTGGTGAGGGAGGGCTCAAGGGCGGCGCCCCCCCCAACGCTAAAGGCGGCAAGAGATTTTTATCGGTAGGAAGACATGGAATGCATTTTATTAATTATACTTATTCCAAAGATTTGGTTTAGTGCAAAAACATTCTGTCATTAGTCAATTATATTTCAACAAAATAATTCTAAGCGATCGCACGGTCGAAGAAGTTCGTCTTGGGCTCCGCATTCGGCGCCCACCGCCGATGCGGTGATGCCGGGGTGCACCCGCGCAAAACATGTGCCGTAACCATGGCAACGCGAGACGCGGCTCCCGCTCTATACTGCAGATATGGGCTCCGTTTCTCGAGCCCCCAGCCGATTGAAATAATCGATATAATTATTTATGTACTCTTCGATTAGTCAACAGTTTGCAAACATGAAGATAGCTGACCTAAAAAAGGTACATTTAGGTCATCAAGCCTACTCAAGCCTACAAGAAGAAATAAATGCAACAAAACAACGGACGTCCGATTACAGCATTGATTTACTGAATATAAAGCAAATCGAACCCGCAAGAATAAATTCGTGGTGCATTAACTCACACGTAATTTTGAAAAAACAGTAAATGTTAAAACTCCATAATGGTTGTGCTGCGGATACGACAAAAAAGTTTTTGTCTCGAGTTTTGTCATTTCGCGAACTGAGAACTGTTCTATCTGCACTCTTTGTAGAGAATGTTTTTCGAACTTCGAACCAACATGGACGAAATGTTCCATGATTTGAACAATTAGATCAGAAACGGGAAAGGAATAAAAGCCTCTTTCTCTAGTTTCTGATCTAATTGTTTATATCAGGAAACATTTTGTCCATGTTTTGCTGGTTCGAAGTTCGAAAAACATTTTCTACAAGAAGTGCAGATAGAACATTATAGTTCTCAGCTCGCGAATTTGTTATTAACTTGAGCCCTTCTTGCAAAAAGCTCACGAGCCGCCACTGGCTTTTCCAATAGACGGAACTTGAAGAAATGCCTACATTTGTTGTTATTAATTGCTCTTAGTTGACCTTGACGCCTTTAAAGTTATCAAATTAGATGTAATTATCAAATCGAGCCGAAATGAACAAGATACGATGATCGCAAAAACGAACTTGATAGGGTCTGTTTTGGAAAATTTAAGAGTTTTAGTTACCAAGAAAAATCTCCAGTCTCTTCATGGTGTACGATCCTTATGAAACACGAAGAGTAGGTGCTGTTTCGCAAATCCACGCTTTCGTTCGCAGGAAGATTTGTGATAGGATGGATGGAGTACCTACCTGCCAGTGGACACTATAATATGATATGGAAGTCAGGATTTCTTGCAACTGTAAGTTTAAATTTAATAACGGAACAAATTTTGTTTGAACTACTTTGAAGAGTTTTTGAGTAACTGAAAAGTGCTCGAATCGGCACCGTCCAGTATAATACTTTGACTAGCTCTCACCGGCGGCCCCGGCAAGCCGTCTGATTCAGGGTGTCGGCGTCGTGTTTCTCCTAGACCAAAACTACGCTCCTGCGAATTTTCAGCTGTACAATAATAATTAATTCCGTATAGAAGCTTCACGACTAATTTACAAATTCCTGGACTAGGTAAAATGGTAAATGCATGGAGTCAGTTGTTGCCACCCACCATTGTGAAATATCGCATTTCTTGGATCTGAATCTGAAATTTAATAACGAAGGAATGAACCGTCTGCGTCTACATTGAGACTGCGGAACCAGGATAAGCTGGTGAATAGTAAGTGAGTATAACAACGCGTAAAAAATTGAAATACTAGTTATATACAATTTTGTTTGGATTATATTAGGTGGGCCGATCCCGACTGTACTGCAATGCCGGGCCAACCCGTGGCAGGAGTGGAGCAAGCCCCTAGCTCCCGCCGAATTCCAAAAATCAGTTTAATATACTGGCCCCGCATGCGGGGCGTATCAGATATTAAGCTGATAAGAACAGATACTACACTTTGATCTTAGCCATGAGGCCGAGAAGCGATACCGAACATTTGCACATCAAAATTAACCATAGATGCGTAAAAGCCCAACTGCATATGGGATGCGACAGTGGCGCCACATCATATCCAATCTTGAAATTGAATACACATTCACAATAATATGAATACTCATACATTGTTATAATTTACCGGCCAATTACGCTGCATTAAAATAGATATATAATAAATAACGTTCTACCTGCATGAAATTGCAAGGAGATAAACCGCACAGATGATTTGTATGATCTATGAATTAAATCTAAACGTGTAGGTATTTGAAATTCCCGCCCCTTATTGTTTACCGCCGGCCGCCAGTGGAGAGTGGAGCATGCGCACTGCGCAGTTACGAACCAAACTCCGGCCTGCTCGCCTGCTCCATCACGTCGCATGGCTCTGCTTTTGTTTTGTTTCCATCTTATAAATAACAACCGTGCGTAGGTAAGCCAGGCATAATAACAATTATGATTTACTTGATTATAACAATATTCTGCGATTACTGCATCAGGTTTAGTTAACCGAATAGGAGATGGCTGGCACTCGGCCTTCATTTATATCTGAAATTACTGTGTTTTAGGTTATCAGTACGTTTTAACAAAAATACCAGTGAATCGTTAACCAGATGAAGGGGTGGCTTGCCCAAGCGAAATTCAGGGGCAAAGGAAATCTAAATTCGTATGTTGACCAAGTCGTTATCGTATATCGCGTTGTATATTGATGTTTTTATTATTAATATTTTCTGTTGCAGTTGCAGCCTCCCAGACTAGGGTAAACAAACAGTCTTGGGCTCAAGAAAGTGATTGGCTATTCTTTTTTCTTCAAAATAATAGCAGGTGTAGCGATTTGTAAGGGGAACTTTTGTTTCAGTGTAAAGTTGCCATAATTTAACGTCAAATTTAGAATGGCAGTTCAAACGTGAAGCGGTTCTTCTGGTTGTTAAGAGCTTTGGCTAGTGGGTATAGGCAACCAGTTATACAGGCTCTTTCTTATTTTCCTCGGTGGCACTTAATTAAGCAATTAATTTAAGTTTTGTTCAAGAATTTATTGTTTGAGGATTAAGTTGCTCCTTCGCTATTTGACTTTCGTCACATAAGAATAAAAATTATTGTTTTTAAAACGTTATGGGAGCCATAAACATACCAGAGTTATGGTATAGACATTACATGAATTATTTTAGGAATATTGAGCAAAAAAAATCGCGATAATATATACCACGAAAGGTTATTTTCACAAAATAGCAAAAGCTGTTCTACAGTACCGCGAGGTGCTGCCACAGCCACATGTACTCATCACCCTCAGCAGGGCCCGGCGTTGTTGCCGCAATGACTATAAAATGACAGTCGGGAACTGTCACTCGTCACTGTCAACGTCAGTGTTTATTATTGTTGTAAAATTCGGGAACTTGTGTGTTGTATTTGCAGATTGCTTGAGTATCACTTTTCTAATCTCCAATTCATCTATACCGTGGTTCATGCCCAAAAGGTGAGTTTTATCTTCAGCAAGTACTTACCAAATCTTGTTATGAATGAATCCCGGAAAAGAGAGGTTAAGTGGCTTTTTTTCTAGATGAAGGAAAAAGGAATAAGATACCTAGAGGATATCCCTGTTGCAATCAAGGAGGTTGCAATATACAAATGCAGACTTTTATCAGCAGCGTATAAAAAAATTTCTGCCCCGCTGCTCCTGCTGATCTGAAAAATCTCTTCGTAAAATGGGACCCCGACTACAAAACAGACCTGGCCAGGCAAGTAGGTCTATTGATAAAAACCTATTTGTTCACCGACGGAAAGGCGTGTTTCCACTCAACCTCACAACAAAGGAACAAAATAGAAATAGTTTCAGTTTTCAAAAACAAAGTTTTGGTACGGTGATCAAAACATCGCAATGTACTGTCATTTTCAACGAGTTACCGAGTGCTTTCAGATGTAATATCAGGTGTGTTTTGCGTTTAATTTTTGGTGCAACTTTGGTGGTTCACGTGAGTTTTTGACTCAGCTTACCTATTAGTAAAAACAATTTCCTTGACCACAGTTTTGTTTGAGGGGCATCAACATGCACTTGACAACTACTGATCAGGCTATTTGAATCTGATGATAACTGACCGCTAAGAAACAGCAGGAGAAGGCTCTTCCTCTTGCGAAAGTAGCGTAGTGTATTATTGCTCGACTTGCTCGATTAATAGATTTGATGACTCTTACCGTCAGTTTTAATTATTTTTTTTGTCAGTTATGTTTCCGGCTAGGTTTTTGAAAACTGAAACACAAAACATGTGATTTTTTGGGGGGATTCATGTTCAAGTTATACGGGGTGTTTCACCGATGATAGCAAAAAATTCAACTGTGTGTAGATTTCGTCAAAATACGACGAAAACCTATAGGTATACCATTTTGCAAAGTTCAGCCTAATAACGAAGATACACCCCTTGAAAGTTTACTTTTTCGGATTTCAAAAATTTGTAACCTGAAAACGTTTTTGCAAAATTAGCTTAAATTCAGCATAATCTGGATATCAACATTATCTATCAAGGTTTTTTTTATTTTTCTTTGAAATACACCACAAATTATGGACTTCTTTGGCCAACCGGTTTCGCCGTTAGGCATCGTCAGGGTTGAGAAGTGACAACTTGTGCTATTTATACTCATGGTTGGCCAAAGAAGTCCATGATTTGTGGTGTAATTCAAAGAAAAATAAAAAAATCCTTCACTGTCACAACACCACTACACCACTTTGAGAAGGATGGAAGAATTTTTTCAATTCATTATCTATCAACCTGCCAAATTTTGGAAGAATCCAACCAGTAGCGTAGAAGTTATAGGGGGGGGGGCACCTTCACCTTAAGTCAACTTTCGTTCCGATGCTTCCAAAGTATTGATCCCTGTAACTCCTACGCTGAGCCACTGGTTGGATCCTTTCAAAATTTGAGAGGTCGGTAGGTGGTTTCGACAAACCAGTCTATGGTGAATTTAAGAAAATCTCGTCAAGAAGTTCTTGAGTTACAAATTTTTGAAATTCGAAAAAAGTGAACTTTGAAAGACTGTATCCTCGTCATTGGGCCGAACATTGCAAAATGGTATACATATAGGTTTTCGCCATATTTTGACGAGATCTAATCACAGTTAAATTTTTTGCTATCATCGCTGAAACGCTCTGTACAGTACAGGCTCCTGCAACAGTGCGTCGGGCTCTCCTAGCGCCCTTCCCTTACGAGATAGAGACAAAGGTATAATACATAAAATTATTGATTTGAAATGTTCTAACCAATAAAATCATTTTCAACTATATGCCGATCAGCTTTTAAATTCAGCACTAGAACGGTAATTTTCTTACGCCAAGTTGGCAATTCTGCGATAATTGGGGATGCTCAAATTTGTAATGTTGGATCACTTTTTCCCTAGATGACCTTGAATTTTTATTGTCAATCGAGTACAGCGCTGTTGCAAGATTGTATAAACGTTCAAGGCGTCTTGATTTTGGTAGATTTTCGCCAGTTTAAATGGGCGACTGGTGGAATGTTTTTTCCAAGGTTTTTTCAAATAAAATAATAAATTACGTTGAGGAAACTGTTCTAATTTTTGGTCAAAAATAAAGGTCAATAGGGCCAATTCTGTATCAAACCCGTTTAAATTTAAAGGCCGTTAAAAGAAAATCAGCCAATCGTGAAGCCCATTTCTGATCGTTCCTAGGTGACCGACGCCTTTAAAAATTTAAAGGGGCCTTTAAATTTTACAGAATTGCCACTAATAGCTGATATCTAAAATTAATCTGTGCCTTTTAAATTTAACACTAGGTGATAGATTTTACAATCTCTCGAAGGTAATAATCGAAAATTTCACAATTTTTCTGAATTAATTGCTATGCCTGTACTAAGGATACAATATTAGTGACAACGTAAATCAACTTATATAGTGCAATAGTACCTAGTATCACTATATGTAGGTACTTAAGATACATTGATACTATAACTAAATATATACAACAATTCTTGAAAACCTGTGAGATGAATTAACTTCAGCTACACATTCGCTTGAAGATCTATAGGCAAACCACAGAAAAACTGCTCGACGTAGCTTTAATGAAAAAAAAAAAGGAAAAGATGTCAGCGAGGCTGATATCAGTGGCCATCTTAGGGAACAGAGGGTAGAGTAGATGCAGCAAGTGGGCGAGTGCGAAGTTGACAATGGAGATGTTAAGGAACTACAGGTCTAGCTCAGATGCAGTTTTTGATAGCCATTGTCCGCGGACACCTACTCCGCGACGATGTGGTTCATGGTCTGGTTCTCAGTTCCACACTCAGAACTCGGATCTTCTACATATCCTCACTGATAGAACTGAAATCTGCATTTTCCCTGCCCTGTTCGTATCCTATTGAATCCATACTTTCCTTGGAAGGGAGAAGCTCTTCGGATCCTCTACAATCGCTCTGTTCTTGACGGCGGCTTCAGTATCCCATATTTCCATCCAGTGTCTTTTCATCTCGAAATCTGCAGCATGGATTTTTGGCTGCGATGTTCAAAATTGGCAGCCAGAAAGTCTGGGTAGATTTGACAACTCCAGCAATGATTCTCAATGCTTGGTTAAGAATGACGTCAATGATGTTGTGTGTGTGTGCTATTCATCCAAACAGGAGCGTAGATAGTATTCCGCTGTCGACTAGACCAAGACAATGGTGGATATCCGAAGAGTAGTGGCGTCGACACTCCATGTAGTTCTCGCAAGTCTCTGAACCAGGTTCATTCGTGTCTTCGTCTTGGCTTGGCAGTGAGTCTCTCCAAGTTGATCTTGAAGGATAATGTTTGGTCGAAGGTCCCACCGAGGTACTTGGAGTGGGACTGTGCTGCAGATGAAGTCCGGCCATCAAAGCTGACATTGAGGTGACGAACTGCTTCTGTCGTTCAGATGAATGGCTCTAGTCTCTATCTCCAGAGAGTTCGGATTCAATCCTCATTTCTGAAAGATGACAAAATTCTGTTGGAAAATCGTAATACATATTTATTATGTGCAGAAATATCATAGTGAAAAATCACAGAATCGGCGGGTTTTTATTTTGCACATCTGTGTTATTTGTCCAAAAAGTTCGTTTTCAGTTTTGACAAAAAAATACAAGATAAAACTTTGGATCAAGTTTTCATTTTTGGCTGGTCATAATCTACTCACTGTTCGACTGAATTGGTTCAAATTCATTTCATGGCTTGTCTCTGTTGACAGAAGGGCTGGCCTAAAAAGCTAAAATTACAGAAGCCAACTTTTTTCAATCGAGTCACATCGCAGGTCAACCATTAAATTTGCCTCAATATGGCTCGAACCCGATAACAGTATTCCCAAAAATGTACATTTGACCAAATAACACAGGGATACATTTTTCCGAATCTGCGGCCCTAGACTTTGATTTACCCAGTAATTCTTGGCAAGTTTTAACAGAGGAATATTGCTGGTAAATCTAAACAAAATTGAAATCCCCTATCTGCCATTGGTCTATGTAACGTTAATGAATAACCTTATAGCGTGGAGACCTCAGGTGATAATAAGCGCCGCAAAGCAAGAGCGCCTTTCTCTGGTGGTGATTCATGCGTGGCCCCAAGCCGTTGGTAATTTGTGGAAATTCCCTGGAATCCCGTGGCTATCCATTTAATTTGAAGAAATCGTATCCGGTGGAAATCCCGTGGTAATCCCGTGGCAATCCATCACAATCCGTTGAACGTTCTGATGTCCCAGTAATTCACCCGAGGATTCACCCCATGATCATTTGCATCTGAAGTCAACTTTGAATGAAAGAAAAAATTTACATGAACTTAAGTACTCAGACAAGAGTGTTACTCGTACTTACCTTATAAATATACAGGCAGAACCATGAATATAGCAATAGCAGAACCGAGGGCAGAACACTTAATGAAATTTTCCCAGGAATGTAAACAACTATGACACTCACCTGACATCATGACAAACAACGGCCAAGGCAACAGGGCAGCGGATATGATGCAAGGAGACGCCAGAACTGGCATTTCTTGTCAAAATTTTCTAACCTCTTTGAGCTCAGCCCGTTTTCGCGCAACTTGGTCTATGAGCGTCCGTTACACTCTAGGCAACATGGCCAACCGCGTTTTATTTTCTGCTGAATTTAAAACGTGATCGGCATATATGCAGGTGTTCCATTTTTGCGCTATAACAAAAACAAAGATTTTTTTAAATGAAACGCCCCACTTTTGATTTCATTTTTATGTTTAGCTTCTCAAGCTCTATTTTAAGCGTATTTTTGGTTTTTCAATTTGTGGCAGTGCTACCAACTTAAAAAAAAAAAAAAATTTTTTAGTTATTTCAAGGTTTGTTTTGAAAAATAGTAGGAGCTTTGTTTTTCTCAATCAAGGACTGAAATTTGGCACAACAATAGTCGAATAGGAGATGAATAATTTCATGACAAAAAACTTCGGGTTCAGTGATCAGGGTGTTCAGAATTTTTTTTCGAACTTCGCAAATTTCAAAATGCCAGTCATTTGTTTTCAAATAGAATGCTCCCTATTTTATTTCACCATTCGATAGCTTTTTTTCTCCTCTTCCATTTTTACCAGAGGTACCCTACCTCTAAATTTGATAATTTCCGAGATAATCGATAATTTTGATAAAAAGTGCTATTTATTAAAATTTTCCACCCCGGGCAGGCCATGGTGATCATTAACAAATGTCTGATTGACACATTTTGCTTGGCTTGATGGTGAGAACAAGTTTTTTTTATTGAATAGCTGCGTCAATTCCAATCTGAAGAAAATGCTTCAAAAAAAAATTTCGTTGCGCGATGGAAAGGAGAAAATTTATAGTAGAGGAAAAATGAGACTCTATTGTGACTTTCGTGTGCACGGAAAGGTAAAAAGCTGGGGTGCATTTTTTATGGTGTAATATGGCTTGGGGATGAAGAATCCACTTGTCGTCAAAAAATCGTCCAGTGTGGGGGCGGTATGGGGGCGGTTTTGTGAAAAAACAGTTTTTTTAAAAAATGTTCTACAGTTTGTCAGCTTTTGGCTGATATCAGCTTGGAACAAATCCGTCATTTGTAAGTTGTCGTAAATAATTTATGAATAAAAAGGTGATCATTTACTTTGCCATAAGAATACATGTAAAACTTGACTGCCTCGTGCGCAAAGAACGTTGAATATCTCAGTAACGTGTTGAATGACATTTTTCATTCCACTCCCACTCGATTATCTCCGTAACCACTAGTTCAATCAAAAAAGTTCCTTCTGTAAACCATGTTACCTATTCCATTGCGATTCTTGCGGTTTTTTCAGATTTGATTTATCTTGAATAGTAACTGAGCTAGGGACGGAATTGTAATGTACTGCATGCAGCGGACAACTGCAGCGCTGAGGCCCTCGCGTACCCCTGCCACCCGCGCATCCCCGCGAAGGTCATGGTGTATTGAGGCGGGAAATCTGCAGACTTATTATTGTGGCTGATGATCGAAACATTGTAAAAGTGTAGTCGGTAAATTTGCAATATAAATAAATATATACCCCTTGAATTATGACGTACGTCTTCACATATTATAATAGTCCAGTCAAAATAGGTTTTAACCGGAAATAAATTCGGAAGTTGACGAAATTTGGTGGATCGATGCAGAATTGAACGTGGAATGATATACTGAAATTCCCAAAAGGCTTGGTTTTTTTTAGGACCAATAAAAAGCACCATCCTTGAAAATTTTCGTTTTTTTTTCTGAATAACTTGTAAACTATTACCTTTAGAACACAGCACCAACAAAGCAAATGTAGGCCGTTAAATTCCCAAGAGATCAGTATAAAACTCATTACTGTTCAGTCAATAGCCTCTGAGATACCGCGTCTGCAAAAACACAGTGAAAATTACTTAAAATATATTTCCGAATTTTATGTAACAATTTGCATAGTGTCAATTCAGGGGCTGTAACGTGGACAACGAATGTGCGAATTCCAATTAGTGGAGCGAAATCGGCCTGAAAAGTCGTCGTTTTTTTTTCAAGGTATAACAGCACCAAACCTTATGGGTTTTATATAGAATCAAATTCCACGTATGTATGGTGATTTTGGGAATGATCTTGTGGTAGGGACCTTTTTTATGGGCAAAAAACCTCAAAAATTGAAAATGAGCTTTTCAGCATTCACAACGTTATATCTCTGGATCCAGTTGGGCTATCGGTCTGTTCTTTTTTTTTAATAAAAGTACATGGAAAAACCTTCCCAATGGTACATCATTGACTAAAAATTATTGTTCATGAACGTGTTTATTGAACAATAAACATTATATTGACCGAGAATGCAGTCCCTTTTTGACCATGCGAAGAACTTTTTTCCTCGTAGGAATTTCTAGATACAACCTGCGAGAAACATCAAGCCAAAACATTAAGGAAAATTTTAAAGGAAGTTTCATCCATCTAGGCCGTATAGTTTGTCAGTTATGGATTTTTTTCTGGCGCATTGAGTTGGAACGTCGCTTAGCGTGTGTTCGCATACAGTAAACCGCCGTGGCCGTGCCGCGTTCCCTGTTTGTTATGCGGCGGTTTACTGTATGCAAGCACAAGCTAGGCGACGTTCCAACTCAATGCGCCAGAAAAAAATTCATAACTGACAAACTATACGGCCTAGATGAGTGAAACTTTCTTTAAAATTTTTCTTGTTGTTTTGGCTTAATTTTTCTTGCAGGTTGTATCTAGAAATTCCTACGGGGAAAAAAGTTCTTCGCATGGTCAAAAAGGGACTGCATTCTCGGTCAATATAATGTTTATTGTTCAATAAACACGTTTATGAACAATACATTTTAGTCAATGATGTACCATTGGAAAGGTTTTTCTATGTCCTTTTATTTAAAAAAAAGAACAGACCGATAGCTCAACTGGATCCAGAGATATAACGTTGTGAATGCAGAACAGCTCATTTTCAATTTTTGAGGTTATTTGCCCATAAAAAAGGTCCCTACCACAAGATCATTCCCAAAATGACCATACATACGTGGAATTTGATTCTCTATAAAACCTATAAGGTTTGGTGCTGTTATACCTTCAAAAAAAAACGACGACTTTTCAGGCCGATTTCGCTCCACTAAATGTGCTTTTTCTACATTCGGTATCACACTTTTGTTTAGAAGTCACCAACTTCAAAATGGTACTTTTTCTCGACCTTTGAAATCGATACTTGATGTCCCGAAGAATCCGCAAAAATCGATTTTTTTCATAAATAAAATGATCTGCACGCAGTCTTCCTTCAAATTGATTGTTTTTATTTCTGACCGGTTTCGCAGGTCTCTGGCCCTTCTTCATCAAAGTGTGGAGTCTAAAATAAAATACATAAAACAAGTAGGTAGGTACATAAAAGGTGAATGATAACACACCGAATCACCGACATTGTATAAATGGTGAAGATAAAGTTTGTGTAAATGATAAGTGAATTGTTTTTAAATTCTTCAGATGTCAGTATAACATTTGTGATGTTGTCATGGAAGAACGGACAAACGAACTTGATGGAAATGTATGAAATAATAATAGTGTTAGCGCGGTACACATAAAGACGGCAGCCTTCCGATGAAGGCTGCATTAAAACAATAACTCTTGGATTAGGAAAGCAGCAAGCGACAGTCAGAAATAAAATTCACAACAACAATCAAAAACTTTAATGCAAAACAAAGAAAAAAACACAAACAGACAGAATTACAAAACAATAAAAAAAAACAATGTGAATTAAATGAAATGAAAAATCCGAGTGGTTCTGATCGGGGGCAGATTCGCTGGCGCCGAGTGGCGTCCTGAAAACGAGACGAACTGCACTGAAGGTATACACCCCGGCAAACGGGAATAAACGGTAAATGGTAAAAACAATGGAAAATATGGAACTTACGGGATCTTATTCGGTGGCGGCGTCGTCCTGGCGGAGTCCGAAGGCGGCGTCGTGGTGGGTGGCCGTTCTGGTGGTGGATTTCCTGGTGAAATGCACGAGTGCCCGTGTTCGTCACCAAAATGGCGGACGAACGACTCGATCCCGTCCGAAACTGGAGCTTTGTGTGCGGCTGGCTGATCCAAGCCGCTCCCCGGTGAAAGCGGTGAAAACTGCCGCTTTCTGGACTTGGAGATGCTGCAGAGCTCCTCCAGGAGTCACTATCGGACGCGATGGGCCTTGGATGGGCTTCTGGTCGAGTACGAATGTACGCCGATGGCACGACAAGATGGCCGCGAGAACGATGACCAAAAAAAGACGGCGTGGCTTCCCGCTCGACGTACGGAGATCAACGCCGCTTCGAACGAAGCGGCAAAGGCACGAGCGGAAAGAAAGCCGAAGAATGCCGAAGACGGCCGAAGAAAGTGCTGGAGCTCGTTTACGCTTGCGCCTGACAGCCAAGTGCCAGGCACACCGAACAGGGGGTGAGGGGTGAGGACTTGGACAACACAGGGATATTTTGGGTTGCATACCCTCAGTGCACACGAATGCAGTGTTCAATGAACGGGGCCGAGACAAATAGAGCTAATAATAATGGTACAAGGTGGGTGATGAATTAATGAAAGGATGGTTGAATGGAAAGAAAGAAGCTTATTAAAATAAAAGGCGTTGTAAAAATGTTTAAAAAAGAAATCTATACAATCTTTTAGGCAATTTCGGACAGAATTATTAGTTGCTTTACAAATTTCAAGAACCTCTATACTATCTAAAAGCCGTCCTTTTTTACAAACATGTAAAATTTCAAAATTAGTTCCAAGGACGAAGTTATGATTTTCTGAGATGATTTTGATGATTAGATGATTATGATTAATAATTCTTTCCAAAATTGCCTAAATGATTGTATAGATTTCCCTTTTAAACATTTTTACAACGCCTTTGATTCAAATAACCTTTTCTCTTAGTCAACCATCCTGCTTTTATTATTTATCACCCACCTTGTACCAGAGCATATTTTAAGGAATTCTAAGTGCGCGACCAAAAGTCATGATGCTTCCGTTTGGCGCCGTAGGCGAAATTTTTCAAAATTTAGGCGGGCCAGAGAGTAAACAGCCCCTATTTTTTTTTAAATTACAAAAAACTTCTCATTTAAGGTCATTCCAGCAATTTAATGAAACAGCAGTTAGAAAAATGCTTGAAAGTGCCAGAGAAAAATTTTAAAAAAATTATGATTTTTATTTTTAGAAATATGGCAGGTCAAAAGGTGGTCCTTCGGCCCCTTTCATTCTCGTTATTTTGAAAGATTCCAGGAAACTCTCCCCATCAGACCAAAAAGCAAATTTTTTGAACCTTTGAATGTGTTCTGTAATTGTATTTAGTGTACAGGGTGAGTCATGAATCGTAAAAATTTATCTGCCTCGAAAATGTCGGTGAAAGGTTCTAGAGGTTATAAAACTGATGTAGATTGTAAAGCAACAAATAACACAAATGGTTCTCATATGAAAATTTCGCATGCATTTTTGAAAAAAACTGGATTTTAAGGATTTACGACTCACCCTGTATAGTAAATAGAATTACAAAACACATTCAAAGATTCAAAAACATTGCTTTTTGGTCTGTTCAAAAGAGTTCACTGAAATCGAGACTTAATAAATCTTTCAAAATAACAACAATTAGGCCGACAAGGTGGGCCGAAGGACCACCCTTTGACCCTCCATATTTTCCAAAATAAAAACCCTAAATTTTTTCCAACATTTTTCTGATGCTTTTGACGTATTTTCTGTCACTGCGGTTCAATTTTCTACTCCAAAAGTTGCAAACATCCTGTATAATATGATGAACGAGGAGCTTCAGAAAAAAATATCAAAATTTCAATGAATCAAAACTATTCATTCAAACCATTGAATCCGTAGGAAAAACAATGAATATTGTGAGTAGCTCGACTGTTTGGAACTTTTTATGATCGTGTGCACGGAAACAGCCTTTTCTGGACCTAGAAATGAAAGCTTCGCTTTTTAATTTCGCAAAAACGGTAGTAGGCCATGCAACTCTCGAGCATTGAAAAAGGAGAAAAGAGATTTTCACTTTCAAAAAGAGGTACGACACCATCTGTGAACTGTGGAACAGCTTTATTACCGAAAATATTTTTGACCTCCGCTCTTGCTGTGGCAATCATGTCACTTTGATTTCTGGAGTTGTTAACGATTTTTTTATTATTTCTACAATCTCGGTCTTGTGACGTACGTTGGACAAAAATTCTTGGGTAGACAAAATATAACTTCATTTATGATACTAATAAGGAGTCAACCCTTCTCCTAGAAACAGTTTCTTCCAATTCATCGTCGTCATTCGGGCCACTGGCTTCTGCCGAAAAACCTTCCTCAAACCCACCAGGATTAGGACCTTTTTCCATCATAAGATTTATTGACTAGATCACAATTTTCTGTGGAATTCCAACATCACAAATGGTGAACATTGATTTTTGAACAAAATTTTTTAGAAGTATGAAGTAATAAAATGTAGCAAAGGAATAGTTTTTGACTGCGCGACCAAACTTTGACTACGCGACCAAACTTGGTCACTGGGCGACCAATTGGTCGCCCACTTTGTATGTTATTTTATGCTCTGCCTTGTACCATTATTATTAGCTCTATTATTCCATACATTTCCATCAAGTTCTTTTGTCCGTTCTTCCACGACAACATCACAAATGTTATATTGACATCTAAAGAATTTAAAAACAATCTTAAAATGCAAGTACAATATTCAGCAGTTAGTGTCCGGACTACCTTTTTTTTCTGAATAGGTCGTTTTAGTCTTTCAACCCATACAACTCAGAAACCATCACTATAGGATGAATATTCCGAAACACGTTATTTTTTTTGTATTCAATTCTTCATATTTTCCCTGGATGGTTTTGCTCTACCTAAGTGAAAAATGAGGCAAATAGTATGGTATGAAAAAAATCGATTTTTGGGGATTCTTCGAGACATCAAGTATCGATTTCACAGGTCGAGGAAAAGTACCATTTTGAAGTTGGCGACTTCTTGACTTCTAGACAAAAGTGTGATACCGAATGTTGAATTAGCTTTTCCCGCATCATGTAAAACACATTGAAATTCGCACATTCGCTGTCCAGGTTACAGCCCCTGAATTGACACCATGCATATTTTTACATAAAATCCGGAAATATATTTTGAGTAATTTTCACTGCGTTTTTGTAGACGCGATATCACAGAGGCTATTGACCAAAAAGTGATGAGTTTTGTACGATCTCTTGGGAATTTAACGGGCTACATTTGCTTTGCTCGTGCTGGTGCTGTGTTCTGAAGAGATAATAGTTCACAAGCCATTCAGAAAAAAAGAAAATTTTCAAGGATGGCGCTTTTTTATTGGTCCTAAAAAAAAACAAGCTTTTTGGGAATTTCAGTATATCATTCCACGTTCAATTCTGCATCGATCCACCAAATTTCGTCAACTTCCGAATTTATTTCCGGTTAAAACCTATTTTGACTGGACTATTATAATATGTGAAGACGTACGTCATAATTCAAGGGGTATATATTTATTTATATTGCAAATTTACCGACTACACTTTTACAATGTTTCGATCATCAGCCACAATAATAAGTCTGCAGATTTCCCGCCTCAATACACCATGACCTTCGCGGGGATGCGCGGGTGGCAGGGGTACGCGAGGGCCTCAGCGCTGCAGTTGTCCGCTGCATGCAGTACATTACAATTCCGTCCCTAGCTCAGTTACTATTCAAGATAAATCAAATCTGAAAAAACCGCAAGAATCGCAATGGAATAGGTAACATGGTTTACAGAAGGAACTTTTTTGATTGAACTAGTGGTTACGGAGATAATCGAGTGGGAGTGGAATGAAAAATGTCATTCAACACGTTACTGAGATATTCAACGTTCTTTGCGCACGAGGCAGTCAAGTTTTACATGTATTCTTATGGCAATGTAAATGATCACCTTTTTATTCATAAATTATTTACGACAACTTACAAATGACGGATTTGTTCCAAGCTGATATCAGCCAAAAGCTGACAAACTGTAGAACATTTTTTAAAAAAACTGTTTTTTCACAAAACCGCCCCCATACCGCTCCCACACTGGACGATTTTTTGACGACAAGTGGATTCTTTATCCCCAAGCCATATTACACCATAAAAAATGCACCCCAGCTTTTTACCTTTCCGTGCACACGAACTTCTCAAATAAGCACATTTCGCTTCATATTTTCCTCTACTATTAAATTGAGCTTAGTAAAGCGGTTTTCTCTACTTCAAAAACCTTCAAACTGTCAAATTGAGAGTTGCGCTCATTTTGACATATGATTTTCTGTATCAGAACCTAGTAAGAACATGAAAAATCCAAATAAACGACAATTTTCATCAAAACTATCGATTATCTCTGGAATTATGAAATTTAGGGGTAAGGTATCTCTAGTAGAAATGTAAGAGGAAGAAAAAAGCTATCGAATGGTGAGATAAAAAGAGGGCATTCTATTTGAAAAAAATGACCTATGACATTTTGAAATTTGCGAAGTTCGTAAAAAATTTTGCACACCTGTATAATTGAACCTCAAGCACGCCCGCTCGAGAGTTAAAAAATCTTTGTTTTTGTTATAGTGCAAAAGTTGAACACCCTGTATAGTTGAAAATAATTACACGAAGTAGGTAGAACTTTTCAAATCAATAATTTTATGTATTACACCTTTTTCTCTATTTTGCAAGGTAAGGGTGCTAGGAAAGCCCGACGCACTGTTGCAGGACCATGTATAATATGATCACCCATAAATCAGCTAGACAACAACAGTTAAAAATATCAAGTTGCAATTAAAACGTTTTAGGGATGAAAACTTCGCTAGGATCACAACTAAAACTAAAATAGCGCATTCTTTTTTTAACTAAGGCAAACGATCTGAGGAACTGGACATATAAGCAGAAAAGAGGAGGACTATCAAACTGCGGACCTACTATACAATGATGATGACTTCGTCAATACAACTTCAAGCAGTCCAGTCCCGTTCCTGTGTTTGATAGCAGAAGAACTTCAGAAGAATCACAAGACACATGGAAGCTATCAAAGCAAAAACCAAAGCCTCTCTTCATAATATATTAGTTGGAAAATATCAGTATTCATTGACACAACGAGTGAACAAAAAATAAAATGATAACTCTAATATTTTGTGACCAAATCAAGAAAGAAATACAGGGTGACCAGAAAATGGCGGAAAAGCTCTGCAGCACATTATGCAGGACCCTTCAAAGAATCCCAAAAAAATTATTGAAAGAATCTTCGACATTCATTTTTGAAAAAAAATTGAGTCAAAAACTGGTCCTTCGAATATCAATTTTCTTGGTTTCTGACTCACCTTGTAAATAAAAAAAATTGATGCATATCTAGTGGTAGATATTTCTATCTCCGTTCCTTGGCCCTCAATAACCCCAATGAAAGTCGAATACTTTTTCCATCATTTTTTCGGAGTTCCCGGAAGGGTCCCTTACAACGTACTGGGGAGCTTTTCAGTCATTTTTTGGACCCTGTAGAATACAAAGCAGTGCGAAAACAGGGTGTTTGAAGTTTTTGAGTATGAAATTGAACTGGTTATGAGAAGTTATAATTATAGATTATTGTTTCAGCAGTGAAAATTTTTGAAAAATGATATTCTTGACGAAATTGACTCTGGCTTCAAATTCAACTTTTTTTAGTTCTTGAAAATTTACATTTAGTAAACGGCTGAAGCAACAGCCTTAATTTGGCATAAGTTACCTAACGGACAACTTCCACCTACCTTTGTCAAATTTGTGCTAAATTCAATAAGGGATAGTGGAGTTACTGAGAACTTTCTTGGGAAAAAAAATCACCAAAAATCGAATTCCATTACTTCACCGCCACTGGTTGATTTTGTCAAAATCTCACAGGTAGGTGAAAATGTCTGTTAGGTAACTTCATGCGAAATAAGGGCTCAGCCACTTCAACTGTGAGATACAAATTTTCACGAAAAAAAAAGTTGAATTTTGAAGCCAGCTCTTTTTTTTTAATTCAACATGCTTGCAGTGGTGTAGTATATTGTATAGTTAAACGGTTGAAAACTGTTCGCACAACTTTGTGAAGGTGTTTTTTCTTTCTTGAATGGATGACTATTATAGTTTCAGCTATATTGCCATCCATACCCATGGTCTCATCCAAAAACTGTTTAAAAATGAAGCAATAAAATGATATGTGTATAAGTCAGTTCAACAAAGTCATTCAATTGCCATGCCTGTGATCTTCCACGATGACTACTGAACCGTTGACCGGATCGACTTCAAATTTGGTATGCGGACATGGTTTCTGAAAAGAGCCCATCAGGTTTTGGTTGTAATCTGTCAAACAGAAGTGTCACTGTCATCAGAAGCTATATCCCGCGGAACTTGACTTGCAATATGTCATTTGAAAGCCCCTGAAAAACTGTATTCAGAACAGTTAAACAGTATATAACAGACTGCAGTTGCAGTTTTCCACCATTTTCCAGTCGAGCGTTATGAATTTTCAAAATTTCTCCTGGCCGTTGGCACCCAAGCGGGCTTCTCGCCCGTGTTTTGACCAGAACGACTCGCTTTTGTAGCAGGACTCTACTCAAAAATTCATTCCTGCTCGAGGATCAACTTTTTTTTGAAAAAATCCAAATGATATCGAAAATAGATCAAATTGGGCGTCGGCGTCGTGTAAGTTTATTTTCAAAATCGACTCGGTTTCGGTTTTCCGACGGCAATTTTTTCAAAATGAAATTCGCACATTCCGTGAATTTGAAAAAATGCAGTGCAAACTTCGACATGCGGTTAGCCCAGCAGAATACTCATTTTAGGTGCAAACATGCTGGGAATGAAAGCTGGAGGGGAGATTGAATAATTTTTGGGGAAAAAACTTTTGGAATGGAACCCACGGTTTTCGCCGTGGGTTCGAAAAACTGCAAATTTTCCAACTTTTTTCCCGTGAACAGATTTTCACCTTTTTTTTTAAACAAGAGGTAACTATCTGGTTTTTGATCATTTTCCAACTTTTTTTTCCAATTTCCCGGGAATTTTCAGGTTGAAAATGTAAAACCAGCCTGGGTTTTCGAGACCGGACTTTAATGATGGGAGTTTAAAGTGAAGCCTTGATTGACAATTTTTGCAATAAGATGATGTGAAATGAGATTTGAGGTTTTTTCCGTGAAATTCAAATTTTCCTGACAAAATTTTCAATTTCCTGCAAATTATCTTCAATCTTTGCTCTAATTTCAACTTCCATCCGAAGGGACACGTTTCGAACAAAAATTTACATAAGCTCCTGGACACTAGCCAGAAAAGTTTTCGGGCTACACAACCGATTTTTTTCTGTGCATTTCTAGTTCAAGTCTTCGAATGTCTCACTCACCTAGCACCCTAGTTCGTTTCCTGGTCCCGTGTTTTCATTCATTTTCTTACTGATTTTCGCCCGATTTTCTGTGCTTTTTTGAAAATTTTCACCTGCTCAGCACCCCAATTCACTAAGTAGTCCTATAATTTTATTTATTTTCTTGGTTCTCAACACTTCTCACAGTAGATCAGACCTAAATGATGGAGCCTTAAGTGAAGCCTCAATTGACAATTTCTACAATAAAATGATTAGAGCGGTGGTAGCCGAGTGGTACAGGTGATGGCAAGCCAAACCATTCGCGCTGCCCTGTGTGGGTTCGAATCCTACTTCATCCATGGATATTTTGTGCTGTCCCCGAGGTTGCATGGTAAAGCAGCTTATAGCTGAATGCCGCCTCGTAAAATAAGACAATTAAATATAAAAAAAAAATTGGAATAAAATGTGAGGTTTTTCCGGAAAATTCAAGTTTCCCTGTTAAAATTTTCAATTTATTCTTAATCTCCTGCAAATCGTTTTCAATCTTTCTAATTCCAACTTCCCACCCGAAGGGACGTTTCGGACAAAAATTTCCATAGGTTCCTGGATACTAGTCGGGAAAGTTTTGGGGTGACACAACCGATTTTTTTGTATCTCCATTCCTGACACCGTTATGAATCCATTTCTACATCAGAAGGTGGAAAAGAAGAACTACTGGAGGACCTCAGGGAAACTCCGGAGGGCCTCCGGGGAACTCAGTCGCCAAAGAGACTTCTCTTGTACAAATTTCTTCGGCGGGTTATCCCTCGTTACGAGTCAAAGTGAGATCATCAACAGGTCTACAAGCACTTTAGGACGGCCCTGAATTATCGGAAACTATACCTTCAACTTTTTGATTTCAAACCCTAAAGCTTTTCTGTAAATGTGAGGTTATGCAAAAAGCAAATGCGGATCAAGATATTTTCTGGCGGTCGATTTTTTGTTTATTTTCTGCGATTACGTCGCCGATCAGAAGGAAATCATCGCCTGTTGAAATAACTGAATTATTTATTCCCCCTATTATTCACACTTTTCTTCTCGCCGTCAACCACCTTCAAAGCTGCTGCATTATTGCGTTTGCGAGTAGCCATTGCGTTGCGACAGCAGAGCAGACAAAACAGCACAAGCAGTACAAGCACAGCGACCGGGAGCGGGAGCGGGCGGCCGCAAGCAAATAAAACCAACGCCAGTCCACAGTGGCAACACTGTATACTCCTTGCAGTAGAATGCAACTGTACGTCACTGTGCATTGCTCTACCCGTAGCCATGAATAAGAAAAAGATGGATAGATATGCGTATGATGTGCGTTCATCAGGCTAGAGATTGTAAGCGAGGGGATGGCGAAGACGTAAGACGAAGGAATGTTTACCTCTGAGCCCGGTCAGCTGATGGTGAAAGTTCTTAAAGGAACGCCGTCGTTTTGGTAAGTGAATTTTATCACTTGGACATACCTTGCGTTATCCGTGATATTGTTACATAAGAAAAGAAGTCATACAGTTATAAAAATTTCCAAGTATGTAAAACCAGAAGGCCATGGGTAGCTGTACAGGATGGTCCAGGTTTTAGTAGAAATGTTTTTAGGGTCGATAGAAAATCTAAAAAGAAGAGGACCTGTCTTGAAAACTATATCTAAAGCGCATAATAACGGAGTTATAAGCCTCCAAAAATGAGCGAAAAATTTCGTTTTTTCGGGATAACTTTTGAACCATTGGACCGATTGAGCCCAAATTCTGCATAGATATTTGTCAAATACATACTAAGCTAGTACTCAGAATCAATTTTTTGAAAATTGTGCAGTGGCGTAAGTGAAAAGGGGTGAGCTCCTTTTTACCCAGATATCTTCGACGCCACTGGATATTTTTGAAAAATGATCAATTTTTTGTATTTTCCAATCTATTGGGAAAACCTTCCTGGTTTTTCCATGATTGAAAGAATGAATTTTTTGAAAATTGTGCAGTGGCGTAAGTGAAAAGGGGTGAGCCCCTTTTTACCCAGATATCTTTGACGCCACTGGATATTTTTGAAAAATGATAATTTTTTTGTATTTTCCAATCTATTATAAATAGAAAACCTTCCTGGTTTTTCCATGATTAAAGCAACTGTTCTCGGGCTTGTCTAGAATATCTCATTTTCTGGCCGTCTAGCAGAAAGTTGCGTGTATAATTTTTTTTGTAGTCTAATAAATTTTGAACAATTTGATAAATCAACAGTTTCTTCAAACTGTATGGTTCTTAAGATAGATCGTCTGGAAGTAACAGCATTTTTGTTGCAGCGTCGAGCCATTTGACTATGAAAACTACAGTTATTACCGTAGAGAGAAAAAAAATTCAATTGACCATATTAATTATTCAGAGCGCAGTCGCAGATCGGGGAGAGAGACAACCACATGTGCTGGGTTGAAACTCCCATAAGAATATGCATGTCGAATGACTTTGTAAAATGATCAATTCAAGGTGCAAATTGACAATTTTAACGAATGTATAACATAGCAAGTGTGTAAAAAGAAATACCTGATCTACTTTTCACCATAATGAAATGGAAAATCTTACTGTGAAGTTTATGCGAAGCAATTTAGAATGGGGTTTTTGAATCCAAAACAATTTCAAATTACCCGCCATATTTTATTGCACAACTTCCGCTAACGAGAATTTTGACAGCGCTTGAAAGCGAACCGAGCGTCAGCCGTCACGTAAAAGTATGGTTAAAAAGGTTAAAACGTCCCAAGAATCAAGAAAACACCTTGAAATCGTAAATTCTGACAGCGACAGCAAAGTTCCGTTTTCTATGCATGCTGTGGCGCGCGAGATCTTCTACTGCAGTGCGCATGGTCACAGGCACATACCTAACTTACAAATGACTAGTGGAAGGGGAAAGTGAGAATAATTAATATGGTCTATTGAAGATATCTTTCGAGTGCTTCAAGTTAGAACTGTACAAATTGTTTCAAATTCTGCGTCTTAAGCCAGAGATTTTGAAGCTTATATTGTGAAAATTTACGAAAAATGCTCCTTCTTCCAGACGCTCTACCTCAGTAACCATACGTTATAGAGAGATGATTTATACATCAAAGTGTTCACAATGGAATATGCTACAAAAATTATTGGTGCAACTTTCTGTCAGACGACCAGAAATTGAGATATTCTACACTAACCATTTCTTGCGCTTCTTGTTGATGATGGCGACATGAAGCCGTCATCTGCACCAGGCGGCAAATTGGTATGCTATAGCCTGAACTATAAAGATCGTTTTAAGCCGATTTACAGCCTTTCGGAAATTATTTCCTTATTACATCAATTTTTTATCTCTGCGCCTGTGCTAATAGGTGATAAGTAGATACTGTTCTGGTGCGGTAATTGTGGGTCAGCCTTGGAATAGATGTTATTTTCAATCATTAGCCGTGGCCATTGACTATATTCCGCATTGCGGCGGCCAATAGCAGTTATCAATATAGATTTTCTTTTCTTTTCAGATAGGACGCAAAGATGCCGAAAATCAAAGGCCTCAAATATAACAAAAACTATACAGAAGAAGCTGTGCAAAACGCTTTGAAATCAGTGGAAGAGCAAGGAACCTCGTTACGCGAAGCAGCCAGAAAATTCAACGTCCCGCGCGCGACCCTGCAGTTCCGGAAAAGTTCCAAATTTACGAAAACCAGTTTAGGCCCCAGGCCCGTGCTGACCGATCAAGAGGAACAAAAGTTGATCGAATGGATCGACGATTGCGAAAGAAAAGGATTTCCTCGCTGCAAAGCAGACGTTCAAGCTTTTGTGAAACAGTTCTTGGATCAATCGCCTCGCGATAACCCTTTTGTGAACAACTACCCCGGAGAAGGCTGGTACAAAGCCTTCCTTCGCAGGCATCCCAACATTACTACACGAACGCCGGAGGAAATAAACGCAGCAAACTCAGAAGCATCCGAAGAAGACGTGAAAAAGTGGTTTAAAGAAATTCATACGTATCTTGCAACGGAAGGTTATGCCGACTTGCTCGATGATCCCAAGAGAATTTACAAGGGAGACGAGACGGTTTTCAGTCTGCGTAAGACTGAAGTTTTGTCACACGACGAAATAGAGCATGCGTCTTCAAAAGCAACCGTCACGGTACTGTTGACGTGCTCGGCCGATGGGATGGTTACCCCTCCAACGATAGTTTTTCCCTATAAACGGATTGTTCCAGCAAAAATTGCTTACTCAGTGCCAGGTAGCTGGGGAATCGGGCGCAGCGATTCAGGATTGATGCAACCCGAAGTCATTTACGAATATGTCGCAAATGTATTGCATCCTCATTTGAGAGAACAGAACGTCAAGTTCCCGATCATATATTTTCTAGATGGGCTTGCCGCTCACCTGAGCTATCACTTGGTTGAGCTCTGTTCAAGATTAGGAATAATCTTGATAGGCCTCTACCCCAATGCGACAAGATTCCTGCAGCCAGCGGACGTGGCAGCTTTCAAGCCTATCGAATTTGGTTGGAAGCAAGGGGTGATGAACTGGAAGAGGAACAACATGAACGATTCTTTGACAAAAGAAAAATTTGCATGCGTGTTGCAAAATGTGATAGAATCATGCGCCAAACCAGAAACCATAAGAAATGGTTTCAGGGCATGCGGACTTTATCCATTTGATCCCAATGAATACTCAAAGTGCTTGGGTGGAAATGAAGAGCCGAATGGAGTGCGTAGTGATGCAATGTTTGAAGAAACAAAAATACTCACTTTTGAGACATTCAAGAAAATAGTGGGTCCGGAAAAAATCATGCAGTTCGAAGAAATGAATCACATGAATGCTAATTATGACTGTGACGATTTCAACTTATTGTATCGGCTATGGAAGAATTTCGTACCGAACAGTGAACTGTCTTTGGATGAAGTAATCATAAAAACCGAAACGAACGAGCGATCATCACCAGTGTCAACTGATTGATTAGAAACAGGTCATTACCTTGCTCTGTGCCAAACGACACGTTAATTAACACAGCCCCAGTATCTGAACGCGTATGAACTAACAGGAAAAACTGAATGAGCAGGAACTCGCTGGTAATTTTCCTTACCAAAAACATGTTCAGGAATTGACGTAAAAGGATACTGGAATCGTTGATACATCTGACAATGCCACCACCAATAATTATTTTAACATCGAAAAAAGGACTATATTTTTGAATGACAAAGAAAACGAATTCGAAAATTTTAATGTGAAGCAGGCAGAAGTCTTGAAAGTTAATGAAAATATTTTATTACTTTGTTGAAAGTTATTAGAAAGTTTAAAATGTAGGTATAGAATGTTTCTAGTTTTTGTATTTTACGGAATTTGTTTATTACATAATGTAAAACTCGTTTCAATAAATAATGTCAAACCCGTTTTCTCCAAATGTTTCTTGGATACAAAATGATTCCAAAATGGCGTATTTTCCCGTCTGTACGTTGTCAAAAGTAAGACAGATGTTTAAAAATTTTCCTACATTCTTTCAACTCGAAATAAACTCAACAAAAAATTCAACGCCCTTTGAAATAAATGCACACGCTCGAACTTGAAGAATGCGATGCCGGCGCTTCAAAAACAGTATCGCAGTGGAAGTCCTTGCTCCAGTCAAAAAGACGCGCCAAGCCCTGAACAATTACTGGCTGAACAAGGAACGCCTTGGCGGTCTGCTCTCGCAACAAGATTCACCTGTAAAAAGTTTGTTAATCCAAATTTCACAAAAAAAAACAACAACAGCCGTTCGAAGTTGCTCATTGGACCGAAATTACCATACTCACCTTCAATTCGCCGGTTTTTGGTGTCTCAATGACCGACGACGGTAGCACGTCTCTGCGGCTTCCGAGTCGCATTTCCACGCTTGGCACGGTCAACTGAAGTTCAGTTCGAGAAGACAGCTTGCTGGGATCAGCAGGACCAGATAGAAATACGTAGAATACGAACGGCTTCGTGTTAAAACAACATTTTTATTACCGTAATAAATAGTCTCCTCCTAATTATCATAACAATTTTCCTAATAAAAAGACATGAACCGATCGACGGCTTACAAAGGAACTACTTACTTAGCTATAAAAAAAAATCACTCGCTTATTTACAAAAAAAAAAATAATATATTACAATAAATCATGTTTTGGGTTTTTCATTTTATAAAACTCGACTTATACTTTATTCTAGGAAAAAATGAATTACAAATATTTATACAGTTCAAGGTCGCTTATCGTCTATCGCGAAAGGGGGAATAGAAAAAGGGTGGGTGGGGTGGCGTTTAAAATATATAAATTTCAAGAGTTGATGGTTATCCAGAGGCTGGCGCAAAAAATCACGAATCGAGCGGCGACGGTTTGCTACAAAAAAGGCTCCTCTCATTGCTTTATCCTGATCGACGCGCCAATGTCGTCCTCTTCGGGGTGGTGCTCGGCGGCGACGCCGTCGGCGGTGCGTTTCGCGTAGGTGGGACCCGAGTCGCCGCGCACGTACTCTTCCGTCACGTGCACGCCGGATATGTCCGATCCGGGCACCTCGAACATGGGTTCCAACAGCAAAGATTCCTGCAAATCAGTCACGATTATTCCCAGCTTCTCAATTGCGTCCGGTCAGGTCACGGCGCGCTTTCAATTTTTTCAGGTCAGGCCAAATTAATTTCAGGTATGTCAGATCAATCAGGAACTGCAGCCCAGTGTGAAATGAATGTATGTAATTCATTCAATTTCTATTAAATTATTACCAAATTTCAATAGAATGGATATCGCTTTATTTCGATTTCATAAAAAAAAATAAAAAAAATAACTAACTTGAGAAAATTACTATTAGTTGACAGCTCGGTTGACAGATTTTGATGCAAGCTTTCTGAATATGAACTCAGAAAAAATCTGACATTTTTTTCTGAAACAGGTAAACCACTTCGAAAATTCACCGATTTTTGCCTCTTCTTTTGGCACTCTGTATATCTTGCAAAATGCTATGGATGATCATACTAAGCACAGCACCTTGTAGCCAAAGAATAGTCCTATCAGGCAATGTCAACTTTTTTAAAACTGGTTAATTTTGCCTTGAGTTATCTTCATTCGAACTTGAGCGACAATTCTGAATATCCTTATTTTTCGTTGAGCAGTTTATTTGAATGGTTTTGACATCTGCCGCATTTGACATTCATCAGGTACGTTTTTGTGGGCCATATTGAATAGGCCTCGTCTAAATGTCAAATTCCAATGCCTTCACTTCGCCCACGCCGATGCACTCCTTTGGCCAGGACGCCCCTCGGAGAATAGTGGCGCCCAAACAAGAGCTTGAAAAGCGCTAACAATCTCTCAGCTAGCCAACTTCCGAGGTCGACTTTGTGCCCACGAACCGGACGGGGCTGGCATCGAGTGGCACTGCAGGCACAGACAGAATGCATATTCGTAACCGTGAATCCCTCCAATCGGCTACAGTCGGATCCAAAGGGTGACCTGCGGCTCGAGAGTTTGACATGCAAATGCGCCACGAGAGAATGGAGATTAGGTTATTCAAGATAAAACTCTCCAAGTGACCTGACGAGGTCCATGTGCACAAAACGAGGAAATAATTGCATGTGGACAGAGAAAAATGGAAAAATTGACTGCTCACGTAAATGTTCGGTTATCAGCCCCATTCGGTTGTACTCGGGTCTAATAGCCCGTCCACAATGATGTTAATGTTACACGTCTAGCCTGAAACGAGTTCAACCCAAAAGTACGTGCACCTCCTAGATTTTTGTATTTATTTTTCCTACACTATCTTGGGATTATTTTAACACAAAAATGAAAAAAATCGGTAGAGCCGTTTTTCAATAATCATTGTTTTAATCATTTTTTGACAAAATGGCCTAGATGTTAGTTGCTAAAAAAAATGTTCGCACTTAAAAATTTCATGATGCCAAGACGCCACTCAACAGATGTGTTGATTGAACTATTCTGATTAGATTCAGACTAGCCATTAGTTCTAAACAGTCCCGTGGAATATACAGGGTGGGAAAAAAAAGTCGAAAACTATCATTTTGATGTAGGATTGGTGAAATAAAATGTTGCCGAATCAATTCTAGCGGTCTTATCCCTCAAGAAAAATTAATCATTCAAATCTATTTCTAGAGCTATAGGTAGTAAGTACCTACTCTTTGTTATATGTTTGTTCCTTGTTGCTCATGATCATAATTCATGTTGTTTGTATTTTTTTTATTATCTCGTAATATATTTTATGCATTATGTCAGTAAGTATGCCACATGTATCTTCACCAGTGACTATCTCCCAGGCTTGTAATATGGTCTCAATGGGGAATGAAGATTCCTCATTATATTTATTTGCTACGAATTGAAGTTGTTTTTGTTTTACAAATTCAATTTTGAAAAAATGTTCTTGAATTTAGAAGATATTTTTATGATCAACCATTATACTACCCTGTAGCTTCCAAAAACAACCTGATTGATAAATTTCTGTCACGGAATAAGCCCACTGGAATAATTGATCCGCCTTATTTCACCAATCCAACTTTGTTTTGAAACTGGTCTTTCTTGGTTTCACACATTTTTAGGGCTCATGATGGGTCAATTTGGATTTTATTCCACCACAGCACTAGACATATTCTTAGGAACAAACCTGTTCAGGCATGATATTGAATTTTATCAAGTGATTCCCAAAAAAGTTTGGGTTGATAATATAGACAAAACCAAATTCTATAATATTCAAACCATTACAAAAACCATCATGGGAACTACAAAGGTGTGGAACCAAAACAGACCATATTGACAATGGCAACAATTGTTTTTCAGAATGAGGGGATTATTTTATGCTAGAATTATTGTTTGTTACGATTTTGAGAATTATTACTTTCAAGTCTAGAATTTCTTCAAACAAATTTATTAGTGAAAATAGTTGACCCGAAGGTTAACTACCCATCTAATTTCATTTTTCAAGCTGTTTATTATAGAAATGGCAAGTTCCACCACAATGTCTTGGAAAGCCACGGATTGAAAAAAAAAAATTTTCATGTATAAAACTTGAAAACTTCTGGTTTTTTCGATATTCCAGAAACGGTTGAACACATTCAAGAACCGTTTGTTGGGACTTTTTAAGGATGAATGTAAATAATTTGTGACGATTTCCAATCTTCCACTTCATAAAATAATAATAAAATGATAATTTTTGACTTCTTTCTTTTTCCACCCTGTATACACCCCCAGTATGGATGGCACCAATGCTACTAGTCTGAATCGAAAGAGAATGGCTCAATCGACACCCCTGTTGAGTGGCATCTTGGCATCATAAAATTTAAGATGCAAACATTTTTTCAGCAACTAGCATCTAGGCCATGTGTCAAAAAATGATATTACTGAAAAACGGCTCTACCGATTTTTTTCATTTTTGTGTTGAAATAATCCCGAGACAACGTAGAATAAGAAAATAGAAAAATCTAGGAGGTGCACGTACTTTTGGGTTGAACTCATTTCAGGCTAGGCGTGGTTAACGTAATGTTCAAAGAAAAATTGAAAAAATCTTACTGCTATTTTCAGTGATGACGACGTCCATTTGCACAGAAAGGGGAAAAAACTGCACGTGGACAAAGAAAAATTGGGAAAAATTGACTGCTCACGTGAATGTTCGGTTATCAGATCCATTCGGTGGTACTCGGGTATAGGGCATGACCTACTACTCGAGAGTTTATTAGTTTAGAAAGTGAAGTTTGACAAGCAAATGGGCGTTAAGACTTAAGACTGAGTTATCAAAAAAAAACTTGGTGACCTGACGAGGTCCATGTGCACAGAACGAGGAAAAATGGCATGCGGAGAAAGGAAAAACTGGAAAAAATTTACTGCTATTTTCAGTGACCTGACGACGTTTATGTGCACAGAAAGAAGAAAAAATTGCATGCGAACAAAGAAAAATTGGGAAAAATTGACCGCTCACGTGAATGTTCGGTTATCAGACCCATTCGGTGGTACTCGGGTATAGGGCATGACCTACTACTCGAGAGTTTATTAGTTTAGAAAGTGAAGTTTGACAAGCAAATGGGCGTTAAGACTTAAGACTGAGTTATCAAAAAAAACTTGGTGACCTGACGAGGTCCATGTGCACAGAACGAGGAAAAATGGCATGCGGAGAAAGAAAAAACTGGAAAAAATTTACTGCTATTTTTAGTGACCTGACGACGTTTATGTGCACAGAAAGAGGAGAAAATTGCATGCGAACAAAGAAAAACTGGGAAAAATTGACCGCCCACGTGAATGTTCGGTTATCAGACCCATTCGGTGGTACTCGGGTATAGGGCATGACCTACTACTCGAGAGTTTATTAGTTTAGAAAGTGAAGTTTGACAAGCAAATGGGCGTTTAGACTTAAGACTTAGTTATCAAAAAAAACTTGGTGACCTGACGAGGTCCATGTGCACAGAACGAGGAAAAATAGCATGCGGAGAAAGGAAAAACTGGAAAAATTGTACTGCTATTTTCAGTGACCTGACGACGTTTATGTGCACAGAAAGGGGAAAAAACTGCACGCGGACAAAGAAAAATTGGGAACAATGGGGTGTTTCGCCACTGAAGAAGACGATAGATGGCAGCAGGGGCCAACCCGGGTTTATCACTAGGTTACTGTTGGTTGGTAAGCCTACCTGCTCCATGTTGGTATCTCGTATCTCTTCAGCCCGTTTGTGTGTCTGTCAGGGATGTGTCTGTGTGTGTATGCGTAACGCTATATTGCCTAGCAGCATCATACTACACCAAGCACTTTGTCACCTGCCACTGATCACTCCAACAATGAAGATGACAGCAACGACCATATGACTGACATTTGCTGAAAAAAATATTGAACGTGGGGTTGTACTGGTCGGTTTTGGTGATTTTCGAGGGCTGAAAGGGCCCAATGACCGTGCAAATGTTTGCCAGAGGGACCGTCCGGTAGACAGCACTCGAAGATCAGTTCGCGGGCACGCCGGCGCCGGCCGATTTGAAACCTATTGGATTGCAACCTTCCTGCCACCGTGCGGTGTGCCCCACTGTCCATGTTCAAGAATACAATCATGCTCTTCTTCAAAAACATCTATACTAAAGACCTCTACTCTGAAAGCCAAGTGTACGTAGTTTTTTCCATCTAATTCCTTCCTCACCTCTGACGACACACATCCATACTTGACTTGACATGACAGCCGACCCGGCAGGCAGACACCAAAGTCAAAAGGAAAACCCCCTCCATGAGAGAACCGTTCAAAAAGTAGTGGGAAAATAACCCGGGTTGGCCCCTGCTGCCATCTACTTGACAACTTGACAACTGCAGAGAAAACACCCCATTGACTGCTCACGTGAATGTTCAGTTATCAGCCCCATTCGGTTGTACTCGGGTCTAGGGCATGACCTACTATTCGAGAGTAAAGTTTGACAAGCAAATGCGCGTTAAGACTCAAGACTAACCGTCAGTTCCACAAAAAAGATGATCAGTGATCAAGGCTGATTGCAGATTAACTGAACTGTTTTCTGCTGAACGCTAGGCGATTAACCACAAAAAATGCCTGAAATCTGTACTAGACTTATCATCTTTTCGTTACTGAAGGATAAACCAGCATTTCCATTGATCAGTCAGCTAAAAATTGACTAACAAAATCGCGAATCAACTAATCTTGTATTATTTTTTTTTGTGGAACCCACGGTTAGTTATTAAAAAAAAACTTGGTGACCTGAAGAGGTCCATGTGCACAGAACGAGGAAAAATAGCATGCGGAGAAAGGAAAAACTGGAAAAAATTTAATGCTATTTTCAGTGACCTGACGACGTTCAAGTGCACAGAAAGAGGAAAAATTGCACGCGGACAATAAAAATCTTAAAAATTAACTGCTCACGTGAATGTTTGGTTATCAGACCCATTTGGTGGTACTCGGGTCAAGGGCATGACCTGTGACTCGAGAGTTTGACAAGCAAATGCGCGTTAAAAGACTTGAGACAATGATAAAAAAAACTTGGTGACCTGACGAGGTCCATGTGCACAGAACGAGGAATAATAGCATGCGGAGAAAGAAAAAACTGGAAAAATTTTACTGCTTTTTTCAGTGACCTGACGACGTTTATGTGCACAAAAAGAGGAGAAAATTGCACGCAAAGAAAAATAGGGAGAAATGAACTGCTCATGTAAATGTTCAGTTATCAGCCCCGTTCGGTTGTACTCGGGTCTAGGGCATGACTTGCGACTCGAGGGTTTGACAAGCAAATGCGCGTTAAAAGACTTTAGACTGAGTTATCAAAAAAAACTTGGTGACCTGACGAGGTCCATGTGCCCAGAACGAGGAAAAATAGCATGCGGACAAAGGTAAAATGGAGAAACCTTGACTGCTTGTCAAACTCGAGGGTTTGACAAGCAATTGCACGTTAAAAGACTTGAGACTGAGTTATCAAAAAAAACTTGGTGACCTGACGAGGTCCATGTGCCCAGAACGAGGAAAATAGCATGCGGACAAAGGAAAAATGGAGAAACCTTACTGCTGTTTTCAGTGACCTGACGACGTCCATATGCACAGAAAGGGGAAAAACTGCACGCGGTCAAAGAAAAATTGGGAAAAATTGACTGCTCACGTAAATGTTCAGTTATCAGCCCCATTCGTTTGTACTCGGGTCTAGGGCATGACCTGCTATTCGAGAGCAGAGTCTGACAAGCAAATGCGCGTAAAGACTTAGGACTGAGTTATTAAAAAAAAACTTGGTGACTTGAAAAGGTCCATGTGCCTAGAACGAGGAAAAATAGCATGCGGACGAAGGAAAAATGGAGAAACCTTACTGCTATTTTCAGGTTTAAATGTTTGGTAATCAACCCCATTCGGTTATGCTCGAGTCTAGAACGTGACCTGCGACTCTTAGAGTTTGACAGGCAAATACGTCTGAAGAGACTTTAGGAGTGAGTTATTAGAAAAAATCTTAGTGACCTGAAGAGATCTATGTGCACAGAATGAGATCTACCCATAGCTGAATTTTCCAATACCATTAAAAACACAGTCTATTAGCGCCCAAGTTCTTCATATAAAGGCAAACATGGCCTCAAGATCAATAGAAAGTTGATGTTCAATTGGCAGTGCGATAAAACCTAAAAAAAACCTAATACACACCATTATGGCCCTGAGTCCTCTGGCACCGGTCTTCCTCTCCATTGCCAGGCTCGCGATCGCATCCAGGGCTTCCGGCGTGAAGCTCAATTCGCACTGGTCCATCGACAGCAGCCGCTGGTACTGAGGCAACAAGGCGTTTTTAGGCTCCGTCAGGATTCTGACCAGTAAATTTTTACTTAAACTATGGAAAGGTACTAGCACCGGGAATCTTCCTACAAATTCCTGTGGAAGAAAAAAATATTTTACTTCAATCCAGTAGAATATTGGGCGCGTTTATACTCACGGGAATCATTCCAAAATCTATGAGATCTCTAGCCTGCACTTGTCTGAGCGCCGCGTCCTTTTCTAAATTCTCCTCTTCGGCCGTCTGCGAGGACTGATAGAGCGTGGCCTGCTGCGAAACCGCTCGCCGACCCTGACTGCTGGAAACGGGCGCTCCAAAACCAAGGTACTGTAAAAAAAAACTAAACATGAGAAAATTCATTTTACGCATTTTCAAATACGAACATTTTCGTTGTTCCGCCTGGAAATTAGCCTCTCCAGGCCGTTGTAGGCTCCGCTGGCAACGAACAGGATGTTGGTCGTGTCCACTTGGATGGTTTCGCCTCGCAATTTCCGCGGGGAATTCCTTTCCGGAACGTTCACCACAGTGCCTTCGAGCATTTTCAGCATACCCTGCTGCACGCCCTCTCCTGCAAAAAGCGAAATTGTTACAAATTTTCGTAGTTTCCAGATGATTTGTCGGTGTCTTTATGTTGGAATTATTAGCTACTAGCTTTCGCCCGGGCGCGGCCCCTAAGCGAAACCTAGTCCTCTTTCGCGCTTGTCGTAGGGTGATATTTTCATGGGTGACTTGCATTCGCAGTGCTCTTGTAATAAGATTGTGTCAAAATTCCTTCATTTCGTTGTTCTTCAGTTTCTCTGCATCTAACGGTGCTCATTCTGCTGATTCGTTGGGAACGTATATGTACTTCCGCGCTTTTCGACTCTTTCATTTTTTCGCTGTTCTTTTTTTTTTTCGCCATTTTGCTACAGAACTGGCAAAATCTTCTATTCTTTCACGTTTGGGCATTGTATACAGTGGCGGATCCAGGATTTGTGCTAGGGGGGGCGCGACACAGTGGCGTACCTAGCATATTTGGCACCCGGGGCGGATTATCCTGTGAGACCCCCCCCCACACCTAACTTCACACCTATATCTAGAGAATGAGCTGCAGATTGCAGAGACACCACCAGTGCCGGATTAGGCAATTTTCCGCTCTAGAAATTCAGGGATCGAAAAATGGCGCCCCAACTTATTGGTGACATGTTATTTTTAGATGCAGGAGAACGATTTCCTGACAAAGCGGATAACACCACAAACAGCGATGAATGCCAGGAAAGAAGCGCCGCAGGTGAAAATTTTCCAGGCAATTTAACCAAGCATTTAAATCTGCAAATAGAAAATGCAGCAGTAGCAGAAATGTCTATGTTTGATATGTTTGACTAGAAGTTCCAAGTTGACCGAAAAATCACACGCAGTTGTTGTTTGAGCCGATTTCACCAAGAGAAAAATTAAAACGTAAAAATGACTTTAACTCTATAAATTGAAAATCATCAGTCACAGGGATGTATCCTTCTTATATTATGTTCAGCATGACTTTATGAGCTTTCAAAAAAACCGAAACCGGCTTCAATCTATGTCGATTCCACCAAGAAAAATTGAAGATGGAAAATAGTTTTCATTTCACCCTGTAACTTGATGCACAGCAAACGGTCATAAATTCTCCAAGAAAGAAAGAAAGAAAGAAAGTAAGTAAAGAAAAATAACAAACTTTCACCCTATATACTGATTTTTAGCAGTCCCAGGGATGCGGACTTTTGACATGTTGAAGAGGAGACTGACCGTCAGTTCCACAAAAAAGATGATCAGCGATCAAGGCTAATTGCAGATTAACTGAACATTTTTCTGCTGAATGCTAGGCGATTACCAACAAAAACTGCCTGAAATCTGTACTAGACCCATCATCTTTTCATTATTGAGGGATAAACCAGCATTTCCATTGATGAGTCGGCTACAAATTGACAAACAAAAATCGCGAATCAACTAATCTCGTATTATCTGTTTTGTGGAACCCACGGTGAATGTTTAAATTAACTCCAGCTGAAATTCTATTTCCAATAATATAAGTACTACTCGTACTAGACCCACCCGGCTTTCCACATCGGCACACCAGCTAATTTTTTTCGAGTATTGTATCTAATTTGAGATTTAAAAGAATAACAATTCGATACAATAATTGAGCCTACCTACCTACCTAACTATTGACTAGGGCGTTCGTTGAAGCTATCTATGGCGCGAAATACGAAGTAACAAGCAACCCATCCAGAAGCAACCCTGAGTATAATACCTAAATTAATAATCATATGTAATTATTCGAGAAGATAGGTGGGTATATAATGGCTCTTCAGTTTTGACTGTCGTCGTTTTTGAAATCTTATGTTCCATTTAGTTTGTTTTTCATCGAATATTCATCATATTAGGCAGGCACTCGATCAGGCAGGTGTTTTATGATAGTAAGTATGGACACCAGATGTGAATTCTTTGTTTGTCGCGGGCGAGAAAAAAGGCGCAGGGGGCGCGTTTTATGTGATGTTTTTAGAAAGTTTATTGGGGTAGGTAGTTTGATGTTTTGTGTGAAAATAGAAGAAGGCCACCGGCCACCAGCCACTGACTCGATGGGTTGACTGGGTGTTATTTGTGTGTGTTTGTGTACATTGAGAGTCGAATAGTAATACGCGTAGTAAAAGATACTCGAGTAAATATTGTAACATGGAAATCATCCTGACAAGCTAAGAGCAATAATTGCAACCCTTGGTTTAGTCAGGGAGGGGGGGGGGGGGGGCGCGCGCCCCCTGCGCCCCCTCTGGATCCGCCACTGATTGTATAAAATATAAATCACATCAACTTCTTATTAACAACTGCCAACTGGTAAGAAACAGGTGTTCGAGACCACGACGGATCTTGCTTTCTACAGGGTGGTGAAAATTTCGATGCTCACCATTGGTATCTTGGAAACGGTAAGAGTTACGAGGTCGGTTGAATTAGAAAAAAGTTGCGCATTTTTGTGGCGATTAAGAATCTGGAAAGAAACTTTGAATATTTTGATTGGTTTACGATTTATCACGAAAAAACTGAAAATTTTGATTTCAGAAATTATTTTTTATCTTTCCAACCATTCAAGCTATTTCAATCAAACTTGGTAGTTTTATGTTTTTGATCACTCCGAGTCGACCAACGTTGGCAGAAATTTTCCAGGCCTTCTAGATGACAAATTATGATAGTCAACTTTTGTTTTTCTTATGGCCGCCATATTGGATTTTTGCACAAATAGATAGAGAAAATTAGCTTTCCGAATTAGTAACCAACATGTTATTTTTATGACATTTTAAGCGTCAAATTTTGAAATTCTCGTAAATTATTGACAAAATCGGGAATGCTTTGAAAAACAATTGAAATATTATCAATAGCAACAACAAAAAAGTGACAGATGGTGTGCAATTGACGTATCTAACTTCTTAATCGTGTTTTGTGCTTGTTTGTACCGGTAGTTTATAAATTGAATGGGTCAAGGGTGTCTGTGAGTTCAAAAACGTCTGTCGGAACTAGCATATCGTTCTTGTTAAAGTTTGACAAATTTATTAGAAAAGGAGTAAGGATTACCCTAGTTTCGACAGACGTTTTTGAATTCATAGGCACCCTTGACTCATTTAATTTATGAGCTCTCTGTACAAACAAGCACAAAACAAGATTTAGAAGTTACGGCTCGATACCAAGTTGGGGCTGAGACCGCCGTAAGTGCCGTTACCATAGCAACGGCGGATACCAACCAATCAGACCGCGCTGTATTTGGCGAGTTACGCCGTCACAAACTTCGCGCCTGCAACTTGGTATCGGGCCCTTAGATACGTCAATTGAACACAATCTGTCTATTTTCTGTTGTTGCTATTGATAATATTTCAATTCTTTTTCAAAGCATTCCCGATTTTGTCAATAATTTACGAAAATTTCAAAATTTGACGCTAAAAATGTCATAAAAAGAACATGTTGGCTACTAATTCGGAAAGCTAATTTTTTTCTCTATCTATTTGTGTAAAAATCCAATATGGCGGTCATAAGAAAAACAAAAGTTGACTATCATAATTTGACATCTAGAAGACCTGGAAAATTTCTGCTAACGTTGATCGACTCGGAGTGATCAAAAACATAAAACTGCCAAGTTTGATTGAAATAGCTTGAATGGTTGAGGAGATAAAAAATAATATCTGAAATCAAAATTTTCAGTTTTTCCGTGATAAATCGTAAACCAATCAAAATATTCAAAGTTTCTTTTCAGATTCTCAATCGCCACAAAAATGCGCAACTTTTTTTTAATTTAACCGACCTCGTATCTCTTACCGTTTCCAAGATACCAATGGTGAGCATCGAAATTTTCACCACCCTGTATACCCCTACCAATGGGTAGCCCCACCCAAAGCAAATAAAAAGTTTCGAACGCAATCTTCCAGAATATTCCACAACATTCGAGAGTGCTCTGGAATGTTCCTGGCCGAACGTTCCAGACTATTCCTGAATATTCCAGGATATACCGGAACATTCTGGAAAGTTGTGGAATGATCTCGAATACTCTCGAATATTCTGTACTGTATCTCTACCAATAGGTGGCCCCACACCTAAAAGGCTTCGAAAATTCCACAATGTTCCAGAAGCTTTCAAGATTATTTTGGAATGTTCCACAATGATCTGGAACATTCCGGGATGTTTTCGAACGTTCCAGACTATTTCCATACATTCCAGAACATACGGGATTATTCTGGAATGTGGGGTGTGACCTCGAATACTCTCGAATTACCCGAACATTTCAGAACATACCGGAACATTCTGGAATGTTGTAGAACGATCTCGAATGTACCACAATGGATTGGAATGTTCTGGAATGTTTCCGAAGGTTCGAGACTATTCCCGAATATACCCGAACATTCTGGAATGTTGTGGAATTATAACGAATGCTCCACAATGATCTGGAATATTCCGGGATGTTCCTGAACATTCCAGACTATTCCAGACCATTCCATAACATACCGGAACATTCTGGAATGTTGTAGAATGATCTCAAATGTTCCACAATGATCTGGAATGTTTCGGGATGTTTCCGAACGTTTCACAATGATCTGGAATGGTCCGTGATGTTTTCGAACGTTCCAGACTATTCCCGAACATTCTAGAACATTCTGAAATGTTGTGGAACGATCTTGAATGTACCACAATTGATTGGAATGTTCAGAAATGTTTCCGTACGTTCAAGACTATTCCCGAGCATACCCGAACATTCTGGAATGTTGTGGAATGATCACGAATGCTTCACAATTATCTGGAATGTTCCGGGATGTTTTTGACAATTATCTGGAATGTTCCGGGATGTTTTTGACAATTATCGGGAATGTTCCGGGATATTTTTGAACGTTCAAGATTATCTCGACCATTCTAGAACATACCGGCACATTTTGGAATGTTATGGAGTGATCTCGAATGTACCACAATGAATTGGAATGTTCCGGAATGTTTCCGAACGTTCCAGACTATTCCCGACCATTCCAGAACATACCGGAACATTCTGAAATGTTGTAGAATAATCTCGAATGTTCTACAATGATCTAGTGGAATGTTCCTGGATGTTTCGGAACGTTCCAGACTATTCTCGAACATTCTAGAACATATCGGAACATTCTGGAATGTTGTGGAACGATCTCGAATGTACCACAATGGATGATCTGACCACAATGGTTGTGGAATGATCACGAATGCTCCACAATGATCTGACCAGTTCCGGGATGTTTTAGAACGTTCCAGGCTATTCCCGAATATTGCAAAACATACCGGAACATTCTAGAATGTTGTTGATTGATCTCGAATGTTTTTGAATGTTCTGGACTGTTCTAGACATTCTAGAGGGCGAAAGTTCCAGCCCTTAGAAAAACACGCCCGAAATACACGCCCCCTTCAAATAAAACCGGGGACCTTCTTCATGGATGAGGGATAGAGGGCTACCACACCATATAACTCCTTTGATCCTACCGGGGCTCGTTTCTGAGTTTCAGCACGCACACTGTACACTTCCTTCTATTATTCGAACGTTGAAGACTATTACCGAACATTCCAGAGCATACCGAAACATTCTGGAATGTTGTGGAATGATCTCGAATACTCTCGAATGTTCTGGACTGTTTTAGACATTTCTAGAGAGCGAAAAACTTCCAGCCCTTATATCTTCAAAAGCACACCCTCCAGGTAAAAACGGAAACCTTCTTCATCGATGGGGGATATAGGGCTACCACACCATACAACTCCCTTGATCGTAGCGGGACTCGTTTTTGAGTTTTAGCGGCACAAATTTGGCACTTTCTTTTATTATACAGGATGTCCCGAAATTGATGCAACAAAATTTACAGGGAGGTAGACAATTGAAAAATAAGGGGACTTCCTTAATGAAAATACTCTCGCAAACGTAATAACAGAGATACAAGCCTTCAAAGTTGGTTTTTCAAAACGTTTTTTTTTGCATAACTTCGGAACCGTCGAGCCGATTTTATTCAAATTTGAACAAAAGTTTACTGAAATAGTTCTCTATCGAACAATGATAACGCATTTTATCAAACATTTTCAGGGGCGAAGATAATAGGGGGTACCTTCACCCTTTTTCCCCTATTTTTCACCCCATTGAATATTTTTAAAAATTGTTGCAATTGCAATTTTTGAATTCTACGTTCAATTTGGAGAAAAAAAGTTACTCTTGCAAAATTTTGATTGAAGGCTTCATTTTCGAGATATTTGGGTTTGAAACTTCGGAGAACATCTCAAAATCGCCACTTTCCAGGGCCCAAATTTTTTTTTCTGAAAAGCTTCATGTTTCTCAGCAAAAATGGTAGTTTATTAACTTGAAACACCTAGAAAACTGATTTCAGTTGAGGAATCTTGAGTTTTCTTGAATTTTAATTTTTAAGGCCTTGAAAGTGGTGTTTTCGAGATCGGAATCACTTGACGTAGATAACTTTTGTCAAAATTGTCCAGTGGCGTAGATACGGGGAGATTGTTCAACTTCTCCCACCTTATTTCTTATGCCACTGGATATTTTTAAAAAAATATACTTTTTTGAATTCCTTGTTCGATTTATAAAAAAAAGTTACTCTTGTAAAATTTTGATTAGAGGCTTCGTTCCCGAGATATTTGGGTTTGAAACTTTGGGAAACGCCTCGAAATCGCGACTTCCAGAGGCCTAAAAATTAAAATCCAAGAAAACTCGTGATTCCTCAACTGCAATGAGTTTTCTAGGTCGTTTGAGTTGATTTGCTGCTATTTTTTGCTAAGAAACGAGGCGTTTTCAGAGAAAAACAATTAGGGCTCTGGAAAGTGGCGATTTCGAGATGTTTTCCAAAATTTAAAACCTAAATATCTCGAAAATCAAGTCTCTAATCAAAATTTCACACGAGTAACTTTTTTTCTAAATTGAACAAGGAAATCAAAATAATAATAATTTTTCAAAAATATCCAGTGGCGCAGGAAATGGGGTAGGAGAAGTTGAACAATCCCCCCGTATCTACGCCACTGGACAATTTTGACAGAAGCTATCTACGTCAAGTGATGAGTATCTATTTTATGAGTATTTGTACCAAATTTTGTCAAAATCGCTTTGATGACCTGAGAGCTATTGCAAAAATAAGATTTTTAAAACCGAACTTTGAAGGGCTGTATCTCTCTTAGGAAGCGTTTTGAAGAAAAAAAAATGCTTCGTAAGCGAGCTACAGCCCTCTAAAAGTAGTACCCTGAAGATGGTTTTTATTTAATATCTTCGAAACTGTTGACAGCAGAATCATGAAGTTTTGTACATTGGCCAATCTTTTGATGTCTAATAATATGCAATAATAATAATTTCAAAATTCTATCCAGAAATGGGTCAGACTGTGGGGGGTGGGGGGTAGAATCACCCCATCTTTTTCAAGTGTCGTTTTTTCTGCAACTTTAGCGTGAAGTTATGAAATGTCAAAGCATTTCACATGAAAAAGGTCCTCTTGTTCAACTCCGATAGAAAGCACCGTTCTCGAGTAAAATCGATTTAAAAATTACCCTACCTGTCATAAAAATTCATAATGAAATTACAAAAAGAAAAAAATTGAGCGTAAGCCATGGAACACGACTACTATGTTTGGGGAAAAATAATTAAGACAGGGTGACAGATCCATGAAATAAGTGACAGTGTGTTTGAAAGTTGTGTTTGAGGGGTTTCTGATGCGACTAAAAAAGTTGTTGACAGGAATAGGTTTCATTTTATTTTTTTCGTCAAGTAGAAACTCCTCAAAGAAAACAATGTACGAGCATTGCTATCAAATTTTGGAAATTTCCAAAAAAATTTGAAAATTTTTGATTTTGATTTTTGAAAATTCAAAAACTTTCCCAAGAAAGTCGCATGCCAAATTTGAACTTTCTATTTTCAAAAAAAAGGTACCAAAAATGATTTCAACTAATTCACTTTTTCATGTCTACGAGAAATCATTTTTGGTATCCTTTTTTTTTGAAAATAGAAAGTTCAAATTTGGCATGCGACTTTCTTGGGGAAAGATGCATTGTCGATGCTATCTAGTTTTTGAATTTTCAAAAATCAAAATTTTTCAATTTTTTTTTGGAAATTTCCAAAATTTGATAGCAATACCCGTAGATTTTCTTTTTGGAGGAGTTTCTACTTGACGAAAAAAATAAAATAAAACCGGTTCCCGTCAACAACTTCTTTAGTCGAATCAGAAACCCCTTAAAGCTAATGGGGCCTTGCAATTGAAAAACTCAACGTGAGGTCGCCACTACTGTAGGGGGCGCCTACTTCGATAAAGCGGCCGTAACGACGCGAAAAACAGGGGAGTTTGAGTAGTTTGACCAGTAACCGACAGTGACTGGAGACGTCAAGCAAGAAACAGAGGTTATCCAAATTTCAAATCAAGACATAAAATGACGGACGTCGGTCGCTGAAGCGTCAACGCCGTCAAAATCGTCGAATTTGCCCCCAACGGTCGTGGCGCCCTCGGTGTGTAAAAGTGGCAGTGCAAGGCCCCATTGAAGAAGTTTTATTGCGGGTACTATTTTGTAAAAATGGAACTTTTCACAAACCAAGAGCTGGCAGACATGCACTTCGTGTATGGCTTCTGTAATGGTCGTGCTCTGGCCTGTCACCTGTCTCGATTATTTTTTTCCCAAACATAGTAGTCGTGTTCCATGGCCTACGCCCAATTTTCATTTTTTTTTGTAATTTTCATTATAAATTTTTATGACATGTAGGGTAACTTTCAAATCGATTTTACTCGAGAACGGTGCTTTCTATCGAAGTTGAACAAGACATTTTTAATGCAAAATGCTTTGGGGTTTCATAATTTTATGCTAAAGTTGCAAAAAAACGGCACTTGAAAAAGTTTCGGTAATTTTTCCCCTCATCCCCCACAGTCTGACCCATTTCTGGATAGAATTTTGAAATTGTTATTATTACATAATTATTAGACATGAAAAGATTGGCCAATGTGCAAAATTTCATGATTCTGCTGTTAACAGTTTCGCAGATATTAAATAAAAACCATCTTCAGTGGACCACTTTTAGAGGGCTGTAGCTCGCTTATGAAGCATTTTTCGACCTATGTTTATGGGAACTTTTTTTCTTAGTTTGGGTCGCAGAATCTGCTGGTGAAGTATTGCACGCTAATTATGGGACACCTGTATATTGATTATGAGAGCCTGAAATGTCACTTCGGCATCTTCCATTCTTCAAGAATATCCATTCTCACTTTCACTACTGCTAACTTGTTATAGGTTCCACTTTAATGATTGGAAAATCGATTTAAAATTAAATTTCATGACATAATTATTTCAAAATGACGCCTCTAAGGGAAGTTTTGTCAAATCCAAGGCTTAAAATAGCTGTAAAAATACCTTCAAGTTTATTTCAAGGTGATCAATTAGCTGGGAGGACACTGGTAAAAAGAAGTTCGCTACATTGATGCAGTGACTCATCCTTGATGCGAATGGGACAGGAGCACAGCCTGAAATGTCACTTCGGCATCTTCCATTCTTCAAGAATATCCATTCTCACTTTCACTACTGCTAACTTGTTATAGGTTCCACTTTAATGATTGGAAAATCGATATAAAATTAAATTTCATGACATAATTATTTCAAAATGACGCCTCTAAGGGAAGTTTTGTCAAATCCAAGGCTTAAAATAGCTGTAAAAATAACCTTTATTAAGTTTATTTCAAGGTGATGAATTAGCTGGGAGGACACTGGTAAAAAGAAGTTCGCTACATTGATGCAGTGACTCATCCTTGATGCGAATGGGACACGAGCACGGCCCGACCCCTGCTCCAACTGCTGTCCCCGTATCATTTATTGGAGGCTTATCTGGTGGCGATCTGCAGCAACTGAGGAGTCGGAGAGAAAAAAAACAACCGGAAAGTAAAATGTACGACGTACGTGTTCTGCAGAAGTCGAAGACGTTGGAGAACGTTTACAACTTGATGACAACGACTGTCAAAAATTGGACAGCCTGACATATGCAAGATGTTACTTTCCAGTAGTTTTCTTTCGAGTCTCCAGTTGCTGCAGATCGCCACCAAAGAAGTCTGCAATAAATAATACGGGGACAGCAGTTTGAGCGGGGGTGCCCATGCTCGTATCTCATTCGTATACCCGCATAAGGAACTATTCAAAATACGTTTACGTTACCTCCTACATCCCTGAGCTGGTGTATGCCAGGGACGGCCCCGATCTTGTCGACCTCGTCCAAAAATACAATGCCGATTTGGGCCCTGTCGACGCTGAACCCGGCGTCCTGCAGCAGCTTCCCTATGACGCTCTCGATGTCTTCGCCCACGTAACCGGCCTGAGTCAGCGTCGTACAGTCGCATATCGCAAACGGCACGTCCAGGCACTGAGCGATCGTTTGCGCCAACAAAGTCTTTCCTGAAAATCAAAATTAAAAAATAAATCAGTCGTTTCCTTCTTCATAACGGAAAAAAATAAAAATATAGTTGAAATAAAAAAAACAATTACCAGAACCGGTGGGACCCAAAAGTAAAATGTTGCTCTTCTCCAGCTTGAGCTCGTGCGTGTTCCTATCGAGAACGTCGGAACCTTGCTGCGCTTGCGACGATTTCTGATGAGGCGCATCGTGAGTGGAAGTGTAAGACGAACCCGGTCCCAGTCCTGTTAGATGAACAAGATCTGCACAGTGATACACACGAAATCAACCGCTTTTATACAAACACAAACACTGCAAGTACAGGTACACGGCACAGTTTTAATGAAATTTACAAAGATTTGCAAAAAATTCCAACCAGAAACAAAAAACTAAGCTAGGCCACCGCGTCACAAACGGCGTGCAACGGCAGTCGAGTAGAACCGGGCCGAACGCAACGGCACTGATCATTTCATTAGTTTCATTAAAAAAGCTTAAATGGGATTTGTTGGGAGGGCAGAGAGGAGCGGGCAGAGACAAAGGGCAAAAAAGAAATAATTACTACTACCTCTGTGTGACATGCCCTGGGGGCCGTGCTCCATGACGGCGACGTTGCCGCCCGCCCCGCCGACGCCCTGTCCGTTGGGATTGTTGTTGTAGATGCGCTTGTAGTGGTTGTACACGGCCACCGCCAGCACCTTTTTCGCGTACTCCTGTCCGACGACGTGTTTGTTCAGGTAATCGTAGATTTTTTTCGGCGGCGGCGGCGGCTTGCGGTAGAACCCCGTTTTGGCGTCGACGCCCTCCTTCTTCTTGCTGTCCATCTCGCTAAGCACGACGAAGAAGTGGTGGCACTTTTCGCACTTGACAAACCTGCAAAATTTCGATCGAACGTTAAAAAAAACAGTCCATCTCCCCACCTTGCGGTGTGTCTAATAGGAAGCCTCGCCCAAAAAAAGGTCTTCGCAGCAATAAATCATTTTGATACATTATTACAAAAAGTAAACATAACACACGCTTACACACAATAAGTATCGTTATTGTTTTGTTGTTAGCTTGGAAACTGTTTAAAACTTGCTTGGCAAAAAATTAATAATAACAGTACTCTAAACTTCAGTGGAGTGATATCGAAACATATTTGCCAAATGTAACCTGAGATAAAAATAAGTAGTCATTAATGCAAAAAAAAGGAATGAAAAGAAAAGAGAAACTGTATGTGATACGTAAGAATACCTCTCATCTGCGACTTGCGGTAAAAATGGGAGATAATTCAACTAATTTGAAAGTTTGAAAGGCACGAGCAGAGCAAATGTTTGGAATATGACCTTTTCGATGTAGAAATTAGGGGTGAATACTGAATAGTTTCATCTCCATCATACCTATTTTACGTTAATACCATTGTACCGTTGAGGGCAGTCTTAGCCCCATAACTCGGCTAGCCTAAACGGATGCCTAATTTTTTTTTGTAAAAAGCAAATATCTGATTATTTTTGTGGAAGCTCAGCTTTATACGAAAAATGCCCACCTCAGTAGTAATATAGAGCATTTTGCATAGTATGTATGAGTGGCATGCGCGCACCACTTCTTCACAGTTGTTGGTTGCGTCAGAAAAAAAACATATCTAAAAAACTATAAGTCCTAGATCAAAATTTTTTCTTTTAAAAAATTCTGCAATACTTTGGTTTCAATTGCTTCGCTGGTTATATACAGGGTGGTGAAAATTTCGATGCTCACCATTGGTATCTTGGAAACGGTAAGAGATACGAGGTCGGTTAAATTAGAAAAAAGTTGCGCATTTTTGTGGCGATTGAGAATCTGAAAAGAAACTTTGAATATTTTGATTGGTTTACGATTTATCACGAAAAAACTGAAAATTTTGATTTCAGAAATTATTCTTTATCTTTCCAACCATTCAAGCTATTTCAATCAAACTTGGTAGTTTTATGTTTTTGATCACTCCGAGTCGATCAACGTTGGCAGAAATTTTCCAGGCCTTCTAGATGTCAAATTATGATAGTCAACTTTTGTTTTTCTTATGGCCGCCATATTGGATTTTTGCACAAATAGATGGAGAAAAAAAATAGCTTTCCGAATTAGTAACCAACATGTTATTTTAATGACATTTTAAGCGTCAAATTTTGAAATTCTCGTAAATTATTGACAAAATCGGGAATGCTTTGAAAAACAATTGAAATATTATCAATAGCAACAACAAAAAAGTGACAGATGGTGTGCAATTGACGTATCTAACTTTTTAATCGTGTTTTGTGCTTGTTTGTACCGGTAGTTCATAAATTGAATGGGTCAAGGGTGTCTGTGAGTTCAAAAACGTCTGTCGGAACTAGCATATCGTTCTTGTTAAAGTTTGACAAATTTATTAGAAGAGGAGTAAGGATTACCCTAGTTTCGACAGAGGTTTTTGAATTCACAGGCACCCTTGACTTATTTAATTTATGAGCTCTCGGTACAAACAAGCACAAAACACGATTAAGAAGTTACGGCTCAATACCAAGTTGAGGCTGAGACCGCCGTAAGTGCCGTTACCATAGCAACGGCGGATACCAACCAATCAGACCGCGCTGTATTTGGCGAGTTACGCCGTCACAAACTTCGCGCCTGCAACTTGGTATCGGGCCCTTAGATACGTCAATTGAACACAATCTGTCTTTCTTCTGTTGTTGCTATTGATAATATTTCAATTGTTTTTCAAAGCATTCCCGATTTTGTCAATGATTTACGAAAATTTCAAAATTTGACGCTAAAAATGTCATAAAAAGAACATGTTGGTTACTAATTCGGAAAGCTAATTTTTTTCTCTATTCATTAGTGCAAAAATCCAATATGGCGGCCATAAGAAAAACAAAAGTTGACTATCATAATTTGACATCTAGAAGGCCTGGAAAATTTCTGCCAACGTTGATCGACTCGGAGTGATTAAAAACATAAAACTACCAAGTTTGATTGAAATAGCTTGAATGGTTGGAAAGATAAAAAATAATTTCTGAAATCAAAATTTTCAGTTTTTTCGTGATAAATCGTAAACCAATCAAAATATTCGAAGTTTCTTTTTAGATTCTCAATCGCCACAAAAATGCGCAACTTTTTTCTAATTTAACCGACCTCGTATCTCTTACCGTTACCAAGATACCAATGGTGAGCATCGAAATTTTCACCACCCTGTATAGAAAACTGTGAAAATAAAAATTTTCCCCGCTGATTGGAAATCATGCTGCATTCATAGCCGATGAAAATGTTTATTAACCTTATAAATAAATAATAAACCATTGTTTCTCAATCGCTGTCACACTGTGACAAAGGTCTGGATATGTACTTCAATTTAAAAAAAAAAATTAGGCACAAAGCTTGATTAGATCCAAAGATATAATGATGGAAAGGCTGACATTCATGCGTTTTCTTTATTTTAAATGAGTTTCACTGGTTGTGCGTTCTTTATTGTTGTTAAAGATTGTTTATATTTGACCGATCATCTTTAAACGTCGTCGGTATCAACCTGCAATAGTTGAGATTCGATTAGCGAAAGAATGAACTGGATATATTGAACCGTTCAAAAGATACGGAAGATTTAGGTGAATTGTGTTAAGAAACGAGGAACGAGGAACAAAAAATAAAGATAATCACGAAAAAAAAAAGCGGCCACAAATAGCCTCCGCCACTACGTCTGGTGAGGCTTAAAAAAAAGCGGCCACAAACAGCCTCCGCCACTACGTCTGGCGAGGCTTAAGAATAAAAGCCGAAGAATTTTTAATTTTCTTGTAAATTTTTGTGAGCTTTATTAAATATTCCACATACCGCAGTACTGTTCTGGTGCGCCATTTCGAACTCACCCTGTATATCTTTGGAAACACGATGTCAAAAGAAACCTGATACCTATCAAAACTCTTACGACAGATTCCAAGCTCAGGGTGATTTAGTTTTCCTCGAGTAAACTAGGTGTTTTTTTTTTCAAATAAAACTAGCGCATTTTCAAACTGTGCCAATGGACCGTTGAAAAGACCTAAACCCAATAGCTTGGTGATCCCTGATCCACCTAGAGTGGGGATCGATCTATTACTAACCTGAAACCGCTCCCCCGATTCCCGACCCTCCTTAATTCAATTCCTCAAATAGGAATCAGAAAAACCCCAAACTACACAAAGAAGTCACTAACATTTGAACAGTTCCTGAGAAGCCAAGTAGTGTTGACCCGTAGGTACATAGCTTTCAAGGAGACGTCGACCAGCTAGCTCACACACGTCCTGTTCAGGTTCAGGTTCAGCAAGGCCATTTCAGATTTCGCTTTGCCACTTGCAGGGTTTGTAGTGCCAAAAAAACACTGTCATGCCACTCACACCGTAAATTCCTGAGTGGGTGAATGAATGAATGTACGAGATATTTTGTGACCTAACGACAAAATATATTCGACTAATAAAAGAATTGAATGGAAAATTATTGAATCCGGGCCTGGCGATTATCTCACGGCAGCGTGCCATAGTCATAGCTACCTAGACCTACCCGATACGTAAGGTGTTTCTCCCAGAAACGAACTAAAACAATCGTACGAGCAATGTTTTTCCCACTATCTGTCTGGTTTGATTGGCGAAAATCCCAAATCCTACATTTTCCTTGTTTACATAGTACTTCACGGCGGCGCTTGTCGCGACCAGGAAAACCTACTTGAAATTTGCAAAAATGGGACATGCAACATAGACCGAGCGACACATCTACGTGCCAAGGTAGGCAACACCTTGAGGAATAAAATCAACAAAGAAATCTAAATAAAACCCACCTCAAAACACGAATTCCTCGACCAGAAGCTGCAACACTGCTGTGAACTGCAAAATTACCTCGTTCTCTTCCTCTACTACTCCACCGTCTTCCCCACGCCCCGCATATCAAAATGCTGGCGTTCCTCCTTCTCGACTTATGGTCATCTACCTAGGCAACCAACAATTCTTTTTTCGCGCGAAATTCAGCGATTTTTTTAAAACTGCTGCGATCCTTACGGCCAGTTGCTCAGTTCGAGTTTAAACTTCGCTTAACGTTAAACCAAGTTTAGCGAATATTTTGCGTTGCTCAGGGCTAGTTTAACAGATAAACTTGGTTTAAACCGAGTTTACGTTGAACGGTGGAGCACCCCTCGTTTAAACCTAGTTTAAGCATCTGATCCATAGGTACGTCAAAGTTGAAGTATCACGACGTGTCCAAAACTGAGGGTATTAAAAAGTGTTTCGTGCCTCCATTGCTTTGCTTGGCCCCCTGATTCCTGTGACAGCAAATTATCGCTTAGTTCGGAATCCCGACAATCACGATCGATTTCCTGCAAAGTGATCGTTCTCCACTGGTTGATATTCTGCGTTTCCGAATAACCCCAACAATTCTTCGTCCATTTTCCGTTTAGGCGCTTGGTCAAGACTTCCACCTGTTATTGTTGTCTTGCATTTTGCTGCTGGCATAAGGAACTACCCACTTCTTCTTTATTCTCATACCTCGCCCGGGATCAGATGATTTTGAGTCTCTGTTAGGTATTGCAATGAGAAGAATTGCAGTTTATCAGAAGAAAGATCGGTACCAAAGACTTATTTTTATTGCCTTGTAAGCACCAATTTACACATATGTAGATACATTTATGATTATAAGATACCAATAAAGAATATTACATTGTGTGAAAAACTGGGATGTGATTATTTTATGTCGGTTGAAGAGCCGCCTTGAAGGAACTCATTGGGGTAGGTGAGAACCAATAGTCAAAGCAGAAACCACGCACTCTTGAAGGTCATTTGCCATTTCCGGAAAACTAGACTGCACCAAAAGTTTAGCCTAGTTGTGGATTTTTGAAATTCTTGATCTGGAGTTTAGCACTGTCCGCGCAGATGCTGGGAGTGACATTGTTGGGATATGATCTGGTTAGATCAAATATAGGCTATAGAGAGCTCCATGCATTGCCCACGTTGAAGTGATGCGGTTCTTCACATGAGATATTGAAAGTTGTTGCTCTTTCTGTGAAAAGTTTGCATCTTTTTTTATTCCTCCTAGATCCGGACTATTCAATTCCAGTTGATTTCCAAAGCTCATGCTGTGCCTAAAAAATTATTATTTCGCTAACAAAACCTACTACGTATTATGTAACAGCAGTTTACGTACCTTCTGACTTCGTTTGATTTCAAAATGACACCTAACAACAGAAGACTGACAACGGTCTGCCAACAACACTCACAGTGGCAGCTGTTGAAGTTAGCTGTTTTCAGTGGTTTCCACCAAATAAGTATTACCAACAAGAATTAAACTGAGTTTTACAAAACTACAGTTTAAGAGGGACTGAGAAACGCTCAAAAAAATAAACCAAGTTTAAGTCCTAAACCAAGTTTACCTAAACGCGAGTTTAAACTCGAAGTGAGCAACTGGGCGTTAGAAGTGCGATCCCTTACAACAGAACTGTAATCTAAAATTGGATATGATTATTAGGGTGGGCCGCTGCTATAGGTGTGTTTTTTTTGTTTTCATAATACGGACTCCTAATAGCGCGGAAAAGTTGCAGTTTCATATACTTTTCAAATATCTAGAAGCTTATTGTCCCAAGTTTTCGTCTTCAGCCTCCGCAAGACGCGTCTTTCAGAAATATCTCAACATTCAGTTTTTGCAAGGTAACGAATTGAGTTATGGAGAAAACTGTTTAAATACCTTAGTGAAAAAATGGATAAAGCTCTTTATTCGACAGAAATGAAGTGATAAGACTTCAATTATCAATATTTTATCAATATTTTTTGTTTTATCTCACTCTGGGTTGAAATTTTTTTGACTTACCAATATGGGCATCAGTTTCCTAGATTCATTATTGCTGTAAATAGAGCCATATCTTGATTCAGCTTCACAAACTGCTGATGCTGCTTCTAAAACTGTTTTCACAAATCGCTCTACTGATTGGATATAACAGGGAAAACGTGGAAATTCTAATTAAGGAACTATATCGTTAACATTCAGTAATTCTTCTAGTTCATCATCCGACATACGGGGTGGTTTTTTGAAAAGGACACCTCCAATTTCTCGCTGCACAATTTTTTTCTGAGAAAAAGCTAACAAGTCGATTTTCTTTTTAAAAGGAACATCCAGGACACGTATTGCCAAATTCTTATCTTCAATCCCTTTGCCCCCACCCCCTACCCTAGTTTTTTAATTTCAAATTGCATTACTTATCTTGTGATACACCAAATTGAAGGCAATAACACTGTTTCCGTTAAAGATACTCTGAAATCTTCAAACTACCCTCTTAACCCGTTTGAAAATTCTTTCATTGTTGATTAGAGGAATGTTTTTCTGTTTACTGCAGATTCTTGAGGAATAGATTTCCCAGCAAAAACAGGGCGATTTTTATTTCAAGGGGAACATCTGAGACATGTGTTGCCAAATTTTCATCTTCATTGCATTCTCTCCCCAATTAAGACCATTTTTGAAAAGGATCAGAGGGTGATTTAGGCAGTTTGAAGTTATTTTTCCATAAAGGAAATTTTCATACTCTCAATTTGATGTATAAGAAGGTAGATAATTTATTGCTATTAGAATTGAAGTAGGCTAGGAAGGGGCCGAAAGGATCGAAAATAGAACTGTGACAACATGCCACCCTCGAAATAAGAACCGACCTGTTTTCGTTTAAAAATATATTTTCCAAGAATCGGGATAGTTGATAGGATCGAGTAAAGCTTCCCCTTGTTAAGGATGAGAGAATTTTCGCAAGGGTTGGGAGGTGACTTGAAAAATTTAAAATTTGTTTGTCAGAAAGAGAATTCTATTATCTTCAGTTTGAAGTGACACAAGTTAGGTAATGCTATTTGACATTTTAAAGTTTTTTTTCATTTGGGTGGTCTTTTTTTACAATTCAAATCAAATTTCATCATTGCTAAAACTCTTGTATGAGAAACAGTTGAAATTGAAGTTTTCGCCCAAAGTTGCTCAATTTTTAATGTGACTATTTCTGCAACTTCAAGGCAACTGGGCTTTCTCGGTGAATTCAATTTAATTTGTTTTTTTTTGTGATTGAAAAAACAATACTGGAACACGGGCTTCTTGTGCCCGACTGTTCAACTGCATATTTTTTTATTGTGAATATATTTTTAAACATTTTCTGGCCTAATAAAAATTTGCGAATTTTTTTTCAAATATAGAAATTTCAACGTCATTGCGGACCCTGAAGTGATGATTTTTTTTCAAAAACGCTGAAACGATTTCTTTTTGTAATCTGATTATGCATCTTTTCCGCACTATTAGAATAAAAAAATCGAAAATATGATTTTTCGGCCCACCCTAATGATTATGTCAAAAATTTGAAATTTGAAAACATGAATACTGAGTTTCCAACATGTTTTCAATGTTTCAAACCTAAATATCTCGAAAACGAAGCCTCTAACCAAAATTTTGCAAGAGTAACTTTTGCTCCTAGATTGAACGTAGAATCCGAAAATATCAAAGATCGTGAAAAATAATTAGGGGAGGTGGAAATAGGGGATGCAAAAGGGGACACCAACCCACCCTATTATCTATCCTCTTGAAATTTTTGATGAATCGCGGTATTATTGTTCGATGAAGACGTATTCGAGTAGACTTTGGTACTCAACGCTTTGGTTCAAATTTGATCGAGGGAGCATTTTAGGACGATGGTTTAATTTTCTTTCAGCTTTATTTTTGATGAGGAATCATCTTTCAAAGTTTGTAATAACCAGTAAAATTTACAGGGTGTCTATAAAAAAAATATCTGAAATCCCCGTGGGTATTATTGACACGTTAGAATTCGACTTGAGATTCAAAAAAAATGTACAGACAATAATTATCTATGAAAAGTTTTTGCTCGACGAAAATTTGTTGAGAAGAGAAATAATGAGGGAGGGGGGGGGGGGGCAGTTTCAAGTGTGACAGCCTGTATAACGTTCGTAATGATGAAAAATTTAGCTGCATTTGATTTTGTACATTAACAGGATCGCTCCAGTCAGGCTCATTATTAACAGGATCGCTCCAGTCAGGCTCATTCAAAGTCAAGTGGAATCAATCCAACTGCATGGCAACCTTTCACATGGACATCGGCTATTTATCGACCACTGAATTAGGGTAGACCTTACTATGTCGGGTTCGAGTGCAGGTGCGTTTCCAGTACAGAGCCGGAATGACATCCACTGATCAATTTGGAAGATTTATTGTGGGCCATGAAACCTAGTACTTGGCCACTTCAGCAATGTGCATGTAGCCGCAAATCACGATCGGAAGGCGACAGTTAATAATGACCGTTGTTGAAAGTGACTTATGGCGTTTTCGACTGGCCAGAACAGAGCCAGTTCACCTCGAAAATCGCTATTACTGATTGGGCAACGATTTTCGAGAACCAATTGAATCCCCTTATTTTAGAGCCAAACTGGTTCGGTTCTAGTGACTCGATCCAATATGTGATCCAATAAATCGGCTGGATATACGTGATAACTCGTTATCAGTTTTTGGGTCAGTGGCCACGAGTGCCACGACCTTGAAAAATTCAAAAAATTACGATGTTAATATTTCGATACGAAATTTCGATTTGAAGTCAAAACTTAGAACTGATTAATGGGGTGTCCCACGGGTTTTGGAAAAAATTGAAATTGAATACTGCAGCCTTCGTAGAGCTCACATATTTTCAATTCAATTTTTTAGGTTCATTTAGGCCTCAAAAAAATAAAGGAAGCTTCGCGTGACGTCACGCATCCCTGAGACCAAGGCACGTTAACAGATGGCGCCAGGTGAAGCTGGATTTCCGCAAGTGAATATTCGGACAGAAAATGCGATTTTGTATGTCAAATTTTGAATTCGAGGGCTCTGATTCGCCAGTGTGAGGACTTTGACATAAAATCTCGCATTTTCTGTACCAATATTCGCATCTGGGAATCCAGCTCTACCTGGCGCCATCTGTTAACGTACCTTAGTCTCAGGATGCGTGACGTCACGCGAAATTTTCTTTGTTTTTTGTCGGGGCCTAAATGAACGCAAAAAATCAAATAAAAAATATGTGAGCTCTACGAAAGCTCTAGTATTTGAATTCATTTTGTCCCAAAATCCGTGGAACACCCCATTGTAAATATTTTTGTCCTAAATATTTCAATTTTTCAATGCAGTTGAAAATGGCTCTTTTGGCGCCGGACATAACCAATTAAACACTCTGTATGTATACGAAAAGATAATAAATATTGTATCCGTGAATTATTGTCGTCAATGTGGTTCAAGTGACCTCTCCATTAGACTTCTAAGTAGAACAAAACCAGAAAAGTGGTGTTTCGAGGGAGTTTCCTCATTAGAACGTGAAAAAAATCAACTTTTAAACGTGGAGTAAACAAACGCAAACATGCGTAAACAACGTTAACAACGCAAGAAGATGTAACCAAACTTAAACAACGTAAACAAGCATTAACAATGCAAATAAGCGTGAACAACGTAAATAAGCGTGAGCGACTTGAACAACGAAAATAGGCGGAAATAACGATAGCAAGCGTATACAACGTAAAAAATCTTGTCAAACAAGCGTTAATAATGTAAACAAGCGCAAAACGAACATAAACAACGCAAACAAGTTGAAGAAACGCAGACAAGCATGAACAACGCAAAAAGATGTTAACAACGTAAACAAGCGTAAGCAATTTCAAACGACGTAGACAAACGTAAACAAGTTTAAGCAACGCAATCAAGCGTATACAACGGAAACAATCTTATTATACAAGCGTTAACAACTTAAACAAGGACAAAAACACAAGCATGGTAAACAATGGTAAACAGACTTGGATAAGCGTAAACAAACCTAGTCGAGCTGACGAACGTCTCGACGTGGGTGCACGGATCACCGCATTTCGGACAGGACAGCGTGTTCTTGTTTTTGCCGCCGCCCGATCCCGAGCCGGCTGTCGTGCTTCCCGGGGCATCTTTGGACGGAGGCTGGGGGCCGCCGCTGCCCGGGGGTCCTGTGGGTGGATCTCCCGATCCGGCCGATTTCAAAAGCACCACGCACGACGACAGACTCCTCGACGGACACGGAGCGGCTGGTTTTTGGTATATCGTTGTCAAAACGCCTGAAAAAAAAACACAACACTGTTTACTATCACAACAATAATAGCCGATATCATAATTACATACTGGGTTTTCATTTGAAAACTTACCACTCCCAATTTCTCCTCTGAAAAATTTTTCTCAAGAAAATTCCGGAACAGATAAATTCAAATTCGAGGAGAACGTATGAGCATGGATATCAAAAATTGAAAATGGGAACAGGGGTCAAGTAACACATTATTGTGGAGGCCTTCTCTCTTTCATTTGGTGTGAGAAGAAGTGGAATGGGACCACCTGTTCTCAAAAATTCTTCAATGTTTTCGCCTCATTTGCGTCGGTGGTTATACAGAGTGGTCCATCCTAGCGTAATTATCTCATAGCGGTCTTACCGTTCAAGAAAGAAAAAATATGTAAGAGCAAAGTTATATGGTTTGATGAGACCTATGACCTGAAATTATTTTCAGCTATACGGGGTGTCCCATTTTGACGAGATAAACGAAGCGTCAATTTCTTGAAATGGAACACCCTGTATTTTTTGCATTTTCGGGTTAATCTTTTCCAACAGTCTTATGCATGTATTTTTGTTTTTTGATTGTTTGTCAGTGCTACCAACTAAAAATTGAAAACTGAAAAAAATCGCGTTTTCACAGTTTGCTTAAAAAAATTGTAGAGGTCTTGCTTCTTAAAACTAAGAGATGAAATTTGACATGGTGATAGTCAAATCAAAGATCAATATCCTAATGTCAAACAGTTGCGATTTTATATTACAGGGCGTTCACAAAAAAAAATCAAACTTTATAATTTTCAAAGTATCTTAGCTCATTTTTTTCGAACGGCATGCCCCCAATTTTATAACGCTATTAGATAGATTTCCTTATGCTCTCTCATTTTTACTAGGGGTGCCCTACCCTTAAACTTCATATTTTTCGAGATAATCGGAAGTTTTCACGAAATTCGCTATTTTTTGACTTTTTTCGAAAACTGAGTCGGCCGTGGTGAATGACAGACAAGTTTAAAAGTACGCAGCTGTCAGTTTCTCAGTTCAAAAATTGTTCAACACAGAAAAATGGCTTTACGCGAGAGGAAATGATATTCTGGTATAAATCCAGATATCCACTATCCAGGATTCCACTTTCTTTTTGCGTTTAAGACATTTTTCTTTGTAAGACAAAATTCAGACTGACTAAGTCACAGCTGCGTACTATTTGGCTTGTCTATCATTCATCACGGCCGACTCAGTTTTTGGAAAAAACAAAAATTCGTGAAAACTTTCGATTATGTCGAAAAATATGGAGTTTAAGGGTAGGGTACCCCTAGTAAAAATGAAAGAAGATAAAAAAGCTATCGGACAGCGTTATAAAAGTAGGGGCATGCCATTTAAAAAAAAAATAGTTATGATACTTTGAAAATTATAAGTTCATAAAATCGGAAGTTCTTTACATCGGAATATTGGACTTTGACTTGACTATCACCATGTCAAGTTCCATCTTTTAGTTTTGAAAAGCAAGGTCGTTACAATTTTTTTAAGCAAACTGAAAATGCGATTTTTTTCAGTTTTAAATTTTTAGTTGGTAGCACTGCCAAACAATCGAGGAACAAAAATACAGGCATGAGGCAGTTGAAAAGGCTGAGCACGAAAATGCAAAAAAATATAAAGTGTTTCATTTGAAAATCGACGCTTCGTTCATCCCGTCAAAATGGGACATCCTGTATAGCCGAAAATAATTTTAGGCCATAGGTCTCATCAAACCATATAACTTTTCTCTTATATCTTTTTCTTTATGTTGAACGGTAAGACCACTATGGGATAATTACGCTAGGATGGACCACCTGTACAGGGTGATCCACCGAGAGTCCCCCCCCCCCCGTTAGAATTCCCCGTTGAAATAAATTGGCAGGAAAAAAAAATTCGTAAGAATTTTTCCAGTGCAAATCAAATTTAGACACCAAATCTATATCTTGCAGTATACAGAGTGTGTCAAGAAAACGTTCAATTTTTTTATAACCTGTAACTTTTTAAATATTGGAAATGATGCGGTTTTTTCTTTCAAGTCCGAATAATCTTATTTGATACGTGATTATATTCATATACAGGGTGTTCATTTTCAAACTTTCCACCTCAGATTTTTCGCCACCAATTTTTTTCCAGGAAAACATCGGAACAGGTTGATTTCTTATTATAAGGGGGACCTCTAGGACACGTATTGCCGAATTTTTATCTTCAAACCCTTCGCCCCCACCCTACCCTACTTAAAAATTGTGAAAAGCATTACCTATCTTGTGATACATGAAATGAAGGTTATGAAATTATCTTTCTGTCGAAAATATTTCAAAAAAATTTCAGTCTCATTCCCTAATCCTTTTGAAGTAGGGTAGGGTGGGTACAAACGGGTTGAAGTTTGAAATTTGGCAATACGTGTTTCAGATGTTCTTTTCGAAATGGAAATTGACATGTTTTTGCTAGAAAATCGATTCTCATGAATCGGGAGTTACTGGGGGGAGAACATTTCTTTAATTAACAACGAGAAAATTTTGAGGATTCTGGGAGTGGTCTAAAGAAAAATTTAGAATATGCTTGTCAGAATGAGGATTTTAATACCTTCAATTTGATATATGTATCACTAAAGAGGTAATGCTATATGAAATTAAGGTAGAGAAAGTAGGGTAGAGTGGGGGCGACGGGGTTGAAGATGGAAATTTGGCAATACGTGTCCCAGATGTCCCACTTGAAATAAAAAATCGACCTGTTTCTGCGTTTTCCTGCAAAAAAAATTGATGCCAAAAAATCTGAGGTCGGAAGTTGGAAAATGAACACGCTGTATATGATCATAATCAAATATCAAATCATATTGTTCGGACTCTATAAGAAGAAACGGCATAATTCCCGATATTTTAATACAGGTGTCAAAAAAATTTATACTGCAAGATAGAGAAAATTTTGGTGTCCAAATTTGACTTCTACGGGAAAAATTATTGCAAGAATTGTTTTCCCCTGCAAATTTATTGCAACGGGGAAAATTCTAACAAGGGGGAGTTCTCGGTGGATCACATGTACAGTTTGTATAAAAAAAGTTTCTCGCTTGCTCTAGAAGATGATGCATTTATAGCTGATGAAGATGGTTTCTTGTGTATAAATGAATAATTAAAAAATTATTTTTAATCGGTGTTACACTATTCAAAACACTACCAACAACCTACTAACACAAAAGTCTTAATGTGTATTTCAATTGAAAAAAAAACACACAGCCTCATTAGATTCAAAGATACAATGACATAAAGATCAGCATATTTACGCTTCGTTATCTCAGATGAGTTTTGCGACCCATGCATTCTTTATTATTGTTGAATATTGTGTAAATTTGATCGATCATCTTCAAACGTCGTCAGTATTGAGCCGAAATAGATTAGTTTCGATTAACGAAAAAGAGAACTCGATTTGTTCAACAGTTCGGAAGATATGGAAGACTCAGGTCAATTTTGCTAAGAAACGACGAAAAAAAAAAACACGAAAAAAAAAGCAGTCACAAATAGCCTCCGCCGCTACGTCTGGCGAGGCTTAAAATTAAAAATACTAACTACACAAATTTATCAAACCAAACCATATACTTATGAACCAAACCAACATTTACTTAGTTCAATACAGACAACAATATCGCGTCAGACCTGAACATAGGTCAGGTAAGTGTAGCTCGATTCAGCACAGCCGCAATTCAATTGCGTAAACTCGTATTTGCGAAATCGATCTGAATAATAAAATTATACCTACTGTCAAAAAGTCAAGAGCAAAAGACGAATAATTCACCAATATATTTTTGGTTTATGCGACCGCTGCGATCAAGGTCTCCCCTTGTGAATCCTCGCAGGATCGTTAAAAAACGCTGCAGAAGAGCAAGGACATTTATTTCTCGGTTGCGGTCATTTGAGCGTTTTATATGCATCCGAATTTGGGTCGTGCCGTGCACACGTTGACATTGGCACAGTTCATTTCTTTTTTTTTTTTCGTTTAACTAGTACTTATGTACCTAAATCACTATCATAACTGGTTAATAGCGAAATGCAATCGGAATATAAATCGATAACAATTGAATTTTCGTGTTGCACAACCAAGTTGGTAAATAAATCTGACGTAAGTACGACGAGATGATAAAAATATAAACTTTGTTGGTAAACTAGGTCGGTACTTGCCAAAAAACTATGAATATACCACCACAGGTTCATGTATCCAAGTACCTACCTTCGGAAAACATTTCTGATAAAAGCACGCACATCAATTAATTGTGCTGAAGCAGGTACGCAAAAACAAAAATAAAAACTTTCTAAAATATTGGGCAATTAGCTATATCGGCGTGAAAAATTGCTGAGTATTATAAAATGATAAAACTTATTTGTGTTTGCTAATAACAATTAGGTATAAACGCTCAAAGTTTTTTTTATTTGTTACAGTTCTGTACTTTGTTATACAATCTGTACCAAAGAGTAGTTATGCACACGGTAAATGAAAGTGAAACAAATGATTTATACCATGACCAGGAAGAAAGTAAAAGTGCTTTACTTTCGTCAAGCAGACCTTGATAAATCACGAAGCAATTTCGTAGAACTCTGTGCCCGCGTGTGGAGCAATGACTGTTCTGATAAGTCTTATCGGTCCAATTTCCTGCTGTTTCTTTCACCTTTTCCATCAAATTACGGCAGCTGAGACAGCAAAAAAAACCGAAAGTCTTCTTGATGACGAATTAGAAAAACAAACATTCTGGAGGAATCTTTTGGGAGCGAAAATTTAGACACGATCAAGCTCTATATTTTTTTGCAACAAAATTTTCATTTGCAGTAGGCTTTGCTGTCAAATATTTCATTCTCGAATTCAGTGCGATTGTCTTCCAAGCCTACTGTGAATAGGAGTTTTGCTGATCGCACGGTCAATTTTAAGGATGGAGTTATATTGGTAAAATAAGCGTTGCGACATCAATCCAATTGCCTTATTTTACCAATATGACTCCGTCCTTAAGGGGTTTCTGATGCGACTAAAAAAGTTGTTGGCGGAAATCGGTTTAATTTTATTTTTTTCGTCACGCAGAAACTCCTCCAAAGAAAAAATGTACGGGGAACAAATTTTCAAAATTTACAATTTTTTTCGACAATTTTTGATTTCGATTTTTCAAAATTTAAAAACTAGATAACAACGGCAATACATCTTTCTTCAAGGAAGTCGCATGCCAAATTTGAACTTTCTATTTTCAAAAAAAAGGTACCAAAAATGATTTCTCATAATTCACTTTTTCATGTATACGAAGATTAATTTTTGGTACCTTTTTCTTGAAAATAGAAAGTTCATATTTGGCATGCGACTTTCTTGAAGAAAGATGTATTGCCGTTGCTATCAATTTTTTGAATTTTCAAAAATCAAAATCAAAAATTTTCAATTTTTTTTGGAAATTTTGAAAATTTTATAGCATTGATACTACATTTTTCCTTTGGAGGAGTTTCTACCTGACGAACAACATAAAATAAAACCGATTCCCGTCAACAACTTTTTTAGGTCGCGTCAGAAGCCCCTCAACATAATACTGTGTAGGAGAAATGCCCATTTTTTGCAAACCTGTGTCCGGTCCCTGCTTGTGTCAACCTGACGCAGGCAAAAAGATTAACTTTGCTCAAGTTGTAAAAAGAACACCAGCTGAAATAGTCGGTATTTTACCTTGGTACATTGAAATGATCTCTCTCTGCAACAAATTGTCTGAAACATCGACCTTCTATTGGCGTTCAACGTTTGTCTCGTAGATAAGGCTCATCGAGTCACCTAATTTTTCAAGAGTTGCAATCTGGAAAGGCGCAGTAATTTTTTGGAAAAGTAGAAATGAAGATGTTGGGGTCGCCCTTGAAAATACAACACTTGAACGACATTTTCACGTAAAAACCGGGGAAGGGTAAGCAGAAGAGAAACACACAGACGGAGGTAACCACACGACATAAACAGAATTTGACATTGCAACTCTCTGGCAACGTTTCCCGGTTATCTGATGCATAACTGACAGATTTATAGTGAAGTTTCACCACGAACGGATCATGTAATTATTTCCTACTGATTTATATCTTCGACAATATACAAAAAGATGTTCAATCTTATTGTTTTATTTTTTCATGATTTTTCAGAGGCCGTCAAAATTACTGAATTATTATAATAAATTATCAATACTATACAGTGTGTCCCTGAATTAGCCTGCCAAACTTCAGCAGCAGAATCTACGATGAAAAATTAGAAACAAATTGTAAACGTGGGTCGAAAAATGCTTCTTAAGGGCACTATAAATTCCTAAATGTTGTTGGTCTTTATTACAAATTGAGAAATTTAGCACATCTACAAAACCTTTTTATGTTCAACAAGACAGGGTAGGGATAAATCAAAATTTTTACCCAGGGTGAAACCAACCTAGAAGTAGGGGGGGGGGGAGTTAATGGACCCGAATTTTCTTCCGTGTTGGTTTTTTCTCATTTTGATGTGAAAATGACAACTATGTAATTAATTGTGGAATGAATGAACAGACAAAACTTCTTTGGCAAAAAGCCGATATGGAGGAAACCATTTATTATTTATTTTATTTCAAGTGCACTGTTTTTGAATAAAACCGATATGAACATTTCAATACCATGTCCGAAGACGTATACAAGTAACAGATTTTTGCCTCCCATGTCGTATAAAAATTTTTAATCGTCGATTTGAGACAAGCAGAAACCTTTTTGTAATAATGCAATTTTTTTTGTCCTACATCAACAGCTAGGTTATTAGCATGTTTTTTCCGTCTTTTACTTTCCCGGCCCCCCACGAACTCGAAGGGAAAGTATTGTAATCGTGCAGAAAAAAAGTTTTGGGATTACGCCGGATATATCCATTTTGAGGTTTTTCAAGCCGATTTAGACAATTTCCAGAATGATGTCTGTCCGTGTGTCTGTAATCTTCCACGATAACTGCCGAACCGTTGATCCGATCGATTTGAAATTGCGTATGCAGACATAGTTTCACTCTGGAATGACCGGATTAGTTTTTGGCTGTCATCTGGCGAACAGAAATGCCACTATCAGAAAATGACAGAAGCTACATCTTACGGAACTTGACTTGCGATATGTCATTTGAAAGCCCTTGAAAAACTGTATTCAGAACAGTTGAAAATATTTCCCTATCTGTTATCTGTCAAATTATAAAAAATGCCAAAGTCTGAAACTTTACCATTTAATTATTCAAAATCTATACGACAGATGTGAACCAAACTCGACAGGAAGCAACATTACCAAAGAGTCAAACTAATGCTGAAGTTGGAGTTTCCCACCGTTCTCCGGACAAGCGCAATGGATTTTTAAAAATTTTCCTAGCCGATTCCAGCCTCGCTTGCCTGTTCCTCGATTTTTGGCCTATTCAATTTTTTTAGCAACATAGCAACCAAACCGGTAGGTAACTACGTTTTTGTTACGAATCGTACCAATGTCAAAGTGACAACATGAACGCTGTTCTCGGCAGGTTCTCGGTGTTTTCTTTTGTATCTTCTTGCATCATTTGAGGCAACAGTGCGAACCGATCCTTCGTGTTGTTTGGGGCCCCGTAAATCCCCTTGTGTTTTCTGTAGCTTTAGCAACTTCAGTATGCCTATTCCATTGACGTATAATATGTACAAACTGTAAATGTGTGCAGTTCCCTTATTTGATTCGGTACCAGGGCCCCATCCCCATGGTGTCTGCCGTTCAAGGCCCTGAGGGGGCACCTTCTGTGTCTATCAGATTTTGCCGTTTCAGGCCAAAACTGCAGCCTTGTGTCTTCTTGAGTTCGTTGAAGCCCTTCAGGCTCCTGATGTCTACGGGTGTCTCTTGAAGCCCCACTGAGCCCCCCTCTTTTTTTTTTAGTTTTCAGAACGATCACGTGCCGTCAGGTGTGGTTCGGACCTAACTTCTTGATGGGCTCGAAGTCTCATTTCACAGGTCACTACTTGGGGGCCCTGAATTGCAATTAATTAGAACTCTGCCCCAGATTTTCAATCCGCGAACTGATTTTCACCAGATTTTTTTCAAACAATAATTTAGGTTGCATCATTAAAGGCAACAGTGCGCCCCGATTAATTGTGTCTTCAAGTGTTGTTGGGGCTGCGTAAACCCCCTTGTGTGAAACTAGCATTGCATTCTTGAGATATCACAACGGTTAACTACCTCTGGTTCTATCTTTAGAATTATATCGTCATCTTGTACCTACTTCATAATGCGATCGCGCAAATTAAACGGTTCTGCCACGATAACTACCAAATTGTTGATCGGATTGAATCAATTAGGTACGAAAGCATAAGTTCAGCCTGGAATCACCTAATTAGACTTTGGGTAGATGATTTAGTTTGGAAGCCCTCAGATGGCACAATGGGTCTAGGCTTGTCTGCCCAAGCTCTAAATTGAAGATATAGAGTTGAAATTTGACACACAGATGCAGAAAGTTCTCAGTCAAGTTTGTGTAATCTCATCATCATGTCTAAAGTAGGAACAAAAATTTTAATATGGAACTAGCATTGCATTCTTAAGATATCACAACAGTTAGCTTCCTAGTTCTACCTTTCGAAATATTATTTCATCACCGTGAAAACCTAAGAGCCTGTCACTTGTTCTGTCGGCCCGACAATGGATGCAGGATGCTCGCTAAACGCTCAACTCACTAGAACTTTTTCAATCAACTTCTCCATCAAGTCCCACTTTCCCGAAGGGACGCTTAGCCCAAAATCATCACTGAGGTCTCTGGATACTGCCGGGAAAGTTTTGTGTCGCCCCACAACAGATTTTTTTTTTGTAACGATAACAACGAAGTAGGTACTGTTAGATTTACATTTTTTGATCAGTGGGATGGGGTTTTTGCGTCGATGGCTTTTTCGTTTCACCCCTCTTCCCAGGGCATCACCGCAAGATAGTAGATTCCCCAGTACTAAGGGACGCGTGAAAAAGTCCATCTGGCCCAATGCGGATTTGAACCCGGGACCTTCGCCTTTGAAAGCGGGGTCTAGCTCACCGTGCTACCGGCTGGGTTGATAATGCAATATTATTCTAGTTGAAGAGAGAAAACCGAAACAATTCAGTTTGAAAACGGGCCATCATTTTATGACGCATTCAAATTTCAAAATCGATTTTACTCGAAAGTGGGTCATCCAACTGTGCAACAATAGCAGTTTTTCTCAAGGAAACCCCAAAATTATAAAATGTCATAATAGAAGAAAAAATACATTCAAAAAAGTTGGGGTCCGTTTGACACACCCGGTCCCCTGGGTTGAACCCTCCTCCGGTGAAGATTTTTATAATATTTTTAACCCAACTTATTGGGCATAAGAAGGTTAGTATAGTATGTTCACTTGTACCGTGATTCTAGTCGGCTGTCATAACAAGATACTTTTGTATAACCAAGTTCTGAAACCGGTGTGGACATATTGGGGGACATATGGTTGCCAACTTTGGGGTTGCGCTAGTGGATGTAACATAAAAACCATCCATTTATCATCTTCTCTTATCATATCATATCATTTTCTCGGTTTTCAGAACTTATAGCCCGGAGAAGTGATGACGTCACAACATGGCAACATGGCCGGCGGTTGACATTTTCTGGAGGCCAACGTCACATGAACGTGACGTTTCTATGTTTAGTTGTGTTTGGCATGACATTTTCTGGAGGTTCACCACAAAAGTCAGTGCAAAATGGCAGTGAGCATTGCTGAAATTGCCAGCCTAAGAGACAGCCAGCGTCATACAGGCGGACTTGGTTGCAAAAAGGCCAGACATAGCCCAACTCATTAACAGAGAGCTGCGCAAAGCTGCACTCAGAATCACCAGTGCCTACAGAACGGTTCCGCATGATGCAGCACGAGTGCTCTCGGGTATCCCACCCTTCGCCCTGATGCTTGCGATTAGAGGAAACAAGCCTAGGAGTGCCCACCAGCAAACCAGAAAGCAGAAACAAGGCCACAGAGCAGTTCGTCGAGCAGTGGCAACGGCAGTGGAACGCCTTGGTTCAAAGTTGGATGAAAGAAATACTGGGGAGCCTCAAAAGCCTCAGCGTCAGGACAACGCGGAACACGCTCGTTTTCATTGTAACGGTCCATCAAAGCAGCGAGAAGACCTCGAAGAAAAACTGGGCAGGAGAATCACCGTCGACAATCTCGTTCATGAGACGCTCAGAGGCAAAGAGCAATGGATCGCAGTTTATAGTTAGCAGTTTTTAGTTTATAGCAATATAGTTTGATTTCCTCCACCTGTTATAGCCCAAAATATGAATCTTTTTTGTTATATCCATTTCCGTTATTTACCTTCGCAAAAATTTGACAAACACATGACAAACACAAACAGAGAAACGTCAAGTGCATGCCACGTGCCGTGCATCCCACGGTCATGTCACGTTTGACGTTGGCCTCCAGAAAATGTCAACCGCCGGCCATGTTGCCATGTTGTGACGTCACACTTCTTCGGTCTATTGCCTCGCTTATTGCTAAGTTTCTGCTGATTTTTGCCATTTATTCTTGAATTTCTTACCCGTCCAGCACCACAATTCGCTGCGTGGTCCCGTAAATTCTATTCATTTTCTTGACTCCAGCACATCCTTATAGTTATAAACACTTCACTGAGCTACAAACATTTTTTCTCAGGCGGCTTGTTTTTGGATAACTTGGATAAGAAACAATATGGCAGCCAAGATCGCGGCGGAATCACGGAATTTAGCTTGAAAACAAGAATGTTCATGCGAGACAAGAGTAAGTTCCAAGTTTCATGACAATCGTGCGTTCCACTCATAAGAAATTTCAATATGGAGGCCAAGATGGTGGCGAAATCATCAAACTCAGCTTGAAAATAAGAATGATTATATGAGACAAGGGTAAGTTCTGAGTTTCATAAACATCGTTCCACTAATAAGAGAAATTTCAATATGGCGGCGGAATCATGAAATCTAATCCGCCCACTGGCCACCCTTGAGGACCTAAGCTATCTATCGAAAAAAGTTCCAGGGCTGTAGCTTCATTCCTCGAGGAGGAGTTCAACTTCTCAGAAGTGCACAGAAAATATGTGTTCTCTTTAAAGATAATGATAATGGTAAAGTAACTATGTATGGATAAAAAAAATAATGCCCACTGACCACCCTTGAGGACATCAGCTATCGATCGGAAAAAGTTCCAAGGCTCTAGCTCCATTCCCCAAAGAAGAGTAGTGGGGGCACTAGGTGAATGAACCTTGCAAATGGTGATGAAAGCATGAAATTCGGTACACATACTCAGAATTAGCACCTCTCTTAGATAAGAGGTGGAGCCACGCCGAATTTTCACCGGAAGAGGGGTCGGGGGGCTCCTGAAAGTTTAAGGTGCTAGGGCTCCCACCAAACCGCTTATCAGTTCGTTTTATCAATTGAAAAGGAAACTCATGAATATATCGTAAAAATTGACGACGTTTATCGCCTTGTCCCGGGAATTTTTCATGATGAAAAAAAACAAGTTCTTCGGCAGAACACACAAATTGGTTTTATTTTATTTTCACCTACAAAGAATTAATGAGGAGATGTGCAACACGTTGTTTCCTACAAATTCGTATCCTCTGAGTTCGTTTGTGGAGTCAAAATTTTGATGGTATATCTTCTTGAAGAGGGGCATTCCAAAGAGTAAGCTATTTTCAACACTAAGTTCAAACAGAATTTTTTCAATGTTCTGAATCGAAATTACTGAATTCCTTCCAGCAATGCACACCCTGAACCCTTCTTTGGAAGTACCGCGTGCGTTTGAACGTGGAGTAAGTCCTGAAACACTATCAGAATTTTTTTCTGTGATGCTACTATTCACTCTCGACCGGGGCAATTAGGTTCCTACACAGCATGCGCGGAGTGTATACACGTTATTTCAATATTATGACACAATTTCAATCATGAAAAATTTGACTGAACCGAGAAAATACCCTGCATCGTGTATACACTCCGCGCATGCTGTGTAGGAACCTAATTGCCCCGGTCGAGAGTGGATAGTAGCATCACAGAAGAAAAATTCTGATAGTGGTTCAGGACTTACTCCACGTTCAATCGCACGCGGTACTTCCAAAGAAGGGTTCAGGGTACGCATTGCTGGAAGGAATTCAGTAATTTCGATTCAGAACATTGGAAAAATTCTGTTTGAACTTAGTGTTGAAAATAGCTTACTCTTTGGAATGCCCCTCTTCAAGAAGATACACCATCAAAATTTTGACGTCACAAACGAATTCAGAGGATACGAATTTGTGGGAATCAACGTGTTGCACATCTCCTTATAATTCTTTGTAGGTGAAAATAAAATAAAACCAATTTGTGTGTTCTGCCGAAGAACTTATTTTTTTTCATATTGAAAAATTCCTGGGACAATACGATAAACGCCGTCAATGTTCACAAGATATTCATAAGTTTCCTTTTTAATTGTCAAAACGAACTGATAAGCCGTTTAGTGGGAGTCCTAGCACCTTCAACTTTCAGGAGCCCCCCGAGCCCCCTTCCGGTGAAAACTCGGCGTGGCTCCACCTCTTATATGAAAGAGGGGCTCATTCTGAGTACGTGTACCAAATTTCATGCTTTCATCACCATTTGCAGGGTTCATCCCGATTTTGGCTCTTAGCGCCCGCACTAGCGTACAACTTCTTAATTTCTACACGGACAGACGGACAGACTGATCATTCTCGAAGAGCGATAATAATCGACAGATAGCACCACATGAAGCTATTCAGTGTTCACGTCACACTCTTTGCCCGCGAAATTTGAATCGACTGTCAATAATACGGAACGGACACGATCGCCCTATCTATGAATCTGGACATGACTCATTGACTTCTAGCAGTTCATTTTATTCCGCTATGTAAATAGCTGCACCTGGTTACTTGAAATCGCGAATACTTTTCTATGAGAAAAGCAAGAAGAAACAAAAATGTTGGTGGAACATAAAAAATGGCAATTATGAATTCGTCATCAGATTTTTCTAGAAAGTTCTTAGATACTGGGCACTTTCCTTTCACCACAATTTCAATTTGCTTCATCTCAGTTAAAGAGAGAAGAAGCGAGAAATCGCGAAGGAGTGAGTGAGACACCACTACCAACTGAGGTGAGAATATCTGAGATTTGATGACTGAAGGAATACAGCTTCTACTACCTAGATTCTTTGAGAAAATTAAAGACTTTCTGGAGTAGGTATGTAGTATGAGATACACAGGTACAAAAGATATGGTAAATCTTGATTTCAGTCTTGAACTGTGCCATAATGTGTTTGGCCACACCAATTGCAATTGCTGAATTAATAAGAGCAAACTCACAACTGAGCAAAACTCCTTACTGTTCTTATCATAACAAATAAGAATAAAGAATCACAGATTCACAGCAGTAGATTATGCCTAATCGAAGGTACGTACTCATTGTAAATGTAAAGTGTTATCATCAATGTCAAGCTTATCTCTATATGAGTTTCGCAAGAGGTGGTGCTCTGCTGGGCACATGGATAGGAAAAATTCACGATAGCACTTTCAGATTTATACTTCACCCGACGGCTCGATTAGCAGCATTATTAAAAAAAAAAAAAAAAAGGGCTCACCATGCTGAAACTTGGTGGACCTGGCCACAAGGACCAACCTCCCCACGCTGGCCAATCCGCACCGAACACTGCTCATCGCTGTTGATGCTGCTCCTGCTCCTGCTCCTGCTGATCGAGCTGCTCTCCACAAATCGTATCACGAGTCCCTTTGATTACGCTTCTTCGAACGGTGTTATTGTCATCTGGAAAGGACCGACACGGAGTGAGCCTTCGGCCATCAAAACCTTGATGAGATGTCAAGGTTCTACACTAATGTGTCTACTAGTGTGTGTGTGCGGTGGTCGATCGTGACGCAACGCAAAACAAAAAATCCTGGCCCGATTTCGAACCGAAAACTTACTCTACGTCGATCCGGAGGTTGAGCTGGAAGTTGCGCTTGAAGGGAGCTGGCACGGTTCACGGAAATTTGGGCTGAGCACTTGAAATTTTCACCACTTCTCGGCCATTTCTGACGGGAAAATGTTTACTACCACACTTCTGGATTTTGACAGGAGGGAACCAGGTGACGTTTACGACGGGCGCGTCGGTGGCGCCATCTGAACTCTGCCCGCGGCTTCGCGGCGCGTCTTTCGAAAAGTCAGCCCGCGAGCGAGACAGGGCCGGAGTGGCCCGGCTGATGATTTAACTCGGCGGTCAAATTTCTTATGCTCAGATTCCGGAGGGCCTCTCGGAATCTGAGCTTATTAAGGAACTTATCAACAGGGGCATGGCAGCATCTTGTAACTTATAGTTTCAAGTTTTGTTTGACACTACAACCACAGTTGTCAGCCATCAACTTTGTCTGCACGGTGCGACAGAACAAAATCGTTGTGCTTGGCCATAGAAGGAAACAGTGTTAAAAAGTCGCTTTGTTTTTTCTTTGTAGGCATTCTCAAAGATCAGGTATTCACAGACGTAATCAGGGACATTCGTTATCTTGAGAAGAGAATAAAAAATATCTGCACTGAAGTTACGTTTCGAGATTCTGTGATACCCGCCGAGCACTGCATTTCTGATTAAAGACTTTTTTGGAAAACGGCGGCCATCACCCTGAAATTGCACGAAAACAACTTTCACTGCATCAAAATTCAAATTCTAGGTTTTAATTTGTAATTTGTTACAAGTTTCAAGTGAGTTAGTACAGAAATGGAAGAGAATTTTGAATTTCAAAATGAAGAAACAAGAAATTTGCAACTTTAAGGCTCTTGGCACCGTGTACACGAAGTTGATGACTGCCAGCCATGGTTTTAGTGTCAAACAAAACTTGAAACTGTAAACTACAAGATGCTGCCATACCCTTGTCAAAAAGTTGCGTACTTTGTTTACCAGAAACTTCCGGAATAGTGACATTGCTAAAAAAAGACCCTGCATTATAAAAGAAAAAATCGGCAAAACACAGTCCTTTTTTTAAACAAGGTCCATTGTGATGCAAATGACACACACCTTTGCATTCACCGTCAATGCGAAGGTGTTTGCCATTTGCACCTCAATAGCCGCTTTCTTTCGGCCAGGATCACGGATCATGATTCGGAAATCTGCTCACGGGGTTGGTTGGCTGTGTCACGTGCAATCAATCCAAATTCCAACCAATCCAGTCAGCGGATTTCCGAATCATGATCCGTGATCCTGGCCGAAAGAAAACAGCTAATGGACTTTGAAAAAAAAATCGGTGTGTCACCCCAAAACATTCCCGACGAGTAGCAATAAGGAATGGATGGAATATTTATTATGAGACGTCCCTTCGGGTGGGAAGTATAATTTGAGAAAAATATTGAAGAATTGAGATATTTTCTCTAATAAGGGATTCATTTAGAGCTCCGTGATCATTTGAGTCTGGTCGATCGTCGATCTCGATAAGCTGCTAGGCCGGTTACTCATTTTAAAGTGGAAAACTCTCGGAAAACTGGGGAATTTTAAGAGAAATTGCCTGAAAATGTTCAAGAATCAATCACCCTGTGCCCGCTTCTCCTCAGCCGTCTGTCCCTAGGCGAGGTCCCTAGGCGACTTATCGGCGACATTCCCGCTCGAGGCGATCGGAAAACTTCGTCACGCGCGCTGTAGGTACTCCGAACGCTCGTCACCGCTCCGCGCTCGCGTCTGCGTCTCTCCCTATTATTGTTGCTCCTCGCGCGCGGTCTTCGCCCATCTTGAACTCTTTTCAAGACCCGGGAAAACTGGCGAAAAACGACTAAAACTCGGACGTTCGGGCGTTGAAATGACCGCAGTCGCAGTGAAGCGTTGCTGATCCCACTTCTGAGCTGTAAGATACTCGTGGGGGGGCTGGGGTCGATACTGGAATAAATAAAACTCGACAATTCGGTTCACGTCTTCACTATTCGGCCCCTAAGCAAGCACTGCTCTACACTACAATCTACATGCCGGATGTGGTCCCTCTCCCCTCTCCTCACCGTTATACAGCGCACTCTAGCATATCCTCTTGACAACCGTTTAAAATTTATGCCGCTAAAATAGGAATTATTCTGAAAAAGTGTAAATCAGCTCAAAAAGACGGATCGGAGGAGATCTCCAAAGGAGATAACGAGATTTCTCTCGTTTCATTTCAAAACTAATGTTAGGTGCAGGGTGTTAGACGCGCGATGTTACAACGAATACTGGACTTTTTTTTTCAAAATACTTCAGCTCTCCATCCGAACTAGTGTTATAATTATGTTATATGTTATATATATATTATATAATATATTAATATATTTTATCCAATCCTATTTAATAATGCACGAATTATCACGCGCATACATGCCTGCATTTTTCAATAAGACTGGATAAAGCATAGTATTCTACTCGCGGGTAATGGCTATTATACTTATTCGGATGCTTTACGACACTCGCCAAAGCTCGTGTCGGCAAACTGCATCCTCATGAGTAAGAAGCGATCATTACCCGCTTGTTGAATAATATACTAAGATCAATATTGCATTATCAAGGCAATTTTACATGAAATAAATAGTAAAAAATAACCTTCAGTGACGGTGACGTTTGCAAAGAGAAGTATTATTCTCATGAGTTGGATTGCCCTTTGCACTGAAACACTGAGTTTATTGTGCCCCCACCAACCGGACTCACGGAACCACAATGTGGTGCCTGGATGTTTGATGTCGGTCCATCCAAGCACCTGGGCCGAAAAGCGCACGACTGAGCTAGACTTCGCCTCTTCGCCTCGAACGTAGGTGCGGTCGTGGTTAACCGAGTGGTCAACACACCCCACGCCCTGCGCCGGTACGCTCTTGACTTAGTCAGGCTCCTTGACTACGCTGTCGGTTTTCATCTACATATTGCCGTACTGCCGATTACAGGCATATTATACTCAGGAGGTTTGCCATGTACCACCCAAGGAGGAGTTCCACCCGGTGTAGAATCGTACGCGTGTTTTTAATGAGCAACCACTGTACCGTCATTTTCCCGCAAGGTCAAGTACTGTCAGGAGCACTGTATTACATACATCAAAATTTTTGTTTCTCCAAAAAAATTTGACATAGGTACCTAGACATGAAGGAGCCCTTACCTAGTAGTGCGTAGTGTTTCAGCGCCTGTGTGCAAAGCTTCTAGTCTGCGCCCCCCCACCCTATTCTATACTTGACCAAAAAAATGAAAGAATTGAGAATCCATGTCACTGTTCTATTTTTTTACAAAAGTTATACAGAGTGTCCCGGGATAAGTGTTTCAAAACTGACAAGGAGATAGAAAATTGAAAAATAAGTGGACTTTTGTCAAGAAACATACTCTCTCAAACGTATAATAACGGGGGTACAGGCCTTCAAAGTTGTTTTTTCAAAACAGTTTTTTTTGCATAACTTTTGAACCGCTCAACCGATTTTAGTCAAATTTGAACTTGAGGTTGATGAAACAGGTCTCTATTGAACAATAATAACGCATTTCATCAAACATTTTTAGGGGCGAAGATAATAGGGGTTGCCCTCCCCCTTTTCCCCCTATTTGTGACCTCTTCAAATATTTTTGGAAATCGTTTCATTTTTTGAATTTTTTGTCCAATTTAAACAAAAAAGTTACTCTAATTTTGATTAGAGGCTTGGTTTTTGAGATATTTGGAATCGAAACATTGCAAAACATCTCGGAATCGCCACTTTCCTGGGCCAGAATTCAAAAATTGAAACCGTTCCCAAAAATATTCAGGGAGGTTAAAAATAAGAGGAAAAGGGAGGATACCCCCTATTATCTTTGCCCCTAGAAATGTCTGATAAAATTCGTTTCAATAAAGACTAGTCTTAATAAACTTTGGTTTGAATTTGAATAAAATCGGCTGAATGGTTGAAAAAGTATGCAAAAAAAACTGTTTTAAAAAAACAACTTTGAAGGCCTCTATCTCCGTTATTATACATTTGAGAGGGTATGTTCATCAACAAAAGTCCCCTTATTCTTCAATTTTCTATCTCCCTGTGAGTTTTGTAACACTAATTCCGGGACAGCTCTGTATAATAGCTGTATTACACTCTACAAAATTTCTTGTACAATGTTTTGAACATTCTGTCAAAATACTGTCAAAAAAACAATGAACTTGATTGTTCAATTTACAGATTGTTCAAGAAATTGCACAAGAAATTGTGTAGTGTAATAGAGCTTCAACATCTTACAAAAAATAACAATTGAGTTAATGAATTAAAAGAAACATAATTAATAATGTAATAAGTGTTAACACTAGTGACCACTAGTGACTGACTAGACCCTCTTTCAGCCTGTGGCAGGTGATTTTCATTTCTATATATTGGTACAGGTCTGTCTCCTTGGAAAAAGTCATTGAATGTTATTTCAAAGATGGTGGGTGACATCCATTCGCTTCGTCGCTTGAGCTATAAACAAGAATCCTACAACCTTTTTTCCCGGTGTCTTACGCCGGCGCCGTGGGGCAAAGATCTTCCATCTTTTCAACGGTTCACTTAAGAGTACAGTTACCAGATTTTTATATAACAAAAGTGCGTAGGTAGTCACCCTATAATAAGATTTAATTATTTTATTCATAATTCATTAATTGCCAGCATTTCGATGTATCTTTTCCATAGCATTTCTTCACTTGGGAGTGGATGCCGGAAAGTATCTTTCCAACTTTTCTAGCTGGCCTAAAATATGTAACATGAAACTACAACATTTTTCGCGTCGGTCGGCGCCCCCTTTTATCGAGGCGCCCTTGGCTGCAGCCTACTTAGCCTATTGGTTAATCCGTCACTGGCTTTACAGCAGAAAATTGCTTCGTATTGGTATAATTGGTTTTCACGTCGGCCCGACTATAGCGGGGGGCGCAAAGCGCCCTTTTTGAATTTTTTTTCAGTCGGTCGAATTTTTGCGCCCCTGGCAAAGTGCGCCCGCGTGCGTCGCACGCCTTGAACGCCCTGTTAGGAACGGCCCTGTGCGTAGTACATTTACCATGAAGTCCGGAACTAACTCTTTTATTCTATTAGGCAATAACTCCAACAGAGCAAGACCTTGTCGCTTTTGTTCTAATTACAAAAATTTTGTAGTAGGTAGGTAGGTATTTTGCTTCTGACGGTACGTACCTGTCGGCACGTCGAAAATTTCAAGTAATAAATTAACAAATTCTTCGGCCATGCGTTACTGCTCTAAAGGTGCGTTCAGTCAGCTTATTTAGCCGCAAGTTTTAATTTTAGCCGCAAGCGCAGCAACGCCCATTGGCTCTTACGAACCAGCCTCTTCAGAACAGCCAATAAGCGGTGCAGCGCTTACGACTAAAATTAAAACTTGCGGCTAAATAAGCTGACTGAACGCACCTTCAAATTGTATTATAGTAGTTGTTTATTGTTATGTAGGCAAGATTTTCATTAGCTTCACATGCGAAAGCAATAATACGCTAACGATTAGCGATTACCAGATAGATAGGTTTTCTGCCTGAGGAGTAATTCGAAAGACGGACGGACAGTCGGACAAAGTGCAGCTAAGAGCGCCATTTCCTGTAGGAAAGTGCGCTAAGAACACGTTGCTCTAATATACAGGGTATTTTGCAATTACGGTTACAAACTTCTAGGGGAGATTCCCCATCAAAAATGGACCAGGGAAAACTTCGATGTCCTGAAATGCTCCGTTGTAAAGTTACAGCAGGGTGTTCAAGTAGAATTTTCAAAATCGACTTTTTGACATAACGTTTGAACCGTTTAACCGATTTTGTTCAAATTTGTAAATAAAACATCAGGTGGCGCGAGAAACGTTTATTATGTGCACTTTTATGGACATCGGAGCCGGAGCTTTTCAACATGCTACCTTCTCCTCCGCACGCGTGCTCCAAGTTCCCCGTCTCGCCCCGCTGTGCCGGGCGGGTGCGGGTCTCCTCTCCACCGCCGGAAGGTCAGGACCGCATTCCCGGTTTACAAATTTGAACCAAAGTTCACTGAACTAGGTCTCTATCGAACAATAGCAATGTATAAAAAAAAATTAGGGGCGTAAGATAATGGGGGGAGGTCCTAATTCCCCCCCTAGTTATTTTTTCGAATTAGTCTTATTTTTGGATTATACGTTCAATTTACAAGAAAAGTTACTCGTGCAAAATTTTGATTGGAGGCTTCATTTTCGAGATCTTTGGGCCTGAAACCTCGGAAAACACCTCAAAATCACCTCTTTTAAAGGCCCAAAATTTAAAATCTAAGAAAACTCATGATTTTTCGACTAAAGTAAGTTTCCTCTAGTTGTTTTAAGTTGATGAACCGCAATTTTTTTGCCGAGAAACGCGGAGTTTTCAGGAAAAAAGACAATTTGGCCTCTGGAAAGTAGCGATTTTGAGGTGTTTCCCAACGTTTAAAAAACACAAATATTTCGAAATGAAGCCTCTAATCAAAACTTTTGCAAGGGTCGCTTTTTTTAATCAATGTTGAATTAAAAAAATTGATTCATTCCAAAAATAATTAGGGGGGTAAAAAATAGGGGAGGGGAATGAAAACTTCCCCCATTTTCCACGCCCATGTTTTTTTTTTGAACACCTTACTATTGTTCGATGGAGATCTACTCCAGTAAACTTTGATTCAAATTTGAACAAAATCGGTTAAACGGTTCAAAAGTTATGTCAAAAAAATCGATTTTAAAAATTCATTATTTTGTACAGGACATCGAAGTTATATTTTTTCCGGGTTCATTTTTGATGGGAAATTCCCCCTAGAAGTTTTTAACTGTAATTGAGCAACACCCTGTATTGCCAGTAAAAAGGACGCAAACGTATTGGCCAGGTCGTATTGGGTATAGACCATTTCCACATGACGTCACACGCACGCGTCGAACGGCTGATTCGGGGCAACGTCAACATGATGTCAACTATACGTGTCACTTTGTCAAAACTTTGTGTCACCAGTGACTTTCACACATCGACACCGACTGACAGATTGACATAATAGCTGCGTTCCTTTTATCATGTGAACTGAGAATTTTCGGGTATAATACCACGAGTGCAACGAAAATTACCGATAAATCTGGAAAATGCGTGTTGCCTGAAAACTGCATGAGTTTGTTTTCTCTGTTGTTCGAAAGCTAAAAGAGCCCAACCCCGCAGGGGGAGGGCTCTTCTTTCGAACAACAGAAGAAAACAAACGAATGCGGTTTTCTTATGGCAACACGCTTTTTCAGAATTATATCTGGTTCATTTTCATTGCAAGAGTGGTATTCGGAAGAATATTTCCCGAATCATTCGTCTATGAATCATTCTACAAATTCTTCACATATTATTTCACACGACAATAAAATTGATGATACATGAATAGCCACCTAACTGTACTGAGCCACGGAACAGAAAAGAGAACCAGAGGCTGACGTAAAAATTGTTAAATCATTATGACTGCGCAATCCCAAATCGTTTCAATTTCTTGCACATTCGTCTGGGTCCTTGAGTACTCGCTTGAGCATGAGCATCCCCATACAGTGTCCAGAGTCCAACGCTAACACTGCACACGCATCATGTTTGTTTGACAGTAGGTGTTTAAACAATGACAGATCGATTGAATTATCGATATGGTCTTTCGGATTATCGCTTATTAATCCTTAAAATTTATGTCCGAATTATCGCGTTTTTGACGTATGAGGGAAATATTCACTTCAATTGTTAGTTGTGCCTCTCTCCCTCTCATGCAATTGAGGTCTCCAATTTTCCGTTGTCTCTCTTTACTGTGACGTCATGCGTATAAGATACGGTTAATCGAGGTCATTGGGCGCTTCCCAATAAGGCGTATAAGGACACAATTGGACACATATGGACACAATTCGACACAGCTAGCGTTCCAATAGCAGTAATAGCACCACTTGTCGACACAATCGAAACATTGGCGAGGCTGAGTTTGGCATTGAGCTGGCAAGTGCACTTTGACATTGCGTATCAGCCTTGTCGCAGTTATTGGAAAGCGCCCCATGTTTTTTGAGGTATGACATTTCGTTTCTGACATAATGGGAAATTTTCGAATCTGACAAGCGCTCTGTCGTGTATTTATTTGATTTCAGCATGGATTTCATGATTTCACTTGTTCTTACCCTCGTTCTTACCAATAAGTGTGTTATATATAGTGAAAAACTGAGAAGATACTTACAGAAATGGTTCAAGGGTGTTGTGTCGCTCTATGCGAGTGCGATAATAAGACGAATACACCCGGCATGCACCGGTTCACGAAAGACCCAAACTTGATGGAAGTGTGGCTGCACCAGCACCAGCAGGGATCACGCTGCACCAGACACGTGCATCTTACTACGAAAAAACTCTATTACTTCGTCCATTAAAAACTCCCTAATGGGCTCTAGTGACTTTCCCCACATGATAATGGGAACAGTATAGCTATCCGATTCAAAATTCCCGCAAAAGTCAGAAACGAAACGTCCAAACGTCATAAACGTCAAAACGTCAAAGGTGACCTCGAAAAACCATGTTATTTTCTATCTCCTAAAATTGGAAAGGTCAATTCTCGCTCTTTCTCTCTCTAACTGAGGTGAGATTATCTGAGATTTCGTGTAAAAGGAATACAGCTAATTACCAATCTGACTGACGTTGCCCCGAATCAGCTGTTCAAGACGGATCTGCCTGACGTCATAGTCCGGATGTTAAGGTATAATACCCTTCACTTTTATAACAAACAATGCCACTTGGCATACCTGTTGCCGAGACCATGTTTGACCGATTAAGATCAGGAGCCAAAGTTTTACGTGTTTGTTTTTGAAAATGCCTTTTTTAAAAAATATTAACTTTATTAAACTGTGAAATAATTTAATTCGTACAAGTTTTTGAACGTAATAACGGATCGACAATTTATGCGTGCGACGTGCACTCGTTCATGATACAGAGAATTGTGTTATGCGCTAACTGCATGAAGTCGTATATATAAACAGCAGGTGCTAAGTAAGCAAAACTAATCTTATTCATGACGGGGTCGTAACACCTCCCCCTTTTAGATAGAATTTTATAAAATTAACTGAAAATAAAAATAGAGGTAAATTTTTTAAAATTCTAAAAATATAAAATTATTGACATAAAAGGTAAGTAAGCTAAAAACTGAAATAACAAAATCGTTAAGTACCAAAGACTTAAAATTAAAAGATTACAAATTAAAAGAAAGTGTCTTTTAGGGTCACGAGCACTTTTCACTTCGTATAAGCTCTGCTTTTAAACACTTCGCGCACTGCAAAGTTTGTTCACAAGGCTTTTCTTTGCTGCCTCGTATTTCTTGAGACGGCTGCTGCTTCCAGAGGCGTCTCTTCAGTTTGTAGTTCGAGTGTCGGTTGCAACTCGATGTTCCACTGGTGAATAGATGTTCTACGGTGTGGTTTTGGATTGATATTGCAAAAGTTATAGATTTTTGCACAGCAACCCCTGTCGTCAGGTCTGGGGTTGTTAGAAGGTGAACTTTTCATGTAGCCAATGAAGTGGCGGCAACAGCCACATTTACAGCAGATGACTGTTACAATTATTATAACAAAGATGGTCAGGGTCCAGATGGTGGATGCGCTGAGGTACTTTGTTGCGAAGGGCTCTTGATTTAACGTTTTGAGTTCTTCTTCAAGCTCGCCAAGTTTGTGAGCGGCGACATTTAAGTCGTCCAAGTTGAACTGGTTGATTTTAAGTGGTTTTAAATGGAACTCTTCTTTTGATGTTTGTTCCTCGCAGCATTCGAATGGAATTTGAGGAATGAAGTTCTCTTCTGTATAGTTGGAAGTTTGTTCTTCTTTAGCATATAGTTGATAAATGCCAGTATATGCATTACACCGTTTTTGTAACGTGATGAGTTTGTTGCCCTCCAGAAGTTTGGTGGTTGTACCTTGATTAGGGCAGGTGTAGGTAATTGCCAACTTTGATGGTAGGACTAGTAACCATTGGTTCTTGCCGATGTACTGAATGTTATGGTTGATTACATTCATAATTAGTGGCTTGCATTTGTCGGAGTTTTGGAGTGTCGTGATGAGGATGACCTCACATGGTCCTTGGGTCGAGTCAAGAGGAATTAAATCTTGACACATGGCGGTTCTGTCGTCCATTTCTTGGCAGGTGTCGAGGTCATGGATCTTGATGTAAGTTCTCTTATCTTTTGATAATGCTATCATCTTTGATTCGGGGATGATAGTATGGAAAAGGTTTGTAGAAGGATCTTTGGTTGGTACAGAGTAGAGATGGTAAAGGTCGAAGGTATCCTGATTTATTAAAGGTATTATTATTACAAATATTAACCTGTTTTTTGTCTGAAATGCTTGAAGTTTAAAAAGATTTAATAACTGGGGAAGATTTTCCAAAGTGGGTTTGAATGGTAAGTTATTTCGCGTTAGATGTCTATTGATGTCTATCAATTCGCTGAGTAAATTTCTAGGTTTAATTATCGATGGGTGGATTATTTTTAATTTCGCAAAGGTTAAACTATTGACTATATCAGTAAGTTCTTCTGAAATTAATGTGAATGATTCTAGAAGTTGTTCACAATTATTCATCAATTTTAATTGATGCTCAAAATATTTTTGACTCCCAAAAAGGGTTTTAATTTCGTTTTCTATTACTTTCATATCTTCGTTGAATGTTTGTTCGTCAATTTGTAATTTTTTAATCGTTTCGTTAAAATTTCGAATGGTACTTGTTGTGACTTTAATTTGGTCTTTAATTAGGTTTTGAATTTCTGAATCGTCTCTTTCTAATTTGTCTATACATTTGCTAAAATATTCTCCGTCGGAGGCATCTAGATTTCCTGTTATAAATTTCCATACGGTTCCAACACCGTTTGCAAGTCCTCGTCTTACTCGGATTGTTTCGAATTTAATTTCTGTTAACATATTATCGATTTTATTTGAAATCGCTTTTAGAATATCAAGATGGGGTTTTATCGTAAGGGAAAAAGTTCGAAATCTTACATTTTCATCGTGTTCATCTTTCAAAAGTACAGTTGTTAGGGTATTTAAAATTTGCAAATTATGTTCGTACGTTTCTTGTAAGTGATTAATGTCTTTATACACTACTAGTTTCCAAATATCTGAAGTTATTTTTATTTCTCTCTCTTTTTCGTAAAATAGTCCTATGGTATTGTTTAGGTCTTTGATTTGGATATTGGAATAAGAAAAATTAATAAGGAATAGGAAAATAAAGATTTTAGATGGAGTCTTGTCCATGATGGATCTGTAACAATTATTTGTTCACAGATGACTAGATAAAACAATAAAGTTCTTAATTATGAAATTAGCTGATACGATAAACCAACCTAGGAATTATCGCTAACACTACTAAATTCGTACTATAATTGAATTTTCGGTAAAGCCGAAGGATTTTACAGTCTGAATCCTAAGATGTTATTCAGATGACAGGGACAATTTGGTGACTTCCAAAATTGTATATCAGGGCAAATCTGAATTTGACCGCAATAAAAAATTAAAATGTTTTCCGTGAGGCGGGGGTTTGGCGGTTAATAAACCCAGCAGTTTTACAGGGAATAGAATTATGTGTATATAATCATAATTATGGGGAAAAAGGTGTTCTTTGAACATAATGGTTGACGTCTGCCAAACGTCGTCAGAGTTTTTCAAAAAATTCTTGTATTAAGTCCTATTTAGTCGCCTTTTACGACACGCATTTGGATTTACGTCTGCTTTATTCTTAAAGGTCCCAAAACAGCAGGGATTTTTTGTTAAATACCTAGTCTGAGGTATTTGGGTCTTGGTCTTCGTCTAATTCTATATTTGACGGTTTTATCCGGTCAAAGTTGACAGTCATATATTTATTATTGGAAGTTAGTAGCTCTACGCAATTCGGAGGTAAGAGTCTGGTTATTTTGTAGGGACCAAGATATGTGGGGGACAATTTGGATTGTCTTGATGGTTTTCTTAAAAACACTGATTGACCAAGTTTGTACTGAGGTCTATTTTCTTTTACATGTTTGTCAAAACGTTCCTTTGATTTTTGTTTGGAACTATCGATATTGGAAATGACTTTTTTGTTAACATATTGTGCGTAATTTCTCATGAGTCTCTGGTAATCATCTTGAAGTTCTGCTTCATTGGTAAAAATATTATCTCTAGATGGATCAATATGTCCAAAAACAATTTCCTGAGGGGTGAATTTGGTTGAAGCTGACTTGCTAAGGTTATATGTTTTTATAGCGAAAGGTAGTGCGTCAACTACAGGTTTATGAGGATAATCGATGTGGAAACTTCTAATAGAATCCATCAATGTGGCGTGAAAACGTTCCACTTGCCCATTAGATTGGGGATGATCAGTGGGACTGACAGTTAGTCTAATGTCGTACAATTCGATTAGATTTTTGAACGATTGGTTCATAAATTCGCTTCCGGCATCTACATGAATTCGTTGTGGTACAGGGTAGTGTTGGAAGTACAATAATAATTTATCAGTAACGCTTCTTGCTTGTTTGTTAGGAATTGGATAAGCCTGTGCATATTTTGAAAAGTTATCAACAATTGTCAGAAGATGTAACTGGGGATGTACGTCTAGTGTGTCCATGTTTATGTGTTGAAATGGTCGTTCTGGTGTTTTTGTAATTACGAGGGGAAAATCTGTGTTTTGCCTATTAATCTTCGATTGATTACAAGTCTGACACCGTTTTACAAATTCTTCTATATCTGTTTTCATATTGGGCCATAAATGTTGTTCACGTATTCTTCGAAATGTTTCATTGATACCTTTATGTAAATTATTCTTTGAGGAATGCCATTTCGACATTATTTCGTTCTTTTCTTCAGGCGTTAGGTTTTTTTGCAATTTGATTATATCATGGCAAATATGGAATTTGAAAGTATCAGCGTTGAATAAATGACTCAAAATTCTTTTCAATGGTAGGTGATTGACCTTGTTCAAATGATATTCTTTATAGTGGGGCTGTTAGTGAAACCAACCTTGCATTTTTTCCTGACGGGTTGAGCTCTTACACACTAATGGAACATGACCTAAGGTAGCTTTTAAGAAGTGTTGCCACGGTGGCAACACTGTCAAAGGGCCAGGGTGGGGCGGTTGCCTACCTTCCAGGGGAAAACCGTACAATGCCACTTACATCAGCCTGTAGAACGAGAATTAAGAGTCGGACGATGACGCGGGGGCGCTCGTTGGATTCAGCACACTTGAAAACATAGGAATATATCATTCGTTCAACCTTCTTCTCCCACTCATGTGTGCTAGGAGGTGAGAAACGGTCATGCGGAGTGGGGCATTAGTGCGGTTCAGGAATTTTACAGGGACGGCGTATACCTGACCATCGATTGGGGTATTGATGTGTCGATCTCTGCTTCGATAGCACGTAACCCCTCCCCCTTTACTAGCCCCCCCCTTATTCAAACAAATACATCTTCATGTTTACAAGAACATAGGATATTATACAGGTGTCCACGGTTCAAGTGCTCTAACTGTTGTGTTTTACTCTTTGGCCAAATGCAAGAACATTTTTCTCATAAAAATGTTTTTTTCGGGCTTCAGTTTCTAAGTTACAGGGTGTCAAAAAATTAGAGAAAAATATCTCTTTTTGCTATAACTTAGTAACTACTATTTTCACGAAAACCAAACTTGGTACGATTTATACACTATTAATTAGCTTCCATTTAGAATTCACCATCACTTTGTTGAAAAACCAGTGGCGTAGATATTAGGGTTATGCACCAATTAACCCTGAATCTTTGATAACATTTTTTGATTCCCAGGACAATTTTAAGCAAAAAAGGTACTCTTGGTCCGAAGCTATTAAGTCAATCATTTCCGAGAAAAACGGAATTTTAATATAAAAAACATGAAAATCGATCATAACAATAAATTGACCGATGAAACTCTTGTAAGCTGCAGTATATTATCGAAAGTATTGAAATAACTGAAAAGAAGACCTATTAGAAATGATTGCTTCTGTTCAGTATTACTTACACTAATTAAAAGATAATTTATTGAAAAATAAGTTGTCAATTTTTTTCCTAATTTTTTGACACCCTGTAACTTGGAAACTGAAGCTCGAAAAAAAAAACAGTAATCATTGTTACATTGTCCACTTTGTTCTCGACTTTATTGGAAGCCAGGGTGGTCCATATTTACACCCAATCATCTCCCTGAGATACCAGTTTGTGGGCCTTACTGCCAGTGTGACGAATTCATGGCTTCTTGTCTCCTTGACAGCTCCTTTCGACAGCTCGAAGGCAGATACCGCAAGGATGATAACATTTGTGTCACATGAGTAGACCATTAGTACCATTACCCTTGCACGGCCCTCCCGCGTGGCGTCCACTACGTGACTCGGGTACCGGCCTCCTGATGATTACAAGATGCTAACCCACTCAGGTCGTCCCGGGTAGAGTTTGTTACGACGTTCGTCCCTCTTGTAGAGTACCAGACCACCTTTCCTGTCGTTGGAATACTGGCAGCGAGGACTCGAGAAGTTTTTTTTAGTTTTCTGGATCTTTCGGAAAGTCCTGCCACTTCTTGGGGATTTTATAGTCGTGAGCGACACGCATCCTGATGCCCACACCCCTTCTATTTTTCATCTCTTGCGATCTTTTCAAAACTGTTCTCCGAGTATTTGAAAACAACCAGAAAATTGGCGATAGACATCGGCAACTTTATCCGTAGGCCGTAGTTGATTCGATACTTACGAGTCCCACACGATGTCCATCCGGGATACACACTGAGACTCTCTCTTGAGTTAGGGATAAAAGACATTGTCTCGAAAATTAGAAATAAATTCACAGGTTGGCACGTGGTTTCAACTTTCAACAGGTACATGAGTACCGCACTGTCGAAAATCTTGGCGTTTACTTGCGGGGCTCTGTCTGGTCTAGCTGCCAGAAGGGGTGCAAGACACTCATTCATGAGGTCTGCCTTGTTTGTAACCCTCATATCATCATTGCTGAGAACCAAGGCTGGTGGGAACTCTAAAATTTCGCGAGCAAAAAACTCTTGGGGATTTCCTGGTCGTTTGCTGAAGGATGCAACTCACACACCAAGAGGAGGACTGTCCTCCTTGAATGAGGACGGGTGGCAACCCTAGGGGCGGCGTGCCCTCATATGACAGACACACCGCAAACACAGGGACGCGCCGAGTGCTAAAAACGCACCAACCCCCCATTCCGCATCACCGTTTCCCGCCCCGTAGCGTGCATAAGTAAGAAAGAGGGGGGGGGGGGAGTGAAACAATGATATATTCCTATGTTTTTAAGTGTGCTGAATCCAACGAGACTCCTCCCGTCATCGTCCGACGCCTATTTCTCGTTCTACAGGCTGATATAGGTAGATATGCAGAGTTTTCCCCTGGAAGGTAGTCAACCGCCCCTCCCCAGCCCTCTGACAGTATTGCAACCATGGCAACACTTCTTAAATGTTACCTTAGGTCATGTACCATCAGTATGCAAGAGCTCAACCCGTCAGGAAAAAATGCAAGGTTTGTCCTGATATCGTGCACTAACGTCCTCACTATTAGGTTCTAAATTTTCTTTGATCTCGTAGAGAAGTCTGAATAAATCTTTTTGAGAAAGTCTTGATAAATTGTCTACGGGCAATTTGATGAAATAGTATTTTCGATTAGTGACCTTTAAGCTGTTTTTGATAGTTAATGTTTCAGTTAGATTCAAATTTCTTTCTGTAGTACATGTATCTGCGACTTAAGTTGCAATATGGGGTGTATCCTCATTTTCATTATTGGGAATGAATGCTATTATATTTTTGTGGTAAGCAAGTGTCACATAGTCGTTTGTCTCTTTTATTAAATCAAAATTTATTGAAGGTTGTTCGTTAATAAATCTGTCATATTCGATTTCGAATTCGTAGTCTGGATTTGCGTTGAAATCAATTAAGTCTGGTGTCTCGTTACGATTGATTATTGACTCATCTTCTTCACCTGAAGATGAAGGTGGATTTGCTGTGATTGGATTTATTCTGATACGCGAAAGTGCATCAGCATTTTTATTTAATTTCCCAGCTTTGTGAATGATCTCTTTTTCTTCTAAATGAGGATGATCGAGCCTTAATTGGTTTAAAATATTTTGTTCTCGATCGATATTATTTGAGTGATTAGTAGTGACGTTGTAGTTATTCACGTTAAAGGTTTCGAAAGGTTCAAGAATTATTTCAGGAAGTTCAACTTCCTTGGTTTCATTGCTTGAGTTCAACATTGTAGTAATAATTTGGTTATCATTTATCTTTACGATGGAATTAGGAATCTTTACTCCATTGATCTCTAGTTCAGGACATATAAAGGTTGAATCAGCATTATTATTTGAAAATGAATTTATTTTTACTGGTAGTTGAACTACCTCGATCGTTCTAGGCGATATATGAAAAATTTTCTTCAAAGTAGTATTTGGTTCTTCGAACTCATAGATATAAACTTTAATCCGACTATTATTGAAAATTTCTTTTATCATAGAAAGAACGTGCTTCCAGTTTAAGTTATCAAGACCGCATCCGAGCTTTGGCAGTGCTAATTCAGCGATTTGATTTTCTTCGCATATAACCCGCAAGTTCATTAATGCTGTGTTGATAGAATTGTACGTGGGCTTATCTTGAAAGCGTTCCTTCGTGATAAGGTGAAAAATTTCTCGCGTTTCATTTACGCTCGAGAAAAAGGAATAAGCAACTTGTCCTACTATCTTTTGCTGAGCTAGCAGCTCGTCGGTATTGTGTGGATATTTTATTGCAATTTTTCTTGCTAAGCCTTGGCCCATTTTAAAATCTTGAGACACTGCGTGCCCAATTGGAATGTTATTGGGTGCATCTAAAATGTCACCTCTTATGAATTCGATTGAAAATTGATTAGAAAATCCATTTATTGGATTATTATTATTAGAGAGACTCACGGCGGAGCTCGAAGAATTCCCGAAGGAAGTATTTAAATGATTCTTATCTGAATCGACCCTAAGGCTATTATTTGCCTCGGAAATATTTATTCTTTGATTCTCTACTTTGAGAGAAGTATTTTTATTAGAAGATCCATTTATAGGATTATTATTATTAGAGAAACTCACGGCGGAGCTCGAAGAATTCCCGAAGGAAGTATTTAAATGATTCTTATCTGAATCGACCCTAAGGCTATTATTTGCCTCGGAAATATTTATTCTTTGATTCTCTACTTTGAGAGAAGTATTTTTATTAGAAGATCCATTTATAGGATCATTATTATTATTAGAGAGACTCACGGCGGAGCTCGAATGGTTCCCGAAGGAAGTATTTGATTTTTTAAATGAATTAGTATCGACTTGGATTGAACACTTTGGTTCTATTGCTTTTTTAGCAATTCTAAGATCCACAGAGGGAGTATGAAATTGTCGATTTTCTTCGTTGATTATACGCGGTTTATGTACCGGGTTTCTTGTATTATTTTTATTAATGGATTCACAATGATTTAAAGTAGTGAGAGAAGTATCACCGTTCCTTGCATAGGAAAATAATTGAATTTCAGGATAGTCTTGAATTGAACAAAATAGTTTTCTTTTAGGAAAATCGATAACACAATTGAAATTTAAAATAAAATCCATACCCAAAATTCCGTCGAATAATCCAAAGTCGATAGGTGCAACATGCATTGTGTGCGAATTGAATTTACCGACTTGGTATTCGTAAACATGACTGGAAAGTACGGGAATATTTTCAATCCCGGTTATATGAATATCTTTGCTTTGGATTTTACTTTCGGGTGAAATAATATTTGGGTGAATCAAACTGATAGAGGCACCACTGTCTAAAAGAAGTTTAAAATTATTTTTTGTGTCTAGAATATAAAACATTTTGTGTTGGCTATCATTGGACTTTGCATTTAAAATTACATTTCGGACTCGCTCACGTGCGTCTGGGTTATAGGAGATTGGACGTCCGAGGGATCCAACTCCGCATCTTCGTTTTTTAAATAATTTACGCGAGGAGCGGGATTGTTTGAGAAATTATTGTTTGGTCGATTTTGAAAATTACTTTGACCTGAAAAATTTCTATTTTGAGGATTTGCATTATTGTGACTCGAATTATTTATTCTTCTGAAGCAATTTACTATTAAATGACCAGGTTTTTTGCAGTAATTGCAGAATTTCGCGTCTGGTCGTGGATTTGGATTATGAGCATAATTGCATAACATGTTGGTTATGGTAATTTTGTCGTGGAAAGCTTTTAAATGTTTTCGTATTGTTTTGACTGCTGCGCGTTGATCTTAGGTATGCAATATTTTCTTCCTCAAGTATTAGTTGGGCGGCTTCGCTAATGGATAATGGTTTTTGTGCTCTTATTAATTGACCTAAGGGGTCATTTAATCCGGCTAATAAAGTTTTCAGTCCGATCTTTTCGTGTGACTCGATTAAAGTGTTTTTATGTAATGGGTCAATTTCGTCGTCGAGTCGAACACTCGACCTTAATTTTGTTAATAAGTTTTCTATTTTTGTTACGAAGCTTCGCGCTGTTTCAGTCGTTTTTTGGAAAGAATTTGTGAGGTCTCTGACGAGAGCTTCGGTATCCCTACAATCGCCAAAGTGGCCTATTAAAAGGGGCCTTATTGCTTCCCAGGTTGTTAGATTCCTCGAGGATATGAAAGTTTTAGCTTTTCCAGTTAGTTTGGATTTAATTAGGAAAACAAGGACATTTTCTTGTCCTTCTTCGATGTTTTCCGTTGCAAAATTACATGCTTCTATAAAATCATTCAGTAAGGCTTGTTCGCCATCGAATGAGGGAATTAAATCTCTAAGATCTCTCAAAGAGAGTTGAATTTCGTTATCACCTTCAGCCATTTCGAATTATCACAGGTAAATAATATAATATCAATACACTAAACAAGATAAAAAGGATATAAAATGGAAAGGGGAATACCCCGAAACAAACAATGATGATTATAAAAATAAGTAGACTTACTACTTGATGGAAATCGTTGCCGTCGGAGAACTTCAGGACAGGTTCCGCTGGAGCTTCCTTGGTTTGATTACAGATGTAGGCTGCTAGGCTGAAGTGCTGGAGCACACCACTTAACACTTTTTTACGTATAAAATTTTCAAAAATTATTTGTGCCAAATGGGCCTAGCATCCTACCGACTGCGCCATTTTTACGTGTTTGTTTTTGAAAATGCCTTTTTTAAAAAAAATTAACTTTATTAAACTGTGAAATAATTTAATTCGTACAAGTTTTTGAACGTAATAACGGATCGACAATTTATGCGTGCGACGTGCACTCGTTCATGATACAGAGAATTGTGTTATGCGCTAACTGCATGAAGTCGTATATATAAACAGCAGGTGCTAAGTAAGCAAAACTAATCTTATTCATGACGAGGTCGTAACAAAAGTCGCAAGCAATGCAGGCGTCGTATACAGGGTGTCGTATAGAAAAAAAGTAAAAAAATCGTATATCATTAACCAAACCAAATGGATTCACGTGAACAGGCATACATATTCACAATATATTACCCATCAAGGAAAGGTGAACGGTTTTGGAAAATCTTGAGCGACTCCTGAATTATTCAGGAAAAACTGAGTTTTTGTCTGAATATTTTCTTTCTCGGTGAATTAGTGAATTTTCAAGATATCGAAGTGCAACTTGGTAGTTCTATGGCCAGTATGGTCATAAATCAAAAACGATTAGGAGCCAAATGCAAGACCTGTCATTTCCAGAAATAAGACAGTGAACTTTTTTTTCTTCGCGACCGCCATCTTGAATCCCCGTTTCACTCAACAGTTGAAAAAGTGACAACTGAATGTAAGATAGATGACATCCAGTCACCCCATTATGAAAAAGATAGCCTTGAAGCAGGGTAAGGGTCTCTTCATCGAGAAAACAGCTTTACGCTTTACCCAAGGATTTCATGGTAATACGCATTTGCAGCGCCTGTAATGGCTAATCAGAGATTTGAAAGAGCAGAGTGAGCTCTTTGTCACAATTCTACATTCATTATGAGCTGAATCACCAAAATTCATGATGATCGGTTCTAAGGTAAATTTTTGGTGGCCTGCTGAACCAAATATGTGGCGCTTTTTGGTGAAAAATGCAAAAAAAATCGAGCAATCATCGTCATGTCATCCCTCACTAAGAGAAGGCTATTGCAAAAACTGAAACTAATCAACGCTGAAATGTTTTGGAAGAGTCAACCCTATAATCTTGAGCAATAAAATGTTGGACACATGCGTCCCTTTGTTAGAGAGAAGACATGAGAGACTTGCATGCAGAAAGTTTTTTCCAAGTTCTGAGCTACGTATTGTTTTCAGAAAGCTACCAAAATTTTGTCTCTGGACCGATGATGATGAATTTTGGTACTAATAGCGTGTTCCGATTTGTGTAAATTTTACCCGGTAAATTTGACGTTAGTAAAATTTACCTGACAGCATTTCGGAACGCAAGCGGTAAACAGGGGCGGTAAATTAAATTGAGGTTGAGTGACGTGCTACCAAATCTGAAAGTCTGCAGATCAGATCAGGGATGACACGGAAGCAGATGCATCTAGATTCTTATTAGGTACTGGAATTTGAGGCAGAACCAGGGCAGAACAAGAAAATGGTCTTCCTGAATAACCAGTGAATCGACAAGCAAATGATAAATGGAGGCAAAGAGCACATGGCCAGCAAAAAAGAGACAAGATCGCATGCGCCTTAGAAACATTGTTCATCTGATCTTTTGGTTACAGTGCTGGAAGGGGTTGTTCGGCTGGCTGAGGTGCTGAAGCAGTGCGTAGGAAACCGTTTTGTTTTCAGTATCACGACATACATTGTCTGCATCTCGGAAATTCTTTTGGTTGCGGTGTTGCGGTGCTGGAAGGAGTTGTTCGGCTGGCTGTAGCAGTAAAGCGTAGGACATCGTTTTCAATGTCACGATCTGTAATATTACTGCCAATAGCGTCACATTTACTGAGAATCACTGAGCTCCTACACGCGGTACAAGGCTGACACGCGGTAAACTTCTGTGAAATTCACCGCGTCCCGTTTTATAATTTGACAGCGGTAATTTTTACAATTGTAAAATTTACCTCAAATCGGAACACGCTATAAATCTCAAAATGGATGTAATATTGTTGATCATCAACTTTTGGTGGGTTTCTGAATGAAATATGTGAATGAGAATTTTGAATTTTTTTTCTGCATGCACGCCTTCCATGTCTTCTCTTTGGCAACCGGACGCATGTGTTCAACATTTATTGGCTCAAGAATATAGGCTTCAATCTCACAAAACATTTCAGCGTTGATTTGTTTCAGTTTTTGCAACAGCCTTCTCTTCGTGAGGGATAACAAGATAAAGATAGCCCGATTTTTTTTGCATTTCTCACCAAAACGCGCCACCTATTTTGTTCAGCAAGCCATCAAGAGTTTACCTTTGGACCGATCATCATAAATTTTTGTAATTCAGCTCAAAATGAATGTAGGATTGTGACAAAGAACGCACTCTGCTCTTTCAAAATTCTCATTAGCCATCACAGGCGCTGCAAATGCGTATCACCATGAAAACCTTGGGTGACAATGTTTTCTCGATGAAGACACCCTCACCTTGCTTCAAGGCCATCTTTTTCGTAATAGGGTGACTGGATGCTAACATTCTCACATTCGACTGTCACTTTTCCAACTGTTGAGTAAAACGGAGATTCAAGATGGCGGTGACGAAGAAAAAAAGTTGACTGTCTTACTTCTGGAAATAGCAGGCCCTGCATTTTGCTCCTGATCGTCTTTTATTTATGACAATACTCGCCGTAAACTCACCAAGTTGCACTCTGAAATCTTGAAAATTCACTGATTTACCGAGAAATAAAATATTTAGAAGAAAATTCAGTTTTTCGGAATATTTCTGGAACAGCTCAAGATTTTTCAGAACTGTTGACTTTTCTTTGATGGGTAATATATTGTGGATATATGTGCCTACTCACGTGAATCCATCTGGTTCGGTTGATGATATACGAATTTTGAACTTTTTTTCTATACGACACCCTGTATACGGCGCCTGCATCACTTACGACTTTGGCTCCTGATCTTAATCGGTCAAACATGGTCTCGGAAACAGGTATGCCAAGTGGCATTGCTTGTTATGGAAGTGAAGGGTGTCCCATAAATTTTGACCTTAGCGTCCGGACTATCAGTGGAAATGGTCTATTGGCTTCGATCGGTCGAGATTTCCCTGAATCCCGCCCTGTCCTAGCGGCACAAAATTTTGACGTTGACAACCTTGAAACGTCAAAATTCCTCATGACAGAACAATAATGCGCAAGCGCTCTCCTTCTCCAAGAGAGTGTCACCGCTGGAAGGGCAAAAGCACTTTTCCTCGTCGTCATTTGAAAATTTCGCAAAGCCCTGCATAAATATCTAGTGTCACGCGAAGAGTTCTCCATCAGATGGCGGCGATATTCCTGAAAAACCTCGTAAGTTCCGTATGTTGTCCCCTTTGAAAATCCTCCGCCTCTTTTTTTCGCACACATTTACCGCCGCGAGCGTCCCTTGCATGCCCTAACAAACTCAAAATGTCACTCAAAGGAGTCATCGGGGCCTGGCTGAGGTCGCTCGTGCCGGCCGCCCTCAAAAACGGGACGCCCGAAAAAGTCGTAAGTTACATAACACCTTCTTGGTTTATTCTTAGGTTAGGTCACATGTAGGTAGCAGGTATCTCGCCCGCATAATAATATGCCGTTTTATTGCAGGTTCCCACTTCCGGCAGGGCCGTAGGACAGCGGTTCTACAGCGAGGCGGCGAAAAAGTGCACCCTGATCCCGGGCGATGGCATCGGTCCGGAGATCTCGGCCGCGGTCCAGAAGATATTCAAGGCGGCCGGTGCGCCCATCGAATGGGAAGTCGTCGACGTCACGCCAGTCAGAGTGAGTCTGTCGCGCGAACTAGACGCTCGCAGGGTGTTATCGGATAATGTGGTGTTTCTAAACAGGGACCGGACGGAAAGTTTGGGATTCCAAAGGAGGCGCTGGATTCCGCCAACAGGAACCACGTGGGGCTGAAGGGGCCTCTGATGACGCCCGTTGGGAAAGGACACAGGTCGTTGAATTTGGCGCTAAGGAAGGAGCTCAATTTGTACGCCAACGTGAGGCCCTGCCGCAGTTTGGAAGGGTAATTTTTTCTACTTGTAATTCTTCAGTTTTTTTTTTATTTGTATTTTAATCCAGAAGAAGGAGCTGCTTGTGAAAAGTTGCTAGACATAGAAATTAGATACATGTCTCAATAACGCCCCTGTTGAATCTGCGGTCTATATCTAATGATCTGCTTTTTTGAGTATGTAACCCTTAAATGTAAAACGCCTCTTTATTGTTCATATCCGCGTTTGTGTATTCAAAGTTCATACAAATGTCTAGACGCAATAACAATTATTTTATCAACTGGAATTTTCGCTACTCTTCTAGATAAGCCTATCTTTCCAGAGGTTTTCTGAACAGTGACCTTGGATGTTTGTAAACGTCTTATAAGATTCCATTTGTTTTTTATACAGGGTGTTCATTACAAACTTCTCACCCCAAAGGACCCCGCACGATTCTTATGGAAAATGGCTCCCGGTTAAATTCTCTGAATTTTCGATATGTTGTAGCTCATGAGATGCTAATCAAATACCGTGAACCCCAAACTCAAATAATGGACAGTTTTTTACTCACAGGGGGTTGAAGTTGGAGGTTTTGGCGGCTTAAAAATGATATTCTGACGTAAATAAAAGCTTTTTATTTGGTTTCTCTTCAAGTTGTGTTTCATGCTAAATGTATTTATTTGACAAAAAAATATCAACCCCCTCCTCCACCCCCATCCCCTATCTACCATCACAAAATTCGAGATTACTCTCAAAAGCCATGCAGATGGCTTCTGTGATTTAAATGATGAATTTTGACATAAAAATTATTTTCCACCCCTAATGTTGGGGTTCCGATTTTCCAATTTTCCTCGGTTGATTTGGCTGAATTTTTGGTATTGTGTACTTCTAATTCTGCTGAACAAAAAGTTCTCATGCCAAAACTTATTCCTATGGACTGTTTTTGTTCTACAGGGGACTGGAGTTGAAGATTTGAGAGCATAAATATTGAACTTCAGTCCCCTGCAGAACAAAAACTGTTCATAGTAATGAGTTTTGGTATAAGAACTTTTTGTTCAGCAGAATTAGAAGTACACAATACCAAAAATTCAGCCAAGTTAACCGAGGAAAATTGGAAAATCGGCACCCCAACATTAGGGGTGGAAAATAATTTTTATGTCAAAATTCATAATTTAAATCACAGAAGCCATCCGCATGGCTTTTGGGAGTAATCTCGAATTTTATGATGGTAGATAGGGGTTGGGGGTAGAGGAGGGGGTTGATATTTTTCTGTCAAATGAATACATTTAGCATGAAACACAACTTGAAGAGAAACCAAATAAAAAGCTTTTATTGACGTCATAATATCATTTTGAAGCCGTCAAAACCTCCAACTTCAACCCCCTGTGGGTAAAAAACTGTCCATTATTTGAGTTTGGGGTTCACGGTATTTAATTAGTATCTCATGAGCTACAACATATCAAAAATTCAGAAAATTTAACCGGGAGCCATTTTCCATAAGAATCGTGCGGGGTCCTTTCTCGCCGCCAAAACTTTTCACAAGAGAACGCCGAAACAAGTCGATTTTTATTTTGAGGGGAACATCTAAGACAATTGTTGCCAAATTTTTGTCTTCAACCTCCTCACCCCCACCCTACCCTACTTTAAAATTTCATAATTATGTTTATCATCACCTATAGCATCACCTTCTCTTGTTAAACATCAAATTGAAGGTGAAAAAATTCTCTTAATCTACTCCCGTATCGTACTGGCTACTTTTCGGCACGCAAATGCGTGTCGTACTGGCGCTTGACTTTTATGACACTGAAAGGCATTGCTACCTCCAGAATTCTTCAATTTCTTCCAAATATTTTTAGTATGGGGGCATAGGTCGTGCCGTGTGCAGCTTCGTGAAGATATATAGAGTTATGTCTTGATCGATTTCTGGGGGATCAAGGACCATGAAAAATTATGGTGGAATATTGGCATCTGCTGCAGACAAATATGGTGGAGGCGCCGACATGGGCTTCATTTGGTAATAAGACACTGGCTGTAGCTCGTTTGTTTTTCAACGGATTGCGACATCTGGAACGTCATTTTGTAGACAAAAAAATTCTCTTCTTATTTCGTACCTGAATTCACAAACGTCATTTCGTGAAACTGTCAAAATTGTCTTCATAAGATATGCTAAATTCCGCTGGTTTTTTAAGGTTATCCGATATTCTTGAAATGTTGCAGTATCATAGATCTTAAGGTGCTCTTTTCCAATTTCTACTTTTCCACTTCGCATCTTTTCTGTTTTGGCCGCCATATTGGAAAGATGGCGCCCAAAAAACAGTTTTTTGTCAATAACTTGAATTCAACTGACACAAGATTAAAACGAGTATATGCGGAGGAAAGCCCATTCAAATTTCAACAATTTGACATATCAGTCATTTATGTGCGATTTACGGTTCTTGAGTTAGAGCTTTCAGAACTTCCGGAAGCATCAACTTTCGGCATTCAATCAGCATGTTAAATTGATACCACCGTCATGTAGTAAGCAAATTAACCATAAATAGCTCTTGGCCATTAACCATAGATAATGAAAATTTCGAAAATCGATCATGGTGATATTAATTGTGTAATTACAGGGTGAACTGTGAAAGCAAACTGACTTTAGAAAGAAATAAAGGTAATATAGCATCTGAAGGATATCAGATACATTCGAAACTCATTACAATGATGAAACTTGAGGTCATCATTCAGAATATCCACTTTCCACTTCGTATCTTTGCTGTTCTGGCCATAATTTTGAAAAGATGGCGCCCAAAAAAGATATTTTTGGATTTTTTTTGGAAAATTCGTTGTAACATTTTGGAATTCATATCCAAAGTGGAGGTCTATTGAATTCTCTAAAATATGACATCTGAATCACTCACGTGCGACTTACGGTTCTCAAGCTATACCGTTTCAAAGTCAATTTTCCCTTAGAGTTCACCCTGTAGTTGCATAACAACCGTTACCATGATTGATTTTCTGGATAATAATGGTCTCTGGTTGACAACTTATCATTATTTATGGTTAATTTGACTGCCACGTGGAGCTAAGATCAACTTGCCATGTTGATTGGATGACTAAAGTTGATGCTTTAGGGAGTTCTAGAAGCCATAACTCAAGAACCGGAAGTAGCACGTACACGAGTAAAGTGTCAAATTGTAGAGATTTGAATAAGCTTTCATACGCATACAAACGCTTCCACCTCACATTGACTGAAATGAAGATATTGACAAAAAACTGTTTTTTGGACGCCATCTTTCCAATATGGCGGCCAAAACGGCAAATATACGGAATGAAAATGTGGAAATTCGGGAAGGGCGCCTCAAGATCTATGATACTGCCAAGTTTCAAAAATACCAGATAACCTTCAAAAAAGGCCAGAGTTTAGCACATCTTATAAAGAAAATTTTGACAGTTTCCCGAAATGACGTTTGTAAATTCAGGTATGAAATGAGAAGAGAACTTTTTTGTCTACAAAATGACGTTCCAGATGTTGAAATCCGTTGAAAAACAAACGAGCTACAGCCAGTTTCTTATTACCAGATGAAGCCCATTTTGGCGCCTCCACCATATTTGCCTGCAGCAGATGTCAATATTCCACCATAATTTTTCATGGTCCTTGATCGCCCAGGTATCGATTAGGACATATCTCTATATATCTTCACGAAGTTGCACACGGCCAAGCCTTTTTTCACTCTATGCCCCCTGACTATTTAGGCAAAATAGATAAAATAGGATATTGCACTCGTTTAATAAGACGTTTTGTCGCACTCTTTCCTTTGGGACCCTCCTCACTGCGTTCGTCGTCCCCCAAAAACAGTCGTGCGACAAACTTCGTCTTATTAAACTCGTATAATAATATACTATTTTGTCAAACCTGATTTTGAAATTTTTACCCCCCCCCCAACCCTTTCCGTAATTCTGTCATTGCTAATTAAAAGAAAGCTTTTCCCCTATCAACTCCCGATTTTTGAGAAATAGATTTTCCAGCTAAAACAGGCCGTTTTTTATTTTGAGAGGGACATCTAAGACACGTGTTGCCGAATTTTTTGTTAAACCCCTTCGCTTCCCAGCTAAGAGATTTCTTGAAAAAGGTTAGGGAATATTGGAATATTTTTGCAGGAAGATAATTGTATTACCTTCAATTCGATGTTTCACAAGGTAAGTAGTACGTATGAATCCATAGTTGGGAGTTACCATGCCTGTAAAAGTTTGGCCACCCTTTTAAATTTGTTCTTTGAGACCCTTAAAGACATTTAAGAAGGGTGGCCAAAGTGAGTCTCTGGGAAGTTTTCTGCAGGACACCGGAAACAAGATGGCGGCTCAAAAATATCGGAAACAATTATAACTCGGCCTTTAGTTGACCTACGAATGAAATTTCAAGAGTTATATTTATGTTCACCCTTTAGTTGGAAAGCATAGATAATAAAAAAAAATAATGTAGGGTAACAGCACCAGTAAATGAGCGGACTACATTTTTTTCCAATATTTTGCCACGTTTTTATCTCGCAAAATAACTGCACCTTATGTAATGTACAATTGTTTTTCAAGGTCTTTGAAGGCAATTTAGACATTTAGACAGGTGGCCAAAGTGAGTTACCGGAAAGATTAACACAAGGCCCTGAAGACAAGATGGGCGATAAAAATATCGAAATTACATATTCTAAATTCGGCTAATATTTTATATTCGACCTACAAATTGAATGGAAACGATCATCAATGTTTTACCTTTTTTTTGATGAACATGATAATTACTTAAAACTCTCAATGTAGGGTAACAGCACCAGTAGGTAGTAAATGATAAATTTCTAAAAAAAAGTCGAGTTTTTTGCAATTTGTTTTTTAGCAATTTGAATCAGAGTAACTTGGGTCCTTTTGACTCTAAAATGAATACAGCTATTAGCCATTGCATCCACGGATTGCTGTATCTCTTCAGTAATGAATAGGGTAAGGAATAAATCTCTGAATAGATATTGTCACGATGTCTGAAATAATTCGAAAGTGCAGGCAAGCCAAAAAACAATGGATTGAGGAGATGTGTAAAGATGTGGAAGATGAGTGAGAAGTAGGGAAAACTGACTTATTTTAGGGATATCGAGCCAAGTAACACTGACATCAGAAACGAGGCGGAAGATATTTTGAGCGAAAATAAAGAAAAGGCAGACAGGTGGAAGAGATACTACTTGCGATGGGAAAATTATATGGGGGACAAAAAGAATTAGAAAATGCATTAGTAGGTACTGGAAAAAGTAAGAAAAAAGGAATATATGAAAAACAGTGAAGAAAAGAAATAATGGAATAGTAGGATACCTTTTGGGACACAAAGGACTAGTTCAAGATGTACTTCAGGCGGTGGGGATGAAGAGAAACAGAGGTAGACCCAGGTAAGATCACTGCTCCTAGACAAGCAATTCGTCATTCGTTATTTGGTTGAAGATTTTGTTCACTTGTAGCTGATTATAATAATTATTTCATTCTTGTTCACTTATGACAAGAAATATCCGACTTGTGGGATTTCATAATTTTGTGTACATGGCGTATAAGCCGATAGTCTAGTTATTGTTATTTCCAATCCTGACATTTTTCATGCATGCATGCGGTCATTTCCGAGGGAAGAAGGAAGAACGCTCCAAGTATTGAGAAAAAATGTGGAATGCGATCATTTACTGGTGCTGCTACATACTCTACATGCAGATTTTGAAATTACCTTTATTCATAAGCAAGGGATAAAACAATAAATAATCAGACTAATTGCGATTAGTATATATCGTTTAATGGATAATCGTTTAAATTTTATTCGTAGGTCGGATATAAGCCGACTTAACTATAATCCGATAGTTTTGACCGCCATCTTGTTTTCGGGATTCTGCAGGGAACTTCCCCGAGACTCACTTTGGCCCTAGGCAGGACAGAGATACACTAGGTTCAGGCAGTACATTGCAAAAAACTCGATTTTTTTAGAATTTGATCATTTACTACTGGTGCTGTTACCCTACATTAAGAGTTTCAAGTAATTATTATGTTCATCAACGGAAGGTAAAATACTGATGTAATCGTTCCCATTTTATTTGTAGGTCAAATATAAAATATAAGCCGAATTATAATAATTAATTTCGATATTTTTGTCGGCCATTTTGTCTTCGAGGCCTTGTGTTAAACTTCCCGGTGGCTCAGTTTGGCCACCTGTCTAAATTACCTCCAAAGGCCCTAAAAAACAATTATACATTACCTTAGGCGCAGTCAGTGCAGTCGAGAAAAAAGTTACAAAATATTGGGAAAAAGTTCCCTCATTTACTGGTGCTGTTACCCTACATTATTTTTTTTTAATTATCTATGTTCTTCAACAAAAGGGTGAACATAAATATAACTCTTGAAATTTCATTCGTAGGTCAACTAAAGGCCGAGTTATAATTGTTTCCGATATTTTTGAGCCGCCATCTTGTTTCCGGTGTCCTGCAGAAAACTTCCCAGAGACTCACTTTGGCCACCCTTCTTAAATGTCTCTAAGGGTCTCAAAGAACAAATTTGAAAGGGTGGCCAAACTTTTACAGACATGGTAACTCCCAACTATAATAACACCAAGATTCATACGTACTAAAGGTAATACCACTTGAAATTTTAAAGTATGGTAGGGTGGGGGCGAAGGGGTTGAAGATGAAAATTTGGCAATACGTATCTTAGATGTCCCCCTCAAAATAAAAATCGACCTATTTTTGCTGGAAAATTTATTCCTCAACAATCGAAAGTTAATAGGGGGAAAACCTTCCTTTGATAAAATTAACGCATGATATACAGAGTGGTCCATCCTAGCGTATTATCCCATATCTGTCTTGTGATACATACATCAAATTGGAGGTGATAAAATTCTCTTTCTGCCAAACATTCAGGGTGGTCCATCCTAGCGTAACTATCCCATAGCGGTCTTACCGTTCAAGATAGAGAAAAAGATGTAAGAGAAAAGTTATATGGTTTGATGAGACCTATGGCCTGAAATTATTTTCGGTATACAGGATGTCGCATTTTGACGGAATAAGCGAAGCGTAAATTTTTTTCAATGGAACACCCTATATTTTCTTGCATTTTCGGATTCACCTTTTTCAACTGTCTTACGCCTGTATTTTTGTTTTTCAATTGTTTGGCAGTGCTACCAACTAAAAATTAAAAACTGAAAATAATCACATTTTCACACTTTGCTTAAAAAAATTGTAGCGGCCCTGATTTTTAAAATTAAGAGATGAAACTTGACATGGTGATATTCAAGTCAAAGACCAATATTCCAATGTCAAAAAGTAGCGATTTCATGTTGATGGGCGTTCACAAAAAAAAATCAAACTTTATAAAAGTATCATAACTCATTTTTTTTTCAAATGTCATGCCCCCAATTTTATAACGCTATCCGATAGCTTTTTTTTTGCTCTTTCATTTTCTACTAGGGGTACTCTACTCTTAAACTTCATATTTTTCGAGATAATCGGGAGTTTTCACGAAATTTGCAATTTTTTATACTTTTTTCAAAAACTGAGTCGGCCGTGATGAATGACAGACAGCCTAAAAAGTACACAGCTGTCAGTTAGTCAGTCTGAAAATTGTCTAACATAGAAAAATGGCTTTACGCGAGAGGAAATGATTGATATGATATTCTGGTACGAATCCAGATATCTAGGATTTCACTTTGATTTCTTTTTGCATTTAAGCCATTTTTCTTTGTTCGACAATATTCAAACGAGCAACTGACAGCTGCGTACTATTTGGCTTGTCTGTCATTTATCACGGCCAGGGTGCAAAAAAATCGTGATTTAAATGAAAAAATCAACAAAATCGATTTTTTTTTATTTAAATCGGATTTTTTAAATTTAAATCAGATTTTTTTTTGATTTCAATTAGATTTTTTTGATTTAGATCAGATTTTTTCGGTTTCACTCGAATTGTTTGCCAGTTTAAAAAATCAATGGCAATCAAGGCTGAAATGCAGCACAAAAAAAAATAGATACTCTTCCAGTGTCCAGATCCATTGTTTTGTTTTTATACATATTTGAAGTTCTCGGTTTTTTCCAGAAAAGCTGAAACTCTGGCACCTCATTGAACTCAGTATGGTTCTAATCGTAACCCATACTGTATTGAACAATATGCAATAATTCACAATAGGTACTTGTCAAAACAACAGGTGTCGTCACGTCTAGGGGGGTGGGGTAGGCTGGTTGTGCTGGTATGCGAGATTTTATATTTGCTCAGCGCTCAAAGAAAAATGTCGGGACGAGAAGCAGATGGAGTTTGGCCGTATTTCGTAAAGAAAACTGTACTGGGAAATCAAATACGATAAAATGATTTAAATCAAATGATTGAAATGAAAAAAATCGTTGCTTGAAATCACGATTTGAATCATGATTTAAATCAACTTGATTTAAATCTTCGCACCCTGATCACGACCTACTCAGTTTTTGAAAAAAATAAGAAAAAGCAAATTTTGTGAAAACTATTCCAGTAAAAATGAATGAGCATAAAAAAAGCTATCGGAGTAATTGGGGGCATGCCATTTGAAAAAATTGAGTTATGAGTTCTAGAATCGCTTTTTAACGGACCGAGTCTTTTATAACCGCAGTTTTTCTACCCGATCCCAAATGGAAAAACTATTCTTCAACCATGCCAGCTGAGCCAGCTCACAGAGAACTCCTGAAAAGGGGTTCAGTCCCTTAAGCTAGAGCTCTTCGAGACTGGGGGGTCGAGAAGCAAACAGCACATTCATTTGACTTCTAATATGCAGGGTGTTTCAGATTTAAATCGTGTCCTTTCAAGAAGTAATGGAAAACGTCAAAAGAAGTCGACTTTCTCAAAAAAGTGTATGTCAGAAACGAATAATAACGGAGATATGGGCGTTCAAAGTTGAACCTTAAAAATCGATTTTTCGTCATAGGTTTGGAACTTCTGAACCGATTTTGTTCCAATTTGGATCAAAGCTAACTGAGATAAGTCTGTATCAAACAATATAACGCGTTCCATCAAACATTTCCAGGGGCGTGGGTAATTGGCGGTGCCCCCACTTTTTTACCCCCATTTTTCTAACCCTTGGGTAATTTGGTAAATTGATCATATTTTTGAATTCAACGTTCGATTCTAAAGAAAAAGTTACACCTGCAAAATTTTGATTAGAGGCTTCGTTCTCAAGATATTTGAGGTTGAAACTTCGGAAAACATCTCGAAAATACCACTTTCAAAACCCTACAAATTAAAATCCAAGATAAACTAATTATTCCTTTATTGGGATAGGTTTTCTAGGTGTTTCAACTTGCTAAATCATGAGTTCTTGTAAGAAACGAGAAGTTTTCAGGAAAAATATTTTTTTGGCTCTTGAAAGTGAATATTTTGATGTGTTTTGCGGAGTTTCAAACGCAAAAATCTTGAAAACGAAGCCTCTAATCAAAATTTTGCAAGGGTAACTTTTTCTTTGAAATTGAACTTGAAATTCAAAAATGTTAACAATCTACAAAATTACCTCAAGGGGTGAAAAATAGGGGTGGAAAAGCAAAGGCATTCCCCATTATTCACGCCCCTGAAAAATTTGAAAGGAACCTTATTTTAGTAAGCTTCGGTTCAAATTTGAACAAGATCGGTTGAGAAGTTTCAAAGTTATGACGAAAAATCGATTTTTAAAGTTCAACTTTGAACGCCTATATCTCCGTTATTATTCGTTTCTGACATATATTTTTTAGAGATAGTCTACTTCTTTTGACGTTTCCCATTACTTCCTGAAAGGATGCGATTTAAATCTGAAGCACCCTGTGTTAAGAACTTCAAAAACATAAGAACGGTGAATTACAATCTCGAAAATACAACAAGGTGCGAACAGAGGGCCGCACTCAAATTGCCCCCTTTTCGAGGGTACAACCGGCTGCCTTTGCTGGAGAGCATGATGTTGGTATAGATACGAGGGCGCCACGAATAATCCAGTTTCCCGGTACCCCAGAGCTTACAACGATTCGGGGGCGGCGGCCACGTCGTAGGCAGCGTCACTGAAACAAAATCGGGCTCTCTTGACGAATGAACGAGTCGTGGAGGCGTCTTGGCGCTTCCCTTTTTGAGGTTAGACGCACTCTCAACAGAACAAAAGCTGACAGCCATCTGTCAAGGTGGCAGCTTTTTCCAAAATTGTGAGAGGCACGAGGAAGTACCAAAAAGAAGTTGGCGTCTGCGTAGTAAGCCGCCTACCTACCACTTACATAATTGGCGAGTAACATTACCGATGGTGGCGCTGCTGATGCGCTTCGCATGTAAACAAACATGTCGGATAGAGCACGGATTGTTGCCCGCGCGTTCAAAAATCTCATCAGTAGTAAGCGGTTTTTAATGTCCTCCAGACGTGGAACGTTAATTGGTATTGCGGTGGAACTCAAAAATGGCAGAAGCGCAATTGAGTGTTATGGAGGTTTTGAATCACTTGATGGACTTAACGGATTCTCGAAGTATCGTGATGGGAGAAGAAATTCTGAAGTCACAATTTCTTGTGTTGTGTGGTCGAAAGCGAACCGAATCAAGCATCAATTTGAACATAGACATATTTGAATTGTGTTTACAAACAAGCAGCGCGTTGTATGAATCTCCTCACTAGGTAACTGGGAATGTAAATAAAAAAAATGGTAGTAGCAGTTCCTGTAAAATTGGAACGTTCAAATGCACTTGCAAAGCAGGCCAGTCCGGGACATGCAAAAATATCGCAGCTGTGCTTCTTCGATGCAGCCATATAGAGCTCTTATTTTCAGCGACACTTCCCAGGCTTTTCTCGTAGTCATATTTTCCACAGTGCCGAGTTTGTTTGTCATTTTGACTACCCAACTTGCGTCTTTCGCTTTCGACGGGAAACGGTGAAAATGTAACTCTTCCTTTTTCCGGTTTCCACAGCGCGACTCGCACTCGGAAACACAACTAAACCACTTTTTGTCACTATCTATCTTGCCACCTTCCATTCTATGCCATTTTTGCTTGCCAGTCGTCGTACACGTGCCACTCTTATTTAAAAATGCAATGCTTTTGCAATCGACGACACCTAATATATTCAAGATAATGAAACGTGCGTGGCTCACGTACTTTGTTGGGAAAAATTAACGCCGCGTTAAGTCAGATGGAATCAAATAAAGTCCCCAAACACCGCAACGCTCATAAGAGCCCACACAAATCTGCAGTTGAACCGTGCACAAACGTCGTTTACACGTTGGCCGTCAGATGGCGTATTCGATCTTGAAACTCGCCAATACTTAGTATATTATTATGCCATTTTCATAAGACGTAGTATCATCATACGACTGGTTTTGGAGCACGACGAGCTTGCGAGGGGTCTTATTAAACGAGTGTAATATACTATTTTATCTACTTCACATCAATAATCACCCAGAGTTTGAAAATTCTGGCCCTTGAAATAGAAACGTTCAACACGTGGGACTTCGATTCTGACGTTTGCCTGAAAATTCTGGCTCTTGAAATAGAAACGTTTAACACGTGGGACTTCGACACTGACGTTTGCCTATAAATTGTTTCTATTGTTGAAAAAGAGTTTACTAATATGCTCCATTATAGCACTGTTTTCGATGTAATATTGAATCCATTACTAACGCAAAGTGGATAAACTAATGATTTTTTTTTTGTCACTTTTCAAATTCCAGTTACAAAACGCTGTACGACGACGTCGATATCGTAACGATCCGTGAAAACACCGAGGGTGAGTACTCGGGCATCGAACACGAAATCGTCGACGGTGTCGTCCAGAGCATCAAGCTGATCACCGAAGAAGCTTCTTCCCGTGTCGCCGAGTTCGCATTTAAATACGCCAAGGAAAACAACAGGCGCAAAGTCACTGCCGTGCACAAGGCCAATATCATGTAAGTATCGTTTTAAATCTATACATGGTGGCACCGAAACGTTCAACTGCGCATAAATCTCGCCTTAACAAACAGAAAATCTATGTGTCATTTTGCAAAATTTTGACTTTCAATTTTTGGGGAATACCACGCGAAATGTAGCATTTTGTTCGAAACTCGTTCACGACGGCATTTAGGCCAAAATTACCACTTTGATATAAGAATATAGGCGGCAAATGCCGGTTTCTCATTGGCTGTTGGTTGCTAACAGTAGGCGCAGCGCATACTTATGTTGCACGGGGGAAAATAATCGCGCGCTATCACTCCGTCGGTTTCCGCGGTTTTATAGTATCGCGTCACGAGGGAGAGTTTCCGAGGCACTCTCCCTTAGGTTAATTGTTTCTTTTTCAAATCATTAATTGGAATAATTTCCGAGCTTGGCTGTAAGCTCCCGACTAATTCGTAGTTCGTCACTGACTCGTGACTAACTGCCTCCAATTTTTTTCCTTGCTTTGAATCTCGGGCTTATCGTGTCCCCTGCGCGGGCGGTCGGACCAATGCCGAGGGGTCACGTGCCCTCTTGGCGTACGTGATGCGGTGCTCTTCCAATGAAAATTCGAGTAGCCTTTTTGGCTTATCTAAATGACGTCTAGCCGTTTTTATCTCGAAAATGATTTCATATCCGGCGGTCGAGGATTATGGATGACGTGTTCATCTTATTTCGCAAGCTACCTTAGTTTTTTGCTTGAAGCCGAACGACTTTATAACTTCGCGTAATTCAAATATTTAACCGTTTAGTTGAACAAGAGGACATTAGGACTACTTAAAAATTGTTAAACATGAAATAAAGCGAATCAGGTACGTCTAGGTATACTAGGTAACAATAAATTTTAGCGATGTAATTTCCACATTGCACACTCAACTCATTCAAGTGGTTTTTCTTCAAATTTCGGTTGTAAAGCTGGTAGCCTGTCATCAGGTCCCGACGATTATGCATTGTTTTTCACCCGAAAGCAAAGATGCCTATCAGGTTGAAATGCGCAGGTTAGCTGAGAGTCTAACTATTGAAACTTCCGAATATTTTCCAGGCGCATGTCCGACGGTCTGTTCTTGAGGTGCTGTCGCACCATGGCCGAGAAATACCCGGAAGTGAAATTCGAAGAGAAGTACTTGGACACCGTGTGCCTCAACATGGTCCAGGACCCCAAGCAGTACGACGTCCTCGTGATGCCCAACTTGTACGGTGACATCTTGTCCGACATGTGCGCCGGTCTCGTCGGCGGTCTCGGCCTGACGCCATCCGGCAACATCGGCATCGGCGGTGCCCTGTTCGAGTCTGTGAGTCTTGACCGAAGATGCGTCTCCGTGCAAGTTGCCCAATCAAACCGGAAATTTGTTACAGGTGCACGGAACCGCCCCCGACATCGCGGGCAAAGACCTGGCCAATCCCACGGCGCTGCTGCTCTCCGCCGTCATGATGCTGAGACACATGAACCTGACCAAACACGCGGACGTCATCGAATCCGCCTGCCTGGAAACGATCAAAGAAGCAAAATACCTGACCGGCGATCTGGGCGGCAAGGCCAAATGCTCAGAGTTCACCAACGAAATTTGCTCCAAGATCGCGGGGAAACTCTAAGGAGCCCAACAATAAATTATTAAACATACAAATTAAATATTTATGCATCATTGGTTTGTCGATAGTGTTTCATATTATGCAAGAATAACAACCAAAGTGCCCATAGGAGGAACCATGTTATGTACCTGCCGTGGTATGTAAGTGTTTTTTGTTGTGAATGCCATTCAAATTCAGTACTAACGTAATTATGATGATTATGATTTTTTTTGTGACAGTATTAGCGCCAAAGTTCTGAAATTATTATATTTTACCATGATTATTATGTGATTTATAGGTAGTAGCGTTTAATCTCAGCGTGTGAATACTATTGTATATTGACAGTGTACGTTTTAGCACCAACAAAGGCATGTACTGAATAAACTAGTTAAATTTGGTGTGGTGTTTGTAACCAACAGGCAACCTGAAAAAAGTGGAATCATAGTCCTAGCCAAATGCAGGTGTATCATCCAGCTGGTTTCACTGTGTAAACATTGTATATTTTCGTCGACCCAGAGAATCGCAGCTTGAAATTTTACGTCATCATTTGGAAACCCCTAGCAGCATATTTTGACCAGAGAAAATGACAAATGAAAACTACCGATATGTTCATCAAAGACTACAATTCAAAAAGTTTCAAAATCACAGTTCCTTGTGTCAAAAATCACAGTTTCTTGGGCCAATATCACAATGCTCTGTGTCAGAAATCACAGTTCCTATGTCAAAAATCAGTTCCTATATTAAAAAGGAGTTCATGTCAAAAATCAGTTCATTGTGTCAAAAATTACGGTTTCTTCTGTCAACATCACCATGCCTTATGTCAAGAGCACCGTGTTTATATGAAAAATCACAGTTACTTTTCTTTAAATTCAGTTTCTGCGCAAACTGTAATTTCTTGTGTCAATTCTTTCACAATTCTGTCAACATCACAATTCTTTGTGACAACATCACAATTCTTTGTGTCAAAATCACAATTCTTTGTGTCAAAATCACAATTCTTTGTGTCAAAATCACAATTCTGTGTCAAAATTACAATTTTTTGTGTCAAAATCACAATTCTTTGAGTCAAAATCGCAATTTTGGGTCAAAAAATACAGTTTTTTGTGTTGAATTTTTCGTGCTTCGTGTCGAAAATCAGTTTTTATAAAGAATCACAGTAGAGTTATTGCACGAATTAATTTTTATCACAAATAGAATTCCCTGTGTCAAAAATTACGGTTTCTTGTGTCTAGATCACCAAATGTCTAGCGTAAAAAATCACAGTTCTTGGTCTTGAAATTAGTTCTTTGTGTAAAAAATCGGTTCTTTGTGTCAAGAGCAGTTTTTGTGTTGAAAACCAGCTACTGAAAAAAACTTTTTCTTGTCAAGAATCACAGTTCCTCATGTCAAAAATCGCTTGCATAAAAATCAATTTCTTGTCAAAAATCACAGTTTATTTTGTCAAGATCACCATGCCTTACGTCAAGATCACCGTGTTTTCATTAAAAATCACAGTTCCTTGTCTCTAATTTCAATTCCTGAGGTGAAAAATCACCATTTCTTGTGTCAAGATCACCGTGTTTTGTGTCGAAGATCAGTTCTTGTGTCAAAAATTAGTTTCTTGTGTGAAATCAGTTTTTCCCTGTGTCAAAAATCAGTTCCTTGTGTCAAGATCACCGCGTATTGTGCCGCAAATTGCAATTTATTGTGTCGAGTCAATTCGTTGTGTCAGAATCACAATTTTTATGTCAAACACTTACACTTTCTCGTGTTAAATTTTCCGTGTTCTGTGTCAGAAATAAGTACGATCGCACGCAAAATAAACGGAGACAGTGTTTCGCGCGGAGTGTACCGACTTAATGAATTTTGGCCTTCTTGTCACTGTGACACCAAGCCAAAATTCAGTAAATCGGTACACTCCGCGCGAAACACTGTCTCCGTTTATTTTGCGTGCGATCGTACCTACCTAACTTTTGTGTCAAAAATCAGTTATACCAAGAATCGCAGCAGGAGTTACTGCACAAAATTAATTTCTAGGTCACAAACAGAATTTGTTGTGTGAAAAATCAAAGTTTCTTGTTAGCAAAGTTTTTTTTTGTCAAAAACGATAGTTTTCTAAAAAATCAGTTGTGTCAAAATTAACTTGAAAAAATTCAGTTCCAACCAATCATAGTTACTTATGTAACAAATCACGGTAGATTTGGACAAGAGTCAAGAATTACATTTCCTTTGGTCAAACATTGCCGTTCATTTGTGTCAAAAATTACTACTTTGTGTCATGCCCTGCGTCGAAAATCAGTTTTTTTTTTGTGTCAAGGTCATCATGTCTTGTGTCGGACATAAGTTGTGTAATTTTGTCAAAGCAGCGTTTTTGTCAAACATTGAATCTTTTCTTGTCGAAAATCAGTCCCTTTATGTCAAAAATCAGTTATCATAAAGAATCGCAGCAGAGTTACTGCACGAATTTAATTTTCAGGTCACAAAAATAATTTTTTGCGTCAAAAATCACGGTTTCTTGTGTCTAAATCACCAAATGTCCCCTGCGTAAAAAATCACAGTTCAATGTGTTAAAATTAGTTCCTTGTGTGAAAAATAAGTTTCTCGTGTCGAAAATCAGTTTGGTGTAAAAAATCATTTTTTCATGTCAAGAATCACAGTTTTTGTGTCAGAAATCACAGTTCATGTCAAAAGTCACAGTTCCTAATGTTGAAGATCGTTTATATGAAAAATCAATTCCTTGTGTCAAAAATCACAGTTTCTTGTGTCAGAATCACGACGCACAGTGGTCTGAAATGAGGAAAACCGCGCAGAAATTCATTTTTTCTACATTTTTTGCGGGCTTTTTTGACATTGCGATATCATACTAGAAGGTTTGAACCATCATTTGCCTAAATAGTTCCATTGGTCATTGGATATTAGTACCCGAAAACCAACGCTGAACTTGGCTTACTTGAAAAGGTTCAAAAACTTCTTTCTCAAAGAGAATGAAACACCGATTTTCTTCTTCACATATCAGGGAAAGTTGATTATTCTGAAAATTATCGCTATTACTGTGAGAAAGACCAAAGTTTCCTCTAACGAAATGTGTTATTGACATGCACTAGTTGCTCATTTGAAAGACTTTATCGATTATTTTTTGGAAGACTGTTCACAAGAAAATTTTACTGTGGAATTCACATTTCGACGAAGCTTTTCTCACGAGTCCCAACAGGTCCCGCCCTGCATTTATTACTATCTTATTTGTCAACGTCTCAGCTTCAAAATTAAAAAAAAATTGGCTGCAAATAGTTGCAATATTTTCCGCTAGGCTTTTTTTTTGTTGAACACTGCACATATTATCAAACTGCAGTGAAGCGAAAACAGCGCATCTAATGAGAAGGTGGTGAGTATTTAGGGGCTAAATCCGCCTGTTATTAACTTTTATAGTGACAGATGATCAGAGGGGATGAAGGGTATATTCACCCCCTGTTCCTTGTCCCGGGTATAACTTTTCCATCAGAATTGAATTGGTAAAATTTTATTTTTGGTCTTTTTTATTCTATTAGTCAAAGCTGAATAGTTATTATAGTTTATTATTAGTTACTAAAGTAAGGTAGTCTCCTTATCCTCATCATGGTATGCCATATTGCTTACGTACATGCTCTGCACACACGTAAACGCAGGCGCAGTGCCGTTTACTGCTGTAGCGACGCCGTCTGACGCAGGCTGCAGGCAGCAGGTAGCATACGTTGTTGTGCAGGTTACTACAGACTGATTTTGTGAAAATTTCGTTCTGTTGTAGACTCGTATGATATACTTGCTGCAGGATGGCGGTGACAAAGCGAGTTTTATTTGAAATCATGCTGGAAAAATCAGTCACCAGTCCTGAAGCTATGACTATACAAAAGCATGTGTTTCAAGAGCTAAACATGCAGGACGCAGAGGGTGATTTCAAAGAAGAGTTATTCAATCTCTCAAAAAAATAAGATCCAAAATTAGGCAAAAATGGGCTGACTCGCACAGACTTTTAGTCCATTTCAAGGATAAAAATTCTGAGTGGCTCAATTGAATTGAGCTCAACTCTTGAATTTCACTTCCGATTCACCCCCTATTCTAGTGCTTGATTTTTTTCAATATTTTTCCTCAAAATGTTTACCGATTGCCTACTTATTCTAAGAAATTCATAAATTTCAGTTGTTTTTTCGAAATTCATCCCCCTGTTGCAACCCTTATTCCAAAGATAATATTTTTTAGGTGCTTTTTTCAAAACTGTGTCCCTTTTTTCCACTAATTTTAATAATTTCAAAAAAATAGATATTTTTTTTTGCATTTCACCCCTTGTTTCATCCCCTATTTTGATGGTGGATTTTTCTCAATATTTTTCCTAGAAATGTCTAGTAGTTGTTCAATTATTCTGCAAGTTTCGGACATTTCAGTTACTTTTTCGAAATTGCACCCCCTGTCACAACCCCTATTTTGAAGGTAGATTTTTTTTCGTATTTTTCCCGAAAATGTCTATATATGAGCTATCCATTCTGAAAATTTCAGAATTTCTGCGCGGTTTATCTCATTTCAGACCACTGTGCGACGCATTCCTTGTGTCGAAAATTAGTTACTTGTGTCAAACCAGTTCCTTTTGTCTAAAATCAAATCCTTGAGTCAAAAATCGGTTTCTTGTGTCAAGATCACCACGCCTTTGTTTGCTAATTACGAACTTGTAAGAGTTCTTGCGCCTTGTCGAGAATCACAATTCTTATGTCAAAAATACAATTTCTTGCGTCAAAAATTAGTTCCTTGGGCCTTATGCTGGATGGGCCTTATGTTTTTTGCTGCTGGACTTTAAGCAAAAGCAATTGCTTGACCTTTATTCATAAGGCCCCTCTTGTGTGAAAAATAAGTCTCTTTGTTTTAAGAAGACCAATTTTTTGTGTCAAGAGTGCTTTTTTTTGTCAAAAATCAATTTTTGTGTGCGAACAATCACAGTTCCTTGTGTCAAAAATCAGTTTCTTGTGTCAATAATGACATCGATTTTCTGTCGAATATCACAATTTCTACTAGGTACTTACATAATATACAGTTGAGGTGTGTACCATTTGCACCACAATTTACTTATCACAATAAAGTCTTCGCATGGATTTCACTTCTTCTGTCAAAAAAAAAAACGATTTCTTGTGTCAAAAGTCAGTTTCTTGTAGCAAAAATACATCAGTTTTGTCTGTCAAAAATCCCAGTTCCTTATGTGAAAAATCCCTTCTATATAAAATCAGTCCCTTGTATCCAATAAGAGCACAGTTCTTTGTGTAGAAATCACAGTTTCTTGTGCCAAAAATCACAGTTCCTTGTGGCATGACATTCATTTTCTGTCAGATATCACAGTATCAATTTTTTGTAGCAAAAATATATCAGCTCCTTGTGTCAAAAATGATTTGTCAAGAATCGCAGCACACTCTGGCACGAATTCAATTTTTTTGGTTACAAAAAATACAAGTTCTTACGTCACAAAATAATCAATTTTTTTGTGTGAAAATCACCGTGCTTCATGTCAAAACCCACAGTTCGTTCTGTCAAAAAATCACAGTCCTTTTTGTGTCACGAGCACAATTTTTCGTGTGAAACTCACTGTTTCTTGTGCCAAAAATCACAGTTTCTTATGGCAAGAATCAGCTTCCAGTGTTTAAAGCCCAGTTCCTTATGTCAAGAATGACATTCCTTTTTTTGTCGACATTCCCACTAGAAATACTAGAATGGTTTTCTAATGATGCTTTATGGAAAACCACATAATGTGGAAAATCCATCAAATACCTATACAAATCAAATTCGTACGTACACTCGGCAGCAAAATTAGCACCCACTTGATTTATGACGAAGACGACTATTTGCTTGGCCTTATGGCGCGATGTGACGGAGAAAAAGTGTCTACCCTGACCGGGACTCGAACCCGGGTCTTCCATTTGCCGGATGGATACTCTGACCACTAAGCTATCGAGGGAGACAACAGTTCCTCCGTCACATGCCCACATGAGAGCCGCCACAGTACTCCCCCTCCAGAGACGTCGTTCGTCTCGTATGTACCCCTGCGTTCGCCGTACTTATGGATCATTGACCGTTGTTCAGTACCCCCCACCTAGGGCGACGGATAGGACGTGGGTGGACGTAGGACAGAGAGTGGCGGTGCTGTTTACTTGTTTGTTGCTTGCTTTGTACCTCTTTGCCTTCTGCATGTGCGTCGTTGCTTGCTTTGTACCTGTTTGTTTGAGTTGCATGTTGCGTGCGTGCTGCTTTTGTTCGGGGTCACCATTTATGGCGCAATGTGACGGAGAAAAAGTGTCTACCCTGACCGGGACTCGAACCCGGGTCTTCCATTTTCCGGATGGATACTCTGACCACTAAGCTATCGAGGGAGACAACAGTTCCTCCGTCACATGCCCACATGAGAGCCGCCACAGCCTGCTTTACCGTAGTGGGGCAATGCTACCATTGTTATCATTGTAGGTATTGCCTTTCAGTTAACCATTTAAATGTTCAACAATGGTCGTAAGTTCCTAGTTCCGACAAAGGCGCGGACTCGCCATTTTGCACCACTACTTATAGAACTTGGAACTCTTGTTGAGCTTTTTTTCAGTTATCAAGCATAGCCAAACACAAAAAATTTAAATTTCGTTCAATCCATGTTTACCATCACGTAAATCACTTCAGCGCATACATGAGAACGCAACCTGCAGAGCGCGGTAATTTCAATTTTGACGCACGAAGTGTCACTGTCAATGGCAACTGTCGATCAATAATCGAAATGTAAACAAACAACAAACATAACCTCCTAACCATTCAACGTTTAATATTGTTCAGAATGAAATGTTACGACGTGCCGTATGGCAGAAAGACGCAAAAAAGATTCAGGTGATACGAAACACAACGAGCTGCAAGGCGATCGACGGAACAAGAGCGTTATTTGGCTAGATCTGTCGAAACGTCAAATCGACGTCAAGCGCTGTCAGCTGAAATTTGCGTGACGTTACACACACACACACCGTATTACAGTGTTGTCAACTTGTTGTCGTGATATAGATATGGCAACGTCCTACTTTCACAGGTATGCGCAGAAACCTTTCGGGAAACGTGGATTGTGGTGGTAGAAAGAACGCAAAAGACCATCGACCCAACACCCGGTTTGTTTACTAAATCCTCTTGAAGGGCGACATTGCTTTATCATCGAGTTCATAATGTTCATATCTACTTATCTTTGCCATAAATCAATCAAGCGGGCGCTATTTTTGCTGCCGTTGCTGCCGAGTGTACCATTGAAATTTTCTAATGCAATTTTTCATAGGATACCTCCCGATATATTGTACCGTGTGATCAAAAACTTTTCTACTTGCGGTAGGCTGTGGCCTGGCCAAAATCAGTTTCGTTTGCTTGCCAATGACCAGGCCACAGCCTAGCGCAAGTAGAGGAGTTTTTGATCATACGGTATTATTGGTACTTCATGGAAAATTCCATATGGGGAAAATACCGTCAAATACCCCGCCATTTAAATTCAATTACGGATTTTTCATAATATTCCCATCGAATTTTTTTTTCTAATCGCGTTCTGCTGGCTTTCTGCTATCACAAATGTATAGCGAGGACATTTTCTTGAATAAAACAAATTAAATTGAAGAAAAATAACTTTTATTCACACAACATCTCAATTTTGGCGTTCAATTTTTTTATCTCTCCCTCCAAGGATTTTTTCGATATCCTTTTCAATTTGAAATTCTGCAAAAACCTCAGCTCTCCATTCCATTTTTTCAGCAAGTCGAACTGTGCAGGATTCAAGACGTCTGGGATTTCTAAAATAACACAACCATTCATTTAAAACATTACCTCTAACCTCGCCTCTAACAAGGTGTTTCAAAAGTAGGTAAGTACCATAATTTATACCAGGTAAGTATGTGTAGGTATTTCGGTTTTGAAAATATATAGGTGTTAGGTCTGGTTGTCACGGACTTTGAGGGATAATTCTCCATTATAAATGAACTCAAGAAATGAAAAAACTCATCAAAAAAGGCGTTAAATTGGTTACAGTCTCAGACTTACTGCATTCTTTATACTGAGCCTTACACTTATATCACAAGACTTATTTTTTTCGCTAATTTTGCGACACCCTGTATAGCTGTAAGTATAGCAAATATTTATGTACACTGAGAGGAAAATACAAATTCATGTGCAGTTTTGCAACAGTGCACTGTCAATAAGAACGCTCTCCCTAGCGCTTTAAATTAAAAATCACTTGCTAAAAGTGTGCCCTATTTGGAGAGGAAATGGACCATTATTCTAATTAGTAACAATCAGGGCATACCTAAACCACAGCTGTTGAATTCACCATGCTCTCCCTTGACTGTCATTCTAATGATGTCCTCTCGACTGGCATGCTGCCTGTTTTTCCTGTGTCCTCCTATTGAATGCTTGATTCTGATCTGTTCCAGTTCTTCATCGAAACGGCTCAAGTACCTGCGAACAAAGCCGAAATGTGAATTTGTTTTTCGCCGCTCTACATTCCAGATTCCCACAGCTCAAATCAAAGAAGATTTGCTTTACCGAGTGATCAAGTCCAAAGTTTGTTCTGCCGTGCACTGCACAGCGTCCGGAGCATTATCACGGAACCAGAGCACCTTCTCTCCGAGAACATTCAATTTTACGTGGGTGTTTTGTTTGGTTTTCGCTCTGGAATTCGTTCTGAAAACAAAAAAAAATTAATTCTCCAGCAGATCCCGAGTCAAAAATATAACCTCACTTTTTTATTTGTTTGATCAAGGCGGTGGTTTTCCGGCTGTTTGGATGCTTGCACTTGGCTATTTCTTTCAGTTTCGGCTGCAATCAGAACCTGTCATGGACACAACTGGAATTATTTTAATTATACGTACCATTTTTGCGACTTTTATGATCACTTGACACTTCCCTCAGTGAGCAGCGTGAGCTAACCTCAATTTTCTGCGACCTTCACCTGTCAACGCCACTGACAAGTGACAATTGACAGGTATGTCAAAATTAGGCGCCAGTTTCAAAATAAATTATAATTTTATTGGCCAACTACTGTCGGGAGCCCACTAAGCGGTCCACAACGAAATCAGTCCACAGCTCAAACGTCCCACCGGAAAAAAAAGTCCACCACTCATTTTAGCCACTGTCATTATGCCGCCTACACCCATTGACATTTCAAAACTAGTAGATGGCCTGTTGGATGTATGTTTGGTTGCATAACTATATCAGAATGAAAAATACCAGCAGTTCATTTCTTGACCATGATATTACTCGACAATTGCTCGTTTTTTAGCAATGATCCAACAGTGGAATTTGCAAATTTCAGTGCCACAACTCCACAAGTCATTCTTGAATGGAATGCTCTCTACAGGGACGAAATCATAAGGGGATGGGCAGGGAGGCTACCGTCGACTAAATGAAATGCCGACAGTTGGGCATTTCCAAGTTCAAAGTTTTGCAATGTCTATGATATGGGCGAAATCACCTGACAGTGGATAAATGCGTGGTGGACCTTTTTCCGGTGGATCGTCTTAGCAGTGGATGTCTTCGCCAGTGGCGGATCAAGAATATTTAGCGCCCTAGGCCAAACATTTTTGAGCGCCCCTCTCCCTCCTTCATTTGTCATTTGTTCCCTATTTTGAGTCCTATTTAAAACTCAGAAAATAAAAAAAAATGAATAAAAAACCGCTGAAATAACAGGGAATGAAACATCATAAGTAATGTATAATATAGGTAATACCGTGTGATCCAAACCATTCCGAATTGGGGTAGGCTGTGCCCTCGTGAAAAGCAGCTTTACATCTCGGAATTCGACCATGTCACAGCCTACCCTAATTCGGAATTGTTTGGATCACACGGTACAATTAAAAAAAAAAACAAAATAAGGAACAGGGTAACTGGAAATGTATTCTCCTGCATTTTACTGGTGGCAGATGTTTCAGTTACTGAGTTACTTCATTGAAATCAATTTTGTCTGGAAGACTTGACTCAATCGCAAGCAAAGGGAAGGCGCTTTTTTTTGAGCTGCGACTAACTATTTCTGAGGTAGGTAGTTTTTCACCTTTTTCCAATGTCAAAAAGATCTTTTCCCTGAACAGCTTATTATTGCAAGTAGTCGGATCACGGATTTCTGAATATAGAGCTGGATAGCTAATACAACACATGCGTGTTGTCCGAACCCAGCTGGCCGCCATACTGTGCTAAAATGTTATTGGCTGACGGGCAACAAATCGGATTCAAAATACAAACCGCCGTATTTTGTGCATTGGTGTTTACATTTGTTTCAAATATTAATTGTGAAATAATAATTACCTGAAACTGGACGAGTCCTACAGGGAGAAAGCTAAGATGCTTGTACTTTTGTTTCGTAGAATGATTCTTGGTTCTTGAATCTTCCTATTATTCATTTTTTAATTATTGGTTAGTGGTTATTAATGTTGTTTATTACAAATTGCAACTCATTTTATTTCGGAATACTTAACTACATACATGTTGGAAACGTAAGGTATTTGATGAACTGTTTCGAAGACAAAACGTAGAAACTCAAGCAAAAAACTAATGGCGTCTTCGACTGGCCAGAACGGAGCCAGTTCAGCTCGAAAATCGCTATCACTGATTGGGCAAGGATTTTCGAGAACCTATCGGATCCCTTGATTTTAGAGCCGAACTGGATCGGTTCTAGTGATTTTAAAACGCTACAAAACAACACAAACACGAACCTGATTTATATCACAAAAATAAAATGAAAACAATTATTGAAGTATAACATAATTGTTTATTTGTTATTTGTTTATTGTGTTATTATTTTGTGTGTAATAATTCCGACATAGCTTGGCTTGTTGATGCTTTCGGCATAGCTTGATCTGGTCATGATTCCGGCATAACTTGGCTTGTGGTTGTTGGAGCTTCCTGGATAGCTTGACTGCTTTCTGAAGCTACTGGAATGGGTCTCAGGTATACCGTGGTCTCAGGGTAGGCAAATCAAGTGAAGGAATTACATTGGGTTTCAGTTTCTTGAGCAATCCAATTCGCTCGAAGGCTTCATCCAAGAAATGATCTGAACAAACACGCTCTCATTGTTACGCTGCTGAATAAATGTTTGTTGATCCCTACTGATGGCCTGGAGCCACTTCACTTTGATCGTTTCGGAAACCTGAAATGATTCTTTTGTAATAAATGAAAAATCGGATAAAAACATCGAACTTACACATGATAGGTTATGCCGGTTTTGTTTTGTTTGTCGCTATTTTTGCAACTAGGCACAAAACAGGACGACATCAAGTCTTTTTCTTCAACAAATCACTGAAAAACGTCGAGAAAACTTCGCACAAAGAAACGGATAAACAAGAAAAACGTCAAAAAATGACAATAGATTGACATTTGGGTGACATTTGGCAATCAAAGTGACACTCAGGGATGACAATTATTCGCAGCTTTGCCAACCCACAAGCATTAAAGTAACTAAAAATTAGCACAGTATGGCGGCCAACATGCGTTCGACAAAAACTGTGGTGGGGGTATATTGTGATTAGCTATCCAGCTCTATATTCAGAAATCCGTGAGTCGGATACATTCTCGGATACATTACGTCCCTTAATGCATCGACCAGTGGTCAGTGGTAAGCAGTTTCGTTTTGAATTCAGGCCAATTCTGCAATCCTGGTTTTTTTTTTCGTGAACGTTTCGTTTTCAGTCAAAGGAGGGCGCCCGCCCCTCCAAACCAAGTTATCAAAATTTGCGTTTTTTTAGCTATAGAGCGCCCCCAACAGTCCCAGCGCCCTAAGGCCATGGCCTAGTTGGCCTGTAGGGTTAATCCGCCACTGGTCTTCGCGGTGTGAGAACTCGGGGATAAATGCGTTGTGGATCTTTTTCCGGTGGATCGTTTTAGCAGTGGATATCTTCGCGGTAGCAGAACTCGGGGATAAATGAGTCGTGGACCTTTTTCCGGTGGGACGTTTGAGCTGTGGGCTGATTTCGCCGTGGACTGCTGAATATGGACTTTCTTGTGTCAGCCTGATGCGGGCAAGAAGATTCACTTTGCTCAAGTTATAAGAAGAACACCAGCCAGAATGATCGGTATTTTACCTTGGTACATAATAGTATATTATATACCAAGGTTGAGAAAGTATTATTATAGCTGAAGCGCCAGTTTAGATCCCGAAGCGCAGCTGAGGGATATAAGGCGCTGAAGCTATAATAATTTTCTCGACCGTGGTTTATATAGTATTTTTTTTACTACTAGAAAATCGCCATCCTAATTCAGGGAGAGGTTAATAATGATGCACTTCACAGCTAGTAGTGAAAAAAATTATTACTGTCTGCAGCAAGTTGTCTGGATCATCATAATCATAATCTTTATCAACCTTTTCTTCGTCGTTCTATAGACCGAAGAAGTGTGACGTCACAACATGGCAACATGGCCGGCGGTTGACATTTTCTGGAGGCCAACGTCAAACGTGACACGACCGTGGAATGCACGGCACGTGGCATGCACTTGACGTTTCTCTGTTTGTGTTTGTCATGTGTTTGTCAACTTTTTGCGAAGGTAAATAACGGAAATGGATATAACAAAAAATAATCCATATTTTGGGCTATATCAGGTGAAGGAAATCAACAGGGGCGGATGGGCGCCAAAAATCTTACCGGGAAATTTTGCCGGCAGGCCAACAAACCGCAGGCCCCCCCCCCGCTCGTTACCAGGGAAAAGCTTTGTAACTTTTGCATTTTTTTTCAAATCACATTTTTTTTATTTTTTGTTAATTTTTTTACAAATAAAATTGTCATGTTGTCAAAATATTGGGTATATTATATTTATGAAGAAAAACATAAAACAAAACATAAATGTATTACAGAACATAAACGAAACAATGTTATAGAAGTAGGTGCACATAATAAATAATTATAGCACCCAAATCACAATTAATAACTATCAAATTATTAATATATTAATGCGTCCCTCATTAGTTTGCTTGTTTGACCCAAACGATTGATTATTTCATCGTTGTTGATATCGTTCAGCACCTCTTTTTCGATATTCATCAGCATGAATGCTTCGAGTCTATTATCAGACAAAGTATTTCTCAATCTGTTTTTGATGAATTTCAAAGTTGAAAAAGATCGCTCACAAGCTACTTGTGAAATAGGCAATGTTAGTATATACTGATAAGCTAGTACCAGTGTGGGATAGGCTCCCTTAAACAAATTATATTTCAAAATTGCACAATAGCAACAAATGACGCAGTTCTGGCAATTTTTAGTTTCGGTGCACGCTTTTGACTCCTTTTCCTTTGGGCCTTCTTCCTCTGCGTCTGTTGCTTGGGAAGAGTCGTCTGAATCTGCGTCAAATTGAGCATAATTTATTTTGTAGGAATCTTCAATTGTCAGTTTGATAGTCTTCCAGTTGCCCGCAAAACTAGTTAGTTCTTCTTTTAATATCGCAGGCGTTGCAGATGCATCAAATTTGAGCAACTTTTCTGACAATACTCTCAAAGAGTTCTCTGGTAGCTCAAATTTGGCAATTTCCTCAAAATTATTCGGATCCAAAACGTTTAAATCCCTACATAATTCAGCATTTTTTGCGAATCTTCTGTTGATTGATTCCACTGCAGTATCCATAATGACGTTGAAGAAGCCGACCTTAAATTTCACATTCTGACTCACTGGGACTTCATCGGAGGTTTTCTCATCAAAAAATTTCTTCTTTTTTTGTGGACGAGTTTCAGGCAATTGCTCTTCAATAAAGAATTCGAATTCTTTTGTTTCAAAGGCGAGTTTAACCCATTCTACGAATTTATCTGCAGAGGCTTTAACTTCTGTCATATTTCTTTGCATTTTTTTCAAATTTAATATGGTGGCGTCGACCATCGAGTTGCATTTCAACAAATCTAGCCCTTTTGTCTGCACGTACCTTGATAGAGGGCCGGTTATAGAGAAGAGTTTCAGAAATATCTGCGCAATTTGGACATTTTCATATTTCAGTAATTGTACCTTGTAACTGGCAGCTGTCGCTCTTGCATCGGGTTTAATTTTTGGTGTATTTTCAATCGTGTTAAGGACATCGATTAAATCAACATACAATGCATTATCGGGTTCATTGAAATTACCAAAAATTTTACTGAGCGCTGCTTCCTTTGACCACCAACGAGTTTCTCCTATTAACTGGAGTTTCTTCGCTCTAGGATTGTTGCCAATGTTTAACCAGTAACCCATCCGTTGATGTGATTCTTTGAAGAATACAGCGATACAATTCAGTAACGAAAAAAACGATGCTGCCTTGATGTGAGATTTGAAAATATCTGTCAGAACAAGATTTAGGATATGTGCATAGCACCAAACATGCACATGATTTTCATTCTCCTGAACCATGAAAGCAGAGAATCCTGAATAACTTCCTTGCATATTGGCTGCCCCGTCAGTAGAATCAGCAATGCAATTTTTCTCATCCAGTCCATTTTTTTCCAATACGTCATGAATCATGGTGTGGAATCCCTTTCCTGTGCTGTCGTGGCAGGGAACCACTGCAAGAAGGCGTTCGTGGATTGATGCGTTGTAAACATATCTAAAATGTAATTGACAAATGACAAATTAATAAAAAAATATATAAACATGATGACACAATACTAAATACATACCTTATTACTACGGCACATTGGTCAGTAACTGAAATATCTTGAGTGCTGTCTATCTCTATTGAGAACATTGTGGAGGCCTGTATCTCTGAAGATATCTTCTTTTGTATCATTTGCGTAATTATGGTAAGGATCGAATTTATAGTTGTTTTAGACAAAAATGTGTAAAAATTGCCAGCACGACGTTTTATTTGCTTCTTATGATATGTTTTACTTCTTGCAATGATGATATCCAAGTGACTTTTTAAGATCATATCGAATTTGGACAAAAGAAGAATGATCTCTAGGAAGTTTCCATGATCAAGGTTTTCATTTTCCAGATTGTAGGCGGCTTCATTTGCCGTACCACGGTAGGACAGGCCTCGTTTTCCGATCAATTTTATAACATTGATAACAACATCCAACACATGCCGATTGTTAGCAACTTTTTTGTTCCTCATTTCAGTGACGTTCCCAAAAAGCAATGTGTCCATTCTTTGATTTTTAGCATACATAAAATATGATTCACAGTTTCTACCATGACTGATAGCGCTTTCGTGCTCCTCTATCCGCTGGTAAACATGTTTCCAATCAGACATACCTTTTGCAAAAGCCGAATTTTGATCCTTGTCATAGGCTAGACAAACTGTACAGAAAAGGGCCTTTCTTTCTTCGCTATAACTCAGCCATATTCTCTTTGACTTGTTCTTTCGCGCGAAGGCTTTTTCGATATTGAAAGGTACATCTTTTTGTGCGACAGGTATCTTTGGATGGTATTCAAAAAATAGTTTTAATTTATTGGGATCAGGACGATCAAAGAAATCGCCAGGCGCTGTCTCCGCATCTTCCGGCTGTTCCAGTAATGGCTCCGACTGCGGCTTCTTATCCTCGTCCTCCGCTTCCTCCTCTAAATCATCATCATCTTTTTTGCTTTCACTCCCCATCCCCATATCAAAGTCGTTGTCGTCATCGTCTGAGGAGGTATCTAACAGCATTTTCGACGACTCAGTTTGAATTTGAACTTCTGTTGTAACATGTGATGGTGATTGATATTCTTGGGGTTCTTGATCTGGTATTTGTATTTTCTTGCTTCCATCACTGCTTGTCCCTGAACTTGAGGGAGCAGTTAAGCGACCAAGCATCGTATCCAGAGACCGGCATTTTCTCGCTATTTCACTTCTTTTTTTCTTTTCGCTCTCGAGTTTTCGTTCTTGCCCTCCTTTTCGTTTTGGTGGCATTATTTCGCCATTCGAATCTTCCCCTAACAATAGTTATTAGGTAGGTACCTTAGTCACAATATCGGTAAGTAAGTGTGTTTTCACCTCGGTTTTCACCCTAACAAATATAATTGCAGAACCGTTAGCGTAACGACATAGTAAAAAATTATTTTAAATAATCACCTACCTTAATTCATTTGGCTTAGGTATACATTTTGTATTGACGATCGGATGACAAATGACACAATTATTGACATAAACTTTTTTTCTCGGGAAATTCGTGGGTGGAAAAAATGACTGTGTAATTAGTAGGTACTTAGTTAGGATTTAATCTGCTTGTGTCGAAAATCTGTCACAAACTGAGATGGGAAACAGAACGCGAAAAGAAAGGATCGAGCAATGGCAAAGGGCGCCTAAAAACTTTTTTAACAATCGCAATAGCCAACACATTGTGAAATAGATCCATTTGTTTGTTCTTTTCTAGTTCTAAATTCTTATTCTATATAGGTAAGAAAAACCGAATAGGTCTTCTCTCCAGGAAGCGAGAGCGCTCGGTTCCCAGTAATCGAGATCGATGCAATGTTGTTTATAGTAATAAAAATCCATTTGTGACGGCCTTTGCCTTCGCGTTACCGGATTGTTATTGTTATGTTATGTAGTGTAGGTACGGGCGGGCCATACAGCACCAAAAGTCGGGGGCCGCTGTCGTATTTTTTTTCAGAGATCAGTGTAATAATAAAAATCGCAATCTGGACCGGCTCACGACGGGCCACAGACCGACAGGCCACCGGGAAATTTCCCGGTATCCCGGTGGGCCCATCCGCCCCTGGAAATCAAACTATATTCCTATAAACTAAAAACTGCTAACTATAAACTGCGATCCATTGCTCTTTGCCTCTGAGCATCTCATGAACGAGATTGTCGACGGCGATTCTCCTGCCCAGTTTTTCTTCGAGGTCTTCTCGCTGCTTTGATGGACCGTTACAATGAAAACGAGCGTGTTCCGCGTTGGCCTGACGCTGAGGCTTTTGAGGCTCCCCAGTATTTCTTTCATCCAACTTTGAACCAAGGCGTTCCACTGCCGTTGCCACTGCTCGACGAACTACTCTCTGGCCTTGTTTCTGCTTTCTGGTTTGCTGGTGGGCACTCCTAGGCTTGTTTCCTCCAATCGCAAGCATCAGGGCGAAGGGTGGGATACCCGAGAGCACTCGTGCTGCATCATGCGGAACCGTTCTGTAGGCACTGGTGATTCTGAGTGCAGCTTTGCGCAGCTCTCTGTTGGGCTATGTCTGGCCTTTTTGCAACCAAGTCCGCCTGTATGACGCTGGCTGTCTCTTAGGCTGGCAATTTCAGCAATGCTCACTGCCATTTTGCACTGACTTTTGTGACTTTTGTTGTGAACCTCCAGAAAATGTCATGCCAAACACAACCAAACATAGAAACGTCACGTTCATGTGATGACGTTGGCCTCCAGAAAATGTCAACCGCCGGCCATGTTGCCATGTTGTGACGTCATCACTTCTCCGGTCTATTGGCGTGCAACACTTTGTCTCGTAGCTATTGAATTGACCATAAGCTCCATCAAGCTACCTAATTTCTTGGTACAAAAGGTGCAGTTATTTGTCAGAGAAGTAGAAATGGAGATGTTGGGGCAGCCCTTGAAAATACATCACTTGGACTTTGGACGACACTTCCACGTGAGAACCGGGAAAAAAAAGGAGATACACGCAGAGTCTGAAGGAGACGTCATGCGAACATAACCACACGACATGAACAGAATTTAACATGACAACTCTCTGGCAATGTTTCCCGGTTCTCTGATGCACAACTGCCGGATTTATAGTTGACTGTCACCACAAACAGATACTTGATGGAATTGTTTCCTGCTGATATAAGAATTTCACAATATACAAAAAAAAGCTGCATTGTTCTTTTCCCGTGATTTTTATTCGTAACTAGTAAATATTCACGGATTGAAGACTGCCTATCAGACAAAACCTGACAATAATGGTCAATGCATACAACACGACGACCTACCTAGTGCGCGAGCGCAGAACAGGTTTACTACGTCATCAGTCTTCCTATAGCTGTAAGTCTTCCAGTTCAAACTCCACCCGTTCCCGCCAAAATTTTCAACTTTTTCCCTGTAGCGATCTCAGTAAAGTGAGTACCTAAATATAAAACAATATCGTACCTAATATTCAAACTCAGAAGTATAGAAAAAATTTAATAACATGTCTGGACATACAATACGCTTAAAAAAGCGGATAATAAATGAGTTAAAAATTAGTGTTTGTGTGTTTTGAATTTAACCAATGCGCTTGTGAGCTGTATCATGAGTCGCCTGACAATTTCTTCAATGGGCCATTGAGAACTGTAGGCATATTCGCCGATGCTTTCGCCGCATTTGTGGTTTGTTCCAAGTGAAGAGCAATAAAACGACGCCAGCGTCACTTTCGGCTTCTGGGCGGGATAACAGCCTGGAATTGAAAAAAAAAGTCAAACACGACCGTTCGAAGTTTTACCAAGCTATCCGCTATGTGCGTTCGCCAAAAAAAGTGGGAGGAGTCGACATCAGCGCTCAAGGTGACAATTTACGAAACTGAATAATGCCTATTTGTTCTGTTTTCGGTAGCTAGATGTCGCTACTCGACTGAATGCACATGGTGATTCCGCTTTATGCGTTCGCCGGGAGGAGTCGACATCAGCGCTCAAAGTGGTGATTTACGAAACTGAAGGATGCTTATTTGTGTTATTTTCGCCTGCCAGATGTCGCTACTCGACCGAATGCACATAGCGGATAGGTACAGTTGCGGACTTTTCAAAGTGGACGACAGTTGACAGATTTCTCAGGATTCTGGCCTGAACGTCGCGTGACAGCAAGCCAACTCGTTGACATTGTCGTCCACTTTATTTTGGCCGCAATCGTACGTGATGGAATACAAACTTACTCAAATCGATACGGGCCAAGCAGCGGTAGCCGTCTTCAACTTCGCACAAAAACTGGATGAAATTGAAATCGTACTCGACGATTTTTTTGCCCTGGTTCGAACAGAAATACGTCACGAATTCCTGCTTCAATTTGAAATTTTCCCCGATCTGTTTGACGGTGCCTTTGAGTACCCTGTACACGCTCAGCACGTACTCGGCCAGAGACGTGTTTCTGGTGTACGTCGGGATCTGCAGGCCCTTCTTCAAGAACTCCAGCCTCGGAGACAGGAACAACGCAGCGGTCGCCTTGCTCAAATCCGTTTTGTTGTACGTGACCCGGAGCAAAGTGGCATCGTTGCCTGGATTCATCACATCACCTTTGACGTTTTTTCTGTAACAGACCCAGATAAATTTTTTCTTTCAGTATCTGAATAGTCCAGGAACTATACAAAAAAGCAAACAAAAATGAAACGCAGCTGGATTTTTGTATACAGAGTGTTATAGCAAAAAATTTAACTGTGGGTAGATCTCGTCAAAATATGACGAAAACCTATACAGGCGTCCCGTTTTTCAATGCTCACTATTGGTATCTCGGGAACGGTAAGAGATACAAAGTCGGTTAAATTACAAAAAAGTTGCGCAATTTTATGACTATCTCAAATATCTCAAGACATCCAAGATATCTTCTGTCATTTCTGAAATATCCCAAAAAAAAAACCTGAAAAATGCCGAATTTGAAAATTTCAAATCATTTCTTTATTATGACAGATATCAATTTGAAAATTGGTATCTTGACATTTTTCAAGGTCCTTGATCGACTGACGTTAATATTTTTTTCCTGCGCTCACTAGTTTTTGAGATATGATAGTTGACTTCATTTTTTCTTATGGACACCATATCATTTATCCACCCCATAAAACTCATCTTTTCTTCCTCTTCACAAAGATATAAAACACTTGTAGCATTTTTGTCAGAATAACCTGTAAAAATTGTAAAAACTGTTTCTGAGGCGAAAAAATCGAGTTACCGCTTCGGTTGCCATGCTCTTGTGGCATATAAACAATAGCATTTGGTTGCTATGGTCTGTTGATTTTGGAAAAAGTTGAGTTACATTCCGTTTTTGTGTATTTGATAATGATAATAAATAACAATAAAACAAATACAGAACTAAGTATAACACAAAATGACATAGCAATAGCAATAAACATTCATAATTTACAATTGTCCAAATTGGAGTCCATTTTGCTCTATGCAGATTTGTGTGCCTTTTAGCCATGTTTTCAACGGCTGCGCTGATATCGTGCGGGTTATTAATTGACTGAAACGCATCATCAGCTCCTTGCTTCCAGCTCTTGGTTGCTTAGGGATGTTCGGTCATAAACCACAAATTCGATCTTTGAGCGTTCCCCGCAAAATGGACCCCATTTCGAGTAATTGTGAATTATAAATGTTTATTTCTATTGTTCTATTGTTCTATTGTTCTATTGTTTCTATTGTTGTTATTTCTATCGATGTTATTTTGTGTTATACTTGGTTTTGTATTTGTTTCATCATTATCTATTATCATTATCAAATACATAAAAACAGAATGTAACTCAACTTTTTCCAATATCAACCGACCATGGCAACCATGTTATTATGTCACTAGAGCATGGCAACCGAACCGGTAACTGGATTTATTCGCCCCAGAAATGGTTTTTTCAATTTTTACAGGTTATTTTGACAAAAATGCTACGAGTGTTTCATATCTTTTGAAAGGGAAAGAAAAGATGAGTTTTATGGGGTGGATAAATGACATGGTGTCCATAAGAAAAAATCAAGTTAACTGTCATATCTCAAAAACTAGTAAGTGCAGGGAAAAATTATTGACGTCAGTCGATCAAGGACCTTAAAAAATGTCAGGATACCAATTTTCAAATTGATAGCTGTCATGATAAAAAAGTTATTTGAATTTTTGGAATTCGGCATCTTTCAGTTTTTTTTGGGATATTTCAAAAATTAACAAAGATATCTTTGATATTTTGACATTTTTGAAATAGCCATAAAATTGCGCAACTTTTTTGTAATTTAACCGACTCTGTATCTCATACCGTTTCCGAGATACCACTAGTGAGCGTTGAAAAACGGGACACCTGTATACTATTTTGCAGAGTTTGGCCTAATAATGAAGATACAGCCCTTCAAAGTTGACTTTTTTCGGATTTCAAAAATTTGTAACTCAGTAACGTTTTGCCCAAAATAACTTGAAGGCATGGAGTGATTTGTCGAAACTATCTACCGGCCTGCAAATTTTTGAAAGAATCCAACCAGTGGTGTAGGAGTTATGAGGGTCAATAATTCAGAAGCATCGGAAGAAAAGTTGACTTAAGGTGAACCCTTATAACTTCTACGTCACTGATTGGATTCTTTCAAAATGTGGCAGGTTGATCGATAATGGGGTACTTGCCAACGGAATAGATTCAGCTGGAAATACTTTTGATTGCTAGTATAAGTGATAAGGGGACTCTACTGAGAATTTCACAAAAATCCCTTCGTTTTCTACAGAAAAAAACGAATTTGAAAAATCCTCCTAAAAGCTTCGCGCCAGAACAGGGATTTTGAGTGGGGTTGGTCTGACTGTGTGACAATGGAATAATCAAGAATTTCAGGGATGTCACTGTGACACTGTCATTTTGAACATGCTATCGCAAAACCGGTTTCCTATCGAATTCTCTTACCATGAGCATTTAGACAATAAAGTCGAACAAGGTTTCGAAGAAACTGACTCCAGAAAACTCTTATAACACTGTCTCAGTCGAGATAATTTATTTCCAGGGGAAAATCTGGAGGATCACTAAATAGCACAGAAATAAGAGGCTGAAAATGAACGGTGAGCTTTTATAGGTTCATCATTAGCCTACAATTCCGGATAGGTAATACTTTAGAGCTACAAGAGATCCATGTGGGGAGGACGCGATGGATCTCCAAATAAAATGTGGGGAGCAGGAACACTGATGTCCGAAACGAAGCCGAGGGTCAGCCAGGTCAGAGCACGGGTGACAAACATGCGAAAGGCTTTTAGGTGGACAGCACTGAAGACTAAAGAAAGAGACTAGTTAGGTTGAACAAGAAATGAACAAAACGAGTAGGTACTTACCGCGTAGATCATGCAAAGCCTCGATCAAAGCAGTCAAAGGCAAAAAAAGGGCACAGGAAGAAAATAAGGTCGGCGGTTTGACGTTGTCAGTCAGACTCAGATCTTGTTGTTTGAAAACGGCACCTTGGCGACGTTATATCATTGCCAACTCAACGAGGAAAAAGAGTCCTTCTATGTTCTATATCTAATATATTTGTGACGTCACAAATATATTTTTAAAACACGCATTGCGGCCGCAATTTTGAGAATTTGGGAAAAAGAAAAAATACGGGTACATTATTTTTAACCATACTATCGATTCAGCCAATAAAAAAAAAATAGGCAAGTACCCCATTACAACAAACCATATTTCTGAGTTTTGTGTTCAATTTAGAAGAAAAAGTTACCCTTGCAAAATTTTGATTGGAGGCTTAGTTTTCGAGATATTTGAGTTTGAAATTTCGGAAATTATCTTATCTTAAAAAATATGAACAATTCTTGAAAATTTACAGGGGGGAAAAATTAGGGGGCAAAAAAGGGTTTCCCCTATCCCTATTACCTACGTCCCTGGATAATTTTGATAAAACGCGTTATTATCGTTCGGTAAAGACTTGCTTAAGTAAACTGTGATTCAAATTTGAACAAAATAGGTGGAACGGTTCAAAACTAATGCTAAAAAAAACGATTTTTCATTTCCAACTTTGGAGGGCTATATCTCCGTTATTATGCATTTCAGATTTTTTTTTGAGGAAAGTCTCTCTCATTTTTGATTCTGTATTAGCTCTCAAAATTAATGTACCAAAAACTGGACCACCCTGTATGTGTCCCCGGAGGTACGTTCGCGTCCGTGGGGTTTCGCGCGAGTGGCCTGTAATCTTAAAAACTATTTTTTGATTACCAATTTTTCAGTCTTTTGAAGATATTTCAGAACATCTCAAGATATTTGATTGAAGTTTACAACGCCTTGAGGTACAGGGTGTTCCGAGGGGTGTTCACGCGAAAATTCTACCCCCCACTGGAGACTCCCCCTTGGAGATGATTTAAAAAACTAAAAACGATTCTCATATTTTTTTTCCGTAGGATTCGAATTTGTCCATAACATTTTTTTGTGGTATAATGGCTTAGGTACAGGGTCCAAAATTGAACATTTTTCTCAAGTTGGACACCTGTATTTTGATATAGGAATCAATTGAGGTCTCCAATTTTCCGTTGTCTCTCTTTACTGTGACGTCATGCGTATAAGAGACGGTTAATCGAGGTCATTGGGCGCTTCCCAATAAGGCGTATAAGGACACAATTCGACACATATGGACACAATTTGACACAGCTAGCGTTCCAATAGCAGTAATAGCACCACATGTCGACACAATCGAAACATTGGCGAGGCTGAGTTTAGAATTGAGCTGGCAAGTGCACTTTGACATTGTGTATCCGTCTTGTCGCAGTTATTGGAAAGCGCCCTATGTTTCTTGAGATATGACATTTCGTTTCTGACAATGGGAAATTTTTCGAATCTAACAAGCGCTCTGTCGTGTATTTATTTGATTTCAGCATGGATTTCATTATTTCACTTGTTCTTACCCTCGTTCTTACCAATAAGTGTGTTATATGTAGTGGAAAACTGAGAAGATACTTACAGAAATGGTTCAAGGGTGTTGTGTCGCTCTATGCGAGTCGAGAATAAGACGAGTACACCCAGCATAACCATGCACCGGTTCACGAAAGACCCAAACTTGATGGAAGTGTGGCTGCACCAGCACCAGCAGGGATCACGCTGCACCAGACACGTGCATCTTACTACGAAAAAAACCTATTACTTCGTCCATTAAAAACTCCCTTATGAGCTCTAGTGACTTTCCCCACATGATAATGGGAACAGTATAGCCATCCGATTCAAAATTCCCGCAAAAGTCAGAAACGAAACGTCCAAACGTCATAAACGTCAAAACGTCAAAGGTGACCTCGAAAAACCATGTATTTTCTATCTCCTAAAATTGGAAAGGTCAATTCCGCTTTCCATCCTGATTATAAAAATATATCACACTTCAACTGAACTCATGTGGAAAAATTTGTAAAAATTTGAAAAAAAAATGTAGAATTCGAGGTAGAATTGGTCCATCTGTGGCTTTGTCAGTATAAATTTAAAGTTGTTCCAGTCACACCACGTATTTGTTGTTTTTTAAAAAAGGTTTAATTGACAATTGTTTCGAGGAAGACCCTCATTATCAGAAACTGTTAAATAAAGAAAATATTAGATACAGAAATAAAAAAGAACAATGGTACAGGCTTACCTATTAAAAAAATCTGTTGTGGGGCGACACAAAACTTTCCCGGCGGTATCCAGAGACGTCAGTAATGATTTTGATCGAAGTGTCCCTTCGGGAGGGGGCGATTCGATTTGGAAATTGATGAAAAAATTCTATTTAGTCGAGCGTTTAGCGAGCATCCTGCATCCATTGTTGAGCGGACAGAAAAAATGACAGGTTAGGTCAGTTTTCCAAGGTGATGAAATGATCCAAAAGGTAGAACTAGGTAGCTAACTGTTGTGATATCTCAAAAATGCAATGCTGGTTCCTTATTGAAATTTTTGTTCCTACTTCAGATATGATGATGAAATTACAAAAACTTGATTGAAAACTTTCACTGCATCTGTGTGTCAAATTTCAACTCTATATTTTCAATTTAGAGCTTGGGCAGACAAACCCAGACCCAATGTGCCACCTGAGGGCTTCCGATCAAAATCATCCACCCAAAGTCTAATCAGAACATTCCAGGCTGAACTTAGGCCCCCGTACCTGATTTCGATTTGATCGAATCAATAATTCGGTAATTATCGTGACAGAACCGCTCAATTTGTACGATCGCATGAGTGGTTTAATATTTTCAGGAGGAAAATTTCCGGGAAATTGGGGAGAAATTATTGGAAAATGTTCAAGAACCAGTTATCTATTCTCTAAAAAAAAAACAATTCCAAGAAATCTGTTCACGGAATAAAAAGTTGGAAAATTTGCAGTTTTTCCAGAAAGGAAAACTCGGCAACTGTTGATCCGATTTCGAAAATTTTTTCTTCAAAAATTAGCTCAATCTTTTCTCTAACTTTTATTCACAGCATGTCTGCACCTAAAATTAATATTTCGTGGGGCCTACCGCATGTAGAAGTTTGCATTGCGTTTTTCTCAAATTCACGGAATGTGCAAATTTCATTTTGAAAAAATTACAGTCGGAAAACCGAAACCGTGTCAACTCTGAAAATAGACCTGCACGACGCTCAATACAATCTACTTTCGATATCAGATGAAATTTTCAAAAAAAAGTCGATCCCCGAGCAGGAATAAATTTTTGAGTGGAGTCCTGCTACAAAAGCGAGTCGTGCTGGTCGAAACACCGGCGAGAGCCCCTCCTGAGTGGCAACGGCGAGGAGAAATTTCGAAAATTCATTACGCTCAACTGGAGAATGGTGGAAAACTGCAACTGCGGCCTCAACTTGACTCTTTTGTTGTGTTGCTTCCTGCCAAATCTGGTTCCAATCCATCGGATAGATTTTGAATAATTGATTGGTAAAGTTTTGAACTTGACCATTTTTTAGTATTTGACAGATGACAGATGGGGCAATGTTTCCAACTGTTCTGAATACAGTTTTTCAAGGGCTTTCAAATGACATATTGCAAGTTGAGTTCCGTGAGATATAGATTCTGACATTTGATGATAGTGACAGTTGGGTTTGACAGATGACAGCCAAAAACTAATGGGCTCTTTTCAGGAAACAACCATGTTTGTATACCAAATATCAAGTCGATCCAGTCAACGTTACGGCAGTTATCGTGGAAGATCACAGACAGACACACACACACACATACACACACACACACACACACACACACACACACACACACACACACACACACACACACACACACACACACACACACACACACACACACACACACACACACACACACACACACACACACACACACACACACACACACACACACACACACACACACACACACACACACACACACACACACACACACACACACACACACACACACACACACACACACACACACACACACACACACACACACACACACACACACACACACACACACACACACACACACACACACACACACACACACACACACACACACACACACACACACACACACACACACACACACACACACACACACACACACACACACATACCGGTCGCGTGGGACTTGTGGGGACGCATGAAATAGACCCAATTGTGGGGATATCGAGATTTTTACATATTACAGTAGAGTTTTCCAAAATGTAAATGACTCTTTTTGTAGTTTTTCGATACACTAGAAAAATCGTGGGAAAATTGGTGAAACCTTACTGTGGGGTCCGTCCCCACAATTTGGTACACACATTTTTGGTGTGTGTTAAGTGTGTGGTCTCATCACACATCTGTTTTGAAATTGTGTGGACATTCTTGACAATAGTACCTACTTGTTATGGTCACGAGGTTAAAATTTTACAATGAAGTCAATGAGATATGGGGGTTTACTTTCGGGAAGATAGGTACTGTCAATTGGAAAAAAACTAGTTCACTGTCACAAAACTGTCAGTGAAATAATAAATGATAGTGTGTATTAATACTGCAAGACTAAGGAAATGCTCCTCAAGAAAAAGAGCTATCGATCGATCGTAGGTAGGTACACTGAACATAATATGGGTAGGTACTTACTAAACGTAACATACCTACTGAACAAGTTGAATGTAAACATTCCTAGTTCAAGGGCTCGTTCAAGGGTAGGTGCAGTTCAGGGGCGAAGCCTTGAAAAATTTTTGACGCCCTTCGTTTCGAAGTTACGGGTGATTCATGTGTTTTGACGAAAATTTCACAGAATCATATCTCATAATAGCATAAAATTTGAGATGCAGATTTCTGTACCAATGGACAGGTAGCTGGTGCCTCAAAACTTACGTCATAAGGTACATGATTTTGACCCTGTAGGTTTAATGTGCGTTGATAAGTTTGTTAAAAATTTCTTTGTCTTACATGTCAGACCGGGAGCTTCAGGCTGGTATAGGCTTGTCAAATTTCTGAAAATGGCCAAAATTTACGTTATATAAGGTACTTGAATAAAACCAACGGGCTTTTGTGTGGGAACATCCTCTCGATCAGAAATCGAGTCGTGAGACAAAATTTTTGAGGGTCCATGAAACAAGTTTTAAATTTTCAAAAAAAGACAATATTCATCCCGTTCTGGAGACTCATATGGGGGTCTCATATGGGGACTCATATGGGAGACTCAGACATAATTTTAAGAATGAACAACGATTCTTATATGATTTTTCACGTGGGTTTCGAACCTGTCCACGAAAATTTTTAAGGGTATATCGCGCACAGGCTGCAACATCGAAACATTCTTCTCAAATCGGACACCCTGTATTTAAACATGGAAATCGATCTCGCTTTTCATCTTGATTATGATTTATAAACATATAATATCATATCACACTAAGTGGGTGAGTCAACAAAATATCTAAAAAAAAGTGATGAATGAATGCAAATTTTGTTTTTTTTTTTTTGAAAATTTCGAACTTGTCTTCTGGACTGAGAGGTCCCAAAAATTTTGTCTTACGACCAGATTTTTGACTAAGGGGATGTTTCCTTATAAAATCCCGTTGGTTTCTTTCATGTACCTGATTACGTAAATTTTGGCCCCTTTTCTCGACAACTGACAAGCCCCTTCTCCCCCCTACCAGCCCAAAGCCCTGGTTTGACATGTAAGAAAATAGTATACAGGATGTTCCAGAAATGAGTACCTACACAAAACGATATCATATATTCCTGGCAACAAAATAGGTCAATTCCAACCGATTCACTTGGGATTTTGAGTCAGCGTGTACTTTCAAAACACAATCGATATGCATCTGTCATGAGAAATTTCAATATGGCGGCCAAGATGGCAGCGGAATCGTGGAATTCAGCTTGGAAATAAGAATGATTATATGTACCTACGGGACAAAGGCAAGTTCCAAATTCCATGAAAATCGTTTCACTGATGAGAAATTTCAATATGGCGGCCAAGATGGCGGCAGAATCATGGAACTCAGATTGAATTGAGAATGTTCATACGAGACTAGAGTGTGTTCAAAGTTTCATGACAATTGTTCCACTAATAAGAAAATTTCATTATGGTGGCCAAGATGGCGGTGGAATCATGGAATCTAATCTGCCCATTGGCCAGCTATGAGGGCCTAAGCTATTCATCGGGAAAAGTTCCAGGACTCTAGTTTATTCCTTGAGAAGTTCAACTTCTTCGAAATGGACAGAAGGTTCTTTGATGATGATGATAATAATAATAACTATGCATAAATCAAAACAAGTGGAGATCATCACACGTGCGTGAGTCGCAATAGCGCATTTTCTGTGCAGATTTGTCGTCCATGGAAATGAAATCATGGTTTGAAAATAAAAATGTTCATATGAGAGAACAGTAATTCCCGAGTTTAATGATAATGATCGTTCCACTGATTAGAGATTCCAATATGGCGGCCAAGATGGCGGCGGAATTATGAAACTTAGCTTGAAAATCAAAATACTCGTCGTACGAGACAAGAGTAATTTCCAAGTTTCAAATAAAGTGTCCCATCCCTTGGAGATTTAAATATGGCGGCCAAGATGGTGGCGAAATCATGAAATTCAGCTTGAAAATAAGAACGATCATACGAGACAATGGTGAGTTTCATGTTCCACGACAATGAACGACGATGATAGACGATGATAGCCATGTATCGTAAAAAAAAACACTGGCCACCCTTGCGGACATTAGCTATCCAACGGAAAAAGTTACAAGGCTCTAGCTATTTTCCCGAAAGAGCAGTACCTACAGCTTCTTAAATTCTACACGGACAGACAGAAACAAGCAAAAATGCCTCATGGGCATGAGGCTCAGTAGCGCACTTCCTTTTTGAAGGATTAGTGAACGCAAGATGTTAATTAGAGTTCTATCGTTATTTGGGCAGAAATTTCAATATGACGGGACAAAATAGCGTCAGAATCATGAAATTTGTCTTGAAAATTAAAATGATCGTACTATAGACAAGGCTTAGATCCAAGTTTCATGAAAATCGTTCCACTAATAAGGGGTTTCCAATATGGCGGCCAAGATGGCGGCAGAATCTTGGAATTTGGCTGGAAAATAAGAATGATCATACGAAACAACGGTAAGTCCCAAGCTTCATGAAAATCGTTGAGTGATAAGAAATTTCAATATGGCGGCAGAGCATCATTTGTCCAAAATCGGACGTATTTTGGTGAAGTTCACATCGCCTGTGAATTTCACTCAAGTCGGACCACTTTTGGAGAAATTCAAAATTGCGGACCAAAGATGGCGGTCAAGTGACAGAAATCATTGGTCACATTTATATGATGGACATGTACGCATTTGATTGGCGTTTGCACCACATCGATATCTCTTTTTGTTGAGGCATAATTCTCCTAGTTCTATGATTTTGGAACATGTTTAATATAAAGAATACAAGATGGCGGCGGGGCATCAATTGTCGGAAATTGGATGTATCTTGATGAAGTTCACATCGCCTGCTTTCACTCAAATTGGACTACTTCCAGAGAAATTCAAAATAACGGATCAAAGATGGCGGCCAAGTGAGAAAAATCATTGGTCAACTTTATATGATGGTCACGTACGCATTCGATTAGCGTTTACACCCCATCGATATATTTTTTCGTTGAGGCATAATTGTCCTAGTTATATCATTTTGAAACATGTTCAATATGGAGAATAAAAGATGGCGGCGGGAAATCAATTGTCAAAAATTGAATGTATCTGATCTAAGTTCACATCGCCTGCTTTCACTCGAATCAGACCACTTCCAGAGAAATTCAAAATGGCGGATCAAAGATGGCAGCCAAATGACAAAAACCATCGGTCAACTTTAGATATATGGTGGACACGTACGCATTTCATTGGCGTTTGCACCACATCGATATCTTTTTTCCTTTAGGCATAATTCTCCTAGTTCTATCTCTTCGAAAAATATTCAATATGGAGAATACAAGTGGGCGGCGGGGCACCAATTGTCAAAAATTGGATAGATCCTGATGTGGTTCACATTGCCTGCAAATTTCATCCTAATCGAATCACTTTTAAAGAAATTCAAAATGGCGGATCAAAGATGGCGGCGGAATAACAAAAAACCAAAAGTCAACTTGACATCCTGGACAAATGTACTATTGATCAGCGTTTACACTACATCGACATCTTTCTTCCCTGAGGAGTTATCCCGGGTACGGACGGACGGACGGACGGACGGACGGACAAAGTGAAGCTTAAAGCGCCTTTTTCCCATTTTTTCGGAAAGTGCGTTAAAAACGGCAATATGAACGTGATGGACCCCTTCAGCAGAAAAGAGACAGATGCGTGCGCGTTCGTACCGCGCAGCTGGTGGTGTCTAGCCTTGTGTCTAGCTACAACGGCACCTAATATCTCCAAGGGAAACTCCGTTCGTTATGATGTGCGCGGCACCACACTGCGGTCATGTGGGGCTGTGACGTAAATCGTGCGAAAGAGACTGCCTTTATTGAAAAGATCCATTTACCTACCCCAATTCGGAATGGTTTGGATCACACGGCATGAGATGTCCTTCTTCATTGTATCAATACTTATTAACATCCAACAATACCTATGGGTACCTACACATAGTGATCGGCAGATTTCAGAAACTGATGATTGCTGAAATTTTCTATGAAAGTTACATGAAATTTATGGAAATTTATGAAACATGGCAAAATTCGAGGCAAAATTGATGGTTTATCTTATAAAGCGTAGATGTGAGTGTAAAGGTATGACTAATTTGAGTATTTGGGACATTGAACGACTGTCTAAATTTTGATATTGTTATTATTGCACATAAACAAGACACAAATGAAGTTATTGAACTTTAAATAAATAGCAGGACAAAGTTAATGAAACTGAACAAAACAGGTATCGTACGAGTACCAGTTCTTACATGTAGGTAGTTGAGTAACAAAAATTAATTTCAAAAACTAGAATAAAAATTCCAAAACAGAAATCATCTTAACTAACCCTAGAGTGTGGAAGAAAAGGAATTTCTAGTTTCATAACTCTTGGAAATTTATGACTTGGCTAGAAACTTTCGAAAAGTTTAAAAATGGAATATTTCACAGCCCATCACTACCTACACACCACCTCATAATATAACCTACATAATATTGTGTAAATTCAATTCTGGATGTCCCCACAACAACGAGAATATTATGGGGACCTCGATGAATCTGGAACAGTTCGTCACTAGAAAATCAGTCAAACAGCGCCATCTAGCGATTCCGACTGAGGTCCCCACAATTTGGGTTACAATTATATGGTTTGACACACCATTCTTGACCTATAATTGTGGGGACATATTGGGAAATCGTGTTTTCTACGGTAAGGAGGCCCCAGAGAACACGTTAGAAGCACTTAAAATTTGTGGGGACGTGTGTATGTCCCCGTAATTGGTGAAGTCCACACAACTATGGTTACATTCTTGCCAAAGTCCCCATAAGCATAGCCGCACACGTGCACACACACACACACACACACACACACACACACACACACACACACACACACACACACACACACACACACACACACACACACACACACACACACACACACACACACACACACACACACACACACACACACACACACACACACACACACACACACACACACACACACACACACACACACACACACACACACACACACACACACACACACACACACACACACACACACACACACACACACACACACACACACACACACACACACACACACACACACACACACACACACACACACACACACACACACACACACACACACACACACACACACACACACACACACACACACACACACACACACACACACACACACACACACACACACACACACACACACACACACACACACACACACACACACACACACACACACACACACACACACACACACACACACACACACACACACACACACACACACACACACACACACACACACACACACACACACACACACACACACACACACACACACACACACACACACACACACACACACACACACACACACACACACACACACACACACACACACACACACACACACACACACACACACACACACACACACACACACACACACACACACACACACACACACACACACACACACACACACACACACACACACACACACACACACACACACACACACACACACACACACACACACACACACACACACACACACACACACACACACACACACACACACACACACACACACACACACACACACACACACACACACACACACACACACACACACACACACACACACACACACACACACACACACACACACACACACACACACACACACACACACACACACACACACACACACACACACACACACACACACACACACACACACACACACACACACACACACACACACACACACACACACACACACACACACACACACACACACACACACACACACACACACACACACACACACACACACACACACACACACACACACACACACACACACACACACACACACACACACACACACACACACACACACACACACACACACACACACACACACACACACACACACACACACACACACACACACACACACACACACACACACACACACACACACACACACACACACACACACACACACACACACACACACACACACACACACACACACACACACACACACACACACACACACACACACACACACACACACACACACACACACACACACACACACACACACACACACACACACACACACACACACACACACACACACACACACACACACACACACACACACACACACACACACACACACACACACACACACACACACACACACACACACACACACACACACACACACACACACACACACACACACACACACACACACACACACACACACACACACACACACACACACACACACACACACACACACACACACACACACACACACACACACACACACACACACACACACACACACACACACACACACACACACACACACACACACACACACACACACACACACACACACACACACACACACACACACACACACACACACACACACACACACACATACCCGCCGGTGTAGGTTTGTGGCAACCGTGCATCAAACCAAATTGTGGCAGCTTTGATGAAACCATGTAGGTTGGGTACCCCTTCGCGTTAGCAACCCGTAAAACTGACCCATTTGGTTATACACTCCATGGGGGCGGCGCAGCATGTCCCCGAATATTCGTGCATATAACAAACTAGTGGCGTCGCTGCCACAATTAGGTGTCAAGTTTTTGTGCATCCAAGACGCCAGAATTCGGTGTATAGTTTGTGCATCGAAGACGCCAAAATTCGGTGTATAGTTTGTGCATCGAAGACGTCAAAATTCGGTGTATAGTTTGTGTATCAAAGGTGTCTTGTCTATAGTGTCTAAGTGATTATGTCGATATTTTTAACAATTTTCAAAGCGCGACAGTTTTGGATTGCTTTGGAAGATTTTGAATCTGTTTAGACTGGCTGATAGCCCCATTTACACACACTCCCTTGTGCACATTCCCATGTATCTTGCACGAATTCAACCAACCCCCACTCCTTCAAAACTACCGCCTTTTCCAAGTTGCTCCGATCTGAACCGGAATTTCTCGGTTGGATGAAGGAACTTGCGAAGAGAAGATAACTCAATGTTTCTCAACATCCCCCCCCCTCCCCGAAACCAGGTGAGAGAGTGAAAAGTTTTAATTTCTATGATTTCAAGAGAATTGTTATGTTAAATAGAGAAGTTCGCGGGAGGAAAACCTCTTTTGTACCTTTTACAAATTCAACCAACACCCACTCCGCCCCACCCCTTCAAAACTACCCCCTTTTCCCAAGAATCTCCGATCTTAACCGGAATTTCTCGGTTAGGATAGAGGAACTCTTGAAGAGAAGAAAACTCAATGTCCCTTTCCCCTCTCGCAAAACCGAGTGAGGGGGGGGGGGGCAAAAAGTTTTCATTTCTCTGATTTTGAGCGGATTTTTTGTGTTTGAGAGAGGAACGCGCGGGAAGAAAACTCGCATAATACCTTGCACAAATTCAACCAACCCGCACCCCACCTTACCCTTTAAAAACTACCCCCTTGGCCTTTTAGTGTTTTATTCAAGAGGAAACTCACGGAGATAAAATCTTCTATAAACCTTTCACAAATTCCACCAATTCCCGCATCACCCCACTCCTTCAAACTACCCTCTTTTCTTAAGTACCTATCTCCGATCTGAACCGGCATTTTTTGGGTGGATAGAAGAATTCGCGGGGACAAGAAAATTCCATGACACTTTCCATCCCCTACATCCGTGAACAGGGGAAGGGGAAAGGGGCAAATTTTTTAACCTCTTCGATTTAGAGCAGCCTTTTTTTGTTTGATAGGGAAACTTGCGGAGAGAAAATCTCCTAAGTATATGCCTTGCACAAATTCCCCAGCAACCCCCACCTCACTCCACTCTTCCAAAAACCACCCCCTTTTTCCAAGTAGCTCCGATCTAAACCGGCATTTTTCGGTTGGATGAGAGAATTCGCGGGGACAAGAAAATTCCATGACACTTAATCCCTCACATCCTTGAAACCGGGGAAGAGGGGAGGGGCAAATTTTTAAACTCCTTGATTTAGAGAGGCCTTTTTATGTTTGATAGGGAATCTCGCGGAGATATAATATCTATCCTAATGCTAATATTAAACAATATGGTGTCGTATTTGAAAATCAAATGTTGATGGCTCTTCCGATTATTTCCGGAAGTGCAGTTCAGTCAAGGTTAGGTGCAAAAGATAGGAAAAGAACCTAGTCCTCGATATTTCATGAACATTTCAAAACTAAAGATGTAATTGGAAACGTCATAGGCTATGGGGTCTATAGTCTATAATAAAAAAAGTTACCTATCTATATTTATCTACTTCTACATAATATTATTGTATTGTATAGCAATATAAAAATGTAATGGAAAAAAAAACAATTCTGAACATGATAGTGTAATTTTGAGGCCATGATAGTGTAATTTTGAGGCAAAAATAACAATAAAATAGAAATATTTTGCAAGAGTGAACATATTTGAACTAGATTGTTGAGGCACAACTTAGAACAAAATAGAAATACATTGGGCAAACAATCATAGTGAACGAGAACAGCTGCATTACTGATTGGCCTTTGAGGTAAAAATGAAAATAATATAGAATACACGCTTGGCAAACAACACATGTAACAGAGGGAAAATGCATGATGACTGAACAAGAACATAGTTATCGAGCTTGAATGTTGAGGCACAAATTAGAACAAAATAGAAATACATCGGGTAAACAATATATAAAAGAGAAAAAGTAGATGCAGACTGAGCATAATTCAGTTTGGATGTTAAGTAAAAAAAAATACATAAAGAGTGACCATAATTGAACTTGAATGTTGATGCACAACTTCGAACAAAGTAGAAATACATTGGGCTACTTCGGCTACGTGATGATGTAAAGGATAGTTTCATAATTGAAAATGTACATGATAAATGTGCGCCAAAAGGAAGAGGGTCAAAAGGGTAAATTGTCAACGTTGTGTCACTTTTCTAAAAAAAATTGTAGATTATTTATAATATCGTTTTTTGAAAGGTAGCAATAATATCCCGAAATGGTTTTTTAATTTTCAAATATTTCTTTCTTTTCAAAGGCTATGTGATTTTTTCAAAAATTAACATTTTTTTATTGCAATTCTCTTATTGGCCATATTATTGACGTAAATTTGGCAGATATGCATAAACTCACTTTAATACACCTTCCCACGAAAAAATTCACCTCAACGACCCCCAAGGGGGCTGCCACCCGGTGGACGCCAGCATTCGCTTTTGGAATGGGTTGAAATGAAGCATGCTGTGGCGGATACGATGCGTTTACCAATTCGGGGATCTTGACGTAACATCAGTAACTTCATGTCACATCGTAATTACCATGGTTACGATATCACCCCCCTTCTGGTCATTTTTGTACAGGGTTATTAATTCCGAAAGTTGAAAATCGATAATTCGAGAACGAATGCGCGTAGAGTTGAACTTTTTTTTAAATTTTATTGGAAATATTGGCGCATTTTTTGACATGTTGGAAATATTATTTAAGATATCCTCCTAAACTACGGGTAGGATAATTTGTCGTGTTTGATGTTTTACGTAAATGTTTCACCAATGTCATTGGCAACATAAGCATACACTCATGGCATACACTGTCATTTTCAAAATATTATTCAAAGTAAAAGGAGTCATTTGAGTTTCATACAATATTTTTTTATCAATAGCAGAGCATAAAACATAACCATGGACATATGGACACCCTGTAAAATTAACGTAATGGAGTATTATACTAGAATGTTTTTTTGTCGAAATGGAAACTACATCGAAAAATAATTGACCCGTATTTTTTTATTCGGTCGAAAATCGAATCGTTTGGGCGTAATCGATAAAAGAAGATCAACTACTTGTGACTGCCTTTGTAAATGACGTCAGAACTAAACTGCTTGACAATTGAACTGCAACACCTAAAAATTAGGTGCGTTTTCAAATTGAGATAGCTCGAAAAATATTCGACGGATTCCAGAAATTCAGGCATGTGAGGAAAGATCATTTCTTTGACTATGAAGTGCTGGTATTGATGATAAGTTTGATTGCACAATTTGTCATATACAGGGTGCCAACGGAGAGCGTGCAGATATGGGCAATCTTTCACCTTGTACATTTTTCGAAAAAAAAGTCCGAGATTTTTTTTATCATCTGCTTTTGAAAGGTTGTATCATTATGCCGAAACGGTTTTGGATATTTGACCTTAACTTATTTTTTCCAAAAATTGTGCTCAATTTTCCGAAATATGCACTTTCTGATTAAGAAAAAGAAATAGAGACATTGTTTGTTTTCAAACGGCGTTGATATTGAATTTGCTCACGAAGATTTTCATTTGAGCCTCCTCATCCCCTAGAAACTACCCCTTTTGGGACACCGTCTGACAACAAGATATGAAATGCTTTATTTAAAAGGCCTAAGAAAAGTACTCATCAATAATTGGATTGAAAGAAGGATACTACGATGACCCCACACGTACAGCTCCCTAAAAGCCACCCCTTGACTTCAAGGGGTAGTTCTTTTTTCGAGAGGGTAGCTGTTGGGATGACCTACGCAAAGGGTCATCGTGTAGCATCACTTTTGTAGTGGAACAATTGAAAAAGACGGTTTTTGGAATTTTCATGTATTGCATGTCTGATCACACCAACCCTGTCCCTGTCCCTTGAAGTCAAGGGGTGGTTTTTAGGGAGCTGTACGTGTGGGGTCATCGTAGTATCCTTATACAATCCAATTATTGATGGGTACTTTTCTTAGGCCTTTTAAATGAAGCATTGCATATCTTGTTGTGAGACAAAGACGGAGTACCAAAAGGGGTAGTTTCAAAGGGATGTGGAGGCTCAAATGAAAATCTCCGTGAGCAAACTCAATATGGACACCGCCGCCGTTTGAATACAAACAATGTCTCTATTTCTTTTTCTTAATCTAAAAGTGCATATTTCACAAAATTGAGCACAATTTTTTGAAAAAAAAAGTTAGGGTCAAAATTCCAAAACCGTTTCGGCATAATGATATAACTTTTCAAAATCAGGGGATAGAAAAAATCTCGGACTTTTTTTTCAAAAGTTGTACAAGGTGAAAGATTGCCCATATCTGCACGCTATCCGTTGGCACCCTGTATATGACAAACTGTGCAATCAAACTAACCATTAAAACAAGCACTCGGTAATCAAAGAAATGATCTTTCCTCACATGCCTGAATTTCTGGAATCCGTCAAATACTTTTCGAGCTATCATAATTTGAAAACGCACCTAATTTTCAGGTGTTGCAGTTCAATTGTCAAGCAGTTTAGTAAGAATTTAAGAGTTTCGTTTATTTATTGCGGCCAAACGATTCGATTTCTGGCTAAACAAAAAAATATGGGTCAGTTATTTTTCAATGTAGTTTCTGTTCCCATCAAAAACAAAATATTTTTTTCAAAATATAATACTCTATTGTGAACTCGGCATTTCCTAATCACATTTTCACCAATTTCGTTGTGACGGTTTATTTAAATATAATTACTATACAGGTTGTGGGTTACATGTTTTGTACTCTGATATTGATAAAATATATTGTATGACGCTCAAAAATGACTCTTTTATTTTTAACCTAATTTTGAAAATGACAGTGTATGCTTATGTTGACACTGAGATTCACTAATCAGGCTTTATTTGAAATGTTTTAGATTTTTTCATGGGGTCCCCTTTGCCCTCTAAAATCTCGAGTCCTAAGGGAACATTTTTTAGGTGCTGCGGGTCAAAACTTTCTAATGGGTGTGGACAACAACTGTGCAAAATGGCTTGCTTGTATCATCAAATGCCACTTTTTTTTTGCGTACCGCAGGCACCTAATTCCAGTTGAAGTTTTAAAGTTGAGGTGGGTGAGGGCAAAAGGGGGGTAATAAGAAATATTCATAATATTTTCCTCAACAAAAAAGATAATAATTTTGTTCAATTTGATGTAAGTACCACAAAGTAATGCCCGTTCACGTTGCAAATTCAGCACAAGAAATTTTTTAATCAAAAATAAAGTGAAAAGCTGGAAAGGTATACGGCTGATGGGCCCTGATAGATTTGCGCCAAAACTTTGCAGGTCCCATCAGCCGTAGCCGTAGCCCTCTAACTTATCACTTTGTTTTTGATTCCAAAAGTTCTAGTGCTGAATTTGCAACGTGAAGAACAGCATATTATAGATGTTTCTACTTGAAATTGTAAAATAGAGGTCGGTGGGGGCAAAAGGGGAAAATTGAAAATTTTTTGAATATTTTTCTCAGTACAATTCTCTTCTGATGTATCACAAGGTAGGTGGTTTCATTTGAAATTTTAAAGTAAAAGGGTGGGTAGGGACCAAAGGGGATGATTGATAATTTTTATATTTTTCTTGGAAAAAGAGTTCAATCCTCTCTAATCTGGTGAAACAAAAAGTACGTGTCAGTTATCATTTTTAGTTGGAACTTAAAAGAGTGGATAGAGCAAAAGGGGGTTGATTAAAAAAAATTATAATATTTTTCTCACAAAGAAAATTTGATGTTTTCAATTTGATTTATCACAAAGTAAATTATCCTACATGAGTTTTTAAAGTAAGGGTGGGTGAAGACGAGAAGGGGTGATTAATATTCTTTATATTCTTCTCAGAAAGAGAATTCAATTCTCTTCAATCGGATGAACCGAGAAGTACGTGGTTTCATTTGAAAGCTAAGGGTGTTTGAATATTTTTTTCACAAAGAGAATTTGATGTTTTCAATTTGATGTACCACAAAGTAGATAAGCCTACATGAATTTTTTCAAGTGGGTGTGGGGGGGGGGGACAACAGGATGTGATAAATAAGTTTTATATTTTTCTCAGAAAGAGAATTCAATTCTCTTCAATCTGGTGAACCATGCAAAAGTACGTGGTTCCATTTGAAATTTGGAAATCAAGGGTGGGTGGGGCAAAAGAGGGGTTAATAGAAAAAAAATGTTTTTCTCACAAAGAGAATATGATTTTTTCTGATTGATGTATCGCAAAGTTCATTATTCTACATAAAATATTAAAGTGGGTGGGTGGGGACGAAAGAGAGTAATTATAAATTCTTATATTTTCATCAGAAAAAGAACTCAATCCTCTTCAATCTAGTGAACCGAAAGTACGTGGTTCCATTTGAAATTTAGAAGTTGAGTGTGGGTGGGCCAAAAAGGGGGTTGATCAAAAAAATTCATGATATTTTTCCCACAAATAAAATTTGATGTCTTCAATTTGATGTATCACGAAGTAGATTACTCTACATGAAATTTTAAATTAAGGGTGGGTGGGGACAGAAGGGGGTTATTACTAATTTTTATAATTTTTTCAGAAAGAGAGTTCAACCTGGGGAACCAAAAAGCACGTGATACCATTTGATATTTAGAATGTAAGGGTAGATGGGGCAAAAGGGGGGTTGATCAAAAAAATTTATAATATTTTTCTCATAAAGAGAATTTGATGTTTTCAATTTGCAATTTTCAGTTTTTTTCAATATACATGAAGTTTTTTAAGTAGGGGTGGGTGGGGACGACAGGGGGTGATTGATAATTTTTATATTTTTCTCAGAAAGAGAATTCAAGACTCTTTAATCTGGTTAATCAGAAGTACGTGGTGCCATTCAAAATTTGGAAGTTAAGGGTGGGTGGGACAAAAGGGGGGTTGAACAAAAAAAATTATAATATATTTCTCACAAAGAGAATTTGATGTCTTCAATTTGATGTATCACGAAATAGATAATTCTACATGGAATTTTAAATTAGGGGGGGGTGGGGGCAAAAGGGGGTTATTAATAATTTTTATAATTTTCTCAGAAAGAGAGTTCAACCTGGGGAACCAAAAAGCACGTGATACCATTTGATATTTTGAATGTAAGGGTAGATGGGGCAAAAGGGGGGTTGATCAAAAAAATTTATAATATTTTTCTCACAAGGAGAATTTGATGTTTTCAATTTGATGTACCACAAAGTAGTTCAATATACATGAAGTTTTTTAAGTAGGGGTGGGTGGGGACGACAGGGGGTGATTGATAATTTTTATATTTTTCTCAGAAAGGGAATTCAAGACTTTTCAATCTGGTTAATCAGAAGTACGTGGTGCCATTTAAAATTTGGAAGTTGAGGGTGGGTGGGACAAAAGGGGGGTTGAACAAAAAAAATTATAATATATTTCTCACAAAGAGAATTTGATGTCTTCAATTTGATGTATCACGAAATATATTATTCTACATGAAATTTTAAATTAGGGGGGGTGGGGGCAAAAGGGGGTTATTAATAATTTTCATAATTTTCTCAGAAAGAGAGTTCAACCTGGGGAACCAAAAAGCACGTGATACCATTTGATATTTTGAATGTAAGGGTAGATGGGGCAAAAGGGGGGTTGATCAAAA